>JALAZF010000060.1:12619166-14048333 GCA_022829125.1 Lathyrus tuberosus
GGTGTTCTGGTGTGGTGAGATGATGATCGGTGCGGTACGATGGGTTGTGATGTGAGCAGTAGGTGAGGGGGTTTGTGTAATGGAAAGAAGGAAACAAAGAAGAATGAATTTTGATTTTTCCGAAAGGCAACTGTGTGAGGTTCAGCCGAAAACTCTTTTTGAGTGCCCCCCCTTCTCGTTGTGATTTTTCCACCTTATATTTCTCTTCCTCTCTTCTTTTTTTGAATTTTTTTAGTGCTGTCTTTTTCAATGCTGCTGGCTCTGATGTTGTTGTTGGTTGTTGGTAGCAGAAACGCAGCAGGATGTTTGTCTTGATATTGCAGGTTCGGCGAGGCTTGCAGGGTCGCTTTTTCAAAGTTGCAGAATTTTTGGCCATTTTTGCTGTATTGTTACTGTTGATGGTACGATTGAAGCAAGTGGTGTCTTGGTGTGGCATGGTCAAAGTGGTACGATTGAAGCAAGTGGTAGCATGGCCTTTTTTGTATGATTTTTTGTTTTCTTTGAGCCTTTTTGTAATAGACTCATGGTTTTTGTAGATATTTTTTTGGAATTTCTAAATGGGCTTATGAAAAATGATGAGATAAATAAACTCAAACAAATCTAATTAGCAAAAGTGATAGAAGAAAATGATTGAATAAAATCCTAATTATAAGATCAAATCTAGATTAATTTTAAATTAAATAAAAATAAATAATAAAAGAAAATGATTAAATAAATAAAGTTAAATGAAATCCTAATTATCTAAACTAAATTAAAATTAATTTAACTAAAAAACTAAGTTAATTCTAAATTAATTAAAGGATTTTTCAACTAAAAAAAAAAACTAATAAAATGAATAAAAGCGAATAAAAATTGGGTATCGAAATTCCCGAAAATGAAGAAAGATTGCACTAAAATTATCAGCGTGGAATAGAACACTCGGAAAGATACAACGTTTGGTCCGATTTTGCAATTAGTCGGGACTGACTTTCAATTTGACTGATTCGTCTGTAAATCCGAGAATTCTACTCCGATTGACATTTTAAGCAGTATGCACGATGAAAGACATGTTATGTTATGCGAATGATGCGAAATGAAAATTAAGGCTGATGAATGCAAGTTAGGACCTAATGGAATGCATAGATGATAAAAATGATATGATATGCAAGGCTAGGGTTAGGGTGAAAATGAGGGTGTGACAGATGCCCCTATTTAATCTTCTTGGACTTGAACGTGTGAGCGACAGAGGTTTTCTTACAGTCAAGGTACAAGGAGATTAAATATAAGAATACCCAGAATTTTCATCTGGAAAAGGAGTGGAATGAAAGAGAGTTGGTGGGATGGCTTGAAAAAGGCATCTGTCATTGGGAAAAAGGAATTGGTTATGAGGGATATAATGATATGCTTGAGATGCAATGCGGAATGAACATGAGTGCTTTGCCAGCCTTGAAAGGGGAGGCATCCCTGTAGTATCCTGGTGAGATATAATAAGTTGAGATATTCCTTCTACGAAAGGTAGATAGGACTCTAGAAGTTGGTTGGTGAGATACTCCTTCCACAAAAGGTAGAGAGGACTCTAGAAATAAAAGATTACGAGAGATATTCCTTCTACGAAAGGTAGAGCGGACTCAAGAAATAAAAGATGAGATATTCCTCCTACGAAAGGTAAAGAGGACTCAAGAATAAAGGATATAAATTGGTTCTCCTCTTGCAAAAGGCAAAGAGGACCCCTGAACGAAAGGTTAGGAGAAAAAGTTTCCTTCTACGAAAGGCAGAGAGGACCCCAGAACGAAAGGTTTGGAGAGAAAAATATTTCGGCTACAACACGTAGAGGAGACTCCCTTGGGAGAAGAAGATCATATATTTTCTGCAAAAGCAGTGAGGAATCCAGAACGAAAGGCTTGGAGACAAATTCCTTCTACAAAAGGTAGAGAGGACTCCAGAACAAAAGGTTAGGAGATAAAGCTTCCTCCTACAAAAGGTAGAGAGGGCCCCAGAACAAAAGGTTAGGAGACAATTCCTTCTACGAAAGGTAGAGGAGACCTACAACAGGTAAGCTGGGAAGAAATTGTGCAAAAGGCACGGGAAGACTCTTACTAAAGGTAAGCTAGACACATTACAAAAGGCAATGAGGAGATACTTCGTGAAAAATGACATGAAGGACTCACAAAAGGTAAGTTAGGGGCAATAACCATCTTCCTGCATAAGGCAGAGGCAACTTGCTTCGGGTATTAGAATATCATAGACCTCACAGGAACAACGGCGGAGGTGACATTCTCTGAGTTGCAACCATTCAGTTCTTGGCCACATAGGCATCAAACGTCCAAATTGATCAAAGATACCTAATACAAAGTTTTGTCGCGTGCGTAAGGCAGCGAGAACGCTTACGAAAGGAAAGCGAAAGAATAAGATTTCATGCGTAAGGCAATGGAATCCCCTAAGAAAGGTAAGGTAAGAAAATACTCATGCGAAAGGCACAAAAGGAGTTGGAAGTAGCAATCGATGGGAGAGACAATGTCCACAGGAATGCCCCCATCCTCTACAAGAACTGGCTAAACGAGCATGCAAATGATGCAGAAATGTATGCAAAATGTTGGGGATATAAAAGTCTGGAGTGACGGTCGTACCAAACGTGGTTGGGCTTTGGTTAAGGTGCCAAGGAATGGTTGGGCTTTTGTTGAAATGCTTGTTGGGGAAAGGAGATGGGTAAGGTGAAGGATACCAACCGAAGATGGCTTTTAAAAGGGGGTACCAGACGAGAACTGGTTTTTAAGGGGTAGACTACCAGACGAGAACTGGTGGCAAAAGGTTAAGTTGTCAGACGAGAACTGACTTTATGGTTGGCCAGACGAGAACTGGCATAGAAGTTGTTTACCAGACGAGAACTGGTGTTTTGTTTTGGTTTTCCAGACGGGAACTGGTTTTATGGTTTGCCAGACGAGAACTGGACTTTAAAGTTGTGCAAACAAGGTCGGATTTTGTATCTGGTTACGGGTGCCGAGTATGATCGGACTTATGGTGGGAGATGCCAAGATGGTTGGGCTTTGGGTTGGATGGGGAATGAGCTTAACTTCCCGACACTCGAAACCTGGAGATGCTACGATCGGATGATAGATGCGGATGCTTCTGATGCTCCAAGTTTGGTCCTTTGCAGAAGTTCTGCTTGCTCCTAAGAGAATCTCACTTCTAACTGAGATGCCATGATGGCTTTGCAACCGAAAATATGAGCATAGTGACTTGACTTATGCATGTTGGTTGCGCTTTTGCTTTGGACCAAGGCTTTCTGACACTTGTTGCGAACTCAACATTTACTAGTGCCTAACAGGGTCAACTTGACCAATCTTGAAAGTATAGAGGAAAACTGCCTCTTTACAATTGATCTGCCCCGGTCTCTTCCTCGAACGTGGGGGTGATTATACCATGACATAGTCGGAGATAATTTGCCCCAATGTCTGAATCTTCAATAGTCAGCCTTTGCTTGAGTCTCTTGAAGGACTTGCCCCAGAATGAGCGTTGAAGCGACTTAACTTGTGTTGATTGAGCCTTGGAGGGATTTGCCCTCAGTCACAAAAATATCTGGGTGGCCTACCTTTGGCCGGTGGAGTCTTGAGATGATTCTCTGCTCAACTCACTCTTGAATGTTCTGCTCCAGATTCACAAGGTTATGAGAAGGTCTTGATTCTAGTTAGCGCCAACAAATTATCAAGTTTCTCTCTGAATGCACTTTGTCAGAATCTTTTTTATGTCAAGTACTTGCTTGCATTTAAAATTATTTGCTTAGGAATGGTAATTTTAATGCGACGATCATGCAGGTTTTGAAAGAAATCACTTATTGGAATGATGTGATAGTGTGTGACGAATGGACCATTAGTCCAAACGCAGTGTTGATTTACTGGTGTGCGAAAGATATAGCAAGAATATGACACTAATGATGAAGATTAGTAAATCTGTGGGGAGTCAGTTTACGCAGCCTTGCAATAGTACGCTTTCAGAATAAACCCTACTTCAATTAGGTCTTTCGAGGGTTGTAATGTGGTCTGGTTCACAGTTATTTGAAACAAAGGATATTAGGCTCAAATTTTGATTTGTACCCACCCCTTCTTCGTGATGAACTCTAGTCCTAGGATCAGTCATACTACACACATTTATCTTTCAAAAGGGTTGACGGTGTAAGGGTGAATTTTCTTAGAATGACAATCACCTTATTTTGTTTTTGTGGATGTCAGTGACCTTTCTAATCCATTTTGGTGGCCACTGAATCGAGTTTTCCTTTTGCTGAGGATTTGAGGGCCTCTTTTGCTTCATTTATTTTTTGATCCCTAACTTTTGCCTAAGTCGCCTCTTTGGGTGGTGGACTTAGCGGGCTATCTCTTTTTTTTTGAAGGGTCGTGACTACCAAGTCTTTGGTCTTTGAAGAATAACCGCCATAACAAGATGTTTCATCTTGAAATTCAAATGTGTAATCAGGATAACTGAACACTACCCATGCCCCAGGTTAAGCGTAAGGGTTTAGAAATCCGAAGGAAACTCCTACTTCTAGGCTCGAAGGGGTTGACTAGGGACTAACTCCTTATCTCTCCAGTGTTTAGGGGATTTGAAACAATGCTTGTACATCATCAGCGGGATTTTATCCGAAAGCATACTATTAACAATTATGAGTATTTCATTTTCATCATCCTCCCTCAAATCTTTACTAGGACAACAATTGATAAAGGGAGTGAAATGTGGATAAAAATTGTGATTTTTTGCAATATATGAGAAAAAATGAGTGGATACGAATGGACTTGTTCAAAAAAGCACGTTCATTACATTAACAATACCATTAATAAACAACAATGTCTAAAAGAAAATAGAACTTAACAAGAAAGAAAGTACAAATGACAAGATCTAAAAATTGCCAGCATTGGGGACTGAGCTTTTCCTCTTGAGTTGCTGTTGGACTAGCTTTCTTGCTCATCAAGACCAGTATCATAGCCTCCTTCACATACTCCTAGATGCTTCTTCCATAACCGAAACAGACGAACTCGCCTGACCAGATGAAGAGTTGACTTGAAGGTCTTGAGGCGTCACTGAGATCAACTTGGACTCAATCATATCTTGAATCTTGTGCTTGAGCGTCTTACAATCTTCAGTCGAATTCCCCATTGCGCCACAATGGAAATCACATCGGGCGTTAGCGTCAAATTCTAGTGGATATGGAAAAGGCATCGGTTTCAACCCTTTTGGCACTAACAATCCTCGTTTGATAAAATCTGGTAACACCTGACTATAGGACATCGGTAGTGGAGTAAACTGTCTCTCTGGCCTTCTCGGTCTTTGTTGCCTCTTCTGGGAGCAGCTCTGTTGTGGATACTGATTTGGGCGTCCACCCTGTCCATACGTTTTTCTCTTTAGATTTGGTTGGGGAACACGCAAAGGTTGCTGCCGAGGAGGTTCCAGAACTTTTGATCGTGGAATATGCCCTTGTCCTGAGGTAGATCCGGGAGAAAGGGAAGGAGCGTCCATCCTTTTTGCAGCATTCGGAGTTGGATTTCCTTGCTCATTCGTGCCACCTGGCGTAAACTTGATCATCTTTGAATCAATGAGCTCTTGGACCTTGTACTTGAATTTCTTACAGTCCTCAATGCTATGTCCAAGTGCTCCAGAATGGAAATCGCACCTAGTATTCACATTATATCCAGGAGGAATCTTTGTGGGAGGATGTTCCAAAGTACATAGCTTAACTAGCCAAAGCTTGAGCAGGTGTTGGAGTAGCTGCGCATATGGCATTGGAATTGGATCAAACTTCTTCTCGGGCTCCCTCAACTTCTGCTCAGATTCTCTGGTCTTAGGATTTCCTTGGGGAACAGGAAATGGTTGTTGATGACAGGGAGATTCTGGAACCCTGGCTTGCGGAGTAAACCCACAAGGTAATTCATGATTTGGGAGAGACTCTACGGGAAGAGGAGGAACAACAGCTTCTATTGTAGTATTCGGTGTAGGATTGCCTTCTTTCCTTAACGCTGACTTTAGGAGTTCCATGAGCAGGCTCATCTGAGTCTTCAATTGGCTAACCTCCTCCCTTAGCAATTTCTGACCTTGGGATAAAACTTGTATATCCACCATGAACTGCCCCATCTGGGCCCCCATCTGAGTACGCATCTCCACCAACTCCGCTTGTAATTGCTCCATGATCAACTTCTGGCTGCTTTGAGTCTAATACGAGCGTCGGGAAGTCAACTGCGAGTTAAGGTTAGAGGATGGATGAACTCACTGTTTAAGGTAGGAGAATGATATGCCAAATGATGCAAGATGCTTATGCAAATGCAATGTTATGAATGCAATAAGGCATGGGATCAAAGATCAGAGGTTCACGTCACAGGTATCAAGGTCACAGATTCTGCAGAACAACACAACAAGATATCCCTCACCTCGATAGGCAATCTATTGGGTTATAGAGGGCATTCCAAGGGTTTTCAAACAAGGTCCCATGCACTAACCCTCAAAAGTTTTCCATCATAACGACGATTCGTAAGACGGTAATCCCTTCAAAGGATGAGCACAGAGTTATGCCTTAGTAACCTTTGGAATAGGGTTCTAAAGGTCCTCAGAATCACGGACTCCCAGGTCGGAAACAAAGACATCATTACGACTAATCGTAAGACATAATCATTCCCAAAGGGGCCTCATCTGAGCGGTGGAAGTCAAACCGACTCGACGAGTCCTAAGTCTCGCAAATCAGTAAGCAACCACCTCCTAGATTAGTGTATACTCGAAAAGCTCGGGTAGAAAGCCTTTCTCCTCACCAACCATCCCCAATAAATCCAACAGATAAGAGGAACACAAATAACAAAGCAAAAACAAAGCAAACAAAAATACACATATGATAAACAAACTAGGCTTGGCTTGCTAGGGTGAACCAGTCCCCAGCAGAGTCGCCAACTGTCGCTACTCGAAAAATAGTCGACCGGAGGTGAAAAGGAAAGAAACAGGAGAGTCGCCATCGAACTTTAATTATCCCATGAGGGGAAGGGAAAACATCGAGAAAACCCAAGGAAGAAAGGATAAGATGGTCTCGCAACCAAATTACGGGTTCGGAAGCCGGTTATGCGAGGGGAAGGTATTAACACCCCTCACATCCATCGTACTCGATGGGAACCATTTGCTTGTCTATGTGTAAGGATGTTTGCTAAAGGATATTGCTTTCTAAGTGTGTTCTAAGAGAAGAAGAGAAAGGTGAGAATCGAAGAATGAGAAAAGAATAAAGGAAAAGGTGGGGAGAAGAAGAGGGGACTCGATAGGACTTCGCGGTCCTATGCCTACGTATTCCCTCGTGCAATGGGAAAGTCAGAGTCAACGTAGTTCGAAGGACTACGGGTGAAGAAAATGGAAGGGGGTGAAAACGGAAGATGGATAGAAGGTGGCTCGCCAAGATCATCACAATCTTGTGCCTACGTATCTTACATTCGGACAAGAATGAAGAATCAGAGCAATCGTAGTTTGACCGACCACGATTTGTTGGTGTTTTTTATGACCGATGTTAACGTGCGGGTTCTAGCAGTTAGGTGTTTTGCGGCTCGCTCGTGGAGTCTTACGCGTTACCTGTTTGTGGTAGAACGGACGCAACATGTCCTTTTTGAAAAGGTTGATTTTCGCCATCAAGGCAAGATGTCACATTTGATTTGTGAAGGTTGGTTTTAAGGGCGAAATAAGTCCTCGGATAGGAACCCCTTCGGGTAGTACCCAATTCTTTATCTCAAAAGATTTATTTTGAAAATGGTGTGGCGAATACGGTTATGTCTTTGTGTTGAAAGACGAGTATCGAGACCACACACTCTAAAGTGAGCATCCTAATACTCGAAGAGGAAGAGGTCTTCACCAAATCCTCTCTCTCTAGTTCAATACAAAGAGAACATATTCTCTTATTAAGGAAGTGTTTTGATTTTAGATGGTAAGTGCTTTACGACAGTGAACCCTAAAGGTAATGTCAAGCACTCGGGGTAGGAGAAGGCCTTCGCCTAACCACTCCACGACCATCTAAGTTTATTGAGAAAATAAGTTTTGAAAATGCACTTGGTACAAGACAAAGGTTTTTAGACACAAGGAGATGAAATAAAGAGAGAAAAAGGTTTTTGAAAGAATGGGTGGTGAATATAGTCACGTCTTCGTATTTAAAGACGAATATCGAGACCACACACTCTAAAGTGAGCATCTTAATACTCGAAAAGGAATAGGTCTTCACCCAATCCTCTCTTTTTAGTTCAATACAAAAAGAAGTTTTGAAAATGAGCACTTGGTACTAGACCAAGGTTTTTGATTTAAGAAGAGAATGAAAATGAGAAATGAAATAGAAACCGAAATGAAATCGAAATGGAAATAATAAAAAAGAAAATGGCCTCATATTGATCAAGATTTTGAATCGATTGAAGGAAATCAACTAATCATAATTTTTGTTATATCATTGGCCAAAGATAAAATCGAAAAGAAAATCGAAGATGTAAATCAAAGTAGAAATGAGAAGTGAAGATAAATCAAGAAGATCTAGACAAAATAATAACCAAGATATAATAAAAAGAGGTTTGAGAAAAATAAAAGAAGTCTTAACAAAGTATTAACTAAAACAATCACAAAAACTATTAAATTTATTAACAAAACATCATTAACAAAATGATTAACAGAATTATCAACAAAATATTTAATAAGAATGATTAACAAAAATATCAACAAGAAATTTCTTTTGTTCAACAAAGTTTTTTTTTTTTTAACAAAATGATACTAACAAAAATTAATTAAAAACAAATAACAGAAGTATTACTAAAATATTTTCAAAATAGTATTAACAAAAGAAATTATCAAAAATTAGGAAAATAAATTAATCAAATTTTTTTAACAAAGTAAATAAACAAAAGAAAGATGTGAGAACTTATGGAATCCTTTGGGCTATGAGAAGCCCATCATCCTCTCCATAACAGCACGGTTGGTAGATAAAGAAGAACAAGAGAAACTAGCATGTCATTGGGCTTACACAGATATTTTACACGGCCCAAGCTAAGCTCAGAAACAAAAAAACTTTTTATTCTAAAAAAGAAAAACCAAAGACAACATACAAAAGATGAGAGCAGGGCACATTTAAATCCACCAGGTTTCAAAAAAACAAAATAGCAATGAAAGGGGAAGAGGGACAAGGGTGGAATCAACAACATTATCACAACACTATTTGAGAAACAACACACATCAGATTGAGAAAACAGAAAAAAAGACCAAACACGATGGAATTTCTCTCCAACCTTTTCCGTTTCGCTTCCCGATCTGCTTTGCCGGTCCACTATCGTTCAATCTCCTGACTCTGTTTCGATTCGTACTCGTTTCAGGTTCGACTTTCTTCTTCATCTCATATTGATTTGATGTGCTTCGAGTTCGCAATTCCTCTTCTATTCTGGTTCTGAGGTTCTATTCTTCTTCTTCTTCTGTTATTCTGATCTGGGTTTGTGATTTGATTTGGTTGTGGTTGTTACTATAGGTTTATGCGTTGTGGTGAGGAGATTTTAGGAATGTTGGGTTGAGGTAGAAAATGAAAAGTGACATGGTTTGAAGGTTGAAGGAGGGAGTCTTAGAGGACGAAGGGGTTGCCAGTGGCGGTATTTGTAGTTTTCTGATGGTTGATTCGGCGGCGAAAGTTGAACGGTATGATATTGTTGCAACAGTGGTGTGCTCGGTTATAGTTTGTAGGTTATTTGTGGTACATGGCTTGGATCTGTTGTATTCAGTGTTGTTGTGTAAAGAAGAAGACAACCATGAGTGGATTTTGTCGGTTGATGAGGATGAGTTGTTGGTTGGTTATTGTCGACGTTGTCGTCACGGTTGGGTGTTCTGGTGTGGTGAGATGATGATCGGTGCGGTACGATGGGTTGTGATGTGAGCAGTAGGTGAGGGGGTTTGTGTAATGGAAATAAGGAAACAAAGAAGAATGAATTTTGATTTTTCCGAAAGGCAGCTGTGTGAGGTTCAGCCGAAAACTCTTTTTGAGTGCCCCCCCTTCTCGTTGTGATTTTTCCACCTTATATTTCTCTTCCTCTCTTCTTTTTTTGAATTTTTTTAGTGCTGTCTTTTTCAATGCTGCTGGCTCTGATGTTGTTGTTGGTTGTTGGTAGCAGAAACGCAGCAGGATGTTTGTCTTGATATTGCAGGTTCGGCGAGGCTTGCAGGGTCGCTTTTTCAAAGTTGCAGAATTTTTGGCCATTTTTGCTGTATTGTTGCTGTTGATGGTACGATTGAAGCAAGTGGTGTCTTGGTGTGGCATGGTCAAAGTGGTACGATTGAAGCAAGTGGTAGCATGGCCTTTTTTGTATGATTTTTTGTTTTCTTTGAGCCTTTTTGTAATAGACTCATGGTTTTTGTAGATTTTTTTTGGAATTTCTAAATGGGCTTATGAAAAATGATGAGATAAATAAACTCAAACAAATCTAATTAGCAAAAGTGATAGAAGAAAATGATTGAATAAAATCCTAATTATAAGATCAAATCTAGATTAATTTTAAATTAAATAAAAATAAATAATAAAAGAAAATGATTAAATAAATAAAGTTAAATGAAATCCTAATTATCTAAACTAAATTAAAAATAATTTAACTAAAAAACTAAGTTAATTCTAAATTAATTAAAGGATTTTTCAACTAAAAAAAAAACTAATAAAATGAATAAAAGCAAATAAAAATTGGGTATCGCAATTCCCGAAAATGAAGAAAGATTGCACTAAAATTATCAGCGTGGAATAGAACACTCGGAAAGATACAACGTTTGGTTCAATTTTGCAATTAGTCGGGACTGACTTTCAATTTGACTGATTCGTCTGTAAATCCGAGAATTCTACTCCGATTGACATTTTAAGCAGTATGCACGATGAAAGACATGTTATGCTATGCGAATGATGCGAAATGAAAATTAAGGCCGATGAATGCAAGTTAGGACCTAATGGAATGCATAGATGATAAAAATGATATGATATGCAAGGCTAGGGTTAGGGTGACAATGAGGGTGTGACACTGGGGTAGTGACATCGACGTTGCATCAGAAATTGAAGTATATGGTTGAAGGTAAAGTTGTCACAGTCTGTGGTGAGGATGACATAATGGTTAGTCATTTGTCAACCTTCAAATAAGTGGAAGTGGATGGAGAAATTCACAAAACTTTATGTCAGGCTTTTGAGGCTGTTCAGATTCTGAAGGAGCCTTCTGTGGAGGTTAAAGAGCGCGAAGTTTCAATGTCTTCATTCAAGGATGCACACACGGTGGTAGAGTCCGGTGATCCCAGAGGTGGGGCCAGGTTATGGAAATCCCGATGAAGCAGAATAAGCATGGTTTGGGGTACAGGCCATCTAAGTTGTCTCGAGAGCCTCCAAGGTATAGTGGTCCAGTCAAGTTTACCAGTGCTGGAGTATTTGTTAACATAATTAATGTTATTGGGGATGATGAAGGGGACAATGATTGCGATATGGATGAGTGGATTCGCCTATGTGTTCCTGGTCAAGAGTTGCGCAACTGGTCTATTGAGGAAGTCATCTAAGTTACCAGCAAAGAGTAATTGTTATTATTTTTTTTGGCATATGTTAAGTCCTACGTTCTGCCCAAGACGTAGTGACTCATTTTGTAGGGCCACACTGTTTCATTTTCAATGTCATCATTAATAAAGGACATTTTTGCATTCAAATGTTTTGCTCCATGTCTTTCTATTTTTGCTTTTGCATTTAATAAAAGAAAAATGGCAATGTGTTTTTGTTTGTTCATTTGTTGCATTCATAATAAACATAAAACATCACTCATGTAGGTTTATCAGTTCAGATTCCACCAATAATGATTCAGCTATGGCTCGGTATGACTTCGATAATCCCATTTATCATGCTGAAGAAGAGATTGACGAAGACTGTGACTTGCCCGAGGAATTAGCCAGACTGCTGAAACAGGAGGAACGAATCATTTTACCTCATCAGGAGGATATCGAGACTGTTAATCTGGGCACCGAGAACGCGAAAAAGGAAGTTAGAATTGGGGCCGCCTTGGAAGACAGTGTTAAGGGAAGATTGGTTGAAATGCTGCAAGAGTATGTGGACATCTTCGCATGGTCTTACCAAGACATATGGCTGTTATCGGGTCTTAGAAATCGGGAACCGGTCCAAGAACCGGCCCGAGAGAGTCAACTCATTAGACCGGCCGAAATGGATTTTGGTATAGTAATGGATAATTTTTATATCCGTATCCAGCATGCAGAACCGGACCATTTATCCAACGAGTAACCGGTAGGGCTTGCATATAAATACTAAAATTTGTAGATTTTCTCATTTTTTCATCTCTCCTTTTTTTAGACACTCTCTCTGACTCTCTCTCGTCTCTCACTCACATGAACATCTCAGCATATTCTCCTCTTCAGTTCGACTCCCTCTCCTAGGGCTTCATCTCCGATCATCTCTATCTTTGATTCTCTTGTAGAATAAGTTGTTTTAAAGGCAAAGTGTGAACAGTGGAAAGCTAGAATACAACTATCTTGCTCGTGTAATGTATCCAAACTTTATACTATTTTTTTCTGTTATGATATTCTGTACATTGTATGCATGTTTGAGGTATCAACTAGTTGGCTACTTTGTATCAATTTTGACCTAAAAAGTTTTGATTTTGGAATCGTTTTTGACCTAAAATGTTTCGATTTTGAACAAAATTTTGACATAGGGTTTTGATATGAGGTTTTATTATGTAAATTTTGTTGCTGAGGTTGGATTTTGGCCTATTAATAAATTATTTTGATGAGGTTCTACTTACTTAGGGTTCGGCCTAGAATTGTGATTTGAGGTTATATCTTGTACATTTGGTTCCTGAGGTTCTATTTTGGCCTAATAATAAGTTGTGTTGCTTGCTGAGGTTGTATTAAGTTGCTCAGTTTTGTTTTTGTTTCGTATTCCATTATTGTTTGATTGATATTTAATTTTGTGTCATGTCTTTTCAAGATTCTTCATTGACTCTACCAACCATGGATGATCTTATTGATATTAACATGTTGCTTGATGGGGAAGAGGAGACAATGGATGGAGGAAATATAGAGATTGGTGAGATGATTGATTTCGAACTTCCAACTGACAACACCACCCAAAACACTACTCAAAACACTACTACTATTCAAAACACTACTACTGCTGCTGATGAGCCAACCCCTCCAGTTGACCCAACTCAGAGTTCACAGAGCCAGATTAATGCCTTTGGTAAAGCTCCTCGTCCCAAGAAATATGTTGTTCATACTGAGATGGTACTTATTGAGATGCCTGATGGTGCCAAGAAATGGAAATGGAAATCGTGTGGTAAGCTTTATACTTATGATATGAAATGGAAAAGTACTTCTAATGGTAAAAAATATTTAGAAAATTGCATTCAAAGAAAGCTGAGGTTGAGAGGTAATACTGACAAAGAAGTTGCACAGTCTAGGTTAAATGTAGGTGCTGATAGTACTCCTAGTTTGGCAACTTGGACATATAACCATGCTAGGGTTAGAGAAGTTGCAGCTCATATGATTCTAGGTCATGAATTTCCTTTTTCTGTTACGGAAGGTGTTATTTTTAATGAATTTCTTAAAGAAATTTACCCATGGTACAAAAAGATTAGTAGACAACAGGTTAAGTTGGATTGTGAGACATTTTATGAGGATGAGAGAGTTAAGATGAAAAGGTCTATGTCTATGATTAACAGGATCAGTCTTACAACTGACCTGTGGTGGTCTGGTGAATAGAAAATTGGTTATATGATTGTGATTGGCCATTTCATTGATTCAAAATGGCAGCTTCACAAAAGAGTTTTATCTTTTAAGAATGTGCCACCACCACATTCTGCTGAAGTTTTGTGTAGGGAATTGATTAAGGTGATGGATGATTGGGACCTAAGGGATAAGGTTGTTTCTATTTCAGTTGACAATGCTAGTGCCAATGATAACTGCATTACTAGATTGAAGAGAGATTACTCTGGTAGGAGAAATCTACCATTGGATGGTAAACTGTTTCATGTTAGATGTTGTGCACACATCTTAAATTTGTTGGTTCAGGATGGCCTTGATATGATTAAGGTGACTGTTGATAAAATTAGGAACGGTGTTAAATATTTGCTGAATTCTGAAACTAGATGCAAAGCATTCAAGAAATTTGTTGATGAGTTGCAACTTGAAGGCAGGATGCAAGTGTTGGATACTAAGACAAGATGGAACTCAACTTGGTTGATGTTGTCCACTGCTTACCATTACAGAGAAGTATGGCCTAGATATGCTGAAGAAAATGGAGTATTTCTCAGTTATTTGCCTGATGCAAATGATTGGGAAGATGTTCATGATATTTGCAAATTTTTGGAGGTTTTTGCTGATGTGACATTAATTATTAGTGGCACATCTTACCCTACTGCTAATTTGTTTTTGGCTGAGCTTTACAGGGTGAAGGTTTTACTTGATAAACCCTCAAGCATCTCAAATAATCCTCAGTTGCAGGCCCTTGCTAATGAAATGAAGTTGAAGTATGACAAGTATTGGTCAGAGTCTAATACATTGATTTCTATTGGTGCAGTTCTTGATCCAAGGTATGTACATCTTCCAAGTTGATAGTTAAATAAGTTGACATTGTTTATACTTTAGGTAGCTACTATTATGCTTGGTGTTACCTTGTGATTAATGATATTCAGCCTATGATAAATTTGAGGCTTGTATCTGTTTGGTTTATATTTTGTGATGCCTTTTGTTGCCTTGTGATTAATGATATTCAGCCTATGATGAATTTGAGGCTTGTATCTGTCTGGTTTATATTTTGTGATGCCTGCTGTTGCCTTGTGATTAATGATATTCAGCCTATGATGAATTTGAGGCTTGTATCTGTCTGGTTTATATTTTGTGATGCCTGTTGTTGCCTTGTGATTAATGATATTTAGCCTATGATGAATTTGAGGCTTGTATCTGTCTAGTTTATATTTTGTGATGCCTGCTGTTGCCTTGTGATTAATGATATTCAGCCTATGATGAATTTGAGGCTTGTATCTGCCTGGTTTATATTTTGTGATGCCCGTTGTTGCCTTGTGATTAATGATATTCAGCCTATGATGAATTTGAGGCTTGTATTGTATCTGGGTTATATTTAGCCTATGATGAATTCTGTTTGAGTCCAATTATGTTACCTCTTTGTGTGACATTAGTTGTCTCTGACTCCAATTATGTTACCTCTTTGTGTGACATTAGTTATCTCTGAGTCTGCATTCTGTTACCTCTTTGTGTGACATTAGTTGTTGTCTCTGAGTCCAATTATGTTACCTCTTTGTGTGACATTAGTTGTCTCAGATTCTGAGGCTAAAATTACCTTGAAAATACTTTAGTTGGTTGACAACTCTTCTTGTTCAAATAGGTATAAAATGATCTTCATCAAATGGGTATATCCCTTCTTGTATCCAAATGCTACTCAAGCCACTGCCTATGAACAAGAGTTGGCAACCAACTTAAAAACTCTATTCCAAATTTATCAAGATACCTATGGAGTTAATGATGCCCCTGTATCTGAAACTCCTGAAATAGGAACTAGTTCTGGGTTGGGAAGGAGGAGTTTTGAGATGTTTTTAGAAACTGTTGTTGGTAGTTCTAATTCAAAATCTGATCTTGAATTTAATCTTGAGGAGTCTCCCTTGAAGGTTCCCCCAAACACTAAGTTTGATGTTTTAACTTGGTGGATGGGGAATGAAGCCAAGTATCATGTTCTTAGTAAATTAGCAAAGGATATCCTAAATGTTCTAGTTACAACTGTTGCTTCAGAAGTAACTTTTAGTGCTGGTAAAAGGGTTATTGATCTGAAACAATCTTCTATGAAAACCAAGACAGTTGAAATGGTACTTTGTGGGGGTGATTGGGTGAAGGAGAAGTATGGAATTAAAAAGGGTTGCACTACTAGTATTGTAAGTATCTTATGCACTGCTAGTTGAAATTATGCTTTTAAATTTATGTTGCCTTGTTTAACTTATGTTTTTACTTTTGTAGCTTGAAGAACCACAAGATGAGCCTTTAACTTATCATTTTGGTGAGGATCCGAGTGTCGCTTCTTCGACAACAGCAACTTTATAATACTAATGTTATTTTGTTATTTTGTAATGCCAATGATGAGACTGTTATGAGGCATCATTAACAAATGTAATGTTATGGTGGTTTTTTGAAAACATAAGTTGCCTAACTTATGTTTGAACATGTGTTTATGTTTCTGAACAAGTTTTTTTTTGAAAACATAAGTTAAAAACTTATGTGAAATGTGAATGATATTTAAAATGTAGTGTCAAATCAAATGCCAATGAAATTCTGGAATTTAATTGTATTTTTGCCTTAAAATCGGGTGGGCCGGGTACCCGAACCGAAAATTACCGGTCCGGTCTCGGATATCCATCTATAATCATGTCAGATCGGTCCGAATTTAGATTACCCAAAAGTGCCAGATCGGTTTCGGTTCTAAAATTTAACCATCACTATTTTGGACCGGTTCTGGTTTACCCGATAAGGGTTTCGGTACAACTCTCGGGACCCTAAGTATCCGGTCTGGACCGGACCGAAAACAGCCCTACCAAGACATGCCTGGGCTTAACACAGATATTGTTGTACACCGGTTACCGCTTAAAGAGGGTTATCCTCCAGTCAAGCAGAAGTTGAAAAGAACAAGACCGGACATGGCTGTCAAAATCAAAGAAGAGGTTCTGAAACAGTTAGATGCTGGTTTTCTTGCTGTAACAAATTATCCTCCGTGGGTTGCTAATATTTTTCCTGTACCTAAGAAGGATGGAAAGGTCAGGATGTGCGTTGATTATCGTGACTTGAACAGGGCAAGCCCGAAAGATGACTTCCCGCTCCCCCACATTGACGTGTTAGTTGACAACACTACTCAGTATTCTGTATTTTCCTTCATGGATGGTTTCTCTGGATATAACCAAATCAAAATGGCCCCGGAGGACATGGAGAAGACAACATTCATAACACTGTGGGGAACTTTCTGTTATAAGGTAATGCCCTTTGGATTGAAAAATGTTGGGGCAACCTATCACCAGGCGATGGTGACTCTCTTTCATGATATGATTCACAAATATATTGAGGTCTATATTGATGACATGATTGCGAAGTCCCAAACGTTGAGGAAATTCATATTGAGGTTGAATCCGAACAAGTGCACCTTCGGGGCGAGATCTGGTAAGCTGTTGGGTTTCATTGTTAGCGAAAAAGGTATTGAGGTAGATCCTGCTAAAGTAAAAGCCATACAAGATATGCCTGAACCGAGAACAGAAAAAGTTCGCGGTTTCTTAGGGAGATTGAACTACATAGCTAGGTTCATTTCTCATCTTACAGCCACGTGTGAACCAATATTCAAATTGTTGAGAAAAGATCAAGAGGTCAGGTGGAATGAAAATTGTCAAAAGGCGTTTGAGAAAATAAAAGAATATTTGCAGGAACCTCCATCCTCATGCCGCTAGTGCCAGGAAGACCATTGATTATGTATCTTACGGTTCTTGAGAATTCTATGGGGTGTGTGCTCGGTCAACACGACGAGACAGGAAGAAAAGAGCATGTCATCTACTACCCGAGTAAAAAGTTTATTGATTGCGAGTCAAGGTACTCGATGCTGGAAAAAACATGTTATGCACTCGCTTGGGCAGCTAAGCGTTTGAGGCAGTATATGTTAAACCACACAACCCTATTGATTTTGAAGATGGATCTGATTAAGTACGTGTTTGAAAAGCAAGCACTTTCTGGGAGGATAGCCCATTGGCAGATGGTTTTGACAGAATACAATATTCAATATATTTCCCAAAAGGCCATTAAGGGAAGTGTTCTGTCAGAATATTTCGCCCAACAACCGATCGAGGATTATCAACCGATGAAGTTTGAATTTCCAGATGAGCATATCATGTTTCTGAAGATGAAAGACTTTGATGAGCCTTTGCCTGACGAAGGACCTGAAATTGGATCTCAGTGGAGTTTAATCTTTGATGGGGCTGTTAACTCGTATGGTAACGGAATCGAGGCAATCATTACCACTCCAAGGGGTTCTCATATACCCTTCACTGCCCGATTAGAGTTCATATGTACCAACAACAAAGCAGAGTATGAAGCATGCATCATGGGGTTGGAAGAGGCTATTGATTTGAGGATCAAGAACCTTGATGTGTATAGTGATTCTGCATTGGTAATCAATCAGATTAAAGGAGAATGGGAAACTCGTCAGGCAAACTTGGTGCCTTACAAGAACTATGTCAGAAGGTTATTATCGTTCTTTGATAGGGTTGACTTTCATCATGTACCCCGAGCTGAAAATTAGATGGCTGACGCATTGGCAATGTTGGCTTCAATGTACAAGGTGAATTTGTGGAATGAAGTTCCGTCGATCAGAATTATGTGTCTTGATTGACCAGCCTTTGTGTTTGCAGTCGAAGAGGTATCAGATGGCAAGTCGTGGTATTATGATATCAAGTGCTTTCTCAAGAGTCAAGAGTACCCGTCTGGGGCATCTACTAAGGATAAGAAAACTCTGAGGAGATTAGCAGGCAATTTCTTTTTGAACGAAGACGATGTGTTGTATAAGAGAAATTTCAACATGGTCTTATTGTGTTGTTGTGATGAACACGAGGCAGGCCTGTTGATGGAAGAGGTTCACGAGGGTTCTTTCGGTACTCATGCCAATGGGCATGCTATGGCCAGAAAACTGCTGAGGGCAGGGTATTACTGGATGACTATGGAGTCTGATTGTTTTAAACGCCAGAAAATCCCATAAATGCCAGATTTATGCTGATAAGGTGCATGTACCACCTACCCCTCTGAACGTGTTGACATCTCCTTGGCCCTTTGCTATATGGGGCATCGATATGATTGGAAAGATTGAGCCGACTGCTTCCAATGGGCATCGTTTTATTCTGGTCGCCATTGATTATTTCACGAAGTGGGTAGAAGCAGACTCGTTTGCAAACGTCACTAGACAAGTGGTCGCCCGGTTTATAAAGAAGAACATCATCTGTGTTTCCAAACAGGATGAAGAAGGCCTTTGATCAGAAAGTGTGTCCTCGGTGTTTCCAGACAGGTGATTTGGTTTTGAAAAGGATCCTTCCTCCTTAGACAGATCACAGGGGCAAATGGACTCCAAACTACGAAGGGCCATATGTAGTAAGAAAGGTTTTCTCCGGTGGAGCCTTGTTACTCTCAACTATGGATGGCGAATATTTTACATCCCTTGTGAATGCAGACGCAGTCAAAAAATATTTCGCATAAAAAGAAACCCGCTGGACCACAAAAAGAAAAGTCCAAGCAAAAAAGGGCATCCCGACGAACCACAAAAAGAAAAGGTTCGACAAAAATTAGGGATAAAAGAAAAGAAAAGAATAAACTCGCAAAGTTGAAAACCTGAAAAGGTAACTTTGGCAAAAATGGGTATCCCGGTGGATTGAAAACCCGAAAGGGCGATCCAGGCAAAAGTTAGGGATTTGAAAGCGAGAGGCTGTGGTCTGCGTTCGATCTGTGAATACTTTTGATACATGGGAATTTCGAAGGAATGGAACCAGTCCAGTCAGTCTTTTCAAAAGGCAAAGCATCTGTGAACGTCGGAGACATATGTGTCATAGCTGAATCGAAGCATGGTGGATATCTGTTCCCACATTGCCGACATATGTACTTTCACTTTTGTGCAATTACCTCTTTTCAGGAATTGCTTCCAATGTGTAAATGCCTATTTACATGCCAATTCAGTCAATAAAATTTCATTTCACTCAAAAAGCTATTCATTTTTGTTTTTATTTTTACTGTTTTGTTTGCAAAAACGTCCGATATTTTTGATAAACATTGCATGTGAAAACTTTAAGCTTTACAGAGCATATTGAAAAAAATGGAAATTGCTTGAGCGATGGATATATGGATGGCAACCGAGGTAGCCATTTCGCATATAGAACATTTTGTTGTTTGTTATGTGTTTGCAGGGTGGCAAGATTTCTTCTCCCCAGTAGAGTCTTTCTCTCTAGCATCGAAAATCTAGCATCCTCAGCAGAGCATTGGGAATTTCTCTCTCCCCAGCAAGAGTGCCGAGAATTGTTTTCCTGAGTTAGATTGGTTTATTACTCCCCAGTGAGTACTCAGAAGTTGACTGTCCCAGACAGGATAATGTTGCATCTCCAGCAAGAGACTTGTTTGGATGTCTCTCCTCTAGTAGAGACTTTACTTTCCCCACAGAGTCTTGGTAATTTCCTCATTGGGTCAGGAAGTGTAATTTCTCCAGCAACAGTGTGCTCTTATCCCCAGCAGGGTAAGGTTAAAGTCATCTCCCCAGCAGCAGGTTAAGTTCAATGATATTCCCTGGCAGGTTTGGTATTGTTGACTTCAATCCCCAAGTAGAGTGTGGTATTGATTCTCTTGACAGGTAGATCAACAGTAGTTGACATCCCCGGTAGATTCCAAGCCCAATTATTATTGGCACCTCTTTCTGTATCAGAGCTTTGGGTTCTATCTTCAGCAGGGGTTATTTCTAATCCCCACCAGAATGGAGGTTCTCTTTGGGTTCTATCTTCAGCAGGTATTATTCATGATTCCCAACGTAGGGAAAGTTCTCTTTGGGTTATATCTTCAGCAGAGGTTTTGATCAGGAAGGCCGTTCGATTTATCTTCCTCAACAGAGTTTATTTTCGAGCTTCTCAGCACTTCTCTCGTTGGAGTGTCTTTTGCATAGCATAAGCATTTTTGCATTGCATCATAAAAAATACGTAGCATTTCCATTTCGTATGGAGCATTACGCCATAGAAAAATTCAAACATATGCATTCGAAGCATAAGCCAGGTTTGATATCATCTTTGCGAGTCGTTTTCTCGGCAGAGAATGGTATATTTCAGGAGATTCAATCTTACTTTATCCCCGGTGAAATTGTCGATGAATTCGTTCATCTAGCTTGTACTCCTCTGCAGAGTTGTCTGTTAGGTTTCTCTTTTCTCCAGAAGAGTTATCTTTGTAGATATGTTGATTCTACTACCTTTGTATGTGAGTCCGCCTGTCTGCCATACTTCCTTTTGAAAATCTATCTTGTGATGGTAACCTTTGGTTGTGAGTCCGCCTGTGTGTCGGCCTTCCTTTGTGTTTAGATGTGAGTCCGCCTGTCTGCCGGTATTCCTTTTGAAAATTCATCTTGTGATGGTAACCTCTGGTTATGAGTCCGCCTGTGTGTCGGCCTACCTTTGCCTTTAGATGTGAGTCCGCTTGTTAGCCGACCTTCCTTTTGAAAATCCACCTTGTGATGGTAACCTTTGGTTGTGAGTTCGCCCGTGGTCGATCTACCTTTGTGTTTGGATGTGAGTCCGCCTGTTTGCCAGCCTTCCTTTTGAAAATCCATCTTGTGATGGTAACCTTTGGTTGTGAGTCCGCCTGTGGTCGGCCTACCTTTGTGTTTGGATGTGAGTCCACCTGTTTGTCGGCATTCCTTTTGAAAATTCATCTTGTGATGGTAACCTTTAGTTGTGAGTCCACCTGTGGCCGGCCTACCTTTGTGTTTGGATGTGAGTCCTCCTGTTTGCCGACCTTCCTTTTGAAAATCCATCTTGTGATGGTAACCTTTGGTTGTGAGTCCGTCTGTGGTCGGCCTACCTTTGTGTTTGGATATGAGTCCGCCTATTTGGCGGGCTTCCTTTTGAAAATCCATCTTGTGATGGTAACCTTTGGTTGTGAGTCCGCCTGTGGTCGGCCTACCTTTGTGGTTTGGATGTGACTCCACCTGTTAACCGACCTTCCTTTTGAAAATCCATCTTATGACGGTAACCTTTAGTTGTGAGTCCGCCTTCGGCTAGTAAACCTTTGTGGGGTCGTGAGTCCGCCTTCGATCGGCTTTCCTTTTGTTATCTTTGGTTGTGAACCCGCCTTCGGCCGGTAAACCTTTATTTGGTTATGAGTCCGCCTCTGGCCGACATTCCATTTCTTGCGATGATGTGAGTCCGCCCGCGGTCGGCATTTATCCGCTATCCTTTGGTTGTGAACCCGCCTTCGGCTGGTAAACCTTAGTTTGGGTCGTGAGTCCGCCTTCGGTCGGTTTTCCTTTTTCTTGTTAAATGTGAGTCCGCATGTGGTCGGCATTCTTCTTAAAATTCACCCTCATCGAGATGTGAGTCCGCCTCTGAACGACATTCTTTCTTTTATTCTTCAATTATGAATCTGCCTTCGGCCGACATCCGTTTCGAATCCACTTTCGAGTGGCATCTTTACTTTGAGTCCACCTTCAGTTGGCAACCTTTATCATATATTTCCCCGCAGTTTGCAAATTTCAGGGTTCTGTTGGTATTCAATCTCCGTGTACCTTGAATGTATGAAAGTCGTTGCTATCACTCCTTCAGGTCCAAGTAGATTGATTAGGGGCAGCTGTAGCACCCCAAAATTTACCCTCTTGTTTCTAATTCTAAACGGCTTATGCTTCATTTCATTTGCACCGTCATTTCTGCATTTGCATGGTTCTCTTAGACATGGGATCAAGGTATTTTCCAGCAATTCAGGGTGTCATCAGTTCCAGGGATACTTTCAGCAGTGTTCAAAGCGAACAGATAGCTTTCGAAGTCATTTCGAGCATTTATTTTGCTCAATAAATGATTTGATTGGCAGAGGCTCCGGCAGTTATCCTTGCTCAGTGATTCGGCACCGGACAGTTATTTTTTCCAGCAGGTTATTTCGAGTGCGAAATAGAATTCACAGCTTTGTTTCAAGCATGATTTAGTGGCAATATCAAATGGCAAGTTTCTGAGGCTTAACATGGCTCTGAACAGGTGGAAACAGACGAATCTCCAAGTTTCCCTCTTTATGGCGCCAAATTTGAAATTTTGAAGGCGTTAACCAGTTAACCATTTTTAAGGAAAATTTGGTTAATTGTAATCATGTGTTATCCATGTGCGTTATAAGAAGGATCTAGAATTGCTTCATTTCCACAAATTAATTCCCTCCAAAATTCAAATTTCCATTCCTAACTCCACTCCTAATTTCCATTCCTCATACTAATCCTCACTCCAAACCATAATTGGATTCTATACCTAAGCCATATTTAAATCAATTTGCTCTAAACCTCACTCATTCATTCTCATTCACTCTCATTTTCACCAGAATTTTCAGAGTTTGCTCTCCATTTTCTCTGAATTTTTTTCATTCTTCATCTTCATCTTCAACCTCACTCCAAAGCTCTTCCATGAGAGTTAACAAATTCTTCATTGGAATTTGTTAATCCTTGAGCTAAAGCCTCTCATTATCATTCCATTACTTGATTCCGTTGTTGATTTTTGTTTGGATCTAGATCTGGAATTTTGGAAGTGATTTTGAAGCATTTCTAACTTATTGCTTGGATTTCCAGCTTTTCTTACAAGGAGCTCTTGGATCTCTGGTTTTCTAGCTTTGTGTAGCGCGATTTTTGTGGTTTCGAATCACTATTGCTTTGGTACTATAGTTTGATTCATTTTTTATCCTGTTGAGCTGATTAAGGAAGGGAAATAGATGTCTCCAATTAACCCTACTTGCATACTGAGTTTAAACAGATGACTGTTGGTTTACAGATGCTATCAAATAGGGGGGGTCTCTCCTTAGGTTATTTTGCTTAAGAACAGAGTGTCTCGACGGTTGATGAGGCTTTTGGCAGGATGTTGAATCTGATGTTTTTTTGATTGATGTATGAAGGTACTGGACCTAGGGTTTTCTTTTGATTAGTATGCTAGCTAAGATTTCGCAATCTTATGCCTACGTATTCCTGTTTAACGAAACAGGGAAATCAGAGCGATCATAGTTCCTCCTATTCTAAGGGGAGGAAAGAGATATTTTGGGTGTCTTGTTCAAAGCCCAAGATTGAAGCTAAAGGTGATTTGTATCTTGTTCAAAGCCCAAGATATGAGGCTGAAGGGTTTTGACTGAAGGGGAATTTTTCATCTCTAAAGAGGAATTATTGATGTTTGTATGTTGTGAGCAAGGCACAAATTTTATGCTAAAAGGTTGATTGACTCAACTGGGGATTTCTTTATACAAAGCCTAAGAGGAGGCTAAAAGGTTGACTTCTCCGGGGAAAATGTTCTTTCTGTCTTGTACAAAGTCCAAGATTGAGGCTAAAAGGGATTTTAACTCCGTTGGGGAGAATGTATCTTGTATAAAGCCCAAGATGGAGGCTGAAAGGGTTTGACTCAATAAGGGAGTACTATTATCTATCATGTATAAAGCCCAAGACGGAGGCTAAAAAGGTTGACTCAACAAGAGGGTCTGAAAAGGTGGTTGACTCAACAAGAGCGTCTTTTATACTCAACAAGAGAGTGATTTGTTGTCTCGAACGAAGCCCGAGATTGAGGCTAAAAGGAGATTGACTCGACAAGAGAGTCGTTTATACTCAACAAGAGAGTGTTTTATACTCAACAAGAGAGTGTTTTTATATGTCTTGTACAAAGCCCAAGACAGATGCTAAAAGTTGACTCAACAAGAGAATCTTTTATACTCAACAAGAGAGTGTTTATTATATGTCTTGTACAAAGCCCAAGACGAAGGCTAAAAGTGGTTGACTCAACAAGAGAGTCTTTTATACTCAACAAGAGAGTGGTTCTTTATATGTCTTGTATAAAGCCCAAGATACAGGCTAAAAGAGTTTGACTCAACAAGAGAGTCTGAAAAGGTTAGTTCCACTAGGGGGAATCATTTGTACAAAGCCCAAGAGGAGGCTGTCTTACTGCTGAGGATTAGTGAGATCCTGAAGCGGGTCCAAGTGTGAGGAACTCTCATGAGAGAGACTGGGTTTCAGAGTGATCGGTGTTTTTTCCTATTGTTTGAAAGGAACTTGAGAATGTCTTTGAGACTCAAGAGGTTTAGACTGTCCAAATCTACTGTTTTATCTTTTGTATGATGCCCAAGAGAAGGCACGGGCATTAAGGGATGAGTATCAACCCTAAAATGGCCGGAGTTTTGACACTGGAAGGACTGCTCTAGCGAAGGATGGCTAAGTTCTGTCTTATACCTTTAAGAGGTCGTCAGGGTCCTTGTATGAAGCCCAAGAGAAGGCATGAGAACTTCTAAGAAGCCGAAGGGTCCTTGTACAATGCCCAAGAGGAGGCGGGGATGCTTTTAGGAAGCCTGTGGGTCCCCAAACCAAGAGAAGTTCAAGAAATGCAACTCACAGAAAAGAGATCATTCTAGGAAAGTTCGAGAATTTGGAAGAAACTCAAGAGATGCCATTCACGGAGAAAAGATCACCTCTGGGGAGTTAGAGTTTCTTTGACAATATCTAAGGGTGACAGTCTGAGAAAAGGTTCGCCGAGAATACTGCCTTTCTCTTTGTTCCATATTGTTTAACCCCAAGAGGAGGGAAGACTGTATCTGGAATCCTAATGGGGATATAGTTTTATTTGTATTTAAGAGTGACCAACAAGGCTTTACCTAGTGCTAGACGTAGTTGCCGGGGAGAACTCTAAATAACTATACTAGTATTGCACAGTGGATATGTGACAAGTATATAAAAGGATGTGAAAGAAGACTTACAGTGAAGCAGCCCCACAATACAGTTATATATATGAAAGCAGATAAAAGAAAGCGGATAAACACTTACCCGTTGTAGAGCTTCCATGCTGTTTTGTTAGTTGTTCAACAAATAAAGTTTTGATAACAACATATATTTGAGTTCAAAATCAAAGGAGAAAGTGCTTTGCAAAGATTGTTGGGGCTTACAGCTCAAGGAGAGACCCAAGTTTTAACGATGATCGCACCGTTGTTTTGAAAACTGTACAGAGGGACTTATACAATGTGTGAGGCCCAAATCATTTTGGTTTCAAAAAGGGGTTGGATCTTACACTCTATTAGAGGCCCAAAGAAAAAGAATGGGGCTTATAACACGAGGGTAGGCCCATGGGTTTTTTGTTAAAAAGACGACGATCGCGCCGAACGTTTGAAAATATACAGAGGGACTTATACAATGTGTGAGTCCCAAAGGTATTATTTACAAAGGGGTTGGGTCTTACACTCTATTAGAGGCCCAAAGAAAAATAAATGGGGCTTATAACACGAGGGTAGGCCCAGATGATTTGATTTTTGAACTGGCGATTGCGCCGAGATTTTTCTTTTAACGCAGAGGGACTTATACAATATTTGAGGCCCAAAATTGTTTTGGTTAAAAGGGGATTGGGTCTTACACTCTATTAGATGCCCAAAGAGCTTGAAAATGAATAAAGATGGGTCTTATAGCTCAAGGAGAAGCCCAGTTGATTTTTGTTAAAAAGGCGACGATCGTGCCGAACTTTTTGACTGTATCGGGACTTATACAATACACTGAGGCCCAAAAAGTGGTTTATTTACAAAGGGGATGGGTCTTACACTCTAATAGAGGCCCATGAGTGTTTGAAAATGATTGATGAGGGTGGAATCAATCAAAACCCTAATTTTTATCATTTTAAAAGTAAATTCTCAAAGAAAATCAATAAAAAATGACAAAACACCAAATAAGCTTGAATAAACAACTTGTGATTTTTGGTTAAGGTTTGAAAAATGAGGTTTTAATCACAAGGTGAATTAAAACTCATTTGGTTTTTATTTTTCAAGGTGAATATTCACTTTTAAAAAGTTTAAAAATAATTAAAAATGAATTTATTCATAAAAATACCAACTATATTAAATAAATAATATAAATTTGATTTTTTTGTGGAATAAAATATTTTAACATTTTTGTGATTTTTTTGCAAAAATAACTTATAAAAAATAATTAAAATTGAGGGAGTTATTAATTTTGCAAATCATTAAAAATAATAAAATATGAAATAGTGGTAAAAAAAAGGATATGGGGCGAGGGGGATTCGAACCCCAGACCTCTTGTGTGAAGTGCGCGCGTCCTACCACTGGGGTGTTGATACATCCGTGTATCAAACCCCAGCCACAAATATACAAGGCTTGCCTTGTTTTTGGCCTGGCCAAGGCAAGACAAGGCAAGGTTTTGGCAAAAAACGTGAAGCTTGTAACTTTCTCATTTCTCCATGGATTGGGACAAAATTTAGGTCTACCCTGCCTAGAATTTCACAAGGAATCCAATGGTGGTGGTGGTTTTCTCAGATGAGGTCCCCATTTTAAAACCCGATAGTGGTTTTGAAATAGGCCTCCCTTTGCATTTTCTGTGCTACCTCTTGTTGCAGGTATGAATTATATGATGAATTGGTTCAAACACAGCATATATAACATGTATAAGATGTGCATGATCAGTGGATCTCAAAGCAATGCATGTTTTAAAGAGTTATAGTTGAGATGCTTACCTCTTTAGGAGCTTTTTGGGCAATCTGTCAAGTGCTTTGTTTCAGAAATGATTTGATGCTTTGGACACCCTTAAATGATCCCTTGGAAGCTTTTAGGATGATTGGAAACAGCTGGAAACCTCAGAAATGGAAACTGGCCCTTTCTTGCAAAAGGGGCAAAAGTGACCAAAATAGCAACTCTCTCAAATGGTGTTCCAGATGTGGGGAACCATTTGGGACAGTTCAATAATGATATTTGGAGTGTGTTTGAGGTTTTATCTGGTTTTGAAAGTGACTGAATCAAGACATGGCTTGAAAAATGCAAAAAAGTTCTATTTTGAGGTTTTGAGAAGGGACTTTGTGATTTTTGTGATACAGGTCACTTGTGAGAGTTTGGACAGCTTAGATATGACATATTGGATGTGTTTGGATCATGAGCTGTGATGGAATTGCTCTCTAACTCAAAAACTCAGAGTTACCTTGCTAAAGAATGCATTTTTGACTAGAGAAAAAGATTTTGAGGAAAGCAAGTGTTGTAGTGCTTTGGTGTACTCAAGCTGAGCACAAATGAACTCTATTTATAGTAGAGCAAGTTTGTTTTGGCTGCAATAGTGAATGGCAATTGCTGCAGACCTTTGGCCAATTGGAGCATTTTGGAATCTCAAGTCTCCTCTAGCCATTGACTAGAGGTTAGAGCACAGACCTTTGGTTCCCTAGTTCAGAGATCATCCTTGACTCATTCAGTTGGAAATGGCTCAGTTCATGCCACCTTGGTGCATCCATTGAATGCTCCAAAACAAAATTGGAGTCTTGTCCCCTCATTAGGGTTTTTTAGGGTTGGCATGCTATTTTTAGTTCCAAAGACTTGGGAGGCTTATGGATCAGTGTTTGTCCCTCCTTGGTCTCCCCCTGAGGTGTTTAAGTGATAAACTTGTTTGTCATTTGCAAAAATTGCTCAAATCAAGCAAAATGCAAAAATCTGCCTAGTTATGACAGTTGCAGCAAGGCATATTGCCACTGTCATAACTCTTAGCTCAAATGGAATTTCATGGGGTTCTTGGCCATTTTGGAAAGCTCTCATATGATACAACATATGTGTGATCATAGTTTGCCTTGACACTTTTTGGATCCAAGTGAAAAATGCCCCTACATTTTGGAAAAAGTGAAACAGATTCTGACTTAGTGAAAATTTCACTAAGTGTTGGAAAAAGTGACATTTCATGTTTTCAGCCATTTTGATCCAACCATGACTCAAAATCCATGATGAATTAGAATGAGGTGTAGTTGACACTTTTAAAGTATGCCATGAGAGCTACAAATCCATCTTTGGATCAGCCCAAATAGTTGCTTGGATCTCAAGTTATGATCCTTGGAAGTTGGTACCCTAGCCACTTTGTTCCATAACTTAGAAAATTTCTAAGTTTTTTATGGTTACCCCTTTTACAAGTTATCCCACTTTTCTTGATTTTTCTTGATGAATGATTATTCCAATCACGCATTAACATCATTTTAGGTTTAGGGAACCATAATTGATCAAAAAATCAAAAAGTTAAACTTTGACTTTTGGGCACAGTTGACTTTTTATCAAATGAATTCCAAACTGTGCGATCCTCTATGAAATCAAGTCCTTGACCTAAATCAAACTTGATGGATTGATTTTATAGGTGTTATAGGGTGTATTGAATCATGTCCCAAGGTTTGGGAGCATGTCCTGGTCAACAGTCAAAGGCACAGTTGACTTTTTCTGCGAAACCCTAACTGTGGCTCTGATGCACTTGAAACTTGTGAATCAAGCTTCTTGGATTAATAGATTGTTGCAAATGGATCAATGTGGTGTATTAGGGACCCTCAAATCATGTCTTGAGGTTTTGGCTCATGTTTTGTCCCAAAAGTCAACTTAGGGGTGAATTAGGTCAAGAAACCCTAATTCCTGATTTTTTGGTGAATGCATCCCCTGAGGCTAAATTGAATTGATGATTGGGTTTATGATGTACCTTAGAGTAATTTGGGTTGTTCTTTGAAGCATTGGCTCATGCCCAGAGGAAAATTTCCATCTGGAGGCCTTGGTCGACCAAAACCCTAATTTGGTGACACTGGCGATCTTGAGGCTTGATCCACTTAGAATGTTGCATCCTTGTGCTTGATTCTTGATGTGGGAGTCCTCTTGATCCTTTATATGGATGTTTGAGAGGTTATACAAGTTGAAGATCATGTCATTCCTTGATTGATCCTTTGTCTAAGGCTCTGAGAGGGCTTGAAACCCTAAGTCTTGGTTGTAGTGAATGCTCAACCATCTTTGAGGAGATAGATGAGGCATGATGGTTCATCCATATTGTGGTAATGATTTGCACAATGATGGGAAATCTTAGTGGTCAAAATTTGGGGTATGGCACTTGGATTCATTGATTACATCTTAACAACACTTACCAAAGCAATTCTCGGCTTTGTTGGTTGGTTAAATTCGGATCTGAACCTGTTATAGCTTATTTTCAGCTTTTACAATGTAGATCATTAATTTGCTGTTGTGGATTTGTTCATTGCTTGTTTTGATCTTTGATTTGGTTGTTTGATTGCTGCAATTGATGTTTAATGGCTGTGATTTAATGTAATTTTCGTGTATAATTGATCACATATTCATTTGGAGGCTTGAATAAGTGTTTTGCTGCTGAAAAGTGATTTTGGAAACTGAATTTTTGGTTCTGTTATAGTGGTAACCAGTTAACCGTATATGGTTAACCGGTTAACCAGTCTATTTTTCACGTGTTTTTTGAACTTCTCACATGGTTAACCATAAAGTGGTAACCGATTAACACTGTAACAGAATGTGAATTTTGTACGTTTTTAAGTGTGTTTCGATCTCGTTCCGCATTTAAACTTCATGGATTGATATGGTGCATATTTGAGGATTATTTTGGAGCTATTTCACCTCACATTACAGCATGTACACGATTCTTCGACGCGCGGATTTTGGTTTCCGTAATGCATTTGCATGTTTCATCCGTTTTGCATTCTTGTTATGATGATCATATTGCATAATTCTTTGTGCCATTGTAATTGTTGGTCTTGATGTTTACATTGCTGGATGTATGATTCGTGTTCATGTGTTGTCGATTCCGTGATTGCGTGTTCGTTTCATGCGAGTAATTGTTGATTGATGCTTGTCCATTATTGTTTTTTATGGATGATTAAGTATACCATGTCATTAGAATTTGTTCATGCTAAAGGGCTTTGTGTTTAATTGTATGAGTAGCATTTGCAATTCATGTGTGTTTGCTTAAATGTGAAGGCATGCTTTTGATCTTTCCCTTGATGTATGTTTATGCTTGATGATTGAACATATTTATTATTGATTGATCAACCTTGGAATCATATTTGATATTGTGTTGTTACATGATTGTGCATGGTTGATGCCTTTCCATATGCATTTGTTTTGATGCATTGCTGCCTGACTTTTAACACCTACTGTTCTGGAATTTTGACATGCTGTTAATTGTGAATCCATGTTGTTTGTTGTTTTTTACACCTAATTTATGCTGAAAACATGAGTTGTTAAATGTTGTTTGGTGTATTTGCTGGATTTTATAGCTGTGCATTGCAGAAGCGTTGTTGTTGCTGCTGTTTCTTTGATTTGAGGCATAATTGTGTTGCTTTAATCTCCATTTCGTATTTCATTTCTTCTTCTTTAAGTCTTGGATGTCATTTGCTGTTGTGATTGAGATTTGCTTGGTGTTTACTTATGTTTGTTCACATGCTCCCTTAAGGCTCCTAGTTTTAACTTAATTTTTTATTAGGTTCAAAGTAGGATAGACATTAGGCTCTCAATCCATGCATGATAACGATTAGGATAATCCCTTCTAAACCTTCACCTTAGGTCTATCTTTTTGCATACTAACATTAGGTAGAATTCCCTTCGCATCCTCAACCTTAGGGCCATTTTGCATGACAACGTGTAGGATCGAGTTTCCCTCTTAGACCCTTTGAGTCCTTTCTCTTCTCATCTCAAAACAAGTTCAAAACACTTAATAAATACAAAGAGTATTGTGCTCTACGAGCCTTAAGTATATGGGAAATGGAGAGTGAGGGGTCTCCCTTCACTTTTCTAGAGTGTTTAGCATACGTCTCGTTTGGGGGCGACCATGCGCGCATTCGCTCCTATGTCATAGACTTCAGTGCAATACAAGTTCCAAACTAACTTAACTCACTCCTGTCTAAAAAACATAAACCAAGTGCAAATCTTTTTGTCCTTCGGGATGGGTTTCAAATCATTTTCAGAAAAGAGCATGTTATTCCCGTTCTGTCGCAAACAGGCATCGACCTTAACTGTCGGACGCGAACCTAACGTCGCTCATAAAAAACACTTAACCAATTTGTAGTTTTGTAGGTCTAACTACGACTGCTCTGACTTCCTCTCTCTCGTTCGATTGAGGATACGTAGGCACAAGACGGTGATATCTTAGTGAGAAACCTTCCCCTTCACCTGTAGTCCTCCGAACTATGTTGACTCTGACTTTCCCATTGCACGAGGGAATACGTAGGCCTAGGACGGCGAAGTCCTATCGAGTCTCCTTTTGTTTTCTATTTCCGTTTAGCAGTAGGTTTTAGATAACACACCCCTTGATTAGACAACAAGCGTGGATCCCGTTGAGTACAACGGACGCGAGGGGGTGCTAATACCTTCCTCTCGCGTAATCGACTCCCGAACCCAGACTATGGTTGTGATGATCATGTCTTTCCCTTTTTAGGTTTTCTTCGATTGTTTCCTTTCCCTTCGTTGGGATAAATAACATTCAGTGACGACTCTTCTGTTTTTTCCGCCGGTTATTTTTCGCAATTGCGACACTCGAGAGTTCCAAACTGAAGACCTGATACTAAGGCTCCCTGACTTTGAAGGGAAGAATGTCATGGATGGGAAGCTTGCATAAACTAAGAAGTACCATACAAGATAAAAGCAAGTATCAGGAGTAAATCATACTCCTTGGAGACCATGACCAGGGAAATAATTACCAGGACGTGGAAGACAACCAAACTCAAATAATACTTTAGCTTAATGTCATCCTTGTTACTCAAATATGAAGTGATTATTTATTACTTGATGTAATTCCTTTGAGATGAATAATACAATGACCTTTTATTAAAATTTATATGATTGTCTGCTATAATAACGCAATATTAAAGATGAATTTGGCACACAAAGGCATAATTGGTACACCCCTTCTTTGTAGTTAGTCACTCCATAGCACAGACGGTGAAGCCTAATAAACGTCAACCTTGAACTAAGTCTACTTATGGGTAAGGAGGGGGAATTAGCCTTTGGTCGGGCATGGCCCCCAGAGACGTCAAAGCATACACCAACCAATAAATTATTGGCAAATAAATAATGAAATGAAATCATGAAAAGCGAAAACGATGAAACAAAATCGTAAGCGAATAAAGGATAAAATAAACTCATGAAAGATATAACGATGGAACAAAATCATAGGCGAATAAATGGTTAACTGAAACCATGGACGACAAAACAGTGAAACAAAATCGTAGGCGAATAAATGATTAAATGAAATAATGAAGAGTAAAATGATGAAACTAAATCTTGAAAGACTAAGTGATGAAACGAAATCACGCAAGACAAATCAAAATTAAGAAAAATACTTGACACGTGATAAAGATAAATTATTGCAAGGTCATAATTGTATAATGTGAACCTATTACAAATTCTGTAAATGGAAGCAGATTACAAAGACTCATATAAAAATTAAGGGGCTTCCTCCTTCTCCTAGACATCAAATATCTTCCCATCTACAACTTCCTTCTCAGAATCAAACAAGTCCTGGGGAACCTAAATGTTTGGGCACATTACTTCCAATTGGTTGATGGCATTTTGGAAGGCCTCGAAAGCAGATTAGATGTTGCTATTAACAGAGTCCCTAAAATTTTTCTTTACTACCACCAAGTTGTCCTCGTCGGCATTCACCTTCTGCCTCTCTTTTTCCACCTTCTTTTTCTATTTCTGCATCTTCTTCTTCTCTTCTTCTAAGGTACCCTCAACTTCAGCCACCCAAGAAGTTAACATTGACTTGGCCGCTTCAGAATTGGCCACTAAAGTCCTCACAATTTCAAGAGTCTTATCGTCATAAAAAATGGATTCCTTTAGAGCAGTGATTTATAACGCAAGGTCGAAAGGAGTATCATGGGTATCCACATCATTCTAGAGGACATCACCTCCCCCTGCTGAGTCTCCACCAGAGAAAAATAAAAAGAAATACCATGTCGCATGTGATAGGTTGTCTCTCCTACCAGCTTCAATGTAGCTGTGTCGATGAGGTTCCAGACATAGGTGTTGTCCCCCTCAACGATGCATAGTCGCACCTCCTAGGAAGTCTAAGGCCCAGAAGATAAGAAGACTTGTGGAAATTTGAGAGGGGAGAAAAGCCTTGGTGGATCCTAAGATAACTCCCCTATTTATTAGTCTTGATGGTTTAGATTTTTTTACACAAGGCTCTTTTTTGGATTTGTCCTTGCCTAGATACCTATTTACCTTCTCCCGGACAGAAGAGTGATATCGGTCATTGAGGTTCTTTCATCCCTCTTAGAGGAGGAATGTCCTTGGTTGTCTACCTTCTCCTTCCCCATGGGAGAAATCTCATTCTTTATCAGAATTGTCTCAATAAAGCATCTATTTTGACCAAAGTTGAAGTTGGGGAAGGTGAGGCAAACATATCATCCATAACAAAGGCATTCCTTCTCTTGAATAGATTCTTGAGAGATGTCATGTTATCAGCAAAAAATGGGCAAGGGATAATGAGCATAATACTATAATAATGACAGACAAACATACAATAAATCACATCCTCGCCAAATAGGTTATTTCTCTCGATAGTGATGGTCACGCCCACAACCTCCCATGCATTGATGAAGCATCTTTTCTGATGGATAGGCAGTTCTCCTTAAGGTCCAAGTCCTTCTTTAAAACCCAAACTCTCTCAAAAGGATATTAAGTCTATCTTTGGGGTTAAAGATTTGGACGAGTAAATGTAGGTTCTCGATCCTTGGTTAAAATGGTTTCAGACCCAATATTTTAAAATACTCTACTTGTACTTCACCGGTTCATGGTCCAAGGGGTTGGGCAAGGGAGTCTGAGACTTCTGGGATCTTACAATGACGAAATAAGCCTTTAAGTTCAAATGTGTAACTAAAAAGTAACGGTCCTTGAAACTCTTCCAACTTTCAAGGTACGCGTCAAATACTTTTATTGTATGTCGGAGCAATGTATAGTAAAGAGATTAAGTACGGTTTTAGAGTGACTTCCATTCCTTGGGACTCACACCAGTCCTAGAATACTTTGAGAAATGCCTATGCGACAAATTGTAGCTAGGATTGAGCTATTCAGAGATGTTTCAACGCCCCTTCCTCAAAGTCACTAAAAGTTAGTTTTAACTTAAATCTTGAAAATAGGCATTCATAGAACGTAATTGAGCACCCGTCATATGAGCTATAGATTCTCTTAGAACCGTCGATATGAGAGATAGACCAATCAGAGGACGGTCCCACCTTAGTACTAGCTTCCTCCAAAGGTGCAACATTGTTGAAGAAAGAAACTAGTTTAAACAATTCCTTATCCACTAAGGGCTACCGAATGGTATCCTCAAACAAAATAGTGAATTATTCGTTCTATTCGGGCAACCTTATAAGGTTCCAAATCTACATAAGATGACAAAGGAAGAAGGGGATCACCATATATACGTTATGGTTCATCCCTTCATCTCCTTTGGAGGAATTATTTTCACCCTTAACATAATGAAAACTAAACGGTCCGCTACCATCTTTAACAAAACCCCCCTTTGGACCTAGAGTTATCGCTGAGTGCAACAAGGTTCACAACAGGTTTATTAACTTCTAAAAGTCCAAGATTCGCAATTCATGGGTTCATTATCCCAATAAAGGAAGAAGAATAATTGTTATTTAATATATTTAACACATTTTTAGGTACATTTCCTATGTGGGCCATATCTAGAGCAACAAATGAGAGTCATGAATTATAAACAGAAAAGAGAAAGATGGTACATGAGGAAACTAAAAATGGAGATAAATTTGACAGGAGATAGCCTAAAAGGTGCGTTGAACCAGGGAATGTATAACCTAAAGAGTGGAGAAAAAGATTAGTGAGATGAGTGTTGGCAAAGATCAGAGAAAGAAATCGAAGTATGGAGAAGAAAGGGAACTTACAGTTCGTGAAAAGGGCGAAAAGAGTTTGAAATCCCAAGTGAACTTTGTATAGAAAAGCGAGGAAAACCAATCAAAGGCTCTGAATGAAAGGAAACAGAAAGGTATGAAAGTAACGATTATATTTCGCCTCGGGAATATAATGACACTTGAGTATCTTAGGAAGAAGCGTCATTCCCTGCTCTAGAAATTAATGCCACATGTCAAAAGAATTTCGTGAAACGTCTCAATGAAGGGAAATGTACGATTCAAAGCAGCTTTCACTCTCACATCACTTTTCATTTTTTTTTACTGATTATAGCGTTAGATTGCTAATATTGCAGGTCATCCTTTTTTTTGTTGTACAAAAAGCTTACCCCATTGTGCCAAGGTTCTATTTCATCGTTCACTAAAAAAATTGATTCTGCTACGAGTCATTGGGCTTTTCGTTCCACTGCACATCGGCAGTGTGACAGGTGGTCACTTGCTAAAACTTGCTTTTTGTTTGGGTTTGTTGAAAATATATGGTCACTTGCTGAAACTTGCTTTCTGTTTGGGTTTGTTGAAAATATACATGTTGAATAAGTTTCATATTGCTTAATTTTGTAAAGGAAAATTGAGTGTAAGGCTATATAATATATTCAAGTTTTTCAATATAAAACGCACCAGTAAAATATATTTTAAGTTTGTATTTGACTTTTTTGTTATCTTATACTCTTATGGTAAAATATTGTGAAATATAATTAAATATTTGTTTTAGAGAATGTGAACGTAGTGAGATCTGAGATGGTTGAGGATAAATTATTTGTTATAATAATTTTCATATAATTTTATTTTTTTTATTGTCATTTGACAATAATCGCGATTTTTTGTCTGGTTCTAGAATTTCTACTTTATATCTTTGTGCTGAGAGTGTGTTTTTTAATTTTCTCTACGTTGATTTTCCCGACACTTTCAACACTAAATATGAGTAGCTTTGGGTTAGCTTAGTCAATGATTGTAAATTGTAAGTCTTTTTGACACCAATCTACTATATGGTTTAACCTCCATTCTTTATGTGTCCAAGACTCCAAGTGTTTACTTTCATCATCTATGGAGATAAATTAAATTATTATACTTTTTATTGCATTCGTTCCTCAAATTGCAACTAAAACTCCTTAGATTATTATAAATTTTAAGGCTAATTCTTATCTATCCACTTAAAAAATTGGGTAACTTTACTCAAATTACTGTCAAACATTAAAAGGGGTATGTATCCATTTTACTATAATATTAGTAATAGATATTATAATTTTATAATTACAAATTTGTCCTAAATACATTAAATGTAGTCATCAATTCCAATTCAATGGGTGTTTACTCTTCCAAAATTTTGATGCTCTTTTCAATTCAATTAATTCACCCGTTACTTTTTCATTCACAAATTTCATGCAATGCAAATTACATACATTCCTTTTTCAAATTAAAATATAAATGTCATAAATTTTTCTTTTATAACAAATTTACATAGAATTTATGCTTAAATGCACTTTTGGTCCCTCATAGTTTAATTTTTCTAAACAATTGATCCCCTTTAAAAAAACACAGCTTTTAGGTCCCTTGTTTTGATTTTTTTTGAAAAAAAATTGCCCCCCTCCCAGTTTGACATATGTGACGCTCCAAATAATGACATGTCAATGTTTTTGTTGACCATTATTTTTTATTTTCAATGACATGGCAATGATGACTAGATAATTTATTAATTAATACTTTTTGAAGAGAAAATTAATAATTTTAATTAAGTTATATTTAGAAATTTTGACTGAGTGTTTATTTTAAATATTTTTTTTATTTTTTAAATTGATTAATGTAAATATTTAAATAACTTTATTTTAAATATTTTTTTTTTATTTTTTAAATTGATTAATGTAAATATTTAAATAACTTATTTGGGCCTTAGACTCCAAGCCCATACAACATTTATCCATTCCACAAACAATTGTTACTTATTGTTTATGTGAGTAATATAAAGGTTAAAATTATTTGTAAATAACCAATGTGGGACTTCAAAAACACTATCATCACCCCTCCTTCTTCATTTTTCCAGCCACGCCCTTAACACTCCATCCTGAACCTCTGTACTCACCACTAGCATAACACCAACTAACATCAACATCACGTGCTTGCCTATTGCACTTTTTCTTTTTCAGGATTTGATTTCAAAAATTGCTCCCACATGGATGAATGTTGCACTGGAGATGAAAGAGGATCCAGAGACCGATAAAGAGTTTGGTTGGGTGCTAGAAATGTATGACTTGCCAATTAACAAACAAACGCTGCAGATTCTTTATTTTCTTAAAATATTAATGATATTTTGATGCTGATGTGGTGTTCTGTATTCTCGAACCAAGGTATGCTTATGCTATTGCATCTGCCCTGCATGATGTGAAACACATTCTACGAAAAGACTTCATGCTACAGGTTTGATATAACATTGTATACATATAGCTCTTGCTGTTGTATTTTGTTTATGTCATGCATATCCAACTCTGATTTTACTTTTCTTGTATGTTACTTTTCAGCCACCGTGGGATCTCGAAACTTACAATAGGTTCATTATTCATTATACTTATGGGTGTGACTACAGTTTAAAGGTACATTATTTCTTCAAATCTTTGAACTGCAAAATTACGGTCTTTGAATATTCCTTGTAAATAAGCATCCTCAAGGAGGGGTGATGATAGTGTTTTTGAAGTCCCACATTGGTTATTTACAAAAAATTTTAACCTTTATATTACTCACACAAACAATAAGTAACAATTGTTTGTGGAATGGATAAATGTTGTATGGGCTTGGAGTCTAAAGCCTAAATAAGTTATTTAAATATTTACATTAATAAATTTAAAAAATAAAAAAAATATTTAAAATAAAGTTATTTAAATATTTACATTAATCAATTTAAAAAATAAAATAAAAAATAAACACTCAGTCAAAATTTCTAAATATAACTTAATTAAAATTATTAATTTACTCTTCAAAAAGTATTAATTAATAAATTATCTAGTCATCATTGCCATGTCATTGAAAATAAAAAATAATGGTCAACAAAAACATTGTCATGTCATTATTTGGAGCGCCACATATGCCAAACTGGAAGGGGACCAAAATTTTCCAAAAAAAAATCAAAACAAGGGACCTAAAAGCTGGGTGTTTTTAAAGGGGGTCAATTGTTTAGAAAAATTAAACTATGAGGACCAAAAGTGCATTTAAGCCTAGAATTTATTTTTGATATTTTTAAATGTATATAAAATATATTAAAATAAAATATTAATATATTTATTATATTTAAAAATAAACTAATATTTTTAAATTATTTTATTTTAAAATTACATTATCTTTAAATTTATTATCTTTCTTTATTAAAACTTTATTAAAAATTTAATTTAATTGAAAGTAAATTTTAATTTGAATTGATTCGAATTTTTAATTAATTAAAGATTATAAGTGGATTTCATACTCATATTTAATCAAATTAAATCAGGAAACTCTAGTTTTTTAAAAAATAAATTAATAAAATAAAATTTATTATTAATAATATTAAAACTAATAACTATTTTACAATTGTTCAGGATGAAAATTGAAAAATATATTTTGAAGTTTCAAAAATAAAATTTAACACTGAATTAAAATACACAATAAAGTAAAAATTTTAATTGATCTAATAAAGAAATAAATATTTTTAAACTCATATTTTTCTCAAATACAATAATAGATTTACAATTTTTTATAAAATAAATTATTACTGTCACCTATTATCAAAATGATATGTTTTATTTTTATTTTAAATTATTATAATTATTTAAAAAATATTAAAATAAATTGTCGATCCATTTATTTAATATAGAAATAATAAAATATTATTACTTAGAACAAATTTTATTTAATATAATTTGACCAAAAAATATTATTTTAAAATTGTCTTGTAAAGAATCAATTATGTTAATATTTGTATATAGAATATACCTTAAACGACGTGTTCGGTTTTCTGTTCTGGTTCTAATTTTGCCCTCAGTTTTTATTTACCATCTACTGAAGTAGGGTTGTTAAAAAAAATCATGATCTGAATCGAACCGCCGAACTGAACCGAACTGAAGTTAAAATAACTGAACCGTTATGTTTGCTTAGTGAACCAAAGAAATTTTTACCTCATACCCCTACTATTATCCCTCTACCCCTACATTTTTTAAAATATTCCAATTTTACCCTTTTCAATTATCGAATTATTTTATTATTTAATATTTATTATTTTTCGGTATTTAATTTTTCTTCACCGGATAACTTACAATTAAGTTTTCCGGTATGTATTTTTTCTTCACCGGATAACTTGCAATCAAGTTTTCCGGTATGTATTTTTTCTTCACCAGATAACTTGAAATCAAGTTTTCCGGTATATAATTTTTCTTCACCGGATAACTTGCAATCAAGTTTTCTGGTATATAATTTTTCTTCACCGGATAACTTGCAATCAGGTTTTCCGGTATGTAATTTTTCTTCACCGGATAACTTGCAATCAAGTTTTCCGGTATGTAATTTTTCTTCACCGGATAACTTACAATCAAGTTTTCCGGTATGTAATTTTTTTCACCGGATATGTTTTATTATTTAATATTTATCATTTCACACCCCTATCAAAGTGTATCGATATGTATTCTAATTTTTCCCTTTTCCGATATGTTTTTGAAACTTATGAAAAATTGTATATCTCACACCTAAAAAAACGGTTGCCTAGTATTTTAGACAACGATTTTATTTACTTTAGGTCACGATTTTTATTGATTTTTCAACTTATGAAATATTGTATATCCCACGCATAAAAAACTGTTGCCTGATAGTTTAGGCAACGATTTTATTTACATTAGGCCACGGTTTTTGCTTGTTGCCTAAACTCAAGTTATTCGATGAATAAAAATTACATACCAGAAAACTTGATTGCAAGTTATTCGATGAATAAAAATTACATACTGGAAAACTTGATTGCAAGTTATCCGGTGAAGAAAAATTACATACCGGAAAACTTGATTGCAAGTTATCCGGTGAATAAAAATTACATATCGAAAAGCTTGATTGCAAGTTATCCGGTGAATAAAAATTACATACCGGAAAACTTGATTGCAAGTTATCCGGTGAAGAAAAATTACATATCGGAAAACTTGATTGCAAGTTATCCAGTGAAGAAAAATTAAATATCAAAAAATATTAAATATTAAATAATAAAATAATTTGATAATTGAAAAGGGTATAATTGAAAGATTTTAAAAAAAGTAGGGGGTAAAGGGATAATAGTAGGGGTATGAGGTAAAAATTTCTGAACCAAACCATATTACACGAAATAGTTTTAGAACCATACCGAACTGAAACCGAACCGAATCGAAACTGTAACCGAACTGAACCGAAACTGAAAATTAAAAATACTAAAAATAAGTTTTAATTTTTATTATTTTAAAATTTTGAAAAATAGTTTAATGGTTCGGTTCTTTAATAAATGGTTCGGTTTGAAAAAATTGTCTTCTAACGGTTTGGTACAGTTCAGAATTTCTAAACGGTATACCAAACTAATGACTTTGGTTCGGTTCAGTTCGAGTAAATTTTTATTATGGTTCGGTACGGTTTTCTCTATGAACTGTAGCATGAACAACCCTATACAGAAGTATGAGTACCAGTTTAAAAAAACCTTTGTTTCGTCGTTCATCGCGATTGTTAATGTTCTCCCCATCATTGAGCAACCTAGTTTGCACGCTTTTCAGCCACTAGCTCTCATGGAAGATCACTCTGCCACTGATTCCGTCACTTTTACCAAAGTTCTGCTCATCCTATGCGAGAAACTAACCGAGATAGTTAAATTTCACACAACGGCAATAGAACAACAACGACAACCTAGGGTTGTTGTTGTTGCTCAACCAACTATCACACAAAAAGTTACTATTTTGGTCGCTGATTACAATGAATTCCTTCAGTTTAAAGGAATACATGAACCATCATCTTATGTCGTCATTGCTTTGTTTGGTAATCATGTAGCCTTTGTCTCTACATCAATCTCCCTTGGTTCATGGGTCCTTGACTTTGGTGCCTCTGATCATATGACCGGTAATAAATTTCTTTTATCTCAGTTGTCTTATTCTAATTCTTTGCCTTTTGTCATTGTGACGAATGACTCTAAAATCAAAGTTCAAGGTCTTGGTCAAGCACACCCACTTCCAAACTTGTCTTTAGATTTTGTGCTCTATATTCCTGGTTGTCCTATTAATACTCATATGGATCCGAACGTCAAGCTTCTTTCAAGTCAGGGGGGACCGTTGAAATACCTGGGAAGATATCGACTGTTTATGGGTAGACTCGACTATTTTACACTCACCAGACCGAATATTATATTTATGGTGAGCATTGTGAGCCAGTTCCTGAACGCTTATTGTGGTAGTCATTGGGATGTAGTCATTCAAATTCATAGATATATAAAGAATGCACCATGAAGAGGACTATTATATGAAGATAAAGTTGATATTAAAATCATTTGTTATTCAGATGCAGACAGGGTCGTATCAACGTCGAATAGGAGATCCACGTCTGGATATTGTGTTCTTATTAAAGGCTTGATGTTGAAAATTCGAGTCAGTGTTTGTTGGAAAGATTTAGTTGAGAAGAACAATTTCTAGTGTGACACTTGTGAATTGTGATCTAGGAAGGTGATTGTGGACTTTCGGGATTCCGTTTGTTTAAATTTTTGAATTATATGTTTGTTAGTCTGTTTTGCATGTTGTGGACAGTCCGATGTTGAAAATTCGAGTCGGTGTTCGCCCAGAGTTTGAAAGAGTCACTTGAGAATGACCCTTTATAGTGTGACATTTGTGAATTGTGATTTTGGAAAGTGATGGTGGACCCCCGGGAGGTTGATTGTTAAACTTTTAAATTTCTATGTTTGTTATTTCTTTCACACGTTCTGGACGGTCCGATGTTGAAAATTTGAGTCGGTGCTTGTCCAACATTTGAAATTGTCAGCTGAGAAAGACCCTTTCGAGTGTGACACTTGTGGATTGTTATATGGGAAGGTGACAGTTGACCTCCAAGAGTCTGATTGTTAAATTTTTTTAATTTTTATGTTTGTTAGTCATTTTTACACGTTGTGGACCATGTGATGTTGAAAATTTGAGTCATTCTTTGTCCAGGGTTGGAAAGTGTCAGCTAAGAAGGACCATTTCTAAGTGTGACACTTGTGGATTGTGATCTAAGAAGGTGATGGTAGACCTCCAGGAGTCCGATTGTTTTAAAATTTTTAATTTATATGTTTGTCATTTTGTTTTACACGTCGTGAACGATTCAATGTTGAAAATTACAGTCGATGTTTTTTTAGGGTTTGAAAGAATCAGTTGTGACACTCGTGAATTGTGATATGTGAAGGTGATGGTGGACCTCCGGGATTTTGATTGTTCAAAATTTTGAATTTCTTTGTTTATTTGTCCATTTTACACTTTGGGGACGATCCGATGTTGAAAATTCGACTTGGTGTTCGTCTAGGGTTGGAAAGATTCAGTTGAGAATGACCTTTTTTTCTAGTGTAACACTTGTGAATTCCGATATGCGAATTTGATGGCGGACCTCCTGGAGTCCGACTGTTTAAATTTATTAATTTTTATGTTTGTTAGTCCATTTTACACGATGTGGGTGGTCTGATCTTGAATATTATAACATCGATATGTCTTTAATTTGTGACATAACATCAATCTTTTCTTGGATGGGGTTCTCTAGTGGTGGATCTCTGTCACACATCACTTTCATGTGGATCTCTTCGGTAACGAAGGGTTGAGGTGATGCAAGATCGAGGAATCCAACAGAGTTCTTCGATTCAATGCATGAGGTTATTCTCTTCATCTTATGGCGAATTTGGTAGAGATATGGCTTATGAATCAAGACTGATCTGATTTATGATATAGGACTCTTGAAGCGGTGATGCTGATCTCCAATACGGCAGTGCGAGGTGGACTTGCAAAGTTAGCACTCCAACGCCCAAGTCAATTACAGAGTCCAAGATGAGTGAAGTGAAAAGTGGAGATTAGAAAAGTGTACGTTGAATCTTCAAGTTGTTAGGAAACAAGTGTGAGTTTTGTTGAGAAACAAGTGTGAGTTTTAAGTCTCACATTCCTTAAAAAAAATGGAGGTTGAACACTTTATAAGTAAGAATGCCCATACACTTATCACTTTAAAGTTTTGGGTGAATATATGATATCTCTCTCACTTGTTTGAGTGAGTCTTTGACCCATCACACATATGTTCATTATAAACGTTGGACTAAATATTTAGATCTCATATGTATTGAGTCTTTAGCCGGCCCAAAACAACATGGTCATTAAACAAGTCTTGAACTTATATATAAATTTTTATTACAAAGCATATAATATATTTTAACTTTATCATATTTATTTTAATAATAAAACATGTTGCACAATTAATTATTTTGAGAAAAGGTTCATAAAAGTTGAAAAAATATCATAAATTAAAAAATTATGTAATTTGATCTTATGAAATAATATTTCTTTTAGTTTTAGAATGATAATAAAACAGAAATATCAACAAAATAAAAAGGCTTAAATTTGTTGCAATTCAATATTATTCATCATTGTTATTTCAAACGCGTACTACAAATTATTATTTTTATTATTAATATTTTCTTTTTCCTTATATTTATTTAATATATAATTTAATTAAATTACATAATAATAAATTGTACTTTTAATTATTTTTTACAACTACTGTAGCTTATGAATGAAAAAATTGTGAAATTATTTGCTCCACTATTTTCGGTCCTTCTAAGTAGTACTTCCTCTGTTTCATATTATAAGCAAATTTTACTTTTTAAATATATTAAATAATTAATATATCTGGTCTATATATAGACCAGATACATTAATTATTCAATGTATCTAAAAAATAAAATTTGCTTATAATATGGAACAGAGGGAGTATGCTAGACGGTCCATTGAATAGTGTGAATAATAAAAGTGTGAGAAATAAATACAATAAAGAAGGGACAAATTTATAATTAATAAAAATTATATAGTTATAATTAAGAATTATAAATTTCTTAATCAGTGGCATAATTTTTCCACCTCTATATTTAAGACAAGTAAGATGGTAAAGTTACCCAATATTTTATGTAGGGTAATGAAGTTGTCCTCAATTTTTAGTTGTAAATGTTTTTTTTAATAAGGCAAATATGGTATAAATAAATAAAATGAAGAAAGGGAAGACACTACGGATAAAGTATAAGGGATTTCCAGAGAAAAAAACACAAGGAGTATCAATCACGAAATCAGAACCAACAAAAAAAAACAAAGAAAAAATTATCAATTACTTATAACAACTCCAACCATCAAAAAGGAGGATTAGAAACAAAACTACATAACAGAAACACCTAGAAAGCATCAGACAAAGTTAGAATTCTCTAACCCAATGACACTTGAAGGAGCGCCGAAACTGAAAGAACATAACCAATAAGTAACAGATTTTCTTGCACTAATTAATTAGTCAGTGCTAATTGCCTTTTGTTTTACAGACGATTGCAGTGTGTCAATGAGGTTCCCTGGCCGGCCCAAGCGGGATGTTTTATCTTGCTGCTGCAACATCTGACTACTATATGCTCCTTTGGAAGGATATGTTATAATTAAATACGACATGTTAGTTCCTAATTCCATGACAGATTCAAGCATTATTTTCAAATAAGGCTAATGAATGCTGTTGCTGCTAGTGACTCTCAACTCGCATGGAGAAGATTACCGTTCTGCAAGATAATCATGAAAATTTTACTTAATCTAATTTCTCTGAAACCTAAGTTAGATAATCAAATTCAATGAAATAGAAATTACTATATACTCACTTTGAACATAGAAGTGCGTGATAACAGTGGATTTTCAGAGAGTGGCTGAAACGATAACCTTCCAAGTTCCAAGAGACGGAAAAGTACCAATTCGTTAAAATTCGTGTACTATTTGTTGATAAACTTAACATCAAATGGATCTGTGGCGCAATGGTAGCGCGTCTGACTCCAGATCAGAAGGTTGCGTGTTCGATTCACGTCAGGTTCAACTTTTTCGTACGTTTTTTTTAAGTTTAGGGTGCAACGGGCTGGGCTCGAACCGGCCCACATTAGTGCAAGAAACAGGCCCATAAGCGATATACTGCAGGCTCAAACAGAAATTACTCATTGGCTAGCTGCGAAACAAAGCACATTATTATTTGTTGTTTGTTTTATACAACGAACAAATTGCATGGTTTTATTAATTCACCTATATTTTTATTAGGGTTAAATATGTTTTTAGTCCCTATAAAGTTTGAAATTTCATTTTTAGTCCCTCCTGGATTTTGGCAACGGTTTTAGCTGGTTTTGGCAACGGTTTTTTTGTAAAAACCGTTGCCAAAAGGTAGGGAAGGACTAAAAATGAAATTTCAAACTTTATAGGGACTAAAAACATATTTAACCCTTTTTATTATTATTTGTATTTTGTTGTGATACAAAGAGTCTATATAAGACTAGTGAGAGGCTAGTGTTGATAAAAACTGAAAATTTTAAAATTCATAAATGATTAATATAGTTTAATTGAATGAATTCATATTGAGTTTAATTTGATATGACTTTGATCTCATATATTTTTATTATTATTTGTATTTTGTTGTGATACAAAGAGTCTATATAAGACTAGTGAGAGGCTAGTGTTGATAAAAACTGAAAATTATTATCTGATTTAAAAATTATTAGTAATTAACCTATATTTGTATTGTGTTATAATGCAAACAGTTCTAAATAAGACTAGTAATTAACCTATATATAAAAGATACATTTAAGTTAAAATTTTAAAATTCATAAATGATTAATCTAGTTTAATTGAATGAATACATATTGAGTTTAATTTGATATGACTTTGATCTCATAATTTTGTCTTTTTCATCCAGGTCAATATCAATTATTAATTATTAAGGGTCATCTTCAACCTTTGAGTCTTCCTGACTGTAATGTATTGATATAATGTATTAGCTGTTGTGTTGATTTATGTAATGTTTTGGTTTAATGTTATGTTTATGTTAGAGGATGACCAAAAGCTTTACAAGACCTATGCAAACTAGAGATCCAATCCACTTACAAACACATTTTCAGTCGGTGAACATGTAAATTTTTACACTAAAGCATGACCTCGTCTTCATCCCAACCATTGATATTCATCCTACTGCTCCCTGTATCTCACATTGGAACAACTTATGAAAGGTCTAATTTTCATCCCTATATAACTGTGACTCAAATTCATGCTCATATATTCTTTTATTTACTTTAGCATTGTAGTCACTACTACGAAAAACCCATTTAATAACGGTTGAGACTGACATATAATGACGCGGGCGAGGGCGTTGTTATGTAGATTGTCGTTGTATATATGATACTTACAACCACGGACTAGTAGGCGTTGTAATAAACTGGAAAGCGCGCTAACTATCACAACGAATTTTACAATACACCGTTGTAATAAAAATAATTGTCCTCGGTTCGATTCCCAGCAGCACAGTTTTGACATTTAGTTTTTCCTGGACAGCGCGCCAGATATTATAACGGTTATGAAATATAACCGTCGTTAAAGTTTCTGCAAAATTAACAAATATGATCCTGCTTTTATAATTAATCCCATTTTTTTACCTGTATTATTGTTCTCCATATCACAACACAGCAGAAAAATACAATTCACATTTTGTGATAAAGTTTTCATAATAATATTAATCGTATCATATTCATAATATCACATATACCACATTACAGTTTATCAGAACAAACAACCTACATAAATAAAATATCACATATACCATATTACAGTTTACACACATTGCATAACTTCACATAATTGTAACTTGGTGTATTGGTATCTTGTCTCTTGGCTTGGTGTCTTGTCTCTTGGCCTGGTGTCTGGACTCAAAATACCTATGATTTCAAATAATTATACTTGTTAGTAAAAATACTTCTAAACTATAACATAAAACTAATATATTATGAATAAATAATAAATTACGTACTTGTTAATTTTCTCATATGTCTTCTTCATGATCGAGTCGTATAGCATGCACGACATCTCCATCAACTTCATCATATGAGGTAGGAACTTGTGTTATGTAAGAAGGTGCGGACGGAATATCAAGACTTTCATCACTAAGATGAATGTATTTTCTTTGGAGAACGATTGACCATTTCCCCGATATGTCCGATGGATCGGTAACATAGAAAACTTGTTTTGCTTGAGAAGTCATGATGAATGGTTCTGTATTAAAAGATGCCTTGCCAAGGTTGACCCGGGTGAATCCTAAGTCATCAATGTCTACACCATTACTATTATTGGGAACCCACTTGCATTTAAATAAAGCCACTTTGAAAATAAAATAATCAATCTCCCAAATTTCATCAATGCCACCATAAAACGCGGTAGTTGCCAATACCGAATTCTTATCTTTCGAACTAGAGAAATACATCGATTCGACTTCAACCATAACCCCACTATTTTTCATTGTACTACTATCATCTTTTGATTTTGTATAAAAGGTATAATGACCAATGTCGTGTGCACTCCAAGTAATGACACAAAATTTTAGCTCGTACGACAACCATTTAAGTATCTCGGATGCACTACGATCATTAAATACACTTTTATTAAACCAATCCATGAATCTATTGTTATGTTCTATCAACAACAACTTGTCACTCATTCGGGGATATTTTTTCTTCAAAAGTCTTTTGTGAGTATCTATGAAAGGTTGAACCTCATCTATATTATTCAATATATAGAAATGTGATTGAATAACTACATCCCGAGCCATTGACCTAACATTTAGACCTTGAATACCTCTTCCGTCTATGTCAGCATGACGAGACTTTGGAATTCCTATAGAATTTGCATCCGACAAATAGTTTGTATAAAACTCAACAACTTCTTTTGTGATGTACCTTTCAACAATCGAAGCTTCCGGTCGGTGATGATTCTTCGTATACCCTTTAAAGATCTTCATATATCGCTCTATTGGATACATCCACCTTAAATAAACTGGACCACAAATTCTGATTTCTCTTACGAGATGAAGAAGTAAGTGAATCATAATGTCAAAAAATGATGGCGGAAAATACATCTCCAATTGACACAAGATTATGGCAGCCTCATCTTCTAATTCATCCAATTTTTTGAAATCAAGAACTTTATTACATATGGCATTGAAGAATAAACACAGTCTCGTTATAGTTACTCTCATATTTTTTGGAAGGATCCCATGGATAGCCACTGGTAGAAGTTGTTGCATCAATACATGACAATCATGAGATTTTAAACCAATTAACTTGAGATCTTTCATTGATACAAGTTTCTTGATGTTTGATGAGTAACCTTGCGGAACTTTAATACCTTGCAAACACTCGCAGCACATCTTGTTTTCCTTTTTAGATAGAGTGTGACATGCTAGAGGCAGATAAGTTCTTTTTCCTTTCTCTATTGGAGCCAACTGTTTTCGTATACCCATCTTCTCCATATCAAGAGGGGAAGTCTTACTATCTTTAGTCTTGCCCGGAATGTTTAGAAGTGTGCGAATCAAACTATCACACACATTTTTCTCCACATGCATCACATCAAGACAATGTCTAACATCATGACTTGACCAATATGGAAGATCAAAGAAGATGGACCTCTTTTTCCATATATTTTTCGCAACTGCCCCTTTTTCTTTTCCTCTCTTCCCACCTTTTTCTTTTTCTCTCTTCCCGCCTTTTTCTTTTTCTCTCTTCCCAAAGATAACATTAATGTGTTCCTGCCGTTGATAAACTTCATCCCCGGTTAAAGGTTTAGAAGCCTCACCAAACTCTTGCTCTCCATTAAAAGCCTTTCGCAATCTACGATAAGGATGACCCGGTTTTAGAAATTTTCGATGCCCAAGATAAACGGTCTTTTTTCCAAACTCAAGTTGGTGATAACAAGTATTATCTGCACATATAGGACACGCTTTATGTCCTTTGACATTGTATCCAGTCAAGTTACCGTAAGCCGAAAAGTCGTGAATTGTGCAAAATAACATTGCACGCATATTAAACTTTTCCCCAGAATATGCATCATTAACTTCAACGCCTTCATCCCACAAGAGTCGTAAATCATCAATTAATGGACTTAGATAAACATCTATGTCGTTACCAGGTTGTCGTGGTCCAGAAATCATCATACTTAACAGTATATACTTCCGCTTCATGCACAACCAATGAGATAGGTTATAAATAGTGAGAAGATCAGGCCACGAAGTATGATTATTGCTCAGATTACCAAAGGGGTTCATTCCATCGGTGGCAAGCCCAAGCCTAAGGTTTCTTGGCTCGACTCCAAAATCCGAAAACAACGAATCAATTTTCTTCCATTGCAACGAATCAGCTACATGGCAAATGTTTCCATCACGAATCCTTTCATCTGCATGCCATCTAAGATTATTTGTGTCATTTGAATTAGCAAAAAGTTTCTTTAATCGTGAAACTATTGGCAAGTACCATGACACTTTAGCAGGAGGATGCTTCCTACTAACATTGTCATAGTGATCATTGTCATCACCATTGTTAGCCTTCAGCTTGTAATGTGACACACCACATTTCGGACATTGAAACAAGTCTTCATACTCTTTCCGGTATAATATTCAATCATTAGGGCAAGCATGTATCTTGATATACTCTAGACCCAGTGTACACAATATCTTCTTGGCCTCATAGCAACGATTCGGCAATTTGTTATCTCCTGGTAACATTTGCTGTAGCAATTCAAGTAATTCTGTGAAACTTTTATCCGACCATCCATTTTTTGCCTTCAGATTAAACAACTTTAACACCGCCGACAATCGTGTGAACTCTGTGCATCCCTTATATAAATGGGTGTCTTTATCACTACATAAATTATCATAAATATGAGCATTCATAAAAGAAGATTCCCCAATATCACGGAACATATCCTTTTGTTGATCTTCCATATATTCATCTTCCTCCACTCTTTGACTTTGTGACGCCCAACTTTCCTTATTATCCACCTCACCATGCCACATCCATATTATATAATTTTGACATATACCATCACAACAAAGGTGATTGTGTATTTCTTTCTTTGTACCCTTTTTGATATTCGCGCAAACAACACAAGGACAATAAAAGATACCATTATTACCGGGAAGATGTTTATCAGCGTATTCAAGGAATTCACGAACTCCGTTCTCATAAACCGAACCTAATCTATTGGCTTTCATCCAACTACGATCCATTACAACTTCTGAAATTTATACATGTATAATAATGTGAATGACACACCAAAATCTAATCCAAAAAATCATACTAAACGTAAATCATACTAATCTATATGCATATACAATATGAACAAAGAAAAAATCAATGAAGATGTACTCTCATACTAAACGTAAAGCATATGAAACATCTCATTCTGACTTGAGCATATACAATATGAACAAAGAAAAAAGGAATGGAGATATTGAACAATACTGTACTTCAAAGCTGTAATCAAATGAACGTAAGGAATGAAGATGTTGAAGAGTACCGTACGTCAAATCTGAAGAATCAAATGAACGAAGACGGTCAATATTTGAGCATAAACCAAGAAAAAAGGAATGAAGATGTTGAAGAATACCTTACTTCGAAGCTGAAGAAGCAAATGAATGAAGACGGTCAATATTTGAGCATAAACCAAGAAAAAAGGAATGAAGATGTTGAAGAGTACCTTACTTCGAAGATGAAGAAGCAAATGAATGAAGATGAAGAGGGTAAAGGTTAGGGCATCTCTGGCTCACTTGTTCAATCAGGGCGTCTTATTATAGAAATACAAAATAAGTTTTGTTTTAATTTATCATTAAAACTTTTAATCTCGGTTGGAGAAACAAACCGTAGTGGAATCTTAAGTGACACACGCTAAATGTATCCTAAAAAATGGAAAAAATGTGTTGCAGGGAATCGAAGCTTGTTACATTTCATTTATTACTACGGTTGTTCATCTTAACTGTTGTAAAATAATTTACAATTTATTTTTTAAATAATGGACTTAAGTGACACACGCTAAATGTACTCTAAAAAATGGAAAAATTGTAGTTGCAGGGAATCGAAGCTTGCTACATTTTATTTATTACTACGGTGGTTTAAGTCAACCGTCATTAAATGACTGTTTATACCCCAGCTTTTGCCTGGGCGTGAAATTTTTAACCTATTACAACGGCGTAAAAGGATGCGTTGTAAGCCTGACGTTGTTGTTTTAGCGTTTTGTAGTAGTGAGTGTTAACCTTGTAGGTATTGTTCCTCTCTGAATGTCGCAGAAATCAACCATCGTACCAAAAGCCTTTCCACATTGGTCACCTTCAAATTATTCCTCATTTTATGTTCCAGTACAAAATAATGGCGCCGTCTATAAAATTTTTTTTTTTTATTCTCACAAATTCTTCACCTGATTTTTTTTTTATATTTTCTGTTGTGTTGTCGCAATCGTTTATGTCAAGTATTTTGATCATTATAATGATTTAAGCTAATTGTTATGATTATTGTTAACCTTATTGTAACCATTGTTTTTTTTATCTTTTCCAATTGTAGGATCTAAAACAACTCGATTGACGATTCATTGCAACACCATTCTCACACCAGATGCTCGATTATCGCTTTAGATGCTATAGGTTACCGCCACATTGGTCCTCACTCTTACGGCGGAAGAAGCTCCTCCACAACATGATGTACATGCTCCGATCAGTTAGGAATCTCTTTAAATTCCAGCACAATTCCAACCATTCGAGCAATAACCTCTTCCTCAATCGCCGTTCCAATCATCTAAACCAGATATATCTCATAACACCCATCTACTGTATGCGACATTATCTATTTGTATAGTATTCTTGAAGATGGCTGGTTTCTACCTGAGTGAATCGCACACTCAGAGATAACAACAGAGTCGCCACCGAACTTTATTTAGTCCCAAAGGACAGGGAAAATATCGATAAAACCCAAGGGGAAGAGAAACGGGAACGGGGGGTCGGTTATGCGAAAGGAAGGTATTAGCACCTAACGCATCCGTCGTACTCGACGGGAACCATTTTGCTTGCTTCTAGGCTTGGATGGGTTATCTATCTAAAGGCTTCTAGCTAAAAGAAGGAGAGAGAGAAAGGGGAAAAATAAAGAAAAGAAAGAAAGTGCCCGCAGAGGATTGTGGCCCTCGTGCCTACGTACCCTCATAGTGCAATGAGGAAATTAGAGCGTTGTAGTTCAGGAACTAGGGGACGAAGAAGAAAGAAAGAAAGGAGGAAGACGGAAGAAAGGTGGAAGTGTGCTCGCCAAGACATTGCGTCTCGTGCCTACGTATCTGACATTCAGAAGAATGCAGAATCAGAGCTTCCGTAGTTCGGGGAACTGAACGGAAAAGGAAAACAAGAAAGAAACAAGGAGACGAAAGAAGTGGTGTCGAAACCAAGAGCAAAAGAAAGAAGGAAATTCCACCGAGGATTCCAAAGAAATGGTGTCAAAACCAAGATCAAAGGTCGTAACCCAAAAGGGGTGTTGGTAATGACTGAACAAACAGTACTTGGCCAACGGAGAAGGGTATTGAACCAAAAGAGGTTACTAGCCCAAGGGTGCAAGTATTCGAACCAAGGAAGGTTGCCAACTGCAAGGGATTCGGTTTTAACAGGAGAGTTGTGATTAATCGAGAAAAATGAGTGATTAACCAAGCGAAGGTGATTAACTCCAACAAGGGCTTCAGTATTTTAACAGGGACTGTGGTTAACTGAAGAAACAGGTGATTACCAAAGAGAAGGTGATTAACCCAAGAGGTGCTCAATATTAACAGACAGACTGTGATTAATTGAAGAAACAGGTGATTAACTAAGAGAAGGTGATTAACCCAAGAGGTGCTCAGTATTAACAGACAGACTGTGATTAACCGAAGAAGCGAGCAAAATTGGGGGTATAACTGACCGGCAGGGATTAACCAAACAAGGGAGAAGAACCAAGAGAAGGTTGCGAACTCCTGAGGGAAAATGGTTGTGACAGGAAAATTGTGTTGAACCAAAGAAAGAGAATTGAGACTCTTTAGGGGAATCAAAAAGCAATGATTGATTAGAAGAAGAAAGGAGTAATGGAACAAAGAGAGATTGCTAGCGCAAGAATAATGATCTTAACCAAGAAGGATGGTGATTGATCAAAAGGAGAGATCGAAAGAGATAGGAGTGATCGAGGATCGAAAGAGATCGCAAAGAGAGAAGAGTGATCAAGGATCAACTCGATTGGGGAAAGAAAGCACATTACTGCCTAGAGATAGAGATGACTAAGTCAAGCACAGGGTCATTCGTCCCCTACCTGAAGTAGTCAGAATGAGAGTAGGAATTCTCCCTTCTCATCCCTTCCCTAACACACACAGGGTGTAATGCGGAAGTTGAACCAGACGTCACAAAAGCTCCAAGTTGTACAGTGCTCCTGTGTAAAGAAACGGACAGCGTAACGACGTCAATTTGTACAGTGCTCCGATGCAAGGCGCAGCGCAAAACTCCAACTCCACGGGGGGGAATGAGAGAGAAAGCTCTAAAGGAGGCCTAAAGAGAGGAAAAGGGAAGATCGATTAATTGAAACAAAGTTTCGATCAATTAATCAAGGGATAAACATGCTAACAACTTTCCAAAGAGGATGAAAAGTCATTAAAGCAAAAAGGAGTGAATTATTGATTATACAAGATTAAGTTTATCCACGAAGAATAACCTTAATACAAATCAGAAATGGAAGGTGCAAAGCAGTGCCAAATGATCATCAAAATGCCACACAAAATCATGCATCATGTGAACAAAGATAGTGCAAGAATTACTATGTTCATACAATGCTAAGAACACGAAACAAATGAAAAATAAAAAATGTGCATCGAAAGTTCATGAACATGCTTCAACCAGAAGTGAAATGACATTAAAAACATCCATAAAATTAAGCATGATAATCAATGGAAGTTAAAATGAAGAGAGCATGGCAAACACACTTGAAAATGCAAGAAAATGGCCTTCTGGTTCAGTGTTAATCGATTAACACAATTGCACTGAAAAGTGTTAATCGATTAACACGTGAAAAAGTGCAAAAAAACACTAGTTAATCGATTAACATAATTGCACTGCAATGTGTTAATCGATTAACACTGTACAGGGAGCAGAAAATCAGTTTTGGAAAAGTGCTTTTGGCCAACTTTTTGATTGTGCAATCACTCCAATGCTAGGGCAAACAATTATGCACGAAAAATCAAGTTTAGAAACAGCAAATGATCAACAATAGAATCAATTAACAATCAAGATCATGGATCAATCAAAAGTATAATTAATTCACATGCAAGAATATCAAAATTACGTCGCGAAAGATACGAAAATGATCGAAATGATAAAATGAATGAAATCCACCAACCTACAAGGCTGAGATGTGCCTTGGTAAATGTTGCAATGTGATCTTGGTGCAGAAGATTAAAGAAAACCAGAGGATCCTTGAATTGTAGACGAAACGCGTCGAAACCGATCAAAAACGCGAAAATGCACCGAAATTGAACTTGCACCAAAATAAATTGTGTGAAACCCTTGGATTGAAGTAGAATGAGATGTAATTCCAGAAATCCAACCAAAGGATGCCAAATGATGAAGGTTAAGCTCAATAATTAATCACTTTCAATGTAAAAAGTGATTATCCTTCAAGAATAAGAGCTTTTGGTGAGGTTTTGGGATAAGAATTGAGATGAAGATGAAGAATGAGTAGAGAAATCAGAGAAAAAATGAGAGAACTGAGAGTTAAATGTGAGAAGTTTGGTGAAAAATGGTTGAGAATGGTTGAGGAATTGAAAAGTGAGTGAAGGTGTGTTTATATAGGCTTTAGGTTTGGAATATGAGATGGTTTGGAATTTGGTTTAGAATTAGCTTTGGGTTTGGAGCTAGGTTAGGAGTTAGTTGGACTTGACTCACCGAGTCAAGGCGGTTAACTCGGTTAGTTAGAACCAACTCGGTAACCATCCCAAGGTGAATTCCAACATCTAAAGATCCACATTACTTGGAGAACAAGGAACATGGTGCACTTGATTTGAAGTGAAGTATCATAGCAAATGCACTTGGAATGAATTGAGTAGCTTGGAAATGTTTAGAGGTGTCTAGAATATTGCATATGCTGCTAGAATCCAAGACCAAAATGTGTGCAAAGGTGCTGTCATGAAAAAGCAGCAAATTGTGCCTATTTTGCCTGTGTTAATCGATTAACACAATTGCACTGCAAATGCTTAATCGATTAACCAGGCCAAAATATGCCCAATTTGCCTAAAAAAGGGTGATGTGGTCCCGATTTCGATTTTCCACTTCTTGTATTGATGAATAGATATGGAAACCTTCATTTTGTGCTTGTTTTGACGATGTGATGACCTGGTGAGGATATGATTAATCGGGCTTGGAAAACCTGAATATCCTGCAACCAAAAACACACGGAGAAAAGAATGTGAATGCGTATGCCAGCGATGCGAATGCTTATGCTTATGCAAAAGGCAAAAGAGGGAGGTCAAATTTCGCGTTACGACAGCTGCCCCTATTTAATCCTCTTGGACCTGAATGTACGAATTGCGCCAGCTTTTCGATGATTCGAGGTAAACGGGGATTAAATAAAATAGTAGCTCGAGAATTTGGCCGACGGCGACAAAAGAAGAGTTGAAAGTGTTTGAATAGATAAGTGCAAAGATTGCTGAAAATCTGCTGGGAGATAAGTCAGGCAAAAAGAGAGGGAGTATGATCGATGCATATGCTATGTATGCGTTACTATATGTTGCTTGATATCATGCAATGCAAAGGCTCAAGATGAGGCACAACGAGGTGGTTAGGCAGAAATCGTAGCAAAACGACTTCGACACCCTCGGTTAGGGGGAGGACCCGCAGATAAAGACAATCTCTGCTGGAGAAGACAGTTCACAATGGATGATGATCTTGCCGAGGAATGAAACCAAGGACATCTCAGGTTTCTAAATCACCATGGCTGTCCCTGTTGGGGATGAAAGAACCAAGTCAATCTTTTCTACCAAGACTGGCTCTGCGTGGGGAAAAGAAGTTCCTGAATCTTGTTGACTCAGCTGAGGAGAAACCACTGCTGCCGGTGACAGATAGTTCCTAATCATTGGAGATGATGTACAGTCCTTGCTAGGGAAAAGAGAACAAAATACTGGAATGAAAACAAATTGAGATAACAAAGAATGCATTTTATTGAATGTAAAATTTTTGTACATAAAGTGTGTACAAGGATGCAAAATCCTTGATGAGGAAGTTTGCAATAAAATTGAAAAACAAGTGTAAATGGCAAAGGGAAATCATGCTTTGCATTGATTACAACATTGGCCACCATCCATAGTAAGTCTAGGTTCCAACGCCTTGCACCAGTCGATGATGATTGGAATGTTCTGTTACCGTCTGAGGTCTAGCCGTGAGGAAAAGAGGCTCAAGTGTTCACAGTCAATGCCTTTATCCCTAAATTTTTCCTGGACATGTTTTCACATTTTTTTTCGTCCACTGGGATGCCCATTTTTGCCTAAGTCGCCTTTTCGGGTTTTCAACTTAGCGGGCTATTATTGTTTTTTCCATTGTCCCTAACTTTTGCATGGACATTTCTTTTTTTGGTCCATCGGGACGTCCATTTTTGCCTAGATTGTCCTTGCGGATGTCAATCTAGCGGGCTCTTATCCATTTTTTCAGGCATAATATTTTTTGACTATATCGGAGTTCACGGGCGATGGCAACTCCTCCCCATCCATTGTGGTGAGGACCAGGGCTCTGCCTGAGAAGGCCTTCTTGACAACAAAGGGTCATTCGTAAGTGGGAGTCCACTTGCCTCGTGGATCCGAGTGAACAGGTGAATATATCTTGAGCACGACTTCGCCTTCACAGAATGTTCGAGGAAGAACTTTCTTGTCAAAAGCTTGTTTGAGGCGTCTCTGATACAATTGACCATGACAAACGGCTGTAAGGCGCTTCTCTTCGATGAAATTCAGCTGATCGTATCTGGATTGAATTCATTCAGCTTCATCAAGACCTGCTTCCATGATGACTCTTAGCGAAGGAATTTCGACTTCAATGGGAAGAACAACATCCATACCATACACAAGCGAATACGGAGTTGCCCCAGTGGAAGTGCGAACTGAAGTTCTGTAGCCATGTAGTGCAAAGGGAAGCATTTCATGCCAATCCTTGTAAGTCTTGACCATTTTCTGGACAATCCTCTTGATGTTTTTGTTTGCTGCTTCGACAATGCCATTCATCTTGGGCCGATATGGTGAAGAGTTGTGGTGCTCGATCTTAAATTCTTGACACAACTCCTTCATCATGTTGTTATTCAGGTTGCTTGCATTGTCAGTGATAATGTTGCTAGGAATGCCGTAGCGACAAATTATCTCTTTCTTAATGAATCTGGCAACCACTTGTCGTGTAACGTTTGCATAAGAAGCAGCTTCAACCCACTTGGTGAAGTAGTCGATAGCAACCAGAATGAATCGATGCCCATTGGAAGCCTTCGGCTCGATCATTCCAATCATATCTATACCCCACATGGAGAATGGCCAAGGTGAAGTCAAAACATTCAATGGAGTTGGAGGCACATGAATCTTGTCTCCGTAGATTTGGCATTTGTGACATCTTTTGGCAAACTTGTAACAATCTACCTCCATTATTGTCCAGTAATACCCAGCCCGAAGGATCTTCTTAACCATAGCAGGACCTTTAGCATGTACACCTTCGCAGCCCTCATGTATGGACCTTATGATCGTGTGTGCTTCGTGTCTATCCACGCATCTGAGCAACACGGAATCATAATTCCTCTTGTACAGTATACCACCACTTAAGAAGAATTTGGCGCAAAGCCGTCTAAGAGCCTTCTTGTCAGTGATAGTGATACCCTCGGGATATTCCTGTTTTTCCAGATATCTTTTGATGTCGTAGAACCAAGGCTTGTCATCAGACTCATCCTCTATTGCTAAACAGTGTGCTGGTTCGTTCAAGTGATCAATGCGGATATGAGGAGCTTCATTCTTCCACTTGACCTTGAACATGGATGCTAAAGTTGCAAGAGCATCTGCTAGTTGATTTTCCTCTCTGGGAATATGATGAAAAGAGATCTCATCAAAGTAAGGAATCAACTTCGCTATGTGTTGTTGGTACGGAACCAGCTTGGAATCCCGAGTCACAAAATTCCCTCTGACTTGACCGATGACCAAGGCAGAATCTCCATAGACCTCAAGAATCTTGATTCTCATGTCAATTGCCGCTTTAATACCATAGATACATGCTTCATATTCAGCCATATTATTGGTGCACACAAAGCATAATCTGGCAGTGAAGGGAAGGTGAAAACCCGTTGGAGAGATGAGGATAACACCGATTCCACGACCCTTAGAATTGGAGGCACCATCGAACACGAGCGTCCATCGCGCCCCTGGTTTGGGTCCTATGTCAGGGTCTGGAGTCTCATAATCTCTGATAACCAGAACATCCTCATCGGGAAAGTCAAACTTTATCTGTTGATAACCTTCTACAGGTTGATGAGCAAGGTAGTCAGACAAGACACTCCCTTTTATTGCTTTCTGGGTAACATGTTGGATACCATACTCGGTTAACAGTATCTGCCACCGAGCAATCCTTCCAGAGACAGCTGGCTTTTCAAATATGTACTTTATCGGATCCATCTTGGATATCAACGAATTAGTATGGCAAATCATGTATTATCGTAGGCGTCGAGCATCCCAGACCAGAGCACAGCAAGTTTTCTCTAAGAGTGAGTATCTGGTCTCACAATCAGTAACTTCTTGCTCAAATAGTATATTGCATGTTCTTTTCTGCCAGTGTCGTCTTGTTTTCCCAATACACATCCCATTGATTCATCGAGAACGGTGAGATACATGATTAGAGGCCTACCAGGAATCGACGGTACTAAGATCGGTGGTTCTTGCAAGTATTGTTTTATTTTGTCAAATGCTTCCTGACAATCATTATTCCATTCAACCGATTGATTTTTTCTTAGTAATTTGAACATTGGTTCACAGGTAGCCGTCAAATGGGAAATGAACCTTGAAATGTAATTGAGTCTGCCCAGAAAGCCACAGACTTCTTTTTCTGTTTTAGGAGGCGGCATGTTCTGAATTGCCCGAACCTTGTCAGGATCAACTTCAATGCCCTTCTGACTTACAATAAAACCCAACAGTTTACCAGATCAAACTCCGAAGGTGCACTTCGTAGGATTCAACCGCAGTCTAAACTTCTGGAGTCTGTCAAACAGTTTCTTCAGATGAACCAAGTGATCATCTTCAGTTCTGGACTTGGAAATCATATCGTCCACGTAAACCTCAATCTCTTTATGTATCATATCGTGAAAGAGGGTTGTCATGGCACGCTGGTATGTTGCCCCTGCATTCTTTAGAATGAATGACATAACTTTGTAGCAATATGTACCCCATGGAGTGATAAATGTAGTCTTCTCCATATCAGTTGGGGACATCTTGATCTGATTATATCCTGAAAAATTGTCCATGAAGGAAAAGACAGAGAACTGCGCAGTGTTGTCTACCAAGACATCAATATGAGGCAAAGGAAAGTCATCCTTCGGACTCGCCTTGTTGAGATCTCGATAATCCATACACATTCTAACTTTACCGTCCTTCTTGGGAACCGGGACAATGTTGGCAATCCATTCAGGATACTCGGAAGTGACTAGGAACCCAACATCAAGTTGCTTCTTTACCTCTTCTCGGATTTTGAGTGCCATGTCAGGTCTAGTCTTCCTGAGTTTCTGCTTGACAGGAAGACATCCGGGCTTGAGTGGTAAGTGATGTTCAACGATGTTGGTATCCAACCCAGGCATATCTTGATAGGACCGAGCGAAGATATCAACATACTCTTTCAATAACTTGACCAACTCGGAGTGTACATGCTCTACGAGGGATGCGCCAACCTTGACTTCTCTTCTGACCTCATCAGTACCAAGATTAACAACTTCCACTGGCTCTTTGTGTGGCTGAATCTATCTACGCTCGTGCTCAAGGAGCCTTGCCAGTTCATCCGGTAATTCACAATCTTCTTCACCCTCTTCTTCGGCTTGGTTAATTGGAATTTCAGAATTACAATGGATGTTTGCCATGTTGTTATCAATGCTTTTATTAGTTATGCATGTTTATGAATATGTTCAGAATGAGCTATTTTGAAAAGTGGATAACAAAAGAAACTTTTGCCATTTATTTGTGATTAGTAAAATAAAGAAAGAAAATAGAGCATGATTTTGAATGCAAAAAACTTTTATTTCTTGATCACATAATATTGCAAAAGCGCGAGGCCCTTTACAAGCTATCCACTCGTCTCGGGCGAGGACGAGGGAATGAGAAAGCAAAATGCATTACATGTTATATGGGAAAACCACAGGAATCACGGTAGATGTGCAATTGTTGAGCTTGAAACCCGGCGGACATTTGCGCACAAAGCTTGAAATCTGATTACTAGGACCAGCATCATCAGCAGCTGCCACGATGTCACCCTGCTGGAAACCCGCGCTATGGAACTTGACAAAGTTGCATTGTTTATGATCAGAATGACCAGATTGACGACCAGGATGATATCCCACTCCAAAACAATTATGCTTCTCAACCACATCAATAACGTGCCCCCAGCCTGGCAAGGCACCTCTATCGATGGTCTCTTTAGCACTCTTAGCAAATGCTAAAGTCAATTGTGGTGATCTACTTTGACTAGTTAAAGCAGAGCTGGCATCTTCGAACTCGAGACACTGCAACGGCACCTCAGCTATGCCTTCTTTGGTCTCGACGTATCGAAAAGATGATAACTCGCTTACAATCAAATCCTCTTCACCACAGACAATGACAAGTTGATCGTCAAACATGAATTTCAACTTCTGATGTAGAGTGGATGTAACTGCCCCTGCCGCGTGGATCCATGGACGACCCAGTAGGCAACTGTATGCTGGATTAATATCCATCACTTGGAAGGTAATGGTAAACAAATGCGGCCAAATATTGATTGGTAAATCCACTTCTCCAATGACCTGTCTTCGAGAATAGTCAAAGGCTCTGACAACTAAGGCACTTGGTCTCATCTCGATCCCTTCCACCGGTAATTGACTCAATGTGCCCTTAGGTATCACATTGAGAGAAGAACCGGTATCCACTAGAACACGAGATAACAGGATGTCTGTGTAGGTTACAGATATGTGCAGCGCTTTATTGTGGGCAGTTCCTTCAGGAGGTAATTCTGTTTCATTAAAACCCAAATACCGACTTGCAGTTATGTTGGCCACTACATCATCGAATTCGACGATGGATATATCTTGCATGACATGGGCACTGGTCAACACTTTCAAAAAAGTTGATCTGTGCGCGGGCGAACTCATGAGTAAGGATAAAATTGAGATCCTCGAGGGAGTCTAACCCAGCTGATCCATAATCTTAAAGTCACTTTTCTTGATCAACTTAAGGAACTCTTGATCATCAAGGGTCTCCTTGCTCTTTGAAACATCCTCATACGGGATAGTCGGTACTGGAATAGCAGTATATGCCCCTTGTTGAACAACAGGGGTTGCAGCTGCAGGCGTTTCTTTAGGAGAAATAACAGTTGGAATTTGCACAGGCTTCGTAGTGACCTTCGGAGCAAATACTCGTCCACTGCGAGTCATACCTCCACCAGCTGTAACATTCACGTTCTCAGATTCGGCGAACCTTATCTCTTGACCTCTAGAAAACACGGTAGACCCATACTTCCAAGGTACCTCCTTAAAATTCTGATACGGAAACGGCTTTGGCGGGCAAACAACGATGGGTTGCACCTTTTTCTGTTTAGGGGATTCCACAGGAACCTTCCTATAGACGATGGTAAACGGCTCAATAGCAGCAACTTCCTCGACAAGTTTAGATCTGGCAAATTGCACTTCGCCACGGTTCATCAGAATCTGGACACAACCCTTCAGCCTTCGACACTGGTTGGGATTATCGTCACAAATCTGACACTTACCATGCAAACCTTTCAACAACCCGTGTTCGTTCAATCTCTTGAAAACCACAGACATCAGAGTCTTTACTTCGTTAACATCCATGATCAATTCTACCCTTGAATTATCCTCAACCATGTTAACCGCAGGCCTACCGTGATTCGGCAACGGATTACTCTGAATGTTGGGTCCTTCCTCAGCAAAAGTCAGAACCTTCTTATCAATGAGTTGAGGAATTGGTAGAGAAGTCAGAACCTTCCGCAGAGTGAAATGTGAGAAGTTTGGTGAAAAATGGTAGAGAATGGTTGAGGAATTGAAAAGTGAGTGAAGGTGTGTTTATACAGGCTTTAGGTTTGGAATATGAGATGGTTTGGAATTTGGTTTGGAATTAGCTTTGGGTTTGGAGCTAGGTTAGGAGTTAGTTGGACTTGACTCACCGAGTCAAGGCGGTTAACTCGGTTAGTTAGAACCAACTCGGTAACGATCCCAAGGTGAATTCCAACATCCAAAGATCCACATTACTTGGAGAACAAGGAACATGGTGCACTTGATTTGAAGTGAAGTATCATAGCAAATGCACTTGGAATGAATTGAGTAGCTTGGAAATGTTTAGAGGTGTCTAGAATATTCCATATGCTGCTAGAATCCAAGACCAAAATGTGTGCAAAGGTGCTGTCATGAAAAAGAAGCAAATTGCGCCTATTTTGCATGTGTTAATCGATTAACACAATTGCACTACAAATGGTTAATCGATTAACCAGACCAAAATATGCCCAGTTTGCCTAAAAAAGGGTTATGTGGTCCCGGTTTCGATTTTCCACTTCTTGTATTGATGAATAGATATGGAAAACTTCATTTTGTGCTTGTTTTGACGATGTGATGACCTGGTGAAGATATGATTAATCGGGCTTGGAAAACCTGAATATCCTGCAACCAGTAATGAAGAAACGAAAAAAACACAAGAAGGGGGGTTGAATTGGAGTTTTTAAAAATTAATGCAAAGGACACGATGGTTATCCTGGTTCGATTGAACTCAATCTACTCCAGTCCACCCGCCAAGGTGATTTCGCCTCTCTCTTGAGGACTTAATCCACTAATCAGTTACGATTACACAATTTCAGTAACAACCGTCACTCTTCTTGAGGTTTAACCACAACTTGGTTTTCTCAAGGAATATCAAAAAACTAAAAACAAGTGCTTCTAGTAAGCTTTATCACAACTGTGATTTTTACACACTGTTTTATCAAAATATAAATCAAAATACAAGAGCAAGTGAAATTGAAGAATTGTGGACAGTATGAGCACAAAAAGTGCTTTGGTCATCTGCAGGGACTCCTTTAAATAGATGAGAAGATTTGATCCGTTGGAGACGCGTGAACTATTTTTGGAGAGGATAATAATGCTAATTAATGCTCTTTCCAAAAATACAGATTCAATCCGTTACTTTGAGATTCTCATAAAAGAGAAGGATAGCGTATCAGAGTCTACGTTGAATCATCAGAGTTTCTGGCTTGATACAGCTTTGGTGCTGAAGCGCTAGACATCCGTCATCAGAACTTAGGCTGATGCTTCCAAATCAGAGCTTCGCTTTGATTAGAACTTCGCATTAAACTTCGCTCAGATTGAATCTTCTGATACTTCTATTTCAGAACTTCTTTGTGATACTTCTATATCAGAACTCTTTGTATTAGAACTTTCCTACATATCATAAACAATGAAATTAGGAGCATCAAGTTCTAAAATAACAAGTGTTTGTTATCATCAAAACTATTAGGAATGTAGAATCAATTCTTGTTCTAACAAGTAACACACAGAGAAAAGAATGTGAATACATATGTCAGCGATGCGAATGCTTATGCTTATGCAAAAGGCAAAAGAGGGAGGTCAAATTTCGGGTTACGACAATTCCTAGAGACCCCTGATTATTTACACCTCCCACAATATATCATAGAGATATTAATGATAAATTTGTGGAATATCATTTGCATTTGTTACAAGAGGATGCATGTAGTATATATGCCAGTAACTATTCCATAGAGTAAGGTATACAATTACATCCAATTGTTCAACATAGTATCCCACTTTTATATGACACTAACACTAGAAGGAGATCCCCTACGTCCAACTCATCAATATATCTTAGAGGATGAACAAGCTAGTGAGGACCATGTTGTTAAGTCTTTCATAAAAGATGCTATATCATCACTATACTCGAGGTTTCCATCATTAAAAGAGAGTTTCATAAGGATACTTTTATTTGAGACTCGACATATGCAAAATTAATAAAGGCACATGGTTTTCTACCATAAAAGAGGAAAGGGAGGAACATGGATGTGCGCCATACTCGGTAGTTATAAACCATTTGCATGTTTGTGAATATTATGAGTTGTAATTTATGAATTTGTTTTAGGAATGCCATATGGATATCTTGTTTTATCATTCAACTTATGTATGTTAAAACAATTAACTTTCATATATGATATATTGTTTTTTTAATTAAAAATATGTGAGTTATGTATCATAAAATAATACATGGTTATGTATGTTTCACTAATGTATTATTATTCAAATAATAGATTTATATTTGAGTTAGGATTTTGTCTAGATGATGCTATTAGGATACCCTCTGCATCAAAACAATGAAGTCTACATGTTGTAATTATTTGGGTCAAGGGTTTGTTAGGATATTGTTATTTGGATACACCATACGTCAAAATGTTAAAGTCCTCACATGTTTATTATTTAATTGACGATTTTTTAGATAGTGTTATCCATATACACCCTACATTAAAACGTGAAGTCTTCACATGGTTATTATTTCAGTCAGTGTGTGTCCGGATAGTGTTATCTAAATACACCCTAAAATATTGAAGTTTTCACATGGTTATTATTTGAGTCAGGATTTGTCTGGATAGTGTTATTCAGATACACTCTATGTCAAAACATTGAAGTATTCATATGGTTATTATTTGAGTCAAGGTTTTGCCCAGATAATGTTATCTGGATACACCATGTGTCAAAACATTGAAGTCTTCATATAGTTATCATTTGAATCAATGGTTTGTCTGGATATTATTATTCATATACATCATACGTCAAAAGTATGAAGTCTTCACATGGCTATTATTTTAGTTAAGGATTTTTCTATATAGTGCTATTCAGATACATCCTGTGTTAAAATGTTGAATTCTTCACATGATTATCATTTAAGTTAAGGGTTTGTCTAGATAATATTATCTGGATACACCCTATGTCAAAACATTGAAGTCTTCACATGGGTATTATTTGAGTTAGGGGTTTTTCCGGATAGTATTATCCGAATACACCATGCGTCAAAAGTATGAATGTGAAACATGGTTTATGTTTCAGTCAGGTGTTTGTCTATGTAATGTTATTCATATACACCTTAAGTTAAAAATATTAGTGTAGTGTTTCAAAACTAAACACTTTTTTAACCAATCGACCAAATTTTAAATTGTACATTATGCAAATGCAAGTCATTTTATACTTATAATAGACTATACAAACTAAAAGGAATCAAAATTTGTGATACCATTTAAATATATAGGTGCATATGCACTATACTTTTTCCTTTTTTACTCTTTTTCAATAGCATCTAAATTTAAAACCATCCATCATACCCAAAAAAGTATTATCCCAATAATTTAATACCTCTTTGGCATATGTTCTCCATTCTACAAATGTATGTCGTAAAAGACATCTATGTTTCATGTAAACTTGTACAAACTGCCTCATTTTTTAAATTCATTCAATACATATAATTATGCTTGCACAATTATTTGGCGGGACACTTCAGCGTGGGAAAAAAGTTTCTAAAAAAACATGCCTTGTTAACTCAACAAAAACTATGTCATTTTCACTTGCTACGAAATGACTCATTTTAGGGGAATGCCTTAACTTTTCACTCGGTGCTAGAAAACCAAGTCTACTTGGAATCAGAGCTTACAATGTATCATTGTATCATTTTTCGTTTGTCGTTTAACCTCGTGCAATCTTCCTTGTGAAAATTTAAATATTTGATAAGATGTTAACTGACAAGTGTTTCATCCCCCCTACACACACACAACCTACTATGGCCGAAACAATGCAAAGTCTGCAATTACCATAGATTTTAACATCTACAATCTTGTCAATGTGTTTGTGCATAAATACAGCATCTGCTCAATTTATTTTATTTTTTGTACACATGGAAAAGACGGAAGTTTGCGGATGCGAGCACCTTTACTAGAACTTTTTTTGGAATGTTAAAGAGGAAAATCCAAATAAAGTAACTAGACATACTCCAATAGGGACGATGACCACTTGGTAGAATTATCACTAAGAGTTGGTAGAATTATCACTAGGAGTTGGCTTGACCTTCTTTGGAGCACTTTTACTAATGATTGATGTATTGGTGTAGTGTTAAGTTTTTAATGAAATTTGTGTACTTTTTTAGTGTTGTAGTAGCTTGATTGACATAACATGTCTGTGATATTAGTATAAACTTATACACAACCTGATATTTGTCTAAATGACACGAATAAATACAAAATGAGACATAACCTATAAAATAATACACCATGTGTGTTCTGGACTGAACCAAAGGTTGCCCCACTGTCAGACATGACCCAACCCATCTCCCCGTCGGAGAGGGCCCAATGAAGGCCCACTTCATCAAGTCATACAGAGAGCACCCACGCGTCTCCCCCACGGTCTCTACGTGCCCACCCCCCCCCCCCCCCACGCGGGACACGTTGTAATACCCTTCTACCCCACATACAATTTTAGGAAAACACTTAATATTATCAGAGTAAAAATCAGCCAGAAAGGTGCCACATTTATTCAAACGACATTAAAAAAAAACATTGTCCTGTCCCGTAACACGGGTTATTCATTCTTCATTAAATTAAATTGCCAATTAGGCAGCGGAATCAGACTTTTTAATTCAGGTCAACAAAATACTTCATGGATAAAAGTCTCCAATTCAAAATGGCATCAACAATATAAAAAGAAATTCCAACATACAACCAAAAGGGGACACGAGGTTCACAACTAATCCCAACCCGATGTTACATGACACAGAGCAGGACACCCCTTAAAACACGACTAAAACGACAAAAGAAAACGCTCCAAGACTCAAACCTCCAGCACCGCAAGTCTACTCTTGGTTATCTGCAAGTTACCCACATAAGAGGCAACATTTTCAAGCAGGCAGGGTGAGAAATCACAATTCATTATAGTAATATAAGGACATGGAAAATAAACAGAAAAGCAACAACAACATCATAGCATCATCAACCACAACATCATAGCATCTTTAGCAACAACATCATAGCATCATCAACCACAACATCATAGCATTATCAACAACAACATCATATATTTGCAATGTTAATTATAATGGAATGCAAAGAATGCATGTGGTACCGATTCAACGTGGATGGACACTGGCCATCAACCCTCCAAAAGGAGCACAACATAATCAACGTATCACTTCAATCCGCACAATGGGATTGAAGCTACCAATGGACCAAAGTCCCAACATAAAATGCTATGAAATGTAATGATGCTAATTCTTCTCAATTCAACAAAAATCAACGTGTGCATCATTCATTTCATATTCAACAAGTATTTATCATACAATCATGTTTTATCATCTTACATCCACAACAACTCGACAATAAAAGATCAGCACGAGAAAACGTCAAGAAACCTCAAGAAAACAACAAAAACAGCAAAACAGCATGTCTGACACGGCCACCCGTGTCCTGTGACACGGCCCGTGTCAGGAAACCTGCACTCAAAAACACAAAACAGACAAAATACAGCAAATACAGTGGTCTGACACGGCCGCCCGTGTCCTGTGACACGGCCCGTGTCAGGAGCTCTGTAGCACAAAACCAAGCAACAACAAAATACAACAGAAACGGCAGTCTGACACTGCCGCCCGTTTCCTGTGACACGACCGTGTCAGGATGCGAAAACTCAGAATTTTTCAAAAGGTTTTTCTGCTGCGTTTTGACTTCAAATATCCCAAAAATTCAGTTTTTCCAATGCAAAAATTTGCCCAAAAGACTCACACAATACACATACATCAACACATAACATTCGATCTCATTATATTTCATCAAATCAATCATCCCTAACTCATTCTACATCATCAAACACCACAATTTCCCAAAATCCACAAATACCTAATCTATTCATATCCAATTCCGATAGAACTATAATAAACCATGAGAACTCCCCGTACCTTTGAGAAATTCAGTAGCTTTCCTCCTTCTCTCAGATTCTTCAGCAACCTTCAAGTCTTAGGGTTTTTCTCCTTCTCCTCCTCTTCTTCAGCGTTCTTCACAAAACACGATCAGTTAGAATAGATCGGTCTTCTCCTCTTTAGACAAAATATCCCAGTTTATGAACTTCCAACTCTACCCTTACTCTTCTTCCTTTAAGACCATCTTGCCCTTTTTTTTTAATATTTTTAAATAATAATAATAATAGTATACATAATACATTAATTATTCATTCTATTAAACTATTTAAAAATACTCTTTTGATCCAAAATTATCAAAACTTCTTAATTCCTTCTAAATTAAATAAATAAATAAATAAATGATTAATTTAGATTTTCGGGGCGTTACAACTCTCCCCTACTTTAAGAATTTTCGTCCTCAAAAATTTACTCGATACAAACCACTCCAGATACGTTATCACATCCAACAAATCAACTCTCATGCCACGTGTGGCAATACCACGAATAACGCAATACAACAATACACCTTATCAATGACAACGACAACAAGATGAAAAATGCTCACGTGATGCACTCGACGACCAACTCAAAACACCGAGAATAATCAAGTTAGGAACACACAGGTTCACTAGGAACCAGAATACAACACGATCGTTACCATCGCCATAGGAAACCCTCCCTTAACTCCCCATCATAGGAATTAGCTACTCGCACTCGAACCATCACCATAGGTAACGAGGCAACAACAAAGATAAGAACACAAAAGCCCATAGCACAACATCAACGTAACCAAACTACCGACATCGTTGTTACCCACATAAGAACCAACTGCGCTACCCACGCTTTCGCTGCGCACTCTGAGTACTCGCAACTATCTAATCTACCAAGTTTACATCAAACTTCCGACCATCAAAGCAGACATAAGAAAGGACTTTCGACTTAACTCATCAGAAATTCCAACCAACAAGCTTTCTATACTCTTGTGATTACTGAATACATCGAACTCCGATTTCATAAAAATAATACCTCCGAATATTCAACACAACTACAACCGCAGCCAATTCCAAATCTTGAATAGAATAAATACTTTCATGAATCCCCAATTATCGTAAACATAAGCTACAACTTTACCATCTTGTATTAACACGATGTCCAAACTCATCATAAACACCTACCAATGCCATAACAACAACAATTCAGCATTCCAATAGCATAAGCTACATGTGTCCAATTAATCTCAGTAAGATAAATCATCTCTTTCACTCCCAGACCGCGCTAAGCGGGATCTGTGAATTCTGCAGGAAAACCCTGCGAAGACACATGTCCTGCTGCGAGTTAACACTTCCAAACAGTTCTTTAACACTAATTAAACACAAATTCTTCATCCATACTCCACACCCAACCTATGCACATTAACCAAATCAGTCCAACAAACCAATTCATCAATTCCTACTCATACTAATACAATCCTTCATATAACTTCACCTGAATTAACACAACTAAGTAAACTCATCTTTACTAACCAAAATCACACTTCGATAACTTAACATATAACTTCACTTCTGTCAATGCTTGTAACTCAATCCTCAATTATTCCACGCATTCTTCTTCTGATCTTATACTAGATCAGAACATCCACAACGAGCACCGGTTCCAACTTATCCAAACAAGTATCGAAGATACAATTCATATTCCTTATATACACTTTAAGGCATACTAGCCACTACTATTCTCCACCCGACATCCTTGGTCAAATCGTGGTCTTACATTTTCATTTACTTCCTCCTTGGTTCATCTCTATAATGCTTCAAGTCTCATGTCAATCGGATTCTCGACTCATCGCAAATCAAAACTCAAGTTATCCCGAATACAACTGTGAGTTCCAATACTACTCACCGATCAACTCGCAACCTCATGCTATCATCCTCGAGTTCGCCTCATCTTCCTATATAAGAATTTGCATTGACTAATCAAAACAATCCTTAAACACTTGGCTCAACTCCGAACAATTCACTGTACATACAATCTCGGTTGGCAAGACACGTCTATTCCATCCAACATGATTCCGTCTACTATCGACAAGAGATTAAGGGTGATTAGTTCCTCAATTTGTCAATAGACAACCGGCAACCATAACGGTGGCATAAATCATCATTGCCCAACTACAATAGCGTCCTTTACCTTGTGCTCAAAATTACCTAAGCATAATGCTCCACCATCTCTCTAAGGCTTACAAACGTTTTCTTAATTTTTTCTTATTTTCCACCTCGTCAATGATACAAAAAGTCCAAAATCCAGTACATATTCTCCTATACACGCTCGTAGCACAACACATTTGCTGAATATTCTCCCAATACCGGAACTGCTACGACACTAAGTACAATCCAAATCTGTTTGTTCCAATCGAAACCTTTATTCAAGTTAAGAACTTCAACAACACTAACCAATCCTTCGTCTCTCCTTTAATCTCAGAACCTCTATAATCCATATAGTTTCACACTTGATTCTCATTCAAATCACACTCTCAATAGTACCACCTCATCATCTGGTTGGTGATACAAACTTTCAAAATTGTTCCCGACACATGTCGACACCATATCAACAATGACACACAATCCACTTTACTATTGAACCTTCCTCAAAGAAATCTATATTCTAATAATTCTCCACTGGCATACGCTGCATCTCTATGAGTTCCTTCGATATCCTTACCTCCTTCCTATTCCCAAACATCTTACACTTGATCTTATCTTACTCGTCTCTAGTAAGAATCATTCAATTTCTAACACAATTATCTCTTTCAATACGGACCTCACAAACACAAAATTATATTCCAAAATAACGGGAATTTCATGTAGATTTTAGAACTTCAAGAATCGCTTAAATCCGAGTTACGAGTAAAAGTTATCGCCTGTACAATGGCGGCTGATCCAGAAATCCCGTATACATACTTCCACCAAAATCAGCATCAGACCCAATTATTCAAACGCGTTATTCTCTCTCTTCAAAAAAATGCCGAAGACAAAATTTATATGTAAACTGTAGGAAATTTTGTAAGCTTTCCAACACGTCCAGAATCGCTCCCATCGGAGTTACCAGCGAAAAGTTATCGCCCGTTTAGTGAAGACTGTTCCATAAGTGCGAAAATGAAAATTGGAAATGATGAACATGAGTTCCACATTTTTCTCTTACTTCCAAGATCCTCCAACTATCCTCACTTTTCACCCAAATCTGAAGGTAATCCAACTTCAATTCAATTATACTGAAAACACACTAGCCCACCAGTTGGTCCATCAAATCATCAATCCCGTTGAAATGGATATTTATCCTCAACCGTCTGTAATCCACACACCATCTCGTACTACCTTCTTCCTTCTTAACTAATAACACCGAGGCTACACTTGTCTCAACAACACACTACACCACTCATCTATATAATTGGTAAACACATGGTTTATCTCCACCAATTCGTCCCAAAATGACATCATCTTGTTCTAACTAAAGATAACTGTGCACCTCTTAAATGTTACATTTGTGAGTCAAAATTTTAACAAATGAGACTTATTATCAACTTCCTCGTCTTGAACTTGTTGAACATTAACCTTGATTGTTGAATCAAAATTTGTTCTTATAATTTCATGATTATAGTCATAAATTATGTGGTATTGTTCTAAGAATAATTCATCTACCATGTCTCTACCTGCACACCTTTCTCAAATAGCCTTTGTCTTGTTTACCATTACGTTTCACTTTCTTTGAGCTTTTTCTTCAATGGCCTTAATGTCCTTAATATCCTATGTATCATGAACATAATCTAACAAATCCCTCTTCCATAAATACATCACTACAAATATTATATCAAATGCAAATTTTCCATACCCTCTTCTATAAATACATCACTACAAATATTATATCTAATGCAGTGTCATAATTAAAACTCACATAACCACAATCATCATCACTTTACCTTGTACCATATAGTTTTAACTTTCTTATATCTCAGCTCTTTAACTATCCCTATTATTAAAAAAAAAAAAAAAACTTCACTTATCAACATCAGATTTCAGCTTTGAAATAATCCCTTGATACTTAAACAATTCATCATCTACAAACAAATCTATGTGATAAATAAATACATGAAGAGATTCATCCATTTATGACCTAATAACAACATAGTCCTACTTAATACAAAAAAACACATCAACAAACATTAATTAACATAACAAGACTAATACAGAAAAGTTTTTATGTTATACAACCCTAAAAATTGTCCATTTAGAAATTCCCAATATAAACCCTATATTTTAGAAATAAATACATGAAGAGATTCATCCATTTATGACCTAATAACAACATAGTCCTACTTAATACAAAAAAACACATCAACAAACATTAATTAACATAACAAGACTAATACAGAAAAGTTTTTATGTTATACAACCCTAAAAATTGTCCATTTAGAAATTCCCAATATAAACCCTATATTTTAGAAATTGTACATGAACAACAATCCTACATTTAGAAAAATCCACAAAATAACCCATACATTCCAGAAATCGTACACAAACAAAAACCCCAAACTAAAAAAAAAAACAAAAAAAAAACTAAATTATAAATGAGCGAAAAATAAAGACTTACTAGAAATAGAGAACAACTAATTCCTCCTTGTTGTATAGCTCGTGCGATACTTCACTTGTCTTCATTTGTCAATAAGTTCTCACCATTGTTCTTTAAATGTGTTCTTTGCAACCAATTTGTAAATGAGATGATTTATCTAAGAGTATGTTGGGATGAGGTAATTGATAATTTTTAGGAAATTTAAAACTTTAAGTAATTCAAATTATTCAATTGAAATTCATTTATTTTTAAATTTTTTTGTTTGGACAAAGTATTAAAATGATTCATTGTTAAATTTTGGAGGTCATTTTCATAAGTTTTAAAAATTTTGGGTCAAATTTAAAATATGAAAAATAGGGACCAATTTGCAATTTTTGAAAATTTGAAGGGACTAATTTGTAAAATTTAAAAATTATTAGGGACTTATTTGCAATTTTTTAAAATTTTTGAGTGAATTTGAAAATTTCATAAAATATGAGGATCATCTTGCAAAATTTAAAAAATTAATAACAAATAATTTAACATTTGCATTATATAGAGTGAATAAACAATTTGAAATTCTTTACTTTTTAGTGTCATTTTAAATTTCTTAAAATTAACATGAATAAAATACTCCATAAATTTACATCATTTTAACAATTCTCCATATTTTTTATACAAACAATAAATTTTGACTAAGTCATTTTATATTCCCTCAAAAAATTATTTTCCCTTATTAAAATACTTCATCCAAACACACTCTAATGAGAAATTTGAGAATTTTTAGAGAATTTAAAATTCTAAGTAATTCAAATAATTCAATTGAAATTCATTCATTTTTAAATTTTTTTGTTTGGATGGAGTATTAAAATGATTCAATGTAAAAAATTTGGAGCCATTTTCATAATTTTTAAAGTTTTTGGGTCAAATTTAAAATATGAAAAATAGGGATCAATTTGTAATTTTTGAAAATTTGAAGGGACCAATTTGTAAAATTTGAAAATTATTAAGGACTAATTTGCAATTTTTTAAAAATTTTGGGGATAAATTTGAAAATTTCATAGAATATGAGGACCATTTTGCAAAATTAATAATAAACAATTTAATATTTATATTATAGAGAGTTAAGAAGTAATTTGAAATTCTTTACTTTTTGGTGTCATTTTAAATTTCTTAAATTTAACATGAATAAAATACTCCATAAATTTACATCATTTTAACAATTCTCCATATTTTTTATCCAAACAATAAATTTTGATCAAGTCAATTCAAATTCCCTCAAAAAATTACTTTTCCTCATTAAAATCCTTCATCCAAACACACTCTAAGAATATAGCTTAATAGTTTTGTGACATTTGATTTATGACTCAACATTTAATTAAAAATACATTCTGCAAACTTATTTTCCACTCACCAATTTTATTTCCACATCAACACCAATCATATTTTCACATCAACACCAGTCAGACTTTTTAATTGACTCTGACTAACAGATTAAACAAAAACGACAAATATGAGAATTTGTAAAGTTTAGGGGTCGAATTGAACATTTTTAAAATTACGAAATCAAAAGAACCACAAGTAAAAGATACGTGACAATAAAGAATATTAAGCCATTGGCAAATGTAATTCATGTTTTCATTTGTGTTAAAAGTTACTATTTTTAGGTTTGAGTATATTCTTTATGTTATGCCTTTAAAATGCTATTTCTTATGACATTATTAATAATATACTAATTATTGTTATTTGAATTTTAAAATAATTTATGAAATTATAACTGAAATTAAAATTCTGAATTATTCGGTTCTTCAATCCAGATGACCCTCACTGAAAAGATAATTTCTCATTCAACTTAGTATGAAAGTAACAAAATATGTACATATATATCTTATGTATATTAATAATTAAAGAATAATTAGATCCATGGAGGGAGACATTATCGTAATGGATCACATATCAACAACAGGTAACTGGAAACTCAGTTCAGGTTCGCTACGATTCCTCGTCACTGTCATCAAGCTCAAGACCTTCTGCGGCTAAGAGCTGGCCGATAGTCTTCTTCATATCTTCATCGGCCTTTTTTCGCATTAGATCTCTCTTCTTCAGTATAAGTGTCTGCCTTTTAAGGGTACTGCTGAAATGTTCAGCTGAAGCCTTCTTTTCTCTTGCTAAAATCTTCCTTGTTTCTTCTGGATCAACCTGAGATTTCATAAAATGCTTCTAATCAGATGCAGGGGCGAAAAAATGGAACTTTGCATTCTTTGAATTCATGCAAAAATCGAAGTGAAATGTAATATGTATCAACAATTTAATATGATTTTATTTGTATGAAGAAAACCAGGTTGATACTATACCTTTGAGCGAGAAAGTTGACGTACACGAACATTCAACTCGCGCTGTTGCTGCTCGGCCCAAGCAGCAATTGCCATATCACCCCGCTGATTAAAAGCTTTTCGTTTTTTGTTAAGCCACTCCATCCATGCTTGAGATGCCTGAAGGATACAAAACATCAATCCAAATAAAAATGGTCTAATCTAATTATAAGAAGAAAATAAATACATCCATTACTATTTACTATCTATTTAAGAGTTTTCAAGGCAATGCTTGAAGGCATTTCCATTACTTTGGTTATTCAGGCTTGATAGTTGATACTAGTAACCGCGGCATATTTTGATTCACATGAAATCCCATTTAACAAGTTCCAAACTCAGGCAATGTAAAAATAAGGAAGTATGTTCCAATATTACCTTAATAGGGTTGTCCCGATTATCCATGTCATATTGTCTTCGTCTCTCTGCATCTATAAGCAATTCATAAGCAGCTTGAATCTTGATGAACCTAGCTTCTGCTGTTTCACCTTCCTCAAGTGTTCCTCTTCCATCATAGACTTAAAGAGCAAAGTAAAATAGATATTATTATGTAATGAGAGTCTATATTCATCTTGAATAAAAAACACTATCACAGAAGTTTTGTATCACAGCTAATGGTATGTTTCAAAATGCGGTGGAATGTACAGAGTGCATGATGGCTCCAAAGAGTTAGCTTCTCGTTCTCGATAACTGCAACATAACACTCTGAAATTGTTCTGTCCAAATAAACGCTAAGTTGTATGGCACACAGTTGAAGAAACAATTGCAGGTCAACACTTCTTTTGTAGGAACACACTCATGAAGAAAAACAAAAGATCTTACATGTTCTAGCAGACTAACATTCAAAACAAAATGCTAACTGCGAAGCAGTTGCAGATGCTTAGCTTCATCTTAAATGAATAAAACACTATCTCTGCTAGATAGATATGATTAACATAAGATCATAGTCAAATGTGGAACGAGGCAATCACAATCAGAAGTCGAAAAATACCGTACATAACTTCATAAGACACTAAACATAAAACAAGTAGCTAAGATTAATATACATACCATCTGGATGATAAAATTTGGCCAGTCGTCTATACGCAACTTTTATCTTCTCGTCGTCCTCATCTCCTTCCAATTCTGTTATTCCAGCATACACAATTGAAAAACAAACATTCAAAACAAAACAATTATCCCCAAAAATTTCTTTGCAACACATCATTCAGTGACAAACCCAAACACATTCATTTCTTATTTTCACCATGACCCATCATTCAAATAACAAGTCTCTAAACCATGAACAGATAAATTACTATCATACCATCAAATTTCTGAGAAAATTACCAATTTTCTAAAAAAGGAACAAACTTTACCAAGAGTTTCATACGGGGACTTTTGTTGATCCCAATTAGTTGCTTTCGCCACAGTTCTCTTCTGATTCAACCGAAACCGTGGCATGGGTCTGCTTGAACCCGAAGAAACAAGCCTTGTGGAATACAACCAAGGCGATTGCAAAGGGGGTTTGGAATTAGGGTTCCATAACGAAGCTCTGAATCGAAATTGGTGTCTACAATTGATAAAGGAGAAGACTGTGTGAGGCTTGCATAGGGTTCTCAAATTGCTCATATTTTGACTCTGATTTTCGAAGCTCTGAAATTTTGATGTCAACGAAGCGAAGAGATTTTTTAGCCTTCAGTGATAACCAAACATGAATCTGGCAGAATTTTTTTTTTTTTTGTCATTTTATTCTCCAAAGGAAAATTTTGATTTTATTTTTCTAATTTTTTGATGAATGATTGCGCAGGGAATTTTCTATTTTCCCCGGGAAAATTGTGGATTATTTTCATGTATATAGTTAGTATGACCGTTAAGCCCATGCGCTTCTTCAAAAATAGCTTACATACATTTAGGTTTTTTAGGGTTTTAGAAAACATAGCATCTACATCAACTATGTCAAGCAAAATAATTGTTAGTATCATTTAACATTGATTTAGACGTGTTTGGTTCTTTAGTGATAAAAATTAATTTTGAGTGAATTGATTAGATAAATTTGATAATGATTAAAATTGAATTTAAAGTAAAATGAATTATGTTTTGATTCATTTATGAAAAAAGTGATTTGAAAGTGTAAAAATTACATTTACACTCAAACAATATATATTATATCTTAAGTATAATTAATTTTATGAACATAATCAATTTTATTGGTGAGAAATCAAATGCGTCAAAATTAATTCTACATATTTATAATTACTTTAGACTCTTTAAAATAGAAACCAAAGTATGTATAATTATGTTTTTGAAATCATTAGCCAGAATTTGTTTTGTGTGACACTCCTTCTAGAACGAAACTAACAAACTCGTGCATCGTGCATACGTACGTGATACGTTTTAGGGCGAAATACGATTTTGGGCGTGCATTTATATTTGGACTATAATAAATATAAGAAGTTGAATATAGAATAAATTTAAAAATAATAGTAAATTTAAATTGAAATAGTAATTCATATAGAAGATGAAATGTAAACAATAATATGATTAAAAATAAAAACTATTGAAACTTATATTAGATAAATCAGACATTATAGGTTTTTAGAAATACAACAATTATTTTATAAGAGATAATATTTTGAAATATCTACTCAATATTTTTTAATAAGCTCTCTTAATCTTTTTCACATATTTAAAAAAAATGTCGATAAATTTCTATTATTCAATATTTTGATCAATAGTAAAGTTGTCTCAGTTTATAATAATATTTGAAATCAAATGCGTCAAAATTAATTCTATATATTTACAATTATTTTAGACAAAATAGAAACCAAAGCATGTATACTATAAATTTTTATGTTTTATAAATCATTCACCAGAATTTGTTATTGTGTGGTACTCCTTCTAGAATGAAATACAAGCGAAAGTGGTATATGAAAAAGTTGATGTATCTACTTAAAAGTTAAGATAAGATACGGTAATGTTTTCAGTTATTCATTTTGTTTATATTTCATTCTAGAGAAGTACTTTTAGAGTATTAGTGCAAATTTTCGATATCTTTTAATAGATTGTGTATGAGTACAAAATGATATGAAATCAAAGCTAAGGTGATAAGACAAAAGGACAAAGCACTCTAAGGGATCAAGCCTTGAGGTGGGGTGTTCGGCTTTGGTTTAGTCGGGATAATAGAGTGCCAAAAGATTATAGTTAGAATGCATTTCACAAAAATAGGGGAAAAGTTGTCAAGATCTTGATCTAAATGAATATTGCAATTCCATACACCCCAACTATCAAAATAATATGCAGAATCGTGTATTGTGGTAAGGTCGTAGTAAAATTGTACCCATATTATTACAAAATAACGAGGTTACTTGTGAGCCAAGCAATAAGGGTACATGAGCATATTAAGTCAAGTTCGTGTATATTTAAATGATGGTTCTATTACACTTGCAGCTGAGCTGTAAGGAAGACGATGAACAATTACATGGCGGGAAAATGAAATACGAAAATATGAAGAACGAAAATGATTCCATTCACACAACACTGAAAGTGGGTTAACCACATATATACAATGTAATGGGCCACGACTCTTAATAAGCCCAATAACTATCACTAAGCCCAAAAGAAACAAATGAACCTATTTATCCAATACCCCATAAGCTTGGGGGTAGATGGAGTCAAGCTTAGTTATGTTAAATAAAAAAGGTGTGGTATCCAATGGCTTAGTGAAAACATCAGCAAGTTGCTGTTGTGAAGTAACAAGAAGGAGGTGAAACAGTTGTTGTTGTAGCTTTTCGCGAACCAAATGACATTCCAAATCAATGTGTTTTGTGCGTTCATGGAAGGAAGAATTACTTGCAATGTGTCGTGCAGAGGCATTATCATAATATAAGATGGATGGTTTCTGGAATGGGATGAGAATATCATGGAGTAAGTTGGTGATCCATTAAATTTCACAGACAGTTGAACTTCTTGGGACAGTTGGTTGCTTTTTAGACTTCCGAGAGATCAAACAATCACCCAAATAGATGTAGAAACTTGTGATGGATTTACGAGTATCCGGACATGTTACCCAATAAGAATCTGAGAAAGCTTTGATCAGCAAGATGGAGTTGCTAGGGAAGAACAATCCTTGGCTGAAAGAAGATTTTAAATAACGTAAAACACGAAGAGCAACATTATAGTGAGAGTCAGTGGGACAACTCATGTGTTGGCTTAATTGTTGAACAGAGTAAGCTATGTATGAGCGTGTGTTGAGTAAATATATGAGTTGACCAATAAGCCTTCTATATTTAGTGGGATCCTACAAAGGAGTTCCATCAGTTTTTTTCAGTCTTGTATCACGAGCCATAGGGGTTTTGGCAGGTTTACAACCTAGTAAACCAGTGGCAGCAAGAAGGACAAGCGTGTATTTTCTTTGACTGATGTTGATTCCTGAATTGTTGCGAGCTACTTCAAGTCCTAAAAAGTACTTCAAGGTGCCAAGGTCCTTGATGTGAAAGTGATGATGTAGGATATGTTTTGTGTGATTGATAAGATTCATGTTATTTCCTGCAATCAAAAGGTCATCAACATATATCAGAATGAAAGTGAAATGCTCTTGGGATTTATGTATGAAAAGAGAATAATCAATGAGCATTGTCTGAAGTTATTTTTGAGTAAAATAGTGGATAGCTTCTAAAACCAATGTCTACCAGACTGCTTTAAGCCATAGATGGATTTGAGAAGCTTGCACACTTGGTTTGGGAGGAGGTTACAATGCCCTTTGGTAAGGTCATGTATACTTCCTCATCCAAATCTCCATGAAAAAATGCATTATGCACATCTAGTTGATGAATAAAGAAATTAAAAAAGGAAGCAATAACAAATAATATTCTTACAGTGGTGAGCTTTGCAACAGGGGAAAATGTGTTAAAAAAGTCAATACATTGGATTTGTTTGAAACCTTGAGCCACTAACCTTGCGCTGTGCCTTTCTATGGTGCTATCTGAATTGAATTTTGTCTTAAATACCCATTTACAGCCTATAGTCTTCTTGCCTGGTGGTAATGTGGTGAATATCCAAGTCTGATTGGTTGTCCAAGCTTGGATCTCAGCATTCATGGCTTTCACCCAATGAGGATGAACACTAACTTCTTTATAAGAGACAGGGTCACAAGCAGTAGCAATGGCAACAATAAAAGAATGGTATGCAGGTGAAAGATGATTATATGAAATATATTTTGAAATGTCATAAAATGGAGATGAATTAGATACATGGCAGACAAAATCTTTTAAGTATGCAGTGGCAAATTTGGTTCTTATATATTGTCTAATGGTTAGGATGCCATAATCACAATGTATATATAAGAATTGTGCAAATTATCAGGTTGTTGGTGTCGCACCTCGAAAAAACACGACATTCGTGATGGGACGCGGAAGAATGGTTCGAACAGAGTCGCCACCAAACTTTGTTCATTCCAATGAAGGAATATGAAAATATCGAGAAAACCTTAAGAGATAAGAACATGGTCATCGCAACCAAATTCTAAGTTCGGGAGTCGATTACGCAAAGCGAAGATATTAACACCTCTCACGTCCGTTGTACTCAACGGGAACCTCTTAGTTCGATTTGTGATGAATGTTAGCTAATGTTATTTGTTTTCTTCTATGCGAATAATGCGGAAAGGTATGAGTAAAAAAGGTTTTGAATGCTAAGGGGAAAATGGGTGGTTTTTTATTAGGGTGCTCACCAAGGATTGAGGCCCTTGTGCCTCTCATTGTGAAATGCGAAATCAGAGCATTTGTAGTTCGGAAGACTACGGGAGAAAGGTTGGGATAGGAAAGAGAAAAGGTAGAAGGTGGAAAAAAACAAAAGGGAGCTCGCCAAGGATTGGGGCCCTTGTGCCTACATATCTTCATTTGGACGAGAATGAAGAATCAGAGCATTCGTAGTTCGTGGAACTACGAGTTGTTGATTTGTTTTAGAGGTGATAATTTTTCAAACACGAGAAAGGAAACTCGCACCTAAACAATTGAGGGGAGGAATCGAAGGCTCAAAACCCCCCTCTTTCACCTTTATTTGAAAAGAGTTTTGATAGTTGTTACGTGTTTTTGAAGTTTGATTGAGAAAATCCACTTGATGTTGGATCAAGGGTTTGTTTGGATTTGCATCTGGGTTGTGAAAAGAGGTTGGTGGCGAGGCAAAAGGCGCTTGACTTACAAGTTTGAAAAAAATTCCACTTGACGTTGGATAAAGGGTTTGCGAAAGGGTTTGGATCGATCCTAGTTCATAAGGGTTCTCCTGGTAATGAAACCACGATCAAAAGGAAAGGTGGAAGTGTGTGCATTAGGTTGATGGCGATGCTAAAAAGCAATCTGTCATACCCCAAATTTTACTCTCAGATCCTCTGATCATTTTTCATTTCATTTTAGGTCGACCATCTTCGCATGTGCAGTCATGTAGTCCATCGATCATAATTGTGCTTTTTCTGTTTGATTTTTGTCATGTAATCTTATTTTGATCGAATTTTATTTGTTTCATCTTACTGTCAATTCTTTGTCTTTTGAACCTTAGGTTTTAATTTAGAATTTTATTTTCCTATTACTTTTAAATCATTGGTTTAATTCAAAATTCATTTCTCCTCTTTGCTAATATTCTTACCTCATTATTATTATTTTCATTTTATTATTATTATTTATCATTAGTATGTATTATTATTATTTTTTTTTTGGAAATAAAAAAACTTTATTAACCAAAATATGGAAAATACAAAAGGACTACAAAAGACCAAAGGAAAACTCCAAAACTCCAAACTCTTCTAGCATAAGGTTTGCTAAGTGTTTTCTTAGGCTATGATTATTCCACACTCTATTAGTAATCGTATGAATTACTATACTCTTTATATCTATGTTATCCACAAGATTGCCAAAACTAATGTTGTTCCTATAGTTCCAAATTTCATATACAGTTTCTGCCACAATGCTACGGAGGATACAAGCTCTCCAACCTTTCCCTTTTCCCTTATTAATCAACCATTTAATCTCTTCATGCCATCCTTGTGGTTCCCGAATAATACCCATCCACCGCAAAATGTTCTTCCAAATTTCCTTCAACCTCTGACACTGAAAAAATAAGTGGCCTGTTGTTTCCGGTTGGTGGCAAAACGAGCACATATCATCCAGAATCATACCAAATCTCTTCATTCTCTCCCTAGTGGCTAACTTCCACAAGGCCCATATAGTGGTGCACTGACAGTTTCCTACTCGTGAGAGGCACACCAAGATAACTAAAAGGGAGGACACCTTCTAAAAAATTTGTGATGTTTTGTATATCCTCCTTTACCTTATCATGAACTCCACCATAATATGCTTTGCACTTGGTAGGATTTACCACCAATCCAGTAGCTCTTGAAAACTCGTTGAGTTTGTGCATGAGAAGTTTTACTGATCCAACATCACCCCTAAAAAACATAAGCAAATCATCAGCAAATGAAATATTAATAATTTGGATTTTTTCGTACTTCGTATGATAGTTAAAGTCTGAAATTTTATTTAGAGTGTGCAAGCTTCGGTGAAGATATTCCATAACAACCATAAAGAGGAGGGGGGAGATAGGGTCCCCTTGTCGAATTCCTCTTTTTGCCTTTAATATTTTTGAATATCTCCCACCAATGTTGAAACGGTAAGATACCGTAGTAACTGCTGACATTCTCCATGACGTGAATTTATGAGGAAAGCCAATTTCTTTGAGAATACATTCCAGGTTAAACCAATCTATGGTGTCGTACGCTTTTTGTATGTCTAGTTGAAGCAAGGAACGCGGAGTGCCACCCTTTCTACTATAACCTCTTATCAACTCATACGTAATTAGGATGTGATCATGTATATTTTGCCCGGGAACGAACGCAACCTGGCTTTGATTGATGATACTTGGCAGAATCCTAGCCATTCTAGTAGATAAAATTTTTGAGATAATCTTGTATACGGTAGTACAACAAGAGATATGACGATAGTCTTTAACCATTTTCCCATCATTGCCTTTAGGAATAAGGGATACCAGGGTTGCATTGATAACTGGATACATGTAGTTCTGTTCAAAAAATTCCTGCACTGCATTGATAACATCATATTTGATCGTATTCCAAGCTTCCTTAAAGAATTTTGCCCCGTAACCGTCAATCCCAGGGGCTTTCAGATTTTCTATGCTATTCAGAGCCTGTGTAATTTTTGCTTCCGTAACAGGTCCTTCTAACATTCTTTTTTGTTCAACACTAACTTGCAGTCCATCTCGCATAGCCACTATATCTATACCAGTTAGACATTCATTTGTCGTGCCCAATAAGCTTCCATAAAACTTCAGGATTTCTGCTTCAATTTCCATAGGTGTGGTTATGAGCCTGTCATCATCTGTGAGAAGTTCCTTGATTTCATTTTGTCCCTGCCTGGCCCTCACATAGGCATGGAAAAAACTATTATTTCCATCTCCTAAACGCAGCCAGTTAACTTTCGCCCTTTGTCGCAGGTTCTGCTCCTCAATGGAGCTCCACTTGAACACCTCTACAGTAGCATCATTGATCTCATTTATCAGTTCAGGATCCTCCATATGTTGAGTCAGGTTTTGTTACAATTCTAGCAGTTTTTGCCTGGCCATTTTCAAGGAATGAGAGGCACCCATGATGGGAGTACTCAACCTTCTGATGTCCTTTTGCATTCGTAACAGTTTGGTCCATAAGGCGTTCATTAGTATGTATTATTATTATTTTTTGATATTTATTATTATTATTATTATTATTATTATTATTATTATTATTATTGCTATTTATCGCCATTTCTATTTATTTATTGTTATTATTATTATTATTATTATTTTATTCTTATTTATTATTATTATTATTATTATTTTTATTTTTATTTCGTCATTATTTTATTTAAAATTTTATTATTTCATTATTATTGCTATTTTATTATTATTTATTTATGTTACTGTATTTTCTATTATTATTGTTATTATTTTATTATATCATCTATTTTTTATTTATTTATGTTATCTTATTATTTTTCATTATTATTGTTTATTATTATTATCATTTTTACCATTGTAGTTATTATTATTATTATTATTATTATTAGTTTTTATTATTATTGTCATATTATTATTATTATTATTATTATTGTCATATATTATTATTATTGTTTTTTTTGTCATATATTATTATTATTATTGTCATTATGTTTATTACTATTATTATTATTTATTAGTTAATATTATTATCACATTACAAGTCCAAACAACCGTACATTCATAGCCTCCAAAATCTTCCTGCTATCACAAATAAAATCTGTTAGCTGCAAAACCAGCCAAGCTCTACTCCCATAGAGCTGATACGTACAAAAAAACCTGCCAACTCATTGCACCAAGTTCCTGCAATTGCATGCTATTAAAAAGCAAACTAAGATAGCAACAATACAAGGACCCGTACCGTGCCCTGCTATTACCTCATAAACAACACATGCCTATCCAAAACACCAATGTGTTATCTCCCTACTACACTCGTACAACCAGACAATACCCACCACTATGCTACATACTGCTAGCCATCAACCCACAGCTTGAAAAAAAGCCAAACCACAACACCGTACAAGATATGGTCTGTGAATAAGCTATCGGTTCACACGAGCAACCAACAATAAGACGCTTCACTACAAAAGAAACCAGAACAACAGGATGAAAAAAAGAAGAAAAATGAACCCTTCAAAGTTCCCCTTCAATCGTCAATTCCCAAAAAAATCTCTTTCACCATTAAACCTCCTTCACTAACCATTCACAAACATCACTCTCACCAAATTTTAAACCTTCAGCAAAACCATTATTCAAACACCATACTCCCTTGCGAAAATCTCTTCATCACCATACCTTCTTCTTAAAAGGTTTCACAATACTACACCATTGCTGAACCTGCAGCCAAACATACACAAGGATACTCCCTCCTTCATATTCTTTATCAACCCAACATAATCTTCTTCTTCAAGCAAAACAACACTACCAAAAAATACCAATCCTCACAACCTTTCCTCTGTCACAAAACCGTCACTCTCCATCACCCTTCAAAACCTTCTTCCTCTTTCACAAAAGCCAAAACAAACCTCTAACCCTCCTCCGAAAATCTTCCTTCCTTCTCCTTCCCTCTATTTCTCTTCAAACTTCCATCTCACACACTATCACGGTAACCTTGTTCTTTCCATTGAAACAACCCTGTTTCTCCTTCATTTGTCACCGAAACAAGCAGTTTCCATTCTCCCTCACTCATTACCGCTGCAACCGAAAACCACCCTTTACTCAAATCTTAAACCCATTGATAACAACCAAACTTTCATCAGTCCAGAACAGATTCAACCTCAACAACAATCATAAACCCATTTAATAAACCTAAACTCAATCACCAGAAACAAGAAGAGAAGAAGACGAAAAGAAAACTCGAAACTGAACCCAAATCATGAAATAAAGCCAAACCAGGACGAATTCAGAGAGAGCTTGATCGTGAACACGAAACGAAGAAGGTAGGACTGGCTCGTTCACGTGATGATGACATGAGCGTGTTTCGCTCGTTGATTTGAAAAGAAGAAGAATGTGCGATTGAGAGAAAGAAGAAAGAAACGAGAGGTGCGTGAGCAGAGAAGGATCGCGTGGAGAAGGGGGAGAACTGGGAAGATATTCAGAGGAAAAGAGGTATTGATTTTCACCTGAAGGAGATTACTCGTGCGTTTTTCTCCTTTTCCTCCTATCGTGTATTTCTTCCGTGTTTGACCAAGTAGCAGGGTTTCCTTGTAACCCTCTTGGCTTTGTAGAAACCGGGTCGGCCCAGGGACCTGTGATGGACCCGTTTCATACTGGACTTGGAGTGCCCTATCATGTGGACCTTCTTGTTCCCATTTTTTACTAACCCAAATCTGCATCCTTCACTTAGTTTTAGTTTTAATGTAATAAATTAGTTTTTTAGTCTTAAGTTAATAAATTAGTTTTAGTTAGATTAATAAATTAATTTCTAGTAAGATTTTAATAAAATTAGTAAATTAGTTGTAATTAGATTTGAACTTAATTTATTAATTAGTTTATTAATTAGAATGAATTAGTTAGTTTTTTAATTAAGTTTTATTATTTAATTAGTTTTTAGGTATGAATTAGTAAATTAGTTTCTAGTTAAAATTTTAATTTTAATTTGTTAAATTAGTTTCTAATTAAATGTTTAATTTAATCTATTAATTAGTTAATTAGATTTTAGTTTAATTTGTCTTTTAGTTTTATTTCTTAAGACAACTTTGACCATCCCCGACTTTATTTTGGCTATTTCTTGAGGTTCGATTTTGAATTTGATCCTTGATACCTTTGAAGTTTTGGATACCGGTTTTGGATTAAGTATCGATCAATCTTCGTTCCCAATTCCAAAGGAAGGGAGTCTCCTCTGTTGACTTATAAGTCATTTTCTAGGTTAGTGTTGTTTTCTACCTACTTTGTGACCTCTTCAGGATCATCTCTTCTTGGCCTCATTAGAGCCATTCCCCTTTTAGAACTTAGAGTTAGGTTAGAGTTCTTATACTCTATGTGATTACCATCATGATGTGTATTCACTTCCCCTTTTGACTTTGTTTAAAGTCAACTTTAGGTTAGTTTTACAACTTAGATTTAGAGAGTTCTTTAACTCTAGGTGAGTATCATGATCATGAATACTCATTCCCCCTTGGAACCTTGATCAATATCAAGAGTTCCTCGTCTCTTATTTAGGAGAACTACAGAGGCTCTGATTCCTCGGTCCTAGTCAGGATACGTAGGCACAAGATACGATATCTTGTCGAGCCAATTTGCCTAGTCTTAGAGAGTTTTGAACTCTATGTGAGTATCATGATCATGAATACTCATTTCCCTTTGGAACCTTGATCATTATCAAGAGTTCCTCACCCCTATTTAGGTGAACTACGAATGCTCTGATTCCATCCTAGTCAGGATACGTAGGAACGAGATGCAATGTCTTGGCGAACATACTTAGTGTATATACCCTTAGGTCTTTATCTTTAGCACATTCCTTAGCAAGCAAACATAACATAACACAAATACTAACAAGAGGTTCCTATAGAGTACTACATATATCTAGGATGCTAACACCTTCCCTAGGTATAACCAACCCCCGAACCTTAGATCTCTTAGCTGTGTCTTCACATAGCGCAATTAGAGTTTTTTTCGATCTTTACCCTTTCCTTTGGATAAATCAAAGCTTGGTGGTGAATTTCAAAGATGTGTGATTCAAGTTAATTAATAGCTTGATATCTTATTCTCACCGCAACAAAAATGGTGACTTCACTGGGGAGTATTATTTGAGGGTTAAGCCCGCCTTGTTTGTGTTTGTGTTTGTTATATGTTTGCTTGCTTGTATATCTGTACATATTTATATCTGTATATATACCTGTTGTGCTTGGGATTTTCTGTGTGCAGGGTTGTTACCTTGAGTGGTGAGATAAGTCCTAACCCAGACTTGAGAGTACACATATGATAGGATTGTGGTGTAATCAATAGTCGGCTGTTGGGAGAAGTCCTAACATGTTTGGCATAAGATGACCACGCTCAGTGGAGGCCCCTTTGGGATTATTGATGTCTGGTGCGAGTCGTTGTATTGATGTCACTCTTTCCGACCTGGGAGTTCGTGATACTGAGGACCTTTAGTTACCCTCTACCCTACTTGGCCTTTTTAGGACGTAGTGCAGCGATTATCCAGGTGTAGACCTGTGATGGTTGTCATGCGATACTACACTCAGACGAGTTTATCTTGAGAATATTATTAACCCGCACGAGTAGTCGTGTAGGCCGATAATATCCGAAAGATTTATCGATGACTCTGGGAACTTTTTAGAACCATGTTCTGCAGATCATAAACCTATAGTACACACCTCTTGGGATGGGTAGACCATGGCTCCACGCTCGTGATCTTTAAACCTAGGCCCTCGTTGCTTGTATATATATATGCATATTTATGAATATCTGTATACGTGTGTTTATGCATACATCCATCCATTCATGATAGCCCTTTGGTTTCAAGGAATTCAAGTGCTCTTTCCTTTGTAAAAATCAATAGAGATCATGGATTTTGAAACAAAACTTTTTCAGTTTTCTGAAATGTTTGCAACTTGCTTTTGAGTCCCTTAAAACCAATTGTCTTACATTTGCATTACATGTGCATTTCATTACATTTGCATTTGCATTTGCATTTCTCAGCCTTGAGTCTCATCTGTCCTCTGTCCATAACCCAGTTGACTTCCCAAAGCCAGCATTGGATTTGAAGTAGCTTTTGAAAGATCATGAACTCGGGAGAGCAGAGCCAGTTTGTGACCAGATCGGATTTTGAATTGTTGAAAGATCAGTTGGATAAGATTGTGGAAGTAATGACAACCTTGGCAAAGAGAGATTACAATATTCAAAGGACTTCTGTGAACAATGTTGCCCAAGCTCAACCTGTGTAGATTCCTGTTGAGAATTAGGTTATACAAGAACGTGCCACTGTCCGAGTGGACGTTCCTCTTCGATTGATGTCGTGGAATATCGTAGCTTTGCATTCTCTGAGCCAGATTCCCAAGAGGCAGTCCCTATGATGAAAACCAAGGATCCACGAGACGTTGAGGTAATGGAAAAATGTCGTGCCTTGGAAGAAAAGCTTGATGCCATTAATTCTCGTGACGCTGCTGATCTGAATACTTTGAACATGTGTTTGGTACCCGGCCTTGTGATGCCTCCAAAGTTCAAAATACCGAAATTTGAGAAGTACAAGGGGGATAGCTGTCCGAAGCAGCATTTGGTGATGTTTTGCAGAAAAATGACTTCATATGTCCGTAACGAAAAACTTATGATCCACTGTTTCCAAGACAGTATGAGTGGAGCATCACTGAGTTGGTATATGCAGTTAAAGAGTAGTTGCATCCAATCGTAGCTAATACCTTTGAGAAGCAATACAACTACAATCTTTACTTGGCTCCCAGTCGCCTGCATTTTCTAGACTTATCTCAAGAAGACAATGAATCCTTCAGAGGATATGCTTAAAGGTGGAGAGAAGTAGCTGCTCGCGCCCAACCACTACTTTTGGATAAGGAATTGGTTGACTGGTTCGTGGACACCTTGCAAGGTCTGTACCAGGAAAAGTTGTTTAGCATTGTGACATCAAACTTCTCTGACTCGGTAATAGCTGGATAGCGCATCGAAAGCGGTCTCAAGAATGGAAAAATCCGAGATGCCTCGGATATCCCAGTTAGTGAGAGCGAATCAGTTGTCAGTTCTCAAGAAGAATGGGAAGAAGAAAGTAATTCCATTGGGGAGTATCTGATACCTCAGCCTCAGCGCTCATGCATCTCAACCGATCAGAGTCAACAATTTTTGGGTCTCCGCGTCAGGCGCCATTCTCTCCTCAGGGACAATATTCTTCTCCAAGTCGAAGACCTCCTCAGTATCAACGATCCTACCACCGTCATCTGCGTCAGCACGCCCGACTAAGACCAAGAAATCCATAGAGGAATTTCACTCATCTACCAATGTCATACAGTCAGTTCTTGCCAGATTTAATCAAAGGTGGATTGATAGTGCCAAAGGAGATATATCTAGTGTCTTTTCCTTACCCACCAGGCTTTGACGCCGACACCCGATGTGACTACCATGCTGGAGCACAGGGGCATTCAACTGAAGAATGTAAAGTGCTTAGGAGCAAGGTTCAGACTCTGCTTGACTCCAATAGGTTCTCATTTACGCCTCAAGGCATTCAAATCAACAATCCTTCACCTAATCAGGCGGGTTCATCAAACTCTGAGATGGAAGAAATTACCGAGGATAGACGTGAAGATGATTCTCAGATGGATCTCGACAGTCAACTCTGAAGATGATTATCTCAGTTTGGCAAATCAAGAAAGGAAAGCCCTGTTCCCCGAAGCCGGCAATCTTTTGGCCGTTCCAACATTTTTGTTGTATTTTCTTTACAATGTTGAATTTGTATTTGCTTGTAAGCAGTTGTTTTTTAAAATTGGCAAGATTAATGAAATGTTTATGCATCTTTTGATTAAGTCCATTCGTATTCACTCATTTTCTTTTAGTGACATAAAAAGCAAAAATATTTATCTTTTTCCATCCACGTATCTTTACCAAACTGTTGTTTAAGCAAAGATTGGGGAGGATGATGAAACATTATACTCATAACTGTTGTTGGTATGCTTTCAATTAGACTTTGCCGATGATGTAAGACATTGTTTTAATTTCTAAACACTGGAGAAATAAGGATGTAATCCCTTGTTAACCCTTTGAGCTTAGAAGTAGGAGTTTTCTTTCCTCACAAAAAATCCTCAATCTCAACCTTGGGGTGGGTAATTCTCAGTTAACTTGACCTTTCATACAAAGGTTATGCTCGCAGGTCTTCCTTCGCATACATCGAACAAGTGTTGGGATATTTTCCAAGCCTAAAGGCCGATGATGGTTCGCCGTAGCCACTACACCAGGTAGTCACCTTCTTCCTCAAAAAGGGAAAATGAAAAAAAAGAGAAAGTGCCCGCTAAGTCAAAACCTATTAAGGAGACTTAGGCAAAAACTAGGGCATCCTGCTGATTGTAGATCCACTTTGTTGTTGATTATTTAATCATCCCATTGGGTGTTTTATCAATAAACTTTATTTTCAAAAGCTTGCATGAATGTTGTATTGGAATTGCCAATTTTAATGAACAATACCGTTTGCGAAACAATTCAATATCAAAGGAATCCCAACAAAGGCAGCCAGCTAGGGAATTTGATTTGATAAAGAAAGCTCAGTATGGGGCAACCAATTTGAAGGATTTGTTAATCAACCATTCTAAGAGTAATGGGTTGTTGAATCAGGGGAAGAACCCTTCAAGGTTCAGAATATTGGGGCAAGCTGTATTGAGGTCAATTTTATGGCAAGTCGTTTCCCAACTCCCTTCCAAGGCAATGACTTCGAAAACCAGTCGACAGGGGCAAGTTTGTTTCCCAGATGTTACTCTCACAGTCCAAGGACTTTGTTCTGCAAATGCAGTTAATCTGGGGCAATTATGTCGAGATTCATGAATCTCTCCAAGAGTTTGAAGATATTGAAGCATCTTGTATGTCAATTCTTCTGTAAAATCCTCTTGGTATTTTCTTCTGACAGACCATGTAATCTGGGGCAGATAAGACTTGAAGATGATCATTATGCAAGTGGGATGTAGAGCTACATTGTTCTTGTGATATCCTTTGCTAGCTCCCTAGTAAGTTGTTACTTCAGTTGATCTTGGCAGTTCTCCATAGATCTTCCTCCTCCAACAAGGAAATAAGGCTCACGATGGCAATCCTAGTGAAGTCATGATGTTATATCCGAGTGGATTATTTTTCCTCCAGAGAGGGTCATAACCTTGAAGTAGAGTTGCTGATCCCACTTATTCATCCCTAGTGATGGTCCAATCTGATGTGTTTGGTTAAGTATCCTTGTTGAGATGTTTATTTCATCTCCAGTGTGCTTCTTCTTGTCTGTTTTGTCAACATAAGCATAAGCATAAACATGGCATGCATGCATTCATACATAAGCACAGCATCTGAGAATTTTTGCTACCATTCTAGTGTTTACTTGTTTTGTTCACTTTGGCGTTTATTCCCCAAGTGACTGGGTTTGTCTATTCTTTCCAATAGGGTCATCACCTTTAGGCATAAAGTGCCCATCCTTTCTAAATTCCCCACATAGTTTGATTCTCGTGGATGGTGGTTGTTTCAGTTATCTTTTCCACGTTTAGATAAGATAAGTCCCATTTGAGTTTATTCCTCGATGGTTGGAGTCTTGTTTGTCCGTTCCTTTCTAGTTTGTTCCTAGATTGAACTTTGGTCCCTGGCAGGTGTTGCTTTTGAGCCCAATTTAAACGTGCATTTATTTTTCACTGTGTCTTGCAGGAAAATCTTTTACAGATCCTTATTGAAGACAAAACTTTTCCACCAGTAGTGTTGTCATAACAACATCTCCTTGGAATTTATACCCAACAACAAGTGGCAGTTTCCTTGAGAGGCTTGTTTTGGTCATTGGTATTTTGCGACGATAAGTGGCAATCTCTCCCGAGAAGCTTATTTGTCTTTAGTGTTTACCTAAATTCTTTTTGTAACAAGTGGTCATCTCTTTGAGAAGCTTGTTTTCTATGGCAATAAGTGGAAATCTCTCCCGAGAAGCTTATCTGTCCTTGGTGTTATTCAACCATTTTGTGGTTACAATTGTTGTTACCCTCGATCAGTCATTACTGTCAACCCTTTTTGACGACGACTTTCAAATACACCCTTTTCCATCAACCCCTTGATGAAATTCCGACTTGAGGTGTTTCTTTCTGTCAACTCTTTGACAACGTCACTCTTTAGTGAAATGTTTCATTTCCGTCAACTCTTTGATGATGTCATCATTTATGTCAGTATCTCCCCGTCAGCCTTTTGACGATGTCACTCTTTAGTGAATTGGTTTTCATTCCCGTCACCCCTTTTGACGATGTCAGCTTTCTTTCCATCAATCCTTTGATGATGTGGCTCTTTATTTTGATTATCCTTCAGTCAACCTTTTTAACATTGATAATGGTTACCTTACCATCAACCCTTCGATGACGTCACTCATTAGTGAATTGTTTCATTGTCGTTAACCCCTTGACAATGATGATGTTTGGTGAATTGTTTTTTTTGTCAACCTGTAGCGTGCGATTTTTGTCGGTGACGCGACCACCTTACCACATTGGTTGGAATTGGGTGCTACTTTCTGATTTCTTATTTATCCTATGAAGTTGGAAAGGAAAGGAAAGATATCTAAAACTAACCTTGCACGCAAATGTTTTCTTTAACAAATGCTAAGAGATTGGGGGGTCCGGGGTTAGATTATACAAAGGGCAGTTGTCAATTACCCAGTGTATATATGGTTATCCATAGATCTTCTTTGGCATGTCTTTATACTTTCTGGTGTTTATCTGTTATAGGTTGGGAAAGTTTCTCCTTTGGGAGTGTTGAGAGAGTGTTTTTGTTGTTTTCGGTTTTTTTCGATGTTTTTGTGAAGGTACTGGACCTAAAGTTTTTTATTTGTGTGCTCGCTAAGATTTCACAATCTTATGCATACGTATTCCCGTTAAATAAAACAGGGAAATCAGAGCAATCGTAGTTCCTCATATTCTATGGGAGGAAAGATATTTGGTGTCTTATTTAAAGCCCAAGATTGAAGCTAGATGAGTATTTGTGTCTTGTTCAAAGCCCAAGATTGAAGTTAAAGGGGTTTTTGAGAGAGAATTTGTCATCTCTAAAGGGAGATATCTCACCTATTCATCACAGTGTTGAGGGATTGGTTATAAAGGGGAATTACTTTAACTGGAATGTATGGAATCCAGCAATGCCATAATTTCCTTTATAAAGGAATTGTCCTGAAGGAGGAAACTTTAACTCAGTGTAGAGCAATGCCATTTTTCCTTAGGAGTCTTTCATGCTAAGAGAGGGACATTGGCTTGGATGTAAATAATCCAGAGGCTTGCCACTTACAGCGATTAGATGAAAGAGGAAGTTTACCAGGATAAAAGAGGGACTACAACTTGGATTTTTGAATCAACAAGTGTGCCACTTACAACAATTATCTGGAATTAGGGTTTGTTTTATTGTCTGTTTTGATGTATGATGTACAGAGAAATGTCTTCCTACAGAGAAATCTTAATTTCCTCTGAGGGGTGTTGATTTTTGTGTGCCTTGATAAAAGCCCAAGGTTGAGCTAAAAGGTTGACCCTGTTTAGGGAGTTTAATTTATGTCTTGTACAAAGCCCAAGATTAAGGCTAAAAAAATTGACTCTTTTGGGGGAAGTTTTGTCTGTCTTGTATAAAGCCCAAGATTGAGGCTGAAAGAATTGACTCCACTGGGGAGAGGTTTTATCTATCTTATACAAAGATTAAGGCTAAAAGTTATTGACTCAGCTGGAAAATATTTTGTCTGTCTTGTACAAAGCCCAAGATTGAGGCTAAATTTACTGAGGGAAAATCATTATACAAAGCCTAAGAGGAGGCTAGTTGGGGAATTTCTTATATGAAGCCTAAAAGGAGGCTAGCTTCTGCTGAGGATTATTGAGATCTAGAGACAGGTCCAAATTGGGGAATCAACTCTTGCTGAGGATATCAAATGCCCTAAGGTTCTGATTCTGTTAAGGTTTTATTGGTGGTGATTTGACCTTAGCTGGGGAATTTAAACCGAAGGCTTAAAGATTGAGTTTTAAAACCTATATAGGTTCTAACTCTGCTGGAGATTGATGAAGTGATCAGGATTTTTCCTGTGCTTTTTGGAAACTTGAGGGTTGCTTAGAGATCTAAGAGGAGATGAGACTTTCCAAGTCTACTGGTATGAAAAGGTTAACTCTTAGTTAGAGGATGATCTTTGTATGATGCCTAAGAGGAGGATGAGACTGTACAAGTCTCTCATGCAGTGGTGGGTTATGGCTGTAGAGAGAAATATTTGTATGATGCCCAAGAGGAGGATGGGGTTTTAAGGGATGAGAATCAACCCTAAAATGATATGATGTTTTGAAATTTTGACTCTCTGGAGGATTGAACTAGCAAAAGATGACTAGGTTCTGTCCTATACCTGTAAGAGGTCTTTGGGTCCTTGTACTAAGCCCAAGAGGAGGCTGAGAACTTCTAAGAAGCCTGAGGGTCCTTTTACAAAGCCCAAGAGGAGGCTAGGGATGCTTTTAGGAAGCCTGTGGGTCCAAGCCTAAGAAAAGTTCAAGAAAGGTTTCATCGGGAATAAGTCATTTCTTTAGTGAACCGTTTTAGGGTTTGAAGAAATTCAAAAGAGGTTTCACTGGGAATTAATCCTATTTGGGGAAATGAATTTCCTATAAAAATATTTCTAAGTTGTGACAGTCTTAAGAAAAGTTTCACCGGGAATAATGCCTTTCTCTATTCCATATTGTATAAGCCCAAGAGGAGGCAAGACTGTATCTGGAATTTCCTATGGGGAACTAGTTTTGACTGTGTTAAAAGAGTAACCACTGGTTTGATCTAAACCTAGACCTAATTGCTGGGGAAAACTCTAAGCAAGTATATACAAGTATATATAGATAAAATATATAAACAAGCATATATTGAGAAGGATAGTGGAACTTACAGTTGTGCAAGCTCCAACATTGTAACCACAGTTGTATAGTTAGTTATTCAAGAAATTGAAGAAAGTTTTGATATGACTTTGAAGTTGAATTTGAATCAAAGAGGAAAGTTGTTTTAAAAAGAAGTTTGGGGCTTATACTCAAGGAAAGGCCCAGATGAATTCCTTTGAAAAGGCAACGATCGCGTCGTAGTTTTGAAAACCACAAAGGGACTTATACAATGACTGAGGCCCAAATTATTGTATTTACAAAAAGGATGGGTCTTACAATCTATTAGAGGCCCAAAAGTTTATTTTTATACAAGAGATGGGACTTATAGCTTAAGGAGAGGCCCAGATGAAAAACAATGATCGCACCGTTATTTTGAAAATTGTACTGGGACTTATACAAATGACTGAGGCCCAAATTATTTATATACAAAGGGGGTTGGGTCTTACACTCTATTAAAGGCCCAAAAATGTTTGAAAAAGAAGAAAAATGGGACTTACAACCAAAAGGGAGGCCCAGATGAAAATTGTTTTGAAAACGGCGATTGCGCCGAGATTTTTAAAATCGTATCGGGACTTATACAATGACTGAGGCCCAAAATAGTTTATCTACAAAGGGATGGGACTTACACTGTATCAAGAGGCCCAAAAGTGTTTTGAAAAATGTTTGTGAGGGTGAAAATAATCAAAACCCTAATTTTGATTAAAAATACATTTTAATTTAAAAATAAAATCAATTAAAATGATCAAAATTATCAAACATGTGTGAAAAACAAGTTGTGATCTTGGATTAATGTTTGAAAAATCATGTTTTATTCATAGAATCATTTGAAAATCATTTGAATTTGAAAAATCAAGAGAAAGAAATATTTTTAAATGTTTAAAAACAATTAAAAAGGAATTCTTTTCAAAAATTCAAAATATATTAAATAAATAATATCTTTTTATTTTTTTGTGGAATAAAATATCTTAACATATTTGTGAATTTTGAAAAAAAGAATCATTAAAAAATGATTGAAATTGAAAGAGAAATTAATTTTTGAAGTTGTAAAATAAATGAAGGAATTAAGTGGTAAAAAATATGGGATGGTCCTCCCAAGGTTTGAACTCACGCCCTTGGGGTGGAGAGTTTAAAACTTTACCATCTGAGCCATGTGCGTGGGCTGATAGGGAATGGAAAGAGTAGATAATATATGAAAACATCCTTTGAAAATGATTCTATAAATAAAACCGAAAGGTCTGGGGCGAGGGGGATTCGAACCCCAGACCTCTCGCTCGCTACACACACATAAATACTAGTGTTTGCACTAGGGCTCATTGCCAATTCAAACATATATTGGCAAGGGAATAATATATACTATGTTTGGTTCTGAAAACCTGAAAATGGCGCCATGGCCATCTTCTTCCTTGGACCAACATCAGATTTGCATGAAGCATGCTATCTCTCTCGTTTCTCAATCATTTTGAAAGATGTAAAAATGAAAATCGTTCCTTTTTTAACAAGGATCATGATGGCTCTTTTCAATTTTATTTAAATTAAGTGAATCAAGAGACAACATGTTATAATCAGATGAACCCTAAAAAATGCAAGAGCTATATGAAATCTCATACACACAAGATAAATAGCAATTGATTGAGGGTTAATGATCTATAAGCAATCAGAATCATGATGGTAACTTAAAACAACATTTATGATGCATGATTCATTGAGTTTGAAAGTTTAAGGCTTACCTCTGCAAGAAGGAATCAAATTCTATTGTAAAGGTGTTACAGAAGTGAAACAATGATCTGGATAGCTTCCTTAGGTATTATGGATTATGTTGCAAGCCTTGGAATGATTTGAAACTCACTAGAACTCTTGGCTTGATTCCATCTGCATGTTGAAGCAAGTGAGATATGGAGATGTGGATTCTGGTGTTACATAAGTAATTTAGAGGTTTAGATCACTTTTATAAGGTATATATACGATGTGTTTGGATCATTGGTTCAAGCTGCATTGCTTTCTATTTCAAAACCCGATAGTCACTTCTTTAAGAATTAAAATTTTGATGCACAAGAGGGAATTCAGAGAAAACAATGTTGGGATTGTTTTGGTGTAATCTGAATGAAGCAATGTGACCTCTATTTATAGTAGAGGAGGTTTGTCTTGGATGAACAACTTCAGATTGGAAGATAAGGCTTTGGTTCAATGGTTTTGTAATGGTATCATTACCCCTAATGCAAGGTACACCAAGGTGTCCAAATAGACCAGTTACTAATTGACCAATTCCATATTCCTCAATCATTTTTATTGTTGTCTATGTGAGCATCTTGACTGAGGGATGTCCTTTTGTTGAATGTGCACTATTGCACATAAATGCCTTTGAATTCAAAGCATAATGTGACAAAAACCATTACTTCAAGTTGAAAGCTTTCTTGACTTCTTGACTCAAATTTGCAGGTTTTGTCTTGATTCCTTCTGATATACAATGAATGTGAGAGGCATTGATCATTGCTCTTGACAAGAAAAATTGTGTGTGGCAAGTAATAACCAAAACTGTCTTGCAACAGTTTGCAACAAGGCGACACTCCATAACTCCTTGCTCAAGTGGAGTTTTTTCATGCTGGTGAGCTCTTTGGAATGTTGATACATTGTGTTTCAACTTTGGTGTTTACAGTTGGACTTGGATCAATGTGGATCATGGAGAAAAATGACCTCAAAGTTTGGAAAAAGTGAAACAGATTCTGACTTGAAAATTTCACTAAGTGTTGGGAAAAAAGTGGTCCTTTTAATTTTTTGTGATTTTGATCAATCCATAACTCAGAATCCATGAGGATTTGGAATCTTTTGTAGTTGACACTTTTGAAGTATGTCATGTGAACTTTCATTTGAGCATTGGATGGAAGAAAAAGGCCTTAGGGTTTGGGAGTTATGACCTTGCAAAGTTGGTACCAAATCCATTTTGTTCCATAACTTAGAAAATTTTAAGTTTTCTATGGTTGCCCCTTTTGCAAGAAACCTCACTTTTCTTGATTTTTCTTGATGAATGATGATCAAAACCATACATTAACATTGTTTTTGACTTAGGGGAGCCATATTTGTGAAAAATTCCAAAAAGTCAAACTTGATTTTGGGCACAATTGACTTTTTGTCAGATGAATTCCAAACTGTGTGATCCTCTATGCAATCAAGTTCTTGACCTAATTCAAACCTAATTGATGGATTCCATAGGTGTTTTATGGTGTCTTGGGTCATGTCCCAAGGTTTGGGAACATGTCTTGGTCAAAAGTCAAAGATACAATTGACTTTTTCTTCAAAACCCTAATTGTGGTCCAGATGAAATTGAAACTTGTGAATAAAGCTTCTTAGATCAATCCATGGTTGTAAATGGATCAATGTGGTGTATTTTAGGCCTTCAAATCATGTCTTGAGGTCTTGGTTCATGTCTTGCCTCAAAAGTCAACTTAGGGGTAAATTAGGTAAAGAAACCCTAATTCCTGATTTTTGATGAAGGCTCCCCCTGATGTTGTTTTGACTTGATGATTGGATCCATGAGGTCCCTTGGAGCCTTTTGGATCATGTTTTGCGGTATTGGCTCATGCCCAGATGAAAATTTTCATCTGCAGGCCTTGGTCGACCAAAACCCTAATTTGGTGACACTGTCGATCTTGAGGCTTGGTCAGCTTGAGATGTTGCACTCTTGTGCTTGATTCTTGATATGGGAGACCTCTTGATCCTTCATGGATGTTTGAGAGGTTTAGATAAGTTGAAGATCATGTCATTTCTTGATTGATCTTTTGTCTAAGTGTTCTGAGAGGGTTGAGAACCCTAATTCTTGATTGTAATGAATACTCAACAATCCTTGAGGAGATTGATGAGGTATGATGGCACATCCATATTATGGTAATGATTCTCACGATGATGGGAAATCTTGTGGTCAAAATTTGGGGTATGACATAACCCTTTGGCAATGTCACTCTTTAGTGAAGTTTTCTTTCCGTCAATTCTTTGACAAGGTGCTCTTTGGTGAATAGTTTCTTTCCGTCAACACTTTTACGAAGTCAGTTGGCTTTGCCCCTTCTACCCTTGGATGATGTCACTCTTTAGTGAACCTGTTGTTTGCTTCGTCAACCCTTTGACGATGTCAGTTTTCTTTTCGTCGATTCTTTGACGAGGTGTCTCTTCGATGAAGTCCTTTTTTTCATTCTGTTAACCCTTTGACGAGGTCAGTTGGTTTTGTCCCATCAATCCTTTGATGATGCCACTCTTTAGTGAATATGTTTCGAATTGGATCGTATCCGTAAACTTGTTGATGATGATAATGTATGGTGATTTGCTACCCTATCATTAACATTTTAGTGGTGACTCTCAAGTTTATGTATCTTTCTGTCAACCCTTTGACAATGCCACTTATTTGTGAAGCTTTTCTTTCCCCAGTGGAGACCGTCTTTCCGGTTCTACCTTCATTGAGGATCTTTTTATTCTAGGATGTCATCCGGTCACATTTGAACCTGATGATTAATCACTCTAGATACCTTTATTGGATCCCATCTTTTGGTTCTACTTCCACTAAGGTTGCTTTTTCGTCCTAGCATGTTAGCCAATCATACTTGAACTTGTTGATCCATTGCACTGGATATTCCCCAATGGAGACCGTCTTTCCGGTTCAACCTTCATTGAGGATTTTTTTGGTTATAGGATGTCATCCAGTCGCATTTGAACATGATGACCAATCATTATTGGTGTGGTATAAGTCTAGTGATTACTGGCGTGTTTTTTATCCAATCATTATTGGTACTCCAAGTCCAGTGTTTACTGGCATCGCTTCAAAAATCAGTCATTATTGATGTTGCAAAGTCCAATGATTACTGACATTGTTTCAGACCAATCATTATTGGTACCTCGAGTCTAGTGATCACTGGAATTGTTTTAAACATCGATCATCATCGGTATTGTGTAAGTCCAGTATTTACTGGCGTGTTTTTCAAAGTCTAATCTTTATTGGTATTTTATAATCTTATCCCCAGCAGAGGTTTTGTCATTACCAATATCCCTGCAAAAGTCCAGTGTTTACTGGAATTTGTTGAAGGTCTGATCATTATCAGTATCCTAAGTCCAGTGAGTACTGGCATGTTTTCTAAGTCCAATCATTATTGGTATTTTAAGATTGGTCATTACCAATACCCTTTGAAAGTCCATGTGGTTATCATCATTTGGCGCATGCAGAATTTGTTTTTTGTCCCTGTCTTCTCTAGTTTTTCTTGAAGATCCCGTTTGAACTCTTCAATATAAGAAATCCCCAGAAAATCTGTTTGTTGGATGTTTATCCCTTTGGTTCAAATTGATCCCCGATGGAGATCATACTTCTTTCTGGTTTTATCCCCAGTAGAGAGTTTGTCTACCCTCTTTGTTGTTCTAGAGCTGTCCGGTCATATCCGAACCTGCTGTTTATCTCCCTGGATCTTTCCTTAGTGGAGATCACCTGTCTGAATTCTATCTCCAGCAAGGATCTTTCCCTTCTAAAGTGTCAGCGGTCACATTTGAACCAGTTGTTCAATCACTTTAGATTTTTCTCAGTTTGTTTCAGCTTCCCCAGTGTTGCTGTAGATCCCCAGTGAGTGTCTACTCATTGTGTCAACTCTATCCCTGTTTGCTTTCGTTTTTGTCTGCATCTTGCATTTAGCATTCCATCATTGTCATCATGCTAGAGTTCATGGCATGTCAACATTATAGTTTAGTTTTGTCCATAACATTGCATGTCATTGCATCTAAGGGCAAAATTTCCGGTTATCTATATTTAAATATCTTTCACCATGATTTCACGAGGATTATCATCACTCATGTCATCCGGTGAAGATATTTAAATAGGGGCAACTGTCATATCCCAAAATTTACCCTCAGATCCTCTGATCATTTTTCATATCATTTTAGGTCAACCATCTTCACATGTGCAGTCATGTAGTCCATCGATCATAATTGTGCTTTTTCTGTTTGATTTTTGTCATGTAATCTCATTTTGATCGAATTTTATTTGTTTCATCTTACTGTTAATTCTTCGTTTTTTGAGCCTTAGGTTTTAATTTAGAATTTTATTTTCCTATTACTTTTAAATCATTGGTTTAATTCAAATTTTATTTCTCCTTTTTGCTAATATTCTTACCTCATTATTATTATATTCATTTTATTATTATTATTATTTATCATTAGTATGTATTATTATTATTTTTTGATATTTATTATTATTATTGTTATTTATCGCCATTTCTATTTATTTATTGTTGTTGTTATTATTATTATTATTATTATTATTATTATTATTATTATTATTATTATTATTATTATTATTATTATTATTTTGTTATTTTTTTTATTTTTATTTCGTCATTATTTTATTTAAAATTTTATTATTTCATTATTATTGCTATTTTATTATTATTTATTTATATTACTGTATTTTTCTATTATTATTGTTATTATTTTATCATATCATTTATTTTTTATTTATTTATGTTATCTTATTATTTTTCATTATTATTATTATTTATTATTATTATTATTATTATTATCATTTTTACTATTGTTATTATTATTATTATTATTATTATTAGTTATTATTATTATTGTCATATATTATTATTATTATTATTATTATTATTATTATTATTATTATTGTCATATATTATTATTATTGTTGTTTTTGTCATATATTATTATTATTAATTTTGTCATTATGTTTATTACTATTATTATTATTTATTAGTTAATATTATTATCACATTACAAATCCAAACAACCGTACATTCATAGCCTCCAAAATCTTCCTGCTATCACAAATAAAATATGTTAGCTGCAAAACCAGCCAAGCTCTACTCCATATAGCTGATACGTACAAAAAAAACTGCCAACTCATTGCACCAAGATCCTGCAATTGTCTGCTATTAAAAAGCAAACTAAGACAGCAACAACACAAGGACCCGTACCGTGCCCTGCTACTACCTCATAAATAACACATGCCTATCCAAAACACCAACGTATTATCTCCCTACTACACTCGTACAACCAGACAATACCCACCACTATGCTACATACTGCTAGCCATCAACCCACAACTTGAAAAAAAAAGCCAAACCACAGTACCGTACAAGATATGGTCTGTGAACAAGCTATCGGTTCACACAAGCAGCCAACAATAAGACCCTTCACTACAAAAGAAACCAGAACAGCAGGATGAAAAAAAGAAGAAAATTGAACCCTTCAAAGTTCCCCTCCAATCGTCAATTCCCAAAAAAATCTCTTTCACCATTAAACCTCCTTCACTAACCATTCACAAACATCCCTCTCACCAAATTTTAAACCTTCAGCAAAACCATTATTTAAACACCATACTCCCCTGCGAAAATCTCTTCATCACCATACCTTCTTCTTAAAAGGTTTCACAATACTACACCATTACTGACCCTGTAGCCAAACATACACAAGGATACTCCCTCCTTCATATTCTTTATCAAACCAACATAATCGTCTTCTTCAAGCAAAATAACACTGTCAAAAAAGACCAATCCTCACAACCTTTCCTCTGTCACAAAACCGTCACTCTCCATCACCCTTCAAAACCTTATTCCTCTTTCACAAAAGCCAAAACAAACCTCTAACCCTCCTCCAAAAATCTTCCTTCCTCATCTTTCCCTCTATTTCTCTTCAAACTCCCATCTCACACACTATCACAGTAACCTTGTTCTTTCCATTGAAACAACTTTGTTTCTCCTTCATTTGTCAACGAAATAACCGGTTTTCATTCTCCCTCACTCATTACCGCTGCAACCGAAAACCACCCTTTACTCCAATCTTAAACCCATTGATAACAACCAAACTTTCATCAGCCCATAACAGATTCAACCTTAACAACAATCATAAACCCATTTAATAAACCTAAACTCAATCACCAGAAACAAGAAGAGAAGAAGGAGACGAAAAGAAAGCTCAAAACTGAACCCAAATCTTGAAATAAAGCCAAACCTGGACGAATTTAGAGAGAGCTTGATCGTGAACGTGAACCGAAGAAGGTAGGACCGGCTCGTTCACGCGATGATGACATGAGCGTGTTTTGCTCGTTGATTTGAAAAGAAGAAGAATATGCGATTGAGAGAAAGAAGAAAGAAACGAGAGGTGCGTGAGCAGCGAAGGATCGCATGGAGAAGGGGGAGAACTAGGAAGAGATTCAGAGGAAAAGAGGTATTGATTTCCACTTGAAGGAGACGACTCGTACGTTTTTCTCCTTTTCCTCCTATCATGTATTTCTTCCGTGTTTGACCAAGTAGCAGGGTTTCCTTGTAACCCTCTTGGCTTTGTAGAAATCGGGTCGACCCAGGGACCCGTGATGGACCCGTTTCATACTAGACTTAGAGTGCCCTATCATGTGGGCCTTCTTGTTCCCATTTTTTACTAGCCCAAATCTGCACCCTTCACTTAGTTTTAGTTTTAATGTAATAAATTAGTTTTTTACTCTTAAGTTAATAAATTAGTTTTAGTTAGATTAATAAATTAATTTCTAGTTAGATTTTAATAAAATTAGTAAATTAGTTGTAATTAGATTTGAACTTAATTTATTAATTAGAATGAATTAGTTAGTTTTTTTATTAAGTTTTATTATTTAATTAGTTTTTAAGTATGAATTAGTAAATTAGTTTCTAGGTAGAATTTTAATTTTAATTTGTTAAATTAGTTTCTAATTAAATGTTTAATTTAATATATTAATTAGTTAATTAGGTTTTAGTTTAGTTTGTCTTTTAGTTTTATTTCTTAAGACAACTTTGACCATCCCCGACTTTATTTTGGCTATTTTTTTAGGTTCGATTTTGAATTTGATCCTTGATACCTTCGAAGTTTTGGATACCAGTTTTGGATTAAGTATCGATCAATCTTCGTTCCCAATTCCAAAGGAAGGGAGTCTCCTCTGTTGACTTATAAGTCATTTTCTAGGTTAGTGTTGTTTCCTACCTACTTTGTGACCACTTTAGGATCATCTCTTCTTGGCCTCATTAGAGTCATTCTCCCTTTAGAATTTAGAGTTAGGTTAGAGTTCTTAAACTCTATGTGATTACCATCATGATGTGTATTCACTTCCCCTTTTGACTTTGTTTAAAGTTAACTTTAGGTTAGTTTTACAACTTAGATTTAGAAAGTTCTTTAACTCTAGGTGAGTATCATGATCATGAATACTCATTCCCCCTTGGAAACTTGATCATTATCAAGAGTTCCTCATCCCTTATTTAGGCGAACTACGGAGGCTCTGATTCCTCGGTCCTAGTCAGGATACGTAGGCACAAGATGCGATATCTTGTCGAGCCAATTTTCCTTACAACTTAGTCTTAGAGAGTTTTGAACTCTATGTGAGTATCATGATCATGAATACTCATTTCCCTTTGGAACCTTGATCACTATCAAGAGTTCCTCACCCCTATTTAGGTGAACTACGAATGCTCTGATTCCATCCTAGTCAGGATACGTAGGCACGAGATGCGACGTCTTGGTGAGCATACTTAGTGTATATACCCTTAGGTATTTACCTTTAGCACATTCCTTAGCAAGCAAACATAACATAACACAAATACTAACAAGAGGTTCCTGTAGAGTACTACAGATATCTTGGATGCTAACACCTTCCCTAGATATAACCAACCCCCAAACCTTAGATCTCTTAGTTGTGTCTTCACATAGCGCAATTAGGGTTTTCTTCGATCTTTTCCCTTTCCTTTGGATAAATCAAAGCTCGGCGGTGAATTTCAAAGATGTTTGATTCAAGTTAATTAATAGCTTGATATCCGATTCTCAACGCAACACAGTCGACTTACAAGCGTGTTTTGAAAAGGGTATCGACTTCGAATCGAGAATTAGTTTGAAAATGGTTTAGTCTATCCTAGTCCCTAAGGTCGATCCTAGTAAACAAAACCACAATCAAAGAAGAGCAAGAAAAGTAAAGAGCATACATCCAAAAGGGAGCGGGGTACATGTAAAATACACTGGATTGTGTTGAAGTGGTAAAGTGGCAAGCAACAAAAAGATTTGGAAGTATTTTTTCGGGAATTTATCGTGTCTACAGAGATCGGTGCTCTTGAACTGCCGTTTGACAATTTAAATGTTAATGAGTTCGGGTTTAAAATGAGTTTAAATTAAATGCAAGAAATAAAACTTATGAAAAGAAAAAGAATTAATTCTTTGGAGAGTAGAGAACTCTCGGGTTTGCATTTCATCTACCCTATCAAATACTTAAACTTACTACCCAGTTGTACATAACCTAAATCACTCATCAATACCCCCACGTATCGCTCACAACAAAGGTTATGTCTAACGCAAAGTTGAGAGAACAACCGCATCGCCTCATCGATGATGTCTCACGCAACTCGACCACACGGAGCATTAAGAATCGATACCTATAGTGAATGTTAGATCTAAATCTATCTCTAGAGTTCAGAACCTAATAGATGTTCATCCTAGATCCAAATTCGAAAAGGATGTGTCTACTGCAACTCAAATCCAAACATAAAGCGAGTAAAACAAGGATAACACCGATTAAAATTTGTAAAATAGCTCGTATACAAAGCCATGAGCAATAAATATACATATAATCAAGGTAAAATTACATACAAACTCACAACAAATGGAAACAACAAAGGGAAGAGAGAAGAGGAATCAAAATCTCTCGCGGTGTCAATCACGATCCAAGAATCATCCACCCCCAATCGCCGAGTTGCAACCTCCATTGATGCTGTTCTAAGCTCTAAACTATAAAAAATGAAGGTTTGATGAATTGGGAACAAATACCCTAAAACATAACCTAAAAAATGAATGAAATGACTTAAATAAAATTTCAAAAAATCAGTTAAGTTCGCAGTGCAAACTTTTATTCGCTGAGCGAACATAAAAATTGGCACTTGAGTGCCCCAGAACAGCTAAACCGCCTCTGCAATTTTACAAAAGTTCGCAATGCAAACTTTTATTCGCAAAGCGAATATTCGCTGGAAAGTTCGCAATGCTAACTTTGGTCCCTTTTTCTACTGCCAAAGTTCTGGGAAAGTTCGCTGGAAAGTTCGCAAAGCGAACTTTGGTGCCTTTTTGCTCCCAGCTCTTGTTTTGACCATAACTTTTGAACCGTAACTCGGATTGACGCACAGTCGGAGGCGTTGGAAAGCTTATTCAATGCTCTTTATGAATATCACAAGATATCCTTGCTTGAATACCTACAAAAATGAGAGAAAATCAATTAAACTAATGATATTTACACGATACGCAATATATACACTATAACGTAAAGTAAACATATTTACAAACAAAACGGGGTTTATTCGTAGAATATTAACCAAAAGTATCGATAAGTGCAACAAAAGTTATATACAAAAATAGTTACAATTTGCACTTATCAAAATCTCCCCAACTTAAACTTGTTTGTCCTCAAACAAGAATCAAACAACTCAAAAAAATAGAGTGATAACCAAAGAATCACGAATCAACAGGTTTTGAAAAACGGAAACAAATGAATGGTTCAAATGAAAAATGGTACACACAAAGTAAATACTTACTGTAACACCCTTCTATCCCACATACAATACGCGGTAAAATAATCATTTAAAATCAGAGTACAACATAGAAAGGCGTCATATTTTCGTCTTAAAACATCTTGATAACAATCCTGCTCCGTAATACGGGTTTTTCAACAATTTAATTCAAAACATCGCAGCGGAATAACTTTATTTCAATCAAATCAAACTTCAAAACATCTTAAAGGAAATGATAATAGCATCCGTTAAACCAAGTAAAAATAGAACTCAGAGGTTCACAATGTTCCCAACCCGATGTTACATAATCAGAGCATGACACACCCTCTACTCAACTGAAAAGAAACTGACTCCAAAGCTAACTCTTCACGCACTGTGAACTAATCTTGGTTATCTGCACGTTACCCACGTAGAGGCAATATTCAAACAGTCAAGGTGAGTAATCATAATTCAATATAAATCATATAAAGAAAAGACATTAACAGGGCAATAATTGTTTTTATCAAATACTACAGCGACTCACCCAAAACATCATATAAAATATCACATCACCAATATCACTTATATGCAATCGTGCAATGCCACCAAGAATGAAATGCAACGTCATAAAAATGCATGTGGTACCAAATCATCATAATAATGGACACTAGGCCATCAACCCTCCACAAGGGAGCACGTCACAAAATACTCCAATCCGCACTGTGGGATTGAAGCCACCAAAATAACAGACCGAAGTCCCATCATAGAATGCCATGAATGCATGATGCAACAACATCGTCATAATCATCATTAAAATCATCGTTTGCATCATCATTCATATCAATATTCCTCGTACTCACCAATACAACATCTATTCAATCAATCACATAATTCATACTAGCTACAAGTTCTCACGTATCCTACTTCCGTCATCATTTTCATCACTAAATAATCATCATATAACACGTCAACCCATAGCAGCAATTTACAGCAACATCACAACATCACTATAATATAAAACAGATATTTTCCATGAATTTTAAGTCAATAAAAATAATATTTTTCAGTTCCAGGCCGCGCTAAGCGCACAGCTCTCTGCCTCGAATAGGCGAAATTCCTCCAGACCGCGCTAAGCGTGCTAGGCCGCGCTAAGCGCCCTCTGCGATTTTGGCAGAAAAATCCTGCGATAACAACACTTCTCCATCTGCGATTCAGCACCCCTAAACCAGATTTTATCCTTAAATTATCATAGATTATGTTATTATAACCTATAACTATCACATATACGTCAATAACAACAATCATCACATAACGAATCATCAAAATCCATCATCCCTAACCTCCAATTCCTAGGTTTTCCCCCAAAACCCCAATTACCCACCAACACCTAATCTTTATATCAAAATATTGCAAAGTGATACTCCCCATACCTTAGAGTCTTGATTCTTTCGATCTTCTCTTGAAGTTTCACCGGAAATCCCTTTATGCCCTAGCCTCCTCTACTCTTCTTGTGTTCTTCAGAGCACTCTTTTCTTTCTTTCAACCAAAATAACACATATAATGAAAACTCCCCTCACTATTCCTTGTTTTAACTTAAAATACCCCTAAATGTGCTCTTCCCATCTTACCCTTACTTATCCCTCACCAATGACCATCATACCCCCAAGGCTTCCAACACTCTTATTTTAAATAATAATAATAATTTGAATAATGTGATACAATTATTCTTACCATCAATATTATTAATATAATTCCACCACAATGCTCATGAAACACAACAACATGTCATCAAATTACCTTATATTCACAAATAATTAATAAATAGCTAAATATGAATTTAGGGTGTTACAACTATCCCCACTTAAGGAATTTTCGTCCTCGAAAATTTACCTGAAGCAAATAGAGTTGGATATGACTCCTTCATCTGATCCTCATTCTCCCAAGTCCAACTTTCACCAGCTGGTCCTCCCTATAAAACTTTCACCAAAGCAATCTCTTTACCTTGCAGTTGTTTCATTTCTCGACCATCGACATGCACAGGCAATGCTTCCACAGTCAGATTATCCCTCACTTGTACATCATCCATCTGAATCACATGCGACGGATCCAGAATGTACTTCCTCAATTGAGACACATGGAACACGTCATGCAAATTCGCAAGTGACGGCGGTAAAGCAATTCGACAAGCTACCTCTCCTATCCTCTGCGATATCTGATATGGACCAACAAAATGTTGAGTGAGCTTCCTAGACTTCAAAGCTCGACCCACACCAGTCACTGGCATCACTCTCAAAAACATGTGATCTCCCTCTTGGAATTCAAGTGATTTCCTCCTCTTATCATGGTAGCTCTTCTGACGACTCTGTGAAGCTTTCATCCTCTCTTGGATATTCCTAATCTTCTCAGTCGTCTCTTGCACAATTTTAGGTCTGAGTACAACACTCTCGCCCGACTCATACCAACACAACGGAGTCCTACACCTTCTCCCATACAAAGCTTCATAAGGCGCCATTCCAATACTAGCATGAAAACTATTATTGTACGTGAACTTAATCAACGGTAAATGGCTATCCCACGATCCTCCATGATCCAACACACAAGCCCTCAGCAAATCTTCTAAAGATTGGATAGTCCTTTCTGTCTGACCGTCCGCCTGCAAATGATAGGCAGAACTCATCCTCAACTTAGTACCCAAAGCATCTTGCAAACTCTTCCAAAACCTCGATGTAAACCTCGGATCTCTATCCGACACAATACTCGAAGGTACCCCATGTAACTTCACAATGTCATCGACGTACAACTCTGCTAACTTCTGCATGGAATGATTAATCTTCATCGGTAAGAAATGAGCCGACTTTTTTAATCTATCTACAATCACCCATATCGAATCCTTCCCTTTCACAGTCTTCAGCAATCCCGTCACAAAATCCATGGAAATATTATCCCATTTCCATTCAGGAACATTCAACGGTTGCATCATACCTGAAGGCTTCTGATGTTCAATCTTTGACTTCTGACAAGTCAAACATGCATACACAAATTCGGCAATGTCTCTCTTCATACCTGGCCACCAAAACAACTTATGCAGATCCTGATACATCTTCGTAGCACCAGGATGGATACTCAGTCTACTTCGATGTCCTTCTTCTAGAATACTCTTCTTGATTGTTGGAACATCTGGAACACATACTCTATCTCGAAACCTCATCACACCATTCCCATCAATCCGGAAGTCACCTTCGTTACCTTGGTTAATCAAAGTCAATTGGTCAACCAACTTTAAATTGGATTGTTGTCCCACTCTGATTTCTTCCAGAATACTACTAGTCAACCTCAACATTCCCAACTTCACACTGTCAGGAGTCGCTTCACATACCAAACTCAAATCTCTGAATTGCTCAATTAGTTCCAACTCTTTCACCATAAGCATCGACATATACAATGACTTTCTGCTCAACGCATCGGCCACTACATTTGCTTTACCCGAATGATAACTCAAATCAAAATCGAAATCCTTCAACAACTCTAACCACCTTCTCTGCCTCATATTCAATTCATTCTGATTAAATAAGTACTTCAGACTTTTATGACCGCTGAACACCTCAAATTTAGAGCCAAACAGATAATGTCTCCAAATCTTCAACACAAACACCACCGCGGCTAATTCCAAGTCATGTGTAGGATAATTCCTCTCATGAACTCGCAATTATCTCGAAGCATAGGCAACAACTTGTCCATTTTGCATCAATACTCCACCAAGACCCATCTTCGACGCATCACAATACACTACAAAAGATTCACTCGGATTAGGCAAAATCAACACTGGGGCACTAGTTAATCTCTTCTTCAATTCCACAAAACTCTCTTCACAAGCTACATCCGACACAAAAGTTTGACCCTTTCGAGTCAACTGAGTCAACGGTAATGCCAACTTAGAAAAGCCTTCAATAAACTTGCGGTAATAACCCGCTAAACCCAGAAAACTTTGTATCTCAGTAGCAGACTTCAGAGTCTCCCACTGTAATACAACATCAATCTTAAAAGGATCAACGGCAACACCACCACTAGAAATCACATGGCCAAGGAAGCTTACTTCCTTCAACCAGAACTCACACTTCGACAGCTTTGCATACAACTTCTTCTCTTTCAACACTTGCAACACAGTCCTCAAATGCTCGGCATGTTCTTCTTCAGATCTAGAATATATCAAGATGTCATCGATAAACACCACCATAAACTTATGCAAATACTCATGAAAAATTCGATTCATGTACTCCATGAACACACCAGGTGCATTAGATACACCAAACGGCATCACCGTGTATTCATAGTGACCATACCTCATTCGAAAATTTGTCTTCGGAATATCATCAGGCTTAACTCGAATCTGATGATAACCTGACCTCAAATCAATCTTGCTAAACACACAGGCACCAACTAACTGATCCATCAAATCGTCGATTCTCGGTAGCGGATACTTATTCTTGATATTCACTTTATTCAGCTGCCGATAATCAACACACAACCTCATACTTCCATCTTTCTTCTTCACTAACAACACAAGATCACCCCAAGGAGAAACACTTGGTCGAACAAACCTCTTCTCAAGCAACTCCTCAAACTGTTTCTTCAATTCGCTTAGCTCAGAAGCTGACATCCGATAAGGAGTCATCGACACTGGACTCGTACCTGGTATTAAGTCCACAGCAAACTCTACCTCACGCTCTGGAGGCAAATCACTGATGTCATCTGGAAACACATATGGGAATTCACAGACAACAGGCAACTCCACACTCGCAGCTTCACGATCAATTTGCAACGATGCAAACATTGCAAACACCAAAGCTTCGTCTTCTTAAAGTTCGTCTATTTGCTTAGCAGATAAGAACATCAACTCCCCACTATTATCAATCTCTGGAAACTCTACAGTCTTGTTATAACATTTGATATGAACATGGTTGAACTCCAACCAGTTCATTCCAAAGATCACGTCAATTTGGTGCAAGGGTAGGCACACCAAATCCATTACAAAACTCTTCTCAAAAATCGTCACAGGACATATCAAACACACAAGGGTAGTAGTAACAGAACCATTAGCTGGAGTTTCTATTACCATATTCCCCTTCATATCAGATAACTTCAAACTCAATCTATTAGCACATTTAAGCGAGATAAAAAAATGAGTAGCACCAGTATCAATAATTGCAACCAACTCGATATTATTAATAAAACAAGTACCTCGAATCAGGTTGTCCTTCTCTGGAACTTCTGCACCACTCAAAGCAAACACACGGCCACTGGTCTGGGCAGCAGTAGCAGTCTTCTTTGGTTTTTGACATTGAGTACTGATATGACCTTTCTCACCACAATTGAAACAGGTCGGACCTTCATCTTTGCAGTCAGTAGCTCTATGCCCCTTCTTACCACATCGATAGTGCCTCACCACAGTATTGGTGCACGCATCAGCACGGTGACCTTGTTCACCACACTTATGACACTTTCCAGAAGCGGGAGCTGCTCCCCCACTTGACTTTTCCCCTCTGCAGCCTTCTGCTTTCCCTTGTCAGCTGAAGTAGTATAAGGCTTCCCCCTATACTATCATTTATTCTCACTCAACTGCTTGTAGTGAGCAGATCGAGCTCGGTTGTCCTCATCGTAGATTCTGCTCTTGTCAACCAACTCAACATACCTGCGGATCTGCTGATACCCAATTCCCTACTTAATCTCTGGTCTCAGCCCATTCTCGAACTTGAGACATTTGGACATCTCAGCATCAACATGATTGTAGTGCGGACAAAACTTCACCAACTTCTCAAACTTCGCGGCATACTCTGCCACAGTCATATCTCCTTGCTTCAGCTCAAGGAATTCCACTTCTCTCTTGCCATGAGCATCCTCTGGGAAATACTTGCCCAGAAAATCCTGCTTAAACACATCCCAATTTATCACAGTACCAACATCCGTGAGTCTCTGATGGGTGTTATCCCACCAGTCCTCAGCCTCTTCTTCCAGCATATGTGTTTCGAACTGAACCTGCTGCTCATCAGAACACCCCATCACCCGGAAGATCTTCTCGATCTCCTTCAGCCACTTGTGTGTACTTGCTGGATCATGCGTACCTATAAAAGTCGGTGGATTGTTCCTTTGAAACTTCCCCAAAGCACGAAACTCATCAGGAGCTCCACCATTTGGATTCAGCTGCGCCACCACATTAGCAACCGATTCCAATGCATCAGCAATTGCACGATCATTTCTTTCAGCCATCCTACACATCACCAACAAGGTTAGAAGAACTAAAACATCGACAGTGTACATACACTCGTCGAATGACAGGGCAGACATCAAGTAAAAACCTGGCCGGACGGACGGACCTGCTCTGATACCACTAATGTAACACCCTTCTAACCCACATACAATACGCGGTAAAATAATCATTTAAAATTAGAGTACAACATAGAAAGGCGTCACTTTTTCATCTTAAAACATCTTGATAACAATCCTGCTCCGTAATACAGGTTTTTCAACAATTTAATTCAAAACATCGCAGCGGAATAACTTTATTTCAATCAAATCAAACTTCAAAACATCTTAAAGGAAACAATAATAGCATCCGTTAAACCAAGTAAAAATAGAACTCAGAGGTTCACAATGTTCCTGACCTGATGTTACATAATCAGAGCAAGACACACCCTCTACTCAACTGAAAAGAAACTGACTCCAAAGCTAACTCTTCACGCACCGCGAACTAAGCTTGGTTATCTGCACATTACCCACGTAGAGGCAACATTCAAACAGGCAGGATAAGTAATCACAATTCAATATAAATCATATAAAGAAAAGACATTAACAGGGCAACAATTGTTTTTATCAAATACTACAGCGACTCACCCAAAACATCATATAAAACATCACATCACCAATATCACTTATATGCAATCGTGCAATGCCACCAAGAATGAAATGCAACGTCATAAAAATGCATGTGGTACCAAATCGTCATAATAATGGACACTAGGCCATCAACCCTCCACAAGGGATCACGTCACAAAATACTCCAATCCGCACTGTGGGATTGAAGCCACCAAAATAACGGACCGAAGTCCCATCATAGAATGCCATGAATGCATGATGCAACAACATTGTCATAATCATCATTAAAATCATCATTTGCATCATCATTCATATCAATATTCCTCGTACTCACCAATACAACATCTATTCAATCACTCACATAATTCATACTAGCTACAAGTTCTCACGCATCCTACTTCCGTCATCATTTTCATCACTAAATAATCATCATATAACACGTCAACACATAGCAGCAATTTACAGCAACATCACAGCATCACTATAATATAAAACAGATATTTTCCATGAATTTTAAGTCAATAAAAATCATATTTTTCAGTCCCAGGTCGCGCTAAGCAAGCCCCCACCCACGCTAAGCGCGCAGCTCTCTGCCTTGAAGAGGCGAAATTCCTCCAGACCGCGCTAAGCGTGCTAGGCCACGCTAAGCGCCCTCTGCAATTTTGGCTGAAAAATCCTGCGATAACAGTACTTCTCCATCTGCGATTCAACACCCCTAAACCAGATTTTATCCTTAAATTATCACAAATTATGTTATTATAACCTATAACTATCACATATAAGTCAATAACAACAATCATCACATAACAAATCATCAAAATCCATCATCCCTAATCTCCAATTCCTAGGTTTTCCCCCAAAACCCCAATTACCCACCAACACCTAATCTTTATATCAAAATATTTCAAAGTGATACTCCCCATACCTTAGAGTCTTGATTCTTTCGATCTTCTCTTGAAGTTTCACCGGAAATCCCTCTATGCCCTAGCCTACTCCACTCTTCTTGTGTTCTTCAGAGCACTATTTTCATTCTTTCAACCAAAATAACACGAATAATGAAAACTCCCCTCACTATTCCTTGTTTTAACTCAAAATATCCCTAAATGTGCTCTTCCCATCTTACCCTCACTTCTCCCTCACAATGACCATCATACCCTCAAGGCTTCCAACACTCTTATTTTAAATAATAATAATTTGAATAATGTGATACAATTATTCTTACCATCAATATTATTAATATAATTCCACCACAATGCTCATGAAACACAACAACATGTCATCAAATTACCTTATATTCACAAATAATTAATAAATAACTAAATATTAATTTAGGGCGTTACACTTACCACTAAACTACGATGATAACATAGTCACGAAACAAATGCAAAATACAAAAATCATGCCAAACATCCTAAAACAACACAAGTCCAAACGTGAATCACACCTAGCAAAAACAATCATCGGTAGATGAAAAACACAAAATGAGGTACTTTTCACTCACACAACAATCTTGCAAACAAAAGACTAAATTATGCATTCATCCAAAAATTCACATTGAACATACAAAGGCAAGAATCACAAGGGCTTTCAAGGTTGTAATGTGGTCGGGTAAACAAACAAGAGGCAATTTCTAAAGGTAATTGAAACAAAAACTTGCCTAAACCTAAGGGAGTGATCAACTCACAAAGACTTAAACACAAAATTCCAATCAACTTCTTCCAAAATCCCAAGTGTTACACAAAACATAATACTTATTTAGTACAATTATATGAACTCTTTTTGTTTCCTTTCACAAGGATTTTCTTTTTCTTTCTTTTTTTCTTTTCTTTTCTTTTCTTTTCCATATTTTTCTCTTTTTTCTTTTCTTTTTCAACCTCATAGAAACCAACCAATGAGCAAACAATCATTCTCTCCTCAACTTGAATTCAACCACATCATTATGTGAATACTCCCTACTTTCTAAGGCAAGGTAAAAATTCATACAACAACACAAAGTTGAGGGTTCAAGAAAAAATAATCAATCAAAATCCATACAAAAAGTGAATTCAATACTCATAGACAAGCATTAAGTTCAAACAACATGGATAATGATAGAAAGACACAAAGGGGTTACGAATGATCACACGCTCACAAGGTGAATGACTATTTGGTTAGGTAGTTGTGCTCAAAATGAAACAAAATGCCTTGATCCTTTTCATGCTTTCGTATAATCAACACAAACAAAAGATTAAGCATAATAAAATCCAGTTAGAACAAGAATGTTGGTACTCCGCGCATATATGAACAATGGAAAGCTACCTCACAAAAAGGGTGGGAACTAAAGTGATTCACATCAAGAACAAGTATACAAAAGAATAAATGGCATTTGTAAAATACCTAAGTATCATGAATATGCTAAAGTCTAGAAAGCGATAAACACATACCTTGGACATGTACAAAACTTAACAATATCATTACCATACATCCGCAAGTTGAAATGATCAAACTTGAAACATCACCTTAAATTTCCTCAAGCTACTCAAAACAAGCTCTTAGACAAACACAAAAACTATTAATATAAACAAACTAAAAGACCGGGTGAAAATGGATTAAACAAGTTGTAAAGTGAAGATTTGAGAATTTTACGAATAATCCGAGTACAACTTGTTTAATGAATGTTCACCACACTACCTAAGCTAGAATGAAAAAGTAATAACGAAAAAAAAAACTATAAAAAATGCTTATTTTACGTTGTAAGCTCGACGCTTTTACTGTGCTTAGCTAATAACTTTCTCCCTTCATGCCATGGTGATGCCTCACCGCGCAAACCAAAAGCAAGTGTCCTAACCAAACACTTGAACAAACTTTATGAGAACAAAATATATAAGTATCAGTATAAACAAGTGAAAATATACAATATGTATGATATCTACAAAACTCAAAAACAAAGAAACTATCGCAATGCGATTCAATAAAAACACCAATCCCCGACAACGACGCCATTTTGTTGAAGCGGTAAAGCGGCAAGCAAAAAAAAGATTTGGAAGTATTTTTCTGGGAATTTATCGTGTCCACAGAGATCGGTGCTATTGAACTGCCATTCGACAATTTAAATGTTAATGAGTTCGGGTTTAAAATGGGTTTAAATTAAATGCGATAAATAAAACTTATGAAAAGAAAAATAATTCATTCTTTGGAGAGTAGAGAACTCTCGGGTTTGCATTTCATCTACCCTATCAAATACTTAAACTTACTACCCAGTTGTACGCAACCTAAATCACTCATCAATACCCCCACGTATCGCTTACAACAAAGGTTATGTCTAACGCAAAGTTGAGAGAACAACCGTATCGCCTCATCGATGATGTCTCACACAACTCGACCACACAGAGCATTAAGAATCGATACCACGGTGAATGTTAGATCTAAATCTATCTCTAAAGTTCAGAACCTAACAGATGTTCATCCTAGATCCAAATTCGAAGAGGATATGTCTACCGTAACTCAAATCCAAACATAAAGCGAGTAAAACAAGGATAACACCAATAAAGATTTGTAAAATAGCTCGTATACAAAGCCATGAGCAATAAATATACATATAATCAAGGTAAACTTACATAAAAACTCACAACAAAGGGAATAGAGAACATGAATCAAAATCTCTCGCGGTGTCATCACGATCCAAGAATCATCCACCCCCAATCGTCGATTTGCAACCTCCATTGATGCTTTTCTAAGCTCTAAACTATAAAAAATGAAGGTTTGATGAATTGGGAACAAATACCCTAAAAAATAACCAAAAAAATGAATGAAATGACTTAAATAACATTTCAAAAAATCAGTCAAGTTCGCAGTGCAAACTTTTATTCGCTGAGCGAACATCAAAATTTGGCACTTGAGTGCCTCAGAACAGCTAAACCGCCTCTGCAATTTTGCAAAAGTTTGCAATGCGAACTTTTATTCGCAAAGTGAATATTCGCTGGAAAGTTTGAAATGCTAACTTTGGTCCCATTTTCTACTGCCACAATTCTAGGAAAGTTCGCAAAGCAAACTTTGGTGCCTTTTTACTCCCAGCCCTTGTTTTGACCATAACTTTTGAACCGTAACTCGGATTGACGCACGGTCGGAGACGTTGGAAAGCTTATTCAATGCTATTTATGAATATGACAAGATATCCTTGCTTGAATACCTACAAAAATGAGAGAAAATCAATTAAACTCAATAATATTTAAACGATACGCAATATATACACTATAACATAAAGTAAACATATTTACAAACAAAGCGGGGTTTATTCGTAAGATATTAACAAAAAGTATCGATAAGTGCAACAAAACTTATACACAAAAATAGTTACAATTTGCACTTATAAGAGTGCGAGAAATAAGTGGGGTCATTGTCAGGTAGCCCAAAAGGAAGCCGTGTGTGTGTGCAAGGTGTCCTAAACTAAGCAATAAATAAGAGTACAATCAAAATCTCCTCTACTAGGGTTTATGTACAAGGTACAAACTCCAATGCTCGGGATAGTAACCACAATCCACCACTTGAAAGTTTTTTAGGATTTCAATAATTTTATCATGTTTTTGTGTTTTTGATTAAGATGAACAAGATAAGATGAAGATGACAATTTGATGTGAATAATGATGACATGAAGAATATAATGATCAAGGATATAAGAATAGTGATATATAAACAGAAAGATAAAGCAAGATAATAATGAACAGAAATTAAAGTCAATTGTTAGTTGTTATTTGTCATTGATTGGATGATCACTTTTCGAATCGCGTCCACTATAACGCTATGTTAAACAATCGTAGCATGATCTATGAGGAGTATCATGCTATGGGAGGCCGGTCAATAATAATGTATGTGCTAAAACACGATAAAGAAATGATATTTAGATCATTCTCAAAGAATCATGCCACAAGGAAAGAAAAAAAAGAACGGTCTCGTCTTAATCACGAACTTTCATCGATTAATCGAAGGTAACCTATCACGATCCCAAAGTATAGAGAATAATCCTAATGATTATTCCCTACAAATTTGAAATAATGAAGGTTAAACAACCTCAATAACCAATATTCATGATATTAAAGACTTCATCGACCAAAATAAAATCGAAATGGAAATTAAGAAAAATAAGATCAAGGATCCTCTTAGCCAACATCACTTAAAGCACTTAGAGAGAAAAAAAAAAATAGAAATAACATTTGAAAAAAAAACAAGATGAGGGGGGTGCATATGTGAATCACGGCTGGTTAGGTAGTGAAAAGAATATCCACGGGCTATGAAGCCCAAGACACGCATGACAAAAAAAGGGAGAAAAGAGCATCATAGAACAAAAAAGTGTTTCTCTTTTAAAACAAAAAAGTCAGACTCAATTAATATATGAATAAACCACAAGAAAAATGGAAACATGATTTGGAAAAGTGACGCATATCCTGTTCCAACCTTCTCCTCAACACTATGCGAAAAAAAAAAAACTTGTCGTCCTCACCGTTTCAACGCCGGCTACATAATGACTCTCTCTTCTTCTCGCTTCATCACTCTCGGTCGTGTATGATTTCATTAGTTTTTGCTCATCTCGCTTCGTTCAGGTTCATACTCGGTTCGTGTTTGGATTTTGTTTTCACTCTTCTTCTCAATCTCTCTTTGATCCTCTGTTGGTTTTGGAAATTGGTTTGGAGTTGAAGGTTTTATGAGGGATGATTGAAGGTTTGGGTTTGAAGATGAGGGTTTTATTGAAGGTGAATTGTTTTCAAATTTGAGGATGAAGGTTGAAGGAGGTTGAGAGGAAATTTCGGCAGGGTATTTGTGGTTCCAAGAACTTGAAAACAAATGAGGTGAAAAGGGTCTGATTTATAGAGAGTGGAGGAATGTTTTTGTGAAACGATTTGTTGCCGTTTTGTTATTTTTGTGTGTTTGGAATTTGTTAGTTTCGTCACGTCGTTTGCACGCTTGTGTGTGTTTGTGCGTTGCGTATTTGAGGTCAGGATTTTGTGTCGTACGAATTGTGTTTGGTGATGATGTAATTTGGTGGGGTCAAGGAAAGTTGTATCGGCTGATGTGTGAATCATGGGTGTAGTGCATTGATGCTCGTGATCATGTGTTGAGGTTGCTGTGTCTTGGCATTCATTGTGATTTCACGCAGGTAACGGCTTGGCAATGTTTGTTGCGTATTTGTTGGATTGGCAATGTTAGGCGTGATGTTTTGTGAGAAGCCTGCGTGAATCATGGCTGGGAAGGTTTGGAACAAGTGGCTTGGTGTGTAAATTGCAGCAGCTTGTTGTGTTAAAATGGCTTTGTGTATGGTCATGTGTGGTGGGCTTGGTTTGGCATCTTAGATTGATTAGATCGAGTGAACATTTTTCTTCTCATTCCATTTTTCTTGATTTTTTTTGTAACGTTGTAATTGTTGTAAAACAAGAATGGATGAGTAATTTGTATAAATGGACTTGGGCTTTTGGAAGACATGGTATGAATGGGCTTTGATTTTTTTGGAATATCAACTTTGATATTTTTTATACAAATGTGGACTTAATAACATGGACCCCTATTATATAAATGAATTCTGTAGACTTTTTTGGTAGAACTTTGTAAAAATGGATAATGTTTGGTTTGATTGAATTTGGATATGGATTAATTTGACTTACAATGGATATTGGTTGGATATTTGGATATGGAAAATGGACTAAAATGGATTAAATGGATTTGGACTTGGACTTGGAGTGGATAATAGAATAAATGGATAATGGATAGAAATAAAAATGTGAATGATTGATTATTTAGATGGACAGTGGAAATGGTATTTGAATAAAAAAGTGAATGATCGTGAATTGCCTCTCCACTGATTTTTCAACAACACATCTGCAACTTGACTTTTTCAAATGAATCTCTGAACTTCTGATTAAAATTAGAACTACTTTGAACTTGTCTAAATCAACCAACAGCTTGCACAGTTAAACTAATACTATTTTGATCATGATGAACCAAAAACTTCATTGTGAAATAATCATGCTTCGAAATCAAAGGGATTGTGAATTAAGATATGAACTTCAAAACGTTGCATAAAACCCTAATTGAATCCTGATGATTCTTAATCATGAAGCACCTGCTTTGTTACATTCTGAGAACTTGATCCATCCACCATTGACTTGAATTGACACAAACCCTAATTAACTTCAGACACACACCACTTGCCTTGATCATGAAACAAACTCTTTCCTGACCAAGATTAGGTCAAACCAGATGAATCTCAATCAATACTGCATGCACCAATCTAACTTGATACCCTCAAATGAAACTTGGACTTAGGCAATAAGAAAATGAAAGCAGAAACAACATATTTTTGGATTTTTTTAGTAATGGTTAGTAGATGAAAATGTAGATGAAGGTAATATATAGGTAGGACAAATTTGGGGTATGACAGATGCCCCTATCTAATGGGCTTAAACCTAGTAAGATGAACTACCACGGTGTTCATACCTTCAAGGTAGAAGTAAATTTGATACGAAGAAGTCTCCTAATTTGTCTAAAAAGGAAGAAACATGTTTGGGAAATGGAATATCAAATCAACGTCGACCATTAAGTGGACATTGAATAACTTGCAAAGGTCGTCATCACCAAAAGGATGATAACAGATAGTTCTGACACCAAAAGGATGACAAGCCTATCACCAAAAGGATGATAGAGAACACACACACAGAGAGATATCCGACACTAAAAGGATGACAAACCTATCACCAAAAGGATGATGCTAAACATACGCCAAGATTTCTGACACCAAAAGGATGACAGACCTATCACCAAAAGGATGACAGTGAACTCACACGACTCGATTTGCTGATACCAAAAAGGTAACAGTAAGCACACACTAATTGACCCTTCACCAAAAGGATGAAAGTGAGGTCAAAACACAATTTCCTATTGCACAAAAGGATAATAATAAGCATACAATGATATCAGAGGTTGTCATTCACCAAAAGGATGATACACAGACCAAAGATTCACAGATCGCCGACACCAAAAGGATGACGGATTTATCACCAAAAGGATGATACACGCATAGGATTCTGACACCAAAAGGATGACAAATCTATCACCAAAAGGATGATAGAGAACACACATGACTCGGATTGCTATTACCAAAAGGATAACAGTAAGTACACACAATGACCCTTCACCAAAAGGATGAAAGTGATGTCAAAACTCGCTATTACCAAAAGGGTAATAGTAAGCACACAATGGTATTAGAGGTTGTCATTCACCAAAAGGATGATACACAGACCAAAATATCCCCGAATTTTTGACACCAAAAAGATTACGGATCTATCACCAAAAGGATGATAGTAAACACACGACTCTGACACCCAAAGGATGACAGATCTATGACCAAAAGGATGATAAAGAACACACGCACAGAAAAATCCAACACCAAAAGGATGACGAACCTATCACCAAAAGGATGATAGTAAACACACGTAACCCAATGACCCTTCACCAAAAGGATGAAAGTGAGGTCAAGAAAACTTGCTATTACCAAAAGGATAATAGTAAGTATATAATGCTATCAGAGGTTGTCATTCACCAAAAGGATGATACACAAACCAAAGATTCACGAATCGCCGACACCAAAAGGATAACGGTAAGATCAAACAACACAAATTGCTAACACCAAAAGGATGATAGAAACTTCCCAATTTTGAGAATCACCAACACCAAAAGGATGAAGGTTAGGTTTAATCAACAGGAATGGCTACCACCAAAAAGATAATAGTAAGGTTATTGACAAAAGTTCAACTTTACTGGATGTATGATGAGTAAGACTTGTTTAGAGACATCAACAAAAGGTTAAAGTAAAGAAGTCACTAAGGAACACTATCCTTATCAACAAAAGGTTAAAAGGAACCAACTCACCGAGGAACACCCAAGAGGAAGGTTAAAATTTGTTCAGATAAAAACCACTGGCCAGTCTGAGGATGACAACTCTATCAGCAAAAGGTTAAAGAGAACCAATTCAATGGGGAACACCCAGTGACTCGGAGATATGCTACTGGCTGAGTTGGGGATAACAACCTCATCAACAAAAGGTTGAGGAGCACAACTCAATGGTGAACGCCCATTGACTTGTTTAGGGATTACAGATTCATCAACAAAAGGTTGAAACAACTCCATGAGGAACACCCACAGACTTGAAGAAGATGCCCCGGCTGGGTTAAAGATCGTCTTAGAATTTCGAGATTGATCTTGGATCTTGACTTATGCATGTATGCATGTTTGATTTTGTGACAGGTACTCCATATCGAATGGAAATGCAATGCAAATGCTAACGCGCTGAGATGCAAGTGTTGGGGAAGTATGTAATTTTGGTTTATGTATGCATATGATGCACATGATGCTTATGATGTATATGATGTTTATGATGCATGTTTGAATGCAGATAAGTGATTAGATATGTCTTGTGAAGGTGCCAACATGGTGGACTTTTAGTAGTTGAAAATGCGGATTGAACTTTGGGTGGTGGGAGGGTTTGATTTCCTCGACATTCAGTCTTTGACAATGCTTTAATCAAAGGAGATGAAGATGCTATCGATGCTCCAAGTTTGATCACTTGATGATGAGTCGTGTGTTCGTTCTAGAGAAAACCATAACTCCTATACATGATGGTCATAATAGCTTGAAAAATGAGCGTAGCTACGTAATAAACTCATAAAGATCGTACTTTCGCTCTGCACCTGATGATTGCTAGTGTCTGGCAAAATCTGCTTGTCCAACTTGAAAGTACAAAGAGGATTTTCCCTCTGCAACTGGTCTTGCCCCAGTCTGTAAGGCTCTTATATGAAATCTCATTAAACATAAGCTCTTAGGAGTTAGCCTAACATGATTTGCCCCAACGTCTGAACATGGTAGTAGTCTGCCCATGATTAACCAGTTCCTGAAATAGTTTGATCTTTGGAAGCTGGAATTTGATGTACTTTGAGATGGCTTGCCCCTGATTGAGCTCTGAAGGATTTGTCCCAGATTCAGGGTTTTGAGGTAGTCTTGATTTGAGCCAGCACCACTAAAAGTTCAAGTTCCTCTTTGATTTCCCTTTGTTGGAGTTTCCTTGATGTCAAGCACTAATTTACAATGAAAATTGTTCATTCACAAATGGTAATCTTAATGCAATGCGGGATCCTCCATTACTCAAAGTTTTTCAGCTAAATCATGACACATCTTGATGGATTCAGAATCTTGAGCAGCAGGTTGGGCTTGCGGGATCCTCTTCAGCTTAATGAATAAGAACCTGAGTAACCATAGGTTGGGCTTGCGGGATAGCTCCAACAGTAACTCCAAATGTCGGAATTGACTGAGTAGTGGCTCCCTCAACTGCAGGAGTGAAGTTCAGAGGAATTCCATAGATAATGGGATTAGGAATAGGAATTGAAAGCCTTGAGGTAGATCCTTGCCCAGGAACATTGTTGTTTGCGGCAGCGACATCACACAATTCATCTTCCTTTCTGGCCATAACAGTTATGGCTTCAAGAATCAGGTCAATCTTTCCCTTGACAGAATCTAACTCCTCTCTGAAGGTAGCTTGCTATTGTTGAATCTGATCCATCATTCGTCTAGTGTTGGCTCGAGCTACATACTGGTGTCGAGGAATCAACTTGATTTATTAGAGATGAAGGAAGGTGAAATGAGTTTCTGCCTTTTGGAATGAAATGTAAAATGCATAACTGATGCAATGCAATGTCATGACATGTATGGATGCAATGTAAGATGCAAGATTCCAGGATCATAGGTTGGTCAAAGTAACAGGTAAATAACCAAAGTCTCATATCAAAGGAACCCCACAGGTAGATTCTAAGACGGGTAGGTACCTAGAGTCATGGATATTTTCAAATAAATTATGGCCAAGACGAAGGCTTATTAGATGATAATATCCTTGAAACGATCTCTTCTAGGTGAGGTTTTTGTATCTTCCCAACGAGGAAGGCTCCTCGTAGGCTTCCACTACACAACCATCGACACAAGAGTTCTTAAAAGGTATCTCAGAGTCATAGATCGAGGTTGAAAATATTATTATCAGGAAGTAATACATTCAAGGGATCTCATCTTATTGAGGCTTTCGTATTAACCCAACGAGCCCAAAGGTCTCATAGGTTAACACTACACAAACACCATGGATTGAATGGGTTAAAAGGTCCTTAGAGTCGTTGATTCAACTTGAAAACATTATCGCCTCGATGAAGGCTCGTCAGACCATAGCATCTCCAAGAAAATCTACTCTAAGCGGGGTTTTCATATCGTCCTCACGAGGAAGGCTCCTCACAAGTCTCTACTACACAACCACCATCCTAATCCTGGGGTTTTCCTCATACTCGGGTAGAGAGCCTATCTCACAAAGCACCCATAATCAGAGAAGCCCAACAGTGTCACAATAAGCAATAGTAACACATATAATAAGGATAGGTAAATAAACAAATAAACAAACAAGAAGAAAACAAATAAGCGAAGCTAATGATCATCACAATTGGGAAAAAGTTAGGCTCGACTCTCTCTTACGTGGAGCAATGCCTGTTCCTAGCAGAGTCTCCAGCTGTCTCACCTTAAAAAAATATGACCTTCGTGATGGGACGCGGAAGAATGGTTCGAATGGAGTCGCCACCAAACTTTATTCATTCCAATGAAGGAATAGGAAAATATCAAGAAAACCTTAATAGATAAGAACATCGAGAGTCGATTACGCAAAGGGAAGGTATTAACACCCCTCACGTCCGTTGTACTCAACGAGAACTTCTTATTTCGATTTTTGATGAATATTAGCTAATGTTATTTGTTTTCTTCTAAGCGAGTAATGCGGAAAGGTGTGAGACAAAAGGTTTTGATTGCTAAGGGGAAAGTGGTTAGTTTTTTATTAGGGTGCTCGCCAAGGATTGAGGCCCTTGTGCCTACGTATTCTCATTGCGAAATGAGAAATCAAAGCATCCATAGTTCGGAGGACTACAAGAGAAAGGTTTGGATAGGAAAGAGAAAAGGTAGAAGGTGGAAAAAGGTGGAAAAAACTAAAGGTATCTCGTCAAGGATTGGGGCCCTTGTGCCTACATATCTTCATTCGAACGAGAATGAAGAATAAGAGCATTCGTAGTTCTTGGAACTACGGGTTGTTGATTTGTTTTAGAGGTGATAATTCTTCAAACACGAGAAAGGAAACTCGCACCCAAACAATCGAGGGGAGGAATCGAAGGCTCCAAACCCCCCTATTTCACCTTTATTTGAAAAGAGTTTTGATATTTGTTACGTGTTTTTGAAGTTTGATTGAGAAAATCCACTTGATGTTGGATCACGGGTTTGTTTGGATTTGCGTTTGGGCTGTGAAAAGAGGTTGATGGCAAGGCAAAAGGTACTCAACTTACAAGTTTGAAGAAAGTGCCACTTAACGTTGGATCAAGGGTTTGCGAAAGGGTTTGGATCGATCCTAGTCCCTAAGGATTCTCCTAGTAACGAAACCACGATTAAAAGGAAAGGTACAAGTGTGTGATTAGGTTGATGGTAATGCAAAAAAGCAATCAACTTACAAGGGTATTTTGAAAAGGGGATCGACATCGAATCAAGAACTAGTTTAAAAATAGTTTAGTCTATCCTAGTCCCTAAGGCTGCTCCTAGTAAACAAAACCACAATCAAAGAAGAGCAAGAAAAGTAAAAAGCGTACATCCAAAAGGGAGCGGGGTACATGTAAAGTACACGGGAGTGCGAGAAATAAATGGGGTCATTAAGGGTTTGGATCGATCCTAGTCCCTAAGGGTGCTCCTAGTAACGAAACCACAATCAAAGAAAAGGTGCAAGTGTGTGCATTAGGTTGATGGCGATGCTAAAAAGCAATCGACTTACAAGGGTGTTTGAAAAGGGGCTCGATATCGAATCGAGAATTAGTTTGAAAGTGGTTTATTCTATCCTAGTCCCTAAGAGTGCTCCTAGTAAACAAAACCACAATTAAAGAAGAGAAAGAAAAGTAAATAGCGTACATCCAAAAGGGAGCGGGGTACATGTAAAGTACACGGGAGTGAGAGAAATAAACGGGGTCATTGTCAGGTAGCCCAAGAGGAATCCGTGTGTGTGCGAGGAGTCCTAAACTAAGCAATAAACAAGAGTAAATACAAAATCTCCTCTGCTAGGGTTTATGTACAAGGTCTAAATTCTAGTGCTCAGGATAGTAACCATAGTCCATAGATTTTTTTTGGGGTTTTCGATTGTTTGATCATGTTTTTGTCTTTTTTGAATAAGATGAACAAGATGATATGAACAATGATAATATGAACAATAATATGATCAAGGATATATAGGCAGTGATATATTGACAGAAAGATAAAGTAAGAGAATAAGGATATATAGGCAGTGATATATTGACAGAAAGATGAAGTAAGAGAATAATGAACAAAAATTAAAGTTAGTGGTTAGTTGTTAATTGTCATTGATCAGATTATCACTTTTCTAATCGGGTCCGATGTAGCGCTATGTTAAGGAATCGTAGCACGGTCTATGAGGAAGAGCATGCTATGGGAGACCGGTCAATAACGACGTTTGTGCTAAAACACGATAGAGAAATGATATGTAGATCATTCTCTAAGAATCGTGACACACGAAAAGAAAAAGAGAACGGTCTCGTCTTAATCATGAACTTCTATCGATTAATCGAAGGTAACCTATCATGATCCCAAAGTATAGAAAATGATCCAAAAAATCATTCCCAACAGATTTGAAAGAATGAAGGTTAAACCACCTCAACAATCAACATTCATGATATTTAGACTTCATAGACCAAAATGAAATGAAAATAAAATCGAAATAAAAATCGAGAAACAAGAAAAATGGAAATTAAAAGATCATAAAGTCATAACTCAACATTATAAAAACAAGTATTTAAAAGGAAAATCACAAAGAAAATACTGTAGAAAAAAAAAGAAAAAGAATATATGAAGGGAAGGGAGGCGCATGGAGAATTGAAAGAGTATGCTAGTAAGGAAGTCTCATGGGCTCATAAAAAGTCCAAATCAATAAAACAAAAACTATGAATCTTAAAAAAAGGTGTAATGAAAAATAATGGAGTGTATAGAGTCATTTGAGCTTCATAAAACAAAGTCGATCATCTTAAAATAGAGACACGATTCAAACAAAAAATCCATCAACCTTTATCAAAACAACCAAACTTTGTCACGGTACTGTTCAAATTCACTCAAAACGGCAAGCCAGTGTTTCATGATATAAATAAATTAAGTGTTAAAGATGAGAAAAAATTGAAGTTGGAACCACAACAACATTACACGAGCATTAGCAACAACATAGAAGGAAAAATACGCGCGTAATCCCTCGCTTTCAATCGAACCTTCAAATTGTTCACTTCGTCTTAATCGGTCATTCTCGGTCAGATTTAACTTCGTTTCAGGTTTGCTCGATTTGTAATCTTGTTTCGTCTCAAACTCCCTTCATCTCACTCTCTTTCTATGATTTGGAAGGGTCTGTGTATTGGTTTTGTTTTGAGTTGAAGTTTTGAGGAAGGAAATAGAAGGTTATGGTTGTTCGGTTGTTGTTGGATGATTTGAATAGGGTTGTTGTGGGTTTGCAGAAGAAGGATGGTTTAGAATGATGAATGTTTGAAGGGTTGGTTTGATTGAGTTTGAAGGAGGAATTAAGAATGAAGTTTGAGTAGGGAGATTTTTGGGCAGCATAAGGTTGGCTCAGAGTGCTTGTCCTTAGAGGTGAGTTTTTTTATCTTTCAAGGGTTGTAATGTGGTCTGGTTCACGGTTTATGAAACAAAGGATATTAGGCTTAAAATTTGGTTTGTACCCACCCCTTCTTCGTGATGAACTTCAATTCTACGCTCAGTTACTCTACACACATTTGTCTTCCAAAACGGTTGACAGTGTAAGGGTGAAGATTCAAGGTTTGCTTGAAATGGCAGTCAACTTGTTTTGTTTTTTATAAATGTCAGTGACCTTTTGATTTTAACATGGTGGTCACTGAATCTTATTTTATTTTTTGCTAAGGATTTGAAGACCTCTTTTGATTTTGCTTTTGATCCCTAACATTTGCATTGACTGATTTTGTTTTTCGAGTCCATCGGGATTGCCTTGATTTTTGCCTAAGTCGCCTTTGAGGTGTTCGACTTAGCAGGCTTTTGATTTTTTTGATTTTTGTTGAAGGCTTGTGACTGACAAGTCATTGGTTATTGAAGAAAAACCGTCATGTCTTTTGGATTTTGTCATGTAATTTCTGTGCGTAATCAGATTAACTGAACACTACCCATGCCCCAAGTTAAGTGTAAGGGTTTATAAATTCGAAGGAAACTCTTACTTCTAGGCTCGAAGTGGTTCACTAGGGATTAACTCCTTGTACCTCAAGTGTTTGGGGATTGAAACAATGCATGTACATCATCGGAAGGATTTTATCTAAAAGCATGTTGTCTACAATTATGGGTATTTCGTTTTCGTCATCCTCCCTCCAATCTTTGCTAAAACAGCAGTTTGATAAAGAAAGTGAAGTGGAGAAGTATGTGTTTGTGCTTTGCAGTAGATGAAAAAATGAGTGAATTCGACATAACTAATTCAGAACATGCATAATTATTTCATTAATAAAACCAAGTACAAATGACAATATTTAAAGCAAACAGTACTTAAGAAAAACAAGAACAAAATACAAGAATGAAAATTATGGGAAGACAAGATAACTGCCTTCTTCGGGGAAATGAACTTCCTTTCTTGACTTGATGCTTAAACTAGCTTGGTGGCGACATAGGGTTGGTTGTGACATTCAGAGTCCTTGGAGTGAATGTGAGATCCTTTGACTCAATCAGTTCTTGAACCTTGTGCTTGAAGGCGCTGTAGTTCTCAATTGTATGCCCTGGGGCACCCTTATGATACTCGCAATGAGCATTAACATCATAGTCCGGAGGAATGACAATTGGTGGAGCTAGGTCTCTCGGGGTAATCGACCCATCCTTTAGTAGATGAGAAACAACATGAGCATATGATACAGGCAGAGGATCAAAGTGTCTCTCTAGGCTCCTCATCCTTTGTTGATTAGGTTGACGCTGATGTGGAGCGTGTTGAGGTGGAGCTCGTTGCTGAGGAGCCCGTTGCTGAGGATCCTTTTGCAGAAGTATCTGAGTAGGAATCTGAGTTGGAACAACTTGTTGATAAGGCATTGGAACATATTATGCACCAACAAACATACGGATACTGAAAGTAAGGAATTTGAGCAGGCATTGGAGCAAGAGCTCTTTGTCGAGCTTGTCCTCTTTGAGCTGAGATGACATTCATTTCGCCCTCATTTTTCTTGTATCCATTGAAAGGCTTCTTGATTTTAGACTGGCTGCTAGATCCTCCTTGGATCTTCCCACTTTTTAGACCCTCTTTAATTCTTTCACCGATGATTAGTATGTCAGAGAATCCAGAAGACACACTGCTGATCAACTTTTCATAATATGGGTCTTGAAAAGTACCCATGAAGATGTCAATCACTTCATGGTCAACCAACGGTGCATGCACTCTTGCAGCTAACTTCCTCCAGCGTTGTGCGTACTCCTTAAAGGATTCATTGTCCTTTTGAGCTATACTCTGAAGTTGAGTACGATTCAGAGCAAGGTCAGTGTTGTATTTGTATTGCTTGACAAAAGCTTCAGACGATTCAGAGCAAGGTCAGTGTTGTATTTGTATTGCTTGACAAAAGCTTCAGCCAACTCAGCCTAGGTGCGCACACTACTATGCTCAAGTTGTACGTACCATTTGAGAGATGCTCCATACAGGTTGTCTTAGAAGCAATGAATCATAAACTTTTCATCCCTGACATAGGCAGGCCATCTTGCGGCAATACATCTTCAAATGAATGTTAGGACAACTGAGACCCTTATACTTCGGGAAGTTGAGTTGTGCCCTTCCATGACTCGGAGTTTTTCAGCTAGATCACGGTACATCTTGGTGGCTTCATAATCATGAGCAGCAGTAGGATTGAAAATCAGAACAACAGTATGATAATTTTGCATCTCATACTCATCTTGTTGATCTTCTTCGGCATGTGGAATGGGAATCTGAGTAACAGCAGGTTGGGCTTGCGGAATAGCTCCAACAGTAACTCCAAACGTGGGTATTAGCTGAGTAGTGGCTCCCTAAACTGCAGGAGTGAAGTTCAGAGGCATTTCATAGATGATATGATTGGGAACATGAACTAAAAGCCTTGAGGTAGATCCTTGTACAGGAACACTATTATTTGCGACAGCGGCATCACACAGTTCTTCTTCCTTTCTGGCCATAGTTATGGCTTTGAGAATCTGGTCAATCTTGCCTTTGATAGAGCCCAACTTCTCTCTGAAGGCGACTTGCTCTTATTGAATCTGATCCATCATTCATCTAGTGTTGGCTCGAGTTGCATAATGGTGTCGAGGAATCAGCTTGATTTATTGGAGACGAAGGAAGGTGAAATGGGTTTCTGATGTTGAAATGAAATGCAAGATGCATAACCGATGCAATGCAATGTCATGACATGTATGGATGCAATGCAAGATGCAAGATTCCAGGATCACAGGTTCAATCGATTCTGAGGATGGTCAAAGTAACAGTTAAATAACCAAGGTCTCTGATCAAAGGAACCCCACAGGTAGATTCTAAAATGATTAGGTACCTAGAGTTATGGATCTTTCTCAAAGACATTATGGTCATGACGAAGGCTCATCAGATGATAATATCCTTGAAATGATCTCTGCTAGGTGAGGTTTTCATATATTCCCAACGAGGAAGGCTCCTCACAGGCTTCCATTACACAACCATCGACACAAGGGTTCTAAAAAGGTATCTCAGAGTCATAGCTCGAGGTTGAAAATATTATTGTCAGGAAGTAATACGTTTAAGGGATCTCATCTGATTGGGGCTTTCGTATTAACCCAACGAGGAGAGACACTTGAGTTAACACTACCAACCACCATGGATTGAACGGATTAAAAGGTCCTTAGAGTCATTGATCCCACTTGAAAATATTATCGCCTCGACGAAGGCTCGTCGGACCATAAAATCTCCAAGGGAATCCACTCTAAGCGGGGTTTTTGTATCGTCCCAACAAGGAAAGCTCCTCGTAGGCCTCTACTACACAACCACCATCCTAATCCTAGGGTTTTCCTCAGACTCGGGTAGATATCCTATCTCACAAAGAATCCATAAGCAGAGAAGCCTAACAGTGTCACAATAAGCAATAGTAACACAGATAATAAGGATAAGTAAGTAAACAAACGAGAAGAAAACAAATAAGCGAAGCTAACAATCATCACAATTCGGACTAAGTTAGGCTTGACTCTCTCTTGCATGGAGCAATGTGTCTCCAACAAAGTTGCCAGCTGTCGCACCTCGAAAAATGTACAACCTTTGCGATGGGACGTAGAAAAAATGGTTCAAACAGAGTCGCCACCTGTCGCGGTGAGAATCGGATACCAAAGCTATCGGATCAGCTTGGCTCGCAAAATAATGATATCACCACCAAACTTTTATTTTATCCAAGGGAAGGGAGAAAAGATCGAAAAAAAACACTATGTAAAAATACGAAGCAAAAAGAAAGGCCTAAAGCTAAGCAAAGAGTGATCAAAGGTGCGGGGGTTGGTTATACTAAGAGAAGGTACTAGCACCCTAAACATCTGTAGTACTCGATAAGAATCTCTTGAAATATTTGTGTTTTTGCTAAAATTGTTTGCTAAGGATAAGATGGGTAAAGTAAAGAGAAAAGATGGAAAAAGAAAAAGGTAGCTCGCTAGGATCTCGCAATCCTATGCCTACGTATCCTTAATAGGAAGTCAGAGCAATCGTAGTTCAGAACTACGATAAAAATGGTGTAAAAGGAAAGAGTGTAAAAAAGGAAAAGTGTGAAAAAGGAAAAGTGTACTCGCCAAGGATTGGGGCCCTTTTGCCTACGTATTCTCAAAAGAAACTTGAGAAATCAGAGTGTCCGTAGTTCGTGGAACCACGGGTTGTTAAGATTCTGGGAACCAAAACAACAACAAAGACAGATAAAAGAAAGGGATATGCACAGTGACAATAAGTCAATATACAATCCATCCCCTTAGATTAGGTCAACAAGGATTAAAGACAGCAACAGATACATGGAAGAACATCATGTAAATGGCAAGCATCAAACACAGACACAATTCACAACAAGAACATCATGTACAGTCAGACAGGTAAGATATCACAGAGTACGCATGGAAAACATCATGGTAATCAAACAGTGAAAAGTCAATAGAAATACACAGAAAAGAATCATGTAATCAACAGACAAAGATACACGAAAAAGCATTGTGAATAATATCCACAAGCAAGCACGAAAAAAACATCGTGAGAACAAAATAGAAAGTACACGACAAAGCATTGTGGCTAAAACAAAGGCACATAATAAAGCATCGTGAGCATCATCAATTAATCAAGGGAGAGCATCAATAATTAATTGAGGAACCAACCCAAAACAAACCTAAAAAGGTGCCTACTTTGAATAAGCATAAGTGCATGAAAAATTAATCAATTCTGGAATTTCTTCATAACATCATAAAATATGCAAAATTATGAACACATTTAAAAAAGAGTGGCTCGAAAAGGATTAGGGAGAACAAAGTTATGACCTTTCAAAGTTGTGAAGAAAAAGGAAAAAAAGGGGTTTCTGGAAAAAACATCAGAAAGACACAAAGAGGCTTCTGGAAGAACAACAGAAGCAAAGTCGTTTCAGGAAGAACATCATAAAGATACAAAGAGGCTTCTGGAAAAACATCAGAAGTAAAAGTCGTTTATGGAAGAACATCAGAAAGACACAAAGAGGCTTCTGGAAAAACAACAGAAGTAAAAGTCATTTCTGGAAGAACATCAGAAAGATACAAAAAGGCTTCTGGAAAAACATCAGAAGTAAAAGTCGTTTCTGGAAGAACATCAGAAAGACACAAAAAGGCTTCTGGAAGAACATCAGAAAGACACAAAGAGACTTCTAGAAAAACATCAGAAGCAAAGGTCATTTTTAGAAGAACATCGGAAAGACACAAAGAAGCTTCTGGAAAAACATCAGAAAGAAAGGTTGTTTCTAGAAGAACATCAGAAAGACACAAAGAGGCTTCTAGAAGAACATCAGAAGCAAAGTCGTTTCTGGAAGAACATCAGAAAGATACAAAGAGGCTTCTGGAAAAACATTAGAAGCAAAGTCGTTTCTGGAAGAACATCAGAAAGACCCAAAGAAGCTTATGGAAAAACATCATAAGCAAAGGTCATTTCTGGAAGAACATCAGAAAGACACAAAGAGGCTTCTGGAAGAACATCAGAAGCAAAGGTCATTTCTGTAAGAACATCAGAAAGACACAAAGAGGTTTATGGAAAAACATCAGAAGTAAAAGTCATTTTTGGAAGAACATCAGAAAGACACAAAGAGGCTTCTGGAAAAACATCAAAAGTAAAGTCGTTTCTGGAAGAACATCAGAAAGACACGAGAAAATCATAACTGCACCTTAAGGTTTCTACCAAACTTCCTCCTACCATAACTTCTTCGTTTTTTTACGAAATCGAAAGATATAAAAAAGCATATTGCTTGTAAAAATCCCAGGAATCCAATGGTATTATTCTCACATCCTAAAACTCGATGGTTAAGGCATACCAAGGTAAAAACCAGATTTGAACCATAAGGTTTCTAACCATAAAAGCTCAATGCATGAACATGGTATAGTACATACAGTAGCAAAAATATAACTAACATAATATGTACTACATTTTTGCTTCAATAAGTACTCAAGAACGATGCATGAACAAAGGTATCAAAGTGTGAAAATGTTACCTATTGGAGAAAGTCCAATGCTTCTTCGAATGGTGCTACAAAAATGAAAGAGAGGTTTCTTGAGGATGATAGCAAGAAGCCTTCCTTTATAAAAATGAGAGTGTGGTGTTGAAGTCTTTTTGTGAGATGGTTATGGAGTATGAGAGGAAACTATGAAGATGAAGAAAATGGGGTTGTGGAAGTGGGAGTAAAAAAAAAAAGTCCGGAGTCTATGCCATTGCCCTCCTTTTATCATGAACAATGTTGTGGTATTGTTTCTTTATTATTCTTTTTGAATTTTAATGAGATATGGATAGTACATGGGAAAGGGAACATGTGTAGTTTCTTTCAATAGCAGAAAATTCCTCCCCCAATGTAAATGTGAGTAAGAGAGTCAAAGGTGGTACAATGCATACATGCTATGTTGTTTCACCAAAAATGGATAAAAACAAAAGACTTTTCTAAACTTGATCAACACGTTTTGCTAAAAATAAATAAAACAAAAAATAATATTAAAATAAGAACAAAAATAATAAGGTAAAAAATAAAATAAAATAAAATAAATAATCTAAAAAGAAAAATTAATTAATTAAAATAATTAATAACTAAAAATAAAAATAAAAATCGAATAATTGGACCGGTATTGAAGTGCTCAGAAAAATAAAATGAATACGCCAAAATGATCAACGTGAAATATACATATCGGAAAAATACAGCATTTGATCAAATTTCAAAATAAATTTTCCCTGGTTAAATGGCTTAAACTGTTCAAAATGCGACCGAAAAGAAGTAAAAAAAATTCAAATGAGCAGGCCATGTTGAACTACGCAAAACATAGATTACTATCACTGACGTTTGCAAGCTCGATTTTGAAATTTTTCATCCACTGATTTTACGCACAATTGACTTTTTATTTTACCGATTCGACTGTAAATTCAACAAGTTTATTCCAGCTGATAAATTGGGTATTATGCAAGATGGAAGAGGTGATAAACTATGCAGATGATGCAAAAAGATGTGGGATCTTAGAGTTAAAAATTAGGGTATGACAGATGCCCATATTTAAGTTTCTTCGATCCAGAGTGTCATACCCTAAATTTTGACCCCAAGATCCCACATCATTTGCATATCATATGAATATACTTTCATGCATCACTAACCCATCACAAATACAAGATATGTGTGCTTACTTGCTTCACAAGTTAGGTGACCCCCCTAAAGCTCAAGCAGATGAATTATCAGGGGATAAGCATCATATTCAACACCACAAGTCTCTATATCATCCATGAAGATCAAGAACCTCTTTCCTCAAGAATCAACCACAATTCTACATCACTTCAAGTATATCAAACCCCAAGATCATCTGAGGCACCAAATTAGGGTTTTGGTTAATCAAGGCCTCCAGAGAGAAATTTTCATTTAAGCATGAGCTAATTCCTCAAGATGTGTTTCAAAGACCTCAAATATATCATATTATTCCATTCATATGGTTGGATTGACCCAGAGAACTTGATTCATAAGCAGTGCAAAGATTCAAATTCATATGGACCACAAACTATGGTTTCTGACAAAAAGTCAACCATGCCTTTGACTTTTGACCAAGGCATGATCTCAAACCTTGGGACATGATTCAAGACATTCAAAAACACCCTTAGAATCCATCCATGATGTTTAATTTAGCCCAAGGATTTGATTTCATAAAGAATCACAAAGTTCAAGATTCATCTGATACAAAAAGTCAATTGTGTTCAAAATCAAGTTTGACTTTGTAAGTTTTTGGTCAACCATGCCCTTTTCAAGTCAAGAATGATGTTAATATGTAATTTGGAACATGATTGATCAAGAAAAATCAAGAAAACTGCGATAACTTGTAAAGAGGGCAACCTTAGAAAACTTAGAAATTTCACTAAGTTATGGATAAACATGATTTTTACCTTACTTTGCAAGGTCATAACTTCCAACCCAAGCAACCATTTTCTTGGATCCAAAGCTCAAATGATAGATCTTCTTCCATACTACAAGATTGATGCGCAGAATCATCCCCAAAAAATGCATAGATTTTGAGATATAAAGCCATGAAGTTGGAAAAGTTTATGTTTTGAACATTGACACTTAGAAATTTTTAGGCAGAATCTGTTTTGTGTTTTGGCCAACTTTGAGGACATTTTTCACCATGATTCAAGAAGATTCAAGACCAAAGGCAAACATCAAAGTTAAAGTAGGATATCTCAGCTTTCCAAAATGTCCAAGAACTCCATCAAATTCCACTTGAGCAAAGAGTTATGGAGGGTGCAATACACCTTGTTGCAACTATTTTACAAAATCAGTTTTGGGCATTTCTTGCACTACACGATTTTGAAGTCAAGTGCAATGATCATGATCATACCAATTCAACAAGGATCAGAATGAATCACCACAAACCTATAAGATCAGGTGTTGAGTCAAGAAGAATCACATTTAGAATGATGAAGTTTTGTCATATATGCCTTGAATTCAAAGTGAATTTATGTGCAATAGTGCACATTCAACAAAGACACTCTCCTCAGTCAAGATTCATGCATAAACAATAATAAAAACATCTGAGGAATGTGGAATTGGTCAAAAGGTAGCTATGCTACTTGGAAGTGATAATGTGCCTTGGCATGGAAGTAATGATATCTTGCCAAAAACATTGAATGAGCTCTTATCCTCCAAGCTATCACTATTCAGCCAAGACAAACTCATTCACCTATAAATAGAACTCATTTCTGATCATTCAAACCACCCCAAAACAACACAACACTTGTTTTCTCTCATTTATTTCTTTCACTCCAAGTTTCAAAATTTTCAAAAGTGAGAATCGTGTTTTCAAAATCAGAGCTTCTTGACTCAAACTTTTGGTTCAAACACATCATATACATCATGTATAAGTGATCCAAACACTTAAACACCATCTGTAACATAAATTGCATCAAGATCATAGCTCATCCCAACCAAGCCGAAGTTGGATTCGAGCCCATCAAACCAGGAGGTTTCGATCCATTCCAAGCACATCAACACACTCCTTGGAGGTCAAGGAAGCTTTCCAGATCATTACAACACTTCTCTTGCAAGGTAATCCTGAACCTTTACAATCTCTATAATTCATGCATCATAAATGTTATTTCAAGTTACCAACATGTTTCTGGTAGTTCATAGATCATTTACCCTCAGTCAATTGCTGTTTATCATTCGTGTATAGGATTTCATATTAATTTTTGCAAATTCTAGGGTTTCTGTGTTCATGCTTGATAACTCACTCCACAATAAAAAGAAATGAAATTAATTACCACCATTGAATTTGTTGTTTAAAAACGAACAAATTTCATGTTTACATCGTCCAATTTCATTACGTATTTCATAAGATAGAATATTTTTTGCAAATCTGGCAGGAGGTTGAAGATGAAGTTCTTCGCACAAAAATTTGAATTTGCCACGCAGTTATCTTATATTGTAATACCCCATATTATCTAAATGCTCAATTGGATATCAGATGAGATCAGATGAGTATCTATGTGCTCTATCTTTGGTAAATTGGATTAATGGAATCCTCTAAGTACTTTAAGTATTATCAATTGGGATCAATAGAGCAACCGATGAACTCTGAAGAGATCAAATTAATTTATTAAAGAGATAGATCATTATTTATTAGACCAAGAGAGTATTTTAAGATAACTCTAATAATTGATCAATTGGTGTTAGATGACAAAATATTAATTGGAGATGTTTTACCCTATTGGATTTATATTATTTAATAAGTTTATATATATATATATATATATGTTAAAGAAGAAAAGAGAAAGAAGTTGGGAAAGTAGAAGAGAAAGAAGAAGTTAGAGAAAACAGAGAAAGAGGAAATGGAGAGAAAGAAGAGAAAAAGCTCATGGAAGAAGATGAGCTTGGATCTTTATCATCTCTTCATCAATTCATCATCTTCTTCAACCTCCTTTTAGATTATCAGGTGGGTTCTAGTTAGAAACTCTAAGTTCTAGAAATTTATGATTGTTGAACTTAGGTTAGAGTTGGAGAGAAAATGATGAAATTGATAAAATCAATGTTCTAACGGATAAAACATGAAATAAACCGAGTAATATAGTCGGGTTGTATGTGGGAATACTTGTTGATTATGTTGGAACATGTTTTGGTTGATAGAGTATGGTTTAGAAGTGTTTTGGAATGAAGAAAAATGATATTTTTTGGCCCTGTTACAGTAGAAACCGGTTACACTACTGAGCGTCACCGGTTACCCTTGGAAAAATCACGTTTCTGGGCTATTTTCGAGCAAGTAACCGGTTACCCATTATAGAGTAACCGGTTACCACTGCTGTGTGAAAATTCAGAAATTAAAAAGGGTGTATCTTTTGAACCGTAAGTCTGTTTTGGTCCCCGTTCGAAGCGTAGGGAAGCTATTTAAATGCTCTATTTGATAGTGAAGCAAAAACATATGTTTATAACATGGATTGATATAATAGAATTGGAAATGAACCAAGTAACCGGTTACTCATTTTGAGGTAACCGGTTACCATATTGAATTTTGGCTATTGTAATGCGCAGTGAGAATGGGTAACCGGTTACTCATTCTGAGGTAACCGGTTACCACTGTGTTGATTTTGAAAATGTTTAGAAATTGATATCTTTTGGATTATAAGTCCGATCGAGGCATAGTAATAGTCGTTGGAAAGCTGTGAAAATATCCTATGGGATAAAAGTGAGAAATATTGTTTTCGATACCCGATTAAATAAATTGGAGGGAACCTAAGAGTTATGTAACTTGTGATTGAATTATTATATGTAATTCTAAAATGTAATTGTAATATGCTTTGTCTAATATTGTTGTTAAACATGATCGAGAGAGTATGCATGTTAAAATATTAAATAGAAAGAGTGAGAAAACTTTACCCCATAACAACATGATAGTGGAACCTAGTAATGGCTAGCAATTGATAGAAACTCTAGATGGCGATGCTCGTACATTCGATGTAGGAAGGTGCATCCTTGACGAGTAATGGCCTAGAGTAGACAACCTAGATGACGATGCTCGTGCATTCGATGTAGAAAGGTACATCCGTGAGGAGTAATGGTCTAGGTGAGAGTGAAACACTAGTATGGAACATGTGTACTATGGTAATTATTGAGAAAGGCAAAAGTGGCCTAAAGGTAAATTATGCCTAAAGGCTAATGTGGCCTAGAATTATTGAATACAATTATGGTTGTATGTGAAATCACGAAATCGTAACCATTTCCCCATTATGTGCCGTTTCATGAGTAAATTGCTCCTCTGGAATGATTGCACGGTTACTTGGTAGGTTTGATTCCCAATGTTATAGTACGAATGGAACCTATATGGTAAAGAGACTTGTGACGGTGTACGGACCGTGTGAAGTGACGAATTAAGGTGATAACATGTCCCTTAGTTCCGAATCCATCTCGTATGCCAAGTAATCTACGAGGATCCATGACTCGTTTCGACTTCTAGACATAGAAGAGGACAGGAAAAGGGGATGCCTTGATAGGGTTGACGATAGTGATAACTTTTGAGTTAACGGACTCAATAACGTGTTTCCATATAGTGTGAGACTGTGAACTCAAGGTCATTTCCCTTCCCCTTGACTTGAGTTAGGATTGGCTAGTACCCTGTAAAGCCGAGAGAATCCATAAGATAGGGAACTCACTGAGATTTAATATCTCACCCCATTGTTGTTGTTATTTTTCAGGCGTTGTTTGCAGGTTTGATTTACAAGTGGAGATATACTTGGATGTTTCAAGAGAAGCTTAGCTTTAGTTTTTCGCTGTGTAATTTGTAGTATACAATTAAGGATATTGTATATTGATCTTAGATTTTATTTTGGCTAGATTGTATAGAATTTTAGAAATGGTCAAGTATGTGAATTACGCCATTAGGCACTTATGATGGTGTCAGTACCAAATAAAATGCTTGTATAGTATTATTCTAGGTATATATTATACAGGGTATTACAGTTGGTATCAGAGCAGGTCGTGTCCTCGACCTAGCCTTGAAACATCATAAGTAAATATATTCCTGCCTCTTAAATGTGTCTTGCCAGCATGACTCTTAATATCATACTATGTAGTGTTGGGCCTGATCAACCTAATACTATGTATGTGATAGGTAGAATCATGGTTGAGCAACCACGAGGACTCCGAAGTGTTGTTGGAACTTGTGCTGTGAGGGTAGGCTCAAGCCAAGAGTTAGTAGTGAAGAGTTTTGGTCAAATCAGTTGAGGTCTTAGTAGAAGTTGTGCTTTGGGTAGCATGGAAATGAAGAGTGGTGTGTTGTTCAAGCTAATCCTTTGGATGAGTAGAGTCTGAAAGTTAAAGACCTCTATCAGACGATTGGTCAAGGTATTGAGGAATATGTAAAATCACTAGTAGAGCTGGATTGACCACTGATATAGATAAGAATTTCAAGTAATCTCATTCCGTGAAAAAAAGGTTGTTTTGTGGAACGTGTGAAGTAAGGCCCGGAAGTGAGATAGTTATTGGTGTTTATGTTATAAGGCCGTAATAGTATCTTGAATGAACGAGAATACCTAAAGGAGTGTGTTCAGAACAATGTCTTTCGACTGGTTAAAAGTTGAGGGTTAAGGAAGTTCGACATTTATATAAACCTAAAGTAGTAGAGAAGTGTGTGAAGGAACACAAGGATGTGTTTACATGCTTCAAGTGAAACAAGTATGTGTCGGACGATGGGTAGGAGATAAGTCACGCGTATTCAGATGTGTAGAGAGATTAAGTTCGAGATGATACATCAGGATTTCTGTATTCAGTGAGAGACCAATATGGAATTTGTTAAGTTACCCAAGGAACATTATAAGGTATGGTGTCGAAGAAGGAATGAGCTTCATTTAGTAACAGGAAATGTAGTGATATGGACCTGAAGAAGTTTGTATTAAAAAACAGAGTAAGTGCCTTGGACTTAAGGAAATGTAAGTATGGTGGTTTTATAATTGGACCTAAAAGGATTACAAGGGAAAGCGAAGTAAATGCAGTGTGGAAAACGGTATCAACAGTATATTATGAGGAAATGACAACGGAATGTATTTTTGGATGAATGTGCAATAGAGCTATTGAGTAGTTATTGAGGCTTAAATTAAGGAAGTGTAATCAAAGATGGTTCACCCATAAGGACCCTAGTAGTATGACGTGGAATGGGAAAAGTTACACCTTGGTATTAGGACAAGCATAGTGGTAGCACCATGGTCACAAGTGTACGTGATGGATTCCTAGTCTTGAGACAAGTGTGAAGGGACGTACTTTATGGAGCAGTGAGTATTGTATTTTAAGAAGCAATATTGCAGTAAACAACGAGAAGCAAATCAATACTTATTACGGACTAAGTGTAAATCATGGAATGATTTATACCGGGAGAGTTTTGTAAATAGTTGATGAGAATTGTCAATTGCGAATCTTCCGTTAAGTAATTTGGTGTAAGTGTGGTGTGCAATGGATAATGAAGGGTATGAAATCCCGGTTAATGTGTACGAAGTGATGGAAAAGGTTCTTCAAGAGGATGCATTGCCCCGATTTATTTTCGAATATAGGGAAACTTCTGTATTTATGAATAATCGGAATATTCAGAATCTACCTTTTGTTGGACGAAGAACGTTGTTGTTTTAATTCTCTCCAAGGAAATTCAAGTGAGGGAACAAGGTTGTGTGCTGACATGTTACGTCCATCACTTTTGTAGTATCTTATAATGGTTGTATGTTGGGTTTTGCTTATAGATGAATCAAGTATGAGTTATGGCTAAAACCCTAGAATATCGTCATTATTGACTTCCCGCTAGTGTAGTTGTTTGAGCAGAAAATGAACTATCCCGCTGAAGTTTTGTAATGTGACCGCGTCAGAATTTGGAATTTTGCCTTGTCACTTGGTTGGAGTGTGTCGTCTGCATGTTTTGACTTTGTCGGTTTTACCTTGAGTGGATCATGGTTAGTGAATGTTATATAAGTTAAGAAGACACGAGTTGAGAATGATATTTCAAGTTAGAACAAATCGAATTGATGGTTTGAGTAGGGATGGCTTTGAATTTAGAAGAAACTGGTTTTTAGGGTCTACAGCAGTGTTAACCGACTAACGCAATGTGGTTAACCGATTAACACGTGCATGGAAGGTGTTTTACGTTGAATTTTGAGAAGTTAACCGATTAGCTCAGATGGTTAATCGATTAACGTATGGGTAAATTATGAAATCTCTTACGAACCATCATCTGCATTTTGTTACTTTATGTTGCTTCGATTGGAGAGTGTTGTGTAAATGGAAAACGGGATTGCAAGTAAATGAAGGACGAATTTGTGTTTTTTGAAATCATGACTTCTGGAAAGGTGTTGCGTAATTGACCAATTGTTTAAATGACGAGAGGGTTGACTTTTGGGGAAGTAATCTTGTGAAATTGTGTTGAGTGTGAGAAAGTTATAAGTGTATTACTATTGAGAGCCTTACGGATGAAGTTAGAGAATTCTCACAAAATATTGGTCTCGCAAGGAATATTTCGGTATTTTAATTATGGTGTTAGTGAGGTATGAACGGTTGGTTAGAGTTAGTATTTGTTATCTTCCATGAGTTCATGACATCAGACTTAGACCGCGAAAGTAGTACCAGTTGTGTGAAGTTGTGTTATAACCAAAGAAGGAATTTGAAAGTTATCCTTCCAAGTACGAGTAAGAATTGGACGTTCCAAAGTTAAGCATATAACTTGGATCGTTTATCAAATAGAACGATTAAGAAAAGTGAATTCAATTGAGAAACATGGCATGGCCTTCGAAAGAGTGGGTGTATATGGAGTATTGTATGTGAATTGGTGAGTAGTATGGAAACTCACAGTTGTGCCTTGAATGGTTTAAGTTTTGCTAAGTGGTGACTCACATATGATTGAAGTTTCGTGATGGTGTTATGTAATATTAGTTGAGAACTCGTGTCAATAGGGAACCTTGAACGAGTCGGAAAATCGTAAGAAGGATTGTTATATAATGTAGTAACCAGAACTAGAGGTTGTTAAACTACCTTGTATATATTGGTCCGAGTTTAGAATGGATTGAGAGTGGTGTGGTTATGGTTGTAATAGTGTAGCTCCTGTACCTTTATCGTCTAGAGAGTGTTGGACAGATGTTATAATATTGTGTATCGGCGAGGAAATTGTTCTACCATAGGACGTCAATAAGTTTCTTGTGCCGTTTGTTAGTAAGTGTAGCGAGCGATTTTGGACGTGGTTCTTAAGCATTGTCGCTCTGGGTTACTACAGGCCGATTTAATTTTTATCCTATTGAAGCTGATGAAGGAAGGGAAATAGATGTCTCCAACTAACCCTGCTTTGCAAACTGAGGTCAAACAGTCAAAACTGTTGGTTTACAGATGCGATCAATGTGGGGGGCCTCTCTTAGGTTATTTTGGTTGAATTTAGACTTTTGGTAGGGAATACGGACTCAGATATTTTGGTGGATATGTGAGGATTTGTGACCTGAGGTTTTTTGATGTGGTGTGCTCGCTAAGATTTTTCTTTCAATCTTATGCCTACGTATTCCCGTTTACCGAAACAGGGAAATCAGAGCGATCGTAGTTCCTCATATTCTATGGGAGGAAATGGTGTTTTGGTGTCTTGTTTAAAGCCCAAGACGTGAAGCTAAAGGTGGTTTATATCTTGTTCAAAGCCCAAGATGTGAAGCTAAAGGGTCTATTTGTATCTTGTTCGAAGCCCAAGATGTGAAGCTGAAAGGGTGTTGTCTTTAGAGAGAATTTGTCATCTCTAAAGGGGGGTCTATTTGTCACAACTGTTGGGTGACTGACTATAAAGGAGGATTACTTTAACCGGGATATGTGAATCCTAGCAATGCCATAATTTCCTTTATAGGGGGTTTTAACCTGAAGGAGAAGACTTTAACTCAGTGTAGAGCAATGCCATCTTTCCTTAGGAATTTCTCATGCTAAAAGAGGGACATTGGCGTGGATGTAAATAATCCAGAGGCTTGCCGCTTACAACGATTAGATGAAAGGAGTTGTTGATGTTTGTATCTTGTGAACGAGGCACAGTTTTGATGTTAAAAGGTTGATTGACTCAACCGGGGTTTTTCTTATACAAAGCCTAAGAGGAGGCTATTGGCCCAACAAGAGGGTGTTTTTTGTATGTGTCTTGTACGAAGCCCGAGACGGAGGCTAAAAGGGTTTGACTCAACAAGAGAGTGTTTTTGTATCTCGTACAAAGCCCGAGATGGAGGCTAAAGGTTGACTCAACAAGAGAGTCTTTTTGTATCTCGTACAAAGCCCGAGATAGAGGCTAAAGGTTGACTCAACAAGAGAGTCTTTTATACTCAACAAGAGAGTGATTTGTATCTCGTACGAAGCCCGAGATAGAGGCTAAAAAAGATTATTGAATCAACAAGAGAGTCTTTTTGTATCTCGTACGAAGCCCGAGATGGAGGCTAAAATGATTGCTGTTTCAGTTGAGTGACATGTCCAGTAAGTTGGTTAAAAGAGAAAATCAGTTCTTATAAAGAGACTGATTAAAGGTAAGGCTATGCTTTGGGATTGATCAGAGGATCAAGGTTATTTCCTGTTCTTTAAGGAAATGGGGAATCCAGAGGGTAATGGAGACTGTCCGAGTCTACTGGTGTTTCCTTACTTAAGAATGTCTTCGAGACTCAAGGAGATTAGACTGTCCAAGTCTAGAGTTTTATCTTTTGTACTATGCTTAAAGAAATAGTAGTAGTACTTTCACGGTAGAAAGATGTAGACTCTTTGAAAGACTGTTCTATTAAGATGACTAATTTCTGTTCCTATACCTCTAGGAGGTCGTCGGGATAATTTGTACGAAGCCCAAGAGGAGGCTGGAAACTTTTAAGGAGCCGAGGGACAATTTGTACGAAGCCCAAGAGGAGGCTCTTTTCCTGAAGGAAGAATCCTTATACGAAGCCTAAGAGGAGGTTGTGAATACTTCTAAGAAGCCGTAGGGTCCTTGTACAACGCCCAAGAGGAGGCGGGGATGCTTTTAGGAAGCCTGTGGGTCCCCAAACCCCAAGAAAATCAAGACATTCTATTCACAGAGAATAGATCAAGCCAGGAAAGTCTGAGAATTTGGAAGAAACTCAAGAGATGCCATTCACGGAGAAAAGATCATCCCTAGGGAGTAGAGTTTCTTTGACAATGTCTAAGGGTGACAGTCAGTGAAAGGGTTCACCGAGAATGCTGCCTTTCGCGTCTCCATATTGTTTAACCCCAAGAGGAGGGAAGACTGTATATTCAAAATTAAAGGAGAAAGTATTTTGAAAAGGTGCTGGGGCTTACAGCTCAAGGAGAGGCCCAAGGTTTATCAGTGATCGCACTGTCGTTTTGTACAGAGGGACTTATACAAGTGACTGAGGCCCAAGAAAGGTTTTCTGTACAAGGGGATGGGTCTTACACTCTCTCAAGAGGCCCAAAAGATTTATTTTTGTACAAGTGGTGGGGCTTACAGCTCAAGGAGAGGCCCAGGGTCATTTGTTTGAAAATGGCGATCGCACCGAGATTTTTTAAAACGCGGTGGGTCTTATACAATGCATTGAGGCCCAAAATGGTTTGGTTTTCAAAGGGGGTTGGGTCTTACACTCTAATAGAGGCCCAAAAGATTTTGAATGGGTCTTATAGCTCGAGGAGAGGCCCAAGGTTTGTTTTTCAACGGACGATGATCGCGTCGAACTTTTTGAAATACAACGGGACTTATACAATAAGTGAGGCCCAACATAGGTTTGTATTTACAAAGGATTGGGTCTTACACTCTATTAGAGGCCCAAAAGTGTTTGAAAAAGGTTTGATGAGGGTTGAATTAATCAAAAACCCTAATTTGTTTTCAAAATATATTTTAATTGAATAAAAAATTCAATTAAAATTATCAAAATTGTTTAACATGTGGAAAACAAATTGTGATCTTAGATTAATGTTTTAAAAATCATGTTTTGACCTACAAAATAATTAGAAATCATAAAAATTTACAAAATCAAGAAGAAAAAAATATTTTAAATGTCAAAAACAATTAAAATATTAATTCTTGGCAAAAATATCAATTATATGAAATAAATAATATTTTTGGGAATTTTTGGTAAAATAAAATATTTTAACATTTTTGTGAATTATTAAAAAAAGAATCAACTCAAAATCATTAAAACTCAGAGAGAAATTAATTTTTGAATCAATTAAATAAAATCACAAAATTCAGATATTCAAAATTTCAAAAAATGGCGCCAAGAACAAGGGCAAGAACACGCGCCACCCTCTGTTTCTGCAGATTTGCGTTTTCTATCCAATCTCACTGAATACTTGATTATATCATGCAATCTACATATCAATCTACTCGTTTTAACCTCACGATCATGTCTATGGTCTTTAATTTCATTTATTTTTAACATGGAATAAGAAATCAAAGAGAAACCTCAAGAACCCTAATTTCTGCATGAAGGTTCATAAATTCCACACACGATTCAAACAATGCAATTGGTTGAGGGAAAACATTCCATGTATGATTATGAACATATGGCCAAATTATTGTGCAGCAAAAATTGCATGGATCATAGAGTTAGAAGAACTCATGCTTACCTGTTGCAGCTGGTGATCGTGTTTTGTGTTAGAGGTGTTACAGCTAGGTTCCAATGATCTGGATAGCTTCCCTAGGTGCCATGGAGTGTGTCTGGATGCTTGGAATGGATTGAAATGATCTGGAACTTGAGATGGTACTCCAACTGCAAATCTGTCAAAAACATGAGCAACTGGCTGGTGATTTTGTGATTTTGGTGTTCCAGATGTTATGTGAGTGTTTGAATCACTTCTATATGGTGTTTATGAGGTGTGTGTGTGTGTGATTGGTTTGATTGGAATTTCTCTCAAACTCAAAACCCAATAGTGACTTACTTTGGAAGGCAAAATTGGAGTGAAAGAAGAGATTTTAAGGAAAACATCTGTTTGATGGCTTTGGTGTACTCAAACTAATCACAAATGAGCTCTATTTATAGTAGAGCAAGTTTGTTTTGCAAGCAATAGTGAATGGCAACTGCAGTAGAGGTTTGGCCAATGTTGTCCAATGGAATCTCAAGTCTCCTATAACCATTGACTAGAGGTTAAGGCACAGGGTTGTGGTTCCCTTGGTCTTGGATAAGTATTGACTGAATTCAGTTGCAAATGGCTCAGTCCATGCCACCTTGGTGTATGCATAGAATGCTCAAATCCAAAATTGGAGTCTTGTCCCTCTTTTAGGCAATTCTAGGTTTAGCATGCTACTTCTTGTTCCAAGGACTTTGGAGGCTTGGCTCAGTGTTTGTCCCCTTTAGATTTGATCCTCAGATGTGTCCAAAGTGATGACAAGGCTTGGAATTATCTGATTTTACCAAATCGAGCAAAAATGCAAAATTCTGCCTAGCCTTGCCAGTTTTCAGCAAGGCATATTGCCATTGTCATATCTCTTGGCCCAAGTGGAATTTGGTGATGTTCTTGGCCATTTTGGAAAGCCCTCATATAATACAACAACTGTATGATCATATTTGGTTTTGATACTTTTTGGATCCAAGTGAAAAATCCCCCTACATTTGGAAAAAAGTGAAGGCAAATTCTGACTTAGTGAAAATTTCACTAAGTGTTGGAAAAAAGTGACATTTTCACTTTTTGTGATTTTGATCATTCCATAACTCCAAATCCATGAGGAATTTGGAGGGAGGTCAGTTTTAAGCTTTTGTAGAGGGTAATGAGATCTACAAATCAGGCTTTGGATGGGAAAAAATGGCTTTGTGATTTGGGAGTTATGATCCTCCAAAGTTGGTACCCTTGCCACTTTGTTCATAACTTAGAAAATTTTCTAAGTTTTTATGGTTACCCCTTTTACAAGTTATCCCACTTTTCTTGATTTTTCTTGATGAATGATGATTCAAATCATACATTAACATCATTTTAGGGTTAAAAAACCATTTTTGTGAAAAATCTCAAAAAGTCAAAGTTGACTTTTGTGCACAGTTGACTTTTTATCAGATGAATTCCAAACTGTACGATACTTTAGGAAATCATGTCCTTGACCTAAATCAAACTTGATGGACATGTTCCATGGGTGTTATAGGGTATATTGAATCATGTTCTAGGGTTTGGGAGCATGTCCTGGTCAAAAGTCAAAGCTACAGTTGACTTTTATCGCGAAACCCTAATTGTGGTACTGATGAAATTGAGACTTGCTGCTCAAGCTTCCTGGATCAATCCATTGTTACAAATGGATCAATGTGGTATGTTGGAGACCCTCAAATCATGTCTTGAGGTCTTGGCTCATGATTTGTCCCAAAAGTCAACTTAGGGGTGAATTAGGTCAAGAAACCCTAATTCCTGATTTTTGATGTATGCATCCCCTGAGGTCAAATTGACTTGATGCTTAGGTCCATGAGGTTCCATGGAGTATCATAGGTTATGCTTTGAAGCATTGGCTCATGCCCAGAGGAAAATTTCCATCTTGAGGCCCTGGTCGACCAAACCCTAATTTGGTGACACTAGCGATCTTGAGGCTTGATCCACCTGAAAGGGAGCAGCCTTGTGCTTAATCCTTAGATTGGGAGTCCTCTTGATCCCTTGTGGATATTTGAGAGGCTAGACAAGTTGAAGATCATGTCATTTCTTGATTGATCCTTTGTCTAAGAACTCTGAGAGGGCTTGAAACCCTAATTTTGACTGTAGTAGATGCTCACCCATCTTTGGGGAGACTAATGAGGTATGATGGTTCATCCATATTGTGATGATGATTTGCACAATGATGGGAAATCTTAGTGGTCAAAATTTGGGGTATGACAGTAAGGACCCCAGTGGATGAGTGTGTTTCTCCGCTGACTAGAAGCTACTTGGTAGTGCTTGAGAATCTGTGGTGTTCGACTATTAGAATGTGGATTACGCAGTGGAAGGTGACAGATGAAAGAGTTGGTCAGAATGATAAGAATTTGAGGATTATTGCTCGTAAATACGAAGTAAGAAGATTTTGTTCTAAGTGTGTTACCTTTTGGTGTGATACGAAAGACATGAAATATCGGATTTAATGAGTACCATGTACATCATCAGACCGGATGGAACTGGTAAAAGAAGTCGTTTGACTAATTATGAAGTGGTTTTGAATGTTAAAGGATTTATGAAAGATAATTATTGGTAATTGCTTAAAGGAAAGGAACCACTGATTTACCTCGCGAAGATTTGATGAGTGTTTGTTATCCTAAACCAAGATAAGGTGTTACGGTTTTGTTGTGACTCAGTAGAGGAATATGGAATAGTATATTCTTTCCGAAGGTAGAATGCGACCAAGTGTTTTAGTAAGAAATAACAAATGAATTGAGGAGAAGAAAAGTTATAAGTTAACTCGATATTGGAACAAGAGTATAATTAAGGACGTGACGTTTGATAAGTCATGAAAATAAGGATTTTGGTCTATGAAGTCAAGTTGGAATTGGATTACGTCAGAATTTTTGCAAGGATGTAAAGTTAAGTGTGAATCTAAGACAACAATACAAGTTGTGGTTATTGTTGAGTAGAGGAAATTCGAGGGCGAATTTCAATTTAAGGGGGGAGAGTGTAATACCCCATATTATCTAAATGCTCAATTGGATATCAGATGAGATCAGATGAGTATCTATGTGCTCTATCTTTGGTAAATTGGATTAATGGAATCCTCTAAGTACTTTAACTATTATCAATTGGGATCAATAAAGCAACTGATGAACTCTGAAGAGATCAAATTAATTTATTAAAGAGACGGATCATTATTTATTAGACCAAGAGAGTATTTTAAGATAACTTTAATAATTGATCAATTGGTGTTAGATGACAAAATATCAATTGGAGATGTTTTACCCTATTGGATTTATATTATATAATAAGTTTATATATATATATATATATATATATATATATATATATATGTTAAAGAAGAAAAGAGAAAGAAGTTGGGAAAGTAGAAGAGAAAGAAGAAGTTAGAGAAAACAGAGAAAGAGGAAATGGAGAGAAAGAAGAGAAAAAGCTCATGGAAGAAGATGAGCTTAGATCTTCATCATCTCTTCATCGATTCATCATCTTCTTCAACCTCCTCTTCGATTATCAGGTGGGTTCTAGTTAGAAACTTTAAGTTCTAAAAATTTATGATTGTTAAACTTAGGTTAGAGTTGGAGAGAAAATGATAAAATTGATAAAATCAATGTTCTAACGAATAAAACGTGAAATAAACCGAGTAATATAGTCGGGTTGTATGTGGGAATATATGTTGATTATGTTGGAACATGTTTTGGTTGATAGAGTATGATTTAGAAGTGTTTTGGAATGAAGAAAAATGATATTTTTGGCCCTGTTACAGTAGTAACCGGTTACCCTACTGGGCGTAACCGGTTACCCTTGGAAAAATCATGTTTCTGGGCTGTTTTCGAGCAAGTAACCGGTTACTCATTATAGAGTAACCGGTTACCACTGTTGTGTGAAAATTCAGAAATTAAAAATGGCGTATCTTTTGAACCGTAAGTCCGTTTTGGTCCCCGTTCGAAGCGTAGGGAAGCTATTTAAATGCTCTATTTGATAGTGAAGTAAAAACATAGGTTTATACCATGGATTAATAGAATAGAATTGGAAATGAACTAAGTAACCGGTTACTCATTTTGAGGTAACTGGATACCATATTGAATTTTGGCTATTGTAATGTGCAGTGAGAATGGGTAATCGATTACTCATTCTGAGGTAACCAGTTACCACTGTGTTGATTTTGAAAATGTTTAGGAATTAATATCTTTTGGATTATAAGTCCGATCGAGGCATAGTAATAGCCGTTGGAAAGCTGTGAAAATATCCTACGGGATAAGAGTGAGAAATATTATTTTTGATACCCGATTAAATAAATCGGAGGAAGCCTAAGAGTTATGTAACTTGTGAGTGAATTAATATATGTAATTCTAAAATGTAATTGTAATATGTTTTGTCTAATATTGTTGTTAAACATGATCGAGAGAGTATGCATGTTAAAATATGAAATAGAAAGAGTGAGGAAACTTTACCCCATAACAACATGATAGTGGAACCTAGTAATGGCTAGCAATTGATAGAAACTCTAGATGGCGATGCTCGTGCATTCGATGTAGGAAGGTGCATCCTTGACGAGTAATGGCCTAGAGTAGACAACCTAGATGACGATGATCGTGCATTTGATGTAGAAAGGTACATTCGTGATGAGTAATGGTCTAGGTGAGAGTGAAACACTAGTATGGAACATGTGTAACTATGGAAATTATTGAGAAAGGCAAAAGAGGCCTAAAGGAAAATGAGGCCTAAAGGCTAATGTGGCCTAGAATTATTGAATACAATTATGGTTGTATGTGAAATCACGAAATCGTAACCATTTCCCCATTATATGTCGTTTCATGAGTAACGAGCTCCTCTGGAATGATTGCACGATTACTTGGTAGGTTTGATTCCCAATGTTATAGTACGAATGAAACCTATATGGTAAAGAGACTTATGACGGTGTACGGACCGTGTGAAGTGACGAATTAAGGTGATAACATGTCCCTTAGTTCCGAATCCATCTCGTATGCCAAGTAATCTACGAGGATCCATGACTCGTTCTGACTTCTAGACGTAGAAGAGGACAGGAAAAAGGGATCTCTTGATAGGGTTGACGATAGTGATAACTTTTGAGTTAACCGACTCAATAACATGTTTCCATATAGTGTGAGATTGTGAACTCAATGTCATTTCCCTTCCCCTTGACTTGAGTTAGGATTGGCTAGAACCCTGTAAAGCCGAGAGAATCTATAAGATAGGGAACTCACTGAGATTTAATATCTCACCCTATTGTTGTTGTTATTTTTCAGGCGTTGTTTGCAGGTTTGATTTACAAGTGGAGCTATGCTTGGACATTTCAAGAGAAGCTTAGCTTTAGTTTTCCGCTGTGTAATTTGTAGTATACAATTGAGGATATTGTATATTGATCTTAGATTTTATTTTGGCTAGTTTCCATATCTTGTACCATAGATTGTATAGAATTTTAGAAATGGTCAAGTATGTGAATTACGCCATTAGGCACTTATGATGGTGTCAGTACCAAATAAAATGCTTGTATTGTATTATTCTAGGTATATATTATACAGGGCATTACATATATCATGTGTTGGCTGTGTTTAATTATCACCAGCAGGCGCTGTCTCAGCTGGCAAGGGTGTGTTTTTCTTGTGTGTGAGTGAGAGGCCGTGGGTTAAAATCCCACCCATGCCAAATTTTTTACCACTTTTCACATTTTTCATATATTATTTTCAAATAATAATTTTTATATTCAAATTTAATTATATTTAAATTCTTTTTTGTACACATGTCATTCACACCCCCTACTATTTTAATCCACACAAAAATTCAAAAAAAGATTTTAATTTAATCACTTTTTATTAAGTTAAAAATAAGTGATTTTTATGATTAAAAACCTTGAAAATTGATTTTCTTCTTGATTATTTTTAAACCTAATGCATTTTGATTCTCATATGGATAAAACCTAATGTTTCAAACTTTGTTTTAAGATCACAACATGTTTATTTTGACTTACACACCACTTATATCATGTTTAAATTCATTTCAAAAACACCTTTGATTAATTCTTTCAAAATTAGGGTTTTTCTCCCGATTAAACTTTTCAAGTTCAAAATCTTGGGCCTCCACTTGGTATTAGTCCATTTTCCTTTTTTCAAACTCACACCATGATTAGTTATTTGTTCATGTGAGTATTTCGTAAAAATTATATTGGTTTAAACATTTCTTTCATTGAATCTCCTAAATTCAGTCAACACTCATTATTTTCAAATCTTAGGCCTCAGCTAGAGTGTAAGCCCCAACCCCTTTCAATTTTCAAATCATCAAAATCTTGGGCCTCTATTAGAGTGCAAGACCCATCACTTTTCACATTTTAAAATCAATTGTTTTAAATATTGGGCCTCTATCCAGAGTGTAAGTCCCATCCCTTTCTTTCAAAGTCATCTTCTGTTTTAAAAACATGAATAACTCTTTGTCCCCTGTTTAGAGTGTAAGACCCAACACCTCTGTACATAAAATAACTCTTTGGACCTTTGCTAAAGTGTAAGACCCACCACCTTTTCTTTTTATTTTCAATAACTCTTGGGCCTCTGTTTAGAGTATAAGACCCAACATCTTTGTACGTAGAATAAATCTTGGGCCTCTGTCAGGAGTGTAAGACCCACCACCTTTTCTTTTCAATAACTCTTGGGCCTCTACTTAGAGTGTAAGACCCAACACATTTGTGATTAGAATAAAACACATAAATAAAACATTCAACACATCAAACCCTAAAGATACAAAATCTTCCATGAATTCAAATATGTCATATCAATGTCTATACTTGTTAATCTTTAATCATGTTTGTTCATATTCTGTTAAGTTTCTCTTGACATTTATATCATCCTTAGTTTAGACATAAGACAAATAATAGGATCCCTTCAATCACAACTTAGTTCAAAAAACTAGTTCCCTGGCCTCCTCTTTGGCCTTATACAAGCATCATTGCCTCCTCTTGGGCATCTATCGTACCTCGAAAAATATGATCCTCGCGATGGACGCAAAAAAATTGTTCGAAACAGAGTCGCCACCGAACTTTATTCATTCCAAGGAAGGAATAGGAAAATATCGATAAAACCTTTAAAGGGATAAGAAAATGGTCATCGCAACCAAATTCGGGTTCGGGAGTCGGTTACGTAAGAGGGAAGGTATTAGCACCCTCTACGTCCGTTGTACACAACGGGAACCTCTTGATTCGATTCGAGAGAAAGTTAGCTACGTTTGTTTGTTATATTTTAAAGGATTATTGCTTTCTAAGGGGGGAAATGGGGTGGTTTTTTATTAGGGTGCTCGGCAAGGATTAGAACCCTTGTGCCTATGTATTCCCTCGTGCAATGGGAAAGTCAGAGCATTCGTAGTTCGTGGGACTACGGTTGTTTGGTTAGTGTTTTTTATGTAGGCGCCAATTGTCTACACACGAGTAAGAGAACTCGCACCCAAACAATTGGGGAGAAAGGTCAAAGATTTGGCCCCCTTCACGTCACCTTTTAGGAAGTTGTGTTTGAATATATGATTAAGTGTGTTAAAGAATTTGATTGAAAAAAAAGATTTGATTTGAATGTGTTTTAGGGATTCGATCGCACAAGGCGAGAAAGGAAAGTTTTAGACGTTTTAGAGGTGACAATTGTTCACACACGAGTAAGAGAACTCGCACCCAAACAATTGAGGAGAAGGGCCAAAGACTCGACCACCCTCACTTCACCTTTTAGTAAAAATGTGTTTAGATAGGGATTAAATGTTTTAATGATTGCTTAGAAAGAAATTTGAATGTTGTCGAGTTACAAGTGTTTTAGAGGCGTCAATTGTCCACACACGAGTAATAGAACTCGCACCCAAACAATTGAGGAGAAAGATCGAAGACTTCATCCCCCTCCTTTTCACCTTTTAAGAAATGATGTTTAAGTATGGTTTAAATGTATTGATTTGATTTGAAAAATACTCGATGTTGATCGAGATTTAAATTTGCGTGCGAAATGGTTGAGGACTAATGAAAGGAGGCTCTAATGGTTCAAGGGAAGGTCGATTGCGAGGCAAAAGCGCTCGACTTACAAGTTAGGTAAAGGGACTTGATATATGGATCAAGTGTACTTTAGGATGAATTGTTGGTTAATTGAATTTGTTTTGAAAAATGCTTGACGTTGGATCAAGCTTGTTTATTCTTCTAAAAATGGTTGATTTTAATCTTATGGGAGAGGGATACAATTACTCAAGGGATAATAATCAAGCCACAATTAAAGTAAGACAATCACACATATGCATGCAAACAAGATTGTGAATGTGCAATAAGTATCGTTGTATAAAGCCCAAGAGGAGGCTATGTGAGGTTGATTGCGATCGTGAAAACAATCGACTTACAAGGTATTAAAAGGGCTTGATATTAAGTCAAGATATTAGTTTGAAAAGGATTTTTGGTTAAGCATATGATGAGTGACATAAATATAATCAAGACATGATAATAATCCATAAGAGAAAAGTGTAAACACCACACAAAGATTATAAATCAAATAAAATGGGGGAGAAATAAAATCAAACATGTTAGTGAAGTTTGCAACCTAATTCTAAGGTTTTAATGTTAGTCTAAAAGGAGGGGATAATTCTAAGTTAAATTGTTATGTTTTAAATTTTTTTAGAATTTAAAGAAAATTCAAGCAATTAATTAAATAAAACTAAAATATTTAATAAAATTAACTATTAAAGTTAATTAGTATTAAATAAAATGGTTTAATAAAATTAAGTAAATTTGATTAAAGAAAACAAATATTTTTTAGATTTTTAAAATTAAGTGAGCCAACTTAAAATAATTAACCAAATTAAAATCAATTATTTAATAAAATTAATCACTAAATTGATTAATTATTATTAAATAAAATTTTTTAATAAAATTAATTAATAGTATTTTTGAGATTTTCTAAAAATAGAAATTAAATAAACAAGTTTTTGGGATTTTCCTTTGAAATGTATTATAAGACAAAATATAAGACCTAAAAAGAATCAAATGGGCCAGAACTGGTTAGACTCAGGGGGCGAATAGAAATTCTCCCCAGGCCCAAGTCAGTAGAGCCCAACGAAGGGAGGGGGATCATGGTGGACCCTCAACACATCTGGGGCGTTGAGCTGATCCAAGAGTCAAAATGACTCTTGATCTGAGGGCGTACACTGAAGTTACACCGTAAGACCCGTGGGCGTACACTCGTATGATTAAGGGAGAAACCACTCTACCGGTGACAAGTGTCCACAGTGGAGCCACTTGTCACCATCTCATCCGGCCACCACTAAAGCAAATGAATAAAAAAGGAGACGGGTTAGGAAAACCCTTCATTCTGACTTCAATCTCTCTCTCTATGATGCTCTCTCTCTCAAACCTCAACAAAAGAGGCCTTGTCGGAACCCTAAACAACGGCCGGAGAAGCGGCGGCGCGCGACGGCCGCCACCTTCTTCTCCGGCGACACCACCACCAAATCATAACCCCACGTAAATAGTGCTCCTGGATCTAAATTTGAACTCGGTTTTCTCGAAAACTCACCCTAACCCTACAAACCCCAAGTCACCAACAAACCCTAAGTCTATCAAAACAAAAGGGAACCAAGCAATTGATGGGTGATTCAATAGATTAAAGCATGGTAAGCATAGATCGAGGATCAAAAAAGAGTTAAGGAGGAGAATACGCACCTAATCGGAGTAGCTCCGATTTCAAGAGTCCAGCGAAGGTAAAATCTCGAGCTCGCCTCTTTTCTTCTTCTTTCTACTTTTCTACTCTCTGCTTCTGGTGTTATGACCCAGTGAGTACTTGCTGCTTGCTACGATTGCACAAAAATGTGAGGTTAAGTCACCTATATCAGAGTTTCAGTGTGAAACTCTGATTAGGTTTTGATAAAAATGAGCTCTAGTGAGAGGGGATGAGGAATTATAGTGTAGAACAAATTTTTAGGTTTTTTTCAGCCGTTTTTCCTCTTTTTCTGATGATGAATAGTAGTGCTTTTTATAGGCTTAGAAATTAGGGTTTTTGGTATGAAAACTTGGGGAGGAAGGATTATGGTACAGATAGTACAAATCCTGGAAATTGTGAGTGGGATGCGTCCTTGTACGAATTCCAGGATTCTGAGGTTGTTTTTTGAAAATTGTCTGTAGTGAATTGGAATTGCTTCTAGAATGTGCAACTTTTGTTTGATTTTTTATTGCGTGGTATTTGTGATTTTCATTGCTACTGAGTTTTTGATGATGTGGCTTTTATTTGACTCAAGTTGACTATTGCTGTTTTTGAATGGCTTTGGCATTTGAACACTTAGGAACTCTGAATTTGTTGTGAGCTCTGCTGTCAAAAATTGTGGATGCACTTTTGATAATTTGGATATACTTTCACTTTCATTGTGTTAAGAACCTTATCTGATGTGGTATTCTTGACTTTGTTCATGTTGCTTTATTGGTAACAGTTTCTTTTCTTCACCACATTGCTTGGAAATTGATCAATATTTTTGATGGTATAAATTTTGTCTTAGGCTGTCAAATGTTGTTTTAAAACTGATGATGACTTTGGGAATGACTTGGTTTCAACAACTTCACTTGTTTGCCAGGTTCACTACCATTGGCAGCAACTTAATTGATGGAAACTCCTGGTATTGCAGGTCAAGAACTTCAATGTTAGCAAGACTTCAATCATATCACCACAGAGTTTGATTAGCCCTTTGGTCAGAAAGAGTCTCTGATGTAAATATGGTAAGTGGAGTTTTAATACCAACCAAATCTCTCTCAGTTGATGAGTTCAATCCATCTTGTTCTGTTCTTCGTAGGGTATACTCGTAGCTTACACCAAACATTTTACTTGCAGTCTGCCGATCTGGTGTTGGCCTTATGATGATCCATAGATGTCAATAATTCTGACATAAAACAACAGAAAATCCACACCATGGCATTCATCCATTTACGAAACACCAACCTCTTCCAACATTTGGCTTATAAGACAAACCTTTCCTTTGCTATTTTTTTTGCTAATATTAATCTTACTTATCTTCTTGTGTATACTGTCTACGGAGTTTTGTCATTTTGAATCCAATCCTTAACCATTTTTGACTTATTTGTAGGCTGAAGATGAAGGCATGAAGAAACTTTGGAAAACAACTGTGGCCTTGTAATTAACATGAAGCGCAAAGTTTCCTTTTGCATTGCTTTAGTCCTAATTTTAGTATGACTTGTAGAATTAAGCTTAGTATAACCTTGTAGGATTGTATCATAACTTGCACTTCTTGGAATCTAGGCAATGACACTTGGTTATTCTTGCAATTGTTCTTTAGACATCATCCTTTGTAAATTTCCAATGTACTTTCTTTTGGTTGTGACCATTTTGTGAACCTTTTGAGTTCAAACTTAATGTTGTTATACTTTGAGAGTAACTTTGTAATTCCCATTTACGTAGTGCCCTTTTACAATTCAATACAGTTTGCAAACTTCTTGGAATGGAAAGAATTCATATGCTTTATAGTTGTGTATTATTGAAAGAATTTGTATGCACTTCAGTATATTTCTTGTGGCATGAATATTTTGTGTTGTTTTGACACAAGACTCATGTGCAACTTGTAATAAAACACCAAATAATTAGCACCATCTAGCTTATGCATTACTCTTATGGCTCAAAAGAATTGGCAGTGTTATGCACACAGGTTTGAAACATAATAACCTCATCATTTTGCACTGATAGCCTCATTAAGACTTGAAATAATTCCACTTGAATAAACTTCAGCATGGCCCAACACCATCTTCATGACCTAGAGAAGAAACTGAGATGTAGCCACGTCAATGCGGGACATGACTTAGAAACTTATAGGAGAACATGGCTTGCAAATAACCTCCACTTGGTTGGAGTTAATCTGAACAAAGCTTAGAAAAGCCTCCATAACATGACACTAAAAAACTTCTCTGCATGAATAATTTGAGCGCATAATTACCAACCTAAAATGGTGTTGGAAACCACTATAAATTGATAATGTATGGGTCGTGGGCTTGAACACTTTGACATCTTTGCACTTGCTTGAACTCCATCAATGGAAATTCCAATCATGTACCACATTTTACTCATTTCTTCCATTTAGAAGAAAAACAAAGAATACCATCCTCCCTTGAATAACAAACCTTGACATTCTTAGCCTTAAACCAAGTGACTAGTGTGAAATCAAATGGAACCTTGGAAATGTACTCTTGGAATTCAATTATTTTGCATTACTTGATTTCAATCCTTTATGATTCAACTTGAATTTGGAATTTTTGCACCTTTGTCATCTTGAACTCCAATAATAAAAATGGTTCTCTCATGTACAAATTTTATGCCCTTAAACATCTTTCTTTAATACTGCATCCACCATGGATGAGGTCAACATCTTTCTTTATTTCCACTTGACATCAAACACAATTGCAAAAAAAACGGTAATCACAAAGAGCGCAAACCAAATCTCCATATCCTAAATTTTAGAGGACCATGGACAAAGCTATATGATGATCTTGATAAGAGTCCGTGAAGCCACAACATGCTTAGTATAAGAAACACGATAGGGTAGGACAAATTTGGGGTATGACAGATGCCCTTATCTAATTGCCTTGAACCCGAGAGAATGAACTGCTGTATAGCATTTAATTTAAGGGTGGAAGTCAATTAGATATAAGAAGACCCCAAAATTTGTCTACCGGAAGGTAAAGTGCTATGGTGTAAGAGCTGACAGAATGAGGTAGCGGGGTTCAAACTGAACAAAATAACTTGTGGTCCTTTGGGTTGTCGCAGCAGTCCCTTATACATTAAGGTTCCTCGATGATACCAAAGCAGTATCTCTGAGGGCAGACGATTCTCTGGGTCGTCGAAGCAGTCCCTTATCCATTAAGGTTCCTCGATGATACCAAAGTAGTATCTCTGAAGGTAGAAGATTCTTTGGGTCGTCGAAGCAGTCCCTTATCCATTAAGGTTCCTCGATGATACCAAAGCAGTATCTCTGAAGGCAGACGATTCTCTGGGTCGTCGAAGCAGTCCCTTATCCATTAAGGTTCCCCGATGATACCAAAGCAGTATCTCTGAAGGCAGACGATTCTCTGGGTCATCGAAGCAGTCCCTTATCCATTAAGGTTCCTCGATGATACCAAAGCAGTATATTTGAAGGCAGACGATTCTCTGGATCGTCGAAGCAGTCCCTTATCCATTAAGGTTCCCCGATGATACCAAAGCAGTATCTCTGAAGGCAGATGATTCTCTGGGTCATCGAAGCAGTCCCTTATCCATTAAGGTTCCTCGATGATACCAAAGCAGTATCTCTGAAGGTAGAAGATTCTATGGGTCGTCGAAGCAATCCCTTATCCATTAAGGTTCCTTGATGATACCAAAGCAGTATCTCTGAGGGCAGACGATTCTCTGGGTCATCGAAGCAGTCCCTTATCCATTAAGGTTCCTCGATGATACCAAAGCAGTATCTCTGAAGGTAGAAGATTCTCTGGGTCGTCGAAGCAGTCCCTTATCCATTAAGGTTCCTCGATGATACCAAACTAGTATCTCTGAAGGAAGACGATTCTCTGGGTCGTCGAAGCAGTCCCTTATCCATTAAGGTTCCTCGATGATACCAAAGCAGTATCTCTGAAGGCAGACGATTCTCTAGGTCGTCGAAGCAGTCCCTTATCCATTAAGGTTCCCCGATGATACCAAAGCAGTATCTCTGAAGGCAGACGATTCTCTGGGTCGTCGAAGCAGTCTCTTATCCATTAAGGTTCCCCGATGATACCAAAGCAGTATCTCTGAAGGCAGACGATTCTCTGGGTCGTCGAAGCAGTCCCTTATCCATTAAGGTTCCCTGATGATACCAAAGCAGTATCTCTGAAGGTAGAAGATTCTATGGGTCGTCGAAGCAGTCCCTTATCCATTAAGGTTCCTCGATGATACCAAAGCAGTATCTCTGAAGGCAGAAGATTCTCTGGGTCGTCGAAGCAGTCCCTTATCCATTAAGGTTCTCCGATGATACCAAAGCAGTATCTCTGTGGTAAATTTGCTGGGGAATAGTTGAGCAAGATTCCTGTTGGAGGAAATGCACTGGCTCTGAAGGGGAAAGCTCACAAGAAACTTTCTAGGATATCCTTTGCTTGGGGAGTAATAACAACAGCTGCTGGGGATTGTCAATATCAACTCCATGGCTGAAGAATGACTTGTTGGGGAATAGAATTCCTTGAGTACGTGCGGGGTATCTACTTCTCTTTTAGAAGAATACTGCCGACTTTGATGGAGGACTGGCCAAGATGCTTGCGAATTGATCCTGGATCCTGTTATGATATGATGTTGGGGATGGAAATGCCATGAATTACATGATGCACTGAAACACATGCTAAGATGAAACTGCTAGGGAATCTAATGCACGTATGAATGCACAAGATATGATAGTGCTTGATATGATTATATAATGTTATGCTAGCATGTTATGCACACGACGATGCAAATGATCGGGCGCGCTGGGGATAAGTTTCCTTGTCGAGGGTATCACCAGGGATTGGATTTTGGTAATTGCCAAATGAAATTGGACTTTGGTTATTTTGGTGTTATGAGGATGCCAACGACGGTGGACTTTTAATGGTTGCCAATGAAGACTGGGCTTTAAAGGGTAGATTTGAAGGTGCCAACGAGTGTGGACTTTTGAGTAGTTGCCAATAAAGGATTGGACTTTGGGTTTTATGGGGATGGTGGGAATGACTACTCGAACCCTTTAGACTTGAACAAGCCATAGATGACTAGGGAGCATGGTTGCCCCTGTTAGACTTGAAAGATTCACTGTTGGGGATTACATTAAGTACATCCCTGAAAAGCTACACTGCTTATGGTGAAGAGCCAAGACGATTGACAACTGATTTGATGCTTTCATGTGGTGAAGTTCTTTTGGAGACTATCTAATTCCTTTTTAGTTCTCCCAACACCAAAACAAATTTTATTATTTTCAAATATTGTCTTTATTAACCGAAGTTTCAAAACACAGTTTATCAAAAACAAAATCAATTTGCAAACAATCAGATAAATTAAAAAAATGAGCACAATTTGGTGAGAAATCTCTCTTTGTATTGATTTGCCCCTGGAATGGGTAAGTATGTACAAGGATGCAATTCCTTAATGAGGTAATTGCAGTGCAAGAAAAAAACATAATGGCAATACAAATTAATGAGGTTCCATTGAGTTTCAACACTGTTATGGTCCCTATGACTTTGATAACTTCAACACCTTGCTTCGTAGGAAGACGGCTGGGTTGATTCCTCTCTTCAGCGGTACATCAGGATCAAGTGGACGTGTAGACTAGATACTTTGCCTTGGAATCTGTCCCTAACTTTTGCCTGGATCTCCCTTTCGGGTTTTCAATCCACCGGGATGGCCTTTTTTGCCTGAACCGCCCTTTCGGGTTTTCAATCCAGCGGGCCTATATCTTTTATTTTATCCCTAATTTTTGCCTGGACTGGTTTTGTTTTTTCAGGTTCACCGGGATTGCCATTTTTGCCTAAGTCGCCTTTTTAGGTTTTCGACTTAGCGGCTTTATTATTCCACTTTTCTAGGCGTAGTATCGCTTAACGTACTCTGCATTCGCCGGGTATGGTAATTCATCACCGTCCATAGTTGTGAGCTCAAGGCACCACCAGAGAATGCCTCTTTTACAACATATGGGCCTTCGTAGTTTGGCGTCCACTTGCCCCTGGATTTATTATACATAGTCATGATCCTCTTGAGCACCAAGTCACCTTCCTGGAATGTCCGAGGATGCACTTTCTTGTCAAAAGCTTTCTTCATGCGTCTTTGATAGAGTTGGCCATGGCATATTGCTGCCAAGCGTTTTTCTTCAAGAAGGTTGAGTTCATTAAACCTCGTCTTCACCCATTCTGCTTCATCAAGCTGAGCTTCCATCAATACTCTCAATGAGGGGATTTTGACTTCTATCGGAAGGACCGCTTCCATGCCATAAACCAATGAGTAAGGAGTTGCCCCTGTTGAAGTTCGCATTGAGGTACGGTAGCCGTGCAGCGCAAAATGTAGCATCTCATGCCAATCCTTATAAGTGACCACCATTTTCTGAATGATCTTTTTGATGTTTTTGTTGGCTGCCTCAATGACTCCATTCATCTTGGGCCTGTATGGTGTCAAATTATGGTGCTCAATTTTGAAACTAGCACACAGTTCATCCATCATTTTGTTGTTGAGATTAGACCCATTGTCAGTGATGATACGGTTAGGTACTCCATATCTGCATATAAGGTTGTGTTTCAAGAAGCGAGCAACCACTTGCTTGGTAACGTTCGTATACGATGTAGCCTCAACCCATTTGGTAAATTAGTCTATGGCAACCAATATGAAGCGGTGTCCATTCGAGGCCTTTGGCTCGATCATCCCAATCATATCTATTCCCCCCATGGAAAATGGCCATGGTGAAGTCAAGACGTTCAAAGGAGTGGGTGGTACATCAATCTTATCAGAGTATATCTGGCATTTATGGCATGTTCGGGCATGATGGTAGCAATCAGCCTCCATGGTAAGCCAATAATAGCCTGCTCTCAATATCTTCTTTGCCATAGTATGCCCATTTGCGTGGGTACCAAAACAACCTTCATGAATGTCTTTCAGAATCTGCTCAGCTTCATGGTTTTCCACACATCTGAGTAATACAGTATCATGATTACACTTGTATAACACATTCCCATTGAGGAAGAAATTTGATGCCAATCTGCGCAAAGTTCTCTTATCCACCGCCAAAGCGCCCTCTGGATATTCTTGTTTTTCCAGATAACGTTTGATGTCATAGAACCATGGCTTTTCATATGACTCTTCATCGGCAGCCAAACAATGAGCTGGCTCTTTAAATCGCTGGAGATCAATATGCGGCCGATGGTTGGGCCATATCAGTTTATACATAGAAGCCAAAGTTGAGAGAGCGTCTGCCATTTGATTTTCCTCTCTAGGCACATGGGTAAAGGTGATATCATCAAATTTGGGAAGTAACTTTGTCACATAATCTCGATATGGAACTAAGTTGGCATGTTTGGCATCCCAGTCACCTCTAATCTGGTGTATTACTAGAGAAGAATCTCCAAACACATCAAGAGTCTTGATTCTTAAATTTATGGCTTCTTCCAATCCAAGTATACAAGCTTCATACTCAGCCATGTTATTGGTGCATGGAAAGCAAAGCTTAGCGGTGAATGACAAGTGGAAATTCTTGGGTGATGTAATCACTGCCCCAATTCCATTCCCATGATCATTTGAGGCACCATCGATCATGAGAGTCCATCGTTCCCCTGGTTCGGGCCCTTCATCTGGACCTGGCTCTTCATAATATTTTAGTACCATTATATCTTCGTCTGAAAAATCGAACTTCAAGGGCTGATAATCATCCACCGGTTGATGGGCAAGATAGTCCGCCAGTATGCTACCCTTGATGGCTTTTTTAGTAACGTATTGAATGTCGTACTCAGACAAAAGAATTTGCCATCGGGCTATTCTGCCGGTGAGAGCAGGTTTCTCAAAGATGTATTTAATGGGATCCATCTTGGAAATCAGATAAGTAGTGTGGGTCAACATATACTTCCTGAGACGTCTGGCAGCCCAGGCTAATGCACAACAAGTTTTCTCGAGTAAGGAATACCTTGTCTCGCAGTCATTGAACTTCTTGCTGAGGTAATAGATAACATGTTCTTTCTTTCCCGTCTCATCTTGTTGCCCCAACACACAACCCATAGATTCATCAAGTATAGTTAGGTACATAATGAGTGGCCTTTCAGGAACAGGCAGTATTAGGATCGGTGGTTCTTGCAGATACTCTTTGATTTTATCAAATGCCCCTTGGCAATCATCATCCCACGCAATTGACTGATTCTTTCTTAGCAGCTTGAAAATAGGTTTGCAGGTGGCAGTAAGATGTGAAATAAATCTGGCGATGTAGTTTAATCTTCCCAGAAAATCACGAACCTCTTTCTCTGTCCTAGGCACATGCATATTCTAAATTGCCCTCACCTTATCAGGATCCACTTCAATTCCTTTCTGACTTACAATGAAGCCCAACAATTTTCCAGATCGTACCCCAAATGTGCTTTGTTGGGGTTGAGTCTCAGTCTAAACTTCCTCAATCAAATAAACAGATTTTGCAGATTGATCAAGTGCTCTTCTTCGGTTTGAGACTTGGCAATCATATCATCGACGTACACTTCAATCTCTTTATGGATCATGTCATGAAAGAGCATTACCATTGCACGTTGATACGTTGCCCCAGCATTCTTAAGTCCGAATGGCATCACCTTATAACAGAAGGTGCCCCATGGTGTGATAAATGCGGTCTTCTCCATATCCTCTGGATCCATCTTAATTTGATTATATCCAGAAAATCCTTCCATAAAAGAGAATACGAAGAATTGAGCTGTGTTGTCAACCAATACATCGATGTGAGGTAATGGGAAGTCGTCCTTAGGACTAGCTCTGTTCAAATCTCTGTAATCCACACACATGCGAACCTTTCCATCTTTCTTCGGTACCAGCACAATGTTGGCAACCCATTGTGGGTACTTTGCTACTGCTAGGAATCCAGCATCAAGCTGCTTTCGGACTTCTTCACGAATTTTGAGAGCCATATCCAGATGGGTCATTCTTAACTTTTGTTTGACAGCATGGCATTCCTCCTTGAGTGGTAACTTGTGTACAACCATATCAGTATCCAACCCAGGCATGTCTTGATACGACCAGGCGAATACGTCAGCGTACTCACGGAGGAGCTCTATCAACTTGGTCTTGACTTCAATTTGAAGAGATGCACCTATCTTTACCTCTCTTCTGTCTTCCTTAGTACCCAGGTTGATGACTTCAATGTCTTCTTGGTGCGGCAGGATGACTTTCTCCTCTTGCTTGAGCAGTCTTGCCAACTCGTTGGGGAGTTCACAATCTTTCACGCCTTCCTCCTCAGCTTGGTAGATTGGGAAATCAAAGTCATATAGGCCCGTAGCAGCGTCTATGTCAAGGACCTCGGTGGTGTTTCTGCATGTTTATGATTTATGCAGTTTATTTAGGAAAGTGTGTGCATGAAAAATATTGCCATTTATTGTAAAGTAAAAAATGAAAGAAAGTGAGCGAAAATTGAATGCAAACTGAAATTTATTAATGATAATCAATGTTTGAACATCAGGTGGCCCATACAATGCTCCACTACGCCTTGGGCAGAGCGTAGGGTTTTTGATAAACAGTCAAATTACGTTTGGTGTGTGAAGAACTGAGGGAATTCAACGGTCTTCCAATTCTGGAGCTTTTCACTAGGCTTTGGTTGTTGGATCCAGCTTGCAGAAGCTTGCTCATCACCATCATGGTCTTCAATGATCATTGCTACTGGAGAACCAAAGATGTGCCCAGCACTTGTAAAAATCTTCCCAACAGGAAGGATCTGATTTCCGTTGTATGGAACAAAAGCTGAATTGCGGGATGGCCGATAACCTAGCCCAAACTTATCAAGCTTTTCAGTCACCTCAACCACTTTTCCCCATCCTTGGGCACTTCCTTCTTCCACCACAGCTTTAGCTTCCTCGTATGAGGCCATTGATGATCTTAACTCTTGGTGCTCTGGTACTCATTGCACAGCCAACGTACTCACCACCTCAAAGGACTGAAACGGTGTCTCGACCATTTCACCTTCAACGTCAATGTAGCGGAACGATGTCAAATGACTTACCAGGATATCTTCTTTACCGCCTATCATAACCATTTTGTCATTGGTAATAAACTTCAGTTTCTGATGTAGAGTGGGCGTAACTGCCCCTGCCGAGTGAATCCAGGGCCTTCCTAGCAAGCAGCTGTAACCAGGATAAATGTCCATTACTTGAAAAGTAATGGTAAAGATAGTAGGCCCAATCTTAATTGGCAAGTCCACCTCACCAATAACCGCACACCTAGATCCATCAAACGCCTTCACTATGAGAGTACTTGGCTTCATGCTTACTCCACTTATAGGCATCTTTTCTAGAGTAGTCTTCGGGAGCACATTCAAAGAGGATCCAGTATCCACCAAGACTCTGGACAACATAGTATCTTCGCATCTAATGGAAATGTGAAGAGCCTTGTCATGGTTCTTCTTTTCAGCAGTCAGATCCTCATCATTAAAACCAAGAAAATTTCCAGTAGTGACACTGGCTATCACATCATCGAATTGAGCTATAGTGATATCTTTGGTAATATGTGTGGCACTCAATACTTTCAACAAAGAAGATCTATGCGCATCAGAACTGAGCAGTAAGGAGAGCATAGATATCTTGGCGGGAGTTTGATTCAGCTGATCGACTACCTTGTAGTCATTTTTCTTTATAATCTTCAGAAACTCTTCAGCCTCTTTCTGTGTGAATGCCCCTCTTGGAGATGACAACCCTTCTTGTAATTTAGCTCTCGAAGTTTCAGCTGGTATATCAATCACCTTACCTTTGTCATTGTTTGGCACATCTACAGGTTTTGCTGCAAAGATTCGACTACTATGAGTCATTCCACTTGGTCCTACTACGGCGTTACACTTAGCACCACCATATTCAACGACTGCCTTTTCTGGCCCTTGTTTAAAAACTTCAGACTCAGGAACACTAACAGGATACTTAATAGTTATCAGAACAGGGCGCACTTGCCTTGGTTTGCTAACATCCGCCTCATCAAACTGAATAACCACAGGTGCAGGACGAACTGATCTTTGTTGGAAAACATTAGCTCCATCATATTCAATGATTATCGGAGCAGGACGAACTTGTCTTTGTTGACGACCTTCAGGTGCATCATACTGAATGTTAATGGCAGCCACACTTTGTTCTCTTCCATCCTGGCGTTCAACCTGAATCACACCTTGATCCAGGAAATTCTGCATATGTTTCTTAACCACCTCATCAGTCAAATTATCAAGCTCATCTTGAGGGATCATCCCACATTTCTTTAATTTTTCTCCTATAACCGCCATAGGAGTACGAATATCTTCAACCCTTGTAATCAATCTCTGTCCGTTTCTTTCTTCTACAACATTAACAGACGGTCCTCCATGCGGGGGCATGGGATTGTTTTTAACATTAGCGCCTCGCTGAGTGAAAGTAAGATCTTTGGACTCAACCAAATCTTGAACTCTGTTCTGAAATGCATAACAGTTTTCTATGGTATGCCCGGGAGCACCCTTGTGAAACTCACAATGGGCGTTGGCCTCGTATCCGGGAGGATATAGGAAAACTGTTGGCCTTAAGTCTCTGAGTTTCAAATGCCCACTCTGATACAGTTGAGAAAAAATCCGGCTATACGGTATTGGCATAAGATCGATATGCCTTCTTGGCCTTGGTTGCCTCTGTGGTGGGGCATTTTGATATTGCGGCAGAAGAACATTCTGATAATTCGGCTGCTGAGCAGGTTGTTGAAGTGGGGCTTGTGCAACTGCAGCCACTTGTTGATACAGTATATTCACTGGGGCTCTACCCCCTCATCCACTCATGACAGCATTGGCTCTTCATCCTTTCTCTTTGTAAATGGCCTCTTTCCTCCACTTGTAGTAGCAACAGCTGCTTTGTTCTTCTTCAGCTGACTCTCAATCCTTTCTCCTACAGACATAACCTCAGCAAAGTTAGGGAAACTTGATCCCAACATATGGTCCAAATATTGAGGCTGTAAAGTTCCCATAAACATATCCATTAACTCTTTTTCCAACAAAGGTGGTTGAACACGAGCAGCCAGCTCCCGCCAACGTTGAGCATATTCTTTAAATAACTCATTGTTGCGTTGAGCCATGTCTTGTAGTTGGGTGCGGTTTAGCGTCAGATCAGTGTTGTACTGATAGTGTTTAAGGAACGCCTCGGAAAGATCTCTCAAAGTATTGATCTGCCCCTTATCCAGCTGCATGTACCATTCCAACGATGCCCCGCTGAGGCTATCTTGGAAATAGTGAATCAGGAGTAGGTCATTTTTAATATGAACAGCCATCTTGCGACAGTACGCTCGCAGGTGAGTTTTGGGACAACTGATTCCCTTGTAATGGTCAAAACTTGGCACTTTAAACTTTTCAGGGATCACAAGTCCGGGAACCAAGCACATATCCACAACATCCAAGCCGGGAGTAGTCTGAACCTCCAAGGCCTTGAATTTTTCTTCCAATGTGCGCAATCGGTCAGCAGATGGATCAGGTCCAACATGTTGAGGAGGTGGAGGTGGTATATAGAAGGCATCAAACTGCTCATCCGCATCACTCACAGATCCATGATGAGCTGAGTGTTCTGACAAATCTATGTGAACGGGAGGAGGGACTCCCTTAGTTACTCCAGAAGTTCCTATCTTTTCAGCGAGCTTTTTGGTATCATCAACAGTTTCAGTATTGTTCTCTTTCTGAGCTAGTACCATCATAGTCTCCAGCAATTGATCCATTTTGGCCTTCAGCGAGTCAATGTCATTCCTCATCGTGTTCTGATTCTCTTCAATTTGCTCCAGCATCATCTTGAAGCTACAGCGGGTCTTGTACCGGTGTCGAGTAGTCAGGTTTTCTATTTGGAGAAATGATAGAGTGAATGAGTTTAATGCTAGGTGTTTTTGTGGAAAATGAACGCAATGATATGTATGCAGGATGAAATGCATTTGTTTTTAGGGAATCATTCGAATTAATCATTAGCTTATACAGGAATATTAAGGAACAAACTGTTGTAAAGAAGACAAAATCTCATTCATTCATAAGATTGTGATAGTCACGTGATACATAATCATTTGGGAGTAAATACAATCCATAAAGCAAGAAAAAACAACATAAGACTCAAAACTTGGGCCTTCGAGCCTCGCACTCCTTCAACTCTTCTTTAAACCTCTTCAACATCTCCTTACAAAGGCAAACAAAATTGACGATGGCTTGAGGGGTAGATTTGTCGAGAGCCTCCAAAGCAACTCTATGCTTCCACACCAAGTCTTCAGCCAACCAGTTACAAAAATCCGCTAGCCCATTAAGCTTGTTGCGGTACATATCCCTATCAGCTATTAGAATGTGAATGGAGCATTCATAACCAGTACAGTCATCTGTAAGGACAGCCTCAAGATGATCCTTCTGCTCTTCGGCAAGCCTTTTGAGATTATTCAACTCGCCACACACTCTATCCCAGTCTGATGGCCCAACATAAGCAACTCTCATGAGACCCTCTTTAAGTTGGCGTTCCATTGCTTCAGAAGCCTTTGACTGGCGTAGAGCTAAGCTTAATTTTTCTATTTCCGCTCTCATCTCTTCTCTAAGTGTCTTTTTCCTCTTAGTGGCAAGGAGCCAAGCTTTCCTATTTTCGACACACTTCTTGTAAGCTTGATCCAATTCCTCCTTAAGCCTATCTATTCGGCTATCAGCTTGGCCAAGACACACCTTAACCTTCTTTTTCTGCTGCTCTTCTTCATTCGCCCAACTACCTATTGCTTCAAGTAGAGTGTTCTTGCGCTGAAGCTCCCACTTCAAGTTATTCTTCTCATTAGTAACATTTTGAAGCTTCGACTCAAGTTGCTCATTTTCCTCTACTAATCTGGCTATCATTGCCTTGAGATCCTCGACTTCCTCAATTGGGACGTGAGTAGGCTTTGGCTCAGGTAAAGGCTCGGACACCTTAATGGCAAAGGGTATCTTGATTTTTTCCACTCTTTCTCTGACCCATGTAAATTACGGTTCTTTAGTAATGTTGTTTCTTCTCCCTAACTCAGCTTTTCCTTTCCTATGGACCTCCTTCCACGCCTTTGTGATTCTTTTGAGTAGGTCAGGGTTCTCAGCTTTCAAACCATGCATTAAGAATGCTTCCAAAGCCTTCTCATCAGGTGGTCCACTCATCGGATACCCTAACTGCCTCACGGATAATATAAGATTAGAATTAATACAGCCGCGGGTTCCGATGAGGGGAACATTAGGGAACTGACCAAAACTGGATATGACTGTATCGTAGTCTAGGGAGTACCAGGATAAGTCAGCTGATCTGAGGGTTCCCAACCTTTAGGCCCAACTTTCGTCCACTTGTTCTATGAAGGGTCCCTTCTTCGGAAGGCGCATTTGGGTCCATTGATATAACAGAGGAGTGCAACACGCAATCATACTCCCTTTCTTAGCTTGTCTCCAACTCAGGTAATAACACACGTTAGCTAGAAGGGTAGGCACTGGGTTTCCTGTGAGGAAAACATGGATGGCAGTAATATCTATGAAATCATCTACATCCACATTAGGAAACAGAACAATCCCATAGATGGCCAATGCTATAACAGCATAGCAGGCTTCCTAACTTTCAGCTTTCAACAAAGTGTCGGCCCTTTCCAACAGAAATGAAATGAGAGGAAGAAACCCTTGACCCCTCCCTTAGTCTTCCAATTGTTGGTGACATCCTGTTTAGACATGTGGAGAGCGTTTGCAATGATTTCATCCTTCAAAGTCACATCAACCCCTTCAAATAGAAACTTGCCCTTCATTGGGATACCCACCAGTTTCTCGTACTCTTCAAGTGTAGGTGTTAACTGAAAGTCTTGAAATGTGAAACATCTCAAGGGAGCATCATAGAACTGTACGAAGGTGCTTAGCATGGTAAAGTCTACGTCTTAATTCAGAATACGCAACAGTTTACCAAAGTTTTTCCCAAAGTTGATTCAGTAGACGGAAGGCATACGCGAAACCAACCCACGTAAAGCAGTCAGATCAGGCCTCTTGAACTTGAAAGAATGAGGGCATCGAAAGTCAGTTTTCATAATTCCTATCTGCAGCAAATGATAATTCTTAGATTCCCTAAAAACAAAAAGGTGTGCAAATGTTATGGTCATGCGATGCTCATGCAAGAGTACAGGATCAAAAGCATCATCTGATTCTGAGGAAGGAGTTAGATACAGGATATCTCTGATCACAAGACCCCCCATAGGTAGGCTCTAATCGGGTAGGTGCCTAGAGTTATGGACATCTTTCAAAGACATTATAGCCATGACGAAGGAACATCAGACGATAATATCCTTGAAAGGACCTCGTCTAAGTGAGGTCTTCGTTTCTTCCCCATGAGAAAGACTCCTCGGAGGCGCCCACTACACAACCATCGACACACGGGTTCTAAGTAGGGTTCTCAGAATCCTAGATCGAGGTTGAAGATATTACTGTCAGAAATTAATGCGTTCGAGGGATCTCATCTGATTGTGGCATTCACATTAACCCACAAAGAGTTAACACTACCAACCACCATGGATAAAAAGGGTTAAAGGTCCTTAGGATCAACGATTCAGGCTCAAAAACATTATCATCGTGATGAAGTAACATCAAAATGATAACATTTCCAAGGGAATCTACTCCAAGCGGGATCTTTGCTTTGGCTCACGCGGAAGAGACCACGCAAGCCTCCACTACACAACCACCATCCTAATCCTATGGTTATACTCGGACTCGGGTATAGAGCCATCTCACAGAGCACCAATGATCAGAGAACCCCCGCAGTGTCACAAGAAATAATAATAGGATATAATAATAATGAGCATGCAAGTAGATAATAGATAATCAGACAAGAAAGCAAACAAGCAAGGGAAGATAAACAAATAAGCGGATGTAACACTCACGAATCGAGTCAAGTTAGGCTTGACTCTCTCTAGCATAGGGCAATGATGATCTATTCCCCAGCAGAGTTGCCATCTGTCGTACCTCGAAAAATACGATCCTCGCGATGGACGCGAAAAAACTGTTCGAAACAGAGTCGCCACCGAACTTTATTCATTCCAAGGAAGGAATAGGAAAATATCGATAAAACCTTTAAAGGGATAAGAAAATGGTCTTCACAACCAAATTCGGGTTCGGGAGTCGGTTACGCAAAAGGGAAGGTATTAGCACCCTCTACGTCAGTTGTACTCAACGGGAACCTCTTGATTCGATTCGAGAGAAAGTTAGCTACGTTTGTTTGTTATCTTCTAAAGGATTATTGCTTTATAAGGGGGGAAATGGGGTGGTTTTTTTATTAGGGTGCTCGGCAAGGATTAGAACCCTGGTGCCTACGTATTCCCTCGTGCAATGGGAAAGTCAGAGCATTCGTAGTTTGTGGGACTACGGTTGTTTGGTTAGTGTTTTTTATGTAGGCGCCAATTGTCCACACACAAGTAAGAGAACTCGCACCCAAACAATTGGGGAGAAAGGTCAAAGACTTGGCCCCCCTCACGTCACCTTTTAGGAAGTTGTGTTTGAATATATGATTAGGTGTGTTAAAGAATTTGATTCAAAAAAAGATTTGATTTAAATGTGTTTTAGGGATTCGATCGCACAAGGCGAGAAAGGAAAGTTTTAGACATTTTAGAGGTGACAATTGTTCACACACGAGTAAGAGAACTCGCACCAAACAATTGAGGAGAAGGGCCAAAGACTCGACCACCCACACTTCACCTTTTAGTATAAATGTGTTTAGATAGGGATTAAATGTTTTAATGATTGCTTAGAAAGAAATTTGAATGTTGTCGAGTTACAAGTGTTTTAGAGGCGTCAATTGTCCACACACGAGTAAGAGAACTCGCACCCAAACAATTGAGGAGAAAGATCGAAGACTCTATCCCCCTCCTTTTCACCTTTTAAGAAATGATGTTTAAGTATGGTTTAAATGTATTGATTTGATTTGAAAAATACTTGATGTTGACCGAGGTTTGAATTTGCGTGCGAAATGGTTGAGGACTAATGAAAGGAGGTCCTAATGGTTCAAGGGAAGGTCGATTGTGAGGCAAAAGCGCTCGACTTACAAGTTAGGTAAAGGGACTTAATATATGGATCAAGTGTATTTTAGGATGGATTGTTGGTTAATTGAATTTGTTTTGAAAAATGCTTGACGTTGGATCAAGCTTGTTTATTCTTCTAAAAATGGTTGATTTTAATCTTATGGGAGAGGGATATAATTTCTCAAGGGATAATAATCAAGCCACAATTAAAGTAAGACAATCACACATATGCATGCAAACAAGATTGTGAATGTGCAACAAGTATCGTTGTATAAAGCCCAAGAGGAGGCTATGTGAGGTTGATTGCGATCGTGAAAACAATCTACTTACAAGATATTAAAGGGCTTGATATTAAGTCAAGATATTAGTTTGAAAAGGATTTTTGGTTAAGCATATGATGAGTGACATAAATATAATCAAGGCATGATAATAATCCATAAGAGAAAAGTGTAAACACCACACAAAGATTATAAATCAAATAAAATAGGGGAGAAATAAAATCAAACATGTTAGTGAAGTTAGCAACCTAATTCTAAGGTTTTAATGTTAGTCTAAAAGGAGGGGATAATTCTAAGTTAAATTGTTATGTTTTAATTTTTTTTAGAATTTAAAGAAAATTCAAGCAATTAATTAAATTAAACTAAAATATTTAACAAAATTAACTATGAAAGTTAATTAGTATTAAATAAAATGGTTTAATAAAATCAAGTAAATTTGATTAAAGAAAACAAATATTTTTTAGATTTTAAAATTAAGTGAACCAACTTAAAATAATTAACCAAATTAAAATCAATTATTTAATAAAATTAATCACTAAATAGATTAGTTATTATTAAATAAAAGTTTTTAATAAAATTAATTAATAGTATTTTTGAGATTTTCTAAAAATAGAAATTAAATAAACAAGTTTTTGGGATTTTCCTTTGAAATGTATTATAAGACAAAATATAAGACCTAAAAAGAATCAAATGGGCCAGAACTAGTTAGAAACAGGGGGCGAATAGAAATTCTCCCCAGGCCCAAGTCAGTAGAGCCCAACGAAGGGAGGGAGGTCATGGTGGACCCTCAACACATCTGGGGCGTTGAGCTGATCCAAGAGTCAAAATGACTCTTGATCTGAGGGCGTACACTGAAGTTACACCGTAAGACCCGTGGGCGTACACTCGTATGATTAAGGGAGGAACCACTCTACCGGTGACAAGTGTCCACGGTGGAGCCACTTGTCACCACCTCATCCGGCCACCACTAAAGCAAATGAATAAAAAAGGAGACGGGTTAGGAAAACCCTTCATTCTGACTTCAATCTCTCTCTCTCTCTCTCTCTCTATGATGCTCTCTCTCTCTCTCTCTCAAACCTCAATCAAAGAGGCCTTGCCGGAACCCTAAACAACGGCCGGAAAAGCGGCGGTGCGCGGCGGCCACCACCGTCTTCTCCGGCGACACCACCACCAAATCCTAACCCCACGTAAATAGTGCTCCTGGATCTAAATTTGAACTCGGTTTTCTCGAAAACTCACCCTAACCCTACAAACCCCAAGTCACCAACAAACCCTAAGTCTATCAAAACAAAAAGGAACCAAGCAATTGATGGGTGATTCAATAGATTAAATCATGGTAAGCATAGATCGAGGATCAAAAAAGAGTTAAGGAGGAGAATACGCACCTAATCAGAGTAGCTCTGATTTCAAGTGTCCGGCGAAGCTAAATCTCGAGCTCGCCTCTTTTCTTCTTCTTTCTACTTTTCTACTCTCTGCTTCTTGTGTTATGACCCAGTGAGTACTTGTTGCTTTCTACGATTGCACAAAAATGTGAGGTTAAGCTCACCTATATCAGAGTTTCAGTATGAAACTCTGATTAGGTTTTGATAAAAACGAGCTCTAGTGAGAGGGGTGAGGAATTGTAGTATAGAACAAATTTTTAGGGTTTTTTTCAGCCGTTTTCCTCTTTTTCTGATGATGAATAGTAGTGCTTTTTATAGGCTTAGAAATTAGGGTTTTTGGTATGAAAACTTGGGGAGGAAGGATTATGGTACAGATAGTACAAATCCTGGAAATTGTGAGTGGGATGCGTCCTTGTACGAATTCCAGGATTCTGAGGTTGTTTTTTGAAAATTGTCTGTAGTGAATTGGAATTGCTTCTAGAATGTGCAACTTTTGTTTGATTTTTTACTGCGTGGTATTTGTGATTTTCACTGCTACTGAGTTTTTGATGATGTGGCTTTTATTTGACTCAAGTTGACTATTGTTGTTTTTGAATGGCTTTTGCATTTGAACACTTAGGAACTCTGAATTTGTTGTGAGCTCTGCTGTCAAAAATTGTGGATGCACTTTTGATAATTTGGATATACTTTCACTTTCATTGTGTTAAGAACCTTATCTAATGTGGTATTATTGACTTTGTTCATGTTGCTTTGTTGGTAACTGTTTCTTTTCTTCACCACATTGCTTGGAAATTGATCAATATTTTTTATGGTATAAATTTTGTCTTAGGCTGTCAAATGTTGTTTTAAAACTGATGATGACTTTGGGAATGACTTGGTTTCAACAACTTCACTTGTTTTGCAGGTTCACTACCATTGGCAACAACTTAATTGATGGAAACTCCTGGTATTGCAGGTCAAGAACTTCAATGTTAGCAAGACTTCAATCATATCACCACAAAGTTTGATTAGCCCTTTGGTCAGAAAGAGTCTCTGATGCAAATATGGTAAGTGGAGTTTTAATACCAACCAAATCTCTCTCAGTTGATGAGTTCAATCCATCTTGTTCTATTCTTCGTAGGGTATACTCGTAGCTTACACCAAACATTTTACTTGCAGTCTGCCGATATGGTGTTGGCCTTATCATGATCCACAGATGTCAATAATTCTGACATAAAACAGCAGAAAATCCACACCATGGCAGCCTTGTCTTGGTGCCATCCATTTACGAAACACCAACCTCTTCGTAGAACAAGATGTAACAGTAAATCAGTTTGATAACATCGTTTCTAAAATCACTTCCTATAACAACTTAGCTTTCAGTGATGAAGAGCTCTCAGAAGAAGGTAAAGGGCATAACATAGCACTCAAGATCACAAACAACTACAGAGACAATTCCCTGGCAAGCGTACTGGTAGGCACTGGTTCATCCCTAAATGTCATGCCAAAATCAACTCTTGAGCGATTATCCTTTCAAGGCACTCCAATGAGAGGCATCGAGATCATAGTCAAAGCTTTTGACGGATCTAGGAAAATAGTTATTGGCGAAGTAGACCTTCCCATAACCATTAGTCCACACACTTTCCAAGTCACCTTCCAAGTAATGGATATCCGAGCAGCGTACAATTGTTTATTGGGACGACCTTGGATCCATGAAGCAGGAGCAATCACCTCACCAGAAGCTGAAGTTTGTAAAGAACAACAAATTGGTCACGGTATGTGGAGAACAAGCTTTAATTGTGCGCAATCTATCACCATTCCCTTATTTGGAACCAGAAGAGGTTATTGGAACTCAATTCCAGGCACTTTCTATAAGCAACGAAAGCAATCGAGAAAAAGGAACATATATTTCCTCATATCAAGACGATGTTCGAATAGTGGAAAACGGTACCACTAGAGGATGAGGACAAGTTGTGATTCCCATCGATAACAGAACAAGAAAAGGTCTCGGTTTTACACCAAAATTTACCAAGACTACAAAGAGGGACGAGGCCACTTGACCTATTCAAGATTTCTTCCACATCGGAGGGTTCCTCCATCCTGCTTCCCAAGGGGTCCACACCATCGAAGGAGATGACCTCGAAGACAATTCTTCCAATCCAGATGAAGAATGGAAATCATACCTCAACGATGAAGGATATATATCACAAGAAGAGACATATATGCCATTTTGCTATCCACATCAAAACTCCAGATATATACCGAAGTCAGATGTCGAAATGACCTATGGAGATCACAATACCGAAGGATGTCGTGCCCCTCCCAATTCATTAGAAACTGATACTCTGATGAAAAATAATTTTGACTATAGCTCGGATGATCCCATGGATGATTTCCCTATTTGGGATCCTCTCTGCCTTGCCCAAGGCAGATGAGTTTTGTTTTATAGGGCTTGTGTTTCAAGAATCGAAAAATCATAAATAAAGATGTCATTCTGAATTCCGGCATTTATTGTTGTTTTCGTTTTTTGCTTTTTCAGAAAATGGTAATCCTAAAATAGACAAAAATAACAAACGTTTTAAAAATACACTATACACCACTTTTTGCATTTTTTCTATCTTTTCTAAAAAGAATCATCAATCACATTATGCAGATTAATTGTTAAAAATCCCATTGAAATATATGATCCAATGCCTTCTCCCAACTTTGAGTTCCCGGTATTCGAAGCTGAAGAAGAAGAGGACGAAGAAATACCAGATGAGATCTCCCGACTACTCAATTAGGAAGAAAAGTCCATTCAACCCCACAAAGAGCCATTGGAAACGATCAATTTGGGTTCAGAAGAAGAAAGAAAAGAATTTAAGATCGGGGTTATGCTCAGTTCAACTATCAGAGAGAGTCTGGTACATCTTCTCAAAGAATTCTCAGATGTGTTTGCTTGGTCCTACCAAGACATGCTAGGGTTGGATACCAATATTGTGAAAAATCATTTGCCATTAAATCTAGAATGTCCGCCAGTCAAACAAAAATTGAGAAGGACTCATCCGGATATGGCCATCAAGATCAAAGAAGAAGTCCAAAAGCAGATCGATGTCGGCTTCCTTACCACGTCAGAATATCCTCAGTGGCTAGCCAACATAGTGTCAGTTCCCAAGAAGGATGGAAAATTCAGAATGTGTGTAGACTATAGGGATTTAAACAAAGTAAGTCCAAATGATGATTTCCCATACCACACATTGACATGTTAGTTGACAACACTGCAAAATTCAAAGTCTTTTCCTTCATGGACGGGTTTTCAGGCTATAATCAAATCAAAATGGCACCAGAAGATATGGAAAAAACCTCATTCATTACACCATGGGGAACCTTTCGCTATAAAGTGATGGCGTTTGGATTAAGAATGTGGACGCAACTTATCAAAGCGCAATGACAACTTTATTTTATGATATGATACACAAATAAATTGAAGTATATGTGGATGACATGATTGCCAAGTCTGAGACAGAAGAAGAACATGTGGAAAATTTGTCAAAATTATTCGAGCGTCTGAGAAAATACAAACTCAGCTTAAATCCCAACAAATGTACATTTGGTGTTCACTCAGGAAAACTTTTGGGATTCATCATCAGTCAGAAAGGAATTGAAGTCGATCCCGACAAAGTCAAGGTCATTCAAGAAAGGCCTTCACCCAAAACAGAAAAGCAAGTAAGTGGATTTTTGGGACGCCTAAATTACATCTCAAGATTCATATTCCTCATGACGGCAACATGTGCACCGATTTTCAAGCTACTCCGAAAGGACCAAGAATGTGTATGGACAAAGGATTGCCAAAGAGCTTTTGAAATTATCAAAGGATATTTGCTGAATCCACCTATTTTGTCTCCTCTGGCAGAAGAAAAACCTTTGATCATCTACTTAATAGTCCTAGAAGATTCCATGGACTGTGTATTAGGTCAACAAGATGAAACAGGAAGAAAATAATACACCATCTACTACTTGAACAAGAAGTTCACAGACTGTGAAACTCGATACACTATGCTCAAGAAAACGTGTTGCACTTTAGCTTGGGATGCTAAACGTCTTCTCCAGTATATGATTTGTCATACCACTTGTTTAATCTCCGAAATGGATCTGATCGAGTATGTCTTCGAGAAACCCGCTTTAACTTGAAGAATTGCCCATTGGCAGATGTTGCTATCAGAATATGACATCGAGTATCATGCTCAGAAAGTCGTAAAAGGAAGTATTCTAGCTAATCACCTGGCTCACCAACTAATTGACAATAATGAATCAATCAGATTTGACTTACCAGACGAGGATGTGATGTATTTAAAGATGAAAGATTACGATGAACCGCTACCAGACGAAGGGCCAGAGCCAGGATCCCGGGGGGTTAATATTCTATGGAGCTGTCAACGCTTATGGAAACTGAATTGGGGTAATCATTATTGCACCTCAGGGTACCCATATTCCTTTTACCGCCAGATTGGCATTCAAATGTACAAACAATGAGGCCGAATATGAAGCTTGAATCATGGGTCTCGAAGAAGCTATCGAATTAAGGATAAAGAACTTGGACGTGTATGGAGACTCAGCTTTGGTTATAAATCAGATCAAAGGAGAATAGTACACATGCCAAACTGGATTCATTCCTTACAAAGACTACGCAAGAAGGTTGTTGCCTTTCTTCAACAAAATTGATTTTCATCACATTCCTCGTGAAGAAAACAACATGGCTGATGCACTGGCTACTCTATCCTCCATGATTACTATAAATCGATGGAACGACATACCCAAGATCGACACAATGCGCCTTGATAGGCCTGCTTACATATTTACAGTTGAAGCAGTCATTGATGACAAACCATGGTATCATGATATCAAATGTTTCCTTCAAAGATAGGAATACCCGCCTGGGGTATCAAGAAAAGATAGGAAGACTCTCAAAAGACTGGCTGACAACTTCTTCCTAAACAGCGATGTACTCTACAAAAAAAACTTCGACATAATTTTGCTCAGATGCGTGGACGGACACGAAGCAAACATACTAATGAAAGAGATTCACGAAGGATCCTTTGGCACTCATTCCAATGGACATATAATGTCAAGAAAAATTCTAAGAGCAGGATATTATTGGCTAACAATGAAATCCGATTGTTACAAATACATGAGGAAATGTCACAAATGTCAGATTTATGCCGACAAGATTCATGTGCCTCCCACTCTTCTCAAAGTCCTCTCTTCCCCATGGGCTTTTTCCATATGGGGAATTGACATGATTGGCATGATTGAACCCAAAGTGTCAAATGGACATTGTTTCATCCTGGTGGCCATTGATTATTTCACCAAGTGGGTCGAAGCAGTATCATATGCCAATGCAACCAGACAAGTGGTGGTCCGGTTTGTAAAAAACATTCTCATATTCCGTTATGGTGTTCCCATCCAGATCATTACTGATAATGGATCGAACCTGAACAACAAAATGATGAAAGAATTATATGCTGAATTCAAGATTAAACACCATAACTCATCTCCCTACCGGCCAAAAATGAATGGAGTGGTTGAAGCAGCTAACAAGAATATTAAGAAAATCATTTAGAAAATGGTCGTGACTTACAAGGATTGGCACGAAATGCTCCCATTTGCTCTTCACAGTTATCGCACATCTGTTCGTACTTCAACAGGGGCAACCTCTTTCTATCTAGTATATGGCACGAAAGCAGTACTCCCCATAGAGGTTGAGATCCCGTCAATAAGAGTATTGTTGGAAGCCAAGCTAACAGAAGTTGAATGGTGTCAAAGCACATACGATGAACTGAATCTATTCGAAAAAAGAGAATGACGGCTTTATGACACGGTCAGTTATATCAACAAAGGATGAAGAAAGCTTTTGACAAAAAGGTCCGACCTCGAGTATTCAGAAAAGGCAACCTCGTGCTCTAGAAGATCCAATCTTTCCTCACTGACTCCAGGGGCAAATGGACTCCAAATTATGATGGCCCTGAAGATAGCTGGTTTATACCTGAGTGAATCGCACACTCAAAGATACCACAGAGTCGCCACTGAACTTTATTTAGACCCACGGGATAGGGAAAATATCGATAAAACCCAAGGGGAAGAGAAACGACAACGGGGGCCGGTTATGCGAAAGGAAGGTACTAACACCTTACGCATTCGTCGTACTTGACGGGAACCATTTTGCTTGCTTCTAGGTTTGGATGGATTATCTATCTAAAGGCTTCTAGCTAAAGAGAAGAAGGAGAAAGAGAGAAAAGGAAAGAAAGGAAGAAAAGTGCTCGCTGAGGATTGGGGCCCTTATGCCTACGTATCCTCATAGTGCATTGAGGAAATCAGAGCGCCGTAGTTCATGGAACCAAGGAAAAAAAGGGGAACGGAAGAAGGTGGAAGGGTGCTCACCAAGATTATCGCGATCTCGTGCCTATGTATCATACATTCGAATGAACGCAGAATCAGAGCTTCCGTAGTTCGTGGAACTAAGACGGAAAACAGAAAAGGAAAGCGGTGTCAAAACCAAGAGCAGAAAGAAGAGGGACACTCCACTGGGGAAACCCGAGCAAATAGGGTGACCGCACTGGGGAAAAATGAAAGGAATGGTGTCAAAACCAAGAGAACAGGATTCAGTATGTTAATTGACTGGCAGTGATTAACCGAAGAAAAAGAGATAACGACTCTGGTGGGGATAAAAGACTTGGTGTCAACAGACAGGCTGTGATGAATCAAAATGAGAGAATACTGAACCAAGAGAAGGTGTTTAACTCTGAAAGGGTTTCGGCATATTAACTAATAAACAGTGGTTAACCGAGAAAAGGGAAGATTGCAACTTTGTGGGGAGAAAGGTTTTAATAGATAAACTGTGATCAACCAAAAGAACGGGTGTAGAACCAAGCGAAGGTTGTGACCCAATGGGCGTTGGTACAAACTGAACGAATAGTACTTGACCAACACAAAGGGTATTAAATCAAAAGAGGTTGCTAACCGCTGAGGAATCGGTGTTAATAGAGAAACTGTGATTAACCAAAAATAAACGAGTGATTAACCAAGAGAAGGTGATTAACCCAAGAGGAACTCAGTGTGTTAACAGTTAGACTGTGGTTAACTGAGAAGACATGCAAATTGGTGTTTTAACTGACAGGTAGTGATTAACCAAATAAAGGAGAAGAACCAAGAGAAGGTTGTGAACTCCTGGGGGTACGGTTTTAATAGGAAAACTGTGATTAACCGAAAAAAGGAAATAAAACTCTTCTTGGGGAATCAAAAAGCAATGATTGACCACAAGAAAAGAAAGTAGAGTATTGAAACAAAGAGAGTTTGCTAACCCAAAGACAATGATCTTAACCAAGAATGTGGTGATTGATCAAAAGAGATTTCAAGAGATAGGAATGATCAAGGATCGACTCGACTGGGGGAAGAAGATACGCTACCGTCTGAGGATAGAGGTGACTAAGCCATGCACATGGTCATCCGTCCCCTACCTGAAGTAGTCAAAATGAGATTAGGAATTCTCCCTTCTCATTCCTTCTCTAACACACAGGTTGTAGTGCACAAGTTGAAACAGACAGCGTAACAGCTCCAAGTTGTACAGTGCTCCAGTGTCGCGCGAAAACTCTGGCTTCGCGGGGGAAAGAGAGAGAAAGCTCTAGAGGAAGCCTAAAGAGAATGCTAATAACTTTTCAAAATGAATTGAAAAATTATTAAATCAAAAGGTGTATTATTGATTGTACACAATTAAACTTGCTCAATAAAGAACAAATTTAATGAAAGAGAGCACAAAACAGTACCAAATGACATTTAGAATGTAACACAAATCATGTCATTATGTGAGCAAAATTATGCAAGAATGGTCATGTGTATGAAATGTTAAGAATATGAACAAATTAAATAATCGAACGCGTGCATAGAAAGTTTATGAATATGCTTCAAACAAAAGTTAAATGCCACTTAAAACATCCATAAAAATTAAGCATATCATTCCATGGAAGTTAGAAGGAGAAAGCATGGCAAACACACTTGAGAACAACGCCAAAATGGCACTCTGTTATAGTGGTAACCGGTTACCTTATATTGAGTAATCGGTTACTCAGTTGAAAAAGGCAAAATCTTGTGAAAATTGTGAAGGGTAACCTGTTACCTTATATTGAGTAACCGGTTACTCAGTTGAAAAAGGCAGCGCTAGTGCAAATTTTGTGAAGAGTAACCGGTTACTCTATATTGCGTAACCGGTTACCACTGTAACATTGGTAAAAATAGCTTTTGCAAAAGCACTTAGAGCATCCAAATCACTTGCTTAAATCACCACATGCTAGGGTATGAGATGTACGAAACAGTAAAATGAGTGAGATCTACCAACCTACAAGCCGGAGGTTTGGCTTGGTGATTATTGCAAAGTGATTTTAATGAAGATAATCAAAGAAAACCAGAGGAATCTTCAATTAAAGCCGAATCGTACCAAAACCGAGCAAATTGCGACGAAACTCCGAAATACGAATTCAAACCGTTGAATCTTGAAGTAAACACTTGAGATGAATCCAAAAGCTAGTAAAACTCCAGAAACTCAAGTATAATTGCAAGATGCTGAAGGTTAAGCTCAAGAAATAATCACTTCCAATGTAGAAGTGATTAATCTTCAATGGTGAAGAGCTATAGTGAGGTTTGGAAAGAAAATTGAGATGAAGATGAAGAAGTTGCAGAAAAAATTCAGAGAGAATTGAGTGTGAAATGTGAGAGATTTGTGTGACAATGGTTGATCCCCTGAAAAATGATTGAAGGCTTGTTTATATAGACTTTTTGTTTGGATTGTGAGAGGTTTAGAATTAGGCTAGGAGTTAGCTTTGGGTGGTTTATAATTGGGCTAGGAGTTAGTTACATTTGACTCACCGAGTCAAGCGGTTAACTCGGTTAGTTATGAAGTTAACTCGATAACAATCCCAATGTAAGATTCATATCCAAGGGTTCACAATTTATGAAAATGAGGTATATGGTAGTCTTGAATGGAAAGGGTACATTGTAGTAAATGCCAATGAAACACTTGAAGAGTTTAGAATATTCCACCTGCCGTTAGAACAATGTAGAATCAAAGACCAAAGAGTGTGCATGGTTGCTGTCCCAAAAATGCAGCAGAAACTGCAAATTTGTACTGAGTAACCGGTTACCCTATATTGAGTAACCGGTTACTCTAGGAAAAAGTTGCCCAGATCACTCAAAAACAAGTGCTGAGGTCCCGATTTCGATTTTCCACCCCTTGCTTTGATGAGTAGGCATGGAAACCCTTGTTTTGTGCTTGTTTTGATGATGTGATGATCTTGTAAAGATTTGATTAATAGGGCTTGAAAAACCTGAGAATCCTGCAACAGGAAACACATAGAGAAAAAGTACGAATGCGTATGTCGGCGATACGAATGCACCTGCTTATGCAAAAGAAGGAGGTCAAATTCGGGTTACGATAGACCCATATGCTGTTATGAAATCCTTCTCAGGTGGTGCCTTAAAACTCACAACTATGAATGGTGAAGAGTTCACTTGACCTACAAATGTCGACGTAGTCAAGAAATACTTTGCCTAATATATATATATATATATATATATATATATATATATATATATATATATATATATATATATATATAGCTCGCTAAGTTGAAAACCCGAAAGGGCGACTTAGGCAAAAAAGAGCGTCTCGATGGATTGAAAACCCAAAAGGGCGGTCCAGGAAAAAATTAGAGACATAAATAGAAAATAATCATCCTGATAGATTGGAAACCTGAAAAGGCAATCTAGGCAAAAGTGTCAAGAAATACTTTGCCTAATATATATATATATATAGCTCGCTAAGTTGAAAACCCGAAAGGGCGACTTAGGCAAAAAAGAGCGTCTCGATGGATTGAAAACCCGAAAGGGCGGTCCAGGCAAAAATTAGAGACATAAACAGAAAATAATCATCCTGATAGATTGGAAACCTGAAAAGGCAATCTAGGCAAAAGTTAGGGATTTATGGCAAGTAACTGACTCCAACAAAATTGGATCATCTCAGACGAACGTCATCTGAATCATCGATCAAGTCACTTTCAACAGAAGCTCAAGAATACTTGGAATTCAAAGTTGTTAGAAAGATAGTGGTCATTATGTTTCAATGTAACCCTTTCCCTTTAAATTACCATTTTCTAAATTTGTAATGCTCCATGGGATCACGCATTTGGTTGATTACCATCCTATTAATAAAAATTTGAGCCTATGTGCTTTTTGTTTGCAGTTCTCACTTTTATTCTGCCTTGCAAAATGACATTTTTATCCGATTTTCATTCTTGAAACAAAAAAAAATGAATTTACCTTTTTGCTTTTGAAATAAGGACGACAAGTTCCTTTGATTTATGAACATAATAAGAAATAACCACAGCTTCTCCAAGACTAATTAAAACCTCGAAGTACAAAATCGAGTGCTCTTGCGATCGGTCTCGCAAATATCCCCGAGTGGCGGATCATTACCTCAAATGGATATGATTGGACATATTATTCATCCCCAGTAAGGGTCAAGTTTCTTTTTTCTACCAAACGGATATTGAAATCAAGATAAGATCTAGTTTTTTTCCCCGACAGGGTTTTACCATTAAAAACACCAGTGATGCATCTATTCCCCAGAATGGCCGAGTATCCGGTTTTGTTCATCACCAGTTTGCGTGTTGTGTCTGTTTTGTCAGCATAAGCATAAAATTCATTCATACATCATGCATAATCAATTCATACTCATATTCATAATGCATAAGTTGCATCATTCACTTTGGTTGTGTTTATCCCCAAGTGATTTTCCTTTCTCCAATAGAGTTGTCAACTTTAAGCAGAAAATGTACATTCTTTCTAAATCCCCATTGAGTTTGATCCTCGTGGAAGTTTCACTCCAGTTCTCCTTTCCACTCTTGGATAGGATAAAACTCCCAGTTTGAGTTCATTCCTCATCTGGAGGTATCTTCTTTTACACAGTCTCTCTGGATTGAAATCAGTCATTGACATTTTAATAACTTAGACCTCTAATGGAGAAGGATATCCAATGGAACCTTACTCTTCCTCAGCGAAGACACAGTTTACTTTCCCAAATAAAGGAAAATCCCCAGTGAAAGCTTTTCAGCAAAATCTCTTGGTAGCAAGGACATCACATATCCCAAGAAGTATCTACCAATCGACAAATGACATTCTCTTTCAGAACAATTTGTTTATCATCATCGAAGACAAGTATATTCCTCATTAGAATCTACGCATGACAAAACAAGTGGCAGTCTCTTAAGAAGCTTGTCCGTGTCCCAAAATTCCCAGTGGGTCGACAAATGGCAATCTCTTCCCGAGAAGTTTGTCCCTCTTTCAATGAAGTCATCAACACCTCAAAATTGCCCTACATCGTACGACATCCCTTCTGAAGAAGTCTCGAAGGGAAGTATGATAAAATCTCTCCAAGAAAATGACATATCAACAAAGAAGTTTGCAAACCTCTACATTACAGTCTGTGGCATTCCTTAGTAAGCCTGTTATTAGATCCATGCTTATCCTATGTCATCTCTCGAAAGAAGTCTCGAAGAGAACTATGATGAAGCTTACTTCCATCAAATAACATCTCCTCAAGTGAATTTCGGAAAGAAGTTTGATGAAGACCCTCACATCTTGTCTACCTAAACCTTGTCAAGAGAAAGACTTGATAAGAAGAAACTAAGACTAGTTTCATGGTTGAAGACCAGGATCGAGGGGAAGTTTATCTCAAGAAACTGAGACTAGTTCCGTGGCTGAAGACTAGGATTGAGGGGAAGTTTATCTCAAGAAACTGAGACCAGTTCCATGGCTAAAGACCAGGATCGAGGGGAAGTTTTACCCTTTTCTAAGTAGAATTACTTAGTAAAAGAAGATGGATAAATCATGTTCCAACATTGTAAATTTGTCACTGTTCAAGTTATCATATCATCTACATTCACAGTCAAAATTCTGGGTATTCTGATATTTAATCCTCTTTTACCTTGAATGTCGGAATATTTTCATCATTCATTATTCAGGTCCAAGAATATTAAATAGGGGCATCTATCATACCCTAAATTTTGACCCCAAGATCCCACATCATTTGCATATCATATGAATATACTTTCATTCATCACTAACCCATCACAAATACAAGATATGTGTGCTTACTTGCTTCACAGGTTAGGTGATCCCCCTAAAGCTCAAGCAGATGAATTATCAAGGGATAAGCATCATATTCAACACCAGAAGTCTCTATATCATCCATGAAGATCAAGAACCTCTTTCCTTAAGAATCAAGCACAATTCTACATCACTTCAAGTAGATCAAACCCCAAGATCATCTGAGGCACCAAATTAGGGTTTTGGTTGATCAAGGCCTCCAGAAAGAAATGTTCATTTAAGCATGAGCCAATTCCTCAAGATGTGTTTCAAAGAACTCAAATATATCATATTATTCCATTCATATGGTTGAATTGACCCAAAGAACTCTATTCATAAGCAGTGCAAAGATTCAAATTCATATGGACCATAAACTAGGGTTTCTGACAAAAAGTCAACCATGTCGTTGACATTTGACCAAGGCACGATCTCAAACCTTGGGACATGATTCAAGACATTCAAAAACACCCTTGGAATCCATCCATGATGTTTAATTTAGCCCAAGCATTTGATTTCATAAAGAATCAAAACGTTCAAGATTTATCTGATACAAAAGTCAGCTGTGTTCAAAATCAAGTTTGACTTTGTAAGTTTTTGGTCAACCATGCCCTTTTCAAGTCAAGAATGATGTTAATATGTAATTTGGAACATGATTGATCAAGAAAAATCAAGAAAAGTGAGATAACTTGTAAAGAGGGCAACCTTAGAAAACCTATAAATTTCACTAAGTTAAGGAAAAACATGATTTTAACCCTAATTTGCAAGGTCATAAGTTCCAAACCAAGCAACCATTTTCTTGGATCCAAAGCTCAAATGATAGATCTTCTTCCATACTACAAGCTTGTTGGGCTGAATCATCCCCAAAAAATGCATAGATTTTGAGATATAAAGCCATGAAGTTGGAAAAGTTTATGTTTTGTACTTTGACACTTAGAAATTTTTAGGCAGAAACTGTTTTGTGTTTTGGCCAACTTTGAGGACATTTTTCACCATGATCCAAGAAGATTCAAGACCAAAGGCAAACATCAAAGTTAATGTTCTGGACTGGGCAGGCGTTGTGCCCCCAGAGGGGCAAGGCCCAATCCAATCCAGCCATTGGACATGCCCAATATCCAGAAACTAGCCGTTGGGCAGAAACTAGCCGTTGGGCACGTCCCCTTCACTCGCTAAGCAGTTCACGCGGCCAACTGTCTCCCCGAATCTCACGGAGACAGTTAGACCTGGTCAAAGGGCCACGCACTTTGCCCTCCACTTGGCAACCCCTCATTGGTCGACCAGGCGCTTTGATCGCATGGGATCTCCCCATAAATACCCCCTCATTTGAGAGGGGTAGGTATTCAATATCCAATACTTGAACCCTTATACTTGCTTTTCTCTCTTTTGACCAAACACTTACTTTGGCATCGAAGTACCTTGCAGGTACCACCCCCTTTTTTTCTCTCCTACAAGCACCATCACTTGTCCTAAGCGAAGGCCACGACGATCCAGTCTGATCACCTCCGATCAGTGGTGCCGTCTGTGGGAAACTAGCTTCCCCGTCTTTTGATTCAAGATCCTCTCTTTTTTCCATCTCGAAGACCAAAGCTTTCTTCATACCTCTGTCGATCATTATGGCCTTCACCAAGAATGATGTTATCCGTCAAGAATCCACCATCGCTATTATCACTGACAACACCGACCACGTCCTCTTCGGAGCTGCTTTCTCGGAGACAGATCATCATGATGGGAAAACCGCATCTCCTACTCCCGATGACGTAAAACCTCGAGCACAAGCCGCTGAACGTGTTTCCGAACCTATTTCGGTTCCTCAAAACGCTGACCCCAGCACGGCTGCTCTTGTAGCCTCTCTCAACAGGTCAAACCTCTTAATCTTCCAGCAAGGAGAAAAGATCAACATTCTCTAACACATCCTCCAAGAACGCATGCCCTCGAAGAAGCCTCGCATCCTGTCTCCACATCCTCAGAAACGGAGGCGTGATAGGTCCAGAAGCCTCTCCCTGGAAGGAAGGCGATCAAGGTCGGCGGAACCCGCGTCCGATCTCACACGAAGACAACATCGGTCTCCCCCGAGGAAGTCAAGGTGTTCCCCGGTGTCAAAGAAGTCCAGGCCCACTGGAAAGTTCGAGCATCACCGGTCGCGCAGGCACTCTCCACGACGGAGCAGAAGCCATGATCGCAGTTATTCTCTTTCCGGTTCTCCGAGCACAAGCAGTGACGAAGACGTACACGACCCCCTCTCACAAGAGATCATGGACACCAGAATTCCTCGTGGGTTGGAGAAGCTCCCTACTCTAGCAACCTATGATGGGACCACTGACCCCAGCGAACACATAGAGAACATAGAAGCAATGCTCCATTACCACAACGTGATCGGGGCCATAAAGTGCAGATTATTCCCGATCACATTAAGAAAGGGGCAATGGCTTGGTTCAAGCGCCTTCCTCGAGGGTCGATCACATCATGGAGAGATTTGAAGAGCCGATTTGCCTGGCACTTTACAGCTTCCCGACAACATCTTAAGTCGGAGGCCACCTTGGAAGCTATTATACAAGGCAGGGATGAATCCCTGCGGGCATATATCGATCGGTTCAATAAAGAAGCCGTGGAGGTCCGTACAATGGACCATATGAAGAAATATTTTCTCGAGAAAGGCTTGAAACCCAAGAGCGAGTTTCGCAAAGCCGTGGGCATCGAGACCCCCCGCACGTTAACAAAGCTTCTCCGGAAAGCTGAAGCGTACATACAGTACGAGGAGAAAGAGGCTGCATACCATACCCGGGAAGCAAGAGATCACGAAGGCGCCCGAGCACAAAAAAAGATGAGCCGGAGACGTCCCGGCAAGGAAAAGAAAGGCGGCGAGACGATCGTCCCCGAGAAAGTAAAGGGCCTGTTGGCCGGTTCACGGAATATACCCTGCTTACGGCTCCCCGTGAACACATTCTCTCATAATGCATTAATACTGAATTCAAGCAAGGGGCGTCAGATTCCCCAAACCGACGACGTCCAAGGGCAACGTCGACAAGAGCAAGTATTGTCGCTTCCACCGCAGCCACGACCACACAACCGAGGACTGCGTGCACCTTAAAGATGCAATAGAGATCCTCATCAAAGAGGGTCATTTGAAGCAATACGTAAAGAAAGGCGAGTCCTCCCGACGAGAGGCCTCAGATTCAAAGAAAGAGGCAGAATCGTCTCAATCCAGTCCTCCTCCGCAGGTCGCAATGTCCATTACGCGACCAGAGGACTTCGTCATTCCAGAGGAGCCTTCCCAGATATCCGCCCACAGCACTTGGGAAGTATTCCCTGCAGCCATGGTTATCTCATGCGGGGGGTACAATGAGCTGACAGTATGATCTATCAAGAGGAAGTTCAAACAGCTTATAGATTACAGTCCTGACTGGTTGTCTACGCTTGAGAGAATCAAGGGGTGCTCCCGACCGATCAAGTTCTACAGCGAGGAGCTGCCCGAGGGCTCTTCAAATTCTCATATTCCTCTACTCATCAGGACCAAATTAGCAAACACCGATGTCAGAAGGATCCTGGTGGACCAGGGTAGTTCAGTGGACATTATGTACACTGGCCTGTTCTGCGCTCTTAAGCTAGACCAGAAGAACCTCTCACTGTATGTGGGATCCTATTTGCAGGGGTTCAACGGAGCCATGGCCAGACCCTGGGGGTACGTGGAGCTGCCGGTCACATTCGGGGAAGAAGAGGCATTCAGGTAAATCAGGACCCAGTTTTTGGTGATCGATTTCCTGTCACTATATCAATGCATTTTGGGGATACCAGCCCTTGCAGAATTGGTTATTGTTCCTGCAACCGTCCACCTCAAGTTGAAGTATTATACCAAGAAGGGTCACATCGCAACTTTGCATGGGGACATAGAAGTTGTCAGCAGATGCTTCGAGGCAGCGACCAAGAGACAGAACCAGATTGGAGCAACACCTAAAGTAGCCAAACGGGCAAGGGGTGAAGATCGTCCAACCGAAGATGGCCAACCAGACAAGAAGCCTGCACTCCCCGTGCATACTATCGACCTTGACATCCGAATTTTAGAAGACGGCAAGGAAGATAACGGTGAGGGTGCGCCAACGGGGATGACCAACTCCCCCACATCAGCCCTCATGCGACCAGTTCCAGACGGAGAGTTCGAAGTCATCACCTTCAGCAACAACCCCAACAAAGGAGTAAAGATAGGTGTTGGACTACCCGACGAGGTCAAGCTACGGCTGAAGAAGTGCCTAGACGACAACACTGACTTATTCGCTTGGAGCGCAGCAGATATGCCTGACTTGGACCCTGAAACTGCGTGCCACGACTTGACCGTTGATCCAGCTGCCCGTGCCGTTGCGCAACGAAGAAGAAATCAATCCAACGAGAAGGCACAGACTGCCGAAAAACTTGTACAAGACCTCTTAGAGGCAAAATTCATTTTGGAGGTCAGGTATACAACCTGGCTGTCCAACATTGTACTTGTGAAAAAACATAGTGGAAAATGGCGCATGTGCATTGACTACACCGATCTCAACCGGGCTTACCCAAAAGATGCTTATCCTTTACCGAGCATAGATAGACTCGTAGATAACTCCGCAGGTTTCAAACTCTTGTTCTTCATGGATGCCTATTCGGGATACAATCAAATCCCTATGGCCGAAGAGGACAAGAGGTATACCGCATTCATGACCTCCTCGGGGAACTATTACTACAACGTAATTCCCTTCGGTCTGAAAAACGCTGGGGCCACGTACCAGCACATGATGAACAAAGTCTTCCGATCTGAAATCGGGGACATGCTCGAAGTTTACATGGACGATATGATCGTAAAGGCCCAAAAGGAATCCGATCATATGACTCACATGCAAAAGGTTTTCGACCATGCCAGGAAATGTAAAATGCGCTTTAACCCAGAAAAATGTACCTTTGGTGTACGGGCATGGAAGTTCCTCAGATTCTATCTCACTGAAAGGGGAATAGAAGCAAACCCAGATATGTGTCGAGCATTCGCAGAATTCCCCACGCCCAGGTCGAAGAAGTCCATACAATCCCTAAACGGGATGCTCGCTTCCCTTTCTTGTTTCGTGGCCAAATCCGCTCAGCACGCCCTGCCCTTCTTTAAACTCCTCAGGAAAGAGACCAGTTTCGAATGGACAGACGAATGCGAGCAAGCTTTGGCCCACCTTAAGCGGGCGCTGTCCAAGCCACCTATACTTTCTCGACCACAATGCGGGGAAACTCTATACTTATACCTCTCTGTCGCCAGCGAAGCCATTAGTGCTGCTCTCATCCGTGAAACAACGGACGGGAAGAAGTCCATCTATTTCACCAGCAAGGCCTTACAAGGTCCAGAAGTCAGGTACGCACAGATAGAGAAAGTCGCCCTTGCTCTCATCACCATCGCGAGGAGGCTTAGACACTACTTCCTGGCCCACACCGTTGTTGTCCGTGCAGACCAGCCCATCAGGCAGTTGCTATGCCGAACAGATATGGAGGACAGGATGCTTAAATGGTCCCTGGAGTTATCAGAATTCGACATTCATTACAAGGGCAGAAAGGCCCTCAAGGCACAAGTTTTGGCCGACTTCGTGGTAGAAATGACTCTGCTACCGACCCCGTCATGTGGAGCACATAAATGGACCGTTCACGTAGATGGGGCATCCAGCCCCTCAGGTAGCAGAGCAGGTATCATCCTCGAAAATGAGGACGGAATACTAATCGAAGTATCGCTGGTCCTGTCCTTCCTTACATCCAACAACCAAGCCGAATATGAAGCCTTTCTCGCGGGACTACGGCTGGCCAAGGACGTGGGCGCCAAGGAGGTAAAAATCTACACTAATTCCCAACTCGTAGCATCACAAGTACGGGGAGAATTTCAAGCAAAGAACGACCAGCTGGCCGAATACTTGGCGCTGGTAAAGGAAAGACTTACAAAATTCGATGCGTGGGAAGTCCAGCACATCCCCCGCGAAGGAAACACACGAGCAGACATCTTGTCCAAACTAGCTAGCACCAGAAAGAAAGGCGGAAACAAGTCCGTCATACAAGAGGTACTCGTCCAACCTAGCATCGAGAAACCATCCCAGCTGCTCGACGTCAACATCATCGGGGACACCCATTGCTGGATGACTCCCGTATACAACTACCTCACCAAAGGGGAGTTGTCCGAGGACAGTAAAGAAGCCAGCGTAACTAAACAACGAGCCTATTCATATGTACTGGTTGAAGACAAACTCTACCGAAGAGGATTCTCCATCCTCCTATTGAAATGCGTCGAGGAGAGTAAGGTCCCCTAAATTCTACAAGAAATCCATGAGGACATCAACGCGCAATACTTGGGGGGAAGGTCCTTGGCATGAAAAGCCTTGAGCGCAGGATATTACTGGCCAACCATGCAGCACGATGCCAAGGAGCACGTCCAAAAGTGCAACCGGTGTCAGCGTCAAGGGAACATGCACTTGGCACCCCCAATGAATTGAAGACTCTATCCTCGCCATGGCCCTTCGCCTGGTGGGGGATGGACATACTCGGCCCCTTTACAACGGGGTCTTATCAAAACAAATTTCTAATCATGGTCGTCGACTACTTTACGAAGTGGATCGAAGCCGAAGCCCTCACTAAGATCACAACCTTCAACATACTTCGTTTCTACAAAAGAAATGTCATCGCAAGGTTTGGGGTGCCCCAGGCCCTCGTGACTGACAATGGAACTCAGTTCACGGACAGAAAGTTCCAAGACTTCATCGCCAAATTAGGCACGTAGCAGTACTTTACTTCCGTCAAGCATCCCCAGACCAACGGGCAAGCAGAGGCTGGAAATAGGGTGATCCTTCGTGGTCTAAAGCAAAGGCTGGGCGAATCTAAGAAGAGATGGGTCGAGGAGCTACATAGCATGCTCTGGGCCTACAGGACAACACCGCAGTCCACCACCGGGGAAACCCCTTTCCGACTAACCTACGGAACCGATGCGGTGATACCGGTAGAAATCAGAGATGCTTCCAGACGAACGGAAGCTCCCCTTGACGAGAAAATGAACGACGAATCCTTAAGAGAAGAGCCCGATCTGGTCGAAGAAATACGATCAGGAGCAGCTCTCCGCGAGGCCTCGCTGAAACAACAAATAACCTTGCGCCACAACGCTAGGGTCATAAAGCGCGACTTCCCCGTTGGCAGCTTGGTCCTGCGCAGAAACCAGAAATATTCACGCGAAGGGAAGCTGGCCGCAAACTGGGAAGGACCCTACAGGGTCAAGTCCAAAACGGGCACAGAAGCATACTACTTAGAAACTCTGGACGGAGAACCATTTGCTCGACCATGGAATGCTTAAAAGCTCAAACAATACTACAGTTAAGTCTAACCACGAGGTCGAACTAACTGCCGACTAGATCACCCCAAATGGGGAGACGTCGCGGCCACAGGATCGTGCCCTGGTGAAGCATGATCCATTCTACAACGCCGGCCAGCTTCTGGTCATGGGACGAGCAGATCCTGTGCACAATGGGGACACCTCAATCGAGCTCCACCGTTGCCACACCAATCAGGCATGACACCTTGCTCGCGATGGGAACAGTCCAAGCCCATGTGTTTAGTACCTCAACCGAGGTCCTAGTCTCATCACCGACAAAAGCACCTTGCCCTCCTCGACGAGTTTCCCAGCCTGTCGAGCACAACAAAAATAAGTCGAGCAAACGTCCATTCAAACAAGCATAAATAAATAAATGCAACAAGAAATTTCCAAACATAATGTTAATAACATCGGCTACAAGGCCGGAATAAGTCAGGGTTACATCAAAAGGGCAGCGCCTAACAAAACATTACATCAAAAGGGCACGCAGGCCCACAAAATACATGTACATTCAAAAATATCCTAGTCAAACTAAACGACCTCGCTAACACCTTCCTAGGGAACCACCTCGCCGTTAACGACCACATTAAGCGGACCCATTCCCTCGGTCAGCAATTGGACTTCAGAATGAGGGCCTTCACCTGCTCCAGAGCAGCGTTAAAACCAAACTCAGCTGCCCCCAGGTTGTCCTCCCCGAGGACACGGATCCTTTTGATCAGGTCCCTCCTCGTCCCCAAGGCCCTCTCATCCTCAGTATCATCTTCACCCACTGCCGACGACCCTACCAGCTCCGCCATCCTCGCCTTCAAGCGGGGCATTCTCATCATTAACATTCTTCACCTCCTCCTTCATTTGGGTCACTTCTTTTTGAAGCAGTATCTTGGCCTCCTGGTGACCTTGCAGCTTCTTCAGCTCATTATATATGTCAACGTTCTCGCACTCCAAGGCATTGATCCTGGACTTTGCCTCCTTGAGGTCGGAGCGATGAACTGCGTTTGCATCTCCCAGGGCCAACGCCGCTTCCTATATCCTGTTCATACCTGTTGTATCCTGGAAGAGGAGCTTCCTCCGTGCCTGAGGATCAGCAGACAGAATCGTTGAGGCATCAAGATCTGGGACGACAATGGAGCTCCCCTCCAGGAGAGCCACCCGAGCAGCCCGCATGAGAGGCCCCAATATCATCCCGCTTCCTCTTGTGGGATGATTCAGGAGTTGGTGGTATGGAAGTCATCCCCGGGGTAGGACCAGCGTCGGACACGAACTTCTCTAGCGTCGCTTGCTGCTTGGCAGCTTTGGCTTTGGGAACCAAAGATACCTTCTTCTAAACTTTGGCTGTCTGCGACCTCATCAGACGCTCCCTCATGTCGGCCATTTTTTTCTGCGAACACAAGAAGACAAAAGTTAGCAGATATAAGAAACTTAGCAAATACGGGCACGAGAGCAAGTTATACCAAGAAGCTGGAAGGCCACGTCGTCGTTTTCACACTTGAGGAGGGCCTTAGTGTTAATATAACGGTCTGCTCTTGCAGACACCCCATCATCCCCGAGCAGCTCTTTACCATCTCTGTCCACCACGAAGGCCGGAGTGAAGCTCTCCACATAGGCATGGAGCACACGGTAGGACTCCTTTCACCTTGCAGAGTTGGTCGTGCTTTACCAAGAACTGGTCGGTCCTGTATCTGAAGTGGGCGAACACCCACTCCAAGGGGAACTCCCGAACCTCCTCCTCAGTAAATGTCGACTTGGTCGACAGGGGCTCGTGAGCTATCCATTGTAGGCCCCCCCTTGCAACCTGGACGTTAGCATATTCGACGGCCTGCTCCGCCTCCTCTTGCGCGGCTAGGGCGTCGGGCATGACTTCTTCACGAGGATCCGCCATTTTCACCTGAAAAGTAGAGGAAGAAAAGCGAATTCGACAGATAAGTTCAAATCCACTCTTCCACCACTAGTCAAGTGAAAGGGCGAGGAAGAAATCGAGGACAACCTCGAGCCCACTTTGACCGCGACTTGATACGATGACACTGTCCCCTTACTACGGGGACGAGTTTCCGCGACTTAACAAGGACTTGAGCTCTCACAAAGCAAGCTCGTCACGCAAAGCCAGAGCTTCGCGTCGAACAGGCCTAGTGCCCGACTACAAACCTAAAACTAATCCTAGCCAGAATCTAGGAGAATCTACACCAGAAAAAACCCAACATGCAGTCCAGGTTCTTCGTGTTCTTCATGTTCTTCATAAATTTTCCAGAAATTCATGTGTTCATCGAAGAACACATGAATCTTCAACCGGAGAATTCATATGTCACCGGAAAATTCATGAAGAAACCCAGAAAACGAAGAACTCCATGAGAAACGCAGAAAAGATGAACAAACTTACTTGAATATGAAAAGTTGGAGATGAAGGTGTGGACGAAAGCGATGAAGATCTACGACGGCGAAGGTGGGCTCCGGCGAGGGGACAAATTGTAGAGCAAAAGAGAGGAGAGGAGAAATTTGTGAGAAGTGTACAAATGAATTCCTCCTCCCCCCTTTTATAAGTATTTGCTCGTGGGGAAGCGTGAAGGCCATCATTGCCTAGGCGGCTCTAGGTCTGACAAAAGGCTGCATGTTCAACAAGTGTCAAGAGGAATCTTCATTTGGCATTCCCAAGTATAAATGTTACATGCACCAGGCCTCTTGTTATTCTGCGAGAGCACCCCTTCACCGACACACACCAAAGGTCCCCGGCATAAAAATGCCACTACGGTGGGCACCTTCGCAAAAAACGTGCTCGACAGAAAAACAACCTTTGTACAAGATATTCTTCGAGCAACAACGGCTGGCCAGACAGATCAAATCACCATCGTTGACCAGCTTAACCTTAGCGAAGGCGAAGAGAGTCTCCCCGAACGCTACTCAAAGATAACTGTCCACAAGGATACCTTAAGTCCTCACTTTCCACCAAAGCAAGGACTTGGGGGGCTCCTGTTCTGGACTGGGCAAGCGCTGTGCCCCCAGAGGGGCAACGCCCAATCCAATCCAGCCATTGGACAGGCCCAATAGCCAGAAACTAGCCGTTGGGCAGAAACTAGTCGTTGGGCACGTCCCCTTCACTCGCTAAGCAGTTCACGCGGCCAACTGTCTCACCGAATCTCACAGAGACAGTTAGACCTAGTCAAAGGGCCACGCGTTTTACCCTCCACTTGGCAACCCCTCATTGGTCGACCAGGCGCTTTGATCGCATGGGATCTCCCCATAAATACCCCCTCATTTGAGAGGGGCAGGTATTCAATATCCAATACTTGAACCCTTATACTTGCTTTTCTCTCTTTTGACCAAACACTTACTTTGGCATCGGAGTACCTTTCAGGTACCACCCCCCTTTGTTTTTTCTCTCCTACAAGCATCATCACTTGTCCTACGCGAAGGCCACGACGATCCAGTCTGACCACCTCCGATCAGTTAAAGTAGGATATCTCAACCTTCTAAAATGTCCAAGAACTGCATCAAATTCCACTTGAGCAAAGAGTTATGGAGTGTGCAATACACCTTGTTGCAACTGTTTTACAAAATCAGTTTTGGGAATTTCTTGCACTACACGATTTTGAAGTCAAGTGCAATGATCATGATCATACCAATTCAACAAGGATCAGAATGAATCACCACAAACCTGCAAGATCAGGTGTTGAGTCAAGAAGAATCACATTTGGAATGATGAAGTTTTGTCACATATGCCTTGAATTCAAAGTGCATTTATGTGCAATAGTGCACATTCAACAAAGACACTTTCCTCAGTCAAGACTCATGCATAAATAACAATAAAAACATCTGAGAAATGTGGAATTAGTCAAAAGGTAGCTATGCTACTTGGAAGTGATAATGTACCTTGGCATGGAAGTAATGGTATCTTGCCAGAAACATTGAATGAGCTCTTATCCTCAAAGTTATCACTATTCAGCCAAGACAAACTCATTCACCTATAAATAGTACTCATTTATGATCATTCAAGACACACCAAAACAACTTCAATACTTATTTTCTCCAAATTCATCTTTGTCTCAAATTTCAAAACACCAAGAGAGGGAGAAATCGAATTTCTCAAACCAAAGCAATTCTATCCAAACCAAGCTTTCCAACACTTCACATACACTATGTAGAAGTGATCCAAACACTTATAACCCATTCCAACACCCCAAAACAACACAACACTTGTTTTCTCTCATTTCTTTCTTTCACTCCGAGTTTCAAAATTTTCAAAAGTGAGAATCGTGTTTTCAAAACCAGAGCTTCTTGGCTCAAACTTTTGGTCCAAACATATCATATATATCATGTATAAGTAATCCAAACACTTAAACACCATATGTAACATCAATTGCATCAAGATCAAAGCTCATCCCAACCAAGCTGCAGTTGGATTTGAGCCCATCAAACAAGGAGGTTTCGATCTATTCCAAGCAAATAAACACACTCCTTGGAGGTCAAGGAAGCTTTCCAGATCATTACAACACGTCTGTAACAGCTCCAACTGAGAATTCGATCCTCTCTTGCAAGGTAAGCCTAAACCTTTTCAATCTCTATGATTCATGCATCATAAATGTTATTTTAAGTTACCAACATGCTTCTGGTAGTTCATAGATCATTTACCCTCAATCAATTGTTGTTTATCATTCGTGTATAGGATTTCATATTAGTTTTTGCAAATTCTAGGGTTTCTGTATTCATGCTTGATAACTCACTCCACACTAAAAAGAAATGAAATTAATTACCACCATTGAATTCCTTGTTTAAAAACGAACAACTTTCATGTTTACATCGTCCAATTTCATTACGTATTACATAAGATAGCATGGTTTTTGCAAATCCGGCTGGAGGTTGAGATGAAGTTCTTCGCGCGAAAATTTGAATTTGTCACGCAGTTATCTTATATCATGTGTTGGTTGTGTTTCATTATCACCACCACATGCTGGCTCAGTTGGCAAGGGCGTGTCTTGCTTGTGTATAAGTGAGAGGTCGTGGGTTCAAATCCCACCCATGCCAAAAATTTTACAACTTTTCACATTTTTCATATTTTTCATATATTATTTTCAAATAATTATTTTTATATTCAAATTTATTTATTTTTAAATGATTTTTTGCACACATGTCATTCACACACTCTACTATTTTAATCCACACATAAATTAAAAAAAAAATTAACTTAATAAATTTTTATTAAGTTAAAAATAAGTGATTTTTATGATTAAAAACCTTGAAAATTTATTTTCTTCTTGATTATTTTTAAACCTAATGCATTTTGATTCTCATATGGATAAAACCTAATGCTTCAAACTTTGTTTTAAGATCACAACATGTTTATTTTGACTTACACGCCACTTATATTATGTTTAAATTCATTTGAAAAACACCTTTGATTAATTCTTTCAAAATTATGGTTTTTCTCCCGACTAAACTTTTCAAGTTCAAAATCTTGGGCCTCCACTTGGTATAAGTCCCTTTTACCTTTTTCAAACTCACACCATGATTAATTATTTGTTCATGTGAGTACTTTGTAAAAATCATACTGGTTTAAACATTTCTTTCATTGAATCTCCTAAATTCAGTCAACACTCATTATTTTCAAATCTTGGGCCTCTGCTAGAGTGTAAGTCCCAACCCCTTTCAATTTTCAAATCATCAAAATCTTGGGCCTCTATTAGAGTGTAAGACCCATCACTTTTCACATTTCAAAATCAATTGTTTTAAATCTTGGGCCTCTATCCAAAGTGTAAGTCTCATCCCTCCCTTCCAAAGTCATCTTCTGTTTTCAAACATGAATAACTCTTGGGCCTCTATTTAGAGTGTAAGACCCAACACCTTTGTACATAGAATAACTCTTTGGGCCTTTGCTAGAGTGTAAGACCCACCACCTTTTCTTTACTTTTCAATAACTCTTGGGCCTCTATTTAGAGTATAAGACCCAACACCTTTGTACATAGAATAAATCTTGGGCCTCTGTCAAGAGTGTAAGACCCGCCACCTTTTATATTCTTTTCAATAACTCTTGGGCCTTTGCTTAGAGTGTAAGACCCAACACTTTTGTGAATAGAATAAAACACACAAATAAAACATTCAACACATCAAACCCTAAAGATACAAAATCTTCCATGAATTCAAACATGTCATATCAAAGTCTATACTTTTTAATCTTTAATCATGTTTGTTCATATTCTGTTAAGTTTCTCTTAACATTTATATCATCCTTAGTTTAGACATAGGACAAACAATATGATCCCTTCAATCACAACTTAGTTAAAAAAACTAGTTCCCTGGCCTCCTCTTGGGCCTTATACAAGCATCATTGCCTCCTCTTGGGCATCATACAAAGAATCTCCCCAGCAAGATAGCCTCCTCTTGGGCTTTATACAAGGAGGCTTGGGAAGTCTCACTCAATCCCCCAGCCTCCTCTTGGGCTTTATACAAGGACTCTCAGGCTTCTTAAAAGCATAAAATAAAATCTTTTAGCCTCACCATCTTGGGCTTTATACATGATACAATAAAATCTTTTAGCCTCACCATCCTAGGCTTTGTACAGGATACAATAAAATCCTTTAGCCTCACCATCATGGGCTTTGTACAAGATACAATAAAATCTTTTAAACTCACCATCCTGGGCTTTGTACAAGATACAATAATAATCTTTTAGCCTCATTCATCCTGGGCTTTGTACATTATATAAATAAAAATCCCCAAAAGAGTCAGTCAAATACTCAATATTGAGTCAGTCACTTCAAACTTCCTTAATAGTCATTAGCCTTCTCTCAGGATTTTATACAATTAATTTCTCCAGTCAATTAGCCTCAATCTTGGGCTTTATACAAGACAGATAAAACTTCCCAGTTGAGTCAATATTTTTCAGCTCATATCTTGTGCTTCAATCAAGATACTTAAACGAATCCATCTCCTCACAGATGAGACCTTGAGCCATCTCTGTAGGAAGATTTATCTCTTCTAATCACTACAAAAATCAAATCTAACAATCAAAAACTTTTTCCAGATAATTGATGTAAGTGGCACTCTTGTTGATTCAAAATCCAAGTTGGAGTCCCTCCTTTATCATGGTTCAAAAACTTTTCTTTCATCTAACTAATGTAAGTGGCACATTTGTCGATTCTATATCCAAGTTAAGGTCCCTCTTTCAGTATGTAAAGACATAAAGGAAAAAGTGGCATTGCTTAACACAATAAGTTTAAAGCTTTCTTCCCTTATGACATCACTCTAAAATGATTGTAGTGAATAGGTGAGATATCTCCCTTAAAGATGAGAATTTGTCAAATCTTTCAAACACGCTTTTTAGCTTCATCATCTTGGGCTTTGAACAAGACACAAAACAAAATTTTTCCTCCCATAGATTAGGAGGAACTACGAACGCTCTAATTTCCCATTTCTCTTTTTTTAGGAATACGTAGGCATAAGATTGCGAGATCTTAGCGAGCACACGAATAAAAAACCTGAGGTCAAGTACCTTCTCAAAAACAATAAAAAACCATAAAAACAACCAAAAGTCAACAGCTGTTAACTAAAGTCAGAAATAAATTGAAGACATCTAGAAGAGCATTAGATGAAGACAAAGACTTTGAAAATACATCCGAAACATTTAGAAAAGCGTTAAATGTACGGGAAAATATTTTGAAGACATATCTAAAGCACATCAGATAAGCAACATCATATCTGGAAGAACATCAGATAAACAAGGTCATATATGAAAGAACATCAGATAGACATAAAAGCGTTCTGAGAAAACATCAGAATAAAAGATACATCTGGAAAAACATCAGACGGTAAAAGCAACGACATTCTGGAAAAGCATCAGAATTGTAAAGGTATATATCTGGAAACTCACTAGGGCGTAAAACAAATTCTGGAAGGGTATCAAAATCACAATGGAAATATTTGGAAAAACATCAGATAGGTTCTGGAAGATTATCAGAACAAAAGATCCAGTCTGGTAAAACATCAGAGAGACAAACACATCCGGTAAAACCTCAGACACATTCTGGAAAAGCATCAGAATCAAAAGGGAATATCTGGAAAAACATCAGATAGGTTCTAGAAGAACCTCTGAATAAAAAACTCAATCTGGAAAAACATCAGAGAGACAAACACATCCGGTAAAACCTCGGACAGATTCTAGAAAAGCATTAGAATAAAAAAGGAATATCTAGAAAAACATCAGATATGTTCTGGAAAAACATTAGAACAAAAGACTCAATCTGGTAAAACATAAGAGAGACAGACACATGTGACATCCACAAATGACATTGGATGAAAAGGAAACAAACATATTCAGAAAAATATCAGATAAGCAACGTCAGATAAACACGACAGGATCAGTTAGGTAGGTGCCAAGTGAGTTGGACTTAGACCACAAGGTAAGACGTGGATAATAACACGACTTCGGGAGAAATGCAAATGAGGATGAAACACTCTTGCTATGCACATGTATATGAGTTATGCTATGATATATGGTCAAATTCAATTGCAGATGTCTACGACATGGCTCGAATCTTTCGGGGAGAAGTCAGGACTGGAAGACTGATTCCTTAACACGGAGATCATTACCATTCTGCTTGGGGACTAAAGATGTTACTACTGAGCACATCTCCACCACACTGGTAAATTATACCAAGTTGATGATCCTTGTAGGAAGGATGAAGAGCTACTTGGGGATTCTTCAAGTAAACTACCCCAGATTAGCTGACTGTTGTAGATGAACTGATCATTGCTTTAACTTGTTTGATTCTTGAAATGTCTGCTTTGATGAGTGCTCGGGAAAGCTTGCCCCAACCTAAGTTTTGAAAGGTCTTTTGGATAAACCAATTCAGAAGGACTTGCATATGGTCAACAAATCTTGAACTGATTCTCAACAGGATTTGGAAGGAACTTGCCCCTGATAGGATCACCGACCAAGTTTCTCAATTGTTTGAAAATTCCTTGAGAGGAAAGCCAGTTTGCAAGCAAAAATATTCATACAAACATGGTAAATGCAAAGCTCATGCAACATTTGAAATCAAAATCATTTTTGAAAGATGCAAAATAAATGAGTCATTAGTCAGAATACGGTGGTTCAAGACATTAAAGTGAAAGATAAAGCAAAGGCGTGGTGCCAAAACAAATGACCTGTAAAGATCTTTTGGAGTCTGTTTACACAACCATGCTGTAGTATGCTTTCAAAATAACCTTGCTTCAGTTAGGTCTTTCGAGGGTTGTAACGTGGCCTAGTTCACGGTTTCTGAAATAAAGGATAACGACTCAAAGTTTATTTGTACCCACCCCTTCTTCGTGATGAACTCCAATCCTACGTTCAGTTAACTGACACACGCATTCTAACCCCAAGAGGTTTTGATGTTGTAGATATCACGAGAATTAATAAAGTTTTTTTACAGTCACCCTCTCTTCTTTTCAGTTGTCTTACAAGCTTGTTCTTATTTCTCTTTGTATAAGGTAAGGTCATGAGCTTCCCATCTTTCTTAGCTTTTGCCTCGAAAGGGACACAACTCATTCTTTGAGTAAGGATTTCTTGACGATCCTTCCTTATTTATCACTTTGGGAACAACTGGTACAACATTTATTCATTTAATTTGGAAGAGTTGAAAGTTTGTGACTACATGGCTTAATGATTATAGCGAACCATCATTGGCTTCCGATTTGAAAGACATCTTTGACACCTGCTTGTTACGTGTGAAGAACGACTTAAGAATGCAGACTTTTGTTGAAAGGTGTATTGCATGAAACTCTTGCATTTGGATGCACAATCAAGTTAACTGAGAACTACCCTGCCCCAGGTTAAGATTGCGGGTTTTTGGTACAGAAAGAAACTCCAACTTCTAGGCTCGAAGGGGTTGACGAGGGATTATATTCCTTATGTCTCCAGTGTTTGGGAATTGAAACAATGCCTTACATCGTCAGCAAAGTTTTGATTTGAAAGCATACCAATAACAATTATGAGTATTTTGTTTTCATCATCCCCCATCCAATATTTGCATAATCAAAAGAAAGTGGAAAAGATAAATTTTTATTTTCTTGAAAGAGAAAGCATAAAGATGTAAATAGCAAACACAGATGAATTGAATCAAAAAGTTGCGATCCTCATTTCATTAACATGAAAGTACAAACATAATTTGAAAGCAAACAGCTAGTACAAATAAAGAAAAATGCAAATAACAAGAAACACGACCTAGTGACTAATCAAACACAAGGATGAGCTGTCCTGTCTGAAACACTGGCTTTTAGAAGGAAAGCTGGTTGAAGTTGACCAAAGCTTCACTTGTCAATGCCCTGACAGAGGATTGGTCTGGACATTAGGATTGGTGTCATAAAAGGTAAGTATTCAGTAATTAATCAAATCACGCACCCTAGCCTTCAGTGCATAGCAATTTTCCAAGTCGTGACCTGCGGCGCCTTCACGGTATGCACAATGGAGGTCAGACCTGAAACCAGCTGGAAGAGGGTTTGGAGGAGGATGCATAGCCTTAGTAGTAATCCAGCCCTTCTGAACCATAGCAGGGTACAATTCAGTGCACGCCTTAGGAATAGGATCGAAGTGAGTCCTATTGTAGTTCTGATTTTTTCCAACAGCCGGATGTTGAGGAGCTTGAACATGACTTGGAGCTGCAACCACGGGAGTAACAACAACAACAGTAGGGTGATCAACATACTGAGGTTGGTGGCAAATGACATACAATGCGATGCAAGACATGATGCAAATCACACATAGCAGGATCAAAGGTTCAAGATTACAGCATGGAGTTTGGGTGAATAACCAACCACAGGGTATGGACTAAGGTTTATAGTGTACCTGTACAATGGGTTCTAACAAGTTCTCAAAGTCATCAGCCCATCTTTCAGATATTATCAATTTCCCAATTACTCGTTAGTTAATAATATTCTCAAGAGAACCTCTTTTGAGTGTAGTATCACATATCAACTATTTCGGGTTTACACCGTCATAGTCATCGCACTACATCCTAAGAAGGCCAAGTGGGGGTAAAGGTGACTAAAGGTTCTCAGCTTCGTAGGCTCAATCAACAAATAGTATCGTTTTCACAATCTCTTGATCAACAATACTTATTCTTAAAAGTGTCTCCACTGAGTGGTGATTTCTCAAGTTAGCTTGGTCGGGAATCAACTCCATATAAACCTTCTTGAATATACCACCTTCCTATCTTATATTTATGCTCAAGTCCAGGTTGGGACTTATCTCACCACATACAAGGTAACCACCCAGCAAGCAGAAAAACCCAAGCAATACAAATATATATGAATATACAAATATCCAAGTATACAAGCAATATCAAACAATAATAGCAACACAAAAATAACAAGTTAGGCTCAACCCACTGAACAATGTTCCCCAGTGAAGTCACTATTTTCTGTCGCGGTGAGAATCGGATACCAAAGCTATCGGATCAGCTTGGCTCGCAAAATAATGATATCACCACCGAACTTTTATTTTATCCAAGGGAAGGGACAAAAGATCGAACAAAAACCCTAAGTAAAAATGCGAAGCAAAAAGCAAGGCCTAAAGATAAGCAAAGCGAGATCAAAGGTACGAGGGTTGGTTATGCTAAGGGAAGGTACTAGCACCCTAAGCATCTGTAGTACTCTGCACGAACCTCTTGAAAATTTTGTGTTTTTACTAAAATGGTTTGCTAAGGATAAGATGGGTAAAGTAAAGAGAAAAGGTGGAAAAAGAAAAAGGTAGCTCGCTAGGATCTCGCAATCCTATGCCTACGTATCCTTAATAGGAAGTCAGAGCAATCGTAGTTCAGAACTACGATAAAAATGGTGTAAAAGGAAAGAGTGTGAAAAAGGAAAAGTGTGCTCGCCAAGGATTGGGGCCCATGTGCCTACGTATTCTCAAAAGGAACTTGAGAAATCAGAGTGTCCGTAGTTCGTGGAACCACGGGTTGTTAAGATTGTGAGAACCAAAACAACAACAAAGACAAACAAAAAAAAGGGACATGCATAATGACAATAAGTCAACATACAATCCCTCCCCTTGGATTAGGTCAACAAGGATTAAAGACATCAACAGATACATAGAACAACATCATGTAAATGGCAAGCATCAAACATAGACATAGTTCACAGCAAGAACATCATGTACAGTCAGATAAGTAAGATATCATAGAGTACGCATGGAAAAACATCATGGTAATCAAACAGTGAAAAGTCAATAGAAATACACGGAAAAGCATCATGTAATCAACAGACAAAGATACGTGACAAAGCATCGCGAATAATATCCACAAGAAATCACGGAAAAAACATTATGAGAACAAAATAGAAAGCACATAGCAAAGCATCGTGGATAAAATAAAGTCACACGGCAAAGCATCGTGAGCATCATCAATTAATCAAGGGAGGGCATCAAGAATTAATCGAGGAACCAACGCAAAACAAACCTAAAAAGGTGCCTACTTTGAATAAGCATAAGTGCATGAAAAATTAATCAATTCTAGAATTTCTTCATACCATCATAAAATATGAAAAATTATGAACACATTGCAAAAAGAGTGGCTCAAAAAGGCTTAGGGAGCACAAAGTTATGACCTTTCAAAGTTGTGAAGAAAAAAATGAAAAAAAGGGTTTCTGAAAAAAAAAACATCAGAAAGACACAAAGAGACTTCTCGAAGAACATCAGAAGCAAAGTTGTTTCTGGAAGAACATCAGAAAGATACAAAGATGCTTCTGGAAAAACATCAGAAGTAAAATTCGTTTCTAGAAGAACATCAGAAAGACACAAAGAGGCTTCTGGAAGAACATCAGAAGTAAAAGTCGTTTCTAGAAGAACATCAGAAAGACACAAAGAGGCTTCTGGAAGAACATCAGAAGTAAAAGTCATTTCCGGAAGAACATCAGAAAGACACAAAGAGGCTTCTGGAAGAACATCAGAAGCAAAGTCGTTTCTGGAAGAACATCAGAAAGACACAAAGAGGCTTCTGGAAAAACATCAGAAGCAAAGGTCGTTTCTGGAAGAACATCAGAAAGACATAAAGAAGCTTCTAGAAAAACATCAGAAAGAAAGGTCGTTTCTAGAAGAACATCATAAAGACACAAAGAGGCTTCTGGAAGAACATCAGAAGCAAAGTGGTTTCTGGAAGAACATCAGAAAGACATAAAGAGGCTTCTGGAAAAACATCAGAAGCAAAGTCGTTTCTGGAAGAACATCAGAAAGACACAAAGAGGCTTCTAGAAAAACATTAGTGTTGGTGTGAGCCCTAGAGGCCAATACTTTTGGTACTTGTATCGAATTATTTATTAATAATAAAAGGCATTTATTTATTATGTTTGTTTTTCCAAAGTGATAAAGTCCTTAGAATAGCTAGTTCGTTTAATGAAATATTAGGTGTAACTTAACCATAAGATTCCATTAAACATAAGGACACTATTCTTAAAGTATCCGTAGTCGAGCTTTAATGTGAAATGGGATAACCTTAAAGCATTAAGACTATTATGTAGATAGACTGATGAACACATCTCATGGATCATGGATAAGGAGTTATCAAGTCTTAACATAGGTATGAATATTAGGAGTAATATTTATACTAGATTGGCCCACTATGAGAGTACTACATAGAATGTTATGCAAAGTGTCATAAGTTACTCTCATGGTGATAGTGGTGTATACCACCCTTCGACCTGAAACCACTATGTACCCTAGATGTAGAGTCAAGTACTTTATTATTGATCAAACATTGTCCGTAATTGGATGACTATAAAGACAGTTGATGGGTACTTCATAAAGCATGCTGAGGGACATGAGTGACCTAGATGGAATTTTCCCATCCTGCATAACAGGATAAATGTCTAAGGGCCCAATATTGAACTGAACAAGGATGACACAGTATATTCCTTGTGTTCAATATAGACATAAGGGCAAAAGGGTAATTATACACACAAGCACTATCACCAAAGGTTGTCAGATCACATGACAATTTTGTGACTTGGGTAGCAGTGATGTGTTGCTAGATACCGCTCACTGTTTATTACGTTAAATGCATGATTTAATATAATTACCAAGGTCGCGAAATCCTACAGGGTCACACACATAAGGATAGTTTGATAAAAGGTAGAGTAGATAAGGCACACCGTAAGGTACAGTGAACTTAAGTAAATATGTAACACCGTAAGGTATGGTGCACTTAAGTGGAATACGGATTGTGGTAAGGTACGACGTGCTTAAGTGATATACGGTACATCATAAGATATGGTGTGCGTGCACTTAAGTGGGCTTTTTAGCTTGCAGTCCACACAAGTGGTTCTATAAATATAACCCTTGTGCAGAAGCATAAAGACTTGATGAAAATTCAGTTGTGAAACCCTATCCGTATTTTCCTTCTCTACATCTCTCACTCAAAGCCTTCAATCGTAACAGCTAGCACTGAGACTGAAGGAAGTTGTTCGTGTGGACTAAGTAGAGACGTTGTTCATCGTACATCGCTCGTGATCATTCCTTCAATTCAGAATCAAAGGTTTCATCGCCACAAGAGGTAACCATTCTATCACTGATCATGATCTTTTGTAAGGATCGCTAAAGGGAAATTTTAATTTTCATTGCGTTTTGAATCGCGATTTCCCTTCAGTGGTATCAGAGCCACTTACGAAACCATGCATCAGATAAGTGTTTATTTTTTGTTTTCTTTGTTTTAATTCGATTAAAACACATAACAAATTAAATTAAATAGAGAAATTGAATTTTGGCATGAGGCTGTGTACGACTTGGATGATCGATATTGACTATGCTTTGGAATCCGACAATAGTATGGTGAAGCAGCGATATATCGATCGTCCTTAAGTTACACAAATATGATCGATCAAATTTTATATGTGATATAATTAACTCTGATGCAAAGATGGTATATTGGATATATTGTTTCTATTTCGTTCATTTAAATCACATAATGATCATTATTCCTTTGAGCGATCCATGTTCATTTGCTTCGAAATCCGACTTTAGTATGGTAAAGCAGTGGCATATGGAACAATCATACTGAATTATTGATCATGGTGTTTTGACGATATGGAAATGTTGCATTAGGGTTCATGACGACACAAGGGTTGTGTTGTCTAAAAGGTATGCGATTAGGGTTGTGATGGCACAAAAGTTGTGCTTTAATTTTATGGAAAGTATCAAAGTAGTGTGATCATTCGCCGAAATTTAATTTGATTCATTTAATTAACAGGATTTAAATTAATAATAATAAAAGTGTGTTTTAATTTTCTCTTGTGGTGATCAGTTATGGCCTTAGTTTTCCTTTATTTTGTTTTGGATTTTAAAATACGGCCTACGTGTCGTGCCTCTCTTTTAATCTCTTGATGTAACTTCTTTTCTCATCTCACTCCCTCGTATGTAAAAACGAGAATTTTTTAATGTAATGTAATGTTATGAAGAAAAAGAAAGACTACAAGATCAAAGGAGGCAACCTTGAAGATCTTGCTTGGAGAAGTATAGATCGTTATTAAGTTTAGCTTAGGTTCTCTCATTGGCTTGGGAGAACAATTACGCTAGGGGCTATAACTGTTTCATTTTGTATGTATGTTGATGCATGTAAGAGACGATTTATATGATAAATAAGCCGGTGAGATCAAACTAATGAAAATTCCCTCAAATTGAATATTAAGTTTATGCTTTCCAAGTTTTAGAACTCATCAAGACTAGTATCGAATAATGTAGGTTTTGCCTAACGCGAGGTACATGTTCTATATTAGTAAGATGCGATGGGATAAATGTAATATCCAATTTCTAAAACAATGGGTCAAACTTAACTAAACAAAATATAATACGATTATATACGTTTAGAAGCAAGAGTTAGGAATAATTCATATGATGGATTAGAATAAGGAGTTATTCACCCAACTGAAATATTCGAGAATTGTATTGGATACAATTAGAAGGAGTTCCTACCTAAATAGCTGATTTTTGTCTAATCAGCCTAACGCTGACTTAAAACAAAGTGAAATATGGATCTCGATCCACTAGAAAATCTTCCAACGTGATTTTCCGAATCAAATGATGAGGGTCATTTGGTTTGAGTAAAATAGTGGGAGCATATTTAATTAAAGGCCTAATTGAATATGTTGTTTTAATGATACTTATATTTTTCCATTCTATTTTGTAGATTACCATGACAACAAACACATTTAACAACATTTTGCGATCAATCCTTGATAAGGAAAAATTGTCTGGTACAAATTTTCTGGTTTGGCACCGAAATCTGAGGATTGTCCTCAAACATGACAAAAAACTATATGTCTTAGAGACACCTGTTCCTGATGAGGAGCCTCCTAGTTCTACTCCCAAGGATGAAAGAGATGCTTATAGGAAGCATGTCGATGATACCAATAAAATTGCTTGTCACATGCTGGATACCATGAATTCTGAATTGCAAAAGCAACATGAAAACATGGCAACGTTTGATATGATCTAATACTTGAAGATGCTCTATCAAGAGCAGGCAAGGCATGAGAGGTTTGAAGTTTCAAAAGCCCTTTTTCAAGCCAAGCTATCTGAGGGAGCCCCTGTAGGTCCCCATGTACTCAAGATGATTGGGTATGTGGAGAACCTTGAAAGATTGGGATTTCCCCTAAAAAAGGAGCTTGCGACTAATTTGATCCTGCAATCGTTTTCAGAAAGCTTCAGTCAATTTGTCCTTAATTTCAACATGAATGATATGGACAAAACTCTTCCTGAATTGCTAGGCATGTTAAGAACTACTGAGCAAAATCTGAAGTCAAAAGGGAAATCCATTCTGATGGTCAGTAATGGAGAGAAACAGAACAAAAGGCCCACCAAGCAGGGTGGTAAATGGAAAGGCAAGGAAGTTGCTAAACCCAAACATACTGCCCCTGCTTTGAAGCCTAGTGGAGGTATAGCAAAGGAGGGCACCTGCTTCTATTGCGGTAAGGTTGGACACTGGAAAAGAAACTGCCCAAAGTACCTGGAAGATAAGAAGAATGGAAAGGAGACTTCGACTTCAGGTATTATTGTTATAGAAATAAATTTATCTACTTCTGCATCATGGGTATTAGATACTGGATGTGGTTCTCACATTTGTACCAATGTGCAGGGGCTAAAAAGGAGTAGAGTTTTGGCAAAAGGTAAAGTTGACCTACGAGTTGGAAATGGAGCAAATGTTGCTGCTTTAGCCGTAGGAACTTATGTATTGACTATACCTAGTGGTTTAATAATTCAGTTAGAGAACTGTTACTATGTACCTGCAATTAGCAGGAATATTATTTCCGTTTCTTGTTTGGACAAGTTTGGTTTTTCATTTATAATGAAGAACAATTATTGCTCTATTTATGTGAATTATATATTCTATGTTACTGCACAAATGAACAATGGATTGTATGTCCTTGATCTTGAAATGCCAATTTATAACATTAATACTAAAAGGATGAAACCTAACGAGTTAAATCCAAGTTACCTTTGGCATTGTCGCTTAGGCCATATAAATGAGAGACGCATCTCCAAACTCCATAAAGATGGACTATTGGACTCTTTTGATTACGAATCATACGATACATTCAGTTGTGAAACCCTAGCCGTATTTTCCTTAACGCTGTCTCTCACTCAAAGCCTTCAATCGTAGCAGCTAGCACTGAGACTGAAGGAAGCTGTTCATGTGGACTGAGTAGAGGTGTTGTTCATCGTACATCGCTCGTGATCATTCCTTCGATTCAGAATCAAAGGTTTCATCGCTACAAGAGGTAACCATTCTATCACTGATCATGATCTTTCGTAAGGATCGCTAAAGGAAAATTTCAATTTCCGTTGCGTTTTGAATCGCGAATTCCCTTCAATAAGAAGCAAATGTCATTTCTGGAAGAACATCAGAAAGACACAAAGAAGCTTCTGGAAAAACATCAAAAGCAAAGGTTGTTTCTGGAAGAACACCAGAAAGACACAAAGAGGCTTTTGGAATAACATCAGAAACAAAGGTCGTTTCTGGAAAAACATCAGAAAGACACAAAGAGGTTTTTGGAAAAAATCAGAAGTAAAATTCGTTTCTGAAAGAACATCAAAAAGACACAAAAAGGCTTCTGGAAAAATAGCAGAAGCAAAGTCGTTTCTGGAAAAACATCAGAAAGACACGAGGAAATCAGAACTGCACCTTAAGGTTTCTACCAAACTTCCTCCTACCATAACTTATTCATTTTTTAACGAAATTGAAAGATATAAAAATGCAAATTGCTTGGAAAAATCCCAGGAATCCAATTGTATTATTCTCACATCCTAAAACTCGATGGTTAAGGCATGCTAAGGTAAAAAGCAGATCTGAACCATAAGCTTTCTAACCATAAAAGCTCAATGCATGAACATGGTATAGTACATAAAGTAGCAAAAATATAACTAACACAATTTGGACTTCATTTTTTCTTCAATAAGTACTCAAGAATGATGCATGAACAAAGGTATCAAAGTGTGAAAATATTACCTATTGGAGAAAGTCCAGTGCTTCTTCGAATGGAGCTACATAAATGAAAGAGAGATTTCTTGAGGATGATAGCAAGAAGCCTTCCTTTATAAAAATGAGAGTGTGGTGTTGAAGTTTTTTTGTGAGATGGTTATGGAGTATGAGAGGAAACTATGAAGATGAAGAAAATGGGGTTGTGGAAGTGGGGGTAAAAAAAATGTCTGTAGTCTATGCCATTGCCCTCCTTTTATCATGAACAATGTTGTGGTGTTGTTTCTTTATTATTCTTTTTGAATTTTAAAAATGAGATAGGGATAGTACATGGGAAAGGGAACATGTTTAGTTTCTTTCAATAGCAGCAAATTTCTCCCCCTAATATAAACGTGAGAAAGAGAGTCGAAGGTGGTACAATGCATGCATGCTAAGTTGTTTCACCAAAATGGATAAAAACAAAAGACTTTTTTAAACTCGATCAACACGTTTTGCTAAAAATAAATAAAACAAAAAATAATATTAAAATAAGAACAAAAATAATAAATAAGGTAAAAAAATAAAATAAATAATATAAAAAGCAAAATTAATTAATTAAAATAATTAATAACTAAAAATAAAAATAAAAATCGAATAATTGCACCGGTATAGAAGTGCTCAGAAAAATAAAATGAATACGTCAAAATGATCAGCGTGAAATATACGTGGGATCTTAGAGTAAAAAATTAGGGTATGGCACCACCGAATTTTATTCATCCCAATGAAGGGACTGAGAATTATCAATAAAACCTTTAGGGATAGGGAACAAATGTTTCGATATACCAAATATGAAAAAACCCTTTAAAAACAATTCATGAAAAATAAAATTTAAAAGAAGAAAAAATGAAAAAACAAATATAATAGTAAAAGGAGGCGCAGGAAGGAAAGGGTGTGAGTATGAAATTTACATGAGCTTTAAGAAGCCCATAATCCAAAGGCACGGTTTGAATGAGAAACAAGGCAATGCATCCAATGAAAATATGTTTACCATTAAAGATCAAAACAAAACTATAGACCCAACTTTTATAATGCAAAGCCAGGAACGGTTGACTAAAAAAAAGACCATAACATCCCCTACTTAAAACCAACGCTACCAGGAATATCTACCTATATAGATAAGAAAAGTTAAGGCTTTGGAAAAGTCTAAAATACCCTTGTCTGATTTTCTGCCACCGCATCAAAATGCTATTTATTTGGTTTTTGGACACTACAATTCTCAATTTAGTCTCTCCTTAGTTTACCAACCTTGCCAAATGTGTTCTCATTATCTTTTTTTTTTCCCTCTTTCATCACTTCCTCTATTCCTTTCTCCACTACTTTCTTTCCCCTCCCCTTTCTCTCCATTTTCTGCATTTTTCCACAACAATGTTAAATTTAAAATATTTATTTCAATCTTTCAATCTTCTTAATCATTTTGAACAACTTTAATCTTCCGTTCATATACAATTTCAAATTTTAGATCAATGATGTTTTAGATCTGTGAAATCACTTATGTTTTTAGATCTGAGATTGATTTTTTTCAGATCTGTAAAATCACTCATATTTTTTAGATCTACGAAAAAAGATTATCGTTTTTCAGATCTGTGAAATCAAAGAAGATATGAAAATTTTGAAAGATTGTTTATGTTTTTCAAATCGATGAAATAAACAAAAAAAACTCTATTTCTTTCAGTTCACTTTCATACTAAATTTAACTTTGGTTCATCTGTTTTTCACCTATTTATCCTTTATGCATATGTTGGTTTGATACATTCTGTTTTTGTTTTTCAGGTTATTCAAGTGGTTTAATGCATTTGTTTGTCAACAACACATCAAAGGGTGAGCTTTTAAATTTATATCTGTTGCATGTCGTTTTGAATGTCGGTTATTGTCATTTTTTACATAAAAATTCAACCTTTTACACGTTTTCATTTCTTTGTGTTAAAGAAGACGTTTTTATTCTTCCTGTTTTTAATTTTGATCAATTTTTTTTTGTCTCAGAGCAATGATTTTGGAGGTTGAGAGAGATATTAAAAGGTGAATTAAATGCTAACATTTTGGAATTTTGTTTTAGTTTTTTGGTATTGTTTTTTAGTATAGTTATTTGTTATGAAAAATGTTAATTTTGTGTTTGTGTTTTTGTTGAAATGTAGAAAAAGAAGATTTTGATTCTGACGAACTAATTGAACTTAGATAGACTAAAAGAGGTTCATTTAAATGGAGACAGAAATTAAAATTGTGCATTCTATGTTTGCATCAGTAAGATCTACTAGGAAGAAGATGAAAAAACAATTGACTGGAAGCGTTTACATTCTGCAGCAAGAGCAAGAAAATTAAAGGTTTTGGATTCAACACAAATGTGAAGGAAAATTTAATGGTGAAAAGAGATTTAAAGTCTTTTGATAGACAAAATTGGAACAACCAAAGTAGCAGGAAAAGTTAAAAAAGTGAGTAAAACTTGGTTTTTGTCCATATGTTCTCTCTGCAATTTTTTTTCTTTCAAATACCTTATAATAAGCTATAGTTTTTAATATTTGCAATCAAGTGTTAGTTGTTTTGAAGATCAAAACTGATGAATTGGTTGGATTTGTTACCTTAGTTGTTTTCATTATCACTGTAACTCAGGTTTTGTTATACAAAGTATTCCATTAGCAAGCATATATTATCGTGTATTGAATTTTATTTACATCTAAAAATTGATGATTCCTTTTGTTTTTAACACAGTTGTCATGGCTGAGTATCATTTGTGGACTTTTAATGCAAGTAAAATTTCACTTCATTACCTTCATGTCTAATTTATAATTTTCATTTCATATCATATTTTTAAAATTATCTTATTGTTATGTTTTCAAAATGTATGAAGGAAAACACTGTTAATCATTCATTTATAATATTCATATAATATATTATTCTTTTTTTTATAAGTTAGCCTAGACAAGAAAAGAAGGCATAATATGTCCTGCAGAAAGTGATTCACTTTAGATTATATGAAATAGGGTAGATATAGGATGTAATTGTTAATCTGATAGCACTTTAAATTAAAAATATTTTTTTCTGCACATAAACTGAATCTTCTGCTTTGTACTCCATTTCTCTGAATAAATCTTAAAAGTGTAATTATCTTTATGGCTAAAAAACACCACTTGACAGTTGGACCCCTCATCCTACTTATGAATATGGCTTGATTTATTTTTCCCGTCTCCTGTAACATATTATTTTATGACTTGAATTTTTTTAATAGTAAACGGATCCTTCTTATGAGACATGAAGCAGGAATTAAGTCAAATGGATACCGGTTGGGATTGCTAGCTCATTCTATCTCTGTTGTACTTTTTTTTAATATTATTTATAGTAACTTAAAATAAATTTTATGTCAATTATATGTTTTTAAATAAAATAATTATTTCATTTATGATTATCATAAAACTTTATTTTGAAGATTTAAAAACAAAACTGATGTGACATGTCATAAGAAAAAAAATGATTACTTCAATGACAAATACAAAGAATATAATGTATTGAGACCCACAATTATTTTATTTTTGTGTGCATAAAGTGGCAATAGTATTTGATAGATTGACAACTCATATAGACAAAATAAATATATTTATCTTATAATTTTTTTCCTTCAAAATTCTACTCTTAACCATGTGTTTACTATACAAACTTCGATGACTAATAACTAATTTAGTTTTGACCTTAACTAAAACCAATCCATTTTATAACAATTTTTACATAAATTTATACTTCTTTTTATTTTATTATATAATAAATTAATGCATATATTACATAATTTTTTTTTTAATATTCAAACAAATTTTTTAATTAATGAAATAGGGAAAAAATAATTGAAAGTAACTAATAAAATTAAAAGAATAGAGATTATAGATTTTAATTACATGATTGATTCTCATTATACTTATTGATGGTTTCAAATTTAAATGATATTATGATTTGATAGAAGTAAAAAAGAGAAGACATAAATCTTTATAATAAGAATTTAAAATCACTTTATTTCAAATTAAATAAATAATCATATATATTTATTTAATTTTAATCTAAATTATTTTAAAATAATTAATATAGTATTAATGTTACTATATAGAAATTACTATAATTATAAATCATTTATCAAACAATTTTAAATTTCTATGTTAAATTATTTATCAATCAATTGTAGATCTTTGAAAAAACATTGATTAATACTTGAAAAATAAATGATTTTGTTAAATGTTGAATTCTTCTATACCTTTGTTTGACGGAATTGATCAACCTCTTGAGGCAGGATATTTTCTTACATCTAATGAATCAATTTTTTAATTATTTTTCAAGCAAAATGTGAATTATTACTATTCAATTTACCAAAATCAAAATAAATAAAAAATCAGTATATGACCCTTAGGTTGAATATTTTAAAATAAATATATTATGGAAACAAATTGTCTTCCAATTCTTTTTCTTTTTTTATCTTTATTTTAAAATAAATATATTATGGAAACATAGGGTCTTTAGTTCCTATTTGGTTTTACTTCAGATAATAGATATACTTTAACAATTTTTATTTAGGATAAGCTTTGTCCTTTAGGGTTGAGATCAAGGAATTTTTGTGTTGTGAATTATTTACAAATAGTTATAATTATTGGAAGCAATTCAAACTTGTGTTTTAAAATGGTTATTGAATAACACTGATATAAAAATGGTACTTAAAAAAAATTAATTTAAAAATTTGTATTTTTTCATTCACATTTATAGTATATGCTATGTATTACAATAGTATCAAATAAATTAATACAATATTATAAATATTTAATTTTGAGTGAGAGACAACTTGTCAGTCCTCAAATCCTATTTTGTAAATCATGATATTTATTTATGACAGGTTTTCATTTATAGTTATTTATTATAATGATTAATGCTCATTGTTTTTTACGTTTAGATAATTCCAAATGCCCAACATTATTATCATGGTCATTGAAACCAAGTATAGTGTATTTGTGATTGAGGAAATAGTTACTACTATTGTCTGCGTGTTTTCTATACTGACAATTAAAACTAAAATTTTAAGAATAATATTAAAAATATCAAAATATGAGTTATTAAGAGAAAAACACTTTTATATTTCAAACATTTATTCACTGATTAATTTTTATTATATAAAAAATTTGATTATTTAAAAAAATATCTAATTATTAATAGAAGAATGTTAACAGTTTCTTCTATTGAAAGAAGTTTTTAAAATTAAATATACTAAAATCTTATTTAAAATTAACAATGTTTCAAATAAATATGCAATGAATTGACTTTTTGATGAAAACCAAATATAAACGACATAAAATATGATCATTTAATAAACTATTATACATTTTAAATTATTATTATTAGCTTTACCATTTTAGTCGTTTTCAATAAAGCAACAATAAATAAGTTTAAATATTTTGTCTTCTTAGTGTTGTTATTTCTGATTTATATAAATCTTCTTTCTATTAATATAATTTCTAAAATATGAGATATTAAGAGAAGAACACTTTTATATTTCAAACATTTATGCACTGATTAATTTTTATTATATAAAAAATTTGAACACTTAAAAAAAATATCTAATTATTAATAGAAGAATGTTAACAGTTTCTTCTATTAGATGAAGTTTTTAAAATTAAATATAGTAAAATCTTATTTAAAATTAACAACGTTTCAAATAAATATGCAATGAATTGACTTAGCGTACGAAAAAATACTATTGTTATAAATGAGTACAACTTTAATTTTGATTAAAATTTTTTATATAAGATAAAATACTACTGTTATAAATGATGACAACTATAATTTTGATTCAAATATTTTTAAATACGAAAAAAAACTACTGTTATAAACGGGCACAACATTAATTTTGATTCAAATTTTTTTACATACAAAAAAAATACTATTGTTATAAACGGTCACAACTTTAATCTTGATTCAAATTATTTTATATACAAAAGAAATACTATTGTTATAAACAGGCCCAAATTTAATATTGATTCAAATTATTTTATGTACAAAAAAAATACTATTGTTATAAACGAACACAACTTTAATTTTGATTCAAATTATTTTATATACGAAAATATTACTATTGTTATAAACGAGCACACTTTTACTTTTGATTCAAATTTTTTGATATACGAAAAAAATATTATTGTTATAAACGAACACAACTTTAATTTTGATTCAAATTTTGTTATATACGAAAAAAATATTATTGTTATATACGGGCACAACTTTAATTTTGATTCAAATTTTTTTATATAAGATAAAATACTACTGTTATCAACGGAGACAACTATAATTTTGATTCAAATATTTTTATATACGAAATAATACTATTATTATAAACTGACACAACTTTAATTTTGATTCAAATTTTTTTATATATGAAAAAAAATACTATTGTTATAAACAAGCACAACTTTAATTTTGATTCAAATTTTTTTATATAAGATAAAATATTACTGTTATAAATGGAGACAACTATAATTTTAACTCAAATATTTTTATATACGAAAAAATACTATTGTTATAAACGGGCACAACTTTAATTTGGTTCAAATTTTTTTATATACGAAAAAAATACTATTGTTATAAACGAGCACATCTTTACTTTTGATTCAAATTTTTTTATATACAAAAAAATACTTTTGTTTTAAACGGGCACAACTTTAATTTCGATTCAATTTTTTTTATATACGAAAAAATAATTATTGTTATAAACGGGAACAATTTTAGTTTTGATCCAAATTTTTTTATATACGAAAAAATACTATTGTTATAGACGGACACAACTTTAATCTTGATTCAAATTTTTTTATATACGAAAAAATTATTATTCTTATAAACTGGCACACCTTTACTTTTCAATAGTTTTTCAATCATATTATTATTGATATTTTTGTTTACCTTTCATCTTCTACATATATTATTATTTCAACTTAATTTTACTATTATTCTTAAGTTTTAATCATATTATTATTCTTAAATTTACTATTATTCTTTTGTTTCATTTGTTTTTGGTCTACCTAATGATTAATATGTTTTGTTTAATATTTTCAATCATCATTGCATTATTTGATTTTTTATCAATAATTAATTTAATTCATTTTTTTACAACACACAATATTTTTTTATACTTACCAATACAAAATTTTAATTTCAATCCTATCTATTTTTATAATTTTATAATTTTTCTTTTTAATTTGATTAAAAATTACGCGACCATAACATAAAATCCTTAAACAGACAGGCCCGTGCGAACGCACGGGTTAGTTACTAGTTAATCAAATTGAAAGAAGAAACACAACAAGGACAACATGGCTTATGGTATCATTCTCTAAAGGAAAACGCTCAAAAAGAGAAAAAAAAGATTTCCTCTTCATAATTGCAAACATCAGATGCAAAAAGGAAAAGAAGGATCCAGGAAGAAACATGGTTCCATTTCCATCCTTCCTCGTTCGATGTCTACTTCCGTCTCAACACGCTTCGTTCATGTTTAGTTCTGAGATTTCAGGTTCACTCGATTCGTATTGCTTCGCAGTTTCAATCGTTCAACCTTGCTTCAGATTCAGGTTCGTTTCACTTCGTGTTATTTTCGTCTCACTCTCTTCTTCTCCTTCTGATTTGTTTTGGTTTTATGTTGTGGTTGTTGGAAAGGATTGAAGGTTTAAGGTTGGGTTGATTTGTTGTTGTTGAAAGGTTTTTTTGGCTTTACAGGTTGTGAAGAAGAAAGGTTTATATGGGTTTGTGTTGTTTGGATGAAGAAGGGTCGTGATTTGCACAACATAAGATTGGCTCTAAGAGCTTGCTTTCGAGAATGATTAGGAGGTTTATTTTATAGTGTGAAGGTGAGGATATTTATGTTGTCGTTTGTGTCGTATTTTTTTGCGTTTTGCTGCACTGTGCAGCGTTGAGGTTGTTTTGGAAAGATCAATTATGACGTGGTTGTTGCACAAGGTTTGCACGGATTATTGGCTTTGTGAAGGCTGAGTTTGTGCGTGACCTTGTGTAAAGTTTGTGTGAGGTAAGACGTTTTGTAGCATACAGTGCATAGCAGTGTAGATTTTAGGTGGGACTGTTGGAAAATTCTGTAAAGTTGAATGAATCCAGGACCGACGAAAATTCGATTATATAGCAAAGAGTGTTTGGAATTTTGTACAAGCGAATATTTGGTTTTGATGATGATTTTATGAATTCCAAATGAGGTATTTATAAGCCATTAATGTGTTGTTTTACAAGGTTGCGACCCTTGATGAAACAACACCTTTTAACCAAAGGTTGTCATGTTTCCAACCATTGCCTATGTTCATTCTGCAGCAACTCTTCACGAAATGTTGCTTCTTTTCGAATTCAAAAAATTAATATCCACTTGAATATTTTTTTGTCATTTTGGAACACACCCATAATTATTTTTATTGTTAATAATTTATAACAATCACTGTTTGAAAATTCTGTAAAGTCGAATGAATCCAGGACTGAATCATGAATGATGTCACTTTCCTTAAAAGTATTTCGAGCACCCTCTTTTCGTCTTAGAGTTGGAACGCAAGAATACCCAGGATAATTCAGCCTTTTTTGAATCTGCGCAAGACCGACGAAAATTCGATTATGTACCGAAGAGTGTTTGGAATTTTGTACAAGAGAATATTTGGTTTTGACGATGATTTTCTGAATTCCAAATGAGGTATTTATAAGCCATTAATGCGTTGTTTCACAAGGTTGCGACCCTTGATGAAACAACACCTTTTAACCAAAGGTTGCCATGTTTCCAACCATTGCCTATGTTCATTATGCAACAACTCTTCACGAAATGTTGCTTCTTTTCGAATTCAAAAAATTAATATCCACTTGAATATTTTCTTGTCATTTTGGAACACACCCATAATTATTATTATTGTTAATAATTTATAACAATCCCCCACTTGTTCTAATAATGACAAGATCAATTCCAGAAATAAAAGGAAACAAAGAATGTTAATACAGTTAAGTATCTTTCGATTTAAAACTTAACCTTAGTAAAGACAACGCAAAGTCTAATCGGAATGTTAGGTAGCAATGCTTTTAAACCATTAATCCATGTGAATAGATCCGCGTTACCTCACACACATTCCTTAAGGTTCTTCGCCTATATTTTTCGCCTAACACTTATTTATGGCCATATGCTTTCCTGTTTCATGAATTTTTCATGAGAGAAACTCCAACTCTCACTTTGAGACGGCACCATCTCAAAATTCACATAGGTGAAGTTCATATTGTATCTTTTCCATGAGATACGTACCCTCGGTATTGAACTTCATTAAGAGTTTAAAAAACTCAACCCTCATTTTAAAGGTCAACATTATCACCAAATGTTTGACAAATATCCAAATCAACGGCGTGTTGTTACCCATTGAATCTTGAGGTTAATGTTCTACTAACATAAGATTGGGTTGCCGCTGTTGTCGGAACTCTTACTCAAGGAGTTTCAACCCTATGACTCTCGAGGTTGTTTTTACCAAGTCTCTGGCCAGTGGCTTAGTAAATAGATCAGCCAAATTATAGCTTGTTCGTATATAAGTGAGTGAAATGATTCCATCTTTGATCAATTTTCTCACAAATGAATGTCTAAGTCCTATGTGTCTAGACTTTCCATTATACACTTCGCTGAATGCTCTAGATAAAGTGGCTTGGCTATCGCAGTGCATCAACACCTTTGAAACATTGTCTTTTGTCAATGGAACTTCTAACAGAAGATCCCTCAGCCATTCCGCTTCTTGACCAGCGGAAGCAAGAGCCACAAACTCTGATTCCATGGTTGAAAGAGTAATGCATGTTTATTTCTTGTTCTTCCAAGAAATTGCTCCTCCAGCTAATGTAAATATCCACCCAGTTGTGGGTTTATGATCTCCTATATTGGATATCCAACTTGCATCAGTATATCCTTCTAGTATGGCGGGAAACCTGCCATAGTGAAGGCCAAGATTTTTGGTCTTTTGTAGATAGCCGAAAATCCTTGTGATTGCCTTCCAATGTTCTTTATTTGGATTACTAGTAAATCTACTCATTTTACTAACTGCAAATGATATGTCAAGTTTGGTACATTGCATCAAGTACATAAGACACCCTATCGCACTTGCATACTCCAATTGAGCCACTGCTCTTCCATTGTTCTTTTGAAGTTTGACGACATGATCAAATTGAGTGGTTACTTCCTTAAAGTTTAGGTGTTTGAACTTATCAAGCATTTTTTCAATATAATGTGTTTGACTAAGTTCGTAACCCCCACTATTTCTCCTTACTTTGATCCCTAAAATTGTGTGAACTAATCCAAGATCTTTCATCTTGAATGTGGAAGTTAGAAATCTTTTTGTTTCTAAAATTCCATCCATGTTGTTGCTAATTATCAACATATCATTAACGTATAGACAAAGGAATATTACAATATTTTCCGTACCTTTGTGTATAAACATTTGTCACAAGAAATAGGAGTAAATCCATTTGAAAGTATGACAGAATCGAATTTTTGATGCCATTGTTTTGGTGCTTGCTTTAGTCCATATAGGGATTTGACAAGCTTACACACCTTTTATTCATTTCCAGGAAGTACATAGCCTTCTGGTTGTTCCATGTAGATTTTCTCATCGAGATCTCCATTTAAAAATGCCGTTTTAACATCCATTTGATGAACTATAAGGTCATTCAAAGAGGCCAAGGCGAACAATACTCTAATTGTTGTTGTTCTCGCTACTGGTGCATATGTGTCAAAGTAATTAACATCCTCTTTTTGTCCAAATCCCTTTGCTACTAGTCTTGCTTTATATGTGTTTAATGTACCGTCACTGTGATACTTCTTTTTAAACACCCACTTGCATCCAATGGGCCTTGATCCCTTTGGTAAGTCAACAAGTTCCCAAGTGTGATTTGATGTGATTGAATCCATTTCATCTTGGATAACATCCTTCCAAAAGGAATAATCCCTTCAAGCCATTGCTTCCTTGTAAGTTTTAGGATCATCTTCTACTTGAAGAATAACGGGAATATTCCGAACATAATTCTTACAGTTTCCTTCAACTAGATAAAAAGAAATTAGTTGAGAATCAATTTCGTTTGGTCCTAGATCCTTTGTTTTCCGGATTCTCTTGCTTATCCTAGGCTCGGGTTGAGTTTCAATTATCCGAGAAGTATTTTCGGATTGTATCTTGATACTCTGAGACGAATATTCCTCATGAGATTCTTTGTTTGTGGGAGACTCAGATTCTTTATCCTTAGTAATAAGGTTTTCAAAGAATTCTACATCTCAGGATTCAACAGTTATATTAGACTCTAAGTTTAAAAGTCTATATGCTTTACTATTTGGAGCATATCCTATAAAAGCACATTTTATTCCTCGAGGACCCAATTTAGTTCTCTTGGGATCCATGTTTTTATAGTATGTCACACACCCCCACACTCTAAAGTAACCGATATTTGGTATTCTGCCTTTCCATACCTCATATGGGGAAATACTGATTTTCTTCAAAGGAATTTTGTTAATTATGTGGCAAGCGGTTAGTAAGGCCTCACCCCACAAATTAAATGACAATTTGGAATTCATTAACATGGCATTCATCATCTCTTGATATGTTCGATTCTTTCTCTCGGCTACACCATTTTGTTGTGGTGTGCGAGATGCGGAGCATTCATGTATAATGCCATGTTCTTCACAAAACTTATCAAATTCTGTAGAAAAGTATTCACCGCCCCTATCACTCCTAAGGACTTTGATACTTTTATTTAATTGTTTTTCTACTTCTGCTTTGTAAAGTTTGAAGGCATTAAAAGCATAATATTTATGCTTTAAAAGATACACATATGTGTACCTAGAAGAATCATCAATGAATGTAATGAAATATCTATTTTCCCCTATGGGTTAACATGCCATTAAATTCGCACAAATCTGAATATACAAGATCAAGGAGATTTGTATTTCTTTTAACACTTTTGAAAGGTTTCTTAATCATTTTTTATTTAACGCATAATTCACATTTTTCGAAATCATTTATATTGCATGAAATCAAACCAGATTTAATTAGTCTTTTCATAGAACTAATACCGGTATGTGCTAATCTATTATGCCATAAAGAAACAGACTCAAGCATGTAAGCAAAATTAGAAATTTCATTAATATTATTGTCGGTAGTACATAGTTTGATCATTCCCTCAGCGGAATATCCTTTTCCTATAAATACACCATTACGGGTCAAAATAAGCTTGCCCGATTCATATACATATTTAATTCCCGGTTTACTCAACAAAACCCCACTAACAAGATTTCTAGTCATGTCGGGGACATGAAGTACATTAAAAAGAGTGAATTTCTTTCCGGAAGTGAAGTTGAGTTCGACGGAACCAGTTCCAACAACTTTAGATCGTACTTCATTTCCCATTTGTACTTCCTGTCCATCAATTACCTCAGAATAGGTTTTGAAAGCAGCCTTGTCATAACAGACATGTGCAGTAGCACATGTGTCGTGCCACCATCCTTGCACTTTGCCTTTGATTGCCATTACTTCGTTCACCGTAGCGATTATATCATCATTTGCATGAATTGTATTGACCTCATTTTTTGACTTGCTGTGCCTGCAATCTCGAGCATAGTGTCCGGGTTTTCCGTATATAAAACAGCCGCTTTTCGGACCTTTCGAACCTCCAGAATTTTTGAATTTGTTGTGTTCCTTTTTAGGTACAAGATGACTTTTCATGTCATCATGTTTCTTTTTTCGTTTGGAAGTCACAGTGTTGGCTTTGGAAAGACCAGCATATTCTGATTTCTCCCTTTCCTTCGATTCCTCCTCGATTTGAAGATGTTTCTGGATTTTCTCTAAAGAGAAGTCCTCAGAACTATGCAACAATTTCTTTCTGTAGCCTTTCCATGAAGGTGGTAATTTTGCAATGATTGCACCAACTTGAAAGGTCTCAGGAATGTCTATTTTCACAGCCTTTATTTTATTTACGAGAACCTGTAACTCATGCACTTGGGGAAGAATAGGCTTGGAATCTATGAATTTAAAGTCAAAGTATTTAGAAATTAAAAACTTCTTCGTACCTTCCTCTCCAGCCTTGAATTTAAATTCGAGTGTTTTCCAGATTTCTTTTGCAGATTGAGTATCAGTATAGAGGTCGTAGAGACGATCAGATAGTGTATTCAGGATATTTCCACGACATAGCAGTTCGTCCTCTTTACGTTTCTTTCGCTCGTTCTTGAGTTCATCAGAATCATCCTCGGTTGGTTTAGGAATTGGTGGTAAGTCAGGATCTAAGACATAGTGAACTTTCAGAGCGGTCAGTAGGAATGTCATCTTATCTTGCCATCGAGTGTAGTTGGTACCATCAAAGTGATCCAACTTAACTAGGTCCTGGTTCATAACTTTGATGCTTGAAACTGCAGCGTCGGAAGCCATTTGAATACTTTTAAGACTGTTGGAAAATTCTGTAAAGTCGAATGAATCCAGGACTGAATCGTGAATGATGTCACTTTCTTTAAAAGTATTTCGAGCACTCTCTTTTCGTCTTAGAGTTGGAACGCAAGAATACCCAGGATAATTCAACATTTTTCGAATCTGCGCAAGACCGACGAAAATTCGATTATGTAGCGAAAAGTGTTTGGAATTTTGTACAAGAGAATATTTGGTTTTGATGATGATTTTCTGAATTCCAAATGAGGTATTTATAAGCCATTAATGTGTTGTTTCACAAGGTTGCGACCCTTGATGAAACAACACCTTTTAACCAAAGGTTGTCATGTTTCCAACCATTGCCTATGTTCATTCTGCAGCAACTCTTCACGAAATGTTGCTTCTTTTCAAATTCAAAAAATTAATATCCACTTGAATATTTTCTTATCATTTTGGAACACACCCATAATTATTATTATTGTTAATAATTTATAACAGTCATGTCTTATGAAATTGTTGGCTGAAAGTGTGGTGGGATGGTCTTGGCTTATGGACGCATTTGGCTGGAGTTTTGCAGGTGTGTATTGTGGTATGCGGTTTTGGTGCAGGTACATGCTATGTAGTGAATCATGTTATTGTATTGCTCATGGTGTACTATGAAGTGGAATATTGGTGCGGTATTGCCTTAGTGGTATGCGTGAATCTGGGCTGAAGGTAATTGGCATTTTGGATCAACTTTTGGCTTAGTTTGGTTCGTGAATGTGGCAGTAGCTATGGCTTGGAAAGGCTTTGGCTCATTGTTTATGGAAATGTCGTATTGCCCTTTAAAGCTTGGTTTGAAAGTTGTAACATGAGCTTGTTGACAATTTTTGGAGGCTTATTTTGCTCAATGAAGTTGTTAATCCAAAAGCTTGTTCTTTACTTATTTTTTTCTTTTGCAATTGTGATGGGCTCAAAGGTGTAATGTAGTAGTGTAATGGGCTTTGTGATTTCATGAAGTGTGGTAATGGTTGCAAAATGGACTTTGAACTCTTTCTCTTCTTTTTTTTTTAATAATATTCATAGACTTTGTAAATGGTTTGGCATTGTATGGGCTCTAAACTTCCTGGTTGCAATCTTGTATTGTTTAGAAACTTGGACTTTGTAGCGACAAAAATCGTGAGTGTAAGCTATTGATTAACTTAACTAAAAAAGCAAGAGTTGCCACCGCACTTTTATTTTATCCAAAAGAAAAAAAAAAGAGCGAACAAAACCTAAACAAGTTCTAAAACAAGAACAACTAAACAGAGACTGGGTGAGGGGGTTGGTTACACTAAGGGAAGGTGTTAGCACCCAAAACGTCTATAGTACTCTATAGGAACCATTTGATCTATCTACGTTTTTTGGTTTGAAAAGGTTTGTTTGAAAAGATATTGAGGAGATGAGAAGAGAAGTATTTTTTTAAGATTTTTGTGTTTGGAGAGACTTATCGCCTCATGCCTATGTACCCACAAAGTACAATATAGGATCAAGTAGTTTGTGGTACAAAGGATGAAATTTGTTTGTTTTGGTTGATTTTAAAAAGTAGAGACAAGTCGTCATTTCAAGCGAATAATTCTGCTATAAAAAATGAATCATGTCTAAACTTGTGAAAAAGTTAAAGGAAAAGTGCACAAGGGCATAAAAGAGGGTAAGTGAGTTTGGTGTTTTTTAAATTCTTTTGAAAAAGTTGTAAATATGCTTATGTAGTTTAGCATTTATTAAGAAATGAAAAGAAAAGAGTAAAATCACTTGACAAAGTCAAGGTTTGATTATGAAAGAGGTGAGAGTTTGAAAACAAGAAGGTTTTGAAAAAGGGAGAAGATTTGAAAATTAAAGAAGGGCGTGGAGAAAAAGTGACTATCCTAAAGCATAAAGTAAAAGCTAAGGATAAGAAAGATCTAACCACAAATGTAGCTATCTTTAACATAAACCAAGCAAAAGCACAAAGCTCCAAAGTCTTAAAACATAATTCCAAAGCAAAGGGAAAAGGTCCTAGTTATAAGTCCAAGGATCCAAGAATAACATTGAAGTCCAAGGTTTAGGTTCAAAATTCCATGTCCAATGCAAAGGATAATAGCCATAGTCCAAGGTTAGAAGCACAAATTTTTTAGAGGTTTTGGCCTTTATTGATGTTTTTGGTCCAAGTGGACAAAGAGAAAAAGGCATAAACATAAACATATGGTCCAAGTGGACAAAGTGAATATGACGGAAGTATGAACAAGTTATGATATGATATGATGACATAAAGCATACAAAATAGTAAAGAGAGATAGGGAGCAAGAAGGAAACATAAAGGTAAGATTAGAAGTTATTGATTAGTTGTTAGAACAAACATCAGAGACATTCAAGAATGGTATTGGATGAAAGGAACTACAGCATTCAAGAATGGCATTGAATAAAAACAACAAACATCATAGACATCCAAGAATAGCCTATGACGGAGACAAGCTCAACTGACGATATATCAATCAACATCCAAGAATAACATTGGATGGAAACAAAAGTTCCATTTGAAAAACTTCATTGGGGGCACCCAAGAATGGCATTGGATGACAAAGGTAAACATCAGAGATATCCAAGAATAGCATTGGACTCGACTGGGGAAAAGGTGTCCAAAAATGGCATTGGACAGAAGAAATCACAACATTCAAGACTGGCATTGAATGAAGTGAGAAAAGTTTTGGAGAATACATCAAGAGCACCCAAGAATGGCATTAGATAAAAAGAGTTCACGATATCCAAGACTGGCATTGTATAAAGTGAGAAAGGAATTTTCAGGAATGGCACTGAAAGTAAAGGTAAATCACTACATTCAGGAATGACATTGAATGATAGTGAGAAAGACATCCAGGAATGGCACTGAACGCAAAGGAGAAAACTCATCCAGGAATGGCACTGAACGAACAGATAAAACTTTCAGGAATGACACAGAAAGATATCCAAGAAATCTGTTGGGGATTGCAAAAGAGAGACAAGACTTCCAGGAATAGCACCGGGAGAAATAAGAGGAACAAGATATTCGGGAATGACACTGGAGATCAAAAGAGACTGACATCCAGGAATGGCACTAGAGTGAAAGAAAAACAAATATTCAGGAATAACACTGGAAAGAAAGAAGATAAACATCTAACAACACCACTAGATGCTCAGGGAAACAATAACATTCAGGAATGACACTGAATGAAAAGACAGGTAATTTTTGGTAGGCGCCAAGTAAGTTGGACTTTAATCACAAGGTAAGATGTTGATAGCAACAAGACCTCGGGAAATGCATATGAGCACAAAACACACTTCGAACTATGCGAATCTTTCTATGTATGATATATGAATGATTTATGTATGCAATGCAGATGATTGGGATAACTGAGATATACTCTTTTGTGAGGGAAGAATGGAACTCTGATTCCTCAACACAGGGAACACTGCCCACTCTGCTTGGAGAGAAGATGTTGAACATATCTTTGTCACACTTATGAATTATATCAGGCTGATGGTCTTTTGAGGAAAGACATCTTGAGTATTCTTGAAGAAGACTGCCCTAGATTGATTGACTGATGAGGATAAACTGATCATAGCTTCAGCTTGACTGCTGCGGGAGAAAATTGATCATGGCTTCAATTCTTGAAATACATGCTAAGGATAAACTGATCATGGCTTTAGCTTGACTATATTGTTGGGGATGAACTGATCATGGCTTCAGTTCTTGAAATGAATATTGAGGATAAACTGATCATGGCTTCAGCTTGACTATTGCTGGGGATGAACTGATCATGGCTTCAGTTCTTGAAATGAATGTTGTGGAGGCTAAACTCAGTACGAGTCTTGAAAAAGATCTTCTGGTTAACCAATTTTGAGAATAACTTGCACTGAGCAACAAATCTTGGACTAATTCACAGATCTGGAAGTAATTTTCCCCTGATAGGATCACTGGCCAAGTTTCTCAACTTTTTTAAATTTCTTGATGAGGAAAGTCTGTCTGCAAATAAAATCATTCATTCATGGTAATTTTAATGCAAAGCTCATGCCATTTTGAAATCAAAAATAATTTTTGGAATGATATTATTGATGTAAAGCAAATAAATCACTTGTCAAAATACGGTGGTTTAAACATTCAAAATAAAAGAGAAAGCAAAGGTATGACATCAAAACAAATGATTGGAAACAATCTTAGGAGTTAATTTACGCAACCTTGTTGCAGTATGCTTTCAAAAGAAACCTGACTTCAATTAGGTCTTTTAAGGGTTGTAATGTGGTCTGGTTCATGGTTTTTGAAATAAAGGATATAGGCTCAAAGTCTATTTGTACCCAACCCATTCTTCGTGATGACCTTCAGTCCTATGCTCAGTTAATTCAAACTATGCATTTTGGTTCCAAGCGATTTTGGAATTGCAACACTGTTATGATGATGGCTCAAGAGCCAAGGGATTTTTGAAATGGCAGTCACTTTTTCTTACAACATTTTGTTGTTTTTGATGAGGACCTTAGTCAACTCATTTTATCTTTGAGGACTTTGGTAACCTCTTGATTGATATTTTTGTTATCCCTAACTTTTGTCTGAACTGTGTCATTTGAGCTTATAGTCAGCGGGATACCCCAATTTTTTCCTAAGTCTCCTTCATAGGTTTTGACTTAGCGGGCTTTTCTTTTGGTTTTCTTTTCAATCTTTTTTCTGAAAGATAGTGACTGTTTGGCTTAATGATTACAGTGAACCATCATTGGCTTTTGATTTGAAAGACATCTTCGACACTTCTTTGATGTGTGCGAAGGAAAGCTTGTGATTGCAACCTTTATGGAAAGGCGGCTTGAATGATTATCTTGTGTTTAAATACATAGTCAAATTAACTGAGAACTACCCATCCCCAGGTTAAAATTGCAGGTTTTTTCGTACAGAAAGAAACTCCAACTTCTAAGCTCAAAGGGGTTGTCAAGGGATTAACTTCCTTATTTCTCTAGTGTTTGGGAGTTGAAACAATGTATGTACATCATCAGCCAAGTTTTAATTAAAATCATACAATCCAACAATTTTGGGTATTTCGTTTTCATCATCCTCCCTCCAATCTTTGTATAAACAAAAGCTTGATAAAGAAAGTGAACAAGAGATATATTTTTGTTTTGTGAAAAAGAAAGCATAAAGATGCACACATTGGATGTAAATGAATTGAATCAAAACATTGCAATGCTCTTTTCATTGAAATTACCATGAAAGTACAAATAAAGTTCGAAAGCAAACAGTCAATACAATCAAAGAAAAATGCAAACAGAAAGAAAACAAGGCCTAGTGACTAATCAGCAACAAGGATGAGTTATCCTGTCTGAAACACTGGCTTTAGGAGATGATTTGTCTGAACTGACTCAAAATTCACTTGACATGCTCTGGCAGAGGATTGTTGACAACATTGGGATTATCATCAAGAAAGGTGAGGTTCTTGTCTTTGATCAGCTCTTGTAGTCTAGCTTTCAAAGCATAACAACCTTCCAAGTTATGGCCTGCCCCACCTTGATGGAACTCACAATGAAGATCAGCCCTATAGCCGGCTGGGAGAGGATTTGGAGGAGGCGGTAAAGCCCTTGTTGTAATCAAACCTTTCTGAACAAGACCTGGATACAGCTCAGTGTAGAACATCGGGATAGGATCAAAGTTAACCCTATTGTGATTCTGATTTTGTCTAACAGCCTAACGAGGAGCTTGAAGTGGTTGAGCATTGACAACAAGAGCAACTACAGCTACATATTGTTGTTGACTGCGATGAGGTTTCCTTTCAACTAAAACAACATGGGTATCACCATCCTTCTTCTTTTGAAAATTCCCAGCTGATTTTCTAGCACCATTAAAGGCTTCAGCATTAGTAATCATTCCTTTCTTGATACCCTCTTCTAGTCTTTCTCTAATAGTGACTAGGTCAGCAAAAGTAGATGATACACTGTCTATCATATTTTCCCAAAAGAGCGGCTGAAGAGTGTCCATGAACAATCTAGTCAATTCCTTTTCTGCCAAGGGTGGCTCCACCTGAGCAGCTAGCTCTCTCCAGCGCTGAGCGTACTCCTTAAAGGATTCTTTTTCTTTCTGAGACATGTTTTGCAGTTGACGGCGGTCAGGTGCCATGTCCAGATTATACTTATATTGCTTCAAGAAAGCATCAACCAATTCCTTATAGCTTGGGATATGGTTCTTCTCAAGTCCCATATACCATTTCAATAAAGCCCCACTCAAGCTGTATTGGAAACAGTGAATAAGCAATTTGTCATTGTTGGTATAGGCAGCCAACTTGCGGTAGTACATCACCAAGTGGCTTCTGGGACAGGTGTGCCCCTTGTATTTCTCAAAATCAGGAGCTTTGAATTTGGCAGGCATAACCAAGTCTGAAACCAAGCACAAGTCCATTAAGGCAGCACCAAAGACATCATTTCCTTCCATGGCTCTTATCCTTTTTTTTCAGAGTTTGCCATTGCTCTCTGACTTCTTCAATGTATCCAGGTTCTCCTTGACTTTAGAATTATGGACCAGTAGCATGGTACACGAAAGGAGGATTCTCAGGAGTAGCTTGAGCAACAGTATGCACAACAGGCTGAGGTTTAGTGAACAATGGAGCTAAAGATACTGGCAGTACAGATGGGACAACCACTGGAGTAGTTGCAAAGGGTGGCAAGTAATTCAGAGGTAACCCAAATTCTAGCAAAGTAGAAGCTGGTTGATGGATCAGTGGAGGGTTAACAACAGCAGTTGAGATTTCTGAGATCACGGTCCTTTGAGGTGGTTCTCCTCTAGCAATCAGAACTTCCATCATTTCTTTGAGCTTGGTCATGCTGGCCTTCAACTCATCAATTTCCATTCTAACTTCGACATTATGTTGTTCTTAGTTTTCCATTATCAATCTGACAGCAGCTCTAGTTTCGTAGTTGTGTCGAGGAAACAACTTGACGGTGAACAAATAACTGAAGAATGAGACAGCTGAAATGAGTTTCTGTGACAACTTGGATGAAAGCAGATGTATGCTCATGAATGCAAGAGTGCATGGATGCAACAACCATAAACTAGATCACTTAAAGCACACGAGTCAAGGGTTCGAGTCACGAGCATGGAGTCAAGGTTAAGAACAACCCTCAAAGGCATGTACTAAGGGTATAAAACCTGCCGAACAAGGTTCTAAAAAGTTCCCAGAGTCCTCAATCCTCTTTCGGATATTAATAGCATGCCGATTACTCGCGAATCAGTAATATTCTTAAGAGAACCTCGTCTGAGTGTAGTATCGCGTATCAACTATTTCAGGTTTACACCTTCATAGCCACCACACTATGTCCTAATAGGCCAAGTAGGGTAAAGGAATACTAAAGTCCTTAGTGTCATGGGCCTGAGGTCGGAAAAAGTAATGTTTTTCGCGATTACTCGCTAAACATCAGTAATTCTGAGGAAGCCTCGACTGAGCAGATGGATTCTCAATTCAGCTTGTTCGGGATTACTCTCTAGAAACATCCTTGACTATACTATCCTCCTATCATAAGAGCTCTCATATCCGGGTATAGGATCTATCTCACCTCTCAAAATCACCCAAACAAAACAACCAATAACAGTAAAATCAAACAGGTAAAGCGTAAATAAATCAAAGTAGGCCGAACCCATTAAGAACCAGAGTCCCCAGCAGGGTCGCCATTTTTCTGTAGCGGCAAAAATCATGAGTGTAAGCTATTGATTAACTTAACTCAAAAAGCAAGAGTCGCCACCGCACGTTTATTTTATCCAAAAGAAAAGGAAAAAAAGCGAATAAAACCTAAACAAGTTCTAAAACAAGAACAAGTAAACAGAGGTTGGGTAAGGGCGTTGGTTACGCTAAGGGAATGTGCTAGCACCCAAAACGTCTATAGTACTCTATAGGAACCCTTTGATCTATCTACGCTTTTTAGTTTGAAAAGGTTTGTTTGAAAAGAGATTCAGGAGATGAGAAGAGAAGTATTTTTTTTAAGATTTTTGTGTTTGGAGAGACTTATCGCCTCATGCCTACGTACCCATAAAGTGCAATATAGGATCAAAACCTCGTAGTTCGTCGTACAAAGGATGAAATTTGTTTTTTTGATTGATTTTAAAAAGTAGAGATAAGTCGTCATTCCAAGCGAATAATTCTGCTATAAAAAATGAATCATGTCTAAACTTGTGAAAAAGTTAAAGGAAAAGTGCACAAGGGCACAAAAGAGGGTAAGTGAGTTTGGTGTTTTTTAAAGTCTTTTGAAAAAGGTGTCAATATGCTTATGCAGTTTAGCATTTATTATGAAATGAAAAGAAAATAGTAAAATCACTTGACAAAGTCATGGTTTGATTATGAAAGAGGTGAGAGTTTGAAAACAAGAAGGTTTTGAAAAAGGGAGAAGATTTGAAAATTGAAGAAGGGGGTGGAGAAGAAGTGAAGCATAAAGTAAAAGCTAGGGATAAGAAAGATCTAACCACTAATGTAGCTATCTTCAACATAAACCAAGCAAAAACACAAAGCTCTAAAGTCTTCAAACCCTAATTCCAAAGCAAAGGGAAAAGGTCCTAGTTCTAAGTCCAAGGATCCAAGAATAGCATTGAAGTCCAAGGTCTAGGTTCAAAATTCCATGTCCAATGCAAAGGATAGTAGCCATAGTCCAAGATTAGAAGCACAAGTTTTTTAGAGGTTTTGGCCTTTATTAATGTTTTTGGTCCAAGTGGACAAAGAGAAAAAGGCATAAACATAAACATATGGTCCAAGTGGACAAAGTGAAAATGACGGAAGTATGAACAAGATATGATATGATATGATGACATAAAGCATAAAAAATAGTAAAGAGAGATAGGGAGCAAGAAGGAAACATAAAGGTAAGGTTAGAAGTTAGTGATTAGTTGTTAGAACAAATGATCAATAATGATTGAATAATGCACTTAGGTCAAGGTTAATGATAACTCATTAGAGGATAAATAAGACCAAAGCCTCCTAACAACAAGTCTCATAGGTATTGAGCCAAAAGACAAATAATCAACCATCCTTGGGCTTGCAAACATAAGTTTGGGCCACGAATGATCATTTTCCGATACGGGACACATGTAGCGCTATGTTAAGCAATCGCCAAGTGACTTATATAGAAGTCACCCTACTCGAGGCCGATCAAAATGATCTTTGTGTTAATGCATGCTAGATGAGAGATATGTAGATCGTCATCCAAAAGCAATTCCGCACGAAAAAAAAAGGTAATGATCTAGTCTTGATCAAGAATTCAACAAAGAAATTCTAAGATCCATAAGACTTTCATCGATCCAAATAAAAGAGAAATGGATGAAGAGAAAGTCAAATTAAACCACAAAGTTATGTGATCTAAGGCTAGGAACAAATGGAGGGGGTTAGGAATGAAGAAACAACCAAAACAGTCTCAAAAATAGGTGAAAAACACCATTCTGTCTCAGGGTAATCGATTACCAAGTTAGGGTAATCGATTACCATTGCAAAAACAGCAGAAAAATAGCAAAAATTCAGCATCTCCAAAATTCAGCATTCCTTCAAAATTCAGCATGATCAAGGAATGGATTGTGCACAAAATTTCAATGTAAACAACAGTAAATACACCAAATGAAACACATTTTGCAAGATCCAAAGATCAAGCAACAAGAATTATTAAAGGATCACATTGTGGAAGATGAATCAAGAGCAACAATGGTGGAAAATGAGATTACCACTCCAAATATGAAAATTGCTTCAAATTGCTCCAAGATCCACACTCTAAAGCCTTGATCTACAAAAATTGATGATGAAAAAGTGAATGGATGAAGGTTTAGCTCAAAGATTAGTAAGTTCTAATGATGAACTTACTAACTTTCAATGGAAGAAAGAGATTTGGTGAATTTGGTAGTGGGCGAAAATTGAGAGAGTCAAGAAGAAATTTGACAAGGTGAATTTGGCTATCAAAAGCTTGAAAAATGAAATGAGGGTTCTATTTATAGAGTTTAGGCTTGGGCATTTCAGTGGCTTGGAGTTTGGTTTGGAACCAAAATTAGGCTTGAAATTTGAATTTGGAGGGAAAATCAAGATCAAGTGGTGATTAGTGAAGGTGTATGGTGGTAATTAATTGTGATGAGGTAGGGAAATTAAAATAAAGTGATCTAGAATATTCTCAAATGATGAAAATTGGTACCAAATGCTGCAGAATTTGAATTTGCTGATTTTTTTTCAAATTTTCCACGTGGTAATCGATTACCCATATTGTGGCAATCGGTTACTTCAGTGAAAAAAATGGGAAAATTGCCTTTTTGTTGCACTGTCTTGGCTCTGGCTCGATTCTTTTGACTTGCCAAAGAAGGCATGGAAATAAACACATGAACCTTGGAGTCTCTTGAATAATAGTCAATTAAATCTTGGAGACTCTTGATCAGATGATTTTGAATTGTTTGCAGATCAACTTTGACTTTGTTCAGATGAATTTCATTCGAGCTGAGGGACTGGTATTTGATATCCTTGATCCAAATTCTTCCTGAAAAAGTTAGTAAAAGGGAAACAAACATATTTTTGGATTTTAATTAAAGGTTAGTAAACATAAACAAATAAAAGTAAATAAGAAACACACAGATGCTCGGCGATCCTTGCAAGGCATAAACCCAAAGAAGAAAGGGATAAAGGAACCAAAGCATGATCTTGTTTGTGGTAAAGATGCAAAATGAGATGTGAGAAATCTTAGGGGTAAAAAATTAGGGTTCAACAGACTTGTAACCATTTTAATCTCTTTTACCAACAATTTGTACTTTGTAATGATTTTATGATTTTGAATGCATCAATGGAGATTGGCCATTCTAATTCTTATGACATTTTCAACCATTGCACTTCGAAATATTTGAATTCACTTTAAGAACAATTTAAACCCTGCATTTCATGCTTTGGATGAAATAAGATTTAACATAAGCCAATTGTGACTTTGTCTCAACCTTTAAACATGTACCACGCTTCGCACTTGTTTTTTTAGATATGTCCTACCCTTGAATTGGATAAGGAACAACAACTTAAGTATCCTGAAACTGTGCCATTGAATAAGTAGGCCAATACCTTACTCTTAGAGTTTAATCCTCTTGATGACTCTTCACGCATCTTATGACTAGGCTACAATCCCAAATGTGACCATGTATGCTCTGTCTATCCCACAAATTTGCTCTTGAATTCATTTTAACAACGAATCAACAAATCCATCTCATATGAAGCCACACTTTTTGCAACGCTTCAACCTTTATCAGGAAAAGTCCAAACCATGCCTTGAAAATCGAAGGATCTAGATTTGAAATATGAACTCCACTACACAAAACCCTAATTTGGATCCTAAACAAAATCATGCACACCCTGTGTAACACCCCAAATTTTGGATTAATTATTTATTTAATTAATTTATCGGGAATATATGAGTTATTGTGGAATATTCGATATATATGATGTTTTGGGGATTTTCTTTTGTGAAGTGATTGTATATGAATGATGTTTTAGTGATTTTGAGAATTATGTGATAATTTGGAATGATTTAAAATAATTAAAATAATTAAGTTTGAATTATTCTAATTAGAAAAATAAGAGTTATTGGTAGTAGAGACAAGAAGGACATTTTGGCCAATTATGAAGTGTTAGTAAGGATAATAATGGGAAGACCATATTAAGGAGTTCTAGGGTTACGGAAGAATAACTGTTTCCCTTTCGTGCATGCATTTGGAGAAGAGGCAGAGAGAATAGGAGAGCTGCTAGGGTCGGGAGAAAAATAAAAAAAAGGATATCGGAATTCAGTAGAACGCGAAGAGAACGACGGATTCGACGACGAATTAAGGTAAGGGGAGTTTTATCATTTTTATTATAATCGATTTAAGGTCTGGATGATTGTGGGAATTATTGGGGTTTTGGTGGAGTTTTTGATAAATGATAACTGTGACGAAATTGATGATGGCTTGACGTAAAGATTGCTTCCAATTGATGTGTAGTATTGTATATCGAAATTGAGTTGTTGATTGAGTGTGGCAAATATGAGGATTTTGATGGTTTCGTAATTTGTTGAATTGTTAATCGATTGATGAATTACTGATAGAATTTTAGATTAGTATAAAATATAGAGGATCTCATAAAATAACTGAATCAAGGGAAGTGTGGAACTCTGGGTTGAAATGGCTAATTGAAACTTTGCTGGAACTAATTTTGATGGATAGAAATAAGAAAGAGAAAATGAAAAAAAAAAGGAATTAAAGTGGAGTGGCGCAAGCCACTAGGTCTAGTGGCGCCACCCAGATTGAAGAAGGGTGGCGCAAGCCACCATATTGTGAGGGTAGGGGTGGCGCAAGCCACCCATTAAGTAGGAGAGTTGTTTTTTTTTCTTCTTCCAGTTTTCTTTTAAAAAACATATCTTTTGTTTTACGAACCCGTTTTTGATGCCGTTTGAGGCTATGGAAAGGTAATGAAATCATCTATACCATGGTAAAATAATATAAATCATATAGTGTGATCCTCTAATGAAATTGATAGGCGAAAGTCATGAATGTTCTGTGTTGATAAACTTGTAAATACTCCTGTCTGTGTGAAAACTCATGAATTTAATTAGCAGGAATTATTTAGTATTGGTGATAATGAAATAATGCTGACATGATGTTTATGTTGTTGTATTGATGATATTTATAATGTGATTATCTATGGATTGTGCCATGCTATATGAATAATGTGTGTGCTGAAATAACAGAAAGTATGATGTATGCGTGAAATTCCTGAGTTGTGTCTGGAAATGAATTGTCTAGTATTGGTTGTAATAATTTGATAATGGTTTGATTCTAAAGTATGTGTTATGATGTTTGTGAATGGAACATGAAGATTTTAATGATGGTGATACTACTTAGGTTTTGGTGTTGTTAGGATGGAGATAATACTGTCATGAAGTAATGTGATATTGTAATGATGATGTTGATATGATATACATAATCAATTACTAAATATGCTATATGATGAATTGATAAATGATTACATGTTGACTGTGATGTGATGATATATCCTTGGTAAATGCTTTGTGTTGGATTGATGCCATTATGAGTTATGATGATGTACTGATATTAACACGATGTAAATGATGTTGTGAGATACTTTATGATGCTGTAAGAATAATGGTGATATTGTTTGATAAAATGATGATTTTTGATAAATGGTGTTGATGTGATGATTAAGATGCTATTGTGATAATTATGATGATTGTGGTGTTGTTATGAGATTTAGGATGCTGTTATGGTGTGATGTTAATTATGTGTTGATGAATATGTGATGGTGACTAAGTATTGATGATTATGTGAAGGGAATATAATGATGTTGTTTTGATGAATATGATGTATGTGATGAAGTATGATGAATATGATGAATGATGATGCGTTTGACTAGTCGTGGTCGTATTTTATATGTTGTTGCGCATCATGCATTCATAGCATTTAAAGGACTATTGTCCAGTGAAGTTTGAAGATGACTAAGTCATCAGTGAAGTTGTAGGATGATATCCAGTGAAGTTGTAGGACTTATTGTCCAGTGAAGTTTGAAGATGACTAAGTCATCAGTGAAGTTTTGGTACCACATGCAAGTGTCTTATGAAGTTGCATTCATTATTTGTGGCATTGCACAATAATTGTACTATGTGATGTGTTTGATGTGATTCTGATTTTGGTGATGTTCTGACATGAGAATTTGGTGTTTTGTGGTTATGAGGTATATGTGTTAAATGATGTTATGTTGTTGTGATTTCCTGGATATGACTACTATATCTACTCCTTATGTCTTTTATAATGACTATGATTGTACTCACCCTTTCTGCTGATATTTCCCCTACCATGGGAAATGGGCAGGTACTCAAGGATAGCAGTAGAAGTTCGAGATAGCTTATGGAGTTATTAGTTATCTTTCCGCAGTGAAGAGGGTCTTGCTCTGATTGATGTAACACCGGGTCTTTGGGAATCGTTTGAATTAAATGTTGATAATGATGTATTGAAGTGTTTCATCTTGTCTCAAAATTATTTTAACAAGTTTTGTGAGTTATGACGTCTGACGATGAATTTTTAATTGAAGTATTTTATTTTAGTAAAACAATGTTTCGAGAACCCGTGTTACGGAGCAGGATGTTTTTAATTAAGAAGTTTTATGAAGAAGTGTTGCACCCTTTTAATGAATTACTCTGATTTAATTAATTAACATTACATGAATATTCGTGGGGCTTAGAAGGGTGTTACACCCTGTCCCTGATCATGACACAAACTCTTATCTGATCAAGATTATACCAAACTTCCACTTGAAATGAGACACCACTACATACACACCTGTCCTGATAAACCTCAAATGAACCTCAATTCATCCTTGCAACAACTCTGAGCTTAGAACACAAGCAGAAACAACATATTTTTAAATTTTTGGATGATGGTTAGAGGATGGAAATACAGATGAATGTAATATACAGGTAGGACAAATTTGGGGTGTGGTAGTTGGGTATTCAAGTTGGGTGGACTAGAAGAGTGAGATGTGGTGGGAGAAGAAGGTTGGGCAAGGGTAATATTCTGAGTTGGATCAGGTTTAGTGATATTGTTATTAATGGTATGATTGTCTAATGAGGTAGGATGATTAAAGAGAAAAGGAATGGTGGATTGGTCTGTGGAAAGGATAGGTTCAGGTTTGGTGTGATTAGGGGGATGAGGTGTGTAAGGGAAGATGTGTTCATGGAATATACAATCCTTGAAGTAAAAGTGGATCTATTGTGAAGGTAAAAAAACAAGTTTCCTTTGATTCCCATGGTGAATCCTAAAAACACGCATTTGGAGGCTCTTAGATCTAACTTATCTCTATGTCTTGTAAGGGTGGAAGCATAGGAAAGACATCCAAAGGTTTTAAGGTGGATATATGAAGGAGATGCGTTGAATAGAAGCTCATAAGGAGTGTGATTGTGTATGATTGGGCTGCATATTTTGTTTATCAAGTAAATGACATGACATAAGGCAAAAGACCATAAACACTTAGGCAAATTAGTGTGAAATAAGAGAGATCTAGTCACTTGAGGTAAGTGTCTATGCTTTCTTTCAACAATGGAGTTTTGTTGAGATGTTTCAACACAACTCCTTTGATGCAAAATACCAAGAGATGCATAATAAGAATCCATAAGAAACTTAGCACCATTATCACTCCTAATAACTTTTATGATACATGAAAATTATGTTTGGCAATAAGAAATAAAATTTTGAACATAATTTCTAGTCTCAGATTTGTTTGTCATAAGAAAGATCCATGTATATCTAGAGAAGTCATCAACAACAGTTAAAAAATACTTAAAGCCATCCATGGAAGAAATTGAAATGGGGCCCCAAATGTCCATATGGACTAAATCAAAACATTTAAGAGATGTAGAATTTCTTATGGGAAAGGGGAGTTTGCATTGCTTGGATAAGTGGCAAGTATGGCAAATAGAAGTTTTATTGAATTTGATAATAGGAAAAGTTTTGGACATGTTATTTAAATCCTCATTAGAGGGATGGCCCAAATAATGGTGCCATAAGGAATTATCTACATTGTCAGAATCCTTAAAGCTAACAGTATTACAAATATTATTAGATGTAAAATTGGACATAGGAGATCTATGAAGGATGTAAAGGTTGTTATGTTGAATAACTTGGCTAATCATCCGCTTGGTAGACACATCCTGGATATAACAGGAATTATGTAAGAAGGTTATGCTATAATTAGAGGTGTGACAAAGTTTAGATATGGAAATAAGGCTAAACTTAAAGTCGGGTATATAAAAATAATTATGCAAATGTAGAAAGAGATCAAGGATAACAGTGCTATAATAATATGCAGTCATACATATGCCATTAGGTAAATGAATTGAAACTAGAAAGATAACAATTAAATCAGAAAAGCACTTGATATGAGAGCATACATGATGAGGTGCACCTAAATCAAGAATCCATGTAGAGGGAATGTTAAGTTTACTACCTGTGTTTACAATACTTGAAATCACTGCCTTATCATGGTTGGAGGACTTGTCATTCTTTGAGTTATGCTGATTTTTTCTTGATTGTTAAAGAAGAGGCAAGAGATGTTGATAGTCCTCCTTGGAGATAGCAGGTTCTGTGTCTGGAGTAGTTGTCTGCTTGGAATCTGAAGAAGTTTTAGGGTTCTTGTTTCTATATCCAGGTGGAAACCCATGCTTAAAGTAGAAAGTGTCCACTGTATGGTTGGTTTTGCTTCAATTGGTGCAAAACATAGAAGTCTTTGAGGTGCCTCGACCTTTACTCTTTGTGTTGTTCTAGTTGGCATAGAGAATTGTGGAGTTGGTTGCAGAAAGAGCTGTAGGAGCAATTTGTTGTTGTGCAATGAGTGAATACACACCACTGATGGATGGAAGAGGGTCAAGAAGCAAGATTTGTGTACGAATATTATGGTAGTTATCATTTAATCCTTTTAAGAAGTAGGAGACATACTCCATGTGTTTAAATTTGCGCACAACTTTGGGCAGTTCACGGGTACAAGGAATGGTACAAGAACATGAAAGGGTTAGACGTAAGTCTTCCAATTCATCCCATAGAATCTTCAAAATGACGAAGTATGTGGATAAAGAATGATAATCTTGTTGAATTGAATGTAATTCATAGAGAAGATCAGAGAAGCGAAAATGATTACCTTTAGTGAATTGTTCTCGAAGATCTTCCCAGAGGACATAAGCAGAATCAAAGCAAATTGTACTTTGCGCAATATATGGGGAAAGGGTGCGAATGATCCAAGAAAGTGAAGGGAAATTTGCGATCTAAACGCAGCGGGAAACAAAATTTTCCCTTTAGAGATCCTTACGAAAGATCATGATCTGTGATAGAAAGGTTACCTCTTGTGGCGATGAAACCTTTGATTCCAAATATATGGATGATCACGAGCGTTGTACGATGAACATCGCCTCTACTCAATCCACACGAACAGCTTCCTTTAGTCACAGTGCTAGCTGATTACGATTGAAGGTTTTGAGTGAGGGAGATGAAAAATAGAATACGGCCAGGGTTTCAATAACAACAACCTTTGAGTTTCTGCACAAGGGTTCTATTTATAGAACTACTTGTGTGGGCTACAAGCTAAAAAGCCCAACTCAATAATAATATTATTATATTATTATAATAACTATTATTATAATAAATATAATTTTATTATTATTATATTTTATAACTATTATAAAATTAATAATAACTATTATTATATTACATGGTACCTTACCATATTCCGTATTCCATTCAAGTGCACCGCACCTTACGGTGTTCCCTATTTACTCTATCTCTTCTCCAACTGTCCTTATGTGTGTGACCCTGTAGGATTTTGCGACGTTGGCAATTATATTAAATCATGTATTTAACATAATAAACAGTGAGCGGTATCTAGCAACACATCACTGCTACCCAAGTCACAAAATTGTCATGTGATCTGACAAAACCTTTTGTGATAGTACTTGTGTGTACAATTACCCTTTTGCCCCTATGTCTATATTGAACACAAGGCATATACCGTGTCATCCTTGTCCAGTTCAATATTAGGCCCTTAGACATTTATCATGTTATGCAGGATGGGCAAATTCCATCTAGGCTACTCATGTCCCTCAGCATGCTTTGTGAAGTACCCATCAACTGTCTTTATGATCATCCAGTTACGGACAATGTTTGATCAGCAATAAAGTACTTGACTCTACATCTAGGATACATAGTAGTTTCAGGTCGAAGGGTGGTATACACCACTATCACCATGAGAGTAACTTATGACACTTTGCATAACATTCTATGTAGTACTCTCATAGTGGGTCAATCCAGTATAAATATTACTCCTAATATTCATACCTATGTCAAGACTTGATAACTCCTTATCCATGATCTATGAGATGTGATCATCAGTCTATCTACATAATAGTCTTAATGCTTTAAGGCTATCCCATTTCACATTAAAGCTCGACTATGGATGCTTTAAGAATAATGTCCTTATGTTTAATGGAATCTCATGATTAAGTCATACTTAATGTTTCATTAAACGAACTAGCTATTCTAGGGACTTTATCATTTCCGAAAAACAAACATAATAAAGAAATGCCTTTTATTATTAATAAATAATTTGATACAAGTACCAAAAGTATTGGTCTCTAGGGCTTACACTAACAATCTCCCACTAGCACTAGAGCCAATCAGGCATACCCCTAATACCCATAGATCTAGTATGACCATCATGCTTTAGCTGGGCAAGAGGTTTTGTTAGTGGGTCAGCAATATTGTCAAGTGTAGGTACTCTGCATATCTTCACATCTCAACGATCTATTATCTCTCGAATGAGATGATAACGCCTAAGTATGTGTTTGGATCGTTGGTGAGATCTAGGCTCCTTAGCTTGTGCGATAGCACCATTGTTATCACAATAGATATCAATGGGGTCCACAATGCTAGGGATTATGCCAAGTTCACTAATGAACTTCTTGATCCAAATAACTTCCTTCGTTGCATTTGAGGCAGCAATATACTCGGCCTCGGTTGTAGAATCAGCAACTGTTTCTTGCTTTGAACTTTTCCAGCTCACAGCGCCACCATTTAGGCCGAACACATAACCAGATTGCGATCTAAAGTCATCTCTATCTGTCTGGAAGCTAGAATCGGTGTAACCAATTACCGCGAGCTCCTCCTGACCTCCATATATCAAGAATGAGTCCTTAGTCCTTCTCAATTACTTAAGGATATTCTTGACGGCTACCCAGTGAGCATCACCAGGATCAGATTGGTACATACTCGTTGCACTTAAAGCATACGAGACATCTGGTCGAGTACATAACATGGCATACATGATAGATCCTATTGCAGATGCATATGGAATCTTATTCATGCGATCCCTTTCTTCCTTTGTTGAAGGGGATTGTGTTTTTGATAGACATAGGCCATGTTGCATAGGTATGAATCCTTTCTTGGAATCATGCATATTAAAGCGTCTCAACACTTTGTTTATGTATGTACTCTAACTTAGACCAAGCAGTTTTTGTGATCTATCTCTATAGATCCTGATTCCTAATATATAGGCTGCTTCACCAAGGTCCTTCATAGAAAAGCATTTCCCTAACCAAGCTTTTACTTGTTGCAAGGTAGGGATATCGTTTCCAATGAGTAATATGTCATCTACATATAATACCAGGAAAATGATTATGCTCCCACTAACCTTCTTGTAGACACAAGGCTCATCTTCATTCTTTATGAATCCATATTGTTTTACAGTTTCATCAAAACGAAGATTCCAGCTTCTGGAAGCTTGCTTTAATCCGTAGATTGATTGCTGTAACTTGCATATCTTTTGGGCTTCTTCGGGTATGTCAAATCCTTCAATTTGTGTCATGTACACATCCTCAAGAAGATTCCCATTAAGGAAAGCAGTCTTGACATCCATCTGCCATATTTCATAATCATGATATGCAGCGATAGCAAGTAAAATCCGAACAGATTTAAGCATTGCAACTGGTGAAAAGCTTTCATCATAGTCTACACCATGAATTTGTTTATAACCTTTAGCAACCAGTCTTGCCTTATAGGTATGTACCTTACCATCCATGTCAGTCTTCTTTTTGAAGACCCACTTGCATCCTATAGGATTAATTCCTACAGGAGGCTCTACCAAGGTCCAAACCTGGTTTGTGTACATGGAATCCATTTCAGATTTCATGGCTTCTAGCCACTTCACAGACTCAGGACCAGTTATGGCCTCTTGATAGGTTACAGGCTCATCTTGATCCATGAGTAATACTTCACCTTGATCATTTATGAGATATCCATATCTCTCTGGTTGGTGACGTATCCTGCTCGACCTATGCTGGTCTTGTTCTACTTGAGCAGGTTGCTCTTCCACAACTACTTGTGGTTCCTGCTCTAATTCCTCCATAGGTGTATCAATGCTTTGTGATTCTTGAATTTCTTCAAGCTCTACTTTCCTCCCACTGATTCCTTTAGAAATAAAGTCCATTTCCAAGAAAACTCTAGTTCGAGCGACAAACACTTTGCCCTCAGAAGGATTGTAGAAGTAATACCCTCTTGTTTCTTTAGGATACCCCACAAATAAGCATTTGTCAGATTTGGGCTCAAGCTTAGTTGAAATTTGTCGTTTTACATAAACTTCACAACCCCAAATCTTCATGTAAGACATATGTGGTTTCTTACCACTCCATATTTCATATGGTGTCTTTTCAACCATTTTGGATGGAACACAGTTTAGTGTGTAAGCTGCTGTCAGTAATGCATGTCCCCAAAAGGAGTTTGGAAGATCGGCATGACTCATCATGGATCGGACCATGTCTAACAAGGTTTGATTTCTTCTCTTAGATACACCATTCCATTGTGGTGTTCCAGGAGGAGTGAGTTGGGATAGAATCCCACACTCTTTTAGATGGTCATCAAACTCTAGGCTTAAATATTCACCGCCTCGATCTGATCGAAGAGTTTTAATATTCTTACCTAGTTGGTTTTGTACTTCATTCTTAAATTCCTTGAACTTTTCAAAGGATTCAGATTTGTGTTTCATTAAATAGACATAACCATATCTACTGAAATCATCGGTAAGTGTGATGAAGTATTGAAAACCTCCTCTGGCTGGTATGTTCAGTGGTCCACATACGTCAGTGTGTATGAGGGTCAAAAGATCATTAGCCCTTTCACCTTTTCCTGCGAATGGGGACTTCGTCATCTTTCCAATTAAACAAGATCTGCATGTATCATATGATTCGTAATCAAAAGAGTCCAATAGTCCATCTTTATGGAGTTTGGAGATGCGTTTCTCATTTATATGGCCTAAGCGACAATGCCAAAGGTAACTTGGATTTAACTCGTTAGGTTTCATCATTTTAGTATTAATGTTATAAATTGGCATTTCAAGATCAAGGACATATAATCCATTGTTCATTTGTGCAGTAGCATAGAATATATCATTCAAATAAATAGAGCAACAATTGTTCTTTATTATAAATGAAAAACCAAACTTGTCCAAACAAGAAACGGAAATAATATTCCTACTAATTGCAGGTACATAATAACAGTTCTCTAACTGAATTATTAAACCACTAGGTAAAGTCAAAACATAAGTTCCTACGGCTAAAGCAGCAACCTTTGCTCCATTTCCAACCTGTAGGTCGACTTCACCTTTTGCCAAATCTCTACTCCTTTTTAGTCCATGTACATTGGTACAAATGTGAGAACTACATCCAGTATCTAATACCCATGATGCAGAAGTAGATAAATTTATTTCTATAACAAAAATACTTGAAGTCGAAGTCACCACTCCATTCTTCTTATCTTCCAGGTACTTTGGGCAGTTTCTCTTCCAATGTTCGGTCTTACCGCAATAGAAGCAAGTGCCCTCCTTTGCTATACCTCCACTAGGATTCAAAGCAAGGGTAGTATGTTTGGGTTTGGCAACTTCCTTGCCTTTCCATTTACCAACCTGCTTGGTGGGCCTTTTGTTCTGTTTCTTTCCATTACTGACCATCAGAATGGATTTCCCTTTTGTCTTCAGGTTTTGCTCAGCAGTTCTTAACATGCTTAGAAATTCAGGAAGAGTTTTGTCCATGTCATTCATGTTGAAATTAAGGACAATTTGACCGAAGCTTTCCGACAACGATTGCAGGATCAAATCAGTCGCAAGCTCCTTTTTTAGGGCAAATCCCAGTCTTTCAAGATTCTCCACATACCCAATCATCTTGAGTACATGGGGACCTACTGGGGTTCCCTCATAAAGCTTGGCTTGAAAAAGGGCTTTTGAAATTTCAAACCTTTCATGCCTTGCTTGCTCTTGATAGAGCATTTTAAGATGTTCGATCATATCGAACGTTGCCATGTTTTCATGTTGCTTTTGCAATTCAGAATTCATGGTAGCCAGCATGAGGCAAGCAATTTCATTGGCATCATCGACATGCTTCTTATAAGCATCTCTTTCAGCCTTAGGAGCAGAACTAGGAGGTTCCTCATCAGGAACAGGTGTCTCTAAGACATACAGCTTTCTGTCATGTTTGAGGACAATCCTCAGATTTCGGTGCCAATCCAGAAAATTTGTCCCAGACAATTTTTCCTTATCCAGGATTGTTCGCAAAATTTTATTAGATGTGTTTGTTGTCATGGTAATCTACAAAATGGAATGGAAAAATATAAGTATCATAACATATTCAATTAGGCCTTTAATTAAATATGCTCCCACTATTTTACTCAAACCAAATGACCCTCATCATTTGATTCGGAAAATCCCGTTGGAAGATTTTCTAGTGGATCGAGATCCATATTTCACTTTGTTTTAAGTCAACGTTAGGCTGATTACACAAAACTTAGCTATTTAGGTAGGAAATCCTTCCAATTGTATCCAATACAATTCTCGAATATTTCAGTTAGGTGAATAACTCCTTATTCCAATCCATCATATGGACTATTCCCAACTCTTACTTCTAAACGTATATAATCTTATTATATTTTGTTTAGTTAAGTTTGACCCATTATTTTAGAAATTGGATATTACAATTATCCCATCTCACCTTACTAATATAGAACATGCACCTCGCGTTAGGCTAAACCTACAATATTCGATACTAGTCTTGATGAGTTCTAAAACTTGGAAAGCAAAAACTTAATATTTTGTTTTGAGGGATTTTTAATTAGTTTGATCTCACCGGCTTATTTATCATATAAATCGTTCCTCACACATGCATACAATATATATCAACATACATACATACATACAAATGAAACAGTTATGGCCCCTAGTGCAATTGTTCTCCCAAGCCAATGAGAGAACTTAAGCTAAACCTAATAACGATCTTCACTTCTCCAAGAAAGATCTCCAAGGTTGTCCTTCTTTGTTTTGTAGTCTTCTCTTTCTTCATAATAATACATTACATAAAGGAAACTCGTTTTACATACGAGGGAGTGAGATGAGAAAAAAAGTTACATGATGAGAATAAGAGAGAGGCACGACACGCAGGTCGTATTTATAAAATCCAAAACAAAGAAAAATAAACTAAGGCCATAACTGATCACCACAAGAAAAATAATAAATAAAATTTATTATTATTAATTTAAATCCTGTTTATTAAATAAATCAAATTAAATTTTCGGCGAATGCATGACCTAAAGCGCAGACTGCATTGACACAACATTTGCGCCGTCATACTGCCTGTGACGACCGTCACAGTTTCCATGGCGACCGTCACACATCAGCCCATGACGACCGTCACAAAGCTATGGCGACCGTCACACCTGAAACTATGGAGACCGCCACGCTAACAGAACGCGTAACTTTTGATCGTAGACCTCTTTGACGGTGTAACCCTTGTACCGTCATAAACCTTGATGCAACAATTTCATACCATCAAAATACCATGATCAATAATTCAGTATGATTGATCCGTATGCTATCGCTTCACCATACTAAAGTCGGATTTCGAAGCAGATAACCACAGATCGCTCAATCGAATAATAATCATTATGTGATTTGAACTAACGAAATAAAATAGTATATCCAATATACCATCTTTGCATCAAAGTTAATCATATCACATATGAATTAGATCGGTCATATATGTGTAACTTATGGACGATTGACATATCGCTGCTTCACCATACTATTGTCGGATTCTGAAGCATAGTCAATATCAATCATCTAAACCGTACACAATTTGATGCCAAAAATTCAATATCTGGATTTGATTTATTTTTTACGTGTTTTAGTCCAATTAAAACAAAAATGATAGAAAATAAACAATTACCAGACTCATGGTTTCGTAAGTGGCTCTGATACCACTGAAGGGAAATTTGCGATATAAACGCGGCGGAAAACAAAATTTTCCCTTTAGAGATCCTTACGAAAGATCATGATCTGTGATAGAAAGTTTACCTCTTGTGGCGATGAAACCTTTGATTCCAAATCTATGGATGATCACGAGCGTTGTACGATGAACAACGCCTCTACTTAGTCCACACGAACAGATTCCTTCAGTCACAGTGCTAGCTGATTACGATTGAAGGTTTTGAGTGAGGGAGATGAAAAATAGAATACGGCCAGGGTTTCAACAACAACAACCTTTGAGCTTCTGCACAAGGGTTTTATTTATAGAACTACTTGTGTGGGCTACAAGCTAAAAAGCCCAACTCAATAATAATAATATTATATTATTATAATAACTATTATTATAATAAATATAATTTTATTATTATTATTATTATTATATTTTATAACTATTATAAAATTAATAATAACTATTATTATATTACATGGTACCTTACCATATTCCGTATTCCATTCAAGTGCACCGTACCTTACGGTGTTCCTTATTTACTCTATCTCTTCTCCAACTGTCCTTATGTGTGTGACCCTGTAGGATTTCGCGACGTTGGCAATTATATTAAATCATGTATTTAACATAATAAACAGTGAGCGGTATCTAGCAACACATCACTGCTACCCAAGTCACAAAATTGTCATGTGATCTGACAAAACCTTTTGTGATAGTACTTGTGTGTACAATTACCCTTTTGCCCCTATGTTTATATTGAACACAAGGCATATACCGGTCATCCTTGTCCAGTTCAATATTGGGCCCTTAGACATTTATCATGTTATGCAGGATGGGCAAATTCCATCTAGGCTACTCATGTCCCTCAGCATGCTTTGTGAAGTACCCATCAACTGTCTTTATGATCATCCAGTTACGGATAATGTTTGATCAGCAATAAAGTACTTGACTCTACATCTAGGATACATAGTAGTTTCAGGTCGAAGGGTGGTATACACCACTATCACCATGAGAGTAACTTATGACACTTTGCATAACATTCTATGTAATACTCTCATAGTGGGTCAATCCAGTATAAATATTACTCCTAATATTCATACCTATGTCAAGACTTGATAACTCCTTATCCATGATCTATGAGATGTGATCATCAGTCTATCTACATAATAGTCTTAATGCTTTAAGGCTATCCCATTTCACATTAAAGCTCGACTATGGATGCTTTAAGAATAGTGTCCTTATGTTTAATGGAATCTCATGATTAAGTCATACTTAATGTTTCATTAAACGAACTAGCTATTCTAGGGACTTTATCATTTTGGAAAAACAAACATAATAATGAAATGTCTTTTATTATTAATAAATAATTTGATACAAGTACCAAAAGTATTGGCCTCTAGGGCTTACACCAACAGAAAGGACCATGTTGTTGGCACGATCCCATAGCTCATAGTTAGGATCAGAGAAAGAAGGATTAAAAAGAGTACCATTAATGAACGAATTCTTGTTCTTGGATGTCAAAGCACGCCACATTGATTTGCTCTAGTTGTGGTAATTATTGTCGTCAAGAGGCGGTGCAACAATGGTGGAGCCGAGGTTTTCACCGGGATGAAGGTAGTAGGGATTTTTAGGGTTCAAGATTGGATCAGTGGGATCGGTCTTGTGAGTATCGGGTTTTGTTGGATCTTCTTTATTGCTTGATTTATCGGAGTCGGCATCGGAAGTCATGGATAGGGGAAGAAGATGTGATGAAATCTAATGCGAACGGAAAGGTTGAAAGAAGGGGTTATGATCTACTAATACCATATTATACTTGCAGCTGAGCTGCAAGGAAGACGATAAACAGTGACATGGTAGAAAAATGAAATACGAAAATATGAGAATGAAAATGATTCTATTCACACAGCACTGAAAGTGGGTTAACCGTATATATATATATATATATATATATAATGTAATGTGCCATGGCTCCTAATAAGCCCAATAACTATCAATAAGCCCAAAAGAAACAAATTAACCTATTTATCCAATAGGTTAAGTTTTTTGCACGAGTTGGGAAAGAAGTTAGAGTTAGCTAGAGGATTTGCTAAGATAAAAGCTGACACATGATAACTTAATATGATGATCATCCTTTCTATATAAATAACTTTAATTGGCATTCCATGATATGAATAATTTCACATTTCTTAGCTATTTTCCAAGTTCATAATATGGTATCAGTTAATCGTGGAATGTTAGTTAGAAATTCGAATTCATCATTCTTTTTTTTCCTGTGCAAATTTTGATGATTACTTCTTAGTGGCTTTTGATTTCTGGTAACGTTGTGGATTCAATGTTTGTCATATTGTTAGTTTTGAATCATTCATCAAGAACACATTGTTATTTCTCATTGATTCAACTCTTTTTTTCTTCTTTTGTTTATTGTCGATCCTTCATCACACTGGCTCCACATGTTGCTCCTAATATTCATCATGTTGATATTTAATTCATTTAATATGTTCATCCAAATGAAGGTCATAATTTGATCTCAATAACTCCAAAATTGATTGGATTGAATTATCTTGCTTGGAGTAGATCAAAGCAAAAAGCATTGGGTGCAAAGAAAAAACTTCGTTTTATTAATGGTTTTATCAAAATTCCCCATCTTCTTGATATAAACCAAAATCAATAGGAAATATGCAATCATTTAATCAATTATTGGCTATTAAAAATGTTTCTGATCAGATTGCCTCAATAACAGTTTTTCATGAATATGTTATTAATGTTTGGAATGATTTACAAGAACGAGATTTCCAAAGGCTAACATGATACATATATCTTTTATTCATTCTTCCATAAAAAATTTAAAGGAGTCCACTAAATATATAACCGACTACTTCATTGAACTGAAGGGATTATGGTAAGATCTCAATGAGAATCTACCTCTACCTGTATGCACCTACATTCATCAATGTACATGTTCTGTTGTGCAACATGTTTGAAACTATAGGCTTGAAGACCAAGTAATTTAGTTCTAGACAGACCTTAATGATCAATTCTCAATTGTGAAAAATCAGGTATTGTTGATGGATCCCTTGAAATTAATCAATAGAGTTTACTCATTAGTTTACTCATTACTCATTGGTATTAAACAAGGTAGTATGCGATGGCATGAAAGACTCGCTTCATTTATAACTCACAAGAATACAAACAAGTCATTTCATATGCTTCACTATTCTTTAAACAAAATTAATCATCATTCACGATTTTGCTTGTTTATGCATATGATGTAATTTTAGCCTGAAATTTGGTGCCAAAGTTGCATACTATCAAAGAAGCATTTGACAATGCTTTTGAAATCCTATATTTCTGGTATAAAATTTGTTCACTCCAAGTAAAAAACTTCCTTATATCAAAGGAAATATTGCTTGGACCTCCTACAAGATTCAGAAATGCTTTGTTCTAAAGCAAGCTCTACTCTATTTGATCCATCATCCAAGTTGCATCAAGATAACATATCACATTATCCTGACATTCATGCATATCCAAGGTTAGTTGAAAGACTTATGTACCTTAATGCTACCAGACCCGATATTACATTTTGCACTCAGCAATTAAGATAGTCTTTATCAGCAGAAACCATGAACAATTTTCTTGCTACAACCCTAGTTTTAAGATACTTAAAGTTTTGTCCTAGCCTAGGGATATTCATGCCTAGATATTCACAGATTCGACTGCAATGTTATTCGAATGCATATTGGGTTGGTTGCTTTAATTTAAGACAATGTATTTTAGGCTAATGCTTTCCCTTGGGAAGATCACTCAATTGTCAGAGAAGATGACAACAGGAATGATGAAGTTACTACAATGTTCCTCTAAAGAGAAATTGGCAGATTTTTTATCAAATCCTTACTTCCGCGATCTTTGAACATCTTGCTATCCAAATTGATAATGTTAGATATTTACCAACCCTCACGTGTGGGGATACTTATAACATGACGAAGTTACTTGTAAGCCAAACAATAAGGATACACGAGCATATTAAGTCAAGTCTATGTATAACTAATTGTTAATTAAGTAAGTTATAACAATTAAGAAAGTAGTTAGAATTAGTTAGAGGATTTGCTAAGATAAAAGGTAGCACATGATAACTAAGTCTGATGATCATCCTTTTTATATAGGATTGTAACTGGCATTCCATGATATGAAAAATTTCACATTTTTTTAGTTATTTTTCAAGTTCATATTATGAAAAATTATGAGATAGTTGATTCTATGCAATTCTAACCACCACCGCCACGGTTGACCATTTAAGACACCACCATCACAAGCCGAGAAGAAATGAGGAAGAAGTAAGAAAGAAAAGATGATGTCAAGATGAAGGATGACTTTTGACTTGAATTGATGTTTTAAATTTAGCGCAATGAAGACATATATTTTGAATTAATCAGTTTTAATTTTAGAATTTAGAATCTAAACATGAAAAAAAAAACTTTAAATATATACATTTTTATGATTTTTTTTAATATTATAGTTTTTACTATCTTGATATCCTCTCTTCATACTCTCTTTTTGTATGCATTGATAATTTGGTATCCCTTTCAATTCAATATATAGATGAAATCATAGATGAAATCCCTTTCAATTCAATATATAATATGTACAAGCATACTCTAAACTAAAAACCATCAAATCACATAGTTTTTCTTTTTTGCCTCTTGCTACTTGCTACATAGCATTAAGTTTCTTTATACAAATATCATATAGAATCATCCAAAACGTGAATAACTGTTCTCTAAACCATATAACAGATCAACATGTTGAACACTTCCTCTAAGGACTAATCTTAGGCGATATCATCGAGTTGCAGGAACGAGAAGTCCAAAGAGAACAAAGAGTTTGAAGACGACGAAAATATTCCCCGAGAGCAATCAAGCCTCTAGCCGCTTGGCGAGTAGACAGGATTCGCGACATGCGTATCAGAGTTTGCTGCCTAAGGTGATCTGCCTGGCTTACAAAACCTTCCAGTGCATCGAATTTTCTTATAGCAAAAGCCATCTGAATTCCATGATTTACTGCACTGAATGGATCAAGTGACATGTCTTGTACAAGACTCTGCTGGAGTTTATCCAGTCCTAGTGAAAGAGCATCTTCAGCTTGCTGAGAACACAGACAAAGCTTTTTTATGCCAGTGATTTGTGGATCGGTCAATTGCTCAAGTTGCGGCACGATTAACTGTAAGAAAAAGAAAAAATTTAAAATTTAGTAATGATTATCGATTCATCTAGGTTACCATGGTATCGATTTTCTTAATGTAAGCCTTTATTAAGATCGGATGAATACATTTAGAAGCTGTGACGGGCGTGATCCTCCAATCCATAGGAAAAGGCGTTCGGCCGATGCTTTCCATACGCCCGAGATTAAATAAAGCACATCAGCCTTTGCAGCATCAGCTTTCATTCGAAAAAGTTCCACGTAATGATCCAACACATTCTGAACAGCTTGACTGAGCTGCACTTCGGGCGCGTTAGCTTGAAATACATTTCTTAGCGCATCGTTACGCCTATGACTCTCGTCGACCCAATTTCCATATTCAATTTCAAACGCGACAATTACTGTTTTACACAACATACAAACATGACTTAAAAAATGTAACACGAATAAAATAATTTAACAAAACTTGAAATCGATATCAAGATTCACAAACCTGGATTTATTGTTTCAGATGTTCCCATAAAACTAGTATCTAATGAATTTCCGTTGCACATACCCTGCAACTAGAGTTGACATTTTAGTACATAAGTTAAGATTATAAATTAATTTATAGTTTTGATTCACCTGTTTTCTTGCTCTTCCAATCTCTAATTCCAGTTGCATGAGCTTCAATCTGCTTGTTTCTAATTGTTGAACATAAGCCTACAAATATCTTTTATTAATCAGTTACAACTACTTTCATCTATATATAGTGTCCTAGAAGTAAATTTATAGTACCTTTTTGCGCAATCGACTTTTCCTAGCAGCCTCTCGATTCTGTGCGAGGCGTCTTAGCGCCTATACATAATGTCCGAAACAAACAAACAAACATGTCAAAATCATTCGTGTTTTGTGTTACATCTTTCTCACAAAAATCAATGTCACAATTCACGTCTCGACGAAATTCAATTACCTTACTATTTGTAGCCTCTTGATCAGCTCCAGAAGACTCTCTTGGTTCATGAGGAACATATTCACTCTACAAAATTCAAATTTATCAATGATGCTAACTTTATTATCATCAAAATAAAACACAGAATCATAATAATCATAATACCTCTGGTCCTATTTATAAGAAAAAAATTACTTTTTAAATATATTGAATAACTAACATAAATCGACAACATATAGAACGGATATATTAGTTATTCAATGATTCTAAAAAAAATAAATTTTTTCGTATAAATAGGATTAGAGTGAGTCCTGATTACTCACCTTGTTCTCTATGCTAGTAGTGTTCACCATTAACATTGGTGAAGAAGCAATTGAATTCAAACCACCTTCAACTTTAAAGCTATCACCCCACATGTTAACTTGTTGGAATGGCTCATATATGTCCATTGATAAAAGAAGAATTTTCTTACTTGAAAGAATTTGTAACCTCAAAACTTGGTTAGACTATAAATGAAAGACCCTTATGAATGATGATGAGAACTGAATATATATATATATAATTGAGAAAGTCACTAGCTTTTTCTTAGTTGATTTTAATTAATGTTAATTATTATTTTGTCAAATGCAAACAAACAATAAAAGCAATGTTGAGACTAAAGATGACAAGTGAAACATATAGTAATAGATTACAACTTTTTCCTTTTATAAAAATATGTTTTGAAGTGACAAGTTGCAAGCTTTGTTATGTTCCCACTTCATGAGAAAATGTAGTGAGTGCAAAAGCATTAAAATAATAAAGGGTAGTGCATTAAGAAAATGAAAAGGTTATATATAAGAAAGTAATAAATCCACATCGATCACATGTTCTTCTTTACTTGAGGTGATTGTGATTCATTTCTTGTCTTGTACAAAACTTACGTGTATGGTAAGTTATCAATATTTTAGAATATGTTGATCTTTAAAATTTAATGAAAGGGACAACTTAGTATTTTTATTTTTGTGAGACAATAATTTAGTGTTTTAAACTTCTAAAAAATGATGGTCAATTGTCTTTTTTTCGAATTTAGCATTATAATTTTAAAGATATTATAGGTGTGTTTGTTAATTGGAATTATATTGTACTTTTAAAAGCTAGTTTAACGGATTAAGGTGTTCAAGCACACAGTTTGAGATCTTTGATAATATAAGACTCAAATACAACTTGAATATTAATCTTTATTCTTAGTGTGAATTCAACTCGCATTGTCTTCATTTAATTTTATGTTAGATGAATTTGAACTTTACTTTCAAAAGTTAAATTATTAGACGAAGGTGGTCAGTCAGATATATACTCTCAATAGTCTTAAATTTTGATAATACGAGCTGTCGATATAAAACTAATATACAATCTCACACCTAGTGAGTTATAGATTCAATTCTTACATTGTTATGGTTAACTCACTCTTACTATTTTAAGTGAGTTTGAATTTCATTTTTAAAAGCTAGTTCAATATTCTCTTCGTCTTATAATAGGTGTCATTTTTTTTATTTGTCTTAAATTATTTGTCTTTTTAAAATACCAATGTAATATTATTTATTTTCACTAATTTACTATTATTTATTGTATTTTAAATCATGTAACTACTTCATTACCTATTATTAATAAAGTTATTTTAGTAAATGACATTCGTTTTATCATTGAAATCAAAACAATTAATCATTCTCTTAAAAAATATAAAAATTTCAAAGAAAAAACCTATGGTGAGAAGGAGAAAGTAGAATTTAAATGCCCACATTCACACCTCGTGCAAGTCTTGGTTTCAATTCTCATGATTTCTTTATTAACCCGACTCTAATATCATGGTTTTTTAATGCACCATCCAAGTTTTTTAGGCATCACGTAAAATTATTTTTTTGTCATATGATTCTAGATGTGCACATCCGGACGCATCAAATTTTTAAAAAACGCAGAGCTGTTTCAGATATGCATATCCGGAAACAATTCTGATGTGCACTTCCGGAAGGATTTTTTATTAATTCACGTCAGACCTTCTTCCTCCCCCTCATTCTTCAATTTTTCATTTTTCAAACTCTCTCAAACTCTCAAATTTTCAATCCCACAAATCTCGATTTTTTTCACTCGAGTTCGGCGCAGAGCAACTTCTCAAACGATCAAGACACTCTAAATCCTCTGTATCTCATTTTAATCGGTAAGTTTTCAAATTTTAGAGTTTCGGAGTTATTTTCGAGTAATCGATTTAGAGTAGACATTTAGGTGTAAAAATTGTTAGGTTGTATGAATAACATAGGTTAGAGACAATGTAGGTCTTTTTTACTGCTTCAAACGGACGATCAGGGCATTAAAATGCCCTTTTGCATGTTACAGTGGTCATGGCTGCCATTTTTAAACTTCAAAAAATGTACCGGATGTGCAGATCCGGAATGCTTTCAACGTTTAGTATTCTAAGTGTTTCCGGATCTGCACATCCGGAAATTCCCAACATTACAAATTTTGTGTCCTTCCGGATGTGCAGATCCGGAATACTATTTTTTTTTATTTTGTTTGTTTGTTTATTTTTGTTTAATTATTTTTAAAAAAATCTAATTTATTTATTATGTTTTGCAGATTAGATGGCTGGCAGAGACGATCGTATCATACATGGACGGACAGCTCAGCACGTGTCTGTCCGACGTGAGCGGACGCAGTCTACAGCCGAGGCTTCCGACGTAGAGGGAGTTAGGGTATCTCCTACAGCTGAGGGACATCCTACACCACAACCTTCCACATCACAGGTCCAGGTCAATCCCCCGTCAGCCACCGATTCTACATCTCGGAGGCGTCGGGCTTCTACTGCTGGTGCATTAGGGTCCCAACCCGCACGCAGACGTCGTTGGGAGACTCCGACTCCATCAGCTGCTCCTATACATGTGCTTGTTCCTGAGGGTGATCACCCAACACATGAGGGTGGTGACGGCGATGACGATTTCGATGAGTTGGACAATTACCCCGGGGGACCGTCTGATATGTCCCTACTCGTGGGGTACTCTGAGCATACTGCCAGATATGTCTGGCTAGGACAGGTATCCTTTCTCGTTTATTTATAGAATTGTTTTCGTTGAAAATATGTTCATTTGTAACATTGTTTTATTTGGAAATTTTCAGGAGAAGGAGTCCCATAAGTTCTATAACCATGGGGGCAAGGTTCTAGACATGCTTGAGATGCTGCCAGGGGATCAGTGGTTCATGTCTGCACTTGCTACGTCTGGTCTTGGAGGCCTGTCTAGGATTGGGTATTCCCAGATCCTGTATGGTATGCTGATGGCCTTTGTTGAGAGATGGCACCCTGAGACATCCTCATTCCATCTACCGTACGGCGAGATCACGATCACCCTCGACGACATCTCTTGCCTTTTACATCTACCAATCACGGGTACCCTTCTCCGTCACAGTAGGATGTCGAAGGTGGACGCGGCGGAGATGCTGATTGCAGAGCTTGGGGCTAGCCCAGATGAGGCATTTGCAGAGGTGACCTAGTTGAGGGGCGCACACATCCGGTGCCCCTTTCTAATACACAGATTTGGTGAGGAGCTTGACGAGGCACGACAGGCAGGAAGGGATGCAGCAGAGGTGGAGATCCACATGCAGCGTGCCCTGAGATGCTACTACTTGTTTTTACTCAAAAGCAGGTGTTTGTGAACACCAGCACCTATTATGTTGATGTCGTCTACCTCAGGTACCTTTTGGATCAGACAGAGATCCATACGTACAACTGGGGGGCGGCTGCGCTGGCATACACCTATGCTAGGCTCTCCGATGGTTGCCTCTGGACATCCAGGACTGTGGTAGGCAGTTGTACGCTATACGTGGTAACAATCTAATATTCTAAGTGATTTTTTCATTTCTTTTCTTTCTATATTCATTATAATGTTTGACACCCATGTTATATTTTTCATTTCAGACGTGGATTTTACAACACTTTCCCAACATTACTGGTTGAGGGGTGTCAACGGGTACACTGAGGATATGCCACATGCTGTTTCATTTGTCCTGCTCAGAGGGAATCAGGTGCCGGACCCGTACAGAGTATATCTTGATCGGATGACTGCTGAGGACGTTTTGTATGACACCTATGCCGCTCACCGTGTGACGCGCCCGTTCGATGAGGTTTGTTTGTTCTCAGGCTGGTTGGCATGCAGTTCGACCGTTACTGCCTGATACCTGCCGGAGCGCGTCTTGCGTCAGTTCGGTTACACGCAGATGATCCCCAGGATGCCTCATGAGTCTGCTCCTCTAGGCTTGACCCGCAGGCAGATAGATGACATATATGCTGACTTCCAGTCCCACTTGGTACCGGAAGAGGCTCGGGCGACCAGAGCAGAGAGAGACTGGAGCGTTGTTGCCGGGTACATCGTGTGGTTCTACACCGTCTCACACCCATGCATGGTACCCACTGCTGAGGGATCGCCACCCGGACCTGCTCATCAGGAGATATTAGAGGAGCGGCAGTCTCAGCTGGACCACACTCAGGATGGCCTACCACACTATCGTCAGATAGAGCAGATAGCGCAGCAGGCCATTGCGGACGGTCACCTCCTTGAGGGCTCTGGTGCTAGACTTGCCGTTGACAGGATTATTGCGATTGCTCGGGGGGCACTTCAGTACCGCAGACATCGATCTAGGATGGCGGGTAGGGGCAGAGGAGCAGGGGAGCCAGGCGACATCCTTCGCCATACGCAGTAGTTTTTTGTTTGATGTATTCTATTTATATTAGATGTATGCACTGTATTTTGACAGAGGTTTATTTTATATATATATATATATATATCATTTTATTTTATATATGGATGTTGTCGAATGTATATTAAGTTGCGACGATATATTAACATATGCGACCAAACAACAAAACCGATTTTAAAACAAAAATAAGTACTGCTGTTTTTCGGATCTACAAATCAGGAATGTTTCCGGATGTGCACTTCCGGAACGCATCAGCATTTTAAAAAAAAATGGTGCGTCCAGATGTGCACATCCGAAATCAGAGAGCAAAACCAAAAATTCAAATGGTGCCTAAAAAACAGGGTGGTGTGATAAGAAATTCTCAAAAATATGATTCATAGGAAAAAGAACAATGACACCGAATACTAAACAGTGTTGTGCTATAGTTTATTTATCAACTAAACGTAAGAAAAATCATATTAACAAGAATCAAATAAAAAAAAACAACACACAAATTTTTTTTACCTAGTTTAATACAAATTAATCTACTTTGGAGGGCATAAGAGCCAACCACTACCAATCAAGACGAATTTGTTGTATTCGATGATTTTATAATTATCTTTAGATTTTACATGATTTCAATGTATTTGATTATAATACTTTATGTCTCAAAATTTAAGTAATTGAAGAGAGAACTGTTTTTGGCACAACTGATTTTTGGTCATCAACTAATAACTTAACTGTTGAAATGGTTGACTTGGTTAATTGTCAATGATTGATTCAGTCAATAGTTAATGGAAATCATTAACTACTGTGAAAAAATAAAAACCAACCGTATGAGTACCCTTGTCTGACCCTAAAAATGAGAGTGAACATACTCAAGCAATTTCTAGAATTATGTATATTACTCCCAAATCTCACTCAGTGTTGTTTTCATAGTATAAAGGATAACAAACTTAATTTCTTACTGAGAAAGATTAACCAAACCTCTTTTACTAATGTGGACTAATTTCAAATGTCATTGTATTATGAAAGTCTTACCTAGAGAATGCCACATTACCAATAATAATAGTAGAACCGTCCAAAATATACAAAAACATATATTTTAGACCCTCGAGGAGTTATCAATGAACCATGTAAAAATTTTAACATTTCATATTAAGGCCTAGTGTGATTGTCTAAATTATCAAATATGCTTATATCCTAAATCATCAACCTTCAACTCTTTTATCCTTATTAACTCATTGGTTCTAAAAGTAGATGAAACCTCTTCTAAGGTAATATTGTCTTCCTTATTGTAAAAAATGACATCCTTGAAATTCACAAAAGATATGGTTAATGAGCATAACAAGATAAATAAAGTGTAATGCAAAATAAGTTTCAAAATAAATATAGTTGTTATTTCATACACAACCTATGAGATAAAAATTTGGTTACATAAAATGATTAAAGTTTGATCCAAATTTCCACTGTGGTCTTGTCCCTTATGACTTCTCTCAATATTTCATCTGTGAGCCACAATAATGAGACTTCTAGTCTTATCCGTCATTCGGTATTTTTTTTTTGTCAGGCATGTCCACATCAATGTGTGACCTTTAAATGCTTCTATATATTTTTGTCTTTGAAAAACTTCTTATTATATATATATATATATATATATATATATATATATATATATATATATTTTCGTCAAGGTTGAATAAATAGTAATTTTAATTTCGATCAAATATAAACATAATTTAATCAAAAATTATTTTAGTCATAATTTTTTTAAATAAAAACAAATTATTAAATAAAAATAAAAAATAAAAAAGATAGGCATATCAAACCTAACACAGAAAAAAGCTAGTAAAAACGAACCTTTGACATGACCAACTTATACCTAAAAAATTTTCCAAAAGCAGAAATAGAAAGTGAATTTCATCAAATGTTGTGCGATCAACAAAAAAACCTGCATTGAGTGGTCTATCTCCACATACATTGCCCTTTTTAAAAATGTGAGATATTTTAAATATAAAAGAGCACATAGTATGTAAAGTATTATTCTTTTTAATTAAAAGATGTAAATGGGCAATATTCACATTAGTAAATGTGCGAATAGTCAGTATTGAGTTCATTTCAAACTAAAGATTTCTCTAATTCTCCATCTTAATATATTGAATAACAAATATGATTCTACACAATTTAATTTGAAATGAGATGTGTACTCCAATCTTAGTTGAAAAAACACTCAAGAATGTTTTTAAATTATCCCTAAATATTACACCTCAAGTTAATTTCTAAAATTTCTTTTTGAAGGTCCATTTATATTGCACTAAATCCAATATTAAATAAGAAAATACAATTAACTTCTATAATTTTAGTCACAATTTAAACTAGAATTATGTGGTCTAAACAAGTTTTATATAATATAATTATAAAACAAAACTAGAATTCTTATAGAAAAATTTTGCCTCATGCTCCCACACTTATCTCCATACTCCTACAATTTTTTTAATATTTCAAATTTATCCTTTTTATTTTTTTTTACTTTTTACTGCACAGTCAAATGAGTCAAAAAGTGATGTTTTGAAATTATACGACACTAACCGGATAACTTAAGGTAAAGAAATCTGGAGTGTGTTATAATCAGACCGAAAAACACAAACTAATGAAATCCGTTTGTTGGGTTTAACAAATTGGATAACTTGTATGTGAGTTATCCGATTCACATAATACTTTTCAGATAACATTGACATACGTTTTTCGGTTTGTGTTTTCTACGTACTGGATAATATGTATTGAAGAGTTCCAGTTTTTTTTTTCATAACCGGATTTCTTGTCACTAAGAGGAATTTGATTATGTTTATTGTAGTAGGGAAAAAGATGAGTCGGAAGTTGTGAGAGATATCTTCTATGCCCATTCAGAATCAGTGAAGTTGTTGAATATGTTTCCTAATGTGTTGATTATGGACTACTTACAAAATAAATAAGTACAGACAACCTTTGTTTGAAGTAGTTGGTATGACATCAATTGAGTTAACATTTGTTGTTGCATTTGCCTATATGGAATCTGAGCAAACAGAGAATTTGTGTTGGATACTGGATAAGTTGAAAAAGTTGTTCACTAAGCAAGGGTTATGGCCACAAGTGATTTTAACGGATAGATATCTTGCTTTGATGAAAGCATTTGAAACATTATTTCCAACGACAGTTAATTTGCTTTGTCGATTTCTCATCAACAAGAATGTGAAAGCGAAGTGCAAGGAGTATGTTGTAAATGATAGGCGGGAGCCGATAGAGAAGCTATGGTATAAACTTGTAAGGGCTAATGATGAGGTGAAGTACCATCAAAAGTTACAACAACTTAAACATGTCTGTGTGGATTTTAGACCATTTTTTGATTATGTGAAAGACACATGGTTGATGTAACACCCCCAATCTATACCCCCAAGCTATTAAAGCGATAAATAAAATTCAAAATTTCATCAGAGTATATTTAAAACATTCACGGCATAGACCGAGGGGTCGCATCAATTTGAAACAAAATACACATAAACCTGCCCATAAAGATATGCAACAATCAGGTAGCAATCAACAGAGGAACTTAGTTCCTACTACCCACAATTCAGATACAGAATAAAAGCGGAAAATCTGTACTGAAATCTCATATATATATATATCACGAAAAGTTTGTCTGCCAAATACAACCATACATGTACAATCTCAAAAAAACATATACATATACACACAAATCACCAACGGTCTCCCTAACTACCCGGTGCCACTTATCAGAGCCGACCGACAAAAGAATGAAGACCTAAGCTTCACAAAAAGACCTCCAGCAATCTAATCTGCAATGTCTCATAGAGCATTATAAAACAGCAGAAGGGTGAGAAACACAATCATAATATAATTGCATATAATTATATAATAACACAACATTACACACGTAAAATATTCCCACCACAATGTACAACAAAATCCAAATACAACACAACACAATACATATCTCAACTCATCAATTCCAATCACAATTCCACACGAAATCAATCCATTCATGAATTATGCAAATGCACAGAGACCGGCACAACGACTCTATGCAATACATATGCGGTGCCATCCATCCATCATCTCAACACTAGTTCACTCAGGAACTATTGGAATCATTGCTCGCTACTTAATGTAACTCCCCGTCGGGCATACGATATTCCCCGTCGCTCACACCCCAAACGGACACACGACGTTTATGGATCGCTCACACCCCACACGGGCACACGACCCGATCGCTCACACCCCACACGGGCACACGATCGTCTATAATCATCGCTCACACCCCACACGGGCACACGACGTTATAGCGAATTCCCTCTGGAATCGATTCGTCGCTCACACCCACTAGGGCACACGACATCACAAGAATGCATATCGTGATGCTTGGCATACAATGACTCATGACATTCAAATGCACACATATATGCAATCATCTCACTCAACATTAATCATGCTTTGCAATTCAAGCCCAAAACAATGCATTTATACCATACAACAGCACACAAGTTATACCATATCCATATCAACATCACATTGCATGATACACATCAATTACACACAATTATAACAACAAAAGTCGACAAAAAGACACTATTCCAAATTTCCGACATAATTAAATCGGCCAATAATCTTAAAACCCTCATCATAAGAAAGTACAGTTTAATAGCTATTTAACGATACCAAGAATGTTAAAAACGGATAATCGGAACACAAGTTACGGACTAAACAAGAAAAGACATCGCCAAAAAAACAACATTTTGCAATCTTCCTGGCCATACGCTTATTGCCCTGAGCCATACGCGTATTGCCCTGCTTCCTCGCCCATTCCATACGCGTATTACCCAAGGTCATACGCGTATGGACAGAGACTCATTTTTCCCAAAATTCCCATTAAAAATCCAATACGCGTAGTGCCTTGCTTCATACGCGTATTGCCCTCAACCTTACGCGTACCATTACGCAAATGGGCAGATGGCCGAGAAAATGAAGCTCCATACGCGTATTGCCCACATTTCTTCAATGCCATACGCGTATTGCCTTGACCAATACGCGTATTGCCTTGAGTAATACGCGTATGGGCAGTAGAAAAACCAGAATTTTTTGCATAATTTTTTCTGCGTTTTCAACCCAAATTCAATCCAATTTTCACCTATACACCAGAAAAATAACCAATACAATGTCTAACAACATGTATCTAACATGTATCAACAATAAGAGACCTGAAAACATGATTTCCGACACAATTTAATCGAATTGTAACAATTTCCACATATTATGGTTTTTCACTCTATATTCAATTTCAATCCAATATCAACCAAAAACATATATACATAATCATACACAAGTATATAATAATCAAGTTTCGCACCCTTACCCGATTTAATCGTGTTTGGAAAGTCGGTTGTTTCGATTTCTAGATTTTCCAAATTTTTCTCTCTTTCTCCTTCCTTTCTCTTTTCTTCCCCTTTTTCCTTCTTCTCTTTTTCTTTCTCTCTATTTTTCTCTCTTTCTATTTCTATTTTAATAACTTAAGGAAAATTAAGTGAAATGCCCAAAATACCCCTCCACTCAAATATCTCGCAAACGTTTCCAAAACGCGATAAAATATCACAACACTGAAAAATAACATATTTCCAAATAAAAGTAAAAAATAAAATAATATAATAATAAAATAATCAAAACGACTCGATTAAATAAAACGGACAAAACTGGGGCGTTACAGTTGACGCCTCACAGGCATAGATTTGTTGAAGCTTGGATCAATAAAGTGTTGCATTTGGGCAACATCACGACTGATAGGTAAAGTGTTTGATTTTAGCCATAGTTTGTTTATCTTAATATTAATGATATTGAACTTTTTTTTTAAGGTTGAGTCTGCGCATTGGAAACTTAAGCAGGTGTTGGAGAACAGTTTAGGTGATATGTGCAATTGTTGGGAGACTATGAATGGCAACATCAAGGTGCAATTGGACAATATTAGAGCTTCATTTCAGAAGAGTTTTTATGAAGTTGAGCATGTGCACACTAGTCTATCTTATGGGAATTTGCGTGGATCAATATCTAGAGCTGCTTTGAGACACATCGCTCAATCACTGATGGGAGACTATGTGGAACCCATCCAATCAACTTGCTGCCATGTGCAACAACCTTCAACTCTTTTTTTGAAACTCTCTCCTGAAAATAAATCATATTATAATATATAAATAATTAACATTAAATTTAATTCAACATAAAATGTCATAGACAAACTTACTTCGTCGTCCCACGAATGGCGAGCAGCGTGGTTCTGATACCTCACTAAAAGAGACATATCAGACGGTCCTCCGAAAAATGGTGGATGCAGTGGAATAGGCACATGTGCAGCTATCTTATCTTCCTCACGATTCGACGGTCGTTGAGTCGGTTGTCCTTCACCATATCGTCGATAAATGAGTCTATCCCGTCCTCGAATGCGAGCCACTAAAAAAAAGTCAAAATTCATCAAATCGAAAAACTACAAGACAAGTTCTCCGGTTAAGAAAATAAAAGAACCGGATAACATAAGGCTAAGTTATCCGGTGAGAAAAAAAAAGAACCGAATAAATATACCACAAGTGAAACAAATACTAACCAGATAACTACACCACAAGTTAACTAGAATGGAAACTGTTATTATACGTGAATTCCACCAACGCAAGATAACTATCCCACGCACCACCTTGTTCAAGAACACAAGCCCTCAATAAGTCCTCCAACGACTGAATCGTTCTCTCAATCTGACCATCCGTTTGAGGATGATAAGTAGAACTCAACCTCAATTTAGATCCTAAAGCCATTTGCAAACTTTCCCAAAATCTGGAGGTAAACCTAGGGTCTCCATCAGAAACAATGCTCAACGGAACATCATGCAATTTCACAATCACACTGATATAAATCTCAGCTAGCCTCTCCAAAGAAAAACTGATGTTAATCGGAATGAAGTGCGCCGATTTAGTCAGCCTATCCACAACCACCCAAATAGCATTATGCTCTCGCTGAGTATTCGACAACCCTGTCACAAAATCCATAGAAATGATGTCCCACTCCCACGCAGGAATATCCAACGGTTGCAACAAACCACTAGGCCTCAGATGTTCTACCTTTGATTTCTGACAACTCAAACACGCATAAACAAACTAGGCCACATCTCTTTTCAATCCAGACCACCAGAAAATCTTCTTCAAATCTTGGTACATCTTATTCGCTCCCGGATGTATACTCAAATTACTCCGGTGTCCTTCCTCCAAAATCATCCTTTTCAACTCCGCATCATCAGGAATACAAATTCGACCTCGGAACCTCAACACACCATTAACATCCACTTTAAAATCACTATCCGCATCTTTTTCTCTCACCAACATCAAATCCACAAATTTCACATCCAGCTTCTGTTTCTCACTAACAGTCATCAGAAAATCATTAGTAACCTTTAACATTCCAAGCCTCACGCTATCGGACGTCACCTCACACACCAAACTCAAGTCCATAAAAGCTTCCAAAAGTTCCCACTCCTTAACCATTAAAGCGGACATATGTAACGATTTCCGACTCAACGCATTGGCTACCACATTAGCTTTACCAGGATGGTAATTCAAGCCAAAGTCGTAGTCCTTCAAAAATTCCAACCATCTACGTTGCCTCATATTCAATTCTTTCTGATCAAACAAATATTTCAAACTTTTATGATCACTAAAAACTTCGAATCTAGCACCATAGAGATAATGCCTCCAAATTTTCAACACAAAGACCACAGCCGCTAATTCCAAATCATGAGTAGGGTAATTTTTCTCATGCACTCTCAACTGCCTTGAAGCATAAGCCACGACCTTACCGTCTTGCATTAGCACCCCACCTAGACTAATCAAAGACGCATCACAATACACCACAAATAGTTCAGTAGGATTCGGCAAAATCAAAATCGGAGCTGTCGTCAATCTTCTCTTCAGCTCATTAAAACTTTCCTCGCACCGAATATCTCAAATGAACGCTTGCCCTTTACAAGTCAACTGGGTCAAAGGAAGTGCTAGCTTAGAAAAACCTTCAATGAACCTTCGATAATATCCGGCCAAACCCAAAAAGCTTTGAATTTCAGTAACGGATCTCGGAGCCTCCCATTGTAGAACTGCTTCTACTTTAGATGGATCCACAGAAATACCATTACCTGAAATCACGTGCCCAAGAAAACTCACCTCTGACAACCAGAACTCACACTTGTACAATTTGGCAAAAAGCTTTCTTTCTTTCAAAACCTGCAAAACAATACGCAAATGCTCCGCGTGCTCCTCCCGAGACTTAGAATAAATTAAGATATCATCAATGAACACAACTACAAAACGATCCAAATGCTTGTAGAAAATACGATTCATGTACTCCATAAACATACCTGGCGCATTAGAAACCCCGAACGGCATCACAGAATATTCATAATGATCGTACCGTGTCCTAAAAGCCGTCTTCTGAATATCTTCCTCTTTCACCCTTATCTGATGATACCCCAACCTCAAGTCAATCTTACTAAACACACACGCACCAACCAACTGATCCATCAGATCATAAATTCTCGAAAGAGGATACTTATTTTTAATCGTCACCTTATTCAACTGGTGATAATCAATACACAATTGCATACTTCCATCTTTCTTTTTCACCAATAAAACTGGAGCACCCCAAGGAGAAACGCTTGGTCTCACAAACCTTTTTTCTAGCAATTCATTCAACTGCTTCTTTAACTCAACCAACTCAGATGCCGACATACGATAAGGTGCCATAGAAACAGGTGTAGTACCGGGAACTAGATCTATAGAAAACTCCACCTCTCTCTCTGGCGGCAAGTATGAAATATCCTCAGGAAACACTTCCGGAAAATCACACACAACAGGAAACACATCAAGTGAAACTTGACTATCCACATTCAATGATGCAAACAACCCAAACAACTGAGCTTCATCCGCCAAAAGTTTCTTCAACTCTTTGGTAGATAAGAAACTCGAGTCTTCGTCTTTCTCAAGAGAATGAAATCTTACCAGCTTATGATAACAATCAATATGAACCCTATTGAACTGCAACCAATTCATTCCCAGAACCACATATAAACCCTCCAACGGTAAACACACCAAATCCATCTCAAAGTCTTTACCATAAATGGTCAAAGGACAACTTAAACAAACCAAAGAAGTAGTTACTGACCCCATTGCTGGAGTATCAATAACCATCTCACCACCCATCGAAGACAACACAAGATTCAAACGCTTCGCGCACTCAGATGAAATAAACGAATGAGTCGCTCCAGTATCAATAATAGCAACTAAAGGAGTACTATTAATAAAACAAGTACCTCTGATCAGACGATCTGCACTTGAAGTCTGAGTTTCTGTCAATGTAAAAACCTTCCCACCAGCTGGAGCTTGCTTCGGTTTCGGACACTTTGTACTAATATGACCAGGTTCACCACAGTTGAAACACTTCACCACAGTCTACCTCTTACAATCAGCCGCAATGTGTCCTAAACCTCCACAATTGGAACACTTTCTCATATCTTTCCTGCATTCAAACTGACGATGTCCTAGGTCACCACACCTATAACATCTCGGAGGATTAGACATTCCTCCCCCACTTGGCCTTTTCTCAAAATTCCCCCTTTGTTTACCCTTATCAGCTGGTGTTACATAAGGACCACTGCGAAACAGTTGCTTCCCTTTCCTCTCGTTCACACTCTTATAGTGAGTAGAACGAGCTTTGGTATCTTCTTCAAAAATCCTACAGCAATCTACCAAATCAGAAAACCTTCTAATCCTTGGTAACTGATTGCCTGCTTTATCTCAGGACGCAATCCGTTCTCAAACTTTACACACTTAGAAAATTCCGCAGTCGCTTCGGCATAATGTGGATAAAACTGCACAAGCTCCACAAACTTAGCAGTATAATCAACAACAGACATATTACCTTGTTTCAATTCCAAGAAATTAATTTCCTTCTTTCCTCTTACATCTTCGGGAAAATACTTCCTCAGAAACTCAATGCTAAACATAGCCCAAGTAATCTCCTCCTCTGCAGCTTCCAACACATGACGTGTACTAACCCACCAATCATCAGCTTCTTCCAGTAACATGTGAGTACCCAGTCTCACCTTCTGATCCTCAGCACAATTCATCACTCGGAAGATTCTTTTAATATCTTTCAGCCATATCTGAGCACCATCAGGATCATATCTTCCTTTGAAGACAGGCGGTTTGTTCTTCCTGAACTCATCATTACCTGCAGCATTAGGTGCACCCTGCATAGCCCGAGCCATAGCTTGCATAGCAGCAGCCAAAGCAGCGTCATTCCTACCAGCCATATTCTATTCATTTCCAATAACAGCAACTATGGTTAAACAAACAACTCACCCAACTACAACGACCAACAAAGACTGACACAAACTGACACGGACTGGCTCTGATACCACTTAATGTAACACCCTTAAGCTATTAAAGCGATAAATAAAATTCAAAATTTCATCAGAGTATATTTAAAACATTCACGGCATAGACCGATGGGTCACATCAATTTGAAATAAAATACACATAAACCTGCCCATAAAGATATGCAACAATCAGGTAGCAATCAACAGAGGAACTTAGTTCCTACTACCCACAATTCAGATACAGAATAAAAGCGAAAAATATGTACTGAAATCTCATATATATATATATATATCATGAAAAGTTTGTTTGCCAAATACAACCATACATGTACAATCTCAAAAGAAACATATACATATACACACAAATCACCAACGGTCTCCCTAACTACCCGGTGCCACTTATCAGAGCCGACCGACAAAAGAATGAAGACCTAAGCTTCACAAAAAGACCTCCAGCAATCTAATCTGCAATGCCTCATAGAGCATTATAAAACAGCAGAAGGGTGAGAAACACAATCATAATATAATTGCATATAATTATATAATAACACAACATTACACACGTAAAATATTCCCACCACAACGTACAACAAAATCCAAATACAACACAACACAATACATATCTCAACTCATCAATTCCAATCACAATTCCACACGAAATCAATCCATTCATGAATTATGCAAATGTACAGAGACCGACACAACGACTCTATGCAATGCATATGCGGTACCATTCATCCATCATCTCAACACTAGTTCACTCAGGAACTATTGGAATCATCGCTCGTTACTTAATGTAACTCCCCGTCGGGCATACGATGTTCCCCGTCGCTCACACCCCACACGGACACACGACGTTTATGGATCGCTCACACCCCACACGGGCACACGACCCGATCGCTCACACCCTACACGGGCACATGATTGTCTATAATCATCGCTCACACCCCAAACGGGCACACGACATTATAGCGGATTCCCTCTGGAATCGATTCGTCGCTCACACCCACTAGGGCACACGACATCACAAGAATGCATATCATGATGCTTGGCATACAATGACTCATGACATTTAAATGCACACATATATGCAATCATCTCACTCAACATTAATCATGCTTTGTAATTCAAGCCCAAAACAATGCATTTATACCATACAACAGCACACAAGTCATACCATATCCATATCAGCATCACATTGCATGATACACATCAATTACACACAATTATAACAACAAAAGTCGACAAAACGACACTATTCCGAATTTCTGACATAATTAAATCGGCCAACAATCTTAAAAACATCATCATAAGAAAGTACAGTTCAATAGCTATTCAACGATACCAAGAATGTTAAAAACGGATAATCGAAACACAAGTTACACACTAAACAAGAAAAGACATCGCGAAAAAAACAACATTTTGCAATCTTCCTGGCCATACGCTTATTGCCCTGAGCCATACGTGTATTGCCCTGCTTCCTCGCCCATTCCATACGCGTATTGCCCAAGGTCATACGCGTATCGGCAGAGACCCATTTTTCCCAAAATTCCCATTAAAAATCCAATATGCGTAGTGCCTTGCTTCATACGCGTATTGCCCTCAACCTTACGCGTACCATTACGCAAATGGGCAGATGGCCGAGAAAATGAAGCTCCATACGCGTATTGCCCACATTTCTTCAATGCTATACGCGTATTGCCTTGACCAATACGCGTATTGCCTTGAGTGATACGCGTATGGGCAGCAGAAAAACCAGAATTTTCTGCAGAATTTTTTCTGCGTTTTCAACCCAAATTCAATCCAATTTTCACCTATACGCCAGAAAAATTACCAATACAATGCCTAACAACATGTATCTAACATGTATCAACAATAAGAGACCTGAAAACATGATTTCCGACACAATTTAATCGAATTGTAACAATTTCCACATATTATGGTTTTTCACTCTATATTCAATTTCAATCCAATATCGACCAAAAACATACATACATAATCATACACAAGTATATAATAATCAAGTTTCGCACCCTTACCCGATTTAATCGTGTTTGGAAAGTCGGTTGTTTCGATTTCTAGATTTTCCAATTTTTTCTCTCTTTCTCCTTCCTTTCTCTTTTCTTACCCTTTTTCCTTCTTCTCTTTTTCTTTCTCTCTATTTTTCTCTCTTTCTATTTCTATTTTACTAACTTAAGGAAAATTAAGTGAAATGCCCAAAATACCCCTCCACTCAAATATCTCGCAAACGTTTCCAAAACGCGATAAAATATCACAACACTGAAAAATAACATATTTCCAAATAAAAGTCGAAAATAAAATAATATAATAATAAAATAATCAAAACGACTCGATTAAATAAAACAGACAAAACTGGGGCGTTACAGTTGACGCCTCACAGGCATAGATTTGTTGAAGCTTGGATCAATAAAGTGTTGCATTTGGGCAACATCACGACTAATAGGTAAAGTGTTTGATTTTAGCCATAGTTTGTTTATCTTAATATTAATGATATTGAACTTTTTTTTAAGGTTGAGTCTGCGCATTGGAAACTAAAGCAGGTGTTGGAGAACAGTTTAGGTGATATGTGCAAATGTTGGGAGAGTATGAATGGCAACATCAAGGTGCAATTGGACAATATTAGAGCTTCATTTAAGAAGAGTTTTTATGAAGTTGAGCATGCACACACTAGTCTATCTTATGGGAATTTGCGTGGATCAATATCTAGAGCTGCTTTGAGACACATCGCTCAATCACTGATGGGAGACTATGTGGAACCCATCCAATCAACTTGCTGCCATGTGCAACAACCTTCAACTCTTTTTTCGAAACTCTCTCCTGAAAATAAATCATATTATAATATATAAATAATTAACATTAAATTTGATTCAACATAAAATGTCATAGACAAACTTACTTCGTCGTCCCACGAATGGCGAGCAGCGTGGTTCTGATACCTCACTAAAAGAGACATATCAGACGGTCCTCCGAAAAATGGTGGATGCAGTGGAATAGGCACATGTGCAGCTATCTTATCTTCCTCACGATTCGACGGTCGTTGAGTCGGCTGTCCTTCACCATATCGTCGATAAATGAGTCTATCCCGTCCTCGAATGCGAGCCACTAAAAAAAAGTCAAAATTCATCAAATCGAAAAACTACAAGACAAGTTCTCCGGTTAAGAAAATAAAAGAACCGGATAACATAAGGCTAAGTTATCCGGTGAGAAAAAAAAGAACCGAATAAATATACCACAAGTGAAACAAATACTAACCAGATAACTACACCACAAGTTATCTAGTGTGTAAACATAAAAAAATTAGAACCGAAAAACTTACTCTCTAGTTCTCCGGAGTTGAAAAGTGTGAACCAGAAAACATGCTATTGGGTTTTTCGGAAGTCAAATTGATTGTACTGATTTTTTCACACTTTAGCCGGAAGAAAATAAGGAAAAAGTGAAAATTTTAAAATGTTAGATATTTATATAGAAATATTTCTATCTAATTTTTTAAATTATAAGGATATGGGTTTAAATACAGGGTAAGGGATAGCATGTTATTTACTCTAGCAGGAGTAGCACCCACTCTTTTGTGAAAAATTTGTTTACATATTAATAGTTCTAATACTACATGGCTAAGAATTATATCTATATAATGGTGTGTCATCAAGAACATGATATATCATAAATGTGAATTGGTTGAAAAGACTAGATATGTTATAAAGTATTAGTATGACACTTGAGCATGTTGAAATAAAGTATTATAAACATAGACGGTTCACATCAGTTGAAATATCAAATACTTATTCGATATTTTTTTTCCAAGTAAAGGTTCAAATTAGTGACTAAACATGAAGATCTATTTGATCAATCATACTTTCAAATACAAGTGTTAAAATAATTATTTATAGAATAAATTATACAAATAGTTTTGTTTTCAATGACTATTATGATTAATATTTTATATTTTAAGAACAAATATGTATGTTTTTTAGATCTAAAAAAATATTTATATGAGATGATAAAAATAATTCTGTAAAAATGATGATATAGATTATTTTTAGATTAAATGAATAATATCTACAATGAATATAACAAAATTGTATAAATATTTAGATTAAATAAATTAAATTAATGTGACTGTTTATCCGTTATATATATATATATATATATATATATATATATATATATATATATATATATATATATATATATATATATATATATATATTGTGTGTCTGTTATATATGTCTTAAATATAAACATAAATAATTATATTGTTAAGAATAAAATCTAAACTAAAATTGCTACTTTTTTAGACTTACTTTTAAATTTTTGAGAAAAAAAACAATAGTCTTTTGAATGACAAATTAAAATGTTGGATCAAAATGGGTAATGACTTAAAATTATTTAGTGGTTCACTGAACCTTATGTTGTTTTATGATTCTCTAATTTGCAGAATAAGGAAAAAAGATAGGTGAACCTTATCTTGTTGTTCCTAAAAAGAAAAGTTTTACTCATCAAAATTACTCAATTGTTTCACTTTACTAATCATACAAATTCTTCATCTCAACTTTAAATAACATTAGTAATTTTTTAAACTCAGAGTTTTCCATTCCAACCTCTTAGGGAAAGGTATATTCGATTATTGCTTTTATAAAGTTGAAGATAAAACAATTTTTTAAAAGTAAGTAGTTATCTTCTTTTATTTTCTTACTTTTCTTTTTCACTTTTTCCATCAGCTAAAAAAAGAGATTACATATAGAGTTGTCAACTTTAACCAATAATTCCTACTTGCTCAGACTAATATGACAATTAAATTATATTATCTAGTTTCTTAGTTCATCTTTGTTTCATATGGTTTTTTACATTTCATGACTAGATATACTTTTTATCTGTTACAAAAAGCCCTGCATGCTTAACTACCTTGAAGAACTTTTTTTTTTTTTTTTTTTTTAATAAGCGATACTTTCATTAAAGGGGAGTAAAATCACCCATCAACCAAACAAATACAAGTATACATCCTTTCTTTGCCTTGGTTAGAGGTGAAAATAGTCCAAGTCAAACTATAATTTGCTTAAATATTATGTAAAATGTATTGAAAAATTTAAGTTAGTGTCTAGTTTGTTATCTATCAAACACCTTTTTAAAATTCTAGTCTAGCATTTTTAAAACACGCGCATGAATTATTTTTATTTAAAAATATATTTTATTTTAATTTTTTAAAAACAATATTGCTTTATTTCTAAAAAGATTAATAGTTTAATAAATAACTATATATTTTGTTCATATACTTCATCGCATCACATAAAATAGTAATAATCAAAACTATTCTATTTATATTACAGATGGCAAATAAAATTGTCCCGGCCGTCGTAGTCTCAAACTTATTAGACAAAAATCTATTTAGTTAGAGACAAAAATGAAAATGGAGAAAATTTCATTTTTAATTACATAGGTCGGAAATACTAGTATCCGTCCCACACTCACTCCCACCTGCTGCCCTATCTTAGACTATTAATTTATTCTTTTTTTATTTTAAATATATTAATTATTACAACTAGAAAAATTTAAAATACTGACAAAATTTATAGATGAAAAATACTCAATCTCAAGCAGAAAAGAAAATTAAGATAGAATATAATAATTTGGGACTGAAACTAAATATTAAAAATTGGAGATGGAGTTTGTCGCCTCCAAAGTTTTCTATCTCAAATTCCCTCTCAGATATATAAATTTTGTTCTTATTAATTATTTTTTTATTGGAGACAGATATTGAAAACGAAATGTTTTATATCATATAATATTCATCTCTATGTCTATCTCTAACAAAACAAACGTTTAGAGAAAATATAGTTTTAGAAATATAATTAATGTATTATCAAATGGCAGTGCTATGTGCATTAATGGTTAAATTAGTTGTAGTATGTGAATTTCTATTTTAATGTAATTTATTGAGTTTTTAAAATTATATATATATATATATATATATATATATATATATATATATATATATATATAGTATTTTAAAATATAAATTAGACATAAAAATGAGGCGGGGCTGGGTGGGTTTAAGCATTATTAGCTCCGCCCCCGCCTTCAGTCAAGGGTAACAATGACCACCCACCTCGCCCTTAATAGAGAGCAAGTTTTTCCGGCTCTGTCCTCATATGTAGAAATTGATTTTTTTTTAAATAATTATTTTTTTATAGCAACAAAAATCAATAATTAAACTTAATATTTTGTCATTCTAATAATATAGATAATTTTTATTTAATCTATATTTTCAAAAAAAAAATTATTATAATATTTTTTTTAAAGCCACGGCCAAGGGCAAAAAAATATATAGATAAAAAGAGAAAACAAACACAAAAAGAAGGAGGAACCAAACCTAAACCCCTACCAAGATTTGTATCTACAACAAGAAATTCCTTTCAAATTCCTCAAAAAGTCTACTTTAATGGTATCATGAATGTAATCAAACCAAAGAAGAATCTTATGTGTGAATATGATGTTAGCAAGCTTGTCCGCACAAGCGTTCCATTCCCTGAAAGTGTGAGACTTTGAAGTACATCGAGTGAGTAAGATTCATCTAGTCCAACCATCGAGCTTTGAGTTTCAAAGGGACAAGGTTTAAATTAAAGAGAGTTTGCACTACAAGCAAGCAGTCAAATTCAAGCCAAAAGTAAGAGAAATTGTTTTTAGAAACAAATACCACTGCCATCATAACACCAATCAATTATGAAGTGATGGCATTACCTTTGCCAATAAATTTGGAGAAGCTGCATGCAATGCTCATCGCTCCTATAATTTCTAAAAATGCCACCACGTGTTGCTAGAGAGGGAGTTCATGCAACCATGCCATCTGAATTACCCTTGACCCATTTTCAAACACGTTATCACATTTTTCTTTGTTAGAGAAAGTTGTTCATCTCCTCCAAGTCAAAGTTATCATCTTTACTTGCCTATAGGTATAATACCTTTTTCCTTTTCTTCACCCTTTTATTTTTCAATCATGGTGACTATTAGGGATTTAAACAATAGAGGAAAATTAATAGAACCCTATAACGGTACAGAGTGGACAAAGTTGTATTTGCATTGTATGAAGAACAATAAGCGAGCTAATGGCACAATGAACTATAGGCTTTTAAAAATGGGGATGTTTGAGAGTTATGAGAGCATCTCTTATTCTAGAAGCGATAACGATTCTCTTTCTTCCTATTCTTTATTAGGAAATTTTGAGCAATTAATGGAGGCCAACACTCCCAAGCCTAAGAGCGTTAAGGAGTTCGAGACCGCTACATCTGCGCCAAAAGGGTGGCATCTTTTCAGAGGCACATCAGCCTTTCTAAGACGGATGATGAAAGTGATGTCATTCTAAAGCCCTGTGTTGTGATGGAGTGGGAAAATATGACTTCCCTACTCAACTCGCCTAACAATTTCTTCTACCTAGATCTCTCATTTGTCCAAGACCTTGAGCTTTAATTCCATTCACTTTATTTGAACCATAGGTTCTTGTGACTACGAATGTCGTTACCTCTCAAATTTCTCCAAACTGATATTACCATTATTAAGGCCTTTGAAATCATATATTGGAGATTAGATGTCAACCTTACTATAGGGAATTTTTTCTCCTTCTACGGTACCAAGACCAAGTTTAAATGAGGTTGGGTTACCCCGAGCGTGCTGGCAGGAAGGACCTTGTTTAGGCCTTATTTTAACCACTACAAAAATTGGAAAGATAGGTTTGTCAGAGGAAGGGGCGAGATGGCTCCTCCATGGCCACAACTAGAGAAAATGGCACTTATAGCTTCTCTTTGTGTTAGACTGAGGATCTAGTAGCCATCATTGGCTTTGATCTTGATTGCCTCACCATCATTGAGAGAGGGCAGTTAAATTCCTAGACGATTTCTCCATCATGAGCTCTAGGAAAATGGAAGAGCCAAATTAGGGGACGATAGCAATATTGATGAGTATCTACGTAAGTTTGTTATTGTAGTCATTTCTAGTTAGGGTTTTTCGTTTGCCCCGTTACTTATTTCCTTTTCTTCTTGTTTGCAGAAAATATGCCATCCATTTCAGTTGTTGAGAGGAAAATTTGACTGGCCAAGAAGAATGATGGGCATAATGAATATTGGACTGACACTCCAAAAAGTTATTCGGGTGGCCTCATCAATAAAGGAAGAAAAATGGGCACTAGAGAAAATAATGTTGATGAACCCCTTCCACTCGAGATTATGAAGCCATGAAGTTTTGGAGGGAGTTTTTCTTTAGCTCAGAAAGACTAGGTCATCGTCAACCTCTAAGATTAGGCATATGAGGAAATAGGAGAGCATCATGCAGGGGCGTCCATCCGGGATGGGGTGCCCAAAAAATTTTCATCATCATCGTGGAATGATTAATTTGAAGCACGTTGAATATGTACAAATTGCTCAGAGACGACCAACTTGTGAATGAAGAGGATGGGGTGCCTCCAAATACGCCTACTTCTTCTATTGAAAAGAACATTTTGGTTTAATAAGAAGGCGCCCCTATTGAGATGAATGATATTCGTTATGAGTAAATCATTCGCAAAGAGGTAGCACAAGAAGAAATTCCACCTTAAGAATGTGGTTAGTGATCTTGTAGTCCACCTTAAGTAGGTGCCTTTTAGGTAATCATGCCCTTAAGTGTTTTCTGTGTAATCACGCCTTTCAGGAGGTTTTATCACTCTTTTCCTTCGAGGCCTTTGTAACCTTCGCCCTTCAAGGATTCATTAATATAATATTTTGTACCTTCGAAAAATTTTCTTATATTTATGTATACTTATTTGTTTTCTTCAGTGAATTACCCGAGAGAGCCTTAAAGGTGATTGAGTCTTTTCAAAAAGAGTTTGGTAAGAAATATTTTCCTAGGTCTCACTAGACAACAGCCTTTAAGGGCGGTTAGAATTCCTATTTAGGAATCTTGTGTTCACTACCTCTTTGGCGGCAAGAATTCCATATTGAGGATCCAACATTCGATTGTTATTGGACGACAAGGATACCTCATTAAGGATCCAAAATACATATTGCCACTTGGGCGGCAAGGATACCTCATTGAGGATCCATCAGAATATATTGTCACTTGGGAGGCAAGGATATCTCATTGAGGATCCACAATATCATATTTCCACTTGAACGGCAAGGATACCTCATTAAGGATCCTGCGGAATATATTACCACTTGGGAGGCAATGGTACCTCATAGAGGGATTAGTAAAACATATTGCCACTTGGCGACAATGATACCTCCTTGAGGGTTCAACGTAACATATTGTCACTTGGGCAACAAGGATACCTCGTTGAGGATCCAACATAATATATTTCCACTTAGGCGACAATGATACCTCATTAAGGTTCCAATATAACATATTACCATTTGGACGACAAAGGTACGTCATTAAGGTTCTAGCATAACACATTGCCAATAGGATGACAATGATACCTCCTTGAGGGTCCAGCAGAACATATTGTCAATTGAACGACAAATACATCTCATTGAGGGTCCAGCATAACATGTTTCCTTTTGGGTGGCAAGGATACATCATTGAGGGTCCAACATTCCATTTGCATACAACATGCAAAATTCAAACGAAGGTGCACAAAAATTCATTAAAAAGGTGAAACGCCTCATTAAAACCCCTACCCACGCATGGGAAAAAAGTTCTACCCCATCATTACAAGCAAACCATGTCCTCAAATAAATTATACAACCAATAGAGGTGACCCCTCACCTTAATCAACCAAAAAGGGTAACATAATTAACTAAAATACGGTATTAAATATATCAAGCCTTTTGAGTTCGCTTTGGCACCCTTACCTGATAAATTTGTGCTCCCTTAAAATAGTGTGGCCAGCTCATCCTCTTCAACTTCTATAACGTGGTCAATTTGATTGGCTTCAAACCTCTAATCCACAACATTCACTTCATGCATGTCTGGTTGCTGAGTGTGAGTCACGACCATAACCAACTTCAACCTCAAGTTGTCTTGCAGTCTCCTAATCACCTTAGACAACCTCCACACACCCGTTGAAAGCGAATTCTTCACACACATGAAAGCTCCCATGAGATTGAAGGCATACCATCATATAATTATATATTATACGAGGAAGGAGCGTCTATCACCTGAGGTACCTAATGATTGGTAGGAACCGTTAATAAAGTTTAACAAAAAAAAACTCTATTTTTTGTTATTATATTTTAAAGGATTTCATATGCTTCGTATTGTACCGCCGTCCAAGGCTAATGGTGTCAAATGTCAATCAATTTGCGATGAGTGAAATTTTCTTACGCTAGTACTTGCCTTTTCTTTGTCTAAATAACAATAATGATAGCTGTCCAATGCTTTTTGCTTCCTAATTTCCATGTATGCAAAATATGGTGTATTAGGAAGCAGCCTAATAGAATCAAAAAACAACCCAAGTGGCTGGAGGAGTGTTTTCAATTTTAAGTGGGTGTAGTAGTAATTTTTATTATTAAGTCTCTTTTATTTTGCTAGGCCAGACCCATTATGTTAGTGGAAAAACCCTACTATATATTTGTATCATTGCTGCTGTAGCAGCCAAGAAGAAAATTAATGTTCATTGTTGTTTTATTTGTGTTTTCCTTTTTAGACTCAGATTTTTGATAATTAATGGTCTTAGACCTAACATTGGTGCTTTCATTCCTTACTCATGGCTCCCTCAAAATCAATCATCTAAAGAGATTATTGATGAAGTTGTTCATGCTTCTCAACTCCTTATAGAATCTGCGCTTCAACAAAATCAGTTCGAGTTGGACGAGAGAATCACTCGAGCAATGGCTGATTTGGATAACAAAATCGACTAACTGCATTCAATGCTGTCTCATGAGAAAGCACTTGAATCTGAACGTTTTGAATCCATCAAATCCCTACTCATTAACATCAAAGAACAGCCGCAGCAGCAGCATCATATTCCCACTTCTAACCAAGCTGGATCTTCAGGTATTAGTCATGTCCCTCTTTCATTACCCTTGACAACCCCCCAATTTACTACTGGTTTTACGCACCCACACACAACCCAAAGTTCACCCATTTTGACGTAAACCCATCCATAAACCACTCCACCATATCTGTCCTCAACGTCTTTGTTTCACACTATTCCCCAAACTATCCCCACTATCCCAATTCGAACCACAACAGCAGCTAGATACACTCAAATTCCCAGATTTTATTCATCCCTTAATTTTATGGACCCACCCCCCTTCACACGCCATCCTCCTTTTCCAGCACACATATTCCCAATTTCAATTCCCTTACATTTTCCCATTCACAACAGATTCCACCCTTACCCCCATTTCGTACCCCTAAATTGGAACTCCCTATGTTTGATGGCTCAAATCCCTTGGATTGGTTATTTCAAGCCGATCAATTTTTTAACTTTTACCAACTTCCACCAGAAAACCGGTTAGCCATGATGTCATTTTACATGAAGGGAGAAGCTCTAGGTTGGTTCAAATGGTTATACCAAAGTCAGCTACTTACTGATTGGCCTTCATTTACTAAGGCACTAGAATTGAGATTTGGGCCCTCTACCTACGCTAATCACCAAGCTAAACTTTTCAAACTCAAACAAGATGGGTCTGTGGTTGATTATCAAGCTAAATTTGAAAAATTGGGTACCCAAGTGGTAGGGCTACCACCAGATGCTATTCTCAATTGTTTCATTTCAGGGCTGTCTCATGATATCAAAAATGAACTTGCTATTCACAAATCGGTCTCTATCTCACAAGCCATCGGCCTCGCTAAATTAATTGAGTCCAAACAGAAAGATGCAAGACCAAAATTTTCTAAACCATTTTCCAGTCAATACTCACGTCCTACTACTTCAGCGCACACCAACAGGCCAACCCAACCTACCCCACAACCAAACCCGAGCCCTAAACTTCCACCCAATAATCCTACTAAACTTCCCATTCGACGGTTATCCAACAACCAACTTCAAGAGCGTCGCGCTCAGGACTTATGTTTCAATTGCGACAAGAAGTTTATTCTTGGACATAAATGTGCAACTAGTCGGTTCCTATTACTATTGGCTGATGAAGACGCTGCTGCAGACACTAATTCTGATACTTCTCAACCAGAAGGCGAAGTAGACAATGAGGATACATACTTTCAACTTTCCCCTCATGCCTTAACAGGCCAGTTCTGCCCTCAAACACTAAAATTCCAAGGCCTAATTACTGGACTACCGGCGATGGTCCTTGTTGACACCGGGAGCACCCACAACATTTTGCAGCCAAGAATTGCACATCACCTTCAATTACCAATCTCACCCACACCCCAATTTTCAGTGATGGTTGGTAACGGTTCTCACTTACAATGTGAGGGCATTTGCAACAACGTCCAACTCACCCTACAAACCAAACCCTTCTCCATTCCTTTCTATTTACTACCTATTGAAGATGCAGATGTAGTACTTGGTATGGCATGGCTACGTACACTAGGCCAAATACATGCGGATTTCTCAATTCCATCCATCACCTTTACTCACCAAACTACCCCAATCACTCTTAAGGGTGATCCAAAAACTCCATCTTTCCTCACTACTTTTCATCAGCTGCGACAACTAATCCATACTGATTCCATTGCTTCATTTCACCTCATGACCTTCCAACCTAAAGACGAGCATGACCAACAACCATCAATACCTTTCAATCCAAAAGACACTTTACCTTCAAAAATTCCGGACATCAACCAGCTCATTCAAAAGTATCCCACTGTTTTTGAAGGAACCCCTGGCCTTCCCCCCTCTCGCCCTTATGATCATAGGATCCCTCTCCACCCAGCAACCCCGCCCATAAATATCAAACCGTACCGCTACCCCCATTCTCAGAAAGAAGCCATGACATCTCTTATACAAGATATGTTAAAGGAAGGAATTATTGTCCCTAGTCAAAGTCCGTTTTCATCACCAGTTCTCTTAGTAAAAAAAAGATGGCAGTTGGTGTTTTTGTGTTGATTACCGGGCATTAAACGCAGTCACTATTAAGGATCGTTTTCCTATTCCAACCATCGATGAACTACTGGATGAATTGGGTGCTGGAAAATTTTTTACCAAGTTAGATATTCGATCTGGTTATCATCAAATTCGAGTTTTTTCGGAAGACACTCATAAAACGGCTTTTCGAACATTCGATGGTCACTACGAGTTTCTCGTAATGCCCTTCGGTCTCAAACGCTCCCTCTACATTTCAAGCAGCTATGAATGAATTGTTACGACCTTACCTTCGACGGTTTGTCTTAGTTTTTTTTGACGATATTCTGATTTACAGCTCTTCATTACAGGAACATTTGACTCACTTGGATATTGTTTTTAACTTGTTGAAATCTAATTCGTTTATTGCGAAATTGTCTAAGTGTGTTTTTGCACCTCATGAGGTTAATTATTTAGGGCATATCATTGCAAAGGGTGGTGTTTCGGCTGATCCGGACAAGGTTCAGGCAATGTTGGATTGGCCTATTCCACGTTCACTCACGGCATTAAGAGGATTTCTCAGTCTCACCGGTTTTTATAGACGCTTTATGCGCCACTACGCCTCTCTCGCCGCTCCCCTCACCGATTTACTTCGTTCCACTACTTTTTCATGGAGTACAGAGGCAGCTAGGGCCTTTACAAAACTAAAACAAATCATGACCGACATGCCGGTCCTGGCTTTGCCAGATTTTACAAAAACTTTTGTGGTTGAAACTGATGCGTCTGGTGTTACTATTGGTGCTGTTCTCTCTCAAGATGGCCACCCCATCGCCTTCTTCAGCAAAAAGATGTGTCCTCGTCTCCAAGCCTCCTCAGTCTATGTCTGCGAAATGTATGCTGTGACAGAAACAGTTAAGAAGTGGCGTCAGTATCTCATAGGCCAAAAATTTCATATTCACACAGATCAGAAAAGCCTTAGAAATCTCTTATTGCAAAGGATTTAAACCCCTGAGCAACAGAAATGGGCTTTCAAACTTCAAGGGTTCAATTTCGAAATATTTTACAAACCTGGCCGCACAAACTTGGTTGCTGATGCCCTTAGCCACAAGTTTTCCCCCGAGCCGTTACTGATAATGGCTGTTTCTTCTCCCATCCCAGAGCTCCTCACTCATTTGCGCCATTTCTATGCCACTGACTTACAAGGTACAACATTGGTCAAAGAAAGTGCATTAGAAACAGAAACAAATTACAGATTTAACAACGGCATTCTCTATTACAAAGATAAGATTTTTATACAAGATTGTGATAGACTACGCCATGCGCTGCTCCATGAGTTCCACAACACACCAACCTCTGGTCATTCAGGAGTTAAACCCACCACTGCTCACATCAACGCCTCCTTCGCTTGGCATGGGTTACACAATGATGTCAAGACCTACATCAAACATTATACTATTTGTCAACACAACAAGTACCTCACACAAAAGAAGAAGGGGCTCTTACAACCGCTCCCAACACCAACACAAGTCTGGGAGGACATCACCATGGATTTTATAACACACTTACCTAACTCGTATGGTCATACTGTGGTTTGGGTCATCTATGACCGGCTGACAAAGTACGCTCACTTCCTCGCCCTTCCGTCTCGATTCACCGCATCAGACTTGGCCACCAGATTCTCAGTGGAAATTTGTCGTCTCCATGGCATTCCCAAATCCATCATATCGGACCGTGACCCATTGTTCCTTAGTACCTTCTGGCGTGAACTGTTCAAACTGCAAGGAACGACACTAAAATTTAGTACAGCCTACCATCCAGAGACTGATGGACAAACAGAGGTCGTCAACAGAAGTGTAGAGACATACCTCAGATGCTTTGCAAGCGACCAGCCGAAAAAATGGTTTAAGTTTTTGCACTTGGCTGAACTGTGGTACAACACCACTTTCCATTCATCAATCAAAACGACACCTTTCTCCGCTCTGTACAGCCGACCTCCACCCTCCATACCTGACTATCTTCCAGGATCCTCCTCCGTTGAGACTTTAGACTCCGCCTTGCAACAGAGACAAATAGTCATTAATCAACTCAAAGCTAACTTACTCAAAAGTCAAGCACAGATGAAAGCACAAGCTGATAAAAAAAGAAGAGTTTTTACCTTCCAAGTGGGAGATCGCGTCCTCATCCGACTCCAACCGTACAGACAACAAACTGTGGCAAACAGAAGCTCTCAGAAACTCTCCAAACGCTTCTACGGACCCTTCTCAATAGTTAAACGCGTAGGAGAGGTCGCGTATACACTGAATCTTCCATCTTCTTCCAAAATCCACCCCGTGGTACATGTTTCTATGTTGCGGCCATTTTTTGGAGAAAAGAAACCACACTCCTCAAAACTTCCTTTAGATCTCTCAAAAAATTTTGTGCAAGAAGGTTTGGTTGATGAACTTAACAAGAAACACGGTGGGTTTGCATGTGAAAATGACGAAAGATATGAAGCTCAAAGAAAATCTAGGGTTAAAAACCAGATGGAACTTGAAGAAGGAAGTGGAAGTAGTTTTCAAAGTGAAAGGGTTTCTGAGAATGACAGAAAAACGCAAGACAAAACTCAAGAGTTCCAAGTACTCCCTCATGTGTCAATCAACACTCTTAATGTGAACCACTCCCCACCTTTACCTCTTATCTCTTCCCACATGCTTCCCAAACCTTTACCTTCCATCTGTCCCAATCTAACGGCCCTTAATGCACTGCCCAAACCCAGCTGTATCCCACTATCTCCTAAAACCCACACACTTGCTACACGTGGCCTCCATGCAGCTCCCACTCCCACTACTCTATCTGACCCATCACACCCCCAAACGGCTACTTTAGCTGTCCCTTGGAACTCCCCCCACGTGCCCCAATGCAGCGCCCAAACCTCTCCTTTTTCTGCCAACACACCACCCCATGCAACTATGCCGGACCCCACTTCCACATTTCCACGCAATTTCTCCTCATCTGGGCCGAATCTTATTCACCAATCCTTGGATAATTCTCATCGTTTACTCTTGGACCTTGAGGACAAGGTCAATCTTGGGTCGGATAGTATTGTTAGGAAGCAGCCCAATAGAATAAAAAAAACAACCCAAGTGGCTGGAGGAGTGTTTTCAATTTTAAGTGGGTGTAGTAGTAATTTTTATTATTAAGTCTCTTTTATTTTGCTGGGCCAGGCCCATTATGTTAGTGGAAAAACCCTACTATATTTTTGTATCATTGCTGCTGTAGCAGCCAAGAAGAAAATTAATGTTCATTGTTGTTTTCTTTGTGTTTTCCTTTTTAGACTCAGATTTTTGATAATTAATGGTCTTAGACCTAACATGGTGTCAGTGAGATATTGTGTCTATAAACTAAGACAAATCTTAGTGGTACATATGTAGTGTATATATATTAACCATAATCCATTATATGCCTAAACGGCTGACACGAGGAAAGGAAGGATTGTATGCAAAATTCAAACGAAATTATCAAAAAATACATAATAATTTTGAAACTTGAAGAATTAATGTACACATAAGAAATAATTTGAAAAAATTACCGAATTGTTTATGCAAATTAATAAAAACAATTAAATTTATTTTATCTTTTGTTATAGAAATAGATTATGCAAATTTATTCATAAATACTTATTTTTTTTCATCAGCAATTGTTATTTATCATTCTACCATCTAAATGTTAATAGAAGAGCAGGATCCATTTCAAAGTGGTAATGTAGAAATTGATGTTCTTACTTTATTCTGCTTATTTAGCTACAGGGACTAAGGTTGTTGCCACCGATTTATCTCTTGCGGTCAAGGTGAGATTATCCTTGGTGTTCAACTCACAACCATACCTGGGTTTATTATTATTGTTTTTATCTATACGTAATTGACCCTGAGATTTACAGTCTCTCTGAAGCAAAACTCACATTTTAACTCTTAACCCTTGATTCAGAAGAAAGCAGCAGATGTATCCCCTGAGTTGAAAGGCTCCTCCATATTTTTGGTTGGTAAGATTTGCTTTTAACATGCACACAAATAATGGCTTTCGGCGTTTCTGCCTTACTGTGACTCGACCTGATTTATTTGATGTATGACTGTGAAGTTTCAATTTTGCAATATCTCATTTGTTGAATATATTATAGTGATTTTAGATTATTATTCATTGAATCAGTGATTTTACATTATTATTCATTGAATCACGTGTTCCATTTTCTTACTTTGAAGCGCATTTGTTGTGTCAATTAATGGGAGAAACTTCTGTATGGACTCTACAAAGATTGATGAGCCCTTTAAAGTTGAGGAAGTTGGGACTGTATATATTCCCCCACCTCAACCCTCAACAGAGAAGGTATTTTACAATTGTTCCCATATTTGGATTTTGTTGTTTATTTATGTGTATATGCTTTTACTAATAGAAATTATGTATAGGGATGGCAAGCAGACTCAAACCCGCGGGGCCCACCCGCACCCGAACCCGAGTGAACGGGTGAAAACCCGAATTGACTGGGTTCGGGTTCGGGTGCGGGTTCGGGTAGTGTGAAACCCGCGCGCCGAAACCACACCCGAATCATTATATATATATATATATATATATATATATATATATATATATTTGTGTTTTTGCTACGGGTTCGGGTTTGGGTGAAAAAACCCGAACCCAACGGGTGTGGACGTGGGTGTTATTTTGCCATCCGAATAGTCTTTGGGTTCGGGTTCGGGTGGTGATTTCGGGTGCGGGTTTGGGTAGTGCGAAACCCGCACCCGACCCGACCTGTTGCCATCCCTAATTATGTATGCATCTTTTGGGTTAAAATATATGTGTAAATATTTTTGTAAGGTACTAAGAAGGATCTTGGAAGTAAAGGCAGATAGTATTTTTATGGAGAAATGTCCTATGATGCAGATCCACTTCTAACAGCAGCATTTCTTATGTGAAGATGATACTTGCCTTGCCATGAAATTTGTCCTTTTTCAATCTGAATCTGAAATGAAGTTAATTGATTATATACACCACTAGGATCTTTTTGTGTTTCTTTACATTTTCCCTTTATGGTATATTTGAAAAGGTATCTTGTGCGCAGTACATTACCTGTTTGATAATCCCTCTTGCCGGGTTATTAGATGCTCATATTTCAAATTTAACTATAATACTATTGAACATGGAGCATGTATGTCACAGTCAAAGCGTAATGTTGCTCTTTAGGCAAGTATAATAGTTATATTTTCTTCTTGAAATCACTTCTCATTTCTGTTGGTTTTGCAGTGAACATCAAGTACCTTCAGTTAATCATCACCCTAGTGAGTTATTGCTTACAGAATATCAAACAAAAAATATATTTTACTGGGATTAAAATCTAAACTCTTGCTATAGGAAATTAGGAATAAGCTACATATTTAATATATTATTTATTATTAACATATGTTTATCAAAATGTAGTATTGTTTTTATCTATAATTTATGGTATTTTTCAAATTTGCTGCTCACATGGTTTGTTTGTGCATGGCCTTTGTTTTGGGTGAATTTCAACAACTTTTGCGGCTGCTGCTGAAAGCTTCTCAAGATAAAAGGATTCATAGTCTAAATTAGTATTTATTATATTCTTATAGTTTAGGGACTATATAGGATTCATAGTTATAGTTTAAAGAATATTTATTATATTCTTATAGTTTAGGGACTATATGAGAATGAATCCATAGTTACTCTTTTTCAATATTATTAAGAAAAATGAGACAACGTTTTTATTGTTATTATAAGATAATTAAAATAAATGAAAAGTCATATCGAAATTTTAGTCGCAGAATATGTATAAAATAATAGTTTAGAGATATATAGGATTATGAACCTTTGCTATTCTATAAAAGGTAAAAATAATAACAACTGTAATTCTTAATTTTAATTTCTATTATAATAAATATATTATTAATATATTTTATTTATCTACAATTTAAGATTTATATTAAATTGTAATAATTTTGAATTATTTTTAATAATTATTTTTCTTTTCTTTGACCAATTTTTCACATGTCCGATTGTTTTCTTGAATATTAATTAACTTGAAGATCTCACTCTAAATATAAAAGAGAATAAACTTTATATATAGTTTAGTTGCAGAATACGTATAAAATAATACAATATGCCAAAGAAGGGCTTAGACAACGCTTTTTTTGGGCTTAGACAGCGCTTAAAAGCACTGCCTATTCAGGCGCTGCTATAAGTAAAGACAGCGCTTTAGGGTGTGTTTGTTTGAGAGATTAAAATTATATTCCCAGGAATATCATTCCTAGGAATGTTAATCCTAAGAGTTTTATTCCCATCAATTTGTTTGGTAAATAATTAAGGTTCCAAGGAATAATTTTAAAATTGATTTAATTATAATTTTAAAATTTTAAAAATATAAAATAATGTGTTGAAATAATATAAAAGTGGGTAGTTATAGTTGGTTATTTTTTATTCCCATGGGAATATATGATTCCCACCTTTTGACATGGGAATAAATATTCATAATTTCATGAGTAAATTTTATTTCTGGGAATTATTTATTCCAAGGCATTTTTTTTCTTTCCCATCTACTAAACAATGGAATAATTATTTCCAGTCTCAGATTCCCGGGAACTTTTTTTCTAGCACCGAAACAAACACACCCTTAGTTAATGAGAAAGCGCTGCTAAATGTCAGCTTTAGCCAGCGCTTTTACTTTGAAAGTGCTTTCTGTTTTTCACTTTAGCCAGCACTTTGTCTGTAAAAGCGTTGTCTAAAGAACCCCTTTAGACAGCGCTTTGACTTTAGACAGCGCTTTTGGTTATCTTTAGGCATTGCTTTAGACAGTGCTTTTCTTTAAAAGCGTTGTCTATTCTCTACTTTAAGCAGCGCTTTTTATTTAAAGCGCTGTCTAATCCCCACTTCAGGCAGCGCTTTTTTCTTTAAAGCGCTGTCTAATGTCCACGAAATTTTTTATATATAAAATTTAAAAAAAGCGCTGTCTGATATATACAATAAATATTTACCAGATTATTACCATATTTTGCACCAGGTTTTCACCACATTTTCCACCAGAATATGCATTTAGAATTTGCACCAAAATTTCATAAATTAGAGATTCAATCCAATAAATATGCACCAAATTTGTCTATTTATATATACATCTTTAATCCAATAATTTATATATACAAAAAATTGATGATATTCAAGCTAAAAAACAACAACAATTCATATATCTTGTTAGCTACAAAAAATCTGATATTCAAGCTAAAAAACAACAACAATGAACTTGTTAGCTCTATCTTCTACATCTGCACATATAACCTGAAACAAAATAACAACAACATTAGACAAAATATAGAAGAAAACAAAGAAGGCATTGTTCTTATCTGATATTCAAGCTGCAAGCATTGCCAAATCTGATATTCAAGCTGCAAGCATTGCCAAAAATGTCAACAAATGATCATGAGTTATTGAATATTGCCAAGTGCCTATGAAAATCAGTGTATGAATCCAACCTTCTATGGCCAAGATATCAATCAATATTTGGCAGCACCAACACAGTTTATGATTCCAACCTTCTATAACAAACAACAACAACATTGCAACACAATTTAATATACTAATGACGACATATTATCTCATCAAAACTCAAACTTATATATACTCAAAATTCTCATCAATGAAAGAAAGATAATATACCTTATAAAACTCTCAGCTCAATAATGAATTGACATCATTCCTCCTTAAATTCATCCATTTGATCTTTTGAGTGATGAGCACATTTGAATTCATCAAAGTACTACATAATAATATAACATAGTATAATTTAGCTAAAACTATTTAATTATATGAGACATGTGGTAAATATTAAAATAATTCCTAAGTTAGAAATCCATACCTTGGATGGAATATCTATTCGATCCAAAAGAAGAGATTCTTTCATAAACCTCAACATGAAATATCCGCAATTTATTCCATTACGCTGACGAGGACACTACACATGGAAAGAAAATACGGATATATATCAGGATATACCCCTTAACTAGTTTTATCAAGTATCATCACTAATATAATCAAAATTGTGAAAATATACGTCCACTCTAATCCATGTAATGTTGTTGGCTTTGCTCTTTGGAACTTGAATATCTCTTTGTGATCAAAAAACTTGTATAACACTAATAAAATATAAACGAATATTTAGAACATGTCACATAAATAAATAAATATACACACGAATATTTAGAACAATCTCACTTACGTATCAATCAACTTCTTCATATCTGGGTATGTTTCTTGATCATTGTGTAAAGAATCCAGATAATATACAATTTCTCTTATCGGATTAATTGCCACCAACAACCAATGTCCACTGTAAGATTAAACAAAGGTTAGATGGAAACTTTCTACACAACTTCAAAAAACAAAAAATTATAATAGATGAAGTTAGAATGAAAATCTAACCCGTTGCCAGTATTATATGGTAAAAAGAACAACTTTTTTGTATCTTTGCTGGCCATAAATAAACCGAGTACATACTGTATGACTTCATCTGGTTTCTGTACGATTAACCATGAGTTGATAGTCATGGGAGATAAGAAAGCGAATCTTTGTTCCAATCCACGCGGGCGCATCAGTTTGTCATACAGAAACCTTAAATAAAAACATCATTAACATATTAGACTAGTCATTTGAAATGAGTAAATAAATTATTCAATTAATTAAACAAAGTTGATCGGAGTATACCTAATGTATGTATCGACAATACCGATGCCTATTTCCAAATGTTTAAAAACTTGCTCCAGATCCTCTCTACCAATTGTTTCCGAATATTCAAAACCAAAAATACCTTCCTCCATAGGTATAAGTCGAGTACCACCATCATGAATATCTGTTATAAGTAAACATGTCTGAAGGCACGACCTATACTGAGAAGTAGGTTTTTTTCTAGCCGCGGTCTTCTTAGCAACACCCTTTGTTTGTGTGGGAATGTTGCTAATTTCAGGCATCTTACCCCTACTGACTTATTCAATCTCTTTAGCCTGAATCTAAATATCATATAATTAGTTAGGTGAAGTATAAGATCACGAATTAACATTTTCCATGCATAAATATCATATAATTGTGTTGTACCTCTTTTCTCGATGCAACTGACTCGGTTTGCCGCATAATCCCCTTATCATTTGATTTAGATTTTGTTGGAGTCTAACATTACCATGTAAAAAAAATGTACGTAAAATGCCCGTAAAAAATTTGAATACCCAAAGGTTCATAATGGTTTTAAGCTTACCTTATCATCTAGGCAAATGAGGCTTGACGACCATGCAACAATCGATCCTATTGCATCTCCCAACAATGTTGCATCTGAAACACCGTCAGGTAGTGGTAATAAGGCATCCCCCTCTAAAACAATATCAATCGATACTTTCAAAAATCTAGTGGGGAGCGGTTTATGGTGAAGCATTTCTCCCAAAGTGTTATGCACTTTTCCCTTGCCAACCATCCGATAAGTCGGTGATGATAAATAGAGTTGACAACGGGAAAATGCCCTAAAACCAATAATAAATATGACATTGTTAATGTGTATATATGTCAATTAAATAAATTAAGCTAATTTAATTTCATAATAATATATATAATTACCTCGGGAATATTCGGTTGAAAATTACAATTGATACTATCTTTCTCACTAGTATCTTTAAAAGCTGAAGCTTGATCTCTTTCTTTTTTATCTCTTTCTTTTTCCTTTTTCAATTCACGAACTTCAAATTCTAATGCTTCCAACTTTTCCTGCAGTTCTTTATTGCTAGCCGTTTTTTTCTTTGGTTTTTTCAAGGATGTTGGAGTGATCCCATATCCCTTACCCCTCACACGACCAGAATACTCACGAACATCTAATGCTCGACTAAGTAGGCTCCTGCAATCATTGTCTTCATCTGGAGATATAGACTGAGATAAAGTCTCCTGAAATTCATATGAATATCGAAAATTTGACTTAATTATATGTTAATAAACTTTTGATTTAATTCAAGCAATAATGTTATACTTACACATTTCTCAAAAATTTGTTGAACATCTTCTTTAACAACTCCATCCTTACCCCACACGGGCTTCCTTCCACAAAACATGTTCCGGAAGAGATGTTTCAGAACTTTTCTCCTTTGTTAACTACACATTAAGCCAAATAACATGATCAAAAATAACTCATGATGAACAAGTATATCATTGCAATTTATAGATACTTACTATAGATTGTTGTAAGCGTGCATATCCCATACGCCCTTTTTTGTATGGATACACGGGACTTATGCTCGTTGCCGATTTATGTCACTTACACTCTCAAATTCTGGGGTTTTTCGTTTGGATTTAAAAGTTTCCCATTCTTGAGGTGTAATCAAATCTGCATATTTCTGTGGAAGCTCTGCATCAATAAATTTTTTATCCGCATCCTTAAGAAACTTGTTTGATAAAAAAGATCTAAACCCTCTATGTATTTTTTCGGCCAATCCGAGTATATAATCTTTTCTGGTATCATCAATGTTGAAAGACCTCTACGAAAATCATACACAGAGTGCGTTAGTATAAGTAATTTAAATACATAATCGTCACTAAAAACAAATAACATCACATATGGTACCTGTATCTCAATCCATATTTTGTCTTTAGCGTCTTTCAACGCTTTGTTTCTCCAATCATCACAAGTAATTGGAACTTCTCTCCTTGCAACTGAACCAAGATAACTTGTCAACGTTGAACCGTTAGGCTCAATTAGTTGGTTATCTTGACTCCAATGCACATCATGTTTTATGCCTCGATCTCTATCATTAGTCTCTTCATAATTGTTATTCCTCGTCTAATTTCCCTTTCCACTGCATTACCGGTCTCATCTCCATCATGAATAGAATCATCATGTGGGTGATCCTCGTTACTAGCCATCTAACCTGTAATAAGAGATTGTAATAGTTACAATTCCAACGAAAACTCATAAACATTTTTACTGAAACACTGAATTAGCCGACACTCTTATCGAGTTCTACTATTTCGTTTTGTTTTCTTTCCACAATCAACAGAACAGAACAATCGGAATTAAACTTTAAACAAACAAAAAACCTAGAGTTCAGAACAACAACATCAACAGAGTCAGAAAATGGGGAACGTTACAGTTCCTTTTGTAGGGATGATACTTACAGAGTGTGTTCAAGTTACGTTAATCATATTAAGCAAACAAGTCAATGCGCAAGGAATGAACAATTCCAACGAAAACTATCAAACTTCATAGCAATGAGTAACAAGAGAAGAAAATAATTGAAAACCCTAAATTGATGAACACTAAACTAAGCATAGAAATTAAGAACCGAATCAATCAAAGAAAAAGTATACCGTGAAAAAGCTTCAGTTAAAAGATTGCAACTCTATCTTCTTCCTCTGATTGTGGAACCCAGGAGCCTCGCCAAAGAGAGCAAACAACCTTATGAAGGAATGGATGTAATAACGACTATGTAATAAAAGATTGATGATTACAATGAAGAGGACGGAGGTGCGTGAGAGAAGAAGAGAATATTTTTTCTGGGTTTAGGGTTTTTCGCGAGAGAAGAGAAACAGTTTTGAGAATAGAAAGAATGAATAGAATCTGTTTTTTAATTTTAATTTTAAACGACTTTAGCAAGCGCTTTTGTGAAGCGCTGTCTAATGAGTACTTTTAGCAGCGCTTTCGCTTTCTAGTTGGGCCTTTAGCTGCGCTTTGAGTAAAGCACTTTCTAATATGGGCCTTTAGCAGCACTTCGTACATGGGCCTTTAGCAGCGCTTTTGAGAAGCGCTGTCTAAGGTGGGACTTCTAGCAGCGCTTTTGAAAAGCGCTGTCTAAGGTAGGCCTTTTAGCAGCGCTGTCTAAGGTGGGCCTTTTAGTAGCACTTTTACACAATTTCGTACATACTTTCTGTGTTTTATTTTTTATTTAACTTATAGCAACGCTTTCGGAAAAAAGCGCTGTCTAAGGTGCGCTGCCTAAAATCATTTTTGGCGTAGTGATAGTTTAAAGATATATAAGATTATGAACCTTTGCTATTCTATAAAAGGTAAAAATAATAACAACTGCAATTCTTAATTTTAATTTCTATTATAATAAATATATTATTAATATATTTTATTTATCTACAATTTAAGATTTGTATTAAATTGTAATAATTTTGCATTATTTTTAATAATAAATTTTTCTTTTCTTTGAGCAATTTTTCACATGTCCGATTGTTTTCTCAAGAAAATAATATTAATTAACTTGAAGATCTCACTCTAAATATAAAAGAGAATAAATCATTGATGATAACTTTATATATGGTTTAATAATTCTTATATTATATCGTATTATTAAGTTTGTCTTTTTTATAATGAGAAAAAATTTATTGATATAGAAAATTGTTACAAAAATTTAAAATTGTAGTAATATATTAACTATAATTAAAACTACTATTAAAATATAATAAATTATATTAAAATTTCAATTTATAAAAAATGTTAGTGTTTATTTAACGATAAAATGTTATCATTTATACTAAAAAATGTTATAAATATTTTTTGTATGATAAAAGAACATGAGACAATTATGATAGAAAAATACAAAAAATTGTTATGAAAAAGATAAATTTATCATTCTTTTTACATTTCTACAATTATGTATTATCATTTTATTTAATTAGTACACATAAAATAAAATTTTATCACCGCATGAAAAGTAAGTTTTGTTTCTTTATAAAAACGTAGAAAATAATATACATTGATTGTAATAATTATAATTATTATAATAATAATATTATATATTAAACGTAGAAACTTTTAAGCATTTGACGGGAGCTGTCATATATTTTAGGTTTGGATAAATGGGCTAATATCTAAAATAGGTTTAATAAATTTTTAGAATTAAATATAATTAAATATGATAAAAAGTGATACCAAAATATATTTAAAATAGGTTTAATAATATTTTTGTCAAAAATATACTAAATATATTTTTTAAAATTTACAAAAGTTTAAAAATTTTTTAGAGTTAAACTTCTATTATGAAATTCTCCTAGACAAAAAGATAGATAAAATATTTATTTAGAACTGAAATTTTAAGATACCATGGAGTGTAGATATTCATTTAGAACTGAAATTTGACGGGGAGCTGTCATATATTGTAGGTTTGTAAAAATTGTAAATATGATATAATTAGAAGGATTTAAAACTGATATTTGACGGGAAACTGTTATAAATTTTAGGTTTTGAAAAATTGACTAATATCTAAAAGGTAATGTTATTTGAATTGGAAAAATAATTTTATTCAAATATGTAGTTTTAAAATTAACTCATCTCGATTCAACTAAATTTTGTTAACTCATCTGGATTCACGGGTAAATGTAAACGTATCTATTAGATATCAGTTGTAGTCTGTTCATTTTAATGTTCATCTTTTAAATATTTGTCTTGCTGTTGTTTTATATAATTGAAGTTAGAGAATCGGTTGTACGATTTATTGTAAGTACGATTCAATGCTTAAAAGTTTGTGCATATTATTAGCATATTATTGTAAATACGAATCAATTGAAGAATGAATTCAAACTTTATAAATAATAGTTTGATAGACATGTGATGTGAACCCATACGGGTTTCTTACTAGTAACAATAATGATAGCTGTCCAATGCTTTTTGCTTCCTAATTTCCATGTATGCAAAATGTGGTGTCAGTGAGATATTGTGTCTATAAACTAAGACAAATCTTAGTGGTACATATGTAGTGTATATATTAACCATAATCCATTATATGCCTAAACGGCTGACACAAGTCTTTAAAGAAAGTAAAATATTTGAAAAGGGAAAGTAGCAACTTCTTTCCAAGCATGTTCTAAAAGCCTTGATTTTATCATCACGTTTGTTACAAGTTTGTGTATATGCATGCATATATGAACTCGTCCTATGAGTTTTATTTTTTGGTTCGTACATAAACACTTCTGGAGTAACTCCTCCATTATGACTCCATGATCAGAGGATCAGAATTTGTGGGGTCATTAGTTTATTTTTTATAAATCGGGTAATGAGTTATAGCGCAGAATCTCAAATTTCTAAATTAAACTGTATTTAAATATGATCTCATAAATCTTTGTCACCAATAAAATGTTGTTAAATAAGGCTGTTATACTTATGTCATGGTTGAACTATAATTAATCCATGCAGGGTTTAAAAAACTTGAGACTGTTCTGCTCCTTAGCCTAACTACCTAGGCTAATCTTTTGAGTCAGAGATGACCACGATAAAAAACAAAACTCTCCCTCAAAAAATTTAACACTACATAGTTAGATTTAAATCCAGAGATGCCCTAAGAAACCTTATCATATCAACCAATTACTTTTGGAGATAGTCATTGGTTTATTAAGGAACGTACAATACTTTGTTTGATAAAGGAGATAAAATTAATTAATAATCGCTTGCTCAAGTGTTTTACAAAGGTATTTCCTTTGAAATAATCATAGATAGTGTATCCATAACTTCTTCAAAGCTAACATAAAAATCTTAGAATATGAGATTATAGCGACGCTCTAATCTTTTGTTTGAATAATAATATATAAGTGATAGTAAAATGAGATTATAGCAATGAATTACATACTTAACAGACCACCTAATTTATTGTGTCTAAATTGTCTATATTCATCATGACTTTTAGTCTTTTGAAAACTTCGACCTGCCCTCCCTTCGTCATGATATCTGCAATCTGATTCTCAGTTATGCAGTGTTCCAAGTTCATCTTCCCTTCTGCTACCTGCTCTCGAAGATAATGAAACCTCATTTCAATGTGCTTACTTCGACCATGTGCTATTGGATTCTTCGCCAAGTTGATAGCTGACATGCTGTCGATCTTCATGGTAATTGCTCCGTGACTCTTCCCTGTGATCTCTTCAGCCATGTTCACCATCCAGGTTACTTGACATGCACAAGGGAAGCAGCTATGTACTCTGCTTCGCATGACGGCAATGCCACTACTTGCTCCTTTCTCGAACTCTAAGCAATTGGTGCACCACCTAACATAAACACATAGCCAACTGTGGATTTTCTATCCTTAGCATCACTACACCAACTAGAGTCGGTATCCCACTAACTTGCATTCTTTTCCTTCATCAGCTGCAGGAAACAAAATGCCGTAGTCGAGAGTCCCTTTCAGATACCTCAGTATCCTCTTCGTTGCTGCTAGGTGTGATACCTTTGGATTCTGCATGAATCTACTTACCATACCCACATTGTATGCTAAGTCAGGCCTTGTGTGACAAAGGTATCGAAGTGACCCAATAAGTCTTCTGTATTGGGTAGGGTCGACATCATCTTCATATGAATCTTTCAACAGTTGCAATCTGGTCTCAACTGGAGTCGAAGTTAGGTTGCAATCTTGCATCTCAAATCTCTTGAGTATTTCGCTTGCATATCTTCTTTGTTGCATCATCAAACCTCTACTAGTCTTGTAGAATTCGATACCAAAGAAATATGAGAGATTTCCCAAGTCTGACATTTCAAACTCCTCACTTAGGTCATGTTTGAAATCTTCTATCTCCTTCTTGCAACTTCCTGTTATCAACAGGTCGTCGACATAGAGGCATAAAATAAGTAATTCACTATTGCTTCTCCTTACATACACTTCATGCTCATTCGTACATTTCACAAATTCCTCCTTCCTTAAGAAGCTATCGATTTTCTTATTCCAAGCTCTTGGAGCTTGCTTAAGTCCATACAGGGCTTTATGCAGCCTTTACACCTTTCCTTCTTCGTCTCGTTTCACATACCCAGCTGTTTGTGGGACATAAACTTCTTCGTCTAAGGGGCCATTAAGGAATGCACACTTCACGTTCATCTGACATGTGTGTCAATTGTTCATATTTGCTAGACCAACAACCAACCTGATTGTTTCGATCCTAGCAACAGGTGCAAACACTTCATCGAAGTCGATTCCTTCCTTCTGAAGAAATCCTTTCGCCACAAGTCTCGCCTTGTGTCGAGTTACTTCTCCTTTAGGATTCACCTTCACCTTGTAAACCCACTTCACATCAATTGCCTTCTTGCCTTGAGGCAATTCGACAAGTTACCAGGTGTTGTTGACTTTGATGGACTCTAACTCCTCATTCATTGCTTTCACCCACTTCGAATCTTTCAATGCCTCGGCTGCATTGACTGGTTCGACATCTGGATAGAAAGCATAATGTACCAGCTCACCCTCTTCATCACCCACATCATCTTATGTAATTACACATTCTTGCAACCTTGTAGGCATGTGTCTTGTTCGTTGAGGTCTGCTTGGACCTGCTTCATCTATGAATTGTTCCCGTTGAACTTCTCTTTCAACTTCAGTGGTTGGTTCTTCACAAGAGATTCTCACTGAATCCTTCTGTACATTCTCATTCCAATCCCATTCTTTAAGCTCGTCTATGATCATGTCTCTGCCGATTACTACCTGTTTATTCACTGGGTCGAACAGCTTGTATCCTCCAGTCGAATGATATCCTATCAAAATCATCTGATTCGACTTGTCATCAAGTTTTCTTCTCAACTGATCTGGAACATGTCTATGTGCTATAGATCCAAACACCTTCAAGTGACTGAGGCTAGGCTTGACACCAGACCAATATTCTTTTGGTGTGATTCCTTCAAGCTTCTTTGTCGGACATCTGTTCAAAATATATGTTGTTATCGAAACCGCTCCTCCCTATAATTCTTTGGGTAGATGCTTTTCATTCAACATACTTCTCACCATGTTCATGATGGTTCTGTTCTTTCTTTCTGCAATTCCATTTTGTTGTGGAGTGTAGGATAGCACCACCTCATGCACAATCCCTCCTTTCTCACATCATGCATCGAACTCTTTCGACACATACTCTCCACCACCATCAGTCCTCAGAATTTTCAGCTTTCGACCACTTTGTCTTTCGACCATAGATTTGAATCTGGAAAATACCTCGATCACATCACTTTTCTTCTTGATGAGGTAATTCCACAGCTTTCGACTGTAATCATCTATGAACGTGGCAAAGTATCTATTGCCACCAATCGAATCCACCTGGATTGGACCACATACATCATAGTATATGACTTCCAGAATTGCCTTCGACTTCCTTCCTGCATCCTTGTTGAATCTATTCTTGTGTTGTTTCGACTGAACACACTCTTTACAGACTTCACTTGGAATGTCGATTTCAGGTAATCCTAAAGCCATATTTCTTCTCTTTAGCTCTCTGATGTCATTGAAGTTGAGATGGCCTAGTCAAAAATGCCATAACCACTCATCTCTGCTGGTTGCAGTTGCTAGGAACTTGTGCTCTATCACATTGAGTTCAATCTTGAAGGTCCTATTCTGAGACATTGGAGCCTTCAAGATCAACCTACCATCTGCGTCGAGAACTCTCATCATCTTGTCTTCGATCGACACCTTGTAGTTCTTTTCGACCAACTGCCCTATACTGAGTAAATTACTCTTCAGGCCTGGTATGTACAACACATTGGAAATTGTTGACCTCTTGCCATCTTTCCTCATAATCAGAACATCACCAACAGCTTCAGCTGCTGGAGTGTTGTCATTTGCAAACTTCACCGTGTTCTTCGACGAGGGCTTCATGTTGACAAACTAATCTTTCCTTCCAGTCATGTGTGATGAGCATCCTGAGTCCAAGTACTACTAGTCCTGGAATCTCTCTTCGTCTCTTGTTGTGACCATCAGCAACATCTCATCTTCTTCATGTTTCGCTAGCTTTGCATCATTTTCTTGATTCTTCTTCTTTTATGGACAATAACTAAAATAGTGACCATACTTCTGACAATTGAAACATTGAATGTGACTTTTGTCCGGCTTTTGACCACCACCTCTTCCTCTACCTGCAGCACCACCCTTTGGTTGCCTTAGTTCCATGGTTTTCTTTGATTCGACCAGTTTCCTTCATGCTGATTTCGACCAGTCGAATTGTTGTAGCCTCCTCTACCTTTGTTTCCATTCCAGCTTCTTTTGCCTTTCCTTTCCTTTTCTGATTGTGCCTGCAAAGCCATATCACTCTTCGACTTTCCTACAACTCTTTCAGCCATTCTTTGCATGAGACTCAAGCGTCCCTTGAAGCTCTTCCTTCGTCAATAGTGACAAGTCTTTTGACTCTTCTATGGCTACTACCATGTGGTCGAACTTTGGAGCCAATGACCTCAAGATCTTTGCAACAACTGATCTTGATGTCAACACCTCTCCACATACCTTGATTTGATTCAGCAGCTTTGTAACTCTGGTGAAGAAATCTGTTATACTTTCATTATCTTCCATCTGAAGCAACTCATAGGTTCTCTTGTGAGTTTGTAACCTCACCTCTTTCACCTTCTCTGCGCCACCAAACGACTTTTCAAGAATCTCCCACGCTTTCTTTGCTGACTCTACATCACTAACCTTTTCAAAGTTATCAGGACCGACACACTGATGGATTATAAAGAGAGCTTTATAATCTTGCTTCTTCAATTCTTTGTGTGCAGCCTTTTCTTTATCTGCCGCGTTCTCTGCAAGCGGTGATATTCCTTCCTTCACAAGATCCCAAAGATCTTGATAACAGAAAACCACCTTAATCTGCTTGCACCAATTCTCATAATTAACTTTCTTGAGAATCGAAAGGCTCGCCGGAAAGTGTCCGTTCAGATGATTCATCGCCATCAAGATTTTCCTTCCTTGAATCGCAACCGGAGCTCTAGATACTAGATGTTGGAATTTCCCCAAAACCTTTTGAGAATTCCTATTCAATCTTGATCTCAAGATTGTTAGCAATCACACGCAATGGCAACGAAAAAAAAATGAGAAAGAAAGATAAAAGAGAAATAGTAGCGTTGGAGAAGAAGATGAAAAACTGCAGAATTCTTTCTGCCCACAAACTGTGGAAACTTTCAATATTCACTTGCAACTGTAAACTGTGAATTATCAAAACTAATGATTACAATGATAAGAGTTCCTCCCTATTTATAGATTTAGGTTAACTTGCATCTCAAGCTAAAGTCCAAACTATAAAATCCCAAAAATATCTAATTTAATCTTTCTAAATCAAATATGATCTTTCTAAATCAAATCTAATCTTTCTAAAACAATGAATTACATATTTAACACAATGTTGTTCATTTTCATCTTGTTCTTCATCATCTTCATTTTATTCTTTATTTTAATCAATTCATTAAAAGAAAGAAAAAAATAATCTGCGATGGGTTTTTTTGCAAATTGTGACGGTTCAAACTCTCGCAAAATTTGTTCAGCGACAGTTTCTCAACTGCCATAAAAATGTGTGTCATAAGACTGTTTTATGACAGTTAAAAAATCGTCGTCTCAATCGTTATTCATATATACAGCGGCTCTAAACCGCCACCCAATTATAACTGCAACAGTTCTAAACGTATCAACTATTTTTGTTTTAAAGATAAATTACGGCGGTTTCAAATTGTAAATATTTAAAATGTATAAAATTTCACCCAAATTTTTAACATTATTATAAAAAGTTAGATCCAGATCCTGTTTTAGATCAGCCTGTTTGAACAACCATATAACAACAACTTGTCAACAAAACAAAAGACTTTTTTTCCAAACATTTAAAAAAAAAAGACAGAATATATGGAAGACCTCAATTTTAAGAATCTCTTTTTTTTTTTTTTTATAAGCAAGAGAAACTATTAACATTTACAAAAGAATCATAAGGTTTAATTCAAACCTTATAAAAATCAAAAGGATATAAATGCCATTGATAAAAATTAAAAGGCATATTACCCCTATTTAAGTCTATTTTCTTTCTGCACAAGCTCTAATTTGCAGTTTGAAAGGTCTTGCTCTAGCCGTGAAAGAGATTCTTGCTTTTCAAAAATAATTTTACAAGTTTCCTCAAGCTGCATTTTATTTGGAACCTGCAAATTCTAATTTTCCTTCCACTCTCTTGATTGCCTCAACTGAGTGAAATCAATTAGAGAGCCAAATCTACTTAAATTCCAAATCTACTATTTGATATCAAGCTTTCTCATTAACATAATTGAATTGCTAGAGAGATATTAACCAAAGCATTTAACAATGGATATATGTTTTGAACACAAGGCTATGACTTTCATAGTGGTGGTAACACAAGGCTAAGAACTTCCATTGTATTTACAATAATAGGGACGTTGTGTTATGTTAGGGTGAGATACTGAAACAAAAATTAAGAAGCTCAATAGATCATACAACGTTTAAATTAAATTTAGTAGTATGTTGTCAATCAAAGTTTCAACATGCATGCGTTTAGTCTTAAGGCACAAATCATATACTATTATTATTATACCAACAATATCCTATAATCTTAAGTGTGCTAACAACTTAGTAACACTGTAGAACTAGAAGAATTTATATCCAATTAAACTCAAACCAACAAAAGGACAAAATAAGATCAAGTTTCCATTTGATACAAACTCCAATCATGGAATTGGAACCTTACAAGATTTGAGTTAATGATTATTCTATCATGAAAAGTATTTATTGTTAAAGCAAAAACAGTTATATAAACTACGAGAATAATTGCTACTAGTACCACTGCTCTTGTATCCTTTCATAGCTCCATCTTCATTTGAATATAGTGCATAGATACTGCATGAACATTATTAAACCTGTTAAATTCAGATTCGCCAGTTGTTTAAAAATTTAAGAGATATTAATATCTTTCAACTAGTTGCTAACAGTGAGAATGAAAATAAGAATCACTAAAAATTGAGGGTTTTGAGAAGAAACTCTTATTGAGAGGGATATTTGTGGATTTCAGAAAGTTTCAACAACTTGGTGCGTGAGATCAAAAATTGAAAAAGAATGTAAAGGAAAATATGTGCGTGGTTTTGGGATATGCTAGAATAACTTTACTAAAACTTAAGTGACCAAAGCAAGGGGCAGTCCTTGAAAGGCCAGAGACCCGCCGTAGCTGTTCAGTGAGGGTGGTTTAAGTGGTAATGGTCGCAGTTAATATGTCTTTGTTCCAAATTAAGGAGGCAGTTAGATAAAAGTGTCGCAAAAACTGCAGTAAAATTTGAAGGAGGGTGGTTTATTAACGAACTGTCACAACTTATTAAGATATAGTATTCAGTTATTTTCTGTTTTTATTCTTCAACTACCTAAACATCTCCTTCTTCCATTTTTGAGCTTGACCATCATTCCTTCCATGGATGATCCTTTTGAATTCGATTCTTCCACCACCAACACTTCAATAACAACAACAATCACATAATCAAAAATCCTGCTCTTGATCAAATCAATCCATATTACCTTCATCCAGCTGAGAATTTTGGTGTTGTCTTAGTCTGTCCACCATTATTGAAGAACAACTATGAATCTTAGAGTAGATCTGATCGGAGATGATCAGACTGGATCGTCGTGGCCTTCGTGTAGGGCAGATGAAGATGCTTGTAGGAGAGGAAAGGGGGTTGTACTTGCACGATACTCCGATGTCAAAGTAAGTAATTGGGCAAAAAGAGAGGAAGCAAGTACAAAGGTAAGATTTCAAGTATTGAATATTAAATATCTGCCCCCTCTCAAGTGAGAGGGTATTTATAAAAGTAACCCCCGACGCGGGGCCAAGGTCTCTCATGTGACCGAAATATCTGGTCGACCAATGGGAGACTGTCAGGTGGAGGGTCAAGCGAGTGACCCTTTGACCTGGTCCAACTGCTTCCGTGAAATTCGGGGAGGCAGTTGGTCGCGTGAACTGTCAAACGCGTGAGGGGGATGTTCCCAACGGCTAATTCCTGCCCAACAGCTAATCCTGCCCAACGCTAGTTCCTCCCTATTGGGCCTGGCCAAGAGTAGGACTGGATTGAGTCTTGCCCTACTATGGGTCAAGTGTCTGCCCAGTCCAGAACAGAAGCCCTCCAAGTCTTTGCTCTGAGGAAGAGTGATGACTTGAGATAGTTCCGTGGACAATTGCCCTCGAATAACATTGTGCAGGGATATGCCCCTCGTCTGTTCCAACGTCGATGTGGTCGACATTGGTTCCCAACTAGTCCGACCATCCTTTCATACGCGGGGACATGCTCGCGGAAATTGCATTTTTACGTCGATCAGGTTTAGGAACTGTGCCCGCTGAAGTGGCGTTTTTATGCCGAGAATGCGAGTTGCGCGCATTGTCAAGGAAGATGTGCTCGCGGGGTAGCAGAAGACTTGGTGAATGCTACGTATAGTCTTGACTCTTGAGAATGCTAAACGAAGATTGTCTTTCTGATACGTGATGGAGCATTCAATTGTTGTCAGGCCTAGGGACGCCTAGGCTATGATGGCCTTTGCGCTTCCCAAGCGAGGAAGTGCTTATAAAATGGGGGAGAGAAGATTCATTTGTCACTTTACTCAAATTCATATATCCCCAAACTTCTATGCTCTGCAACTTGTGTTCTCGTTGGAGCCTCTTCACCGCCGTCGACCTTCAACGCTTAGTTTTTGATCTTCATCCTCTACCTTCGATTTAGCTAGTAAATTCTTCGCCCCTTCCTGCAGTTTCCCTGGTGTTCTTCATTTCTGGAAAATTGCATGAATTTTTCGACGACACATGAATTTTCCTGTTGAATGTTCATGTGTTCTTCGATGAACACATGAACTTCTGGAAAATTCATGAAGAACATGAAGAACACGAAGAACATGGGATGAACGTTCATGATTATTGCATAGGCTTGTGCAGATCTTCCTAGATTCTGGTTAGGATTAGTTTTAGGTTGTAGTCGGGCATTAGGCTTGTTCAACATGAAACTTTGGCTTTCGCGCGACGAGCTTATTTTGTCGAGCAAGCTCCTCGTCAATCTTCGTAGAGTCGCGGAGACTCGTCCCCGTCGTGGGGGAAAGGGAAGTCGCCGCATTCTGTCGTGGTCGACATGGGCTCGAGGTTATCCTCTACTTATTCCTCGCCCTTTCACTTGACTAGTGGTGGAAGGGTGGATTTGATCTTTGTCGTCGAATTCACTTTTTCTTCCTCTGCTTTTCAGATGAAATGGCTGATCTGTGGGAAGGGGTTGTGCCCGGCGTGGGGTCGCGCACGAGGAGGCGGAGCAGTCCGTTGATTATGCCAACGTCCACGTAGCAAAAGGGGATCTCAAATGGATCGCCCAAGAGCCCCTATCGACAAGGTCGGCGTTTACCGAAGAGGAAGTTCGGGATTTTCCCTATCTAGAAGACCAGGCCGAGGATGTGCCAGTACATTGGAGAGCTATCTGCCCGGCAGAGAACGATCGCATATGTTCGGTGTATCCGGGGATGCGGTTCCCCATGTACGAATTTACCTTTGTGGAGGTAAATTACGCGTGCCCTTCACCGACTTTCAGGAGGCCGTCTTCTGCCACTTAGAGCTATGCCCGACCCAACTCCATCCTAACGCGCTGGCATTTATTCACGTTTTTGAGCTGGTATGTTGTTACTTGAGGATCGGGGCGACCGTGGATCTCTTTTTCTACATCTTCTAGATCCAGCAGAGCACAGCAGGCCCGAAGCAAAGCTGGGTGTCCTTCAAGCAGCAAAGCAGGCTCTTATGGCCGTATTCAGAATCTGTCCGACATTTCTAGGACAGGTTCTTGGTCGTGAAACTTGTTTCTGAAGTGGCTAGGAGATCCATCTCTACGCTCGAGACCGTGGAGGTTGACGGTCAGCAAGTTCAGAAGGTTGTGTCTAAGTTTCCTTTGGAGTGGGTGTATGCCCATTTCAGATATAGGACCGATCAGTTCCTCGTCAAGAACGAACAGCTCTGTAACGGGGACAAGGAGTCTTATCGAGTTTTGCATGCATACATGGAGACTTTCACTCCTGCCTTTGTCATCGAAAAGGACGACAACAAGTAGTTAGAGGAGGATGGAGAGCCTGCCGGGCGGCTCGTTATATTAATACTAGGGCTCTTATTGATTGTGAAACCGACGATGTTGCATTCCATCTCCTCGGTATAACTTGTTCCTTTGTCCGTGTTTGAATTTCTGGCCCAACGTACTAATCTTCCTCTTTTATGTTTGCATGGAAAATGGCGGACATGAGGGAGCGCCTGGTGAGGTTTGCGGCGGCCAAAAATCAGAAGAGGTGCCCCCACTGCCGAAGACTGGTGTCGGGAAGCAGCAAGTGACGATGGAAAAGTTTGTGGGCGACGTTGGCCCCACCCCGGGAACTACTTCAACTCCCCTAACTCCGGACACGACTCATAGGAGAAAATGGGACGATGTCGGCTCTACGCCGTAAGGTTGCCTGGGTGGTTTTGTTGGGGGGAAATTTGTGCTGCCCCCATGCTATCTTCAGGGGAAACTGTTTGACGGGGAGAGTTATGTCTTCGTCCCAGAGCTTGATGCATCAGCTATCTTGTCCGCTGATCCTCGGGTGCGGAGGAAGCTTCTCTACCAGGACGCGGCCGCTATGATCAGGGTGTTGGAGGCGGCGCTGGCCCTTGGGGATGCAGAGATGGCTCCACTTTCCGACCTCAAGAAGGCGAAGGCTAAGATCAACGACTTTGAGCTAGAGAACGCGGAGATTTACAACGAGCTGAAGAAGCTTCAGGGCAACTTGGAGGCCAAAATCAAGCTTTATAAAGAGGTCCCCCATATGCAGGGGGGTAACCAGAGTGAACGAGGAGAATGCCCGACTGAAGGCGAGGATAGTCGAGCTGGAGGGCTCGTCGGCGGTTGGTACGGACGAGACCGACGATGAGAAGGCCCTGAAGACGCGGAGAGACCTGGTCGAGAGGATCCGTCTTCTTGAGCAGGATAATCTGGGGCAGCAGAGTTTGGTTTCAACACTGCATTGGAGCAGTTGAAAGCCCTCAACTCTGACGTCCAGCTGCTGACCGAGGGGATGAGAGATCTCAACGTGGTTATCAACGGCGGGGTTGTTTCCCCGGAGGATCCTGGCGACGCAACTTAGTTTTTATTATGTTGTACTTGTATTTTGTGGGCCTGCGTGCCTTTTGATATGTGAAAGTTTGTCGGGCACAACCCTTTTTGTACTGATGACTTATTATGGCCTTTGTGGCTGGAATTATATAAATATTTTTCGTTTGGCATTGTTTTGTTGCATTTATTTGTGTATGCTTTTATCGTTTAAATGTTAAGTATGGACGCTTTGCTCGATTTGTTCATGTTGTGCTCAACGGTTTGGGAGACTCGTTGAGGAGGCGAAGTAGTTTCGCCGGTGATAGGACAAAGATCTCGGTTGAGATACTAATCCCATAGGCTTAGACTGTTCCCATCGCGAGCTGAGTGTCCTGCCTCAATGGTGCAACAACGGCGGAGCTCGGTTGAGGTATCCCCATTGTGCACAGAGTCTGCTCGTCCCATGAGCAGAAACTGGCCGACCCTATAAGGTGTGGGATCGTGTTTGCACCAGTGCACGATCCCGTGGCCGAGCCGTCTGTCATACCCCAAATTTTGACCACTAAGATTTCCCATCATTGTGAAAATCATCATCACAATATGGAGGAACCATCATACCTCATCAGTCTCCCCAAAGATGGGTGAGCATCCACTACAATCAAATTTAGGGTTTCCAGCCCTCTCAGAGCTTTTAGACAAATGATCAATCAAAGAATAACATGATCTTCAACTTGTCTAGCCTCTCAAATATCTACAATGGATCAAGAGGACTCCTACTTTAAGTATTAAGCACAAGGCTGCTCCCTTCCAGGTGGATCAAGCCTCAAGATCGCCAATGTCACCAAATTAGGGTTTGGTCGACCAGGGCCTCCAGATGGAAAATTTCCTCTGGGCATGAGCCAATGCTTCAAAGCATATCCTAAAATACTCCATGGAACCTCATGGGCCCAAGCATCAAGTCAATTTGACCTCAGGGGATGCATACATCAAAAATCAGGAATTAGGGTTTCTTGACCTAATTCACCCCTAAGTTGACTTTTGGGACAAATCATGAGCCAAGACCTCAAGACATAATTTGAGGATCTCCAATACACCACATTGATCCATTTGCAACAATGGATTGATCCAGGAAGCTTGAGCAGCAAGTCTCAATTTCATCAGTACCACAATTAGGGTTTCGCGAGAAAAGTCAACTGTAGCTTTGACTTTTGACCAGGACATGCTCCCAAACCCTAGGACATGATTAAATACACCCTATAACACCTATGAAATCAATCCATCAAGTTTGATTTAGGTCAAGGACTTGATTTCATAGAGGATCGCACAGTTTGGAATTCATCTGACAAAAAGTCAACTGTGCACAAAAGTCAAATTTTGACTTTTTGAGATTTTTCACAAAAATGGTTTTTTAACCCTAAAATGATGTTAATGTATGATTTGAATCATCATTCATCAAGAAAAATCAAGAAAAGTGGGATAACTTGTAAAAGGGGTAACCATAAAAACTTAGAAAATTTTCTAAGTTATGAACAAAGTGGCAAGGGTACCAACTTTGGAGGATCATAACTCCTAAACCACAAAGCCATTTTTCCCATCCAAATCTTGATTTATAGATCTCATTACCCTTTACAAAAGCTTAAAACTGACCTCCCTCCAAATTCCTCATGGATTTTGAGTTATGGAATGATCAAAATCACAAAAAGTGAATGTCACTTTTTCCAACACTTAGTGAAATTTTCACTAAGTCAGAATCTGCCTTCACTTTTTTCCAAATGTAGGGGGATTTTTCACTTGGATCCAAAAGGTATCAAAACCAAATATGATCAAACAGTTGTTGTATCATATGAGGGCTTTCCAAAATGGCCAAGAACATCACTAAATTCCACTTGGGCCATGTGATATGATAATGGCAATATGCCTTGCTGAAAACTGCCAAGGCTAGGCAGAATTTTGCATTTTTGCTCGATTTGGCAAAATCAGATAATTCCAAGCCTTGTCATCACTTTGGACACATCTGAGGATCAAGTTTAAAAAGGACAAACACTGAGACAAGCCTCCAAAGTCCTTGGAACAAGAAGTAGCATGCCAAACCTAGAATTGCCTAAAAGAGAGACAAGACTCCAATTTTGGATTAGAGCATTCAATGCATACACCAAGGTGGCATGGACTGGGCCATTTGCAACTGAATTCAGTCAAGACTTATCCAAGACCAAGGGAACCACAACCCTGTGCCCTAACCTCTAGTCAATGGCTAGAGGAGACTTGGATTCCAAAGTACAACCATTGGCCAAACCTCTGCTGCAGTTGCCATTCACTATTGATCCCAAAAAAAACTTACTCTACTATAAATAAAGCTCATTTGTGCTCAGTTTGAGTACACCAAAGCCATCAAACAGATGCTTTCCTCAAAATCCCTCTCTTTAGGCCAAAATGCCTTCTTTAGCAAGGTAACTCTGAGTTTTTGAGTTAGAGAGCATTTCCATCACAACTCATGATCCTAACACCTCATAAACATCATGTGTAGGTGATCCAAACTATCAAAAGTGACCTGTAACACCAAAATCACAAAGTCACCTCTCAAAACCTCAAAATAGGCCTTTTGTGCATTTTTCAAGCCATGTCTTGATTCAGTCACTTTCCAAACCAGATAAAACCTCAAACACACTCCAAATCCCCATCTGGAACACCATTTGAGAGAGTTGTTATTTTGGTCATTTTAACCCCTTTTGCAAGAAAGGGCCAGTTTGTGTTTTTGCAGGTTCTAGCTTATTCCAACCATCCTAAAAGCTTCTAAGTGATCATTTGAGAGTGTCCAAAGCATCAAATCATTTCTGGAACAAGAAGTTTGGAAGATTGCACAGAAAACTCCAAAAGCTCAAAAAGAGGTAAGCATCCTGACTTGAACTTTCCAAAATATGCATTGCTTTGAAGTCCACTGATCATACACACCTCATACATGTTATATATGTTGTGTTTGAGCCAATTCATCATGTAATTCATGTCTGTATCAAAGTGTAGCATAGAAAATGCAATTATAGGCCTTTTTCAAAACCACTATCGGGTTTTGAGGAGGGAGCATGATCTGAAAAAAATACCACCACCATTGGATTCCTTGTGAAATTCTAGGCCAGATGCATATAAATTTTGTCCCCAACCATTGAGAAATGAGAAAGTTATGGACCTTCCCGTTTCTTGGCAAAACTTGTCTTGCCTTGCCTTGCCTTGAAAACAAGGCATGCTTTGTATATTTGTGGTTTCACTTCAAGCAATGGATGTATCACCACCCCAGTGGTAAGGCGCGCGCCCTATAACCTTGAGGTCGTGGGTTCAAACCCCACCCATGCCATTTTGTGTTTTCTCACATTTTGCTATTTTTTCCAATATTTTCATGTTTTATTAATTAATTGGAAAATTAATAACTCCTTCAATTTTAATTATTTTTTATTAGTTCTTTTAGCAAAAATCACAAAAATGTTGAAATATTTTATTCCACAAAAAAATTAAGTTTATATTATTTATTTAATATAATTAGTATTTTTGTGAATAAATTCCTTTTTAATGTTTTTAAACATTTTAAAAGTGAATATTTACTTTGAAAATCAAAACCAAGTGACTTTTAATTCACCTTGTGATTAATCCCTCATTTTTCAAACCTTAAACAAAAATCACAAATGGTTTATTCAAACTTATTTGGTATTTTATTTGATTTTCTTTAAATGTTTACTTTTAAAGAATGACAAATTAGGGTTTCTTTGACTTTCACCCTCATCAAACAATTTCAAACACTTTTGGGCCTCTAATAGAGTGTAAGACCCAATCCTTTGTAAATACAAAACTTTTTGGGCCTCACTTATTGTATAAGTCCCGTTGTATTTCAAAAAGTTCGACGCGATCATCGTCCGTTGAAAAACAAACCTTGGGCCTCTCCTTGAGCTATAAGACCCATTCAAAACATTTTGGGCCTCTATTAGAGTGTAAGACCCAACCCCCTTTGAAAACCAAACCATGTTGGGCCTCAATGCATTGTATAAGACCCACCGCGTTTTCAAAAATCTCGGCGCGATCGCCATTTTCAAACAAATGACTCTGGGCCTACCCTCGTGTTATAAGCCCCATTCTTTTTCTTTAAACACTTGGGCCTCTTGAGAGAGTGTAAGACCCATCCCCTTGCACAGAAAACCTTTTTGGGCCTCAGTCACTTGTATAAGTCCCTCTGTACAAAACGACAGTGCGATCACTGATAAACCTTGGGTCTCTCCTTGAACTGTAAGCCCCAACATCTTTTCAAAATACTATCTCCGTTAATTTTGAATATACTGTTGTTTTCAATCTTTCTTTGTTGAACAACTAACAAAACAGCATGGAAGCTCTACAACCGAGTAAGTGTTTATATGCTTTCTTTATCCGCTTTCATATACATATAACTGTATTGTGGGACTGTTTCACTATAAGTCTTCTTTCATAAACTCATATCAACTGTGTAATACTAGTATAGATATTTAGAGTTTCCCCGGCAACTACGTCTAGCACTAAGCCCTGTTGATCACTCTTAAATACAAACAAAACTAGATCCCCCATAGGATTACCAGACACAGTCTTCCCTCCTCTTGGGGTTAAACAATATGGAGACGTGAAAGGCAGCATTCTCGGTGAACCCTTTCACAGACTGTCACCCTTAGACATTGTCAAAGAAACTCTACTCCCCAGAGATCATCTTTTCTCCGTGAATGGCATCTCTTGAGTTTCTTCCAAATTCTCGTACTTTCCTGGCTTAATCTATTCTCTGTGAATAGCCTGTCTTGAATTTCTCTGGGTTTGGGGACCCACAGGCTTCCTAAAAGCATCCCCGCCTCCTCTTGGACGTTGTACAAGGACCCTACGGCTTCTTAGAAGTATTTACAGCCTCCTCTTAGGCTTCGTATAAGGATTCTTCCTTCGGGAAGAGAGCCTCCTCTTGGGCTTCGTACAAATTGTCCCTCGGCTTCTTAAAAGTTTCCAGCCTCTTCTTGGGCTTCGTACAAATTGTCCCGACGACCTCCTAGAGGTATAGGAACAGAAATTAGTCATCTTAATAGAACAGTCTTTCAAAGAGTCTAGATCTTTTTACCGTGAACGTACTACTACTATTTCTTTAAGCATAGTACAAAATATAAAACTCTAGACGTGGACAGTCTAACCTCCTTGAGTCTCGAAGGCATTCTCAAGTAGGGAAAAACACCAGTAGACTCGGACAGTCTCCAATACCCTCTGGATTCCCCATTTCCTTAAAGAACAGGAAATAACCCTGATCCTCTGATCAATCCCAAAGCATAGCCTTACCTTTAATCAGTCTCTTTATAAGAACTGATTTTCTCTTTTAACCAACCTACTGGACCTGTCACTCAACTGAAACAGCAATCCTTTTAGCCTCTATCTCGGGCTTCGTACGAGATACAAAAAGACTCTCTTGTTGAGTCAACCTTTTAGCCTCCATCTCGGGCTTCGTACGAGATACAAAAACACTCTCTTGTTGAGTATAAAAGACTCTCTTGTTGAGTTAACCTTTAGCCTCCGTCTTGGGCTTCGTACAAGACACATCTAAAAACACTCTCTTGTTGAGTCAACTCCCTTTAGCCTTCCTCTCGAGCTTCGTACGAGACACAAAGTATCCTCTTGTTGGGTCAATAGCCTCCTCTTAGGCTTTGTATAAGAAAACCCCCGATTGAGTCAATCAACCTTTTAGCATCAAAACTGTGCCTCGTTCACAGGATACAAACATCAACAACTCCTTTCATCTAATTGCTGTAAGCGGCAAGCCTCTGGATTATTTACATCCACGCCATTGTCCCTCTTTTAGCATGAGAAATTCCTAAAGAAAGATAGCATTGCTCTACACTGAGTTAAAGTCTTCTCCTTCAAGTTAAAATCACCTATAAAGGAAGTTATGGCATTGCTAGGATTCACATATCCCGGTTAAAGTAATCCTCATTTATAGTCAGTCACCCAACAGTTGTGACAAACAGATCCCCTTTAGAGATGACAAATTCTCTCTAAAGTCAACACCCTTTTAGCTTCACATCTTGGGCTTCGAACAAGATAAAAATAGACCCTTCAGCTTCACATCTTGGGCTTTAAACAAGATATAAACCACCTTTAGCTTCATGTCTTGGGCTTTGAACAAGACACCAAAACACCATTTCCTCCCATAGATTAGGAGGAACTATGATCGCTCTGATTTCCCTGTTTCGGTAAACGGGAATACGTGGGCATAAGATTGAAAGAAAAATCTTAGCGAGCACACTAATCCAAAACCCCAAATCCCGTACCTTCACATATCAATCGAAAATCATCAGTCCTAGCATCCTAACAAAATTCCCCATGAACATTCTCGGTGTTTCGTTCTAAACAAAGTAAGAAGAAAGAGGCCTCATTACCATATAGCATCCGTAACCTAACAGAACGCTGTTTAAACTCAGTATGTAAGCAGGGTTAATTGGAGACATCTATTTCCCTTCCTTAGTCAGCTCAATAGGATAAAAAATGAATCGACCTGTAGTAACCCAGAGCGACAGTGCTTAAGAACCACGTCCAAAATCGCTCGCTACAGAAAAGTGGTGCCCACCGTGGGGCCTTTTTCTTTCTTTCTTTCCTTTCTTTGGGGATTTCACTGGGATAGGACTTTTTTTTATTTCACTAGGATCTTAGGTCAAAACCTTTAAAGTTGGGAAGGTACCACAGAATGGTGACTCCGCCGGGGAGCTATTTTTGTCAGGAACATAGGATTCATAGCTCTTTAAAGTCTAGGACTTTAGGACAAATATATATACTACTTTTCCTAATTGATATCTGTGTTTATTTTTCTGCTAATGGGAATACGTGTGATGCCGCATGTGGAAAGATTGAGTATACACCTAGGAAAAACCTCTTTTAGTAGTGTGGAAACTATTGGAAATGGTTGTCACGCGATACTACCATCTTCTGGTGGTTCTTCGAAAAACATCACCTAGCACGGTTCCTGGCCCGCTGGTGTTTTCTCGACAAGAACTGATGATTTTGAGAGATAGGTACAAAATCACTAGTATAAACCTTTGGGGGGGGGGGGGGGGGGGTAGAGCCTTGACTTCATGACACCGACCCTTTGACCCCATGTTTTTTCTATGTTTTTGTGTGCTGCATTCATGCATTCATCTAAAAACAATTACATCATAGAAAAACTTCTCTTCTAGTCTCTCTTTTTCAAATTAAACTAAGACAATGATTGCAAATGTCAGAGAAAAAGATTGTGCTCATGGACTTCGGTAGAAGGAGAACTCATAAGTATACCTTCAGAGTTCCAAAACTAGAGGATTTGAGAGGATTAGCGAGGATGATCACTAACCCTGAAGCTTTCAGAGCCAAGTACGGAGGTCTGCTACCTCTGTTAAGAGTCCATGTGATTGAAGGAATCATGGAGGCACTCATTCAGTTTTACGATCCGGTCTATCACTGTTTCACATTCCCGGATTACCAGCTCGCACCAATGCTGGAGGAGTATTCTCACCTAACCGATCTACACATTACTGATCGAGCTCCATTTTCTGGACTGGAAGAAATTCCAAGGGATCAGACCATTGCAAGAGCAATTTATTTGGATGAGTCGGAAATCAAGACTCACATAACCACTAAGGGTGGGCTCCCAGGTTTGCCAGCCCAGTTCCTGACAAAGAAGGCTCTGTACTTTGCTAGTATAGGGAACATGACTGCTTTTGAAAGCATCTTTGTCTTACTCACCTACGAGTTATTTCTGTTTCCCAACATTAATAGCTTCGTCGATATCAACGCCATTAAGTTTTTTCTCATTGGAAATCCTGTGCCAACTTTGCTCGCAGACGCGTATCATTCTGTACACTTAAGCAATTTGTACAGCGGAGGGAGGATCACATGCTGTGTACCCCTGCTATACAAATGGTTTATCTCCCATTTACCCAAGTCTGCTGCGTTTTGGGATCATAAGAGTGCCTTGCGTTGGTTGTAACACCCCATTTTAATTATTTAATTGTCGTGTGTTAATTTGTATTGTTTTGGCCTTGTTAAGGGTGAGTGAAGGGTAGTGCCTTATTTAATTAGTGGGGATTAGAGACCTTAGCTTAATAATAATGATATAACAGTGAAAATAATAATAGTAATATGGTTAATAATGTTATTATTGTTATTATTCTTATTATTATTATTATTAGGACTATTATTATTATTATTATTATTTTTATTACTTAAATAAAATCTGATTAATTAGAATTAGGGGGAGTTTAGTGAGACAAAAATCAGTTTTCACGTAAAAAGAGAAAAGGTTAGAGAAAGAAGAACAAGGGTGCTAGGGCTAGAATCTCCATCAATTTTCGCAGGATTAAATCAAGAATTCGAGGTAATGGGGGAGAACGGGTTTAATATTGGTGGTATAATCATGAGGGGGTAGTGGGGAGTCCTTAACCCCGTAGGAATTCGTCTAAATGTATGTTGTATTATGATTATGTGATGCATATGTGAATCTACGATGAAGATTGTGTGAATTAAATCATTGCGATTCTAATTGTTTGATATTTTGGTGTTGCTGATACTGTATGAATATGAATGTTGCAGGTCTGAGTGTAGGTTGAGTGATCGAAATTAGATCCAAGAACCTTAAATTTTGACTAGTAATAATAGGTAAAATTAAGTAAGATGAAGAATAGGACCTAAAACTGATGTAGAAACAAGTTTATGACTGAATTGGAGTGAAAAAGTGAGGATCCTGTAGCAGAACCCAGACTGGTGTGGGAAAACTGAGTTTGCGTAATAGATCTGGCCATACGCGTATCAGTGAGGGCAATACGCGTACGATTATGGTCATTACACGTATGGGAGGGGCAAAAGGAGGATTGGCACGACCCTCTGCCTATAAGCGTAACGGTACGCGTATGGGGGCTTGGGCAATACACGTAAGGGAGTGGCATTACACGTAACGAGATCTGAAGTGAAATTTTGATGGAAAGACAGGTCTCTGCCCATACGCGTATCAAGTAGGTCAATACGCATATGGATGGGCGAGTGAGCTGGGCAATACGCGTATGGCCCAGGGCAATAAGCGTATGGCCAGTGAGTGTGCAGAATTTTGCCGTTTCACGATTCCTTTCCCGTTTTCGCGTTCGAAGTTGTTTCTTTTGGTTTGAGAGGTTGGGGATAGATGTCAGACCTTGAGAAATGTAGGATTGGTGATAAAAATAATAAAATTAATAATTTTGGTGAATTAATTAGTAATTAGCTAATTAACGTCGTGTGAAGCGTTTTCTGTGGTGTTTATGAATTGATTATGATCAGGAGGATCGTGAGATTGTATGATTATGATTATATATGGACTATATGCATATTGATGTTATGCATTCATGGTGTGCCGGTGGTGATGGATCATTGCTCAGGAGGAGTGTATGTGATTCATCCGAACTCCATTGTGGAGTGTGGTGGGATAAATCATTGCCAAGTAGAGGTGTATGTGATTTATCCAGGTTCGATTGAATGAACCATGGTGATGTTGGTACCACATGAATTGTGTCATTTATTGAGTCACACTGCATTGTTATTACATGTTGATTTAATTATATTTGAAAATGACAAGTATGTCGTGATTATGTGACTGTGTGATTGATTGTGAGTGACTACCCTTATTGTGTATTATTCACCGTTTATTATTGAATGTAGTTTTCACCCCTTTGTTGTTGTTGTGTCTGTGCTTCTTCGGAAGTACAGATAATCCAGGTACTTGAGTTGCTTGGAGTGCGTGTTGCCTGTTCGAGTCGTAGGAGTCGCTCTGATACGTAACACGGGAATTTTGGGGATTTTATTAATTGTTATTTTGTAATGAATTTTGTTACGTATCTCTTTTAAATCCAATGTTTTTGAGAACCACGAGTTTAATGTGGAGTTTTGGAGTATGTTGGCAAGTGTACCGCGAATTTATGAAATGATTATTTTCCGCTGCTTTGTTCATTTAATGAAAAGGAGTTTTTATGTTAATTATATTGGTGTAGCATCCTACTTGTAAAGTTTGAAACTCTGATTTTATTTGTAATATTTGCATATTTTACAAAATGGGAAAGTGGGGTGTTACAATTGGTATCAAAGCAGGTCGGTCCGTCCGGCCAGGTGTAGTAGTTGAGTCTGTCCTTAGAACACGAGTCGATTGTGTGTTCTGACCGTATGTTGATTGTTGACCAGTATGGCAGGAAGGAATGATGCTGCTCTTGCTGCTGCTATTGTAATACCCCAAATTTTGACCACTTAGATTTCCCATCATTGTGAAAATCATCATCACAATATGGATGAACCATCATGCTTCATCAGTCTCCCCAAAGATGGGTGAGCATCCAATACAATCAAAATTAGGGTTTCAAGCCCTCTCTGAGCTTTAGACAAAGGATCAATCAAGAAATGCCATGATCTTCAACTTGTCTAATCTCTCAAACATCCACAATGGATCAAAAAGGACTCCCACTTCAAGGATTAAGCACAAGGCTGCTCCCTTCTAGGTGGATCAAGTCTCAAGATCGACAGTGTCACCAAATTAGGGTTTTGATCGACCAGGGCCTCCAGATGGAAATTTTCATCTGGGCACAAGGAAATGATCCAAAACATGACCTAATATACTTCATGGAACCTCATGGACCTATGCATCAAGTCAATTTTGCCTCAGGGGATGCATTCATAAAAAATCAGGAATTAGGGTTTCTTGACCTAATTCACCCCTAAGTTGACTTTTGGGACAAACCATGAGCCAAGACCTCAAGAAATGATTTGAGGGTCTCTAATACACCATATTGATCCATTTGGAACAATGGATTGATCCAAGAAGCTTGAGCAACATGTCTCAATTTCATCTGCACCACAATTAGGGTTTTAAGAGAAAAGTCAACTGTAACTTTGACTTTTGATCAAGACATGCTCCCAAACCCTAATACATGATTGAATATACCCTATGACACCCATGGAACATGTCCATCAAGTTTGATTTAGGTCAAGGACATGATTTCCTGAAGAATTGCACAGTTTGGAATTCATCTGATAAAAAGTCAACTGTGCACAAAAGTCAACTTTGACTTTTTGAGATTTTTCACCAAAATGGATTTTTAACCCTAAAATGATGTTAATGTATGATTTGAATCATCATTCATCAAGAAAAATCAAGAAAAGTGAGATAACTTGTAAAAGGGGTAACCATAAAACTTAGAAATTTTTCTAAGTTAAAAATAAAGTGGCAAAGGTACCAACTTTGGAGGACCATAACTCCTAAACCACAAGGCCAATTTTTTCCATCCAAATCTTGATTTGTAGATCTCACTGCCCTCTACAAAAACTTCAACTAGGCCTAACTCCAATTCCTTATGGATTTTGAGCTATGAGTGAGCCAAAGTGGCTGAAAATGTGAAAAAATACCATTTTCCAACACTTAGAAAAATTCTGCCTAAAACAGAATTTTGTTGAAACACCAAAACTTGTGGGATTTTTGCACATAGATGCAAGCTGAATCAGTCCCAAAGTTAAACATCAATGTTGTTACATATGTTGCTAAGAATTCAAAGGGCTCAACAGCATGAATTGATTCAACGCAAGCCATGAGAAATCCCTGCCCAAAGTCATGCTGCTGCAAGCTGTTTTGGAAAAATCAGTTTGCATGTTTGCTTATCTCACACGATTTTGAGCCAAAGACTGCGGATCAGCATGCCACTTGTGTTCAAACCAATCACATTGCATCTAATCTAACTGATAAATCTGAGTCAAAAAGCCAAAGAACCTTCCTACTTGAAATTCATCCACTTTGGCACTTTTTGCCTTGAATTCAAAATGCATTTATGTGGAATAGTGCATTGTCAAGATTCTCACTCTCCTCAGTCAAGTTCTCTGATTAAACAACATTAAAAACATCTGAAGAATGTGATTTCAGTCAAGGCATAGCTGAGCTATTTGGAGCAGCTGTTATGCCTAGTGCAAGAGGCATTTATGCCAAGCCAATCCAAGCAAATGTGATCTGATCCAGCTGCCATTCACTATTCCTCCAAGACAAGAGTTGATCACCTATAAATAGAGGTCTCAATGGATCACTCAACTCACCCCAAAGCCAGTTACAGCACTGCTTTCTCTCATTCTTTCTTGAACTTTAAGTTTTCTTGTTTTTGAGTAACCACTATCGGGTTTTGAGTTGCAGCCATAAGCAATCAATTCCAATTGCTCAAACACATCACATATGATGTATTTGAGGTGTCCAAGTGCTTAAACAACATCTGTAGCACTCCCAGCTCAAAATCACTCTTCAACCAAGCCATTTTGCTTCAGTTTTGCAGGTGGAGGTCTCCAGCTTTATCCAGAGAATTTCAAAGTTTTCCAAAGCTTGCAACACACTCCATAACATCCATTGAAGCTGTAGGGATCATCAATTCACGACTGAAACACCATCTGGGCAAAGTTCCATTTCAGCTTGCATCAAGGTGAGCTTCAAACTCAAACTCCATGATCCATGCATATTTCCTCGCATGATAATTTTGCCATTTGATTACCATCATATGCTGATTGTTTTGCCTCAATAAATTTGAACATAGACCTCATAACCATGCTTGCACGATTGCTTTTGCAAATTAGGGTTCATCTGTGTTCATCATGATTATTTCACTCCACACTGAAAATGAATAAAATTGGGTATTGCCATCTTGTTCCTTGTGAAAAAACGCACGAGTTTGGTGTTTGAATCATGTCCAATGGTTGAGAGATGAGTGAGATAGGGTGCTTCATGCACGAGCTCGGGGAAGGAGATGGCCATGGCGCCATTTTCAGAAAACCAACCAAGTTCTCTATATAATTTTCACTTGCCATATATTTAATGAATTGGCATTGCGCCCCAGCGGTTCATCAGCTGGTTTTGTGAGTATTAGCAAGCGAGAGGTCTGGGGTTCGAATCCCCCTCGCCCCAGACTTCTTTTTATCACTTTTTTATTTTATTATTTTTCATACTATTATTTGTAATGATTTGAAAAATTAATAACTCCTTCAATTTTTATCATTTTTGATTGGTTCTTTTTGCAATAATTCACAAAAATGTTAAAATATTTTATTTTACCAAAAAATCCCAAAAATATTATTTATTTTATATAATTGATATTTTTGCAAAGAATTAATATTTTAATTATTTTTAACATTTGAAATATTATTTCCACAATGATTTTTGCAACTTTTAATGCTTTCTATTTGTTTTGTAGGTCAATACTTAATTTTTGAAGCATTAATCCAAGATCACAATTTGTTTTCCATGTGTTAAACAATTTTTGATCATTTTAATTGAATTTTTATTCAATTAAATACATTTTGAAAACAAATTAGGGTTTTGGATTAATTCAACCCTCATAAATCATTTTCAAAACACTTTGGGCCTCTATTAGAGTATAAGACCCAATCCTTTTTTTGACCAAATCATCTTTGGGCCTCACTTATTGTATAAGTCCTGATACCGTCAAAAAATAAACGGCGCGATCGTCGCCTTTTCAAAAACCATTTGGGCCTACCCTCGAGTAGTAAGACCCATTTATTTTTCTTCAAAACTCTTTGGGCCTCTTGAGAGAGTGTAAGACCCATCCCCCCTTGTACAAAAACTTTTTGGGCCTCACTCATTGTATAAGTCCCTCTGTACAAGTAAACGGCGCGATCGTCGCCTTTTCAAAAATCACCTGGGCCTCTCCTTGAGCTATAAGACCCATTCAAAACACTTTGGGCCTCTATTAGAGTGTAAGACCCAATCCCCTTTTAACCAAAACATTTTTGGGCCTCACTTATTGTATAAGTCCCTCTACGTTAAAAGAAAACCTCGGCGAGATCGCCATTTTTAAAGCGGAAAAATCATCTGGGCCTACCCTCGTGTTATAAGCCCCTCTCTTTTCTTTAAACCTTTTTTTTGGGCCTCTTGAGAGAGTGTAAGACCCATCCCTTTGTACAGAAAACCTTTTTGGGCCCCAGTCACTTGTATAAGTCCCGCTGTACAAAGTCAAACAGTGCGCTCACTGATAAAACCCTGGGCCTCTCCTTGAGCTGTAAGCCCCAAATCTTTCTTTTTCAAAGCACTTTCTCCTTTGATTTTGAATATACTGTTGTTTTCAATCTTTCTTTGTTGAACAACTAACCAAACAGCATGGAAGCACTACAACCGAGTAAGTGGTTATCGCTTTCATTTACTGCTTTCATATTATAAACTGTATTGTGGGGCTGCTCACTGTAAGTCTCCTTTCATAAACTCATATCTACTGTGTAATAATAGTATAGATATTTCGAGTTTCCCCGGCAACTACGTCTAGAACTAAGTGACGCCGTTTCATTTATTCGTAGAAATAGACGCCTAGATCCCCAATAGGAGCACCAGATACAGTCTTCTCTTCGGCTGTCCTCCTTAGGAATCGTCAAGAAGCTCTACTCCCCAAGATGAATGTATTCTCCGTGAATGGCATCTTTGAGTTTCTTCCAAATTCTCGAACTTTCTTGACTTGATCTATTCCTTGTGGATAGCTTGCCTTGAATGTCTCGGGGTTTGGGTACCCACTACGGTCATAATCTTGGACCTTAACTAAGGAACCCTCTTTAAAAGCTAAAAGTCACTGGATAGTAAACCTCGCACGTTTACCAGTGGTTTTTATCTTTAAAAGAGTTATCTCTCCTAATGGAAAGGAGATGATAGACCCACGGGCTTCTTAAAAGCATCGGCCTCCTCTTGGGCATTATTCAAGGACCCTACGGCTTCTTAGAAGTATTCACAGTCTCCTCTTAGGCTTCGTATAATGATCTCTTCCTCCGGGAATGATAGCCTCCTCTTGGGCTTCATACAAGGACCCGTCGGCTTCTTAAAAGATTCCAGCCTCCTCTTGGGCTTCGTACAAATTGTCCCGACGACCTCCTAGAGGTATAGGAACAGAACTTAGTCATCTGCATAGAACAGTCCTTTCATAGAGTCTACTACTGTTTCTCGAAGCATAGTACAAAAGATAAAACTCTAGACTTGGACAGTCTAACTTCCTCAAGTCTCAAAGACATTCTCAAGCACCCTTCGTTAAATAGGAAGGAAACCCGCAGACTCGGATAGTCTCGATACCCTTTGGATTTCCCGTTTCCTCAAAGAAAAGGAAATATCCCTGATCCTCAAATTAAATCCCTGTGTACAGTGTTACTCATATAAGAACTGATTTTCTCTTTTAAATCAGTATATTGGATCTGTCACTCAACTGAAACAGTTACAATAGCCTCCATCTCGGGCTTCGTACGAGATACCAAAATTCTCCCCAGTGGAGTCAAACAACCTTTTCGCCTCTCTCTCGGGCTTCGTACGAGACACATAAGAGACTCCTCTATTGAGTCAATTACCCTTTTCGCCTCCATCTCGGGCTTCATACGAGATACAAAAACACTCTATTACTGAGTATAAAAGATTCTCCAACTGAGTCAACTCTTTGCTAGCCTCCTCTTAGGCTTTGTATAACGATATGCCCCACTGGGTCAAAAACCTTTAGCCTTTTTCTCGGGCTTTGTACGAGACACAAAATAGCCTCCTCTTAGGCTTTGTATAATGATTTTCCTAGCGGAAATTAGCCTCCTCTTAGGCTTTGTATAAGAAAACCACTGGTTGATTCAATCGACCTTTTAGCATCAAAGTTGTGCCTCGTTCACAGTACACAAACATGAACAACTCTTCCCCCTTCATCTAATCGCTGTAAGCGGTAAGCCTCTGGATTATCTATATCCATGCCACTGTCCCTCTTTTAGCATGAGAAATTCCTAAGGAAAGATGGCATTGCTCTATACTGAGTTAAAGTCTTATCCTTCAGCTTAAAATCCTTTCTTCGGAAATTATGGCATTGCTCGGATCCGCGTATCCCAGTTAAAGTAATTCTCCTTCTCCCTTCTTTAGAGATGACAAATTCTCTCTAAAGCCGAGGTCTTTTAGCTTCACATCTTGGGCTTTGAACAAGATACAAACCACCTTTCGCTTCACGTCTTGGGCTTTGAACAAGACACCAAAAAACCAATTTCCTCCCATAGAATAGGAGGAACTACGAACGCTCTGATTTCCCTGTTTCGGTAAACGGGAATACGTAGGCATAAGATCGAAAGAAAAGATCTTAGCGAGCGCAATCAACAAAAAACCCAAATCCCATATCTCCATCAATTAAAAGCAGTAATTCAAAAGCATCAGTCCTAACATCCTAATCCTTATTCCCCGCCAGAAACCCTTTGCCTAGAAAAAAGAAAGAAAGAACCGTATTGGCGAAATACGAATAACCAGTACAAAGGCCCCCCCACATTGATAGCATCCGTAACCTAACAGACCGCTGTTTAAACTCAGTATGCAAGCAGGGTTAATTGGAGACATCTATTTCCCTTCCTTATTCAGCTCACAATAGGATAAAAAATGAATCGACCTGTAGTTTTAAGCTCAACTGCAGAGAGCGACCAGCGCTTAAGAACCGCGTCCAAAATCGCTCGCTACAGCTATGCAAGCCATGGCACAAGCTGTAGAGAACAACAATCAGGCTAGAGGTGCTCAGTTTCGTGACTTAGCACAGTTCCAAAGCAATAAGCCGCCTACTTATGAGGGAGGTATTTTGGATCCAGAGCTGCACAAAAATGGTTGAAGGCCGTTGAGAAAATCTTCAGGACCATGGAATGCAGTGATGCTCAGAAGGTACGGTTTGGTACTCATATGCTGGAAGGGGAGGCCAAAGTCTGGTGGGACAATAGTCGTCAGAGATTGGAAGCTGCGGGTGCTGAGATTACTTGGACCATGTTTCAGGCTGAGTTTTTGGAAAAGTACTTTCCGAAAGATATTCGTAGTGCAAAGGAGGTTAAATTTCTAGAGCTGAAACAGGGTGATAAGACTGTTGCTGAGTATGTTGCTCGGTTTGAGGAATTGGTTCAGTATTGTGCTCATTACAATACAGAAGAATCAATGACTTCTAAATGCTTGAAGTTTGAGAATGGGTTGCGTCCCGAGATCAAACTGGGCATTGCTTGTCAGAAAATAAGAAACTATCCAGAGCTGGTAAGCAGAAGCAGAATCTATGACAATGATAACAGAGCCAGAATTGCTCATTACAAGGCTGTGAATGAGAAGAAGGGTAAGCAGAGGTTTGGAGGTACTCCTTACAGTGCTCCAGCTGATAAGGGGAAACAGAAAACTGGCGTAGGAAAGAAACCAAAGGAGAAAGGAGTAGGTTCTGATACTCTCAAGTGTTTCCGATGTGGTGGCGCGGGTCACCGTGCTAACAACTTTCCGAATGAGGTGAAGAAGTGTTTCAAGTGTGGTAAACCGGGTCATGTTATAGCAGATTGTAGGGCCACTATGCCTACCTGTTATAACTGCGGAGAAAAATGTCACATCAGGACTCACTGTGAGAGGCCAAAGAAAGCCCAGGCCAGTGGAAAAGTATTTTCCTTGGTGGGAGCCCAATCCACTGATGAGGAGCGTTCCGTCAAAGGTACTTATTTTATTAATGATATTCCTTTGATTGCTATCATTGACACGGGTGCAACACACTCGTTTATTTCTGTTGACTGTGTGAAGAGATTAGGGATTGTGCCATCTACTCTAGAGCAGAGGATGACGATTGAAACTCTATCTATTGGTTCCGTGGTTACTTCTTTGGTGTGTTTGAAGTGTCCGCTGACCATGTTTGGTAGAGATTTCAGAGTGGACTTGATTTGTTTGCTACTCGGTAATCTCGATGTTATTTTGGGAATGAACTGGTTGGAGTTCAACCGGGTTTATATTGATTGCTTTAGGAAGACGTTATTGTTTCTTACTCCTGAAGAGGAAGCATTAGCAGATTCGCTATCTAGCAGGGAGTTGAGGGTGTTGTTGGACGATGAAGCAAAGCTGTTTGTGGTGTTTGCCTCGTTATCTGTTGAAAGCAAGACTTCAGTTAATGAATTACCAGTGGTTAATGAATTTCCTGAAGTATTTCCAGATGACATCACAGAATTGCCTCCGACAAGGGAAGTTGAATTCACTATTGATCTTGTACCGGGTACCAGACCTATCTCTATGGCACCGTACAGGATGTCTGCATTAGAATTGGCAGAGTTGAAATCTCAGGTCGGAGAATTGGTCGATAAGAAGTTTATTAGACCAAGTGTATCGCCGTGGGGAGCTCCAATGTTGTTGGTGAAAAAGAAGGATGGTAGTATGCGTCTGTGCATTGATTACCGTCAGTTGGATAAAGTGACCATTAAGAATAAGTATCCACTTTCGAGGATTGATGACCTAATGGATCAGCTGGTAGGAGCTCGTGTTTTCAGCAAAATTGATCTGAGGTCAGGTTACCATCAGATTAGAGTAAAGGAAGATGATATTCAGAAGACTGCTTTCAGAACCCGCTACAGACATTACAAATATGCAATGATGCCTTTTAGAGTGTCTAATGCGCCGGGTGTGTTTATGGAATATATGAATCGTATCTTCCACTCCTATCTGGACCAGTTTATTATGGTATTTATTGATGATATACTGATTTATTCTAAGTCTGACGAGGACCATGCAGGACACTTGAGAATCGCATTGCAGGTGTTGAAAGATAATAAATTGTTTACAAAGTTCTCGAAGTGTGAATTCTGGTTGAAGACTGTGAGTTTCTTGGGTCATGTTATTTCTGGTGATGGTATAGCGGTGGATCCATCTAAAGTAAGTACAGTACTTCAGTGAGAAGCTCCGAAGACAGCAACGGAGATTAGAAGCTTTTTGGGTTTGGCAGGTTACTATAGAAGATTCATTGAAGGGTTTTCTAAATTGGCATTGCCATTGACTCAGCTAACCAGGAAGAATCAAGCTTTTGTTTGGGATGCTGCCTGTGAGGAAAGTTTTAAGGAACTGAAGAAGAAATTGACTACAACACCAGTGTTAATTCTACCAAGTCCAAATGATCCTTTTGTAGTGTATTGTGATGCGTCTAAGATGGGATTAGGCGGTGTGTTAATGCAAGATGGCAAGGTAGTGGCTTATGCTTCACGACAGTTGAGGGTGCATGAGAGGAATTATCCTACTCATGATCTTGAATTAGCTGCAGTAGTTTTTGTATTGAAAATTTGGCGACATTATTTGTATGGATCAAGATTTAAAGTATTCAGTGACCACAAGAGTCTGAAATATTTATTCGATCAGAAGGAGTTGAATATGAGGCAGAGAAGATGGTTGGAATTTCTGAAGGACTATGATTTTAATCTAAGTTACCATCCGGGAAAAGCTAATGTTGTGGCAGATGCTCTGAGTCGAAAGAAAATCCATATGTCAGCCTTGATGGTGAAAGAAATGGAATTGATTGAGCAGTTCAGAGACTTGAGTATGGTTTGTGAAACTACGCCAGAGAGTATTAGATTGGGTATGCTGAAAGTGAATAATGACTTTTTGGATGTAATTAAGGAAAATCAGAAACTGGATGTGAAATTAGTGGACTTGATGCCTACAGGAGGGGATGATTCTGATAGTGACTTTAAAGTGGATAATGTTGGTGTGTTGAGATTCCGGGGCAGAATTTGTGTACCGGATAATGTGGAATTGAAAAAGGCAATCTTATAGGAAAGTCATCGGAGTAGCTTGAGTATTCATCTGGGAGCTACAAAGATGTATCATGATTTGAAGAAGTTGTTTTGGTGGTCCGGTATGAAGAGGGACATAGCTCAGTTTGTCTACGCTTGTTTGACATGTCAAAAGTCCAAAATGGAGCACCAGAAGCCTTCGGGATTAATGCAACCGTTAGAGATTCCTAAATGGAAATGGGACAGTATTGCTATGGATTTTGTTACTGGTTTGCCAAATACGACGAGGGGCCTTGATGCTATTTGGGTAGTGGTGGATCGACTTACGAAGTCTGCACATTTTATACCAATTAACATCAGTTTCCCATTGTCAAAGTTGGCGGAGATTTATATCAGGATAATTGTGAAGTTACATGGTGTTCCATCGAGCATAGTTTCGGATAGAGATCTGAGGTTTACTTCTGAATTTTGGAAGAGTCTGCAGGAGGCCTTGGGTTCTAAATTGAAGTTGAGCTCGGCTTATCATCCACAGACTGATGGTCAGTCAGAGAGGACTATTCAGTCGTTGGAAGATTTACTGAGAGCCTGTGTGTTAGAGAAAGGTGGTGTGTGGGATACTCATTTGCCATTGATTGAGTTCACGTATAACAATAGCTACCATTCGAGTATTGGAATGGTACCTTTCGAAGCTTTGTATGGTAGGAGGTGTAGGACGCCTCTGTGTTGGTATGAGACTGGTGAGAATGTGGTGCTTGGACCTGAGATTATGCAACAGACTACTGAGACAATCCAGATGATCCGCGAGAAAATGAAAACGTCTCAAAGTAGGCAGAAAAGCTATCATGATAATCGGAAGAAATACTTGGAATTCAGTGAAGGTGATCACGTGTTCCTGAGAGTTAACCCAGTGACTGGTGTTGGACGTGCATTGAAATCAAAGAAACTGGATCCTAAGTTTATTGGACCGTATCAGATCTTGCAGAGGGTTGGTGCAGTTGCTTATAGGGTGGCGTTGCCGCCTGAACTGTCAAACTTGCATGACGTGTTTCATGTGTCGCAACTTCGAAAGTATGTGTCTGATCCATCTCATGTTATCCCGAGGGATGAGGTGTAGATCAGGGATAATCTTACTGTGGAGGTGATGCCGATAAGGATCGAGGATCACAAGATGAAATAACTCAGAGGAAAGGAGATCCCTTTGGTGAGAGTAGCTTGGGGATGAGGTGCAGATCAGGGATAATCTTACTGTGGAGGTGATGCCGATAAGGATCGAGGATCACAAGATGAAATAACTCAGAGGAAAGGAGATCCCTTTGGTGAGAGTAGCTTGGGGAGGAGCTGCTGGGGGAAGTGTGACCTGGGAGCTGGAGAGCAGGATGCGAGAGTCGTTAAGGTTTTTCTCATTGGAAACCCTGTGCCAACTTTGCTCGCAGACGCGTATCATTCTGTACACTTAAGCAATTTGTACAGTGGAGGGAGGATCACATGCTGTGTACCCCTGCTATACAAATGGTTTATCTCCCATTTACCCAAGTCTGCTGCGTTTTGGGATCATAAGAGTGCCTTGCGTTGGTCGTAACACCCCATTTTAATTATTTAATCGTCGTGTGTTAATTTGTATTTTTTTGGCCTTATTAAGGGTGAGTGAAGGGTGGTGCCTTATTTATTTAGTGGGGATTAGAGACCTTAGCTTAATAATAATGATATAACAGTGAAAATAATAATAGTAATATGGTTAATAATGTTATTATTGTTATTATTGTTATTATTATTATTAGGACTATTATTATTATTATTATTATTTTTATTAATTAAATAAAATCTGATTAATTAGAATTAGGGGGAGTTTAGTGAGACAAAAATCAGTTTTCACGTAAAAAGAGAAAAGGTTAGAGAAAGAAGAACAAGGGAAGAACAAGGGTGTTAGGGCTAGAATCTCCATTAATTTTCGCAGGATTTAATCAAGAATTCAAGGTAAGGGGGGAGAACGGGTTTAATATTGGTGGTATAATCATGAGGGGGTAGTGGGGAGTCCTTAACCCCGTAGGAATTCGTCTAAATGTATGCTGTATTATGATTATGTGATGCATATGTGAATCTACGATGAAGATTGTGTGAATTAAATCATTGCGATTCTGATTGTTTGATATTTTGGTGTTGCTGATATTGTATGAATATGAATGTTGCAGGTATGAGTTTTAGTGTAGGTTGAGTGATCGAAATTAGATCCAAGAACCATAAATTTTGACTAGTAATAATAGGTAAAAAGAAGTAAGATGAAGAATAGGACCTAAAACTGATGTAGAAACAGGTTTAGGACTGAATTGGAGTGAAAAGTGAGGATCCCGTAGCAGAACCCATACTGGTGTGGGAAAACAGAGTTTGCGTAATAGATCTGGCCATACGCGTATCAGTGAGGAAAATACGCGTACGGTTATGGTAATTACGCGTATGGGAGGGCTAAAAGGAGGATTGGCACGACCCTCTGCCTATACGCGTAAGGGAATGGCATTACGCGTAACGAGATCTGAAGTGAAATTTTGATGGAAAGACAGGTCTCTGCCCATACGCGTATCAAGTAGGTCAATACACGTATGGATGGGCGAGTGAGCTGGGCAATACGCGTATGGCCCAGGGCAATACGCGTATGGTTAGTGAGTGTGCATACTTTTGTCGTTTCGCGATTCCTTTCCCGTTTTCGTGTCCGAAGTTGTTTCTTTTGGTTTGAGAGGTTGGGGATAGACGTCAGACCTTGAGAAATGTAGGATTGGTGATAAAAATAATTAAATTAATAATTTTGGTGAATTAATTAGTAATTAGCTAATTAACGTCGTGTGAAGCGTTTTCTGTGGTGTTTGTGAATTGATTGCGATCAGGAGGATCGTGAGATTGTATGATTATGATGATATATGTACTATATACATATTGATGTCATGCATTCATGGTGTGTCGGTGGTGATGGATCATTGCTCAGGAGGAGTGTATGTGATTTATCCGAACTCCAATGTGGAGTGTGATGGGATAAATCATTGCCAAATAGAGGTGTATGTAATTTATCCGGGTTCGATTGAATGAACCATGGTGATGTTGGTACCACATGCATTGTGTCATTTGTTGAGTTACACTACATTGTTATTACATGTTGATTTAATTATATTTGAAAATGACAAGTATGTCGTGATTATGTGACTGTGTGATTGATTGTGAGTGACTACCCTTATTGTGTATTATTCACCGTTTATTATTGAATGTAGTTCTCACCCCTTTGTTGTTGTTGTGTCTGTGCTTCTTCGGAAGTACAGATAATCCAGGTAATTGAGTTGCTTGGAGTGCGTGTTGCCTGTTCGAGTCGTAGGAGTCGCTCTGATACGTAACACGGGAATTTTGGGGATTTTATTAATTGTTATTTTGTAATGAATTTTGTTACGTATCTCTTTTAAATCCAATGTTTTTGAGAACCACGAGTTTAATGTGGAGTTTTGGAGTATGTTGGCAAGTGTGCCGTGAATTTATGAAATGATTATTTTCCGCTGCTTTGTTCATTTAATGAAAAGGAGTTTTTATGTTAATTGTATTGGTGTAGCATCCTACTTGTAAAGTTTGAAACTCTGATTTTATTTGTAATATTCGCATATTTTACAAAATGGGAAAGTGGGGTGTTACATTGGTCACAGAAAATCATGTCTCTTACCAACTCTGATATAGATTGGTGCAATAGGATTTATGACGGGATCAGGATCATTGACCATTGTGGAAACTTCCCCAACGTACCCCTTATAGGAACTAAGGGAGGAATCAAATACAATCCAGTTCTGGTTCGTCGTTAATTTGGATACCCAATGAGGCATGTCCCGCGTAATGCTCATTTGGAGGGTCTTTTCTTCAAAGAAGGAGAAAATGACAGGGCACTAAAGATGGAAATAGTGCACGCTTGGAAACATCTTCATAAGAAAGGACGAGAGTCTCTAGGAAAACCGAATTGTGTCTCGGTGGAGCCTTATCTCCACTAGGTACAAACTAGAGCTCTCAAGCTAAAGATGCCTTATCCTCGTCACGGAGTTCTTCCGCGGAGGGAATCTGTCATGTACTTCATGACTGAAACGGAAAAACTTCAGGTTACTCTCAACAAAGTTCAACAGGAGAGGAGGAGTTGGAAGAACAAATACCGCACCCTCAATGTAGAGTGTACCAAAATACAGCGACTGCTGAAAGATAAGGATGCTCTGATCGTGATTTTAGAGCAACATGCTGTGGATAATCAGGATGCCCAAAGGAATTTGCTCGTTCCTTTCACTTGGCAAAGGAATGACAACCCGACAACGGCCCAAGAGCCCCGGTCCAAGAAAAGGAAAGTACCAGAATCAGTACCCGGTTGTAATACCCCAAAATTTGCCCTCTCATTCCTTCATATCATTTAGCATGGGCTTTCATTTCATTGCATTGCATTCAAGCATGGAAAAACAAAACATCAAGCATTTAGCATTGCATCTTGCATAAGGGCATGTGATCAGGTGATTCTCTAAGGTGTTGATCATCCCAAGCTAAAGAATACGAGCCAACTGTTTCTCACAAGTCTCAAGGCTCCCTTAAGTCATATGTCATCCCTACTTGATCCATAAGACATGGGAAGAGGAGAATTCATCAAGAAGATTGGGCAGTGCATAATCTCCTACACAAGGCAGTCAAAAGTGGGATCTGACCCCCTAATGGGCAAGCTCTTTGAGTTTTTATCATCTCCAAATGAGATATCTCATCATTGTTTGAGAGGATACACATCATATTCAGAGGAATTTGGATTTGGAGGATGTGTTATTTCCTCCTAACTAGAGGGTGCCAAAATTAGGGTTTGACCAAAAATCAGTTTATTTCTGATTTCTTGGGCAAAACTTGATCTCATGGTATTCCCTATGTTCTTAAGTGTATATGGGTGGAAAATTGCTCATCAATTGGTTTCAGAGGAGTTTCAATTGGTCAGTTGCTTGATAATCAAGAAATTAGGGAAAAAGTCAACTGTGCAGTGAAAAAGTCAACTCTTGACTTTCTAAGGTCAAATTCATGAAATTCATGTTATATATGTTCAATGGACAAAATTTGATCAAGAAATGATGGAAGAATAAGGAAAAATCAAGAAATCACAAAACTGCCAAAAATGGAAACTTTAGGGTTGCCAAAAATAGTAAGTTTGGACCATTTTGCACCCTACTTTGAGGCTCTCTTTCTCCAAGATAAAAGCTTCAAACCTCAGGCCCAAGTTGAGCCAATTAAAGTTCATGTTTTAAGCTTTAAATCCATATAAAGAACATCTCCATTGGATCAATATTGAGTGAGATTTGATTTATCAAAGTTTGAGAAAAGTAGGTCCAAAATCAAGTCATGACCAAGAATGCCCAGGCCCACGCGCCATAATTTTTACAAACACTTGGTGTGCCAAATGTTCACCTTTTTTTCTTAATGATAAAAGCTTCAAATGGAAAACTTCTCAACATCAAAGTTGTTCCTTGCCATGCCCTCTTCAATGTTGATGTTGGACAAATTTTGGATTGATCAAGTTATGATGGAGATATATTGGTCTCAAGTTAGGGTGATCATGCTGAAATTCCATATGTCATGCTGCCTTGCCAACCAACCATGTGCCTTGCCCATGATGCAGTTCCAAACTTGGATGTTCTAAGTTACTTTTCAACCTCTTCCAAGCTTCAATTCAATCTAATTTTCACATTAAACTTGTAGTGTTACACATCCTTAATCCATTGACCTCAAGAACTCATCAAATCATCCACTAAGTAGGGAGAATTTCATTGGCAAACCACCATAATCATCATTGATTCATTAACTGATGCTAGCAGGCTGTGTGCACGATTTGGTTCAGTCATCCCACAAACACTTCATGTACTTTATTTCCTTATTTGAACAAACATCCTTATTACCATACCTATGCATACCATCCATTATACATTAGGGAGGAAAGTTTTCAAAGGAGAAACTTATACCATAAGCAATGTCATGACATGATACATAACATAATCTCATCACCTCAGCTTCACTCTCATCCTCACCACAACTGTCATAAGCTTAACCACACTATATCCCAGCCAAGCTCACTCGCCCCTAACTAACTTGACTCAGTTAGTTAGGGTGCACTCACCTTAACCATGTTAACTCAGTAAACTCACTCATTTAACCACCTCGGGTTCACTTTAAACTACACATATAAATAGAAACTTCACTCACAAATTGAACTTCAGCTTCATTTTTCCACATTCACCTCAAAGTTCTTCTCACTTTCTCTCAATTTCTCTCTATTTTTTCTCTGAGTTCACACGAATCCATCATCATTCTCATCAAACTTCATCTTCAAGCTTCATCCTCGAGCATCATTGAATTTGAAGTGGCATTGTATTATTGAAGTAGCTACACTGCAGATCCATATTCATCTCCATTCTTCAGAGATTGTAAGTCTTTATTTGGCCAAGTGAAGCTCAAGGAGGAAGCATAACTCTCTGGCTTTCTTTTTATTCCAGTTTTCAACATTTTCAGGTTTTAATCTCTCAAACCTTCCTAGCACGATTTGCATCTTGTTTAGTTTGTTTTTGTTGATATGAGCTCAATAGGAGCATTTGTTAACTCCGGCTAGTTGATAGGCCTCTTAGAGGCATAGTTTCAAAACCTAGGGCATATCTTCATCTCCTCTGTTCTCTATGTGTATGCTTGTTATGTGAAAAATAATGGTGGATTCATGATGTATGCAACACCAGCTTCATTTTGATACCATGTTTGTGCATTTCTGGAGACTTTGAGACTTGCAGGTGGTGGTTTCTCGCCGGAGAAGATGACCGGAGGTCCTTCTCCGGCCGGTGGTTCTTAATTGCTAGGGTTTCTGAGTTTTAAAACATGGTCGTTGATTTGTTTTCATTGTGTGATAAATAAGATGCCAATGCATTAATGAAGTGATTGCATTCATGTGATTGTATGATAGTTAATATGTGCCTGCATTGGCGTCCACATGATTGTTTTGGTTTCTATTGATCTTGACCGTATGATTGATCTAACGTCCATCACACTGCCAACACATTAATGAAAGTGTGCACCTCACGTGTTATTATTCTTGAAGTCTGATGATTGTGTGTGTGTGCGTGCAAAGGAACTATCATGTGCCTTCATTAGGGATTGTTGGATGCGCGTACTTTAATGATTAATTCATGTTGACTTGATTGTGTGGCCATGATTGCATTTGATCATTAATCACATGTACACGCATCACACACGATCACACGCATATTGGATTGGACCATAATTGTTGTTTGCACCCCACCCTGAGCCCATCATTAATTTTTGAACGTGAAAATTGCTTCTCTGCACCCCTACTTGTTTTCTTTCTTGCTTTTTAATTTCTTTTTGTACATGTTTCATAATTGAGTTTTAAAAATACCAAAACATCATTAAAAATTCTATAAAAAATCATGTGATATCTGAGCATGTTAAAATAATTTTCCATATTTTTTAATTGTGATTTTGTGAATATTTGCATATTAATCCTTTTTTTCTTTTATTTCTTTTGAAATAGGTTTCTATTTTCACACCCTTATTTCAAAAATTTATTTCTCATAGATCCTTAAACATTTTTGCATCAATCTTTTTTCATCTTTTCAATAACATCCAAAACTTAATAAAAATATTTTTTTTTTCATTTTTAGAGCTTTCTCTTATTGCCTTTAGGTCCCTCACTTTTGCACTTTGGTTCATGATTCATAAGTGATCATTGCTTGATTGTTTGAGGTCCTTTATTTCTAAATTTTTGGATGATTTTTTGGTATAATGTTTGGCTCTGGTAGAGGTCTCTTAAGACCTAATTTGGTGATTTTTAAATTGTGTTTGGTATTTCTTTGATGACCCTTATTTGATGTCCCTTTTCATGAACTTTTTTGATCATTTTTGTTTACTTGCTTGATAAGGCACTTGTGCCATTGTGTGATATCATTTCTTCTTGACCTTTTGAGCAATGTTTAGATCATTATAGGTTTGTTGATTGAAATTATAGGTCATTGGTTTGAAGTTGATGTCTTTTTGTGTACATGTTCAATGCTTGCTTTACATGTTTCCTTTTGACCTATTTCCTCTTTCTTTTGCATTTAAGTGTCAACTTGAATTGTAATTGGTTTGTTTGTGCCATGCCATAATATTCATTTACATTTCATATGATGTATGCCTCTGACTTTAAAGTGTTGCATTCATTCCACATGCCAATTATGTTTCACTTTGCATACTTGAACATGTTTAGTCTAAATGCATGTTTCTTTTTCTACTAGCTTCTAAATGACTTGTAATTGTTTGAATGTGTTTGTATTGTGCATCTTATCCTCATCCTAACATGTCATATCACCTCTGACCTTGATACTTGAGTTTCATCTTGTTTTTAGGATTGACTTATGCCATGAATGTTTTGCTTTCCATGTTTGATTCATGATTCACATCTTCTCAATTCTCATCCTAATCATTCCTAATGTTTGGATGTTTGATTGTATGCCTCATATGACATTTTCATATCATGTTTAGGCCCATGTTTAGGTCATCCACATTCTGACTTGGACATTATTTAAAGCATAATTGCATGATCACTTTACATGTTCACTTATTCTTCCTCTATATCTTCCATGATTCATTTCTTTGATGATTGGTACTTTGTTTGTGCATGATTCTTTTGTGTTTGGTATCTCAACCTTAGGGAACACCCTTAAAGCATAGATTCTGATCTTGATTGAGTTTCATCTCTTAGGAGCTTTATCCTTTAGCTCTTAACTTGTTTGTCTACCAATTGTTATTCCTTTTCTTATTTGCTTTACTTGTAAATAGTTGTGTGAGCTAACTTTTTCATGTAGGTGCAAGGTAAGTAAGTGTGGGGACTTAGTTCCACATACACTTCTTTCTCTTATATTCTCTTACTTCTTTTAAACATTCAATTTGTGTTTGATAAGCATTTATATGCTTCCTTTGAATAACTTCTCCTTCATCCCTCTTTAAGATCAACTTAACTTCCATCTTGGAAGTAAGTTGTTTCTTTTGCTCCTCTTCTCCTTTCCTTTTTAGACTTAGGTTTCTTAAACCACATTAACCTTAGGATCACCATGTAGGATAACATTAAGGTAGAGTCTTAGTCTCCCTCATTAGATTTTCACCTTTGATCCTCTTCTTAAGTCACTTTTTCTCATCTTCAAACAAAAGTAAAAACACCTAATAAAGGCAAAACAAACATGGTATTTGGGCCTTTCATGTAAGAATGAGATAGTGAGGGATCTTCTCTCATTTTCTTAGAATGTTTAGCGTGCGTCCCATATCGGGTCGACATGCGAGGCATTCGATCTTACATGAAGGACTTAAATACAATGTGCGTTACAAAACATAAAAGCAACCAAAACATTTCTTTCTAAAAAAGACAAAAACAGACCATAACGTCTTTCCTTCGGGAATTCTTTTCTCATCTTACTCACTCTCAACGTATGAACGTGCTTCTCCTCGTTCTCTTGCAAGATGGTAACGCACTCGGACCAGCGAGCCTACAACACCTGAGATAGAACAGTAGCCGTTCCCAAAAAAACATAAACAACTTTTCCCTAGTGAGGGGAACTACGTCGCTCTGATTCTCATGTTCCCGATGAGATACGTAGGCAGTGGGGTAGGGCCCATTCGAGCACTTCTTTTATTTTCCCTACATTTGTTTCTTGTTCTCTCTCACCTTTCTTTTTTTTCCTTTTTCTTGTTCTTTTTCAGTATCCTTTCCTTACACCCTTTGATCGAGACAAGCAAGCGTGGATCCCATCGGGTACGATGGACGTGTGGGGGTGCTAATACCTTCCTCACGCGTAACCGACTCCCGAACCCAGTTCTCTTGGTCGCAAGACCATGCTCTTTCCTTTCCCTCAGGTTTACGCAGTGTTTCCTTTCCCTCTCTTGGGATAAATACACATTGCTGGCGACTCTGTTTCGGTGCCACTTTCGCGTTTGTACTTGGATGAAAATCCCGGGAGCGACAGCTGGCGACTCTACTGGGGACCGAACCCAGAATCTCTGGTTCCCTTAGCGAGTCAATCCTAGCACTTGTCTGTTTTTCTTTCATTGGGTGTTTACTTTTTTGCTGTATTTACTATTGTACTGTATTGCTATTTACTATTACTGCTTTACTGTATATTACTGTATTTACCGCATTTTAGCATTTTCATTTCATATGTTATATTATGCTATACTGGACTGTGCTGTACTAGTTTTTCTGTTTGGTGGGATAGGTATTCTGAGAGATAAGCTCATTACATAGGCTTGAGCACATACATAGGATTAGAATGGACGGTAGTGTGGCCTACGTAGCATCTTGTTATGTATGGTTTATACGAAATCCACAACCAGACGAGGTTTTCTTGGGAGATGTTCTGATTTGCGCGTCTTGTGCATTTCAGGGTATTAACCTAGAAAGCTGTCGACTCTGGTGACCATTCTCGAGGACTCAGTTGCGGCACTCCTCCCGAGATGTGACAGTGGTAACCACATTATATGGCAAACCCATTTCACATTCTCGGTTCGAGGACCCAATGCTGAGAACTTGCTATAGGATGACCTTATTTTTGGGGAATCAGTGGACGGCCTCTTTGTTTGGCGATAGCATTGTATCCTACGGGCTGAATGTGCTATTGCTTCTCAAATAGAGAATCCGAAGCTGAGGAACCGTTGTTCTAGTACCTACATGTGAGTATGGGCGGGTGTTTACAGGTTTGCAGGTAACCATGCTTCCTACATACCCTGATATTCAGATATATTCGCAGACAGATGATGTAACTTGTTACAGTCAGTGGGTTTCTATCTGCAGTATTATCCTCAGATTTGTACAGACACCGTGCACACAGTCCATCACCGACACAGAGCACTGATACCATGCCTTTTGCATTATATTATCATAACATAACATTCATGTTTGTCATTTCCAGGTGCTTATTTTACCTCTGATTCCAGTCAATGGGTTTGACAGAGACAGATGCTAAGAGAAAGAATAATGTTGCTTACAAATTTCCAGAGCCGACCTTGAATCTACTTCACAAGATGATAGCCATGGCTGACCCGGGTGTTCTTATCACTTTCCAGAAGAAATATGGGAGATTGGAGAGAATGGTCCGTAACATTACAAAGTATGAGCATGATGCCCTCCACACTCTACTGCAGTTTTACGAGCCGCCGCTAAGATGTTTTGTCTTTCCGGGGTATATCTTGATGCCTACATTGGAGGAGCTTTCGTTCATCTTGGGTGTTTCAGTCAAATCAAATGTGCCCTTCTTTTCTGGAGATCACCCTAGCATGGAAGAAATTGCAATGGCTCTACAGGTGGAACAGTCAGTGCTGAAGAGAAATGTTGCCAGTAAGAGTGGAGTCAAAGGTTTTCACTTGGAATTTTTTGTAGACCAAGCTCAAGAATTTGCCAATGCCAAGAATTGGAAGGTCTATAACTCTATCCTGGCCTTGTGTATCTACGGCATTGTTCTATTTCCTAACCAACCTCAGTTTGTGGATATGCACGCTGTGAGGGTTTTTATCCGAAAAAATCCCATTCCCACTTTGTTAGGTGATTTCTACCACTCAGTGCATTTCAAAAATGAGAAAAGAAGAGGAGGTCCTGTTAACTGCTGTACTCCACTTTTGTCTGACTGGTTTCTGAAACATTTGCCTCAATCTGGTGCGTTTGTGGACACGAGAGATTCCCTAAAGTGGTCTAAACGGATAATGGGGTTGATTGCTGATAACATTGTTTGGTTTGACCGTCAGTTACAAGGAGTGGAGATCATTACCAGCTGCGGAAACTTCCCGAATGTGCCTCTGATAGGCAGGAAAGGGGGAATTAACTACAACCCAATCCTGGCTATCAGACAATTTGGGTATGCCTCAAGGAACCCTCCTGAAGACCAACACATAGAAGAGTCTTTGTTCTTCAATGGGGATGAAGACACAGAGGTGTTAAGAAAGGTTATGCATGCTTGGGGACACCTACACAGGACTGGGAAGACTGTCTTTGGAAAAGGTGATTGTAGAGCCTATCCACAGTATATGGAATGGATTCAAAGAAAGGTTGAAGAAGTTCTTTTACCCTTTTCAAGAGAGCCACCTCTGTATCCAGCAATTCCGGAACAACCTACCACCGTTCCCATGGAGGAGTTTAACAAACTGCAAGCTACATTGAACGAACTTCGGGTCGAGAATTCCGATTTGAGTAGTCTTCTTTAGAATGCTCTACATGCCAACAGAGAGCTGGAACGGAGAGCTCAAGACGCGGAACGAATCTTAGCAGCAAAAGAAAGGGACTTTGCTGAAAGAGCCCAATACTTCCAAAAGATTAGTAAAGGCGCTGATGCTGCAACTCAAGCTCACAAGTAGACCAAACAGGCCTTAGCGCAGAACAAAGAAAAGTTAGCCAAGTTTCAGCAAGCCTGGGATGAGGTCAGGCTCGAGAATGCAGAGCTACAGGAACAGTTAAAGGCCAAAGATGACGAGCTCCATAGCGCACATGAACAACGGCGAAAGCATCGGGAAGACTTTGCAAAGAGCCAGGAGCAGCTGGAGGTTAGTAATGATGAATTGAAGAGGCCCAAGAAAAGGATTGAAGATGCCATGGTGGAGATGGGAAGACTCAAAATACAAGCTGGGGTGGAAAGATTCAAGGAAACGAGTACTGATGAAGCTCTCCTGATGCACGCAGATTCATTAACTGAAGCCCTGAATAGGAGAAATATTTTGATCAAGGAGTTGATTGAAAAGCCGGGTCATCAGCGCACTAGGATCCTTTTTTAAGAAATTAAGCATTCTAGCGAGAAACTGAAAAATTTAGAGTTAGATGTGTGATCTTACTTTCCCCTCTTTTAATGTATTTTGTTGATGTATTGTCGGCTACCATCAGGCTTGTTGATGGAGTCATTTCTTTGATGTATTTCCATGTACGAACTCATTGTAAAATGTTCCAACACTTATTAGCTTTCTGTTAATAAATGGTTTATTCAAAGGGGTTCTTCGGCATCACGTTATTCACCAGTACATTATCACAGCGCAGTTCTTCATGTCTTTCTCTCAATACTGTGTGAATATCATTGAGATTATTGTGATTAAGACTGGAATCAGGGGGTAAAACGCCCTGGCAGTGATAAACATGGCATTGGCATGGCATTTGCATTGCATATCATTTTGCATGTGTTGTTTGCTTTGCAGGTACTTGTTGCAATAGATCTCTAACCTTTATTTGGTTTCAGGCATTATAGCTGAGAATCACATACACCGATACTCAACTCGAAGAAATCAAGCAAAGATTATGGATCAAGTGCAGAGTGATTTGGCCGAAATGAGGGCACGCATGGACCAGTTTATGACTCTCATGACTGGTATGGCACAAGCTCAGGAAAGATTGAGGCTTCTGGTCGAGCGTCCAGAGGCCACGCCTGGAGGTAATCAGAATGACAATTCACAGACTCATGGCACTCCTCCTCCTATTGGCAATCCTCCTCCTGTGGGCAATCTGGGTAATGGAAATGTCAGAAATGTTGGTGTTGTTCAGGAGGCCCAATTTACCCTACTGGATGCTGATATGGGTAACCCTGGTGACCGCAGGTATGATGAGTTAGCTGAGAAGATCTGGGCCACAGAGTGCAAAAATTCTATGGGTATTGATGTTACTAGTTTGGGACTAGTACCAGGAGTCAGAATTCCTCCCAAATTCAAGCCGCCCACTTTTGATAATTACCAGGGTAATACGTGTCCCCGGACACATATCTAAGCTTATTTTGGGAAGATCTCAGCCCATACAGATGATGAGAAGTTATGGATGCATTACTTTCAAGACAGTCTGGCTGGAGCTCCTTTGACCTGGTATATGAAATTGAACAGAGCTGCTGTGAGAAGTTGGAAGGATCTGGCAGAAGCATTCCTAAAGCAGTACCAGTACAATATTGACATGGCGTCCAACCGCACTCAATTGCAAGGGTTGTCGCAGAATGCTAAGGAAAGTTTCAAGGAATATGCTCAAAGGTGGAGGGAGATGGCTGCACAGGTTCAACCTCCTTTGCTGGATAGAGAAATGGTATATATGTTTATGGGCACCCTGCAAGGGGCATACCTTGATAGATTAGCTGCTTGTCCATCAACCGGATTTGCTGATATCATGATTGCGGGCGAAAGGATAGAGAGTCTGTTGAAACTTGGAAAGATCCAAGATGTAAGTGGTGCTAGCTCTTCTGGGACGAAGAAACCATTTGCTAGTGGTCAGAAAATAAGAGAAGGTGATACAAATGCTGTATATAGAGGACGAGGCAGAGGACATTCTCAGGGTTACCATCAAGTAGGTGCAGTGACAATCCCAACACCATCTGTTCAACAACAACAACCACAACAGCAAGCTCAGCAGCAGCAGCAGCAACCTCCTTTCCAGCAGAGGTCTAGGCAGAGGGATCATAAGATTGACCCTCTCCCTATGACTTATGCAGCGTTGCTACCACAGTTACTCAAGTTGAAGTTGGTTGAGCTTCGTACTATGAGACCTCCTGCTGCTGGCAACTTGCCACCTAATTTTGATGTTGACGCTCGCTGCGAATTTCACTCAGGCGTTCAAGGGCATTCCATTGAAAAATGTTGGGCGTTTCATCATAAGGTGCAAGACTTGATTGATGCTAAAGCTATCAATTTCTCTCTACCGCCTAATGTTCTTCAGAACCCCATGCCTGATCATGGTGTGGCAGATGTGCGTGCTATTGAAGACGGAAAGAGGTTAAATTTGGTAACAGATATCAGTCAGGTGAAGACTCCGTTGCCAGTGGTGAAGGATCATTTATTGAAGGGACAGGTGTTCCTGGGTTGTGATCAAAATTGTTCTGAATGTATGAGTCAGAAGAATGGCTGTGATAAGTTGAGAGTTGGTTTGCAGCGTCTGATTAACAAGGGACGTCTACAGTTTGACAGGGTTGTGAAAGAAACTGACGAGGTGTCAACTATGACCATCTATTATACTCCCGCTGAGATCCAGGTACCTGCTAGTACAGCTCCCGTAGCAAGTGTTGTGCAAGAAAGACCCAGTCCTGTTACCATCACGGTGCCAGGACCAGTTCCGTTTACAACTACAAAGGCAATCCCATGGCACTATGGGGCAGACGTGTATTATGAAGGTAAAAAGCAGGAAGTCGGGACATCAGCCAGTTCAAATATTGACAATGTGGGTGGTGTAGGTGGCTTTACAAGAAGCGGAAGATTGTTTGCTCCCCAAACTTTGCACAGTGATAAAGAAGCTGAAGCTGCTGCAAAAGCAAAAGGAAAACAGGTGGTCAAGAATGTGCATGTGCCTGAAACAGAGACAAAGATTACCTTTGATAATGAGGTGGAAGAGTTCATGAGGATAATAAAGAAAAGTGATTATAAGATTGTTGATCAGCTGAATCAGACCCCCTCAAAAATTTCAATTCTGTCATTATTGATGTGTTTTGACGCGCATCGGGAGGCTCTATTGAAAGTGTTGAAGAGAGCATATGTTCCCCAGGAAATCACTGTTAATCAGCTTGAAGGTTTGATTTCTAACGTCAATGTCAGCCACTGATTGGGTTTCACAAGTAGGGATCTGACGTCTGAAGGAAGAAACCACAATAAAGCTTTGCACATTACAATGGAGTGCAGGGGTTCAGTGCTGTCGCACGTGTTAGTGGACACTGGTTCCTCACTCAATGTCTTGCCTAAGAAGGCACTAATGAAGCTAGAAGTTGATGGTTTGATTTTAAGGCCCAGTGAGTTGGTTGTTAGAGCGTTCGATGGAACGAAAAGATCTGTGTTTGGTGAAGTAGAATTGCTCGTGCAAATTGGACCGCAAGTGTTCAAATCCATATTCCATGTGATGGACATACAGCCTGCGTATAGCTGCTTGTTAGGCCACCCTTGGATTCATGCGGCCGGGGCTGTTACATCCACCTTACACCAAAAGCTGAAATACGAATTCTAGGGACAAGTTGTGACAGTGTGTGGTGAAGAAGATATTTTTGTTAGCCACTTGTCCATGTTCAAGTATATTGAAATGGATGGGGAAATTCATGAGATGCTTTGCCAGTCGTTTGAAGCGGTGAATATTGGCAACGTGCCTGAATCTTCCCTTGCACCAGAAAGAGCCGGTACATCCATTTCGTCCTATAAGGAAGCTGTTGAGGTCGTCAGAGCAGGCAACGCCCAAGGCTGGGGCAAGCTGATAGAGACACCAATGAAGGAGGACAAATTTGGTATTGGCTATCGTCCCTCTATGACTTCCGTTGCAGAAAACAGTGGTCTTATCACTTTCAGTAGTGGGGGAATTATTTACCCAGATCAGTCTTGTGCAGCTATAGAAGACGGTGTTGATAGTGACTATGACTTGGACAACTGGGTACGCCCACGTGCTCTGGGATAACCATTGCAGAATTGGTCCGTTGAAAAAGTTATCCGGGTTGCTCTCCAGACAGAGTAATTTTCTTTGTTTTTCTAACCATAATGCATGTTAAAGTCTTGCGCTCTGCCCAAGGCGTATAGATTCATTTGTAGGGCCACCCTGTTAGCATTCGCAATTTTAATCATAAATAAAGGACGTTTTTGCACTCAAATTTTGTTCTCTGTCTTTCATTTTTTTTATTTTTGCACAAAGATAATAAAATGGCAATGTTTCGTTTCTTTTTGTTTTAAAACAAATTCTAAAATAAAGCATGAACCCGTTCGTGCAGACTTGATCCTCCAGATTTCATTGATGACGGTTCTGCTATGGCTATGTATGACTTTGACAAACCAATTTATCAAGCCGAAGAAGGGGATGAGAAGGGCTGTGAACTCCCTGAGGAACTGGCCAGATTGTTAAAACAAGAGGAACGGACCATCCAGCCTCATCAAGACATCATAGAGATCATCGATATTGGTACCGAGGACACTAAGAAGGAAATCAAGATTGGTGCCAGCCTGCAAGTAGATGTGAAGAAAGCTTTAACTGAGATGTTGTGTGAATACGTTGATATCTTCGCCTGGTCGTATCAAGACATACCAGGGTTGGATACTGATATTGTTGTACACAGGTTGCCGTTGAGAGAAGAATGCTCGCCAGTCAAGCAGAAACTTCGTCGGACTCATCCCGATATGGCCATAAAGATTAAAGAAGAAGTTCAGAAATAGTGGGACGCAGGGTTTCTGGCTGTGACTAACTATCCTCCTTGGGTCGCCAACATCGTGTCGGTGCCAAAGAAAGACGGAAAGGTGAGAATGTGTGTGGATTATCGAGATCTTAACAAAGCTAGCCCAAAAGATGATTTTCCACTACCTCACATTGATGTACTGGTCGACAATACAGCTCAGTTTTCAGTGTTCTCGTTCATGGACGGTTTCTCCGGGTACAACCAGATTAAGATGGCACCTGAAGATATGGAGAAGACCATGTTCATTACTCCGTGGGGTATATACTGTTATAAGGTGATGCCTTTTGGGTTGAAAAACGCAGGGGCAACGTACCAGCGGGCAATGGTAACATTATTTCACGATTTGATCCACAAGGAGATTGAATGTTATGTGGATGACATGATTGCTAAGTCGAGAACAGAAGAAGAGCATCTGATCAACTTGAAAAAGTTGTTCGAAAGGCTGAGAAAGTTCCGCTTAAGGTTGAATCCAAATAAGTTCACTTTTGGGGTGCATTCTGGAAAGCTGCTGGGTTTCATTGTGAGTGAAAAAGGAATTGAGGTTGATCCTGCCAAAGTGAAAGCAATACAAGAAATGCCTGAACCGAGAACAGAAAAGGAGATTCGTGGTTTTCTGGGTAGATTGAACTACATTGCAAGGTTCATATCTCACCTAACAGCCACATGTGAACCAATATTCAAACTACTAAGAAAAGATTAAACGGTCAGGTGGAATGACGATTGCCAATTGGCATTCGATAAAATAAAAGAATACTTGCAGGAACCTCCAATCCTCCTGCCTCTAGTTGCAGGAAGACCTTTGATAATGTATTTGACAGTGCTTGAAGGTTCTATGGGTTGTGTTCTCGGTCAACACGACGAGACGGGTAGAAAGGAGCATGCTATCTACTACCTGAGTAAAAAGTTCAATGACTGTGAGTCCTGGTACTCAATGCTTGAAAAGACATGTTGTGCACTTGCATGGGCCGCTAAGCGATTGAGGCAATATATGATTAGGCACACAACCTTGTTGATTTCCAAAATGGATCCTATCAAATACATCTTCGAGAAACCAGCACTAACGGGCAGAGTTGCACGGTGGCAAATGGTTTTGACAGAGTATGATATTCAGTACACTTCCCAAAAGGCCATCAAAGGAAGTATCTTGTCAGACTATCTTGCGCAACAACCAATTGATGATTACCAACCCATGAAATTTGATTTCCCTGATGAGGACATCATGTTTCTCAAAGCTAAAGACTGCGAGGAACCACTCCCGGAGGAGGGGCCAGACCCTGAATCCAAATGGAGTTTGATGTTTGATGGGGCTGTCAACATGAATGGGTGCGGAGTTGGAGCAGTTCTTATCACGCCGGAAGGTGTTCATATGCCTTTCACTGCCCGAATAACTTTCGGATGCACCAACAATGAAGCAGAATATAAAGCTTGTATAATGGGGATTGAGGAGGCAATTAATTTACGAATTAAGACCCTTGATATCTTCGGTGATTCAGCTCTGGTAATCAATCAGGTGAAAGGGAGTTGGTACACGCACCAAGCAAATCTAGTGCCGTATAGAGATTATACGAGGAGATTGCTGACATTTTTCACAACAGTGAAATTGTACCATATTCCCAGAGATGAGAACAAGTTTGCTGATGCCTTGGCTACTTTGTCTTCCATGATTAAAGTGCAAGGATGGAATCATGTACCTAAGATCGAAGTGTCTCGTCTCGACAGACCTGCATTTATGTTTGCTGTTGATGCAACGTCCGATGACAAGCCGTGGTTTCATGACATCAAGTGTTTCTTGAAAATACAAGAGTACCCGCCAGGGGCATCTGCTAAAGATAAGAAGACGTTGAGAAGGTTATCTGGTAGCTTCTTCTTGAATCAGGATGACGTGCTGTACAAACGGAATTTTGACATGGTTCTGCTCAGATGCGTGGATAGACACGAAGCAGACCTGTTAATGCAGGAAGTACATGAAGGCTTTTTCGGTACCCATGCAGGAGGACATGCAATGGCTAAGAAATTATTGAGATCGGGATATTACTGGTTGACAATGGAGTCAGATTGTTGCAAGTACGCCCGTAAGTGTCACAAGTGCCAAATTTATGCAGACAAAGTGCATGTTCCTCCAAATCCGTTGAGTGTCATGTCCTCTCCTTGGCCCTTTGCCATGTGGGGCATTGACATGATCGGAAAGATTGAGCCTACTGCTTCAAATGGCCATCGCTTCATCTTGGTCGCCATTGATTATTTCACTAAATGGGTTGAAGCAGCATCTTATGCCAATGTCACTAAGCAGGTGGTAGCTCGTTTCCTAAAACGGGATATCATTTGTCGCTATGGAGTACCCGAGAGAATCATTACTGATAATGGTTCTAATTTGAACAACAAAATGATGGCTGAGCTGTGCTGGGACTTCAAAATCGAACATCACAATTCTTCTCTGTATCGCCCGAAGATGAATGGCGCTGTGGAGGCGGCCAACAAGAATATTAAGAAGATTGTGCAGAAAATGGTTGTCACATACAAAGATTGGCATGAGATGTTACCATTTGCTTTGCATGGGTACCGAACGTCCGTACGCACGTCCACTGGGGCAACACCATTCTCACTGGTATACGGTATGGAGGCAGTACTACCGGTTGAAGTTGAGATTCCATCCCTCAGAGTCATGATGGATGTCAAGCTAGATGAAGCTGAGTGGGTTCACGCCAGGTTTAATCAGTTGAGCCTTATTGAGGAGAAACGATTGGCAGCTGTGTGTCATGGGCAGTTATACCAACGGAGGATGAAGCAGACATTTGACCAAAAGGTGCATCCTCGGGTTTACAAAGTGGGAGATGTGGTACTCAAAAGGATCTTTCCTCCAAGTACAGATCACAGGGGCAAATGGACTCCCAACTATGAAGGTTCATTCGTGGTTAAGAAGGTCTTCTCGGGCGGAGCCTTATTACTTACAACCATGGATGGCGAAGATTTTTCATCCCCTGTCAATTCAGACGTAGTCAAAAAATACTTCGCATAAATAGACCCGCCGGACAAAAAAAAGAAAAGTCCGGACAAAAAAGGGCATCCCGGCGAACCACAAAAAACAGAATAAACAGGTTCGGGCAAAAATTAGGGATATAAAATAAAAAATTGTACACCCGGTGAGTTGAAAATCCGCAAGGACAACTCAGGCAAAAAAGGGTATCCCGGTGGATTGAAAACCCGAAAGGGCGGTCCACGCAAAAGAGGGATTTAAGCGAACGACTACGGTCTGAGTTATGTGTACTCTATCACTGTTTCAACAACTGACATTCCAAAGGGAAGGAATCAGTCTGATCATTCCTTGGAAGGCAAGGTCGGGGAGTTTTGAAGACATATTGGCCATAGCAGAATTGAAACTCAGTGGAATATCGTTTTCACATTGCCATTAGGATAGTTTCTTTTCTCAATTTTCAGTGATCACCTCTTTCCAGGGATTGCTTCCTTATGTAATTGCCTATTTTGGGCTTTTCGATCAATAAATTGAATTTCAGTTAAAAGCTTCTTATTTTGTTTTACTGCTTGGTTTGCAAAAACGTCCGAATTTTTGATAAAACATTGCATTTGAAAACATGGTGGCTTTATAATAACATGCGCAAAAAAAACATTTAAAATTACTTTGAATGTTGAACAATCCTGGATGGTGGATTCAAACCACGCAATATTCTGGGGCATGTGTGTGTATGCTTTTGTTGCAGGTAACAGGTCCAGGTGATTTCAAGCACAAGACGAGTAATCACTTATTCCCACGCAGGATGCTGGGGCAATCATGTTCAGGGAAGGGCTCACATGTCCCCTTTTGTCACAACGTTTACTATTTGAGTCCATCATTCGGTCGGCGGTCGGTCACGACGTTTCGACATCGATAAATGGAGTTCACCTGGATAGTGTTGTATCTTATTAAGTCGATTCTCTCATTCAGCACTTCCAATAGCTACAAGCTTTTTTGTGTCGATAACGGTTGTGAATTCCCCAGTAAAGTTGCTTCGCAGACACCGAAGTTGAGGGTCAATCCCCAGTGAAATCGCCAGGAGTTTGAAGATGCTTAATCTTCTGTAAAATCCTCTTATGACGTTTCTTCAGGTAAGTCTTGTATCATGGAGCAAAAAGCAAGTTGATGACTTCCCAAGCATGGGGCTTTTTGAATTTCCCCAGCAGGAGATGTTCCCGATCCATTATCCCCAGTAGAGTTTGAAGACGCTCGGTCTTCTGTAAAATCCTCTCGAGAGATGTTCCCCAGCATGAGACGCGTTGAAGCGTTTCTCCCCAGCAGAGTTTGTTATAAACTCATTATCCCCAGCGGAGTCGTCAAACGGAAAGTTCGCCTAACATGGGGCATTGTGATACTTATCCTAAGCTTAATAGTCTTATTCCTCAGCAGATTACCGTGGAATTGTTTTGGGTTTCCCCAACAGATCTAAGGGCTCTTTCCCAGCAAGTTGCAACGTACGGTCTTTCAACTAGGGTTTGCATATCCCCGGCAGAGTAGCCTTGATCCCCAGCATGATCGTATCTCTGGTAATGATATCCCCACAGAGTTCATCATTGAATCTTGTCAACAATATTCCCCAGCTGAGTTGTTGTTTTTCTCCTCGCAAGAGACTTATTGGTCAACCGAATTTATTCCTCAGCAAGGTGATAATATATGCTTTCCTCAGCCGATTAGAAGGTTGATTCTCCCCGCAAAGGATCTCAGGTTTGGTAGATCCTCAAGCAGAGTTTTAATGACTTGTTTCCCCAGCAAGACGTCATGCAAAAATTCTCATCCCCAGCGGAGTTGTTGTGACCAGAATTCATCCCTGGCAGAATCATCATCTCCCCATATTTCAAAGTCCAATTTATTTTTGGCAAACTTGACAATTTGAAGCAGACGGATTGTTCGTTCTCCAGCAGAGATATTATCCTTTCAGGAGTCTCCGAGATCAAATCATTGATCATTGTTCCTCAGCAGAGTCAGCAGAGATGTCTGACACGGATGCAGAGAGTAGTCTAGTATTGGAATTCTTAAAGTCCAACCGTAGATTGGCAAAAGGTCCACCCAAGGGTGGCAAATTCTTAAAGTCCAACCGTAGATTGGCAAAAGGTTCATCCAAGGGTGGAAAATTCTTAAAGTCCAACCGTAGATTGGCAAAAGGTCCATCCAAGGGTGGCAAATTCTTAAAGTCCAACCGTAGATTGGCAAAAGGTCCATCTAAGGGTGGCAAATTCTTAAAGTCCAACCGTAGATTGGCAAAAGGTCCATCCAAGGGTGGCAAATTCTTAAAGTCCAACCGTAGATTGGCAAAAGGTCCATCCAAGGGTGGCAAATTCTTAAAGTCCAACCGTACATTGGCAAAAGGTCCATCCAAGGGTGGCAAATTCTTAAAGTCCAACCGTACATTGGCAAAAGGTCCATCCAAGGGTGGCAAATTCTTAAAGTCCAACCGTAGATTGGCAAAAGGTCCTTCCAAGGGTGGCAAATTCTTAAAGTTCAACCGTAGATTGGCAAAAGGTCCATCCAAGGGTGGTAATTTCTTAAAGTCCAACCGTAGATTGGCAAAAGGTCCATCCAAGGGTGGTAAATTCTTAAAGTCCAACCGTAGATTGACGAAAGTCCACCCGTAGTGTGGCAAGTCAGTAGTCGTCTGACTCCTTTTAAAAGACCGCAGCTAAGTCCAACCCTAGATTGGCAAAAGACCATCCAAGGGTGGCAAAGTAAGGCAAAGTCTAACCGTAGATTGGCAAAAGGCCATCCAAGGGTGGCAATTCAGCTGCAAAGTCCAACCGTAGATTGGTAAAAGTCCACCCGTAGTGTGGCAAGTCAGTAGTCTTCTGACTCCATTCAAAAAAGACAGTCCACCCGTAGTGTGGCAGGCCATTAGTCGTCTGGAGTTGTACAAAAGATATTCTTAAAGTCCTCCCGTAGTGTGGCAGGCCAGTAGTCGTCTGGCGTTGTACAAAAGACATTGCTAAAGTCAACCCGTAGTGTGGCAGGCTAGTAGTCGTCTGGCATTGTACAAAAGACATTGCCAAAGTCCACCCGTAGTGTGGCAGGCCAGTAATCGTCTGGCGTTGTACAAAAGACATTGCTAAAGTCCACCCGTAGTGTGGCAAGCCAGTAGTCGCCTGGCGTTGTTCAAGAAGACATCTCTTCGGTATTATTCTTCTCATCATAGTTTTCTTCAAGCAGAGTTCATTTAGTTAGGTTTATATCTCTTTTCTTCTTCTCCACAGAGTGCAAACTTTCGGGTTATTTTTGGTATTCAATCCCTCCATACCTCGAAAGTCTGACAGCAATCGCTATCATCCGTTCAGGTCTACAGTGATTGAATAGGGGCGGTTGTAATACCCCAAAATTTTCACTCTCATTCCTTCATATCATTTAGCATGGGCTTTCATTTCATTGCATTGCATTCAAGCATGGAAAAACAAAACATCAAGCATTTAGCATTGCATCTTGCATAAGGGTATGTGATCAGGTGATTCTCTAAGGTGTTGATCATCCCAAGCTAAAGAATAAGAGCCAATTGTTTCTCACAAGTCTCAAGGGTCCCTTAAGTCATATGTCATCCCTACTTGATCCACAAGGCATGGGAAGAGGAGAATTCATCAAGAAGATTGGGCAGTGCATGATCTCCTACACAAGGCAGTCAAAAGTGGGATCTGACCCCCTAATGGGCAAGCTCTTTGAGTTTTTATCATCTCCAAATGACATATCTCATCATTGTTTGAGAGGATACACATCATATTCAGAGGAATTTGGATTTGGAGGATGTGTTATTTCCTTCTAACCAGAGGGTGCCAAAATTAGGGTTTGACCTAAAATCAGTTTATTTCTGATTTCTTGGGCAAAACTTGATCTCATGGTATTCCCTATGTTCGTAAGTGTATATGGGTGGAAAATTGCTCATCAATTGGTTTCAGAGGAGTTTCAATTGGTCAGTTGCTTGATAATCAAGAAATTGGGAAAAAAGTCAACTGTGCAGTGAAAAAGTCAAATCTTGACTTTCTAAGGTCAAATTCATGAAATTCATGTTATATATGTTCAATGGACAAAATTTGATCAAGAAATGATGGAAGAATAAGGAAAAATCAAGAAATCACAAAACTGCCAAAAATGGAAACTTTAAGGTTGCCAAAAATAGTAAGTTTGGACCATTTTGCACCCTACTTTGAGGCTCTCTTTCTCCAAGATAAAAGCTTCAAACCTCAGGCCCAAGTTGAGCCAATTAAATTTCATGTTTTAAGCTTCAAATCCATATAAAGAACATCTCCATTGGATCAATATTGAGTGAGATATGATTGATCAAAGTTTGAGAAAAGTAGGTCCAAAATCAAGTCATGACCAAGAATGCCCAGGCCCACGCGCCATAATTTTTACAAACACTTGGTGTGCTAAATGTTCACCCTTTTTTCTTAATGATAAAAGCTTCAAATGGAAAACTTCTCAACATCAAAGTTGTTCCTTGCCATGCCCTCTTCAATGTTGATGTTGGACAAATTTTTTATTGATCAAGTTATGATGGAGATATATTAGTCTCAAGTTAGGGTGATCATGCTGAAATTCCATATGTCATGCTGCCTTGCCAACCAACCATGTGCCTCGCCCATGATGCAGTTCCAAACTTGGATGTTCTAAGTTACTTTTCAACCTCTTCCAAGCTTCAATTCAATCCAATTTTCACACTAAACTTGTAGTGTTACACATCCTTAATCCATTGACCTCAAGAACTCATCAAATCATCCACTAAGTAGGGAGAATTTCATTGGTAAACCACCATAATCATCACTGATGCATTAACTGATGCTAGCAGGCTGTGTGCACGATTTGGTTCAGTTATCCCACAAACACTTCATGTACTTTATTTCCTCATTTGAACAAACATCCTTATTACCATACCTATGCATACCATCCATCATACATTAGGGAGGAAAGTTTTCAAAGGAGAAACTTATACCATAAGCAATGTCATGACATGATACATAACATAATCTCATCACCTCAGCTTCACTCTCATCCTCACCACAACTGTCATAAGCTTAACCACACCATATCCCAGCCAAGCTCACTCGCCCCTAACTAACTTGACTCAGTTAGTTAGGGTGCACTCACCTTAACCATGTTAACTCAGTAAACTCACTCATTTAACCACCTCGGGTTCACTTTAAACTACACATATAAATAGAAACTTCACTCGCAAATTGAACTTCAGCTTCATTTTTCCACATTCACCTCAAAGTTCTTCTCACTTTTTCTCAATTTCTCTCTATTTTCTCTCTGAGTTCACACGAATCCATCATCATTCTCATCAGACTTCATCTTCAAGCTTCATTGAATTTGAAGTGGTATTGCATTGTTGAAGTAGCTACACTGCAGATCCATATTCATCTCCATTCTTCAGAGATTGTAAGCCTTTATTTGGCCAAGTGAAGCTCAAGGAGGAAGCATAACTCTCTGGCTTTCTTTTAATTCTGGTTTTCAACATTTTCAGGTTTTAATCTCTCAAACCTTCCTAGCACGATTTGCATCTTGTTTAGTTTGTTTTTGTTGATATGAGCTCAATATGAGCATTTGTTAACTCCGGCTAGTTGATAGGCCTCTTAGAGGCATAGTTTCAAAACCTAGGGCATATCTTCATCTCCTCTGTTCTCTATGTGTATGCTTGTTATGTGAAAAATAATGGTGGATTCATGATGTATGCAACACCAGCTTCATTTTGATACCGTGTTTGTGCATTTCTGGAGACTTTGAGACTTGCAGGTGGTGGTTTCTCGCCGGAGAAGATGACCGGAGGTCCTTCTCCGACCGGTGGTTCTTAATTGCTAGGGTTTCTGAGTTTTAAAACATGGCCGTTGATTTGTTTTCATCGTGTGATCAATAAGATGCCAACGCATTAATGAAGTGATTGCATGCATGTGATTGAATGATAGTTAATATGTGCCTGCATTGACGTCCACATGATTGTTTTGGTTTCTATTGATCTTGACCGTATGATTGATCTAACGTCCATCACATTGCCAACACATTAATGAAAGTGTGCACCTCACGTGTTATTATTCTTGAAGTCTGATGATTGTGTGTGTGTGCGTGCAAAGGAACTATCAAGTGCCTTCATTAGGGATTGTTGGATGCGCGTACTTTAATGATTAATTCATGTTGACTTGATTGTGTGGCCATGATTGCATTTGATCATTAATCACATGTACACGCATCACACACGATCACACGCATATTGGATTGGACCATAATTGTTGTTTGCACCCCACCCTGAGCCCATCATTAATTTTTGAACATGAAAATTGCTTCTCTGCACCCCTACTTGTTTTCTTTCTTGCTTTTTAATTTCTTTTTGTACATGTTTCATAATTGAGTTTAAAAATACCAAAACATCATTAAAAATTCTATAAAAATTCATGTGATATATGAGCATGTTAAAATAATTTTCCATATTTTTTAATTGTGATTTTGTGAATATTTACATATTAATCCTTTTTTTCTTTTATTTCTTTTGAAATAGGTTTCTATTTTCACACCCTTATTTCAAAAATTTATTTCTCATAGATCCTTAAACATTTTTGCATCAATATTTTTGAATCTTTTCAATAACATCCAAAACTTAATAAAAATATTTTTGTTTCATTTTTAGAGCTTTCTCTTATTGCCTTTAGGTCCCTCACTTTTGCACTTTGGTTCATGATTCATAAGTGATCATTGCTTGATTGTTTGAGGTCCTTTCTTTCTGAATTTTTGGATAATTTTTTGGTATAATGTTTACCTCTGGTAGAGGTCTCTTGAGACCTAATTTTGTGATTTTTAAATTGTGTTTGGTATTTCTTTGATGACCCTTATTTGATGTCCCTTTTCATGAACTTCTTTGATCATTTTTGTTTACTTGCTTGATAAGGCACTTGTGCCATTGTGTGATATCATTTCTTCTTGACCTCTTGAGCAATGTTTAGATCATTATAGGTCTGTTGATTGAAATTATAGGTCATTGGTTTGAAGTTGATGTGTTTTTGTGTACACGTTCAATGCTTGCTTTACATGTTTCCTTTTGACCTATTTCTTCTTTCTTTTGCATTTAAGTGTCAACTTGAATTGTAATTGGTTTGTTTGTGCCATGCCATAATATTCATTTGCATTTCATATGATGTATGCCTCTGACTTTAAAGTGTTGCATTCATTCCACATGCCAATTATGTTTCACTTTGCATACTTGAACATGTTTAGTCTAAATGCATGTTTCTTTTTCTACTAGCTTCTAAATGACTTGTAATTGTTTGAATGTGTTTGTCTTGTGCATCTTATCCTCATCCTAACATGTCATATCACCTCTGACCTTGATACTTGAGTTTCATCTTGTTTTTAGGATTGACTTATGCCATGAATGTTTTGCTTTCCATGTTTGATTCATGATTCACATCTTCTCAATTCTCATCCTAATCATTCCTAATGTTTGGATGCTTGATTGTATGCCTCATATGACATTTTCATATCATGTTTAGGCACATGTTTAGGTCATCCACATTCTGACTTGGACATTATTTGAAGCATAATTGCATGATCACTTTACATGTTCACTTATTCTTCCTCTATATCTTCCATGATTCATTTCTTTGATGATTGGTACTTTGTTTGTGCATGATTCTTTTGTGTTTGGTATCTTAACCTTAGGGAACACCCTTAAAGCATAGATTCTGATCTTGATTGAGTTTCATCTCTTAGGAGCTTTATCCTTTAGCTCTTAACTTGTTTGTCTACCAATTGTTATTCCTTTTCTTATTTGCTTTACTTGTAAATAGTTTTGTGAGCTAACTTTTTCATGTAGGTGCAAGGTAAGTAAGTGTGGGGACTTAGTTCCACATACACTTCTTTCTCTTATATTCTCTTACTTCTTTTAAACTTTAAATTTGTGTTTGATAAGCATTTATATGCTTCCTTTGAATAACTTCTCCTTCATCCCTCTTTAAGATCAACTTAACTTCCATCTTGGAAGTAAGTTGTTTCTTTTGCTCCTCTTCTCCTTTCCTTTTTAGACTTAGGTTTCTTAAACCATATTAACCTTAGGATCACCATGTATGATAACATTAAGGTAGAGTCTTAGTCTCCCTCATTAGATTTTCACCTTTGATCCTCTTCTTGAGTCACTTTTTCTCATCTTCAAACAAAAGTAAAAACACCTAATAAAGGCAAAACAAACATGGTATTTGGGCCTTTCATGTAAGAATGAGATAGTGAGGGATCTTCTCTCATTTTCTTAGAATGTTTAGCGTGCGTCCCATCTCGGGTCGACATGCGAGGCATTCGATCTTACATGAGGGACTTAAATACAATGTGTGTTACAAAACATAAAAGCAACCAAAACATTTCTTTCTAAAAAAGACAAAAACAGACCATAACGTCTTTCCTTCGGGAATTCTTTTCTCATCTTACTCACTCTCAACGTACGAACGTACTTCTCCTCGTTCTCGTGCAAGATGGTAACGCACTCGGACCAGCGAGCCTGCAACACCTGAGCTAGAACAGTAGCCGTTCCCAAAAAATCATAAACAACTTTTCCCTAGTGAGGGGAACTACGTCGCTCTGATTCTCATGTTCCCGATGAGATACGTAGGCAGTGGGGTAGGGCCCATTCGAGCACTTCTTTTATTTTCCCTACATTTGTTTCTTGTTCTCTCTCACCTTTCTTTTTTTCCTTTTTCTTGTTCTTTTTCAGTATCCTTTCCCTACACCCTTTGATCGAGACAAGCAAGCATGGATCCCATCGGGTACGATGGACGCGTGGGGGTGCTAATACCTTCCTCACGCGTAATCGACTCCTGAACCCAATTCTCTTGGTCGCAAGATCGTGCTCTTTCCTTTCCCTCAGGTTTACGCAGTGTTTCCTTTCCCTCTCTTGGGATAAATACACATTGCTGGCGACTCTGTTTCGGTGCCACTTTCGCGTTTGTACTTGGATGAAAATCCCGGGAGCGACACCGGTTTCTCCCCAGAGAGGACTCAGGACCCCTTAGCTTAGGTTCCTTTTTCAGAACTTTGTAATATACTGTATTTCCATTTCCGCAATCCTTTAAATTCAATAAAACGGGGTTTCCCCACTGTTTGATATTTGCAATCTAATTGTCAAAGTTTATTTTTCTCACGTCACGTATTCTTCTTACTTACGAATCTCACGTTTGTGTCTCGGTTCTAGAGTCAAACTGTCTCATTCGTACAATACTCGGGCCAATCGTCAGAAAAAGATGGATGATCTCGAGGAAGAGAACAGAGAGTTGAGAGAAGAAATCGACGCTCTGAAAGAGGATATGAGAAAGCTTCATAACGACATGCAAGCCATGGCAGAAGCTCAACTACAAAGGACTGTGATCTCGGAGATCACCTCAACGCCCATAATGGAAAAGTCCGATCCTAGGTACAAAATGCCGAAAGATCGTCCCTGGGGCATGCCACTTAACTATATCCCGGAAGGATATATCCCGTTGATCAATGAGGATCAGGGGACCGCGGCAGGAACCGCGGGGGCCTGAAGGTTACAAACTTCGGGAAAGCGAAGATGCCAGGGGCATGACAGCAACTCCTGAAGGTTACAAACTTTGGGAGGCACCGAGAGTCTCGGCCATAATGACTATACCACCACCCGTGGTACACACTGTCCCGGAAGGACAGATTCCACAGATACCTTCTGGTGGAAATGACAACATGTTCGAAAGAATGAATGAGTTCCAGGAACAGTTCCTGGGAATGCAGAAATAACTACAGGCTCTTCGCAGTCAGGATTTATTTGGAAAGGACGCCGCGGACCTTTGCTTGGTCCCTAATGTGAAAGTCCTGCACAAATTCTAGGTGCCCGACTTTGAATAGTACAAGGGTAACTCTTGCCTTCAGAGCCATCTGGTGATGTACGCTCGGCGAATGTCAGCTCAGACAGAGAATCAGGATTTATTGATTCACTACTTTCAAGATAGTTTAACCGGTGCCGCACTAAAATGGTACATGGGCTTAAACCGCGCTACGATCGGCATGTTCAGAGATCTTGGCGCTGCCTTCGTCCAACAATATAAATACAATCTGGACATGGCACCCGACAGAGATCAACTCAGATCAATGTCACAAAAGGACAAGGAAACCTTTAAGGAATACGCTCAGAGATGGTGTGAAATTGCCGCTCAAATTTGTCCGCCTCTTGAGGAAAAAGAGATGACAAAGATCTTCTTAAAGACCTTAAGCTTATTTTATTACGACAGAATGGTTGCCAGTGCACCCAGTGACTTCACCGAGATGGTCGGTATGGGAGTTCGTCTTGAGGAAGCCGTCCGAGAAGGACGTCTAGTCAAAGACACTGGATCATCAAGTAGTACAAAGCGATATGGTAGTGCTCTCCCTAAGAAAAAAGAGCAGGATATTGGGAATATCTCTCTCGAAAAGCAAAGGCGACGTTATCAACCAGTAGCAGCTGTAACTCCTGCTATCAATCTTGCGCCTATTTCTACGTATCAACCTCAGGTTATGCAGAGCCAAGCTAATCAGCAAAGGACTCAACAGCCTCTTCAGCAGACTCGTCCTCCATACAATAACAACCGTACAACGCGGCCACCAAGATTTGATCCTATATCCGTATCATACGCATAACTATTTCCGTTACTACTGGCTAAGGGGCATGTCCAGACTAAGTCCCCTCTTACAGTACCGGAAAATCCGCCTTTTTGGTTTAAGGTGGATCAGACTTGCCCTTACCATCAAGGAAGACCAGGGCATAACATAGAGAACTGTCTCAATTTCAAATCTGACGTACAAAAGCTTGTTAGGAGCGGGGTCTTATCTTTCAAGGATACAAATCCTAATGTTCTCACGAACCCGCTGCCTCAACACGAGAAGGCTACAGTCAATTTGATAGAGGGAGAGACTAACAACGTCTATTAAATTCACGATGTACTCTTATTGAGGGCCAACTTGGTCAAGATACATTATAGACAGAGTGGATATGGCAATGTGCCAACTCATAATTATCACCAATGTGATATCTGCTCTAAAAGCAATCGAGGATGTTCTGTGGTGCAATCAGCTCTACAGGAACAGATGGATCTCGGATGGATCCAAGAGCACCGAGTTCGTAGAGTTAACATGGTTTACACGAATTCTAACATCATTCAGAACCACGACATCCGTGCAATGAATGCCAACTTGGTGGCGATGCATTCCAGGCAAAGCCAGTATCATAATCTGCCGCGGGACGATTACAGTTCCTATCTGACTTGCTTAGTAAATAAACAGGGATGCTCTTTTGTACAAGAGGCCCTCCAGCGTCAGATGGATCTTGGATGGATCCAGGACTACCATGATAGGAATCCCTATCAGATCAATATGATTCAAATCTTCGATATTCGCTTGATGAATACCAGCCTGGTGGAGTTACATGATAAACAGGTCCGGCTCGGGTTTCTGGTATCACATGATTATCAGAGCTGTAGGGCGGGTTGCAAAAACGATCAAGGTTGTGCCCTTGTCCAGGAAGCCCTTCAGCACTTGTTGAACCACTGGTGGCTTCCAATCTATATGGATGAAGACACCCAGCAAATTAGTATTACCAACGGGAACCCTACTCGGCATCAAAGTCGGGACGTTCGATCTGTGGAAACTGACCTAGTGAGGTTACATTGTATTCAAAGCGGGCGTGGCCAGGTGCCACCACACAACTATGAACGTTGTAGAGTCTGTTCGGAAAGTAACCAAGGATGTTACCTTGTGCGAGCAGCTCTTCAGGGTCAGGTGGATCGTAGAGAGATTCGCCCATATCCGGGTTCCGGACCAATCAATTGGGCACTGGACTACCTCGCTGATCAAATTGAGGATGCTATCGTAATCTCTGATCATCAGAGGGCTAGGGATGTTTGTACCATCATCCCTCTACTTGACGAATCGAGAGTTCCCAACCAGGAACGGATCGAAATTGCTTACGATGGTCGGAAAAATCAGAAGGCTCCCATAGTCATCTATCTACCGGGACCGTTACCGTATGAATCAACTAAGGCTATCCCTTACAAATACGGTGCAACAACAGTCGAGAATGGAAAGGAAATTCCATTACCCTCCGTCGTGAATATTGCAGACATCAGTCGAGTAACACGGAGTGGTCGAATCTTCAACTGAGGAGTTGGAGAACTTAACAAAGAAAAGGAACCTCAGACAGAAGTTCCCAATCCACCAGTCGGTCAATCCAGTAATCCTGACATTTCGAAAAACGATGATGAGATGCTGAAGCTCATCCAAAGGAGTGAATACAGCATTGTTGATCAACTGTTACAAACTCCTTCAAAGATCTTTGTGTTGTCACTTTTACTCAGTTCAAAAGCGCACAGGGAGGCTCTACAGAAAGTCTTGGAGCAAGCCTTTGTGGAACAAGATGTAACAATCAGACAGTTCGATAGCATTGTCTCTAACATCACTTACCTGAAGAGGGTCGCCGTCATAACATGGCGCTCAATATCACGGTCAGCTGCCAGGGCGATGCTTTAGCCAGCGTACTGGTAGACACAGGGTCAGCCCTGAATGTTATGCCGAAGTCCACTTTGATGCAATTATCCTTAAAAAGACCCCCGATGAGAACCAGTGAGGTTGTCATCAAGGCATTTGACGGGTCCAGAAAAATGGTTATCGGCGAAGTCGACCTTCCCATAACTATTGGTCCTCACACTTTCCAAGTCGTTTTCCAAGTCATGGACATCCGGGCAACGTACAGTTGTTTATTAGGAAGACCTTGGATACATCAGGCTGGGGCGGTCACCTCGACCCTCCACCAAAAGTTAAAGTTCGTCCAGAACAACAAGCTCGTCACGGTCTATGGAGAACAAGCCTTGATCGTGAGTAACTTATCATCATCTACTGGTGTAGAACCCGAGCGGGTTATTGGAACTTAGTTCCAAGCACTGTCGGTGAGCAAGGACAATCAATCCGAAGAGGGAACTTCCATTTCCTCATACAAAGATGCTATCAAAGCGGTCGAGAGTACCAATACTACAGGATGGGGACAGTTAGTCATTCCTGCTGACAATAAAGCAAAGAAGGGTCTTGGTTTTTCTGCAATCTGTACCCAAACAGCTACTACCAGCAATGAAAGTCTTCATCCCATTCAAGACTATTTCTTCCACAGTGGAGGTTTCCTTCACCCAGTGCCTCAAGAAGTGCATACCATCAATAAAGATGATTCCTCTGATATGGAGGAAGAATGAGAGTCCTATCTTAACAAGGACGCTTATACATCTCAAGAAGAGGTGCCTACGCCCTTTTGCTATCCCGCACAGAGTCCGAAATTTATACCCAGGTCAGACGTCTAAATGATATACGGAGATTGTGATTCGGAAGGATGCCGTGCTCCACCAAACTCATTAGAGGAGGACACTCTGATGAAGGACAACTTTGACCATAACTATTATGGCCCGATGGATGGCCTGCCAATGTGGCAGCCGTATCCAGGAGACTTGGGGCAAGGAAATCAGCCGAACAATGAAGATCAGCTGAGCATCATTGAATAGGATACCTGCGTCCCCACCATGTCATGGGATCAACAATCAGGTCATTCAGAAAACGTCCAGTACGACGATGAAATTGCAACGTGTACAAGACTTGAATTCATCAACTATGCTTTTCCGGAGGTCAACGTCATCGAGAGGGATGACTCCTCTAGTTCCACAGAAGTGTGGGACGCCCTGGGACAACCAAGTGGGAAATACGACTATATGGTCAAGTACACTGCTCCCGAAAGCTCTCGTATCAGGCTCGAAGACATCCAGCCAACTGGATGGGGAGATCTACCTGAGAGCACAAATGCTATGCAAAATGCAACAGAGGAATCCTCCTACGACAACTTTACCTGGGAGACAGATTCCAATGATCCTGCTCCACCAGAAATCAGCATTATTTCTAAAGACAAATCAAGGAAGGTTCCAGACTTTGTGATTCACCGAGGAGTTCGCCGCCAATGGGTTGTTGTCGATGTTCCGAAGATTGTTCATAAGTCAAAGTAATTTCCGTCTTTAACCTTTCACCCTGCCCATGTGAAACGAATGTTTTGATAGGGCTCACTTTCTGTAAATTTCCCTCTTCGCTTCGCCCAAAGCGACAGAGTTTTGTTTTATAGGGCCGTAGTTTCAAGAATCGACTTGTTCATTAATAAAATAATGTCGTTCTGTAATTTCCGCATTAATTGTTGTTTTCTCTTTTTGCTTTTCTCAGAAAATGGTAATCCTAAAAAACAACTTAATAATAAAAACAAGCTGTAAAAGAAATACACTACACACACTCTTGCATTTTCTCTATCTCTTCTAAACACAAATCATATTGTCATGCAGATTGCTTGTTTTAAACCCCGTTGAAACATACGATCTGATGCCTTCTCCCAATTTTGAGTTCCCTGTATTTGGGGCTGAAGAAGAAGATAACGACGAAATCCCATAAGAGATCTCCCGATTACTCAGACAGGAGGAAAGGTCAATTGAACCTCATAAAGAGACGTTGGAAACGATAAACTTAGGTTCGGAAAAAGAAATCAGGATTGGGGCACTGCTCAGTCCAACTGCCAGAGAGGGTTTGGTAAAGCTTCTCAAAGAATTCCCCGATGTATTTGCTTGGTCCTATCAGGATATACCAGGGTTGGATACTAGCATCGTGGAACATCATTTACCGTTGAGATCGGAATGTCCGCCAGTAAAACAGAGGTTGAGACGGACTCACCCGGACATGGCCATCAAAATCAAAGAGGAAGTACAGAAACAGATTGACGCGGGTTTCCTCGCCACATCAGAATATCCTCAATGGTTAGCCAACATCGTACCCAATCCCAAAAAGGACGGAAAAGTCAGAATGTGTGTGGATTACAGAGATCTAAACAAGGCTAGTCCAAAGGACGACTTTCCTTTACCACACATCGACATGCTGGTAGACAATACAACAAAGTTCAAAGTTTTCTCCTTCATGGATGGATTCTCGGGCTATAATCAAATCAAAATGGCGCCGAAAGACATGGAGAAAACTTCGTTCATTACCCCATGGGTACCTTTTGTTACAAGGTGATGTCGTTCGGTTTGAAGAACGTCGGGGCAACCTATCAAAGGGCCATGACTACTCTGTTTCATGACATGATACACAAGGAAATTGAGGTATATGTCGATGATATGATTGCCAAATCTAAGATAGAGGAGGAGCATGTGACCCACCTGTCAAAACTATTTGAGCGGTTGAGAAAGTACAAACTCTGCTTGAATCCCAACAAGTGCACCTTCGATGTCCGTTCAGGGAAACTCTTAGGGTTCATCGTCAGCCTGAAAGGAATTGAGGTTGATCCTGACAAGGTCAAGGCCATTCAAGAAATGCCTTCTCCAAAAACTGAAAAATAAGTCAGAGGATTCCTGGGACGTTTGAACTACATTTCCAGGTTCATATTCCTCATGACTGTGACCTGCGCGCCGATTTTCAAATTACTCAAAAAGAATCAGGACTGCGTTTAGACAGAAGACTGCCAAACCGCCTTCGACAGTATCAAGGAATACCTGTTGAATCTGTCGATTCTATCACCTCCAGTGGAAGGAAGACCGCTGATCATCTATCTAACAGTCTTGGAAGACTCGATGGGTTGTGTACTTGGCCAACAAGACGAAACCAAATGGAAAGAGTCTGCCATCTACTATTTGAGCAAGAAATTCACCGACTGCGAGACTCGGTACACTATGCTTGAGAAAACTTGTTGCACTTTGGCTTGGGCAGCCAAATGTCTTCGCCAGTACATGATTCGTCACACTACTTGGTTGGTCTCCGAGATGGATCCAATCAAGTATGTCTTTGAAAAGCTTGCTCTCACGGGAAGGATTTCCCGTTGGAAGATGTTGCTATCAGAATATGACATAGAGTATCACGCTCAAAAAGCCGTTAAAGGAAGTATTTTAGCCAATCATTTGGCTCATCAACCGATTGACGAGCAAGAACCGGCCGGGTTTGACTTCCCAGACGAAGATGTCATGTATTTGAAAATGAAAGACTGCGATGAACCGCTACCCAGTGAAAGGCCAGAACCAGGTTCCCAATGGGGACTTATCTTTGACGGAGCTGTCAATCATTACGGAAAAGGAATTGGGGCAATCATCATAACACCTCAGGGTACCCACATTTCTTTCACTACCCGACTTACGTTCAAGTATACGAACAACGAGGCCGAATACGAAGCTTGTATTATGGGTCTCGAAGAAGCGATCGACTTAAGGATCAAGAACTTGGATGTATATGGTGACTCAGACCTGGTTATCAATCAGATCAAAGGAGATTGGAACACATACCAATCAGGATTGATTCCGTACAAAGACTACGCGAGAAGGTTGCTACCCTTCTTCAATAGAATTGACTTTCATCATATCCCTCGGGAAGAAAATCACATAGCTGATGCCTTAGCCACTCTCTCTTCCATGATTAGTGTAGGTCAATGGAACGACCTACCTAAGATCGACATAATGCGACTTGAACGACCCGCTTACATCTTCACGATTGAAGCAGTCATAGACGACAAACCTTGGTATCACGATATCAAATGCTTCCTTCAGAAACAAGAGTACCCACCTGGGGCACTAAGGAAGGACAGGAAAACCCTCAGAAGGCTGGCAGGCAGTTTCTTCCTGAGCGGTGATACTCTCTATAAGAGAAATTTTGACATGGTCTTGCTCCGATGCATAGACAGACCAGAAGCAGACAGGCTGATGAAAGAAATTCACGAAGGATCCTTTGGCACTCATGCCAACGGACACACAATGGCGAGAAAAATTCTAAGAGCAGGGTACTATTGGTTGACCATGGAATCCGACTGCTACAAGTACATGAGGAAGTGTCACAAGTGTCAGATATACTCCGACAAAATTCATGTACTGCCAACGCATCTCAAAGTTATTTCTTCCCCATGGCCTTTTTCCATATGGGGAATCGACATGATTGGCGTGATTGAGCCTAAGGCTTCGAACGGACATCGTTTATCCTGGTATCCATTGATTACTTCACCAAGTGGGTCGAAGCAGCGTCATACGCCAATGTAACCCGACAAGTGGTGGTCCGATTTATCAAAAACAATCTCATCTGCCATTATGGTGTTCCAAGCCAGATCATTACTGATAATGGATCTAACTTGAACAATAAGATGATGAAAGAGTTGTGCGCAGAGTTCAAGAATGAACACCATAACTCATCTCCCTATCGACCCAAGATGAATGAAGCGGTAGAAGCGGCTAACAAGAACATCAAGATAATCGTTCAAAAGATGGTTGTGACCTACAAAGACTGGCACGAGATGCTACCATTTGCCCTTCATGGTTATCGCACATCTATCTGCACTTCAACAGGGGCAACCCCTTTCTCTCTAGTATATGGCATGGAAGCAGTGCTCCCCATCGAAGTAGAGATCCCATCAATCCGGGTATTGATGGAAGCTAAGCTTACAGAAGCTGAATGGTGTCAAAGTCGACACAACGAACTGAATCTGATAGAAGAAAAGCGAATGACGGCTTTGTGTCATGGTCAATTGTATCAACAAAGAATGAAGAGGGTGTTTGACAAAAAGGTTTGACCTCGCATCTTCAGGAAAGGAGACCTTGTGCTCAAAAAGATACAATCTTTTCTCACTGGTTCTCGGGACAAATGGACTCTGAATTATGACGGCCCCTATGTGGTCAAGAAAGCTTTCTCAGGCGGCACCTTGAGACTTGCAACCATGGATGGAAAGGAATTTGCCTACCCCACAAATGTTGATGTAGTCAAGAAATACTTCGCCTAAAAAAAACGTCTCGGTGGATTGAAAACCCGAAAGGGCAGTCCAGGAAAAAATTAGAGACATGATCAAAAATCATCCCGGTGGATTGGAAATCTCAAAGTACAATCCAGGCAAAAATTAGGGATAATGGCAAGTAACTATGTTCGACAAAGGGGCAAGTCCCTCGGCAGCAGTTACATCATCCGTCAGGAAAACTCCAATCAAGGTCATCTTCGACAGAAGCTCAGGATGTCCCGAATTCAAAGTTGGTAGAAGGATAGTGGTCGTTATGTTTCAATGTAGCCCTTTTTCCCTTAAATTACCATTTTCTAAACTTTGTAAATACTCTATGGAATCACGCGTTTGGCTGATCTCCATCCTATCAATAAAAGTTGAGCCCTTGTGCTTTTGTTTGCAATTCTTATTTGTTTTAGCTTTACAGAATGATGTTTTTAACATGATCAACGATTCTTGAAATAAAACGAAAATGAATTTACTTGTTAAAATTATTCTGCTTTTAAAAATAAAGATGGCAATTTCTTTTGACGGTTGAACATCGAAAGAACATCGATCGCTTCGCCAAAGGTGTTTGAGCCTCAAAGTGAGGAATCAAAGTACTCCTTCTAAACCAGTATGCATGAATGAATGATCAGCTATGTCAGATGCGAATGCTCCATCTGACCTCTTCGGCCGAGTTCTCATCTCCTAAGCCCGACCAGCGTCGCTCCCAACAGGGGTCGTTTCTCCTAAGCAAGGCAGAATTGCTATCTTGAACCAGCGATATTTCTACATGCGCCACTGTGGCCGAGTATCCAGTCGTGTTCATCGGTTAGTTTGTATGTTGCGTCAGTTTTGTCAACATATACATACATGCATCGTGCATTATTGATTTACATTTATATTCATATTGCATCACTATCACTTTAGTCGGTCTTATCCCTCTAGTGATAAAAGTCCTCTCAATCGGGTTGTCAAGTTCTTTCCTCGTCAGGAAAGGTTGCGTTTGAACAATCTCTCTCCTCCAGTTTATTTCTGGATCAGAATTGGCCCTTTACCACTTTGATAACTTGAACCTCTGAAAGACCAGAGAACCTTCAACCGAAGTCACTCTTCGCCATTGAAAATGATATTTTCGCTTTCCCGGATTAAGGAGAATCCCTAGAGGAAGCCTCTTAAGCAGAAATTTGGCAATACAGCAGTTTTTCCCTGAAAAAGGAAAAAAAACCCGCTGATGAAAAGGTCATCAGCACCTCAAAATTGGATCACATCAAATGGCGTTTCTCCGGGAAGATCCTGAGAAAAGTATGATGTAATATCCCCAAGCAAAAACAGTCTCTCAAGAGACTCGTTCCCCCCCAGTAGAGTCGACAAATGGCGTCTGTAGCGAGTGATTTTTGGATGTGGTTGCGAAGCACGTTCGCTCTGGTACTACAACTCGATTCATTTTTTATCCTATTAAAGTTGATGAAGGAAGGGAAATAGATGTCTCCAACTAACCCTGCTTGCATACTGAGATTAAACAGTCAAAACTGTTGGTTTACAGATGCTACAAAGATTCGGGGTTTCTCCTAAGTTTATTTTTTTGACGAGGGGTGCTTTAGTCTATTGGTTGAGATGTTAGGTCGGATATATATATGAAAGTATGGGATTTTGGGTTTTTGTTTAGTGTGCTCGCTAAGATTTTTCTTTCAATCTTATGCCTACGTATTCCCATTTACCGAAACAGGGAAATCAGAGTGTTCGTAGTTCCTCCTATTCTATGGGAGGAAATGGTTGTTTTGGTGTCTTGTTCAAAGCCCAAGACGTGAAGCGAAAGGTGATTTATATCTTGTTCAAAGCCCAAGATTGAAGCTGAAAGGTCTCAACTTTAGAGAGAATTTGTCATCTCTAAAGAGGGGTTTTTCTGTTAGGACTGTTTATAAAGGAGAATTACTTTAACCGGGATTTGTGAATCTGGCAATGCCATAATTTCCTTTATAGGGGATTTTGACCTGAAGGAGAAGACTTTAACTCAGTTTAGAGCAACGCTATCTTTCCTTAGGAATTTCTCATACTAAAAGAGGGACAGTGGCATGGATGTAGATGATCCAGAGGCTTGCCGCTTACAGCGATTAGATGAAGGGGAAGGAGTTGTTGATGTTTGTGTACTGTGAACGAGGCACAACTTTGATGCTAGAAGGTTAATTGGATCAACCAGTGGTTTTCTTATACAAAGCCTAAGAGGAGGCTATTACGTGTCTCGTACAAAGCCCGAGAGAGAGGCTAAAAGGTTTTGACTCGACGATGGAATCTTTTAGTATCTCGTATAAAGCCCAAGATGGAGGCTATTTGACTCAACAAGAGAGTTTTTTTGTATCTCGTACAAAGACCGAGATGGAGGTTGTTGTTTGTTTGGCTCAATAAGAACCTTTTTGTATCTCGTATAAAGCCCGAGATGGAGGCGAAAGGGGTGATTGACTCAACGAGGGAGTCTCTTATGTGTCTCGTACAAAGCCTGAGAGAGAGGCTAAAATTGTTAACTCCGCTGGGGAGAATCATTGTATAAAGCCCAAGAGGAGGCTAACTTCACGGGAGAAGGATCTTTATACAAAGCCTAAGAGGAGGCTGTGGCGACTGTTCAGTTAAGTGACAGGTCCAATAGACTGATTGTTAAAGAGAAAATCAGTTCTTATATGAGCAACACTGTACTCAAGGATTTGATTCAAGGATTCGGGTTATTCCTGTTCTTTAAGGAAGTGGGAAATCCGAAGGGTATTGAGACTGTTCGAGTCTACGGGGTTCCTTCCTATTCTTGAAGGGGTCACTTGAGAATGTCTTTGAGACTCAAGGAGATTAGACTGTCCAAGTCTAGAGTGTCATTTTTTGTACTGTGCTTTAAGAAACAGTAGTAGACTCTATGAAAGGACTGTTCTATGTAGATGACTAAGTTTTGTTCCTATACCTCTAGGAGGTCGTCGGGACAATTTGTACGAAGCCCAAGAGGAGGCTGGAAACTTTTAAGAAGTCGATCGGTCCTTGTATTAAGCCCAAGAGGAGGCTATCATTCCCGGAGGAAGAGATCATTATATTAAGCCTAAGAGGAGGCTGTGAATAATTCTAAGAAGCCGTAGGGTCCTTGTACTAAGCCCAAGAGGAGGCGGGGTTGCTTTTAGGAAGCCTGTGGGTCCTTGTACGATGCCCAAGAGGAGGCCGATGCTTTTAAGAAGCCCATGGGTCCCCAAACCCCGAGAAATTCAAGGCAAGCTATTCACAAGGAATAGATCAAGTCAGGAAAGTTCGAGAATTTGGAAGAAACTCAAAGATGCCATTCACGGAGAATACATTCATCTCTGGGAATAGAGTTTCTTGACAATTCCAAATGAGGACAGCCGAAGAGAAGACTGTATCTGGTGATCCTATTGGGGATCTAGTTGTCTATTTCTACGACTAAACGAAACGGCGTCACCTAGTTCTAGACGTAGTGGCCGGGAAAACTCTAAATATCTATACTATTATTACACAGTTGATATGAGTTTATGAAAGAAGACTTACAGCGAAACAGCCCCACAATACAGTTATATGTATATGAAAGCGGTAAATGAAAGCATATAAACACTTACTCGGTTGTAGAGCTTCCATGCTGTTTGGTTAGTTGTTCAACAAAGAAAGATTGAAAACAACAGTATATTCAAAATCAAACGAGAAAATGCTTTGAAAAGAAAGATTTGGGGCTTACAGCTCAAGGAGAGGCCCAGGGTTTTATCAGTGAGCGCACTGTTTGAATTTGTACAGAGGGACTTATACAAGTGACTGAGGCCTAAAAAGTTTTCTATACAAAGGGATGGGTCTTACACTCTCTCAAGAGGCCCAAAAGGTTTAAAGAAAAAGAGTGGGGCTTATAACACGAGGGTAGGCCCAGATGATTTTTCCGTTTGAAATGGCGATCGCGCCGAGATTTTCTTTTAACACGAAGGGACTTATACAATAAGTGAGGCCCAAAATTTTTGGTTAAAAGGGGGTTGGGTCTTACACTCTATTAGAGGCCCAAAAAGTTTTAAATGGGTCTTATAGCTCGAGGAGAGGCCCAAAAGGTTATTTTTCAAAAGGGCGACGATCGCGCCGTTTGTTTTTGACGGTATCGGGACTTATACAATACACTGAGGCCCAAAAATGATTTGGTCAAAAAAAGGATTGGGTCTTACACTCTATTAGAGGCCCAAAGTGTTTGAAAAAGTTTGATGAGGGTTGAATTAATCCAAAAACCCTAATTTGTTTTCAAAATGTGTTTTAATTAAATAAAAATTCAATTAAAATGATCAAAATTGTTTAACATAGGAAAAACAAATTTTAATATTGGATTAATGCTTCAAAAATTAAGTATTGACCTACAAAATAATTAGAAAGCATTAAAAGTTGCAAAATCAAGGTGGAAAAAATATTTTAAATGTCAAAAACAATTAAAACATTAATTCTTTGCAAAAATATCAATTATATAAAATAAATAATATTTTTGGGATTTTTTGGGAAAATAAAATATTTTAACATTTTTGTGAATTATTAAAAAAAGAATCAACTCAAAATCATTAAAACTCAGAGAGAAATTAATTTTTGAATCAATTAAATAAAATCACAAAATTCAAATATTTGAATTTATGAAAAATGGCGCCAAGAACAGCTGAAGAACACGCGCGTGTTTCAGCTTGGCCCAGATTTGCATTTTCTCTCCAATCTCACTGAATACTTAATCATATCATGTAATCCACATACCAATCAACTCGTTTCAACCTCACGATCATGTCTATGGTATTTAATTTCATTTAAATTAAACATATAACAAGAAATCATGAAAAATCCTCAAGAACCCTAATTTTTGCATGAAGGCTAGGATTTTTGATACACGATTCAAACAAAGCAATTACTTGAGGGGAAACATTCCATGCATGATTATGAACATTTGGCAAAAGTATTGTGCGAGGAAATATGCATAGATTGAGAGATGACCAAGTTTAAGCTTACCTCTAGGTCGTAACAGCAAGAGCAAATTGATTTCTGAGTAGGAGGTGTTACAGATGGATTGTGATGATCTGAACAGCTTCCCTACACCCTATGGAGTGTGTTTGAATGCTTGGACTTGACTGAGAATGGCTGGATCACTTCAGGCATCTCAACTGCACTTTGGTTAAAACCTTGAGCAATTGACTGGTGATTCTGAGAAATCAGTGTTCCAGTTGTTGTTTAAGTGTTTGATTATCTCACATATGATGTATATGAGGTGTGTGTGTGATTGGTTTGAGTGGAATTGCTCTCTAATGAAAAACCCGATAGTGACTTGCTAAGAAAGGCATTTTTGAGAGTGAGAAGTGGTTTTTGAGAAAGGCAAGTGTTGTAGGCCTTTGGTGTACTTAAACTGATCACAATTGAGCTCTATTTATAGTAGAGCAAGTTTGTTTTGGGATCCACAGTGAATGGCAACTACAGCAAGTGTTTGTTTAATGTTGGCCAATGGAAATCCAAGTCTCCTCTAGCCATTGACTAGAGGTTAGGGCACAGGGCTGTGGTTCCCTTGGTCTTGGATAAGTCTTGACTGAATTCAGTTGCAAATGGCTCAGTCCATGCCACCTTGATGCTTCCATTGAATGCTCCAATCCAAAATTGGAGTCTTGTCCCTATTTTGGCCATTCTAGGTTCAACATGCTATTTCTTGTTCCAAAGACTTTGGAGGCTTGGCTCAGTGATTGTCCCCTTTAGATTCAATCCTCTGAGGTGTGTAAGTGGATAGGAGTATTTGAATTTGGCTGATTTTGGCAAATCGAGCAAAAATGCAAATTCTGCCTTGCCTTGGCAGATTTCAGCAAGGCAACTTTCCAATGTCATATCTCATGACTCAAATTGAATTTGGTAATGTTCTTGGCCATTTTGGAAAGCCCTTACATGATACAACAACTGTTTGAACATATTTGGTTTTGATCTCTTTTGAATCCAAGTGAAAAATCCCCCTACATTTGGCAAAAAGTAGGGTAAAATCTGACTTAGTGAAATTTTCACTAAGTGTTGGAACAAAGTGACTTTTCTTGATTTTGATCACTCCATAACTCAAAATCCATGAGGAGTTGGAATTAGGTCTAGTTGAAGTTTTTGTAGAGGGCAATGATATCTACAAATTAAGCTTTGTATGGGAGAAAATGGCTTTGTGGTTTAGGAGTTATGGTCCTCCAAAGTTGGTACCCTAGCCACTTTATTTTTAACTTAGAAAATTTTCTAAGTTTTTTATGGTTACCCCTTTTACAAGTTACCCAACTTTTCTTGATTTTTCTTGATGAATGATGATTCAAATCATACATTAACATCATTTTAGGGTTAAAAATCCATTTTGGTGAAAAATCTTAAAAAGTCAAAGTTGACTTTTGTGCACAGTTGACTTTTTATCAGATGAATTCCAAACTGTGCAATTCTTCAGGAAATCATGTCCTTGACCTAAATAAAACTTGATGGACATGTTCCATGGGTGTCATAGGGTATATTGATTCATGTCATAGGGCTTGGGAGCATGTCCTGGTCAAAAGTCAAAGTTACAGTTGACTTTTTCCTTAAAACCTTAACTGTGGTGCAGATGAAATTGAGACTTGTTGCTCAAGCTTCTTGGATTAATCCATTGTTGCAAATGGATCAATATATTTCATTAGAGATCCTCAAACCCTCTCTTGAGGTCTTGGCTCATGATTTGCCCTAAAAGTCAACTTAGGGGTGAATTAGGTCAAGAAACCCTAATTCCTGATTTTTGATGAATGCACCCCCTGAGGCAAAATTGACTTGATGATTGGGTCCATGAGGTTCCATGGAGTATAGTAGGTTATGTTTTGGATCATTGGCTTGTTCCCAGATGAAAATTTTCCATCTGGAGGCCCTGGTCGACCAAAACCCTAATTTGGTGACACTGTCGATCTTGAGACTTGATCCACCTAGAAGGGAGCAGCCTTGTGCTTGATCCTTGAAGTGGGAGTCCTCTTGATCCATTGTGGATGTTTGAGAGGTTAGGCAAGTTGAATATCATGTCATTCCTTGATTGATCCTTTGTCTAAGCACTCAGAGAGGGCTTGAAACCCTAATTCTGATTGTAGTGAATGCTCACCCATCTTTGGGGAGACTGATGAAGTATGATGGTACATCCATATTGTGGTGATGATTTCCACAATGATGAGAAATCTAAGTGGTCAAAATTTGGGGTATGATATATGCCCCTATTTAATCTTCTTGGACACGAAGGTGTGAATGACGAAGGTATTCGGGCATTCGGGGTGCAAGAGGATTAAATATCGGAATACCCGAAATTTTGACGGCATTTATGAATGGTAATTCACGCATTCATCTTCTTTTGCTAAGCAATGATGCTTAGAAAAGGTAAACTTCCCCTCGATCCTAGTCTTCAGCCAAGGAACTGGTCTTAGTTTCTGATTTAAACTTCCCCTCGATCCTGGTTTCCTACCGAGGAACTGGTCTTAGTTTCTGATGTAAACTTCCCCTCGATCCTGGTTTCCTACCAAGGAACTGGTCTTAGTTTATGATTAAAACTTCCCCTCGATCCTGGTTTCCTACCAAGGAACTGGTCTCAGTTTCTGATTTAAACTTCCCCTCGATCCTGGTTTCCTACCAAGGAACTGGTCTCAGTTTCGGTTGTAAACTTCCCCTCGATCCTGGTTTCCTACCAAGGAACTGGTCTTAGTTTCTTTTGTCAATAAACTTTATTGATAAGGGACGCTATTTGTAGCGGTTTTCCTCCAACTTCTCGCCGAATTTTCCTGGGGGGATGCCATTTGACGGAAAAACTCTGATGCCAGACTCGCTGGGAGGACCCAGTCGTCTGAATTGTAGAGGTGTACAAACTTCTCTGTTGGAGATGCCATTTGTTGACTCTACTTGGGGAATGCGAGTCCCTTGAGAGATTGCTCTTGCTTGGGGGTCTTACATCATACTTTTCTCGGGATCTTCCCAGATAAATGCCATATGATGGGATCCAATTTTGAGGTGCCGATGACTTTTTCATCAGTGGGTTTTTTCGGAGAAAAACTGTCGTACTGCCGAATCTCCGATTACGAGGCTTTCTCTCGGGATTTTCTTTAATCCGGGAAAACAAGGATATCATCTTCAATGGCGAAGAGTGATGTTAACTGAGGGCTTTCTGGTATTTCAGAGGTTCAAGTTATCAAAGTGGTCGAGGACCCCACTTTAATCCAGAAATAAAAATGGAGGAGAGAGAATGTTCAGACGTAACACTTCCTGACGAGGAAAGGGCTGACAACTCGATCGAGAGGAGTTTTATCACTAGGGGACAAGACCGACTAGAGTGATAGTGATGCAATATGAAATGTGAATACAAATCAGTAATGCATGATGTATGTATGTATATGCTGACAAAACTGACGCGACATACAAACTGACAGGTGAACACGACTGGATACTCGGCCATCGCGGGGCGAAGAAGTACCGTTGGTTCAAGATAGCAATTATGCCTTACTTAGGAGAGATAGTCCCTGTTGGGAGCTATGTTGGTCGGGCTTAGGAGATAAGAACTCGGTCGAGGCGTGTCAGACGAAACAAGGTCTCTGACACAGTTGATCCCTTCATTCAGGCGTACTGGGTTAGAAGGAGTACTTTGATTCTGCACTTTGAAGTTCGCTTACTTCTGGAGAAGCGACCAATGTTCTTCTGATGTTTAACAGTCAAAAGAAATTACCATCTTTATTTTAAAAGCAGAAAAAGTTTTAACAAGTAAATTCATTTTTGTTTTATTTCAAGAATCGCTAACAACGTCATTCTGTAAAGCTAAAACAAATAAGAATTACAGACAAAAGCATAAGGGCTTAAATTTTATTGATAAGATGGAGATCAGCCAAACGCGTGATTCCAAAGAGTATTTACAAAGTTAGAAAATGGTAATTTACAGGGAAAAGGGCTACGTTGAAACATAACGACCACTATCCTTCTACCAACTTTGAATTCGGGACATCCTGAGCTTCTGTCGAAGATGACCTTGACTGGAGTTTTCTGGCGGATGATGCAACTGCTGCTGCTGAGGGACTTGCCTCTGTTGAACATAGTTACTTGCCATTATCCCTAATTTTTTCCTGGATTGTACTGTGACGTTTCCAATCCATCGGGATGATTTTTTCTCTGTCTCTAACTTTTGCCTGGACCGCCCTTTCGGGTTTTCAATCCACCGAGATGTTTTTTTTAGGCGAAGTATTTCTTGACTACATCAACATTCGTGGGGTAGGCAAATTCCTCTCCGTCCATGGTTGCAAGTCTTAAGGCGCCGCCTGAGAAAGCTTTGGTGACCACATAGGGGTCATCATAATTCGGAGTCCATTTACCTCGCAAATCAGTGAGAAATGACTGTATCTTTTTGAGCAAGAGGTCTCCTTTTCTGAAGACACGAGGTCGGACCTTTTTGTCAAACGCCCTCTTCATTTTCTGTTGATACAATTGACCATGGCATAGTGCCGTGATTCGCTTCTCCTCGATCAGATTCAATTCTTCGTGTCGGCTTTGACACCATTCAGCTTCGGTGAGCTTAGCTCCATCAATACTCGGATTGACGGGATCTCTACTTCTATGGGGAGCACTGCTTCCATGCCATACACTAGAGAGAAAGGATTTGCCCCTGTTGTAGTGTGAACAGATGTGAGATAACCGTGAAGAGCAAAGGGTAGCATCTCGTGCCAATCTTTATAGGTTACAACCATCTTTTGAACGATCTTCTTGATGTTCTTGTTAGCCGCTTCTACCGCTCCGTTCATCTTGGGTCGGTAAGGAGATGAGTTATGGTGTTCAATCTTGAACTCAGCGCACAACTCCTTCATCATCTTATTGTTCAAGTTAGATCCATTATCAGTAATGATCTGGCTCGGAACACCATAACGGCAGATGATATTGTTTTTGATAAATCGGACCACCACTTGTCGGGTTACGTTGGCGAATGACGCTGCTTCGACCCACTTGGTGAAGTAGTCAATGGCTACTAGGATGAACTGATGTCCGTTTGAAGCCTTAGGCTCGATCAATCCAATCATGTCGATTCCCCATATGGAAAATGGCCATGGGGAAGAGAGAACTTTGAGATGTGATTGCGGTACATGAATTTTGTCGGAGTATATCTGACACTTGTGACACCTCCTCATGTACTTGTAGCAGTCGGATTCCATGGTCAACCAATAGTACCCTGCTCTTAGAATTTTTCTCGTCATTGTATGTCCGTTGGCATGAGTGCCAAAGGATCCTTCATGAATTTCTTTCATAAGCATGTCTGCTTCTGGTCTGTCTACGCATCGGAGCAAGACCATGTCAAAATTTCTCTTATAGAGAGTGTCACTGCTCAGGAAGAAGCTTCCAGCCAATCTTCTGAGGGTTTTCCTGTCTTTTCTGAGTGCCCCAGATGGGTACTCTTGTTTCTGAAGGAAGCATTTAATATCGTGATACCAAGGTTTATCGTCTATGACTGCTTTAATCGTGAAGATGTAAGCGGGCCTCTCAAGGCGCATTATGTCGATCTTAGGTAAGCTGTTCCATTGACCTACACTAATCATGGAAGAGAGAGTGGCTAAAGCATCAACCACGTGATTCTCCTCACGAGGGATGTGATGAAACTCAACTCTGTTGAAGAAAGGTAGCAACCTTCTTGCGTAGTCTTTGTAAGGAATCAATCCTGATTGGTATGTGTTCCAATCTCCTTTTATCTTATTGATAACCAGAGCTGAGTCGCCATATATGTCCAAGTTTTTTATCCTTAAATCAATTGCTTCTTCGAGACCCATGATACAAGCTTCGTATTTGGCCTCGTTATTCGTACATTTGAACGTAAGTCTGGCGGTGAAAGGAATGTGGGTACCCTGAGGGGTAACAATTATTGCCCCAATTCCGTTTCCATAATGATTAAATGCTCCTTCAAAGATTAGTCCCCATTGGGAACCTGGTTCTAGCCCTTCACTGGGTAACGGTTCATCGCAATCTTTCATTTTTAGATACATGACATCTTCGTCTGGGAAGTCAAACCCGATTGATTCCTGATCGTCAATCGGTTGATGAGCCAAATGATCAGCTAAAATACTTCCTTTAACGGCTTTCTGAGCGTGGTATTCTATGTCATATTCTGATAACAGCATCTGCCAATGGACAATCCTTCCCGTGAGAGCAGGTTTTTCGAAGACGTACTTGATTGGATGCATTTCGGAGATTAACCAAGTAGTATGACGAATTATGTATTGGCGAAGACATTTGGCTGCCCAAGCCAAAGCGCAACAAGTTTTCTCAAGCACCGTGTACCGAGTCTCGCAGTCGGTGAATTTCTTGCTCAAATAGTAAATGGCAGACTCTTTCCTTTTGGTTTCGTCTTGTTGGCCAAGTACACATCCCATTGAGTCCTCCAGGACTGTGAGGTAAATGATCAGTGGTCTTCCTTCCACTGAAGGTGATAGAATCGGCGGATTCAATAGATATTCCTTGATACTGTCGAAGGCGGTTTGGCAATCTTCTGTCCAAACGCAATCCTGGTTCTTTTTGAGTAATTTGAAAATCGGCGCACATGTGGCGGTCATGAGGAATATGAATCTGGAGATGTAGCTCAAACGTCTCAGGAATCCTCTGACTTGTTTTTCAGTTTTCGGAGAAGGCATTTCTTGAATGGCCTTGACCTTGTCAGGATCAACCTCAATTCCTTTCTGGCTGACGATGAACCCTAGTAGTTTCCCTGAACGGACACCGAAGGTGCACTTGTTGGGATTCAAGCGGAGCATGAATTTTCTTAAACGTTCAAACAATTTTGACAGGTGGGTCACATGCTCCTCTTCTGTCTTAGATTTTGCAATCATATCATCGACATATACCTCTATTTCCTTGTGTATCATGTCATGAAACAGAGTAGTCATGGCCCTTTGATAGGTTGCCCCGGCGTTCTTTAAACCGAACGGCATTACCTTGTAACAAAAGGTGCCCCATGGGGTAATGAACGAAGTTTTCTCCATGTCTTTCGGCGCCATTTTGATCTGGTTATAGCCCGAGAATCCATCCATGAAGGAGAAAATTTTGAACTTTGTTGTGCTGTCTACCAGCATGTCAATGTGTGGTAAAGGAAAGTCGTCCTTTGGACTAGCCTTATTTATATCCCTGTAGTCGACACACATTCTGACCTTTCCGTCCTTTTTAGGAAGGGGTACAATGTTGGCTAACCATTGAGGATATTCAGATGTGGCGAGGAAACCCGCGTCAATCTGTTTCTGTACTTCCTCTTTGATTTTGATGGCCATGTCCGGGTGAGTGCGTCTCAACCTTTGCTTTACTGGCGGACATTTCGATCTCAACGGTAAGTGATGTTCCACGATGCTGGTATCCAACCCTGGCATATCCTGATTGGACCAAGCGAATACATCGGGAAATTCTTTGAGAAGTTTTATCAAACTCTCTTTGGCAGTTGGACTGAGCAGTGCCCCAATCCTGATTTCTTTTTTCTCTTTTTCTGAACCCAATTTTACCGTTTCCAACGGCTCCTTGTGAGGTTCAATGGACCTTTCCTCTTGTCTGAGTAGTCGGGAGATCTCTTTTGGAATTTTGTCGTCATTTTCTTCTTCAGCCTCGAATACCGGGAACTCAAAGTTGGGAGAAGGCATCGGATCGTATGTTTCAACGGGGTTCAAAACAAGCAATCTGCATGACGTGATGATTTGTGTTTAGAAGAGATAGAGAAAATGCAAGTGTGTGCAGTGTTTTATTTAATTTACTGCTTGTTTTTATTTGAATTGTTTTTTAGGAGTACCATTTTCTGAAAAAGCAAAAAGAGAAAACAGCAATTAATGTGGAAATTACAGAACGACGTTATTTTATTAATGAACAATTCGATCCTTGAAACTACAGCCCTATAAAACAAAACTCTGTCGCTTTGGGCTAAGCGAAGAGGGAAATTTACAGAAAGTGGGCCCTATCAAAACATCTGTTTCACCTGGGCAGGGTGAAAGGTTAAAGATGGCAATTACTTTGACTGATGAACGATCTTCGGAACCTCGACGGCAACCCATTGGCGGTGAACTCCTCGGTGAATCACAAAGTCTGGCACCTTCCTTGATTTGTCTTCAGAAATAACGCTGATTTCTGGTGGAGCAGGATCATTGGAATCTGTCTCCCAGGCAGAATTGTCATAGGAGAATTCCCCAGTTGTATTTTGCATAGCATTTGTGCTCTCAGCTACATCTCCCCATCCAGTAGGCTGGATATCTTCAAGCCTGATACGAGAGCTTTCGGGAGCGGTGTACTTGACCATATAGTCGTATTTCCCACTCGGTTGTCCCAAGGTGTCCCAAACTTCTTTGGAACTGGAGGAGTCATCTCTCTCGATGACGTTGACCTCAGGAAAAGCATAGTTGATGAATTCAAGCCCTGCAAATGTTGCAAATTCATCTTCATGTTGAGTAGTTTCTGAATGACCTGAGTGTTGATCCCATGACATGGTGGGGACACAGGTATTCTGTTCAATGATGGCCAGCTGACTTTCGTTACTCGGCTGACTCTCTTGCCTCAAATTTCCTGGGTAAGGTTGCCACGTTGGCAGACCATCCATTGGGCCATAGTAATTATGGTCAAAGCTGTCTTTCATCAGAGTGTCTTCCTCTAATGAATTTGGCGGAGCACGGCATCCTTCCGGATCACAATCTCTATAGATCATTTCGACGTCTGACCTTGGTATAAATCTCGGACTCCGTGCGGGATAGCAAAATGGTATAGGTACCTCATCCTGAGACATATAACCGTCCTCATTAAGATAGGACTTCCATTCTTCATCTGTGTCAGAGGGATCTTCCTCATTGATAGCATGTACTGCTTGAGACACTGGGTGAAGGAAACCTCCACTGTGGAAGAAGTTTTGAAGGGGATGAAGACTTTCATCGTTGGCAGCTGTCTGGGTACGGGTTGCAGAAAAACCAAGACCCTTCTTTGTTTTATTGTCAATAGGACTGACAAGTTGTCCCCATCCTATTGTATCGGTACTCTCGACCGCTTTGATAGCATCTTTGTATGAGGAAATTGAGGTTCCTCCTTTGAACTGATTGTTCTTGCTCACCGACAGTGCTTGGAACTGAGTTCCAATAACCTCCTCGGGTTCTATACCAGTAGACGATGACAAGTTGCTTACAAGCAAGGCTTGTTCCCCGCAGACTGTGACAAGTTGATCGTTCTTGACGAACTTTAGCTTTTGGTGGAGGGTCGAAGTGACCGCTCCAGCCTGATGTATCCAAGGTCTTCCTAATAAACAACTGTACGTTGCCCGGATGTCCATGACCTGGAAAGTGACTTGGAAAGTGTGAGGACCAATAGTTATGGGAAGATCAACTTCGTCGATAACTGTTTTTCTGGATCCATCGAACGCTTTGACGACGACCTCGCTGATTCTCATCGAAGGGCCTTTGAATGATAATTGCATCAAAGTGGACTTCGGCATAACATTCAGGGCTGACCCTGTGTCTACCAGTACGTTGGCTAAAGCATCGTCCTGGCAGTTAATTGTAATGTTGAGCGCCATGTTATGACGGCGACCCTCTTCGGGTAATTCCTCATCACTAAATCCCAAATTATTGCAGGAAGTGATGTTAGAGACAATGCTATTGAACTGTCTGATTGTTACATCCTGTTCCACAAAGGCTTGCCCCAAGACTTTCTGTAAAACCTCCCTGTGCGCTTCTGAACTGAGTAACAGCGATAATACCGAGATCTTTGAAGGAGTTTGTAATAGTTGATCGACAATGTTGTATTCACTCCTCTGGATGAGCTTCAGCATCTCATCATTATTTTTCGAAAGGTCGGGATTACTGGATTGACCGACTGGTAGATCAGGAGTTTCTGTCTAAAGTTACTTTTCCTTGTTAGGTTCTCCAACTCCTCGGTTGAAGATTCTACCGCTCCGTGTTACACGACTGATGTCTGCAATATTCACGACGGAGGGTAATAGTATTTCCTTTCCATTTTCAATTGTCGTTGCACCGTATTTGTAAGGGATAGCCTTAGTTGATTCATACGGTGTTGGTCCCGGCAGATAGATGACTATGGGAACCTTCTGATTTTTCTGACCATCATAATTAATCTCGATCTATTCCCAGTTGGGAACTTTAGATTCGTCAAGTAGAGGGATAATGACAAAAACATCCCTGGTCCTGTGATGACCAGAGATCGTGACAACATCCTCAACTTGCTCGGTAAGGTAGTTCGGCGTCCAGTTGATGGGTCCAGAACCCAGATATGGACGAATCTCTCCACGATCCACCTGACCCTGAAGAGCTGCTCTCACAAAGTAACACCCTTGGTTACTTTCCGAACAGACACCGCAACGTTCATAGTTGTGTGGTGGCACCTGGCCACGCCCACTTTGAATACAATGTAACCTCACTAGGTTAGCTTCCACAGATCGGACATCCTGACTCTGACGCCGAATGGGGTTTCTGTTATTGATACTAATCTGCTGAGTATCTTCATCCATATAAATTGGCATCCACCAGTGATTTAACAAGTGCTGAAGTGCCTCCTGGACAAGGGTACAACCTCGATCATTTTCGCAACCTGCTTTACAGCTTTGATAGTCATGTGATATTAAGAATCTGAGTCGGACCTGCTCAGCATGTAACTCTACCAGGTTGGTATTCATCACGCGAATATCGAAGATCTGAACCATGTTGATTTGATAGGAGTTCCTATCATGGTAGTCTTGGATCCATCCAAGATTCATCTGACACTGGAGGGCCTCCTGTATGAAAGAGCATCCCTATTTGTTTACAGAGCAAGTCAGACAAGAACTGTAATCGTGCCACGGCAGATTATGATACTGGCTTTGCCTTAAATGCATTGCCACCAAGTTGACATTCATCACACGGATATCGTGGTTCTTAATGACGTTAGAATTCGTGTAAACCATGTTAACTCCATGAACTCGGTGCTCTTGGATCCATCCAAGATCCATCTGTTCCTGTAGAGCTGCTTGCACCACAGAACATCCCTGATTGTTTTTAGAGCAGATATCACACTGGTGATAATTATGAGGTGGCACATGGCCATATCCACTCTGTCTACAATGCATCTTGACCAGATTGGTTTTCAACAAGAGTACATCGTGAATTTTATAGACATCGTTAGTCTCTCCTTCTATCAAATTGACTGCAGCCTTCTCATGTTGAGGCAGCGGGTTTGTGAGAACATTAGGATTCGTATCCTTGAAGGATAAGACCCCGCTCCTAACAAGTTTTTGCACGTCGGACTTGAAGTTGAGACAAGTCTCAATGTTATGCCCCGGACCTCCTTGATGATAAGGGCAAGTTTGATCCACCTTAAACCAAAAAGGCGGATTTTCCGGTACTGTAAGAGGAGATTTAGTCTGAATGTGCCCCTTAGCCAGTAGTAATGGAAACAGCTCTGCGTATGACACGGGTATAGGATCAAATCCTGGTGGCCGTGTTGTATGGTTGTTGTTGTATGGAGGACGAGCCTGCTGAAGAGGCTGTTGTGTCCTTTGTTGATCAGGTTGGCTCTGCGCAACTTGAGGTTGATACGTAGGAATAGACGCAGGGTTGATAGCAGGAGTCACAGCTGCCACCGTTTGATAACGTCGCCTTTGCTTTCCGAGAGAGATACTCCCAATATCTTGCTCTTTTTTCTTAGGGAGAGCACTACCGTATTTTTTAGTACCGCTCGTCGATCCAGTGTCTTTTACCAAACATCCTTCTCGGACGGCTTCCTCAAGACGTACGCCCATGCCAACCATTTCGGTGAAATCACTGGGCGCACTGGAAACCATTCGGTCATAGTAAAATTAGCTTAAGGTCTTTAAGAAGATCTTTGTCATCTCTTTTTCCTCAAGAGGTGGACAAATTTGAGCGGCAATTTCACGCCACCTTTGAGCATACTCCTTAAAGGTTTCCTTGTCCTTTTGTGACATTGATCTGAGTTGATCTCTGTCAGGTGCCATGTCCAAATTATATTTGTATTGTTGGACGAAGGCAGTGCCAAGATCTCTGAATGTGCTGATCTTGGCACGGTTTAAACCCATGTACCATTTGAGTGCGGCACCGGTTAAACTATCCTGAAAGTAGTGAATCAGTAGGTCCTGATTTTCCGTCTGAGCTGACATCCGCCGAGCGTACATCACCAGATGGCTTTGAGGGCAAGAGTTACCCTTGTATTTTTCAAAGTCGGGCACTTGAAATTTGTGCGGGACTTTCACATTTGGGACCAAGCAGAGATCTGCGACGTCCTTTCCAAATAGATCCTGACCGCGAATGGCTTGCAGTTCCTTCTGCATTTCCAAGAACTACTCCTGGAATTCCTCCATTCTGTCAAACATAGTTTCCTTCTTACCAGAAGGCGTCTGTGGAATTTGTCCTTCCGGGACAGTGTGCACCACAGGGGGTGGTACCGTGACTACGGTAGTGAGTCTTGGCGTCTCCCGAAGTTTGTAACCTTCAGGAGTCTTCAGTATGCCTCTGGCATCTTCGCTTTCCCTAAGTTTGTAACCTTCAGGCCCAGCGGCTTCTGTTGTGATTCCCTGATCTTCAGTGATCGGCGGAACATATCCTTCCGGGATATAGTTAACAGGCATACCCCAAGGATGATCTTTTGGTATTTGATACCTAGGATCATACTTCTCCACTATGGGCGTCGAGGTGATCTCTGAGATCACAGTTCTTTGTAGCTGAGCTTCTGCCATGGCTTGCATGTCGTTACGAAGCTTTCTCATATCCTCTCTTAGAGCGTCGATCTCTTCTTTCAACTCTCTGTTTTCTTCCTTAAGATCATCCATCTTTTTCTGACGATGGGCCCGAGTATTGTACGAATGAGACAGTTTGACTCTAGAACCGAGACACAAACGTGAGATTCGTAGGTAAGAAGAATACGCGATGTGAGAATGATGAATGCAATGATTATATTAATTGTTTAAGGTTTAATCAAAATAAACTTCGACAATTAGATTGCAAATATCAAACGGTGGGGAAACCCCTTTTTATTGAATTCAAAGGATTACAGAAATGGAAATACAGTAGATTACAAGGTGCAGAAACAGAAACCTAAACTAATGGGTCCCGAGTCCTCTCTGAAGAGAAATCGGGTGCTGATTCTGCTATCTTCCTTTTCTTTGACCGGGGCTCTTGGGCCGTTGTCGGGTTGTCATTCCTTATCCTGATTATCCACAGCATGTTGCTCCAAAATTTCTATCAGAGCATCCATATCTTTCAGTAATTGCTGTATTTTGATGCACTCTACGTCGAGGGTGCGGTACTTGTTCTTCCAAGACCTTTTCTCCTTTTGAACTTTGTTGAGAGTATTCTGAAGCTTTTCAGTTTCCGTCATGAAGTACATGACAGATTCCCTCGGCGGAAGAATTCTGTAACGAGGATAAGGCATTTTTAGCTTGAGAGCTCTAGTTTGTACCCAGTGGAGGTAAGGCTCCACCGAGACACAGTCTGGTTTTCCCAGAGACTCTCGTCCTTTCTTATGAACATGCTTCCAAGCGTGCACTATTTCCATCTTTAGTGCTCTGTCGTTTTCTCCTTCCTTGAAGAAAAGACCTTCCAGATGAACACCCCGTGGGACGTGTCTCATCGGGTATCCAAATTGACGATGAACGAGAACTGGATGATAGTTGATTCCTCCTTTAGTTCCTATAAGGGGTACGTTGGGGAAGTTTCCACAATGGTCAATGATCCTGATTCCATCATAAATCCTATTACACCAATCTATGTCAGAGTTGGTAAGAGACATGATCTTCTGCGACCAACGTAAGGCACTCTTATAATCCCAAAAAGCAGCAGTCTTGGGCAAGTGAGAGATAAACCATTTGTAAAGCAGAGGTACACAGCATGTGATCTCCCCTCCGCTGTACAAATTTCCCAAGTGTATAGAATGATACGCATCTGTGAGCAAAGTCGGTACAGGGTTTCCAATGAGAAAAACCTTAATGGAGTTGATATCAACGAAATTATTAATGTTAGGAAACAAAAATAACCCGTAGGTGAGCAAGACAAAGACGCTTTCAAAAGCAGTCACGTTTCCTATACTGGCAAAATACAGGGCCTTCTTTGTCAAGAACTGGGCTGGCAAACCTTGGATGCCACCCTTGGTAGTTAGATGAGTCCTGACCTCATACTCGTCCAAATGAATTGCTCTTGCAATGGTCTGATTCTTTGGAATTTCTTCCAGTCCAGAAAATGGAGCTTGATCAGTAATGTGTAGATCAATCAGATGAGAATACTCCTCCAGCATTGGTGCGAGCTGGTAATCTGGGAATGTGAAACAGTGATAAACTGGATCATAAAACTGAATGAGCGCATCCATGATTCCCTCAATCACATGGACTCTTAACAGTGGTAGAAAATCTCCGTGCTTGGCTCTGAAAGCCTCTGGGTTAGTGATCATCCTCGCTAACCTTCTCAAATCCTCTAGCTTTGGAACCTTAAAGGTATAACTATGAGTTCTCCTTCTACCGAAATCCATTAGCACAATCCTTTTCTCTGATATTTGCAATCACAGTCTTAGTTAATTTGAAAAATAGAGAGACTAGAAGAGAAGAATTTTTTGAATGTTTTAATGTTTTTTTAAATGAATGCATGAATGCAACACACAAAAACATAGAAAAAACATGGGGTCAAAGGGTCGTTGTTATGAAGTCAAGGCTCTACCCATCCCCAAAGGTTTATACTAAGGTGATTTTTGTACCTGTACTCATTATCATCAGCTCCTCCCAAGAAAGCAAAACAACAAGCGGATCGCCAGCGAGTTGTAGAGCGATCTTAGAGTAAGTGACATTCACCGAGAATAGATCACCAGCCTCAAATGAGGGTAGTATCGCGTAACAACTATTCCCGATAGTTTCCGCACTACAAAAGGGTTTGGCTCCTCAGCTTCTCAGACATCACAATCGGCCCATTGTCTAGGTGAGAGAATGGGTTGCATTGGTCAGCCTTCACTGAGGTTGATGGTCGACCCCGTCGCCATCACTTATCTTAAGTGTATACTCGATCTTTCCACATGCGGCATCACACGCATTCCCATTAGCAAAAAAATAAACACGTATAGCAATTAGGAAAAGCAGTATATATATTTGTCCTAATCATCCTAGACTTTTAAAAGCTAAGAATCTTAAGTTCCTGACAGAAAATGGTTTCCCGGCGGAGTCACCAATCTTTGGTTTCATTCCAAATTAACGGCGTTTTGACTTAAGATCCTAGTGACGTCAAGGTTTCCACAAAAAAGAACAAGATCCCTAAAGAGACTAATCCGTCCCCAGCAGAGTCGTCATTTTTCTGTAGCGAGTGATTTTTGGATGTGGTTGCGAAGCACGATCGCTCTGGTACTACAACTCGATTCATTTTTATCCTATTAAAGCTGATGAAGGAAGGGAAATAGATGTCTCCAACTAACCCTGCTTGCATACTGAGATTAAACAGTCAAAACTGTTGGTTTACAGATGCTACAAAGATTCGGAGTTTCTCCTAAGTTTATTTTGTTTACGAGGGGTGCTTTAGTCTATTGGTTGAGATGTTAGGACGGATATATATATGAAAGTATGGGATTTTGGGTTTTTGTTTAGTGTGCTCGCTAAGATTTTTCTTTCAATCTTATGCCTACGTATTCCCGTTTACCGAAACAGGGAAATCAGAGCGTTCGTAGTTCCTCCTATTCTATGGGAGGAAATGGTTGTTTTGGTGTCTTGTTCAAAGCCCAAGACGTGAAGCGAAAGGTGATTTGTATCTTGTTCAAAGCCCAAGATGTGAAGTTGAAAGGTCTCAACTTTAGAGAGAATTTGTCATCTCTAAAGAGGGGTTTGTCTGTTACGACTGTTTATAAAGGAGAATTACTTTAACCGGGATTTGTGAATCCGGCAATGCCATAATTTCCTTTATAGGGGATTTCGACCTGAAGGAGAAGACTTTAACTCAGTTTAGAGCAACGCACTACAAGAAAATTGGCAGATTACGACGGTTATTATGGAAGGTTAGGACGGTTAAAACCGTCGTAATTTTCAATTCACGACGGTTGCAGCACTGTTGTAGAAACGTGCGTCGCGAGGCTATTTTACGAAGGTTTGTAAAACCGTCGCTCCAACTGCCGTAACATTCCGCGACGGTTTTGAAACAGCCTCAAATATATGATTACGACGGTTGTAACCGCCATAATTATATAATATAAATTTCAATGAAAATAACGACGGTTGTAACCGCCATAATTAAATAATATATATATTTCATTTAAAACAACGACGGTTATAACCGCCGTTAATTGTATTATTTTATAAAAAAATTAAAAATTTCTACATTAGCTGATTGAAAGAGAATTTACAAAAGTTATTATACAATAGCTGAGAAATTCATACATATACAAAGAGTATAATGTAATTAACTCTAACACTAACAATCTGTACAATCAGCATATCAAAAAATGATTAAAACTAATCAAAGTGTTAAACTAAACTACTATGTAAATAAATAAATCACAATTTGGTCACTTCTTCAACGAGAAGTTATTACAAATGATACATACTGATCCATCTGATGTAGTGTTGTATGGCATGTCTCCAGACTGGAACTCCGTATCATGTGGAATCAACTGAAAGGAGAAAAAAAGGTCTCATAAAACAAAAATATACGATAATGTACAAGTTGAAGTCTTTTGAATCTGAAAACTAACCAAATTATAAAAGAAATCAAACAAAAGAGACAAATCTAAAATTATCCAAAAATAGTAAATGCAGCTAGGACTCAAACTAAAATTATAACTTTATCTAAAGGATTGTGTTCTAGATTTCTAGTAACCATAAAATGGCCAATTCACCCATAATTTTAAAAGCCTGACTAGCTAGGACAATCTCTTCCCTCATACAGTAACAAAACAGTGTGTTATCAAAACGAACCATCTGACACAAAATGGAGTGTGTACATGAAATATATTAGCTATATAAAACTCCTTAAATAGGATAGAAACAACCAGCTATGAAGATCAGGAACAACCTTTTGTGCAACAATCTGGTATTTATCCAGAGCATCCCTTGTAGAGAAGGATGATTCCAAGAAGCTACTTCCAATGCGCTCCACGGCACCTGATGAAACAAGTGGCTGGGAAGAAGCTCCAGATTCCTTGCAATAACACAAGCAGATTTAGACGCCATTTGTGATACATTACGAATAAATGAAATTGTGATGCTTATATAAAATTCTCACTTTCACAGCATCTGAAGAATCCACTGCGTGCAACTCAGGGGTGGAAGAAGTTGAAGGAAACGAGGCAACAGAGTCTTTCTCCATACTATGTTGGGAAACATTGTCGGCTGCTCTAATGTTAATTGAGGCACTGAAATATTAAACGCAGAGTGTAAATAAAATTAGACTTGTTGAGTTTTAAATAAATCACCATACTGAACAAAATTAAGCACCTATAATGTGGAGTAAAATTAGGTTCTGGCATATCATCTATTGGTCGAGAGAGCCCCTCATATCCTGTGGTTAGAGAGTAGCCAGGGCTTATCTGTCCTGATGCAGGAGCACTGGTGCCAGTAATACCACTATTAGCAGATTGAACAGAAACACTAGCGGACATTGAATGTGAACTCTGGCTGGACTGGTTCTGCCAAGGAAGCCGAACAAATAATATTTTAACACATAAGGAAGAATTGAATACCTTATAGACACGTTGTTGTGACAGGGACAACTGATCAGGTTTAGGGCGGAGGGGCTCTGAAACACCACCCATAGAACCTTGTGGATACAAGTTTGCATCAAAAAATGTAGAACCCATACCTTCTCGTTGCTTCTTTCTCAAAGAAAGTTGTTGACTAATCTCTGTATCGATGGTGTTTATTGCCTACAAAGTAGCATGCAGCATCGAAGTTAACAAACAGTAGACAGACAAAGACGTGTGAATTTCCTAGAAACGATTACAATTAACCTATTTTTATCATAGCTACTAGTATTAACTAATTACTAACTCCGTAAGTAATTTATCAAAACTATGAAGTTACAAGTTGTATCCCTCAGCGACACTCGCACAAGGCGAGATCAGGGGAGGGTACATCTATGTATATCCACCTCCCAAGAGGATTTTTATTTGAACCTGACCTCTAAATCACAAGGAAGCAACCTTACCAATTCACCTAGGCTTGCCCTCCATGAAATCACAAAAAAACAATGTTATACGCATTACCCTAAAACATGTATTTCCTTCACTGTAACACCAACATGTAGGTTCTTGTGACCAATTAGGGGTTCCAAAATACAAGTTATACAACTACCATAAGTTTCAGTAATTAAATAACCATGGTTCGAATACATATAAAATTATTATATCAGAGAACCAATATAAGCATTATTTTCCTTACTACCAGCATTGCCACAAATAACTACAACTACAGGAAAAGCCATCAAGAAGAGCTAACCCTGTCAGTGGCGGCATGTTCAATTACTGCACAACCAAGATCTAGATTATCATTGGTAACAAGTTGCACAGCTTGTTCTAAAATTTCGTTTCCAATATTTAAACTCTGAAGTGAAGTCTTCAGTTGATTTGATATTGATGTCCGTAAAGGTTCCTAGAAGAAATAGATTCAACAAGTAGCAGAATATAAAAAGCCAATAAAGAGCCAATAAAAGAAATCATCCCAACAGAAATTGCTCGATATATAAAAATAAATAAAAGGGTTGGATAATGGTCATATTTCAGTGCATTACTTTGCATGTCACATGAGCCAAACTCCTAGCCAGACTAGCAATCATCAAGTGTGCCGCATTTTTAATACGTTTCTCCTCTGATTCCATAGCATAATCCTGTAAATGCATAAATTTAAAAAAAAATCAATTTGAGTATAAGTTATTTCTGAGATTAAGGCTATCAGTTAGAACTTGAAACAAGACAACAGTTGTTTCTATATGCCACCAATTAACCCATAACAACGATGCATCAAGAGAATTATTAACTTCCAGCTAACATATTTCCACTTCACTCACCAAATGTCTATAAAAAGAAAGCTATTAACATAATTGGAAAAATATAAATAACAAGTCACAACATTCCATTGTAGCAAATATTAAATTAGGTAACGCAAAAAATAGAATTGCAAAACCAAGCAGCGGGAAGTAAGGATCTGACTTCTCTAAAGCGAGCAGTTCACTTTTGAGTCTAAAGTAATATCCATTGTTGGCCATGGCGGATGGAGGACCATGGCGGAGAACCAAAATCCCGCCATACCAGACGATATTTACCATTGCGGCGAGCCCAAAAACCGCCATGTATATCCGCCATAGCAGCCATGGCGCCACTATTTAAAGGCACATAGTAGGAAATCATAAGTTAGTAGAAATAACAACCATTGATTTTCCCACTTTACTATCTACTATAGTGGGAGCCAATTCGAGAAGCATGGTTCTACTGAAATGTCAACCTTTAAAACAAGTTGCTTTGTTGTCTGGGTTACTATGGAAACGCTACGCTGCACAATACTGGACACTATTTCTTTGATGGCTCTGTCCATTGCAATAGGTACCGCTCTGTAATAGATATATAAAGTTAGACCATCACAAAAACATGGACAGGAACCTGAAGAATATAGCAAGAACATCATACCTTTGAAAATGAATCTGTAACCCAAAACCACTGAGCTTTGGATTTATAATAACATGAGTTCCAATAGTATGTATCTGTGTTGGGAGCTATAAACATTTTAAAAAAAATCATATTATGAAATAGTATGTATCATATGTTGTCTCCTCTCGAAGATACAATTAGAGATGGATAAGTTCATAATCAATAGGTAATAGTGCTTGCTTGGTGACAAGTTCAACTATGAAATAACATTTAACTTGGTTTAGTAACATAAAAATCCTTACCAAATATGCATGCAACAGACCATATATCCACTGCCATTGGGTAATGGGTAGCAACTAAAAGGACTTCAGAAGCTCTGTACCACACAGTATATGAAAATGACAAAATTTTGCATCAGAAGCATTTAAGCATTTAACATACACCATTAAAAAAAAGAGCTACTGACATTTACCAATGTATTGTCTATTATCATGTTATGCCAACATGTTAATTAATTTTCAAGAAAGTACCTAATGTTAGGACAAAATCACTTAGATGTATTTACATTCAATCTCTTTAAGTTTGATGGATTTGTTGCTGTTGGGGTCAATAGCTTTTGAGCAAGAGGCATGATGCGTGTTTAGTCCTCACCAACTTCCCAACAACATTTTCGCGCGACTTAACTTAAAAAAAAGCGTCGTCGATACGTTACCGTTTCCACTAAACTAGCAAAGCTTGCATCAGCATCGTACAATGCAACCTTACTTCCTCGTATATTAAGAGATATTGTCCCGCAACACTTTCATTGTTGATGATATTTTTTTAATTGCAGCAACATGGAATTTAACAGTAAGAATGAATGGTGACATTATTAGATATCAGAAGCAAAAAAGTGGTTTCTGCAAAAAGTTTAAGCTTTTTATAAACAAGAACAGTAAACATGCCTTTCTGCGTATGTCCTGTCATAAAACTCAACAGATTATAATGATGTTCGGGTAACATTCACCTGAATGGAAAGTTTGAACAGGCCCCCACAACAGACCTCTGCAGAAAACAATAAATACAAACAATGAACACGATAACTGTTATTCGACTACAGAGCTGTTGCGATTATTGAGTATTATCGAAAAGATTAGGGTTTACGGTGTAGGCTTTAAACACTGCGCTCCATATTACAAATTAGCCATTATCTATAACGAAATTGAGAATTAGGGTTATGATATAAATGATTGGGAAGCATCTATAACCATGTATGAGCTTGTGATTTTTATAGAAGTAGAAAAACAACATTTTAAACTGAAAAAACTAGTATATAAGTAGATGAGAATTAAACCTGCAACGTTTGAACTATCTCATCCAATAAGAAGATTCCCAAGTGTAGCAACAAGAGCAAAATCACAACCTCTATATTCTCGAATTTGAACAAGAAAGTGAGAAGACTATCAATGTTTTCTACACTCCAAACACGTCATATGGGAAGACGAATGATAGAGAGGTTGTACCAGCGGAGGGTCGCGTGAGGTGAACAAGGTTTCAAGCGGAAGAACACATTAGGGGAACAAGGGTTTCCAATGTTAAGGGTTCAGAAGTGAGATTGTAACAGAAATTGAAACTAAGTTCTCAAATGAAATTGATTTTGAGGATGAGAGGTGAATGATACGAGGGAATCGAATTTTAGGTGGGAGATGAAAAATTTTAGGTTAAATTTGATATTAGGAAGGAATGAGTCGCGGCATTTGTGAAGGGAATGGGAGGACGACGGGAAGGTTCACCGTCGTGAAACATAAATTTTGGGTATATAGTTTTGAGTTTAATTTTTTGATATATAGTTTAATTTTAATACTTTAATTTTGTGTATAATATTTTGAGTTTAATTTTTTTTTTAATTAAAGTTTTATTTTTATTTTTTGATTTAAATTAAAGTTTTATTTTTGTATATATAGTATTTTAATTTTTATAATTTAATTTTGATATATAAAATATTTTAATAAAATTAACTATAATTTCTAAAACATTTATGTATTTTGAGTTTAATTTATTATTATAATTATATTTTATAAATTTTTATAGTAATTTATTTATTTAAAATACATAGATTAATTTTTAGTCCTCACAGACAAATAATTTTAGATTTGTCATTGGTTATAGAATGTTGTAGTATAGATATTGCTATTATATTGTAAATAAATAATTATAATAATTATTTATTAAAATTAATTAATAAATTTAAAAGGTTGGAAAATAAAAATGAAAGAAAAAAGTGGGAAATTAAAGGAATAAAAAAAATAGTGATTATGATTGGCTAAAGTAATTGCGACAGTTCTCCTTAACTGTCGCGAGTGTGGAAAGAGGGCGGTTCTTTGGTAACTGTCGCAATTATTTTATGCAACATGCCTAAAAAATCTGCGACGGTTGGCTCAAGCCGTCGTGACAACTGTCGTAGTCCAGGAATAAGGACGGTTTTTTGATAACTGTCGCAAAAAACTACGACAGTTGACCCTAACTGTCGCGACAACCGTCGCAATCCAGGAATAAGGACGCTTTTGTGATAACTGTCGCAACTCAAGTGTCGTAAATCTCCTTTTTTCTTGTAGTGACGCTATCTTTCCTTAGGAATTTCTCATACTAAAAGAGGGACAGTGGCATGGATGTAGATGATCTAGAGGCTTGCCGCTTACAGCGATTAGATGAAGGGGAAGGAGTTGTTGATGTTTGTGTACTGTGAACGAGGCACAGCTTTGATGCTAGAAGGTTAATTGGATCAACCAGTGGTTTTCTTATACAAAGCCTAAGAGGAGGCTATTACGTGTCTCGTACAAAGCCCGAGAGAGAGGCTAAAAGGTTTTGACTCGACGATGGAATCTTTTGGTATCTCGTATAAAGCCCGAGATGGAGGCTATTTGACTCAACAAGAGAGTTTTTTTGTATCTCGTACAAAGCTCGAGATGGAGGCTCTTGTTTGTTTGGCTCAATAAGAACCTTTTTGTATCTCGTATAAAGCCCGAGATAGAGGCGAAAGGGGTGATTGACTCAACAAGGGAGTCTCTTATGTGTCTCGTACAAAGCCCGAGAGAGAGGCTAAAATTGTAACTCCGCTGGGGAGAATCATTGTATAAAGCCCAAGAGGAGGCTAACTTCACGGGAGAAAGATCTTTATACAAAGCCTAAGAGGAGGCTGTGGCGACTGTTCAGTTAAGTGACAGGTCCAGTAGACTGATTATTAAAGAGAAAATCAGTTCTTATATGAGCAACACTGTACTCAAGGATTTAATTCAAGGATCCGGGTTATTCCTGTTCTTTAAGGAAGTGGGAAATTCGAAGGGTATTGAAATTGTCCGAGTCTACGGGGTTCCTTCCTATTCTTGAAGGGGTCACTTGAGAATGTCTGTGAGACTCAAGGAGATTAGACTGTCCAAGTCTAGAGTGTCATCTTTTGTACTGTGCTTTGAGAAACAGTAGTAGACTCTATGAAAGGACTGTTCTATGCAGATGACTAAGTTCTGTTCCTATACCTCTAGGAGGTCGTCGGGACAATTTGTACGAAGCCCAAGAGGAGGCTAGAAACTTTTAAGAAGCTGATCGGTCCTTGTATTAAGCCCAAGAGGAGGCTATCATTCCCGGAGGAAGAGATCATTATACGAAGCCTAAGAGGAGGCTGTGAATACTTCTAAGAAGCCGTAGGGTCCTTGTACTAAGCCCAAGAGGAGGCGGGGTTGCTTTTAGGAAGCCTGTGGGTCCTTGTACGATGCCCAAGAGGAGGCCGATGCTTTTAAGAAGCCCGTGGGTCCCCAAACCCCGAGAAATTCAAGGCAAGCTATTCACAAGGAATAGATCAAGTCAGGAAAGTTCGAGAATTTGGAAGAAACTCAAAGATGCCATTCACGGAGAATACATTCATCTCTGGGAATAGAGTTTCTTGATAATTCCTAATGAGGACAGCCGAAGAGAAGACTATATCTGGTGATCCTATTGGGGATCTAGTTGTCTATTTCTACGACTAAACGAAACGGCGTCACCTAGTTCTAGACGTAGTGGCCGGGAAAACTCTAAATATCTATACTATTATTACTCAGTTGATATGAGTTTATGAAAGAAGACTTACAGCGAAACAGCCCCACAATACAGTTATATGTATATGAAAGCGGTAAATGAAAGCATATAAATACTTACTCGGTTGTAGAGCTTCCATGCTGTTTGGTTAGTTGTTCAACAAAGAAAGATTGAAAACAACAGTATATTCAAAATCAAAGGAGAAATTGCTTTGAAAAAGAAATATTTGGGGCTTACAACTCAAGGAGAGGCCCAGGGTTTTATCAGTGAGCGCACTGTTTAAATTTGTACAGAGGGACTTATACAAGTGACTGAGGCCCAAAAAGTTTTCTGTACAAAGGGATGGGTCTTACACTCTCTCAAGAGGCCCAAAAGGTTTAAAGAAAAAGAGTGGGACTTATAACACGAGGGTAGGCCCAGATGATTTTTCCGTTTGAAATGGCGATCGCGCCGAGATTTTCTTTTAACACGAAGGGACTTATACAATAAGTGAGGCCCAAAATTTTTGGTTAAAAGGGGGTTGGGTCTTACACTCTATTAGAGGCCCAAAAAGTTTTAAATGGGTCTTATAGCTCGAGGAGAGGCCCAAAAGGTTATTTTTCAAAAGGGCGACGATCGCGCCGTTTGTTTTTGACGGTATCGGGACTTATACAATACACTGAGGCCCAAAAATGATTTGGTCAAAAAAAGAATTGGGTCTTACACTCTATTAGAGGCCCAAAGTGTTTGAAAAAGTTTGATGAGGGTTGACTTAATCCAAAAACCGTAATTTGTTTTCAAAATGTGTTTTAATTAAATAAAAATTCAATTAAAATGATCAAAATTGTTTAACATAGGAAAAACAAATTGTAATATTGGATTAATGCTTCAAAAATTAAGTATTGACCTACAAAATAATTAGAAAGCATTAAAAGTTGCAAAATCAAGGTGGAAAAAATATTTTAAATGTCAAAAACAATTAAAACATTAATTCTTTGTAAAAATATCAATTATATAAAAATAAATAATATTTTTGGGATTTTTTGGGAAAATAAAATATTTTAACATTTTTGTGAATTATTAAAAAAAGAATCAACTCAAAATCATTAAAACTCAGAGAGAAATTAATTTTTGAATCAATTAAATAAAATCACAAAATTCAAATATTTGAATTTAGGAAAAATGGCGCCAAGAACAGCTGAAGAACACGCGCGTGTTTCAGCTTGGCCCAGATTTGCATTTTCTCTCCAATCTCACTGAATACTTAATCATATCATGTAATCCACATACCAATCAACTCGTTTCAACCTCACGATCATGTCTATGGTATTTAATTTCATTTAAATTAAACATATAACAAGAAATCATGAAAAATCCTCAAGAACCCTAATTTCTGCATGAAGGCTAGGATTTTTGATACACGATTCAAACAAAGCAATTACTTGAGGGGAAACATTCCATGCATGATTATGAACATTTGGCAAAAGTATTGTGCGAGGAAATATGCATAGATTGAGAGATGACCAAGTTTAAGCTTACCTCTAGGTCGTAACAGCAAGAGCAAATTGATTTCTGAGTAGGAGGTGTTACAGATGGATTGTGATGATCTGATAAGCTTCCCTACACCCTATGGAGTGTGTTTGAATGCTTGGACTTGACTGAGAATGGCTGGATCACTTCATGGCATCTCAACTGCACTTTGGTTAAAACCTTGAGCAATTGACCGGTGATTCTGAGAAATCAGTGTTCCAGTTGTTGTTTAAGTGTTTAATCATCTCACATATGATGTATATGAGGTGTGTGTGTGATTGGTTTGAGTGGAATTGCTCTCTAATGAAAAACCCGATAGTGACTTGCTAAGAAAGGCATTTTTTAGAGTGATAAGTGGTTTTTGAGAAAGTCAAGTGTTGTAGGCCTTTGGTGTACTTAAACTGATCACAATTGAGCTCTATTTATAGTAGAGCAAGCTTGTTTTGGGATCCACAGTGAATGGCAACTGCAGCAGGTGTTTGTTCAATGTTGGCCAATGGAAATCCAAGTCTCCTCTAGCCATTGACTAGAGGTTAGGGCACAGGGCTGTGGTTCCCTTGGTCTTGGATAAGTCTTGACTGAATTCAGTTGCAAATGGCTCAGTCCATGCCACCTTGATGCTTCCATTGAATGCTCCAATCCAAAATTGGAGTCTTGTCCCTATTTTGGCCATTCTAGGTTCAACATGCTATTTCTTGTTCCAAAGACTTTGGAGGCTTGGCTCAGTGATTGTCCCCTTTAGATTCAATCCTCTGAGGTGTGCAAGTGGATAGGAGCATTTGAATTTGGCTGATTTGGCAAATCGAGCAAAAATGCAAATTCTGCCTTGGCTTGGCAGATTTCAGCAAGGCAACTTTCCAATGTCATATCTCATGACTCAAATTGAATTTGGTAATGTTCTTGGCCATTTTGGAAAGCCCTTACATGATACAACAACTGTTTGAACATATTTGGTTTTGATCTCTTTTGAATCCAAGTGAAAAATCCCCCTACATTTGGTAAAAAGTAGGGTAAAATCTGACTTAGTGAAATTTTCACTAAGTGTTGGAACAAAGTGACTTTTCTTGATTTTGATCACTCCATAACTCAAAATCCATGAGGAGTTGGAATTAGGTCTAGTTTAAGTTTTTGTAGAGGGCAGTGAGATCTACAAATCAAGCTTTGGATGGGAGAAAATGGCTTTGTGATTTAAGAGTTATGGTCCTCCAAAGTTGGTACCCTAGCCACTTTATTTTTAGCTTAGAAATTTTTCTAAGTTTTTAATGGTTACCCCTTTAACAAGTTACCCAACTTTTATTGATTTTTCTTGATGAATGATGATTCAAATCATACATTAACATCATTTTAGGGTTAAAAATCCATTTTGGTGAAAAATCTCAAAAAGTCAAAGTTGACTTTTGTGCACAGTTGACTTTTTATCAGATGAATTCCAAATTGTGCAATTCTTCAGGAAATCATGTCCTTGACCTAAATCAAACTTGATGGACATGTTCCATGGGTGTCATAGGGTATATTGATTCATGTCATAGAGCTTGGGAGCATGTCCTGGTCAAAAGTCAAAGTTACAGTTGACTTTTTCCTTAAAACCCTAACTGTGGTGTAGATGAAATTGAGACTTGTTGATCAAGCTTCTTGGATTAATCCATTGTTGTAAATGGATCAATATATTTCATTAGAGACCCTCAAACCCTCTCTTGAGGTCTTGGCTCATGATTTGCCCTAAAAGTCAACTTAGGGGTGAATTAGGTCAAGAAACCCTAATTCCTGATTTTTGATGAATGCACCCCCTGAGGCAAAATTGACTTGATGATTGGGTCCATGAGGTTCCATGGAGTATATTAGGTTATGTTTTTGATCATTGGCTTGTGCCCAGATGAAAATTTTCCATCTGGAGGCCCTGGTCGACCAAAACCCTAATTTGGTGACACTGTCGATCTTGAGACTTGATCCACCTAGAAGGGAGCAGCCTTGTGCTTGATCCTTGAAGTGGGAGTCCTCTTGATCCATTGTGGATGTTTGAGAGGTTAGACAAGTTGAAGATCATGTCATTCCTTGATTAATCCTTTGTCTAAGCACTCAGAGAGGGCTTGAAACCCTAATTCTGATTGTAGTGAATGCTCACTCATCTTTGGGGAGACTGATGAAGTATGATGGTACATCCATATTGTGGTGATGATTTCCACAATGATGAGAAATCTAAGTGGTCAAAATTTGGGGTATGACAGATGCCCCTATTTAATCTTCTTGGACACGAAGGTGTGAATGACGAAGGTATTCGGGCATTCGGGGTGCAAGAGGATTAAATATCGGAATACCCGAAATTTTGACGGTGTCTATGAATGGTAATTCACGCATTTATCTTCTTTTGCTAAGCAATGATGCTTAGAAAAGGTAAACTTCCCCTCGATCCTGGTCTTCAGCCAAGGAACTGGTCTTAGTTTCTGATTTAAACTTCCCCTCGATCCTGGTTTCCTACCGAGGAACTGGTCTTAGTTTCTGATGTAAACTTCCCCTCGATCCTAGTTTCCTACCAAGGAACTGGTCTTAGTTTATGATTAAAACTTCCCCTCGATCCTGGTTTCCTACCAAGGAACTGGTCCCAATTTCTGATTTAAACTTCCCCTCGATCCTGGTTTCCTACCAAGGAACTGGTCTCAGTTTCGGTTGTAAACTTCCCCTCGATCATGGTTTCCTACCAAGGAACTGGTCTTAGTTTCTTTTGTCAATAAACTTTATTGATAAGGGACGCTATTTGTAGCGGTCTTCCTCCAACTTCTCGCCGAATTTTCTTGGGGAGATGCCGTTTGACGGAAAAACTCTGATGTCAGACTCGCTGGGAGGACCCAATCGTCTGAATTGTAGAGGTGTACAAACTTCTCTGTTGGAGATGCCATTTGTTGACTCTACTTGGGGAATGCGAGTCCCTTGAGAGACTGCTTTCGCTTAGGGGTCTTACATCATACTTTTCTCGGGATCTTCCCGGAGAAATGCCATATGATGGGATCCAATTTTGAGGTGCCGATGACTTTTTCATCAGTGGGTTTTTTCAGAGAAAAACTGCCGTACTGCTGAATCTCCGATTACGAGGCTTTCTCTCAGGATTTTCTTTAATCTGGGAAAACAAGGATATCATCTTCAATAACGAAGAGTGATGTTAACTGAGGGCTCTCTGGTCTTTCAGAGGTTCAAGTTATCAAAGTGGTCGAGGACCCCACTTCAATCCAGAAATAAAACTGGAGGAGAGAGAATGTTCAGACGTAACACTTCCTGACGAGGAAAGGGCTGACAACTCGATCGAGAGGACTTTTATCACTAGGGGACAAGGTCGACTAGAGTGATAGTGATGCAATATGAAATATGAATACAAATCAGTAATGCATGATGTATGTATGTATATGCTGACAAAACTGACGCGACATATAAACTGACAGGTGACCACGACTGGATACTCGGCCATCACGGGGCGAAGAAGTATCGTTGGTTCAAGATAGCAATTCCGCCTTGCTTAGGAGAGATAGTCCCTGTTGTGAGCTATGTTGGTCGGGCTTAGGAGATAAGAACTCGGTCGAGGCGTGTCAGACGAAACAAGGTCTCTGACATAGTTGATCCCTTCATTCAGGCGTACTGGGTTAGAAGGAGTACTTTGATTCTGCACTTTGAAGTTCGCTTACTTCTGGAGAAGCGACCAATGTTCTTCTGATGTTTAACAGTCAAAAGAAATTACCATCTTTATTTTAAAAGCAGAAAAAGTTTTAACAAGTAAATTCATTTTTGTTTTATTTCAAGAATCACTAACAACATCATTCTGTAAAGCTAAAACAAATAAGAATTACAAACAAAAGCACAAGGGCTCAAATTTTATTGATAAGATGGAGATCATCCAAACGTGTGATTCCAAAGAGTATTTACAAAGTTAGAAAATGGTAATTTACAGGGAAAAGGGCTACGTTGAAACATAACGACCACTATCCTTCTACCAACTTTGAATTCGGGGCATCCTGAGCTTCTGTCGAAGATGACCTCTGCTGCAATTGCCATTCACTATTGATCCCAAAAAACTTGCTCTACTATAAATAGAGCTCATTTGTGCTCATTTTGAGTACACCAAAGCCATCAAACAGATGCTTTCCTCAAAATCCCTCTCTTTAGGCCAAAATGCCTTCTTTAGCAAGGTAACTTTGAGTTTTTGAGTTAGAGAGCATTTCCATCACAACTCATGATCATAGCACCTCATAAACATCATATGTAGGTGATCCAAACTATCTAAAGTGACCTGTAACACCAAAATCACAAAGTCGTCTCTCAAAACCTCAAAATAGGCCTTTTGTGCATTTTTCAAGCCATGTATTGATTCAGTCACTTTCCAAACCAGATAAAACCTCAAACACACTTCAAATAACATCCTTGAACTGTCCCAAATGGTTCCCCCCATCTGGAACACCATTTGAGAGAGTTGTTATTTTGGTCATTTTAACCCCTTTTGCAAGAAAGGGCCAGTTTGTGTTTTTGCAGGTTCCAGCTGATTCCAACCATCCTAAAAGCTTCTAAGGGATCATTTGAGAGTGTCCAAAGCATCAAACCATTTCTGGAACAAGAAGTTTGGCAGATTGCACAGAAAACTCCAAAAGCTCAAAAAGAGGTAAGCATCATGACTTGAACTTTCCAAAATATGCATTGCTTTGAAGTTCACTGATCATACACACCTCATACATGTTATATATGTTGTGTTTGAGCCAATTCATCATGTAATTCATGCCTGTATCAAAGTGTAGCATAGAAAATGCAATAATAGGCCTTTTTCAAAACCACTATCGGGTTTTGAGGAGGGAGCATGATCTGAAAAAATACCACCACCATTGGATTCCTTGTGAAATTCTAGGCCAGATGCATATAAATTTTGTACCCAACCATTGAGAAATGAGAAAGTTATGGACCTTCCCGTTTCTTGGCAAAACTTGCCTTGCCTTGACCAGGCCTAGAAAACAAGGCATGCCTTGTATATTTGTGGTTTCACTTCAAGCAATGGATGTATCACCACCCCAGTGGTAAGGCGCGCGCCCTATAACCTTGAGGTCGTGGGTTCAAACCCCATCCATGCCATTTTGTGTTTTCTCACATTTTGCTATTTTTTCCAATATTTTCATGTTTTATTAATTAATTGGAAAATTAATAACTCCTTCAATTTTAATTATTTTTTATTGGTTCTTTTTGCAAAAATCACAAAAATGTTGAAATATTTTATTCCACAAAAAAATTAAGTTTATATTATTTATTTAATATAATTAGTATTTTTGTGAATAAATTCCTTTTTAATGTTTTTAAACATTTTAAAAGTGAATATTTACTTTGAAAATCAAAACCAAGTGAGTTTTAATTCACCTTGTGATTAATCCCTCATTTTTCAAAACTAAACAAAAATCACAAATGGTTTATTCAAACTTATTTGGTATTTTATTTGATTTTCTTTAAATATTTACTTTTAAAGAATGACAAATTAGGGTTTCTTTGACTTTCACCCTCATCGAATAATTTCAAACACTTTTGGACCTCTAATAGAGTGTAAGACCCAATCCTTTATAAATACAAAACTTTTTGGGCCTCACTTATTGTATAAGTCCCGTTGTATTTCAAAAAGTTCGACGCGATCATCGTCCATTGAAAAACAAACCTTGGGCCTCTCCTTGAGCTATATGACCCATTCAAAACATTTTGGGCCTCTATTAGATTGTAAGAACCAACCCCCTTTGAAAACCAAACCATGTTGAGCCTCAATGCATTGTATAAGACCCACTGCGTTTTCAAAAATCTCGGCGCGATCGCCATTTTCAAACAAATGACTCTGGGCCTACCCTCGTGTTATAAGCTCCATTCTTTTTCTTTAAACACTTGGTCCTCTTGAGAGAGTGTAAGACCCATCCCCTTGTACAGAAAACCTTTTTGGGCCTCAGTCAGTTGTATAAGTCCCTCTGTACAAAACGACAGTGGGATCACTGATAAACCTTGGGCCTCTCCTTGAACTGTAAGCCCCAACATCTTTTCAAAATACTTTCTCCTTTAATTTTGAATATACTGTTGTTTTCAATCTTTCTTTGTTGAACAACTAACCAAACAGCATGGAAGCTCTACAACCGAGTAAGTGTTTATATGCGTTCTTTATCCGCTTTCATATACATATAACTGTATTGTGGGACTGTTTCACTGTAAGTCTTCTTTCATAAACTCATATCAATTGTGTAATACTAGTATAGATATTTAGAGTTTCCCCGACAACTACGTCTAGCACTAAGCCCTGTTGATCACTCTTAAATACAAACAAAACTAGACCCCCCATAGGATTACCAGACACAGTCTTCCCTCCTCTTGGGGTTAAACAATATGGAGACGTGAAAGGCAGCGTTTTGGTGAACCTTTTCACAGACTGTCACCCTTAGACATTGTCAAAGAAACTCTACTCCCCAGAGATGATCTTTTCTCCGTGAATGGCATCTCTTGAGTTTCTTCCAAATTCTCAGACTTTCCTGGCTTGATCTATTCTCTGTGAATAGCCTGTCTTGAATTTCTCGGGGTTTAGGGACCCACAGGCTTCCTAAAAGCATCCCCGCCTCTTCTTGGGCATTGTACAAGGACCCTACGGCTTCTTAGAAGTATTCACAACCTCCTCTTATGCTTCGTATAAGGATTCTTCCTTCGGGAAGAGAGCCTCCTCTTGGGCTTCGTACAAATTTTCCCTCGGCTTCTTAAAAGTTTCCAGCCTCCTCTTGGGCTTCGTACAAATTGTCCCGACGACCTCCTAGAGATATAGGAACAGAAATTAGTCATCTTAATAGAACAGTCTTTCAAAGAGTCTAAATCTTTTTACCGTGAACGTACTACTACTGCTTCTTTAAGCATAGTACAAAAGATAAAACTCTAGACGTGGTCAGTCTAACCTCCTTGAGTCTCGAAGGCATTCTCAAGTAGGGAAAACACCAGTAGACTCGGACAGTCTCCAATACCCTCTGGATTCCCCATTTCCTTAAAGAACAAGAAATAACCCTGATCCTCTGATCAATCCCAAAGCATAGCCTTACCTTTAATCAGTCTCTTTATAAGAACTGATTTTCTCTTTTAACTAACCTACTGGACCTGTCACTCAACTGAAACAGCAATCCTTTTAGCCTCTATCTCGGGCTTCGTACGAGATACAAAAAGACTCTCTTGTTGAGTCAACCTTTTAGCCTCCATCTCGGGCTTCGTACGAGATACAAAAACACTCTCTTGTTGAGTATAAAAGACTCTCTTGTTGAGTCAACCTTTAGCCTCCGTCTTGGGCTTCATACAAGACACATCTAAAAACACTCTCTTGTTGAGTCAACTCCTTTTAGCCTCCCTCTCGGGCTTCGTACGAGACACAAAAGTATCCTCTTGTTGGGTCAATAGCCTCCTCTTAGGCTTTGTATAAGAAAAACCCCGGTTGAGTCAATCAACCTTTTAGCATCAAAAATGTGCCTCGTTCATAGGATACAAACATCAACAACTCCTTTCATCTAATTGGTGTAAGCGGCAAGCCTCTGGATTATTTACATCCACGCCACTGTCCCTCTTTTAGCATGAGAAATTCCTAAGGAAAGATAGCATTGCTCTACACTGAGTTAAAGTCTTCTCCTTCAGGTTAAAACCCCCTATAAAGGAAATTGTGGCATTGCTAGGATTCACATATCCCAATTAAAGTAATCCTCCTTTATAGTCAGACACCCAACAGTTGTGACAAACAGATCCCCTTTAGAGATGACAAATTCTCTCTAAAGTCAACACCCTTTTAGCTTCACATCTTGGGCTTCGAACAAGATACAAATAGACCCTTCAGGTTCACATCTTGGGCTTTAAACAAGATATAAACCACCTTTAGCTTCATGTCTTGGGCTTTGAACAAGGCACCAAAACACCATTTCCTCCCATAGAATAGGAGGAACTACGATCGCTCTGATTTCCCTGTTTTGGTAAACGGGAATACGTAGGCATAAGATTGAAAGAAAAATCTTAGCGAGCACACTAATCCAAAACCCCAAATCCCGTACCTTCACATATCAATCGAAAAGCATCAGTCCTAGCATCCTAACAAAATTCCCCATGAACATTCTCGGTGTTTCGTTCTAAACAAAGTAAGAAGAAAGAGGCCCCATTACCATATAGCATCCATAACCTAACAGACCGTTGTTTAAACTCAGTATGCAAGCAGGGTTAATTGGAGACATCTATTTCCCTTCCTTAGTCAGCTCAATAGGATAAAAATGAATCGACCTGTAGTAACCCAGAGAGGCAGTGCTTAAGAACCACGTCCAAAATCGCTTGCTACACCGTCTCCCCATTGGGGGGTGACTTCGTCGGTAGTTAATCCGACCTCGCGGTTGGTCTTAACTGTAATATTGTTTGAGCTTTTCAGCATTCCATGGTCGAGCAAATGGTTATCTGTCCAAAGTTTCTAGGTATTAGGCTCCAGTGCCTGTTTTTGACTTGACCCTGTAGGGTCCTTCCTAGTTTGCGGCCAACTTGCCTTCGCGCGAATCCTTCTGGTTTCTGTGTAGGACCAAGCTGCCAACAGGGAAGTCGCGTTTTATAACCTTGGCATCGTGGCGCAAGGTTATTTTTTGTTTTAAGGAAGCCTCGCGGAGAGCTGCTCCTGACCGTATTTCTTCGACCAGATCGAGCTCTTCCCTTAATGCCTCGTCGTTCATCTCCTCGTCGAGAGGAGCTTTCGTTCATCTGGAAGGTTCTCTGATCTCAATCGGTATCACTGCCTCGGTTCCGTAAGCTAGCCGAAAAGGGGTTTCCCCGGTGGTGGAGTGTGGGGTTGTTTGGTAGGCCCAGAACACGCTGTGTAGCTCCTCGAACCACCTCTTCTTGGCTTCGCCTAGCCTTCGTTTTAGACCCCGAAGGATTACCCTGTTTGCAGTCTCTGCTTTCCCGTTAGTCTATGGGTGCTCGACGGAAGTGAAGTATTGCTTCGTGCCAAGTTTGGCGACGAAGTCTTGGAACTTTCTGTTCGTGAACTGGGTTCCATTGTCGGTTACAAGGGCCTGGGGTACTCCGAATCGTGCGAGGACGTTTCTTTTTTAGAAACAAAGTATGTTAAAGGTTGTGATCTTGGCGATGGCTTCGGCTTCGATCCATTTTGTAAAGTAATTGACGGCCATAATCAGAAATTTGTTTCGGTAAGACCCCATTGTGAAGGGGCCGAGTATATCCATCCCCCACCAGGCGAAGGGCCAAGGCGAGGACAGATTCTTCAACTCGTTAAGGGGCGCTAAGTGCATGTCCCCGTGGCGCTGGCATCGGTCATATTTTTTGGCGTGCTCCTTAGCGTCGCGCTGCATGCTCGGCCAATAGTATCCTGCTCGCAGGGCCTTTCATGCCAAAGATCTTCCTCCCAAGTGATGCGCGTTAATGCCCTCATGAATTTCTTGGAGGATTTCTGGGACCTTGTCCTCCTCAATGCATTTTAGGAGGGGGATGGAGAATCCTCGTCTATAGTGTTTGTCTTCGATCAGCACGTACGAGCAGGCTCTTCATTTGGTTACGCTGGCCTCCTTGCTGTCTTCGGGAGAGTTTCCCCGCGGTGAGGTAATTGTACACTGGGGTCATCCAGCAGCTGCTGTCCTCAATGGCGTTAACGTCGAGCAGCCTTGACGGCTTCTCAATACTTGGGTGAGCGAGTATCTCTTATACGACGGATTTGTTACCACCTTTCTTTCTGGTGCTAGCCAGTTTCGACAAGACATCTGCCTGTGTGTTTCGCTCGCGAAGGATGTGTTGGACTTCTCACACATCGAACTTAGTAATCCTTTCCATTACCAGTACCAGATACTCGGTCAGCTGATCATTTTTGGCCTGATATTCTCCCCATACTTGAGACGCTACGAGCTGGGAATCGGTGAAGATCTTTACCTCCTTAGCGCCCAAGTCTTCGGTCAGCCGTAATCCTGCGAGGAAGGCTTTGTACTCGGCTTGGTTATTGGACATAGGGAAGGACAGGACTAAAGATACTTTGATTAAGATTCCCTCCTTGTTCTCGAGGATGATGCCTGCGCCACTTCTCGTGGGACTGGATGCCCCGTCCACATAGATGGTTCATCTATGTGTTCCGCTTGGTGGGGATGATGGCGGCGTCATCTCCGCCACGAAGTCGGCTAGGACTTGTGCCTTGAGGGCCTTCCTGCCCTCGTAGTGGATGTCAAATTTTGACAACTCCAAGGACCATTTCAGCATTCTGCCGGCCATGTCTGGTCGACAAAGCAGCTGTCTTATGGGTGGTTCGTACGCACAACTATGGTGTGGGCCAAGAAGTAATGCCTGAGCCTTCTTGCGGCGTTGAAGAGGGCGGGGCGACCTTCTCTATTTATGCATATCTGAGTTCTGGCCCTTGCAAGGCCTTGCTCTTGAAGTAAATGGGTTTTTGCATGTCCGTTGTTTCACGAATGAGTGCGGCGCTGATGGCTTCGCTGGTGACGGAGAGATATAAGTACAACGTCTCCCCGCACTCTGGTCGTGAAAGCACGGGAGATTCGGACAAGGCTCACTTGAGGTGGGTCAGAGCCTGCTCACATTCCTCATCCACTCGAATGTGGTCTCCTTCCTGAGGTGTTTAAAGAAGGGCAGAGCATGCTGGGCAGACTTGGCCATAAAGCGAGAGAGTGAAGCGAGCATCCCGTTGAGGGACTGTATGGACTTCTTCGACCTGGGTGAGGGGAATTCAGTGAATGTCCGACACTTGTCAGGATTGACCTCTATTCCCCCCTCGGTGAGGTAAAATCGGAGGCACTTCCATGCCCGCACGCCGAAGGTACATTTCTCTGGGTTAAAACGCATTTTGCATTTCCTCACTTGGTCGAAGACCTTTTGCAAGTGGACTGTGTGATCAGATTCCGCTCTGGACTTCACGATCATATCGTCCATGTACACTTCGAGCATGTCTCTGATTCCTGATCGAAAGACCTTGTTCATCATGCGCTGGTATGTGGCCCCAACGTTCTTCAGACTGAAGGGCATTACGTTATAGTAATAGTTCCCCGACGAAGTCATGAACGATGTATACTTCTTGTCCTTTTTGGCCATAGGGATTTGATTGTACCCCGAATAGGCGTCCATGAAGGACAAGAGTTTGAAACCTGTAGAATTATCTACGAGCTTATCTATGCTGGGCAGAGGATAAGCATCCTTCGGGCAAGCCCGGTTGAGATCAATATAATCAATGCACATGCGCCATTTTCCACTATGTTTCTTGACAAGTACAATATTGGACAGCCAGATTGTATACCTGGCCTCCGAGATAAATTTTGCCTCTAAGAGGTCTTGTACAAGCTTTTCGGCAGCCTGTGCCTTCTCATCAAATTGCTTGCGCCTGTGTTGTGTGACGGCTCGAGCAGCTGGGTCAATGGTCAGTTTATGGCATGCGTTCTCAGGGTCCAGGCTGGGCATGCCTGCGGTACCCCACCCAAACAAATCAGCGTTGTCCTCCAGACACGTTTTCAACTGCTGTTTTACCTCGTCGGGCAGCCGCGTGCCTATCTTCACTCTTCTGCTCGGGTTGGCTCCGAAGGTGATGACCTCGAACTCCCCGTCTAGGGCAGGGCGTATGAGGGTCGTCGCATAGGAACTGCCTATCTGTGCCAACGTGCCTTCATCACAGTTCTTACCCTCTTCCGACATCCGGCTGTCGAGGTTGATGATGTGTACAGGGAGAGCCGGCTTCTTGTCAGGCTGGTTGTCCTCGTCGGGGTGGTCTTCCTCCCTTGCCCGCTTGGTAGCCTTGGTTGCTGCATCGATCAAGCTTTGTCCGTGGGTAGCTACTTCAAAGCACCTCCTTGCGGCTTCGATATCCTCGTGCACTATTGCGACGTGGCCCTTCTCCGTATAGTATTTCATCTTGAGATAAATGATTGAAGGAACGACGATCAGCTCTGCTAAGGTTGGTCTGCCAAGGATGCATTGGTACAGTGACGGGCAATCAATTACCAGGAACTGGGTCATGATTGACTTCGACGCCTTCTCTTCCCCAAACGTGACCGGAAGCTCCACGTACCCCCAGGGTCCGGCAGTCGCCCCGTTGAATCCTTGCAGGTCGGATCCTACGTACGGTGATAGGTTCTTCTAGTCCAGCTTCAAAGCTCTGAACAACCCGGTGACATGATGTCCACGGAGCTGCCCTGGTCGACCAGGATCCGTCGGACATCGGTGTTGGCAAGTCTCGCTCTGATGAGCAGCAGAATATGTAAGTTCGGGGAGCCCCAAGGCAGCTCCTCACGGTAGAACGTAATTGGCTGGGAACACCCCCGAACCTTCTCGAGTATGGATAGCTGGTCGGGACTGCAGTCGATGAGCTGGTCGAATTTTCTCTTGATCGACCCCACCGTGAGCTCGCTGTATCCCCCACAAGAGATAACCATGGCCGTCGGGAAGGTCTCCCAGGTGTTATGTGCAGATATCTGAGGAGGATCCTCTATATGGTTGGGAATGATGAAGTCTTCTGGCCGTGTGATGGACACGGCGACCTGAGGAGGAGGACTGGGTGGCGTATACTCTGCTTCCTTCTTGGTCTCCGAAGTCTCTCGTCGAGAGGATTCACCCTTCTTCGTATATTGCTTTAGGTGACCCTCCTTGATGAGGATTTCGATGGCGTCTTTCAAGTGTACACAGTCCTCAGTTACGTGGTCGTGGCTGTGGTGGAAGCGGCAGTATTTACTTTTCTCTGTGTTGCCCTTAGATGACGTTGGTTTGGGGAACCGAAAACCTCCCTGCTTGAACTCCGCGTTGATGCATTCGGAGAGAATGTGCTCCCGGGGAGCCGTCAACAGGGTATATTCTGTAAAACTACCAACGGGTCCCTTGCCTTCCCGAGGACGATCATCTCGTCGTCTCTCTATATCGCGTCTAGGGGCCTCTGATTCGTCTTTTTTTGTCGCCTGGGAGCTCTCTTGATCCCTAGAGTCCCGGGCTTTGTAGGCTGCCTCTTTCTCCTTGTATTGGATATACGATTGAGCTTTACGAAGTAATTCTGCCAAAGTGCGAGGAGGCTTTATGTCCACTGCCTTGCGGAATTCGCTCTTCGTCCTCAACCCCTTTTCGAGGAGATATTTCTTTATATAGTCCATCGTACGGACCTCAACAGCCTCCTTGTTGAAACGCTCGATATATGCACGCATGGGCTCATCCTTGCCCTGCATGATGGCTTCTAGCGTGGCCTCCGACTTGGGATGTTGCCGGGAGGTGGTAAAATAGCGGGCAAACTGGTTCTTTAGATCCTTCCAGGATGTGACCGAACCCCGGGGAAGCCGCTTGAACCAGGCCATGGTCCCCTTCTTGAGAGTGATGGGAAACAGCCTGTATTTGATAGCCCTGCTTACGTTATGATAGTGAAGCATGGCTTCGATGTTTTCTATATGCTCGCCTAGGTCATGGTCCCGTCGTAAGTGGCTAGGGGAGGTGGATTCTCCAATCCGCGAGGAATGCGCATGTCCATGATCTCCTGATATAGGGGCCCATGGACATCGTCGTCACTACTTGTGCTGGGTGACCGACAGGGGGAGTCGCTATGCTCGCGGCTTCTACTGTGTCGGGGAGAATGTCTGTGTGACCTGCGAGGCTCGTGATGGTTCCTTGAAGGTCTGTTCCTCTTTGGAGTGGGAGAATGTCTGGATCTCCGTAGGGGAGATTGGTGTCATTGTTTGGCGAGTTCTAAGTCAGGTTCCTCTGATCTCGAGCCTCTCCAGTCGGGAGAAAGACTCCTGGACCTGTCTCGCCTGCACTTCTGAGGAGGAGGAGACTATGGTCGCGGAGAAGGGTTGTTGGGCCTTTGCGAGGGACGCTGCTCCTGGAGAGCGTGTTCAAGCATGCTGATCTTTTCGCCCTGTTGGAAGACCAGAAAGTTGGACCCGTTGAGGGAGGCGATTAGGGTAGCAGTGCTTGGGTCCATATTTTGAGGGACAAGTATAGGCTCAAAAATGGGACCAGTAGCTTGTGCGCGCGGCTTCACGTCATCGGGGGTAGGAGAGGCGGTATTTCCATCCCGGTGATCTGTCTTTAGGAAGGCAGCTCTGGAGACGAGGTGATCGGCGTTATTAGTGATAACGGCGATGACAGGTTCTTGACGGGCATCATCATTCCGGTGGGAGGCCATGATGATCAAATGAAGTTTGGAGAGAGCTTTGGTCTTTAGGTGAAAAAGAGGGAATCTTGAATCAAAAAGACGGGGAAGCTGTTTCCCACAGACGGCGCCATTGGTCGGAGATGATCAAACTGGATCGTCATGGCCTTCGTGTAGGGCAGATGAAGATGCTTGTAGGAGAGGAAAGTGGGTTGTACCTGCAAGGTACTCCGATGCTATAGTAAGTAATTGGGCAAAAAGAGAGAAAGCAAGTACAAATGTAAGATTTCAAGTATTGAATATTGAATACCTGCCCCCTCTCAAGTGAGAGGGTATTTATAGAAGTAACCCCCAGCGCGGGGCCAAGGTCTCCCATGTGGCCGAAATATCTGGTCGACCAAAGGGAGACTGCCAGGTGGAGGGTCAGGCGTGTGACCCTTTGACTTAGTCCAACTGCTTCCGTGAAATCCGGAAAGGCAGTTGGTCTCGTGAACTGTCAAGCGCGTGAGGGGGATGTCCCCAACGGCTAGTTCCTTCCCAACTGCTAGTTCCTACCCAACGGCTAGTTCCTGCCTATTGGGTCTGGCCAAAAGCATGACTAGATTGGGCCTTGCCCTACTGTGGGCCAAGCGCTTGCCCAGTCCAGAACAAGATCAATGAAGTGCACACTCTTAAGCAAGAACAAAATCAAATTTATCAATGGCAAACTCCCTAGACGAAATGAATACGATGATCTCTTTGATGGTTAGGAACTGCAACAACATTGTGCTTGCTTGGATTTCTGCTTCTCTTTCTCTAGACGTCGCTCAAAGTGAAATTTATGTTGCAAATGCTTTACAATTATGGAGTGATCTTCACAATAGGTTTTTCAAAGGTGACCACTTTCGTTTATCCAATCTTTTTCAACCAATTCATTCAATGAAACAAACTGACAAATAAGTTACATCTTACTTTAATGAGTTAAAGAATTTATGGGAAGATCTTGAGGCTCTAAGAATCCTTCCCAACTATACATGTGGTTCTGATGATGCACTCAAGAAACAAAGATATGCAGAATATGTTATTTGCTTTCTCAAAGGGTTGAATGATAAGTTCAACCATGTCAAGTCTCAAATCCTCATGATGGAACCACTACCTGATACTACCAAAAGTGTTTTCATCCATCTTGCAACAAAAAAGGAAATTAGTTTCTCCTTCTGATCATTCCAAGATTCTTATGGCTCAGGCTCACAATTTTTCACCACATGCTAAATTCCAATCCAAACAAAGCAAATGTCGTGGCAAACCATACATTCAAGGTAGAAGTTTTGGTAACTCCAAAGTTTGTTCATTTTATGGCAAAACTGAACATATCCCTGACACTTGCTATTTCAAACATGGGTTTCCCCGAGATTTTAGATTAAAAAACAAGATAGGTTTCTCCAAAAATGTTGAAACCACAGATGAAGATCCATCCTCATCATTCCCTTCTGCTCATGTACCAGGCAGCAAGGTGGAAATCAGAAATGCAATGTACAATAAGTTAGTAGCATTGCTGAGTAAGGTTGAGAAATCCAACACCTCTGATTCTCATCTCATTCATATTTCCTCATCAAGTTTGCTTTATGCTTTATGCTTCTGTACTTAGCAATGTCAGTTCTTCCACTACTAATTGGATTATAGATAGGTGGTACATATCATATTTGTTCTTCTCTTAAACTTTTTTATTCTTATCAGTTTATTAGTCTAATCACCATTAAATTACCAAATGGATCACACTTCTTGTCTAACATTTCTGGCACCATTAGATTAAATTCTGATCTAACAATATACCATGTTCTTTATGTTCCTGATTTCAATTGCAATATTAATTTTGCATCCCAATTATCGACTAACAACAACTGAAAACTTATCTTTGACAATTGTTCTTGTATCATTCAGGAACAACCTTCATTGAAGATGATTGGGCTTGCTAATATTCAACATCACTTGTACATCATACATCAAGATTCTTGCATTAATTTTATTTTTAACAATGATGTATCTTTCACTCAATGTAAATATAATGTTGCTAGCACTTTTAGTCTTTGGCACCATAGGCTGAGCCACCCTTCTAATAATGTAATCAAAACCATTCAACAAAGTTTTCCTCATATTAGCACTCATTCTAATCTCATTTGTGATTGTTGTAATTTTGTAAAACAAACAAAGTTATCTTTTCCTTTAAGTACAATTAAATCTACTTTTGTTTTGGCACTAATCCACATAGAGATATGGCCCGCTTTACACCCTCATCTATCTATGGCTATTCATATTTTCTGACAATTGTAGATGATTTCACAAGGCACACATGTGATTTTCTAATGAAATCCAAATCTGAGGCTAGGCCCTTGATTATGCAGTTCATTAGCTTGGCTCATACTCAATTTGGCAAAGTTTTTCGGCAAGTCAGAACAGATAATGGCAAAGAATTTTCGATGCATGATTACTTCAATCAAAGGGGCATCCTTCATCAAAGAACATGCATAGAGACTCATGAACAAAATGTTGTAGCAGAGAGGAAACACATACACATCTTGAATGTTGCAAGACTCGACATGTTTCAATCTAATCTCCCTAAATTTTTTTTGGAACTATGTTGTCAGTCATGTTGTCTTTCTCATCAACAAGTTGCCTTCTCCTACCACCAATTTTAAGCCTCCTTATGAGTTGCTTCATGTCCTCCATTTTATGACAATCTCAAGGTATTTGAATGTCTTGTGTTTGCCTCTACAGTTATTCAAGGGCGCCAGAAACTTGATGCTCGTTCCTCCAAATGCATTTTTCTTGGTTACAAACAAGAAATCAAAGGTTATGTTGTCATGCACCTTACTACTAGGGAAATCTTCATCTCTAGAAATATTTCTTTCTATGGAGATTTCTTTCCCTTCTATACTTCTTCTCCTACACATACCTCCTTCATACCCAAAATTCTTAATTATGACATACCATTCTTAGACACACCTACAAAAAAATTACATCAATCTCAAACATCTGCTACTTCAACACCTGCGACTTAACCCTCAACTTCAATACCTGCCACTCAAACTTCAACTTTAACACCTTCCACTCAACTTTATTCTGTCACTAGTCCTTCATAACCTTCACCTTTTTTTTCACCATCCCAACCCATCATTCAAGACATTCCCTCCAACAACACTTCACCTAATCCATCACCTATTGTTTTTAAAATTTCCAACAGAGTTATCCACATGCCTAACGATATGATGATTGTGTTTACAATAAACTCTCTTCCTTTCATTACCCTGTCTAGCCTATCCAACCTTATCTCTATAAACCTCACATTTCTCCCACTTTTAATCACTACATTTTTACCATCACCTCTCAAACTAAGCCTACTACCTTTAAATAAGCTTCTTAACACGGATGTTGGAATTGAGCTATGCTAACTAAGCTTTAAGCTCTCCAAGATAACAACACTTGGATCATGACTCCTTTACCCCCTCACAAGAAATCTATAGGCTGCAAATGGGTTTAAAAAATAAAGAGACATGTTGATGGCTCAATATAGAGATACAAATCTTGTTTGGTTGCTACAGGCTACACACAAATTGAAGGAATTGACTGCATGGACACCTTTTCACCAATTTCTAAAATGACCACCATAAGGCTCCTATAGGCTATTGCTGCATCACAACATTGGCATTTGATCCAACTGGATGTTAATAACCCTTTTCTCCATGGAGATCTTGATGAAGAGGTTTATATGACACCACCTCATGGCCTTGTTCCATCCAATCTTGGCCATGTTTGGAAGTTTCAAAAGTCCCGTTATGGCCTAAAGCAGGCTAGCAGACAGTGGTTTTCAAAATTATCTGCCTTGCTTATTTCCTTGCATTACAAACAACCCCCTTCTGATCACTCTCTCTTCACTAAACTTCATTGTAACACCTTCATTACACTCCTCATATATGTTGATGACCCGATCATTTCTAATAATGATATTAAAGAAATCAACCATCTCAAACATATCCTTGACGCCACTTTCAAAATTAAGGACCTTGGAGATTTGCAATATTTTATTTGCCTCGAGATCACTCGTTCTCCTCTTGGCATTTCTATTTGCCAACACAAATATGCTTTTGAATTCCTTCATGATACATGTCTCCTTGCTACCAAACCTTGTTCTACACCCATGACCAAATACATATGCCACTTCTTATCTTACATTTATTGGTCGTTTCATATATTTATGTTCCACCAGACCTGATCTAAGTTAATCAGTTCAATAACTTAGTCAGTTCATGTGTTCTCCAACATACACTCAACTTTAAGTTGTGTACACTGTACTCTGACTTGGCCTATTTTTCTCTTCCACATCATCTTCAAGGCCTATTTTCTCTTCCACATCATCCCTCAAGCTCAAAGCATTCAGTGACTCAGACTTGGCTTTACGCATTGACATAGGAAATCTATCACATGGTTCTACATTTTTCTTGGAGACTCTCTCATCTCATGGAAGTCTAATAAACAACCTACCGTTTCAAGGTCGTCTTCTAAAGACGAATACTGCGCGCTTGCCCCAACTGTTTGTGAGATCCAATGGTTAACATTCCTCTTGCATGATCTTAATGTCTCCTTCATCACACCTACACTATTATACTACGTTAATGATTTGGCTTGCCACATTGCAGCTAACACAACCTTTCATGAAAGAACCAAACATATTGACATTGATTTTCATATTGTTAGCGAAAATCTCTAGGCCAAACTCTTTCACTTGTTGCTTGTCCCTAGCTCTGCACAACTTGCAGGCATCTTGACAAAACTCATTGATCCTCATCCTTTTTTTATTCTCGTGTCCAAGCTTGGGATATCGTCTAACTACGCTCCAGCTTGAAGGGGGTATTAAGATATAGTATTCAATAATTTTTAGTTTTTATTCTCCAACTACCTTTCCTATTTTGGTGCATATAGTTAGGTTTAGTTGGTTGATTGGGATACAAGCAAGACATTGTAAATATATACTTTACTGTTGTAATTTCTTTGGCAAGTTCAATCATGGAAATTATTCCACATTTCACAAATTATACTACAACTAAAGTGTCACAAATCTTAAATTTTCTTGTAGTGATTTTTAGTTTAAAAAAAATAAATCTTAAAACTATAACAACAACAAATTTGATCTGGAACAATCTATTTTAGATCTGTAAACTAAAACATCAGCAAATTTGGTTGTACTCCTTTTATTTTTCTTCATCTTCATCAATTATTGTTCTTCATCTTAATTAATTTTTTCTTAAAAAAAAGTAAACCTGAAAACTACAATAACAACAAATCCAGTATGAAACAACTGATTTTAGATCTGAAAACTACAGCAAGAAAAACAACAACAAATCCAGTTGGACTAAAACTACAACACCAATTGATTTCTGAGTTCTTGATAATTTTTTAGATTTGTTTTTTTCCTTCATATTTGGATTTTTTTTAAGTCAAAAAAAGATGAAAATGTGTCTTTATGTGGATAGACTAAAGATGAAAGTTTGTTAACGTAATTTAAGTCAATCACATGCAGTTCTAGAGAATTTGGGTTGTAGGTGATGAACAACTTTAATATGAGTTAAGAGTTTCAATATTAGGACAGGTGGTTTTTTAGATTTGGTTTCGTGTAGTTGTTTAGATCTGAATATTTTTAGAGAAAAAATTGGTGAAGATGATGAACAGTATAGAGAAGAAAGTTGAAAATTGATGAAAATGAAGATGATCAGTACAATCAATGAAGATGAAAAACAATTAATTTTTGAATAAAAATTCAACAATCATCTATAGGCAACTAATAATTAATATGGGCCTTCCAAATTTAATAATAATAAATTTATGGATGAAAGTGCATTTTCCCATGGTGGAAAAGGATTAGACTTTCCCACCTTAAATGTCATTGTAATTATATACTAGGTTAAATACCAGTATGTTATACTTTTCTTCGACCACTGTTTATAGTAGTTATTTGCTTATGATATACTAGCAAATTAAGATTTGAAGTCGAAGGTTTGTTTTTCAAACGATCTTTGTACGACCTACCTTCTAACTTTGAGATTTATAGTTCAGACCGAATTCAATTTAATTTCACTTATTAAATATTTAAGAAATAATATTTACTTTTTTTTTTTTGTCTGTGAAAATACTTAAGAAATGTTGTTTAATACACTATTTTAGTTTAATTAATAATGACATGTCAAAATAAAATGAGTAAATTACACTTCCCTCCTTCAAAAATACTTATATTGCATTACTATCCTCTCTTGTGTTAAAATATACACTCCTTTTCTCTCTTATGCAAAATATATTACATTTCTCTTTTTGGATAGATGCTTATATACCCTATCATTCCCTCTTGTGTTAAAAATATACACTCCTCTCCCCTCTCCCCTCTTATGTAAAGCATGTTACATTTCTCTCTTCCGAGAGATGTTCATTTACACTATCTTCCCCTCTTTTTTTGTATATTAGTCTAATTGCAAGAATTTTACCTACCCTTTAAAGGTGAATAAATAGGATGTCGCAGATTTGAACCCGAGCTATGAAACCATATGACCCTTAAAGGTGAACAAATTATACATTCACATCACTTCTTCGATAAAATATATTAGAAAAATTGAACCCTCCTCTCCTAAAAGATGAATAAATTACACTATTTCTCCTCCTTAGATTAAAATCTATATTTACGTCCTTATAATATAAGTTACTCTTCAATATCTTGGTAAGTATTTTAGTCTAATTTAATATATTAAAATTTTTATGAGGGAACCCTCCTAAAATTACCTTAGTCATGGTCAGCGTAGTTTGTTCATGCGAGATCTTATTTACTTAGTCACTTCTAATATTTGCCTCATATGCACCCCCTGGGTCTGTCTTGATGTTGATAGGGAGTTTCTCCCACAATTGTTATGGCTCCTCCTTAATGTTCATTAATATGATTAGTCTTTTCAATTTGCATAATATCCTCCATGCGACTGTAATGTATGCAACTAATAATTTGTTTTCTTCACCATGGTCAAAATGTATTTGTTTATTAGCCACTTGGGCTATTTCACTTCTTCACATTTGTGGGTTTTCTTCTTCCTGCCTCTTTTCATTATATCTGATTTTATCTTGGGGGAAATTTGGACAACTTTTTCTTTCTGATTAAATCTTCGACATCATATTCCAATTATATGCATTCTTCTATGTTATAGATGTTACACAGGTGGAAATGATAATATCGAGATTTGTCCGCTCCTAGAGGTTCTCATAGTGGTTTTGGTGTTTCAACTTGTTCTTCTTTAAACTTTATGTTGATACATTCTTATAAGATATTTATACACTCAATGATGTGAAATCTCTATTGTGAGTGCATTATAGTCTTAGATTTGTTTTGATTGATGTCAAAACTAGGTAGCTTAGTACATTGTGTATATTGGACCTTACTGTCTTTGTCTAGATGTGCAACATCATAATAGGACATGCAAAATTAGATTACATAGGCCATCACATGCTAAAAATATGATTTTTCATGAAAAAGTTGCAAATGGGTCGATACATCCTTGGTGTGTATCGATACATACTTAGTTGATTTTCAAAGCAAATGATTTTGCCTCAAATGTATCGATACATAAGCAAAATGAGTCGATGCATGTTGGAAATGGGTTGACTCATTCATGGTTGGAATCGACTCCATTTGTAAGGCCTAATCAAACAAACACTGATGCCTTTAATGTATCCATACATTCAGTAAATGAGTCGACTCCCTTGTGTTTGGAGTCGACTCCTTCTGAAGAATTTTGTCAAGCTAATGCTCAATAGGCTTAATGTATTGACTCTTTTAGCAAATTTATTGATTCCTCCAGCTTATGTATTGACTCATTCTAGTTTGGAGTCAATACATTCTGTTTCAACATTCAAAACTTGTATTTTGGCTAAAAATCTGTTTTACTTGTTTTCTTTCTACACACATACACGTACATATAAATACGCATTCATGCATCATTTCTAATACATTGAAACCAATAACACACTTAGAAATTTCTCATCATCTTCAACCTTTCTTCGCATGTATTCAACAACTACACATAATCATTTTTGTTATTTGTTATCAAGATAAGATTGATAAGGTCCAATTTAGGTTGGTGTAATCAAATTGGGTTGAGTTTTTCTCTGGGGGTTTCATTGATAAAACCGTTAGGGTTTTCCTCCAAGATCAAGTGTTGATTTAGGGGTTTTTGCAAAAGTCTTTGCAACTTGGATTCATCTGAGAGAAATCTCTGAAGAATGGGGGTTCTTGTAAAGGAGTAGTGGTAACCGGAGGATCAATTGAAAGACTTCGGGAAAGATTTTGCAATTTGGATTCAGTCGGGTGAAAGCTTTGAAAAATGGAGGTTCAGTCAAAGGAGTAGCAGTAACTGAAAGACCAAATTGGAGGTCTTGTGTGACTTGGTATAAGTAAGATCAAGGGAAGAGAACAAGTTAAGATCAACATCAAATATAGGGTTTGGGGGTTTGAATTTCTAATAAATCTTGGGGAACTGCCTAAATAAATCTTGGTGTTCTCTCTCTCTCTCTCTCTACATTTTGATAACACTTAGTGTGTACTTTGAATTGCTGAAAATTATGGTTGTGTTGAAGTGTGTTGAACTATTTTGTGAAACCATTGCAATCTAAACAATTGCAATTAATTTGTTACACCTTCAACTCAAATAGAAATAAGCTTGGTGTATTGTACACCAAGTGTTTGATAAATTGACTGCACACTTAGTGTTCTATAAATTTCCTGTGTAAAGTTTAGTTTTACATTTCATTGGAAACTGTTTATCTTTGTGTGGTTCATATTCAAACATATTATATAGAACTTGTTGGTTTGCTTTTCTCATCTTTAGCACACATTTTACAACAGTTTGTACGCATATCTGATTCTACCAATAACGGTTCAAATAGACGAGGGTTGATCCGGATTCGCTTCCGCTTGCCATACTTTTCAAAACAGAATTTTTAAAAAGAAAATTTTTATTTGGCGATCTATTTAATCCCCTTCTAGATCGTTTCCCTCGTCTAACATCTATATCGAGAGGCAATGCTCCTTTGGCCTCTTAGTTGGTCCATGCATATTCTTGGCTTCGCCCACTTTTTTTGTTTCCTTGTTTAGTTTCTTCATTTTCGCTTCTGCTTATTTATTTCTTCTCAAACCCTCTGCCATAAACTTCCTTGCTGACGATCAGCTTTACCTCATATTATATGAGTTTTTCGGTCTGCCAATAGGCCGTTAAAGGTTTTATGAACCCTGGTTTCAATACTTTTAGGGAATTTGGATCCTTGTTGGAGTCTTAGACTTAATAATTACTTCTTCATCTTCTCGTCGATGCTCATGACTAGTGTCACTTCTTCATTGAACCTCTAGTTGTAGGATCGTATTGGATCTCCTTTCCTTGTGAGATGGATCTCAAGCTTTCTACTAACATGGGTTTTCTTCTCGATGTCGTCCATTGTACGAAAAATAAACATTTCACGGGATCCAAATTCGCTAAAAGTATTTGAACTAGAAGGAGATGTCTTTTGTGCATTTCACAGTGTCGAGAAGGAAGCCCAATTCAGTGGAAATCCTGGGATACATTAGAAAAGAGAAAGACAAGACAATACGATCCTACACCAAGAGGTTCAACACATAAGCAATACTAGTCAAGGGCATGAACTATGAAAGGGAGAAGTACCTGTTAAGTATAGGACTTTAGCTATGGTCCATATTCGCCGAAAGTGTTGGAATCGGGGACCATAAAACCTTTAACAGCTTGGACAATCTCCTATGCATGGGAAATACAGGCTGCTAAGAAGAAGGGAGAGTATAATTTATTCATCATTTAGGAAAGGAGAGTGCCATTTTTGTACTATGTTTTGTCGAAGAAGGGGTGTAAGTGTATTATTTATTCACTTTTAAGTAGCGCCTGATTGCTCGTTCCATGTCGTAATGGAGTTAGCTAGGAGGGACTGTGGCCAAGCTCTGGCTATATCTTTAAGGGAAAAGGAAAAAGGCGTAATCGAATGGCTTCTAGGTTGACGCCATACTCTTGTATATGTCGACATACTGAAGAAATATAGAAAGATGTAGATTCGGGTCCTCCATAGGGCTTCTGGAGAACTGGTTCTGCAACACGGTGTATAACATATAGGGTTTGAGTTTGAAGTTGTTAACTTGAATATTAGGGGGAGTGATGCTCGAGTGAGGCTCGTCCTGAGATGAGACAATATAATCCTTAAGAGGATGTTCGTTGTTCGTAACCATAAGGATGGTAAATTGGGCGCAAAGTTGTTCTATTTGGCGTCTTAGGTGAAAAAATGCTCTACTTCATCAATCGTCTACTCTAACTCGTTCCTAATTGAGCTAGTACTTGGCATACAACCGAAAGAGGGGAAAAATAAAATAAGTACCTTAGTCTATATGACACAACAACAAAATCATGATATTGACTATTCATCCCCGACAACGGCGCCAAAAACTTGATCGTTCCGTAGGTGCACAGAATTATTACAATAATATAAAAGATTATCGAATCCACAGGGACCGATTATCAATCTACCATTATCTACTGTTGCTATGTAAATCTAAGATGATGATATTAGATAAAAGGGGATTAAAACTAATTGGTTTTGAAAATTTAATAAAACGAATACCAGAATGTGGCTTGCATCGATCAATGGTACTCGCAAAAGCGTCGTATTAATTAATTAAATCGGGACAGTATTTTCTCTTAATAAAAATAATTAATTTAAATGAGTCGTTCTCTTTCGCGCAGTCGGAACCAAGTTTTAGCTTAAAATATATACTTCCGCTTTCGCGTGTTCAGCGCGTTAAAGTGTAAAACTTTTTTTTAAATTAATTACTTTTGATTAATTAAAATGTTGTTTAAGGTGAAAAATAAGTTTAAAGATGTTACCAGTTTTCCCTCGTCTAACATCGGATTTCAAGTTCATAAACGCCCGCTTTTGCATGTCCTTTTATACTCTTAAAATCTATTTTTGAAAATATTTATTTTTACAATTTAAAGAAAATATTGCTTTCGCATATTAATTAATTTAACATTTGAATTTTTACCTAAGTTAGATACAGGTTCCTTTCTTTCAAAATTGAACAGGTGTCTCTAAATTACGCTTTCACGATAATTATTTTGATTAAAAATAGTAAAAAATCACCGCTTAAACAAATCCATTTTAAGTATTTAATTTACGACTTAAATGTGAACACCGTCGAAATGACAGTCCTCACATTTAGACTCTGAAAAAATTAACCAAACATAGTAACTAGGTAAAAGTTATTGTTATAAAAGTTTATATAAAACATACTAAACATATAATATAATAATAACAGAAAGTGAATAATATAAATAACAATAGAGTAACGTAAGAAAATAAAACTAAGTAATATAAACAATACGTACTGAACAAGAATATAACTCCAAAGCAAATTACTGATAAATTGTTGAAAGAAAATCCAGAAAAATTATGATGACAAGATTACACTATTAATGATCCAAAAACATACTGCAAATTTCCAGAATCTAACTCTAATGTGCACCTATCTCTCAGTGTGAAAAATAAGTGATTTTATAAAAAGTGATTTTTCTGCCTAAAAAAAATATAACTAAGCTTGGATCTTCAAAATTGAACTCTAAGGTCCGTTTTATAGCTAGAACTCATGCAAAATAACTGTTACATAATGTGTGGGAGTAGTGTAAAAAATAATGAAAGTGGACAACTAAGTCTAAACAGAGTGGGCAAAAAATATGAAATTAGCGTTATGACGGACATCAGAGAGGGCTGACGGGCGTCTGCCTGATGAATTTCATATTTTTCCATTTTCCTCTAGCTGACGAGCACATGGTTGGGTTGACGCCCATCAGCCTGGTGATTTTCTAATTTTTCAATTTTCCTCTAGCTGACGGGCATCATGGTTGGGCAGACGGGCATCATCCTGTTAACAACCTGTCATGACAGCAGTAACTGTGTATTTTGTCCTTTTACAAATTCTCATGTAAAACTTGCATTCATTTATACACCTGCATCATTCTTCTTTAGGTATACATTTTTTTTCTCCTCCATGACATATTCTGTGAGATATTGGATCGAACTCTAGTGTAGCATGTCGTCAAAGTCTGCTCACATGCTGTTGTCGAAGACCTACATGTTGTAGTCGAATTGTGTTCTAGTATGTAGTTGTCGAATTGGGCCTTGTGTTAAGGATCTAATTGTTTAAGTTAGCTTGTACCCTAAGTTAGCTTGTAATGGATAATTATTAAAAAGCTCATTAGTTTAGTATGTTAGGTTTTATTATAAATAACATAATAGTCTCTCATCACAAGTGTGGCAAATCCTAATTAGGGTGAGAGGGCTATTTGTTATTCTTGAGTACTTGTAATCTGTTTGATAGAGAAAGTAAATAATAGCAGTTATAACCAATCCCTGTTGTTCTTCTTGTTTTTCCTTTAACCCTAACCCTTGTGTGTTTCTTGATCATAAAGAAATGTACTATACTTTGTTTTAAGGCATCCTAATTCACAACAAATTGGTGCAGTGAGCGGAAAATGCCTTCAACAAAGTATGAGATTGAAAAGTTCACCGGAGTGAACGATTTCGGTCTGTGGCGCTTGAAAATGAAAGCCCTACTGGTTCAACAGGGGTGTTTGGAAGCGTTGAAGGGAGAGGCTGCCATGGACGTTGCGTTACGAAAAACGAAAAGACGACCATGATAGAGAAAGACCACATCGCAATATTATTGAGCCTTGGTGATAAGGTTCTCCGACAGGTATCAAAGGAGACTACGACATCGGGGTTATGGTTGAAACTTGAAAGTTTGTACATGATCAAATCTCTGGTGAATCGACTCTACCTGAAGCAAGCTTTGTATTCATTCAAGATGAGTGAAGACAAAGTATTGGCTGAGCAGTTGGATATGTTCAACAAGCTGGCTCTTGATCTTGAAAATATTGATGTGAAGATCGATGATGAAGATCAAGCACTATTGTTGTTGTGCGCTTTGCCCAGAACACATGCCCACTGCAAAGAAACTCTCATATATGGAAGGGAGTCCCTGAGCTTTGAAGAAGTTCAATCAGTCTTGTATCCTAAGGACCTGAACGAACAAAAGGAGCATAAACCTTCGACAGTGGGTAAAGGTTTGGCTGTTAAGGGAAAATTCTTGCGAAATGATGGTAAGTTCGACAAGAAAAAAGGTAAAAGTTAACATAAGTCTTATAGTGGCGATGCATCTGGTATTCGATGCTATCATTGAAAGAAGGAGGGTCACACAAGAAAAGTGTGCCCTGAATGCCTGAAAGATCATAGAGGTAAGGATAATGGCAACGCAACCATTATTCAAGATGATTTCGACTCATCTTATGTTCTTGTGGTTTCAAGCAGCGACTCAAGAAAAGAATGGATTATGGATTTGGTTGCACTTGGCACATGACTTCAAACAAAGAATTGTTCGAGGAGCTATGTGATCAAGATGGTGGATCAGTGCTGGTGGGAAACAACAAAGATTGTAAAATTGTAGGTATTGGATCTGTGAGATTCAAGCTCCATGATTAGTCAATAAGGTTATTGATTAAAGTCAGGTATGTACCCGATTTGAAGAGAAATTTGTTTTCTCTTGGTGAATTTGACAAGAAGGGATATGTTTTTCAAGGATAGAAAAGTATCCTAAGATTCATGAAGGGGTCAAAGAAAGTCTTGAGAGGCGTGAAGAAATAAGGCTTGTATACCCTTGAGACTGAAGTTGTAAGTGATTCGACAAATGTTGCATCCACGAAACCTTTGTCGAAGACAGAAATTTAGCACATGAGATTGGGCCATGTCAGTGAAAGGGGTCTGGTCGAATTGGGGAAACAAAATCTACTTTGAGGAAACAAAGTCGAAAAGCTAAAATTTTGTGAACCCTGTGTACTTGAAAAATCTTGCAGAGTAAAGTTCAACAAAAGCAAACAAAGAACTCTTATGGATCCCTTGATTACATCCATGCTGATCTTTTGGGGCCTGCAAGGTGTCCATCACATTCAGGAGCAAGGTATTTTCTATTCATAGTCGATGATTATTCCATAAAGTTATGGGTGTTCATCCAGAAGACTAAGGATGAAACTTTTGAGAATTTCAAAGGTTGGAAGATTCTGGTCGAAAATCAGACTGGCAGAAAGGTCAAGAGGTTAAGAACCGACAATGGCCTTGAATTTTGCAACGAGGGGTTCGACAGCTTTTGTGTTGCCTCAGGTATTGCAAGGCACAAAACTACTGCAGGTACTCCACAACAAAATGGTTTGGCAGAAAGGTTTAATTGAACTAGTTTGGAAAGAGTTAGATGCATGTTGAATAATGATGGATTAAAGAAGGTGTTTTGGGCTAAGGTTGTTTCGACAGCAACATATCTGATAAATAGATGTCCTTTAACTGCCTTAGATATGAAGACACCTGAAGAAGTTTGGTCAGGACATCCACCTAGTCTCGACAGACTAAGAGTATTTGGCTGCGAGGCCTATTCTCACATTAGGCAATACAAGGTCGAACCTAGAGCTCTGAAATGCATGTTCATGGGATACCTTGAAGGAGTCAAAGCTTATAGGCTATGGTGCCTAGAGCCAGGTCACAGGAGGTGTATCACCAGTCGAAATATAGTTTTCAATGAAGTTGAGATGGCCTTCAAGAAAGCTGATGATGCTGACGAAGAGCTAGAACAGGGAGAGATTCCTGTTGAGGTGGAGCAAGTTGATATTGAATCGCGTATCCCAGATGAAGTCGAAGAAGAAGCAGAAGCTGATGTCGAAGATGAGGAGAGTGATAATGACTACCTTCTAGCAAGAGACTGGTCGAGGAGAGTCATCAAACCACCTTAGAGACTTGGGTATGTAGATCTTATAGCTTATGCCTTAATCTCTACAAGTGAGGTTCTCGATGAAGAACCTAGAGACTATAAGGAAGTTATGACGAGTCGAAAGAAGACTGAATGGCTGAAGGCCATGGATGATGAGATGAAATCTCTTCATGATAACAACACGTGGGAACTGATCAAGAAACCTGCTGGAGCTAGGTTAGTCAGCTGTAAATGGATTTTCAAAGTTAAGGAAGGAATCGAAGGAGTTACGTCGAAGAGATACAAAGCAAGATTAGTCGCTAGGGGGTTCACTCAAAAAGAAGGTGTCGACTTTAATGATGTGTTTTCTCATATCGTGAAGCACAAATCCATTCGAATATTTCTTGCCACGGTGGCACAGTTCGACCTTGAACTAGAACAGATGGATGTGAAGACTGCGTTCTTGTATGGTGATCTAGATGAAACATTCCTGATATGGCAACCTGAAGGGTATGTCGAAAAGGGGAAGGAAGATTATGTGTGCAAACTGAAGAGATATTTATATGGACTGAAAAAATCTCCTTGACAATGAAATAGGAGATTCGACAAGTTCATGGCATGCATAAGTTTCATTAGAAGTCAATTCGACCACTGTGTTTACTTCAGATTTCGACTTGGTAATTCATTTGCTATTTTATTGCTTTATGTGGATGATATTCTAATAGCAAGCAACAATGTCGAAGATATAATGAGGGTGAAGGTTGAACTCAATAAGGAGTTCGACATGAAGGATCTGGGAGCTGCGTCCAGAATTCTTGGGATTGACATCCGTAGAGATAGAAAGCATTCGAAATTATGCCTATCTCAAAAGGCATACCTACAGAAGATTCTCTAAAAGTATGGTATGTCGAATTCAAAGCTTGTTGTGACTCTGACAAACCCTCAATTCAAGCTGAGTATAGATCAGTGTCCCACTATTGATGTCGAAAGAGCTTATATGAATGACATTCCATATGCTAATATAGTGGGTTCTTTGATGTATGGTATGGTCTGTACTAGACCCGACATAGCATATGCAATAAGTTTTGTAAGCAGGCACATGGCAAATCCTGGAAATTTTCACTGGCAAGCATTAAAGTAGATTCTAAGGTACATAAATGGGTCTCTGAACAGAGTCCTAAATTATGGTGGAGCCTTGGGTAAAGATAGTAAAGCAACAATCGAATGATATGTCGACTCTGATTATGCAGGTTGTATGGATTCTAGAAAATCTATTTCTGGATATTTGTTCACTATGTTTGGCATAACAATCAGTAGGAAAGAACCTCTTTAGAAGGTTGTTGCCTTATCAACCACTAAAGTGTAATATATCGCCCTAACTGTAACACCCCAATTCCCATCGTGAATAAATAATACATAAATAAATCAGAGTAAATAAAAATAAATTCTTTTCGACAGAAATAAGGATGCCACATTTAAAGAAAACAAACACAATCCCTTCTCATAAATTTGATACATAACACAAAATGGAATATACATAAAAGGGAAACTTTTTCCAGCAAAGGGAAAGTTCAATTATGGAATAAAGCGGAAAGATCCATAACTGACTTGTTTTACAAAATAAATTATTTTATAACATCAAAATATTCATACAAAGGTAATACAAATAGATCCAACAAATGTATACATATATAACAAAAGCGTTCCCCGACTCTCGTGTTACGTATCAGAGCAGACAGACTGACAAACGGAGGGAGAACTAATCTTCACAAAAGCCTCCAAGACTACTAATATGCAATTGCCTCATAGAGCAACAAACCACAGCAGAAGGGTGAGAAATAACAACTAAATCAAGATTGCATAATAATATGCAAGCACATATAAATTCACATGCATAATTATTCTCACCACAGGCATCACATACTAATACATATAGCATGCCATGGACACAAAACATATTTCTAATAATCCAATACAATAACATATTCATGCATAATGCATACCAAAGTTATGACATATGGAAACACACCACCACATCACATATATTCGTATATAGCATATCATAGATAAGTAATACAATCATTGTGATGTGCAACATCCCCACAAAATATGGCATATGTCTATACATAAAACATATCATCCATAACCAATACATTTATCACAAATGCATATCAATTCACCAATGCTATCACGAGCTCAACACACAATCAATCAATTCACAATTTTCCACACATAATCAATCCATTCATGATTTTCCACACGTAATCAATCCATTCATGATTTTCCACACATAATCAATCCATTCATGATTTATGCAAATGCAAAGAGACCGACACAATGACTCTATGCAAATGCAATGCGGTATCGTTCCATCCATCATTCTCATCATTAATTCACTCAGGAATTATTGGAATCATCGCTTGTTACTTAGTGTAACTCCCCGTCGGGCAAACGATGTTCCTCGTCGCTTTAGGTCCTCTTGGTATAAGGCTCGCGACGTTTATGGATCGCTTTAGGTCCTCTTTGTATAAGGCTCACGATCCGGTCGCTTTAGGTCCTCTTTGTATATAGCTCACGATCGTCTATAACGTCGCTTTCGGTCCTCTTTGTATAAGGCTCACGACCGTTATAGAAGATTCCCTCAGGAATCGTTTCGTCGCTCACATCCACTAGAGCACACGACATCACAAGAATGCATATCATGATGCTTGGCTTACAATGACTCATGACAATCAAATGCATACACATATACAACCATGTGAACCATTTCAACATCCATAATCATGCATATACAATCAAACATAACACAATGCATTTATTTTCCATAAGGCCACAAACCATCATCACAACATTTCCTCACATGCATTCACATCACATAACAGCACACAAGTCATACGATATATATTAAAAGCATACCACATGATAACACATCAATCGCACACAATTACGACGGTAAAAGTCGACAAAACGACACTATTCCAATTCCCAACACAATTAAATCGGCCACTAGTCTCAAAACCATTTTTATCAGAAAGAACATTTCATTAGCTTTCCAACGCATCCAACCGCGCCTCAATCCGACTTACGACCCAAAAGTTATGACAAGAACAAAATGGAAAATCTACCATGTTCGCTTCCCTATTCGCAATGTGAACTCCCAGCGAACCATGGCAGAGAAAAAACATCATAAAGTTTGCAATGCAAACACCCAGCGAACCTTCGCTTTCCCCTTCGCAATGCGAATTCCCTGCGAACCGTGGCAGAGAAAAAACAGCAGAAAGTTCGCAATCGAACCTCCCGCAAACCTTCGCTTTTCCTTCGCTGCCCTATTCGCAGTGCGAACCTGCGAACCCAGAAAATCCCAGCAGCGCTGTTGTTCACTCCAACACAACATTCCCTCCACCAAAACACTTCCAAATCACAATATATCAACCAAAACTTGTTCCAAACATAAAAACAAGTATTCTACACAATTTGTATTGAAATTCATCCGTGAAAACATCGATTTCTATCAATTGTTCATCAATTTATCAATGAGAAAAAGTTGTGAAATAACCAAAACAATTATAACTAACAACACATATACATACACAAGCAAGATATAATCGAAACTTCTCACCCTTACCCGATTAATCGAAGTTCAAGCTTTGGTTTGAATATTTTCTTCTTTCCCAAGTTTTCCTCTCCTTCTCTTTTCCTTCCTCTTCCTTTCTTTCCTTTCTCTTTCTTTTCTCTCTTTTTCTCTCAAATCTCTATTTATAAAATATCTAAACCCCTAAAAAGACTATTTTACCCCTCAACTCAAATATCTCGCAAACGCTCTCAAAACACGATAAAACATAATAACGATGAAAAATAATATGTTGTCAAATAAAAATGTCAAGAATAAAATAATATAAAACTGAAAATAATTAAATCGACTCGATTAAATAAATCTAACAAAATGGGCGTTACAACTCTCCCCCACTTAGAAATTTTCGTCCTCGAAAATATAACTGATACGAACAATTCCGGATACGACTCTCGCATCCGACTAACAAACTAACATGCCAACACTAGGCACACCACGAATAACACAAACTGACAAACCACCTCGCTAACAATGACTACAACCACGACACGACAACGACGACAACTACAACGACAAGATGCAAAGCCTATACAATGCACTTGACGACCAACTCACGACTCAAGAATACCCAAGTTACGAATACACACAGGTTCACTCTTGAACCGAAACACGACAAGATCGTTACCCTCACCACAAGTAACACTCCCCTAATTCCCCACACAGGAATTAACCACTCGCACTCGAACCATCACGATGGAAACAAGGCAACCACACAAACAAGAACATAAAGTTCCACGACCCAACATCATTTCAACAACTTCTACATAACCATAATACCAACATCCTTGTCACCCAACAATATTGCAACAATGCTACGATTCCCCAATCGAACATACAACCAAAACATCCATCTACATAGTAGCCCATGAATAATATTTAAACCTTTCACCTAACACTTCCATTCTGAAACGTCCAATGGTCTCATCACTCCTACATGTTTACAATGTTCAACCTATGAACTCTTACAAGTCACACACGCATATACGCAATGTGCCACATCACGCTTTCGATGCGCACTTGGATTACTCGTAACCATCAAAACTATCAATCCCACGTCCAAAGTCTAACTCTTTCTCATATTCACCAAAAATCACTGTTCACTTTTAATATACCCAACCTCACACTCCACTGTGTTATCTCACACACCAGACACAAGTCTCTGAACTGCTCAAATAATTCTAATCCTCTGACCATCAAAAGATCTCCTTCAAATCTTGATACATTTTATTAACTCCCGGATGTATACTCAAACTACTCCAGTGTTCTTCCTCTAAAATCATCTTTTTCAATTCCGAACCATCAGGAATACAAATTCTACCACGGAAACTCAAAACACCATGATCATCCAATTTAAAGTCACCATTCACACCTTTATCTCCAATTGTCATCAAATCAACAAATTTCACCTCCAGCCTCTGTTTCCTGCTAACGGTCAACAGAAAATCATTAGTGACCTTTAACATACCAAGCCTCACGCTATCAGATGTCAATTTGCACACCAAACTCAAATCTCTAAATTCTTCCAAAAGTTCCCACTCTTTAACCATCAAAGCAGACATATGTAAAAACTTTCAACTTAACTCATCAAGCACGACACTAACCTCACCAATAGGATAATTCCAGCTAAGGTCATAACTCATCACAAATTCCAACCATCCTTAGGGTCTCATACTATATTCCTTCCGACCAAACAGGTACTCAATATTCTCGTGATTTCCAAACACTTCGAACCTAGAACCATAAAGATAATACCTCCAAATTTTCCAACACAATACCACCGCAACCAATTCCAAATCCTGAATAGTATAGACCCTTTTTATGAATCCTCAATTGTCGTAAAGCATAAGCTATGACTTTACCCTCTTGCATTAACACACTGATTAAGCTCATCAAAGACACATCACAATACCTCACAAACGGTTTATTAGGATCACACAGAATCAAAACTGGAGCCGTAGACAACTTCCACCTCAACTCTCTGAAACTTACTCACAACGAACATCCAAAACAAATGACTCACTCTTTGCAAGTCAACTGAGATAACAGAAGTACTAACTTAGCAAAGTCTTCCATAACCTGCAGTAACAACCAACTAAGCCCAAAAGTTTCTAAACTCCTTAACCAACTTCGGAGCCTCTCATTGTAGAACTGCATCTACTTCCGATGGATCCATAATAATACCATCATCAGAAATAACATATCCAAGGAACTAACCTTTTTTTTTCTTTTAACCAAAACTCTCACTGCGATAATTTAGCAGAAAGCTCCCTCTCTTTCAACCCTCGTAACTCAATCCTCAAATACTCTCCATACTCATCCTTTGATTTAAAATAACTCAGAATATCATCTAATAAACTTCACTATAAACTTATCCAAACAAGTATAAAACATACGATTCATATACTCCACAACCATAACATATACAACCTTCAAAATTCGTTCAGAGCTCGAAACAATTTATCCAAAATAGCTTAACAATCTCTGGTTACCACATTCCATATCAATTCTTCTTACAGGGTTCCAACTTACTCAAGGTTTCTATTGACACGAGATCTCAACCCATAACAAAAGTAATACCATCAAGGAACTTCAAATCGTTCGCAATTCGTCATAATTCAAAACGCAAGCTATCCCGAACACAACATCAAGTTTCCATACTACTCACTGATTAACACGCAACCTCATGCCATCATCCTTTTCCTTACCAACCATGCTGGATCTCTTCAAGTCAACACACTAATGTTTCATCCAAAAAACCCATCTGAAAACCATGCACAATTGACGGCCCATCATAGTGGCTTTCCTGCCAATTTCCTGAACACTATCATCACAAACATGACAAACATCTGAGTTTCACTTCCTAAAAGTTCTTCTACTTACTTAGCAGATCCAAACCTCAAATCTTCACCTTCGTCAAATTTGAGTTCACACTCTACTCTCTGAGAACAACCGTTAACGATACCCAATCGTTCTCTCTCAACGACTCCCAACTGAACCAACATACTAAAACCTCTAATTCGTCTCATCTTCCGATATTAGAATCTTCATCGACTCAACAAAATAATCCGTAATCATTTTCTTAATTCCAACAATTCATTGCACACACTATCAAAGCCAGAAAGACACGTCTATTCCATCCAACATAATTCCGTCTACTATCAACAAGATATTAAGGGTGATCAGTTCCTCAATTTGTCAATAGACAGCCGACAATCATGATGGGGCATAAACCGTCTTTACCAAACTATAATAGCATTTCTTGCATCTTGTGCACAAAACTACCTAAGGCACAAATCCTTAGTTGACATAAACCTTACCTCCGCATTTCCTCCGGAACCGGGAACAACACTGTCCAAACAACACTTACAATCTTGTAACCTACGGCACACAACCGAAGCAACTTGGAGAAGCACCAGCTCCTCCCCCACTTATCTCATTCTCACACTTGAAGACAAAGGATTAGAAGAACCAGAAAGTACTGACAGTGTTTCACACATATATCACATACTAAGGAACAAACAACATCGACAGTATTCAACTGTCACACCAACTGACTCAGCAACTTGGCCGGACGGACCGACCTGCTCTGATACCACTAATGTTTCACCCTAATTCCCATCGCAAATAAATAATACATAAATAAATCAGAGTAAATAAAAATAAATTCTTTTCGACAGAAATAAGGATGCCACATTTAAAGAAAACAAACACAATCTCTGCTCATAAATTTGATACATGACACAAAATGGAATATACATAAAAGGGAAACTTTTTCCAGCAAAGGGAAAGTTCAATTATGGAATAAAGCGGAAAGATCCATAACTGGCTTGTTTTACAAAATAAATTATTTTATAACATCAAAATATTCATACAAAGGTAATACAAATAGATCCAACAAAGGTATACATATATAACAAAAGCGTTCCCCGACTCCCGTGTTACGTTTCAGAGCAGACAGACTGACAAACAAAGGGAGAACTAATTTTCACAAAAGCCTCCAAGACTACTAATCTGCAATTGCCTCATAGAGTAACAAACCACAGCAGATGGGTGAGAAATAACAACTAAATCAAGATTGCATAATAATATGCAAACACATATAAATTCACATGCATAATTATTCTCACCACAAGCATCACATACTAATACATATAGCATGCCACAGACACAAAACATATTTCTAATAATCCAACATAATAACATATTCACACATAATGCATACCAAAGTTATGACATATGGAAACACACCACCACATCACATATATTCGTATATAGCATATCATAGATAAGTAATACAATCATTGTGATGTGCAACATCCCCACAAAACATGGCATGTGTCTATACATAAAACATATCATCCATAACCAATACATTTATCACAAATGCATATCAATTCACCAATGCTATCACGAGCTCAACACACAATCAATTAATTCACAATTTTCCACACATAATCAATCCATTCATGATTTTCCACACATAATCAATCCATTCATGATTTTCCACACATAATCAATCCATTCATGATTTATGCAAATGCAAAGAGACCGACACAACGACTCTATGCAAATGCAAGGCGGTACCATTCCATCCATCATTCTCATCATTAATTCACTCAGGAATTATTGGAATTATCGCTTGTTACTTAGTGTAACTCCCCGTCGGGCAAACGATGTTCCCCGTCGCTTTAGGTCCTCTTGGTATAAGGCTCACGACGTTTATGGATCGCTTTAGGTCCTCTTTGTATAAGGCTCACGATCCGATCGCTTTAGGTCCTCTTTGTATAAGGCTCATGATCGTCTATAACGTCGCTTTCGGTCCTCTTTGTATAAGGCTCACGACCGTTATAGTAGATTCCCTCGGGAATTATTTCGTCGCTCACACTCACTAGGGCACACGACATCACAAGAATGCATATCATGATGCTTGGCATACAATGACTCATGACAATCAAATGCATACACATATACAACCATGTGAACCATTTCAACATCCATAATCATGCATATACAATCAAACATAACACAATGCATTTATTTTCCATAAGGCTACAAACCATCATCACAATATTTCCTCACATGCATTCACATCACATAACAGCACACAAGTCATACGATATATATTAAAAGCATACCACATGATAACACATCAATCGCACACAATTATGACGGTAAAAGTCGACAAAACGACACTATTCTAATTCCCAACACAATTAAATCGGCCACTAGTCTCAAAACCATTTTTATAAGAAAGAACATTTCATTAGCTTTCAAACGCATCCAACCACGCCTCAATCCGACTTACGACCCAAAAGTTATGACAAGAACAAAATGGAAAATCTATCATGTTCGCTTCCCTATTCGCAATGCGAACCATGGCAGAGAAAAAACAGCATAAAGTTCGTAATGCGAACACCCAGTGAACCTTCGCTTTCCCCTTCGCAATGCGAATTCCCTGCGAACCGTGGCAGAGAAAAAACAGCAGAAAGTTCGCAATGCGAACCTCCCGCGAACCTTCGTTTTCCCTTCGATGCCCTATTCGCAGTACGAACCTGCGAACCTAGAAAATCCCAGCAGCGCTGTTGTTCACTCCAACACAATATTCCCTCCACCAAAACACTTCCAAATCACAATATATCAACCAAAACATGTTCCAAACATAACAACAAGTATTCTTCGCATTTTATATCGAAATTCATCCGTGAAAACATCTATTTCTATCAATTGTTCATCAATTTATCAATGAGAAAAAGTTGTGAAACAACCAAAACAATTACAACAAACAACACATATACATACACAAGCAAGATATAATCGAAACTTCTCACCCTTACTCGATTAATTGAAGTTCAAGCTTTGGTTTGAATGTTTTCTTCTTTCCCAAATTTTCCTCTCCTTCTCTTTTCCTTCCTCTTCCTTTCTTTCCTTTCTCTTTCTTTTCTCTCTTTTTCTCTCAAATCTCTATTTATAAAATATCTAAACCCCTAAAAAGACTATTTTACCCCTTAACTCAAATATCTCGCAAACGCTCTCAAAACGCGATAAAACATAATAACAATGAAAAATAATATGTTGTCAAATAAAAGTCAAGAATAAAATAATATAAAAATGAAAATAATTAAATCGACTCGATTAAATAAATATAACAAAATGGGCGTTACAACTCTCCCCCACTTAGAAATTTTCGTCCTCGAAAATATAACTGATACGAACAATTCCAGATACGACTCTCGCATCCGACTAACAAACTAACATGCCAATATTAGGCACACCACGAATAACACAAACTGACAAACCACCTCGCTAACAACGACTACAACCACGACACGACAACGACGGCAACTACAACGACAAGATGCAAAGCCCATACAATGCACTTGACGACCAACTCACGACTCAAGAATATCCAAGTTAAGAACACACACAGGTTCACTCTTGAACCGAAACACAATAAGGTCGTTACCCTAAAAAGACTATTTTACCCCTCAGCTCAAATATCTCGCAAACGCTCTCAAAACGCGATAAAACATAATAACGATGAAAAATAATATGTTGTCAAATAAAAGTCAAGAATAAAATAATATAAAAACAAAAATAATTAAATCGACTCGATTAAATAAATCTAACAAAATGGGGCATTACACTAACTGAAGCTGTGAAGGAAGCATTGTGGCTTGGAGGTTTTACAAAGGAGCTGAAACTTCAAGGTCGAGTTGTCACTGTTAAATGTGATAGTCAAAGTGCAATACACCTGTCAAAGAATTCAACATATCATAAGCAAACCAGGCACATTGAAGTGAGGCTGCATTTCATCAGAGGGATAATCGAGTATGGAGAAGTCTAAGTGCTGAAGGTTTCGACAGATCATAATGTTGCTGATATGATCACCAAGACGTTGCCCAGTTGCAAGTTTTTCCACTATATGCAGTTGATAAATCTGCATGAAGAAAACTAGTCTGTTTCTTGATGTTAGAGTTAGTTCCAAGGTGGAGATTTGTGAGATATTGGATCGTTAGTTCCAAGGTGGAGATTTGTGAGATATTGGATCGAACTCTAGTGTAGCATGTCGTCAAAGTCTTCTCATATGTTATTGTCGAAGACCTACATGCTGTAGTCGAATTGTGTTCTAGTATGTAGTTGTCGAATTGGGCCTTGTGTTAGGGATCCAATTGTTTAAGTTCGCTTGTAACCAAAGTTAGATTGTAATGGGTAATTGTTAAAAGGCTCATTAGTTTAGTATGCTAGGTTTTATTATAAATAACATACTAGTCTCTCATCTTAAGTGTGACAAATTTTAATTGGGGTGAGAGGGTTATTTGTTATTCTTGAGTACTTGTAATTTGTTTGATAGAGAATGTAACGAATAACGATTATAAACAATCCTTGTTGTTCTTCTTGTTTTTCTTTTAACCTTAACCCTTGTGTGTTTCTTGATCATAAAGAAACGTACTGTACTTTGTTTTAAGGCATCCTAATTCATAACATATTCCTTTATAGCCTCCCTTACCAATTCCTTATTGTTAAATACCGTGTGCAACTAAAACTTGGTTCCCTAACCAACTTTATATGTTGGGAATATCTCACACTCTTCATCATCTTCACTCTCATGGTCAAAGTCATTCTCATGTGGTTTAGTTGTTTTAGTTGGTAATATAGTTGTCCAATCCAAATCAGGCTTAATATCTCACCATTATCTAATTTCTCATCCACTTGCACTTCATCATCCACTTATACTTCATCATCATCTACATCAGCAAACTTCTCACTAGTACAATGAGCTTCATCATCATCACAAATTATATCATGACCTATTTATGCCTCATCTACAATCTCAGGTTCACTAATGTTATGCTCAACATACATACCTATTAACTCACATCCATTAGCATCTGTAACCAGTTGCAACACATCATTATCACAGTTAAGTGGTCTAAGCCCACAAGTAAAGCTACATCTAGGGTTTCAATACCACATACAGTTAGTGTTTATATATCCCTATATTTTAATCAATTACAACAATTCCAAATAGGATACGTAGTCAACATCCCATTTCCAACTCATTCCGAAAACATACCCATCAACATACAATTTCACGGGGGTGTCAACAAGTCTACCTTTATGTTGAATTTTAAATCTAATTGTTTGACACTTAGATGACTTAGAATGGATAATAAACACTATTCAGAATGAAAGAGGGACCACAAACAATACTTTAAAACACTGAAAAGTCACAACTAATGAGGGACCACAAACCCTAAAACACAATGGGACCACCATGTACAACAAAAAATGCATACATGGATGTTTCTGTTGTGAGGGACATCATAATACATACCTGAGCCAGAATTTAACCTCTTCATTGTTTTTCCTTGTTGATGTAGGAATTTTTTTCATAGCATTTCCTGAAGTTTGATGAAAAGTGGTGAAAATAAATGATGATGGAAACTATTTATGGATTGGGAGTGATTTAGGGTTTGGAGAATTAAGGGTAAGACATGATTTAGGGTTCAGAATCCAAAAGTGATTAAATGAAGCAGAAGACGATGTTGGGGTTCTTTACAAGGGGATGAAATGATTTTATAACTAAAATGAATAAATTTTTTATTAATGTTTAATTTAAACTATTTTCTAAATTGTTTTCAAAATTGTTTAATTTAAAATGTGTTTAAAATGTTTTTAAATGACATGCCATTTTTTTTTCAAATTTGATCAATATATCATTTGCCATGTCATAAATGAATCTATCACTTGTACAATTCTTGTAGGGGAAAAAAAATTCAAACATATTCAAAACGATGGACCTAAAAACTATTTTTTTTTAAAATTAAAAAGTTAGAAAATTTAAAGAAGGAAAATTAAAAAGTTAGAAAATTAAAAAGTTAAAAACTATATATATATATATATATATATATATATATATATATATATATATATATATATATATATATATATATATATATATATATATATATATATACTCATTAATAAAATATATTTTTGTTTAACATTAGTAATGCATTTCGGATAGAGCCGCCCCCAAAGCAAGAATGGACTTCCCGCTTCTCTCTCCCTTTGTCTGACTGAATGTTGTTGTCGTTTCTTCTTTCAACATTTAGACTCTTCAAAGTCAATAATAATAACGCATTAACAATTAACTTCTTCTTTATTCTCTCCCATCATCGTAAGTTACTTCTATCTTTTTTCTTAACGATTCGTTCAATAATCAATACTATACCTGCTACCTATGCTTTCGTTTCGTTCTTCTATATAACCGACTATACTACAAAGAGATTAGGGAAGTTTTTTTCTTCTTTCATTTCGATCTCCTTTCTGATTGATTCACATAGATTATCAAGATAAGATTGATAAGGTCCAATTTATGTTGGTGTAATCAAATTGGGTTGAATTTTTCTTTGGGGGTTTCATTGATAAAACCGTTAGGGTTTTTCCTCTAAGATCAAGTATTGATTTAGGGTTTTTCGCACAAGTCTTTGTAACTTGGATTTAGCTGAGTGAAAGCTTTGAAGAACGAGGGTTCTTAAAAAGAAGTAGCGGTAACCAGAGGATCAATTGAAAGACTTCGCGCAGTCGGAACCAAGTTATAGCCTAAAATATATACTCTCAATTTCGCGTGTTCAGCGCGTTAAAGTGTGAAACTTTTTTTAAAATTAATTACTTTTGATTAATTAAAAAGTTGTTTAAGGTGAAAAATAAGTTTAAAGATGTTATCAGTTTTTGCTCGTCTAACATCGGATTTCAAGTTCATAAACTCCCGCTTTTGCGTGTCCGTTTATACTCTTAAAATCTAATTTTAAAAACATTTATTTTTACAATTTCAATAAAATCTTGCTTTCGCATATTAGTTAATTTAAAATATGAATTTTTACCTAAGTCAAATATAGGTTCCTTCTTTCGAAATTGAACAGGTATCTCTAAATTACACTTTTGCAGTAATTATTTTGATTAAAAATAGTAAAAAAAAATTCCGCCCTTAAACAAATCCTTTTTTAATTATTTAATTTATGACTTAAATGCAAGCACCGTCGAAACGACCGTCCTCATATTTCGGACTCTAAAAAATTTAACAGGACATAGTAGCTACGTAAAAGTTATAAAAGTCTATATAAAACATATTAAACATATAATATTATAATATAAAAGTCTATATAAAACATGATCGTGAAGGCTGGATCAGATCCTGTAGAATTGGGCCGCCAAGTGCGTCAGGGATGCTGGTCGTATGGAGAGGAGGGGGTGTACCTGCAACGTACTCCGACGCTCAAGTAAGAAAGGGTCAGAGAAAAGGGGCAAGTACAAAGTATGAATTCTTAGGGTGAATATTGGATACCTGACCCTCTCAAGCGAGAGGGTTTATATAGAGCCCCCAGCGCGTGGCCAACGGTCCTATTTTCGGGGCGAAATAACCGTTTTCCCCAAAGAATAGGTAACTACCCAAACTAGCCGTTATGTCGGGCATAGGCATAGTTCCGGGCACCTGCCCATAGTTGTTCAGGGAGCAATGAAGCCGTGCGTGACAGTCAGTAATTCCGGGGAGGAACGTTGCATTCCTTGCCCGGTTGGAGGGGCAGAAAGGTAACTTTTGCCCCTCTGTGGATTGGACTTAGGCAATTTGGGCCACTCTGGAGCAGAAGTGGATTGGACCATGTCTAGCCATTGGTCCAGTCCAGAACAGGAGCCCCTCAAGTCGTTGCTCTCGAGCATGGGAGTGATGACTTAAGGACAGTTCGTTGCTCCGGGGAGCTAGCATGGAGTCGTCGTTTGGAGACGAGGAAGATTGTCTTAATGCGCCCGTGACCCCTGGTGTTCGTGAAATTCGTGGTCGTGACCTTGTTGCCCGGTGTTCGGGGAGAGTAACGGTCAGACAGAATTGGAAACGATGGGATGCCACGTGTGCCTAGAGCTCTGTGTAGCAGTTAATAGGCAATGATGGCTAGTGGATAGCCATCATGGCCTACGAGCGCGTGTTCGCACGTGCCCCTTTGTATAAAAAGGGGAAAATCGTTTCATTTGGAACTTTTTGCTCTGAGTTCTCTCTGTCTCCTTCAGCATTCTTGCCCGAAACCGTCGTCCGCCTATTCCGACCACCGCTTCAAGCTTCGAGCAGTTACTTTTGTCTACTTAAATCAAGTAAGTTTTCTGATCCTTTGCTTGTTTTACTCCTTTTTGTTGTCAATGGTAGGTTGCATGTGGTTAGGGCTAGGTTTAGAGGACGAAATGAGTGAGTTTCCGGCGATTGTTGGTGGTGGACGGTGGCTGTGCCATCTTTCTACCTCTGACATGTCGCTGGAGTTAGTAGTATGTTTCAGCGAGTGAGGTGGTCCACGGCAATGTTGCAACAGCGACGCATGTGTGACCGCCGTGTCTGTTCATCATCTGAGTGGGTGATGCATTTCCCGGTAGGACATTCCCAGATTCTGGTGACGCTTTGCGATTTCCCGCGGAGCTTCAAACAAAAATTGGGTATGAGTGCGGGGAAGCTCCTCGCTCGGGATAATTGGCTTCGAGCGTCTCCTCGCGGGGAGGTGTCAGCTTTTCCTTTGATGTTAGGGCTTAGGCCGGGGACGTTGTCCTCAGCCCTTTGCGCGCCCTTTCACTTGACTTAGCGGTGGAAGGGTGGATTTGATTTGTTGTCGAATTCACTTTCTTCTCTGCTTTTCAGGTGATCGTGATGGCGACGGGGCCAGATAGAGAGGTTCTTATAGATACGTCCGAGGAAGAAACGGGCTCCGAAGATAATAGCAGCTCGACGGCTTCGAGTTCGACGACTTCGAGTTCTTCCAGTAATGTCGAGGAGGAGGAAGAGTTGGACGACATGGACGAGGACATCGAAGGGTTCTCCGCGGAGGAGTGGGAAGTGGCCGAACCTGCCGAGCATATGTCCACTTTCGCAAATTCCTTGGTGGACGTTTTCACGGAGGTTGAACCGGAGGGAGAGTGGAAGGTGCGCTTCCCTTCCTTGGACGATCGTGTCTGTACGCACTTCGGGGACCGTTTTACCATGTATGAATATGCTTTCAAGGAGTTGGGCTTGAGGTTGCCGTTAACTGATTTTCAACAGTCAGAGTTCGAGCATTTAAAATTGGCCCCCACGCAACTGCATCCTAACTTGTTGGCCTTCATCTAGGCGTTCGAGCTGGTATGCGAGCATCTCTCCATAGGGGTTACTCTTCCTTTGTTCTTCACTGTCTTTCATCTCCAACGGCAGCTGTCGGGGAAGAAGTACGGCTGGGTTTCTCTGAAGCAGCCCCGCAAGTTGTTCAAACCATTTTTGGAGTCGATACGGACATTTAAGGAACAGTATTATGTCGTCGAGCCCCTGTCCGAAGCTGCCCAGGACAGTACATACGTCTGGGAAATCGAGGTTGACGAGGATGGAAACGATCTGCATGACGAGGATGGGAAGTTTATTAGGCGAAGAATCTACAAGTTTCCCATTCATTGGGCGCCTAACCACTTTGCTAAGAAGCCCAGTGACTATGTCTTCCAACCGAGCGAGCTACGCGGGCAGGACGCCGCGGCGTGCGAGGTGCTGGTGAAGTGGGTCAACTCCTTCCGGCTTGCTGAGTGCTGGATGAGCAAGGGTAGTCCGATCTTCGAGGAGGACGGGAGTCAGAGGGTTGTGTCATACCCCAAATTTTGACCACTAAGATTTCCCATCATTGTGAAAATCATCATCACAATATGGAGGAACCATCATACCTCATCAGTCTCCCCAAAGATGGGTGAGCATCCACTACAATCAAAATTAGGGTTTCAAGCCCTCTCAGAGCCTTAGACAAAGGATCAATCAAGGAATGACATGATCTTCAACTTGTCTAACCTCTCAAACATCCACAATGGATCAAAAGGACTCCCACTTCAAGGATTAAGCACAAGGCTGCTCCCTTCTAGGTGGATTAAGTCTCAAGATCGACAGTGTCACCAAATTAGGGTTTTGGTCGACCAGGGCCTCCAGATGGAAATTTTTCATCTGGGTACAAGCCAATGATCCAAAACCTAACCTAATATACTCCATGGAACCTCATGGACCCAATCATCAAGTCAATTTTGCCTCAGGGGATGCATTCATCAAAAATCAAGAATTAGGGTTTCTTGACCTAATTCACCCCTAAGTTGACTTTTGGTGCAAATCATGAGCCAAGACCTTAAGAGAGGGTTTGAGGGTCTCTAATGAGCTATATTGATCCATTTGAAACAATGGATTAATCCAAGAAGCTTGAGCAACAAGTCTCAATTTCATCTGCACCACAATTAGGGTTTTAAGAGGAAAGTCAACTGTAACTTTGACTTTTGACCAGGACATGCTCCCAAGCCCTATGACATGCATCAATATACCCTATGACACCCATGGAACATGTCCATCAAGTTTTATTTAGGTCAAGGACATGATTTCCTGAAGAATTGCACAGTTTGGAATTCATCTGATAAAAAGTCAACTGTGCACAAAAGTCAACTTTGACTTTTTGAGATTTTTCACTAAAATGGATTTTTAACCCTAAAATGATGTTAATGTATGATTTGAATCATCATTCATCAAGAAAAATCAAGAAAAGTTGGATAACTTGTAAAAGGGGTAACCATAAAAACTTAGAAAATTTTCTAAGTTAAAAATAAAGTGGCTAGGGTACCAACTTTGGGGGGTCATAACTCCTAAACCACAAGGCCAGTTTTTCCCATCCAAAGCTTGATTTGTAGATCTCATTACCCTCTACAAAAACTTCAACTAGACCTAACTCCAATTCATTGTGGATTTTGAGCTATGAGTGAGCCAAAATGGCTGAAAATATGAAAGTACACCATTTTCCAACACTTAGAAAAATTCTGGGCAAGGCAGATTTTGTGTTGAAACACCAAAACTTGTGAGATCTTTTCACATAGATGCAAGTTGAATCAAGTCCAAAGTTAAACATCAATGTTGTTGCATATGTTGCCAAGAATTTAAAGAGCTTAACAGCATGAATTGATTCAACTTGAGCCAAGAGAAATCCATGCCCAAAGTCATGCTGCTGCAAGCTGTTTTGGAAAAATCAGTTTGCATGTTTGCTTGCCACACATAATTTTGAACCAAAAACTGAGGATCAGCATGCCACATGTATTCAAACCAATCACATTGCATCTGATCCAACTGATAAATCTGAGTCAAAAAGCCAAGGAATCTTCCAACTTGAAATTATCCACTTTGGCACATTTTGCCTTGAATTCAAAGTGCATTAATGTGGAATAGTGCATTGTCAAGGTAGCTACCCTACTCAGTCAAGTTCTCTGATTAAACAACAATAAAAACATCTGAGGAATGTGATTTTGGTCAAGGCATAGCCCTGCTCTTGGGAATGGCTAGCTTGCCTTGCTTGAGAAGAAATCCTCCAAGCCAATCCATGCAAATGTGATCTGATCCAGCAGCCATTCACTATTCCTCCAAAACAAAAGTTGATCACCTATAAATAGAGATCCCAATGGATCATTCAACTCACACCAAAGCCAATTACAACACTGATTTCTCTCATTCTTCCTTGAACCTCAAGTTTTTTGGTTTTTGAGTAACCACTATCGGGTTTTGAGTTGCAGCCTTAGGCAATCAATTCCAATTGCTCAAACACATCACATATGATGTATTTAAGGTGTCCAAACACTTTAACACTGACTGTAACACCTCAGGCTCAAAATCACCCATCAACCTAGCCATTATACCTCAATTATGCAGGTGGAGGTCTCCAGCTTAATCCAAAGAGTTTCAAAGTGTTCCAAAGCTTGTAACACACTCCATAACATCCATTAAAGCTGTAGGGATCATCAGTTCATGACTGGAACAAAGTTTGTGCAAAGTTCCATTTCAGCTTGCATCAAGGTAAGCCTCAAAACTCAAACTCCATGATCCATGCATATTTCCTCGCATGATATTTTTGCCAATTGCTTGCCATTATATGCTGATTGTTTTCCCTCAAAAAATTTGATCATTGCACTCATAATCATGCCTACTCATTTGCTTTTGCAAAATTAGGGTTCATACAGCCACAATGATATAATTTGTTATACATTGAAAATGAATAAAATTGGGTATTGCCATCTTCTTCCTTGTGAAAAAACGCGTCAGTTTGGTGTTTGAATGATGTCCAATGGTTGAGAGATGAGTGAGATATGGTGCTTCACGCACGAGCTCGAGGAAGAAGATGGCCATGGCGCCATTCTTCAGGTTTTCCAACTAAGTTTGATATATATTTTTCACTTGCCATGTTATTAATGAATTGGCATTGCGCCCCAGCGGTTCATCAGCTGGTTTTGTGTGTATTAGCAAGCGAGAGGTCTGGGGTTCGAATCCCCCTCGCCCCAGACTTCTTTTTATCACTTGTTTATTTTGTTATTTTTCATATTATTATTTTTAATGATTTGAAAAATTAATAACTCCTTCAATTTTTATCATTTTTTATTGGTTCTTTTTGCAACAATTCACAAAAATGTTGAAATATTTTATTCCACTAAAAAATTAGATTTATATTATTTATTTAATATAATTAGTATTTTTGTGAATAAATTCATTTTTAATTGTTTTTAAACATTCTAAAAGTGAATATTTACTTTGAAAATCAAAACCTAATGAGTTTAAATATTCCTTGTGATTATCCCTCATTTTTTCAAAACCTTAAACAAAATCATAAATGGATTATTCAAATTTATTTTGAATTTTGTTTGATTTTCTTTAAATATTTACTTTTAAAGATTAAAATTAGGGTTTTTGATTAATTCAACTTTCAAAATTGATTTTCAAAACACTTTGGGCCTCTAATAGAGTGTAAGACTCAATCCTTTTTGACCAAACCATTTTTGGGCCTCAGTGTATTGTATAAGTCCCGATACCGTCAAAAACAAACCGCGCGATCGTCGTCTTTTAAAAATAACCATGGCCCTCTCCTCGAGCTATAAGACCCATTCAAAACTTTTGGGCCTCTATTAGAGTGTAAGACCCAACCCCCTTTGTACAGATAACATTTTTGGGCCTCACTTATTATATAAGTCCCTCTGTACATTTTCAAATAAACGGCACGATCGTCGCCTTTTCAAAATAACACTGGGCCTACCCTCGAGTAGTAAGACCCATTTTTAAAACCTCTTTGGGCCTCTAATAGAGTGTAAGACCCAACCCCCTTGTACAGAAAACATTTTTGGCCTCAGTCACTTGTATAAGTCCCTCTATACAAATTAAAACAGTGCAATCACTGATAAAACCCTGGGCCTCTCCTTGAGCTGTAAGCCCCAAATCTTTCTTTTTTAAAGCACTTTCTCCTTTGATTTTGAATATACTGTTGTTTTTAATCTTTCTTTGTTGAACAACTAACCAAACAGCATGGAAGCTCTACAACCGAGTAAGTGTTTATCCGCTTTCATTTACCGCTTTCATATACATATAACTGTATTGTGGGGTTGTTTCACTGTAAGTCTTCTTTCATAAACTCATATCAACTGTGTACTAATAGTATAGATATTTAGAGTTTCCCCGACAGCTACGTCTTGCATTAAGCCAGTTGATCACTCTTAGAAATAGTCTAAACTAGATCCCCATAGGATTACCAGACACAGTCTTCCCTCCTCTTGGGGTTAAACAATATGGAGACATGAAAGGCAGCATTCTCGGTGAACCCTTTCATAGACTGTCACCTTTAGAAGTTGTCAAAGAAACTCTATTCCCCATAGATGATCTTTTCTCCGTGAATGGCATCTTTTGAGTTTCTTCCAAATTCTCGGACTTTCCTGGCTTGATCTATTCTCGGTGAATGACATGTCTTGAACTTCTCGGGGTTTGGGGACCCACCGGCTTCTTAAAAGCATTTGTCAAAGAAACTCTATTCCCCAGAGATGATCTTTTTTCCGTGAATGGCATCTCTTGAGTTTCTTCCAAATTCTCGAACTTTCCTGACTTGATCTATTCCTTGTGTATAGCTTGCCTTGAATTTCTCGGGGTTTGGGGACCCATCGGCTTCTTAAAAGCATCGGCCTCCTCTTGGGCGCCGTACAAGGATCCACATGCTTCCTAAAAGCAACCCCGCCTCCTCTTGGGCTTAGTACAAGGACCCTCCGGCTTCTTAGAAGTATTCACAGCCTCCTCTTAGGCTTCGTATAATAATCTCTTCCTCCGGGAATGATAGCCTCCTCTTGGGCTTCGTACAAGGACCCGTCGGCTTCTTAAAAGTTTCCAGCCTCCTCTTGGGCTTCGTACAAATTGTCCCGACGACCTCCTAGAGGTATAGGAACAGAACTTAGTCATCTGCATAGAACAGTCCTTTCAAAGAGTCTACTACTGTTTCTCAAAGCATAGTACAAAAGATAAAACTCTAGACTTGGACAGTCTAATATCCTTGAGTCTCAAAGACATTCTCAAGCACCCTTCAAGAATAGAAAGGAACCCGTAGACTCGGACAGTCTCAATACCCTTCGGATTTCCCACTTCCTTAAAGAATAGGAATAACCCGGATCTTTGAATCAAATCCTTGAGTACAGTGTTGCTCATATAAGAACTGATTTTCTCTTTAAAATCAGTATACTGGACTTGTCACTTAACTGAAACAGTCACCATAGCCTCCTCTTAGGCTTTGTATAATGATCCTTCTTCAGTGAAGTTAGCCTCCTCTTAGGCTTTGTATAATGATCCTTCTCCAGTGAAGTTAGCCTCTCTCTTGGGCTTTGTACAATGATTCTCCCCAGCAGAGTCAAACAACGTTTAGCCTCTCTCTCGGGCTTTGTACGAGACACCTAAGAGACTCCCTCGTTGAGTCAATCACCTCTTTCGCCTCCATCTCGGGCTTTATACGAGATACAAAAAGGTTCTTATTGAGCCAAACACATAATAGCCTCCATCTCGGGCTTTATACGAGATACCAAAATACTCCATCGTCGAGTTAAAACCTTTTAGCCTCTCTCTCGGGCTTTGTACGAGACACATAATAGCCTCCTCTTAGGCTTTGTATAAGAAAACCACTGGTTGATCCAATTAACCTTTTAGCACCAAAGATGTGCCTCGTTCACAGTACACAAACATCAACAACTCCTTCCCTTTCATCTAATTGTTGTAAGCGGCAAGCCTCTGGATCATCTACATCCATGCCACTGTCCATCTTTTAGTATGAGAAATTCCTAAGGAAAGATAGCATTGCTCTACACTGAGTTAAAGTCTTCTCCTTTAGGTTGGAAATCCCCTATAAAGGAAATTATGGCATTGTCGGATTCACATATCCCGGTTAAAGTAATTCTCCCTTATAAACGGTTGTGACAAACAAACCCCTCTTTAGAGATGACAAATTCTCTCTAAAGTTGAGACCTTTCAGCTTCACATCTTGGGCTTTGAACAAGATACAAACCACCTTTCGCTTCACGTCTTGGGCTATGAACAAGACACCAAAACAACCATTTCCTCCCATAGAATAGGAGGAACTACGAATGCTCTGATTTCCCTGTTTCGGTAAACGGGAATACGTAGGCATAAGATTGAAAGAAAAATCTTAGCGAGCACACTAAACAAAAACCCAAAATCCCATACTCTCATGTATCTATCAAAAGCATCAGTCCTAACATCCTAATCCTTGTTCCCCGCCAGAAAATCCAAGAAAGAGAGAAAACAGTATTGGCGAAAATACAAATAACCATTACAAAGGCCCCCCTACATTGATAGTATTCGTAACCTAACAGACCGCTGTTTAAACTCAGTATGCAAAGCAGGGTTAATTGGAGACATCTATTTCCCTTCCTTCATAAGCTTTAATAGGATAAAAAAATGAATCGACCTGTAGTAAGCTCAACCGCAGAGAGCGACCAGCGTTTAAGAACCGCGTCCAAAATCGCTCGCTACAGGTTGAGCGTCGATTCATCAATATTAAGGCACTGCTAGAGTGCAAGACTTCCGTGGATGCCGAGAAGCTGCTTGGTAGTCTTAGTTATTTAGATTTTGTTCGCGTTATTTCTTTTCCTCGTATCTAACATGCTCGTATTTTGTTTGTGCAGGTGAGATGCCTCAGGCCCACGACAGAGTTGTGAGGAATGCTCTTGCGAGAAACAAGGTCGGGGCAGCCCCTCCGAAGTCTCGGTTTGCTGGTGCCCGTGTTCCTCCTCCCGTGCAATCTCCTGCGGGGACCTCTTCTTCTCCTACTCCTGCTCCCCGGGGGTCTCCTCTTCCTTTGACCGGTCGATCCAAGCGGAAAAGGTTTAATGACGCTGTGGACCTCACTCGGGCGTCGGAGAAGGGGAAGTTCGAGCTTCCTCCTTGCATCCATGATCGGAAGTTCTTCGAGGAGGACTCTCTAATTGTGCCTCGGGCGGAGTCTCTTCGCTTGGAAAGTATGGATCGCCCGAGCAAGAGGGCGTTGGTGGCTCAGGACGCTTCTGCCTTGGTCAGGATGTTGGAGATGACAGTTGTGTACGCCGAAGGGGACTCGTCGACTGAGGCCGAACTTACTGCTGCCCGTGCTACCGTGGCGTACCTCAAGGAAGAAGCTAAGGGTGCTGACGATGCTCGGAAGAAAGTTGAGGAGGAGGTAGCTTGGTTAAAGGAGGAGAACTCGACGCTGGCGGCGGAGAAGAAGTCTGCCGAGGAGTTGATCCAGTGGCTGAAGACGGTCAATGCCCCAGGTGACGATGAGCCGGAAGACGTGAAGGAATTGAAGACAAGATCCGAGCTGGTTGCCCGTTTGCTGACGGCCGAGGATAATGGTATTGTCGTCGCGGAGGAGTCTTTCAAAAAAGCCATGGCTCAACTGCGGGTGGTGAATCCCGAGCTCGACTTTTCCGACGAGGGTACCCATTATCTGGCGCACGTTGAGGATGGTCGGATCGTTATGCCCGATGCTCTCCTTACCGAGGATCGACCCGCGGAAGACCAGGGGCCCCAGTCCGAGCCTGCCGAGCACGCGGAAGAGTGAGGAGTTTGTGTTTTTAATGTTGTAATTTGTCCGACTTGCGTGCCGTGTAACCGTTGTAATTTAATTTTTGGGGGGCCTGGCCCCCGTTTCATGTAACTTAGTACAATCGTGGCCCTTGCGGTCATTTATTATGTTAAATTATAACATGTTTGATTCTGCCATCTGCATGATTTTACTTGCTTTTATTTTTTGCTAAGTGTTGTACTCATGCTCGTTGTGAATGTATGTCCGCTCGTGATAGGGGGTATTTGACTTGTGCGAATAATTTGGGGGGATTGCTCGTTGTAGATGTGTTCGGCAGTGAGGGGAACTGGTCGAACGGCCGAGGAATATCCTGGCGGGGGTGCGGAGCTCAGGTCGCGTTTGAGGCCTGAGTTCGCGGCGTGAACGTCCCATCGTGAGCTGGGGTTCTTCCAGTCATGGTACTTTGACGACAGCGATGCTCGATCGAGGACCGTTGTCGAGCAGTTACCCGACTCATTACTGAGCGAGGTTCTGCTTTATTCGTATGCGACCCTTGTATCTAGACGTACATAGTGGTCGGTAGCTGACGTCCGTCGTTGTGACGGGTCAAACCGAGAATTTAGCTGTAGTATTGTTTTAGCTTTTCAGTGTTCCATGGTCGAGCAAGTTCTTCCCCGGTGAGATGTTCCAGGTAGTAGGCCCCATTTTCTGTTTTTGCTCGGACGCGGTAGGGCCCCTCCCAGTTGGCTGCTAGTTTGCCTTCTCGAGAGTCTTTGTGATTTCTTCTTAGAATAAGGCTTCCCACGTCGAACTCTCTTCGTATCACCTTGGCGTTGTGCCTGATGGTAATTTTTTTATTTCAGTGAGGCTTCGCGGAGGGCTGCTCCGGTTCGGATTTCCTCGACAAGGTCGAGTTCTTCTCGCAATGACTCGTCGTTTATCTCCTCGTCTAGGGGCGACTCTGTCCGCCTAGAGGGCACGTGAACTTCGACGGGAATTACAGCCTTGGTCCCGTATGCTAGACGGAAAGGTGTTTCCCTGGTCGTTCAGTGTGGAGTTGTGCGGTATGCCCAGAGTACGCTGTGCAGTTCCTCGACCCATGTCTTCTTTGTTTCATCCAGCCTTCGCTTGAGGCCTCGAAGGATGACTCGGTTGGCTGCTTCAGCCTGTCCGTTTGTTTGAGGGTGCTCTACGGACGCGAAGTGCTACTTCGTGCCCAGTTGGGCGACGAAGTCTTGGAACTTCCTGTCCGTGAATTGCGTCCCATTGTCTGTTACTATAGCTTGGGGGATACCGAAACGTGCAAGGATGTTTCGTTTGTAGAAACGCAGGATGTTGAGGGCAGTTATTTTGGCTAGAGCTTCCGCTTCTTTCCATTTTGTGAAATAGTCTACGCCCACTATTAGGTACTTGTTCTGGCTTGATCCTACCACGAAGGGTCCTAGGATGTCTAGGCCCCACCAGGCGAATGCCCACGGGGAGGACATAGCCTTGAGCTCGTTAGGCAGAGCTAGGTGCATGTCCCCATGTCGTTGGCATTTATCGCATTTCTTCACGTGTTCTTTCGCGTCGTGCTGCATGGTTGGCCAATAGTACCCTGCTCGGAGGGCCTTTCGGGCAAGTGAACTTCCGCCGAGATGTTGGGTGTTGATTCCTTTGTGGATTTCGCCTGACTGTGCTGGCCTCCTTTGGGTCGGACGGAAGTTCGTCTTTGGCGAGATAGTTGTAGACAGGGGTCATCCAGCAGTTATTGTCGCCGATCACCTGCACGTCGAGTGTCGGGGAGGCCTTCTCGATGCTGGGTCGAGGAAGTACTTCCTGTATGACGGATTTGTTTCCGCCTTTCTTCTTCGTGCTGGCTAGTTTGGATAGCACGTCTGCTCGCACGTTATGTTCGCGGGGAACGTGTTTCACTTCCACTGTTGTGAACTTCGCCATCTCCTTCTTGATCAGGGCCAAGTATTCGGTCAGGTTGTCGTTTTTGGCTTAGTATTCCCCCCGGACCTGGAGGGCCATGAGTTGTGAGTCTGTGCAGATGACAACTTCCTCTGCGCCCAGGTCCTCGGCCAGGCGTAGCCCAGCGAGGAAGGCTTCGTATTCAGCCTGGTTGTTAGAGGTTGGGAAGGACAGGGTGAGTGATACTTCAACAATAATGCCTTTGTTGCTTTCCAGTATGATGCCCGCATCGCTTCCCACCGAGCTGGAGGCACCGTCCACAAAAATGGTCCATTTGCGTGCTTCGCTCGATGGGGAGTCTGTGAATGTCATCTCTGCGACGAAGTCGGCCAGAGCCTGGGCTTTGAGAGCTTTCCTACTTTCGTATTGGATGTCAAATTCGGACAGTTCCAACGACCATTTGAGCATCCGACCGGCCATGTCTGGTCGTCCGAGCAGCTGCTTTATGGGTTGATCTGTTCGAATCATGATCGTGTGAGCCATGAAGTAGTGTCTTAATCTCCTGGCTGCGTTGATGAGGGCCAGCACCACCTTCTCTATCTGTTGGTATCTTAACTCTGGTCCTTACAGCGCTTTGCTCGTGAAATAAATGGGCTTCTGCCTGTCAGGTGTCTCGCGGATGAGAGCGGCGCTCGCTGCTTCGGTTGCTACGGAAAGGTACAGGTACAATGTTTCGCCATTGTCTGGGCGAGAGAGGACCGGTGGCTCTGAAAGTGCTCGTTTCAAATGGATAAGGGCCTTGTCACACTCCTCGGTCCATTCAAATGTCGCCTCCTTGCGGAGGAGGTTGAAGAACGGTAGGGCGTGCTGGGCGGACTTAGCCACGAAGGGATAATGATGCGAGCATCCCGTTGAGGGACTGGATGGATTTTTTGGACTTGGGCGTAGGAAACTCGGAGAATGCCCGTAATTTATTGGGATTGGTCTCGATTCCTCGTTCCGTTAAGTAGAAGCCGAGGAATTTGCCTGCCCAGACACCGAACGTGCACTTCTCCGGATTAAAACGCATTTTGTATTTCCTAGCCTGTTTGAAGACCTTTCTCAAATGGGCAGTATGATTGGTTTCCTCGTGGGACTTTATGATCATGTTGTCCATGTAGACTTCGAGCATGTCGCCTATTTATCCCCGGAATACCTTGTTCATCATTCGTTGGTACGTTGCTCCGACGTTCTTCAGGACGAAGGGCATTACGTTGTAGTAATAGTTGTCCGATTCGGTCATGAAGGCCGTATATTTTTTGTCGGACATTGCCATCAGAATTTGATTATAGCCCGAGTAGGCGTTCATGAATGATAAAAGTTTAAAACCAGCAGAATTATCAACAAGTTTATCAATATTGGGGAGGGGGTAGGCATCCTTCGGGCATACCTTATTAAGATCGGTGTAATCAATGCACATGCGCCATTTTCCATTAGATTTTTTAACTAATACAACGTTGGACAACCAAGTGGTGTACTTGGCTTCCGAAATAAATTTGGCCTCGAGGAGGTCCTTTACAGGTTTTTCAGCAGCCTCCGTCTTCTCCGGAGACTGCTTTCTCCTACTTTGTGCTACGACCTTGACAGCCGGGTCAATTGTCAGCTGGTGGCATGCGATGGATGGATCCAAGCCGGGCATTTCGGCGGCGCTCCATGTGAAGAGGTCGGCATTCTCACGGAGGCATGCCTTGAGCTGCTTCCTCACGATGTTGGGCAGATCTGATCCAATCTTCACTCTTCACTGAGGGTCATTGCCGAACAGAACGATCTCGAAGTTGCCATCCGGTATTGGGCGCATCGGATGGGAGCCGCTGCTGGACGATGTGGACGGTTGGCTGAAGCCGCTCGTTCCTCCTACTGGTCTTCTTCCTGGAAGCGACTGTCGAGGTCGATGGAGTCGACCTGGGGAAGAGGCTTGGCTTCCTCGGAGCTGCTTGGCAATGCTGGCTTGCCCGATGCTTTTGGCTTGGACGCAATGGCGTTGAGCCCCTTTGTAGCCGCCTCGAAACACCTACATGCAACTTCGATATCGCCGTGCAGGGTGGCGACCATTCCTTTCGAAGTGTAATACTTCATCTTCAGGTGGACTGTTGAGGGTACCGCTACCAACTCGGCCAGAGTTGGCCTTCTGAAAATGTACTGGTATAGCGACGGGCAGTCGATCACCAGGAATTGCACCTTGATGGATCTGGCTGTCTCAGCTGATCCAAAGGTCACGATCAGTTCGACGTAGCCCCATAGCTTGGTCAATGATCTGTTGAATCCCTGTAAATCGGACCCTACATAGGCGGTAAGGTGCGATTCGTCCAGCTGAAGCGTTGAGAACAGCTAGGAGTACATGATGTCGACCGAGCTGCCATGGTCGACTAGGATTCTGCGAACGTCGAAGTTCTCCATTCGGGCTCTGACGAGCAAAGGTATGCTCGAGTTCAGGGATCCGCCGAGGAGCTCTTCCCGGTAGAAGGAGATAGGGATAGAGCCCTTCTGGGCTTGATCGAGCGTGGTCACTTTATTGGAGCTCGTGTTGATCAGATCCTCGAACTTGCGTTTCACGGAGCCCACAGTGACTTTGTTGAAGCCCCCGCCAGAGATGACCATGGCGGAGGGAAAAGTCTCCCACGGGCTGTGGGCCGCGAAATAAGCAGGGGCGCTGAGCCCGTCCAGGACGTAGAAGTCCTCCGGTCGCGATATGGACATAGCGACCTGTATGTTGGCGTCTTCCGAGGAGGGCACTTCCTCCTCTATCTTCTTAGACTCCTGGGCGTCCTGCCGAGGAGTGTCCTTCTTCTCTGCGAATTGTTTCAGGTGCCCGTCCCTGATCAGTATCTCAATGGCATTCTTCATATGGATGCAGTCCTCTGTAGTGTGGCCGTGACTCTTGTGGAAACGGCAGTATTTTGATTTGTCCATGTTTGGTCTGTTCGGCAGCTGCTTGGGGAAGCGGACCCCTGCCTGCTTAAACTCCGAATTGGCACATTCGGACAAGATCTTTTCCTTGGAGACGGTCAGGGGAGTGTAGTCATGGAACCGCCCGGAGGGCCCCTTGTTGTCACGGGAGTCACGAGGACGATCCTCGCGCCTCCGTTCGCCCCGACGAGATGTCGAGGCTTCCTCTCCTCTGGATGCCCGAGCATTCTCCTGATGGCGTGATGCTCGGACGTTGCTGGCCGCAACCTTCTCTTCGTACTGAATGTGTGATTGGGCTTTGAGAAGGAGGGCGTCTAAGTTCCTCGGTGGTGCGAGGCCAATGGCTTCAGAAAACTCAGAGCCTGGGCGGAGCCCTTGCTCGAGCAGAAACTTCTTCATTTCATCCGTTGTAGGGACTTGTACAGCTTCCTTGTTGAACCTCTCGATATATGCGCGGAGAGGTTCATCTTTTCCTTGGATTATGCCTCTAAGGGAGGCCTCAGTTTTGGGGTGGCGGTGAGATGCTGTGAAGTGCCGCGAGAACATCCTACCCAGCTGTCTCCACGAGGTAATGGACTCCTCGGGCAGTTGCTTGTACCATGTCATCGCTCCCTTGCGGAGCGTGGTCGGGAACAGTCGGCATTTGATGGCGCCTCGTACGCCGCGGTAGTCTAACAGCCCATCGATGTTCTTGATGTGCTTGTCGGGGTCAGTGGTTCCGTCATACGTGCCAAGTGACGGGGGTTTTCCAAGCCTTTTGGGAGACGGGTAGCCAAGATCTCCTAGGACAACAGGCCGCGAGGCTCGTCGTCGCTGCTAGAACTGGTGTATAATGGGGACCGAATGGGATGCTCGCGGCGGTGGTTCCTCCGGGGAGAAGGGGAGCGGTTCCTTCGTGGAGAAGGTGAGCGGTTCCTTCGAGGAGAAGGCGATCGGTTCCTTAGAGGGGAAGGTGAGCGGGCCCGTCCTTTAGACTTGACCGGCGGAGATTGCTCGTTCCTTCGATTCCTCTTACGGTCGTGAGCGGGCTGGTCATGCGGGGAGATTTGGTCGCGCTTCTGGTCTGCGCGAGGATCAGGCTCTTGGCGCAGTCTTCGGTCGATGTCTCTCCGGGGATGCGGGCTTCTCGATCGTCTTTGGTTCCTCCGCGTGGGAGGGGATCTCGGACGATTGGACTCTTCTAACGCCCCGATCCTCTCGTTTTGCTGCAGGATCAGGGTGTTGGTTTTGTTGATCGCCTCCAGGAGGGCTGCCACGGTCGGGTCGGCATTGGGAAGAATAGGAACGGGCTGGACGTCAAGTGAAGGTTGATCGTTGTTGCGATCAGCAGGGGTAGGGGAAGGAGAAGCAGTGGCTCCGTCCCTGAGAAAACGGGTATCTCGGGGGAGAGATGACTAGCCGTCAACGTCAGATTTGTTGACGGGGAGGATGGTGGTTTTGAGAGCATCCTTGGTGCGATCTTGGGAGGCCATGATCGTGATGATGTTTGAGAATTGTTTTGATCTTCGGTTTCTGAGGAAAGAAAGATGGGGAGAACAATGATTCCCACAGACGGCACCACTGATCGTGAAGGCTGGATCAGATCCTGTAGAATTGGGCCGCCAAGTGCGTCAGGGATGCTGGTCGTATGGAGAGGAGGGGGTGTACCTGCAAGGTACTCCGATGCTCAAGTAAGAAAGGGTCAGAGAAAAGGGGCAAGTACAAAGTATGAATTCTTAGGGTGAATATTGGATACCTGACCCTCTCAAGCGAGAGGGTTTATATAGAGCCCCCAGCGCGTGGCCAGCGGTCCTATTTTCGGGGCGAAATAACAGTTTTCCCCAAAGAATAGGTAACTACCCAAACTAGCCGTTATGTCGGGCAGGGTGCCTAAAACTAGCCGTTATGTCGGGCATAGGCATAGTTCCGGGCACCTGCCCATAGCTGTTCGGGGAGCAATGAAGCCGTGCGTGACGGGCAGTAATTCCGGGGAGGAACGTTGCATTCCTTGCCCGGTTGGAGGGGCAGAAAGGTAACTTTTTCCCCTCTGTGGATTGGACTTAGGCAATTTGGGCCGCTCTGGAGTAGAAGCGGATTGGGCCATGTCTAGCCATTGGTCCAGTCCAGAACAAAACATATTAAACATATAGTATAATAATAGTAGTAGAAAGTGAATAATATAAATAAAAATAGAGTAACGAAGAAAATAAAACTGAGTAATAGACACAATACATACTGAACAAGAATATAGCTCCAAAACAAATACTGATAAATTGTTGAACGAAAATCCATAAAAATTATGGCAGCAAGATTACACTATGAACGATCCAAGAACAGATTGCAAATCTCCAAAATCTAACTCTAATGTGCACTTATCTCCCAATGTAAAAAATAAGTGATTTTATAATAAGTGATTTTTCTGCCTAAAAAAATATAACTAAGCTTAGATCTTCAAAATTAAACTCTATAGTCCTTTTTATAGCTAGAACTCGTGCCAAATAATTGTTGCACAATGTGTGGGAATAATGGAGAAAAATAATGATAGTGGCCAACTAAGTCTGAGTAGAATGGGAGAAAAATCTAAAATTAGCGTTATGACGGGCGTTAGGGAGGGCTGACGGGCGTCTGCCAGGTGAATTTCATGTTTTTCCATTTTCCTCTGGCTGACGTGCGTCATGGTTGGGTTGACGGCCGTCAGCCTGGTGATTTTCTCATTTTTTTTCCATTTTTCCTCTGGCTGATGGGTGTCATCATGTTAATAACCCGTCATGACAACAACAATTGTGTATTTTGCCCTGTTTTCGCTCTCTTACTCTCAGTTCTTGCTCGCATAAGTCTTCGCTTAACATGTACCTGAACTACACAAATAATACCAACGTAATACAATAAAAACACATAAAATTAAGACTTTAATGAATGCAAATCGAGTCAAAATACATTATGTGTTTTCGTGTTATCAATAACACAAATTAACAGTAAAATTTTATAACACAAATTAACTTTAAAATTTCATAACCTTTTTCATGACAATTACAACTTTGTTCATGACATACCAAAAATACAAATTTGTTCATACATACCAAAATACAACTTTGTTCATACAAACCAAAACATTTCAACTTTGTTCATGGCAGTTTATAACTTTGTTCATGACACCAAAATACAAATACAAATACAAAACATAAATCCTATTCTTGAGTAGGTTGTGGTCCTTGTGAGCAAGATCCAATTTCTTAGGTATGTTGTGTTACACTTTTTGACTTCTTTTTCTTTCCCTTTGTAGTTTTAACTTCTTAGTCTTATTAGCACCCTTTGGCATGACCCTATCTGCTTCTCCCTTTGCCATGTTCTCATGTTATGTCCCATGGATCCACATTTGTGACATGTAACAATTGCAAGCTTCCTTGGTATAACATGTGGGTTTTTGGGTTCATCATTGATTATGTTCCTCGTCTTTTCTGGCTTCATTTCAGGACTATGCCTTAGCATATGACTAAATTTCTTGGCTAACCATTCATTATCTGCTTGTCTATTTTGGGTTGTTCTATGACAAGTATGGTCATCATATAAACTCACCATTTGCCAATAATATTGGTTACCAATCATTTTACCATTTCTCATGTAAAATTTGCCTTCATCCATACATCTAACAATCATTCTATTTGTTTATAAAATTCATTGGAGATTCTGGTTTGGCCATTATGTGCTTTCTTGTTGTATCAGCCTTTCTGGTTTGGCCATTGAAAATACATTATGTGTTTTCTTGTTGTCAATAAGACAAATTAACAGTAAAATTTTATAACACAAACTAACATTGAAATTTCATAAATTTGTTCATGATTATTACAACTTTGTTCATGACATACCAAAAATATAAATGTGTTCATACATACCAAAATACAACTTTGTTCTTACTTGTTCATACATACCAAAACATTTCAACTTTTTTCATGACAGTTTATAACTTTGTTCGTGATACCAGAATACAAATAAGGGACCACAAATCCTAAAGCACAATGGGACCACCATGTACAATAAAAAATGAATACAAGGATGTTTCTATTGTGGGGGACATCATAATACATAACTGAGCCAAAATTTAACCTCTTCATTGCTTTTTTCTGTTGATGTAGGAATTTTTTCATAGCTTTTCCTGAAGCTTGATGAAAAGTGGTGAGAATGAACGATGATGAGAACTATTTATGGGTTGGGAGTGATTTAGGGTTTGGAGAATTGAGGGTAGGACATGATTTAGGTTTTAGAATCCAAAAGGGATGAAATGAAGCAGAAGACGATGTTAGGGTTCTTTAGAAGAGGGAGGAATGATTTTATAACTAAAATGAATAAAAAAAATTTATTAACGTTTAATTTAAACTATTTTCTAAATTATTTAATTTAAAATGTGTTTAAAATGTTTTTAAATGACATGACATTAATTTTTTTTAATTTGATCCATATATCATTTGTCAAGTCATAAATAAACATATCACATATATTCCATCTGTCTCATAAAAAGTGTCTCATTTGCATTTTTTCTATGTCTAAAAATAAATGTCTCTTTAGAATACCAATATAATATTTATTATTTTTTCCCACTATTATACCTCTATTTGTTACTCCTTTCGTTCCTTTATAAGTGTCATTTTTTGCATAATTTTTTTATTTATTTTTAATCGTCGCTTGCAAAGTTTAAAGTAGTATTAAATGCACTTTTGTCAAAATTATTCCTAGATAATTATTACATAGAGAGAAAAAATAAAATGAATGTAATAAATAATTAAGTGTATTATAGATAAAAGGATAATTATTTTAAAATTGTTACTATCATTTTAAAATTTATTTATTTATTTATTTATTTTGACTCATTAATAAAATATATTTTTTGTTTTACATTAGTAGGAGTAATGAATTTCGGATAGAGCCGCCCCAAAGCAAGAATGGACTTCCCGCTTCTCTCTCCCTTTGTCTGATGTTGTTGCCGTTTCTTCTTTCAACATTTGGACTCTTCAAAGTCAACAATAATAACGCATTAACAATTCACTTCTTCTTCATTTCTCTCCCATAATCGTAAGTTACTTCTCTCTTTTTTCTTAACGATTCGTTCAATAATCAATACTATACCTGCTACCTATGCGTTCGTTTCGTTCTTCTATATAACCAACTATACTTTACAAAGAGATTAGGGAAGTTTTTTTTTTTTCTTTCATTTCGATCTCCTTTCTGATTGATTCATACAGATTATAGATCGGGAACAAGGTAATATCAATTCAGATTTTCAACTTGATTTTTATATATATGCATGTTGTTGTTGTTGTGTATCCAGATTTGAAAATGTTTCTATTGAGCGTTTTCAGTTTTTGTAATGTTCAGTAATTTAAGACTATGATTTGGTAGTATTTGATCATTCTTTTACCAATTTTGTATTGGAATTTTTGGGAATAATACATGGATCATGAATGTTATTTTATAAATTTTTATCCTTATTGAGTTTGATAACTATGAACAAGTTTTACACTCCAATCATATTTCGTATCACTATCTCATTACGTATTTGTTTGAATCGATGGAATGAAGTGGTATGAGAATATATAATTTCATTGTTTCGACTAGATAAAATCGGATGGAGCGGAACAAATGGAGCATCACTTTTTCATCATCCCTTGAATTGGACGGAATGCAAAATTTCCAAACAATAAATGAGATTTCATCCCTGTGTCATTTTGCTCTATTCCATTCTGCTCGGTTCATTTTAAGATACCCAAACATAACCTAAATAGTTAATATTATGAGGTGCCTAGATAGATAAGTATGATTAGATGTCTACTTTATGAAATGCAGAGATAGTGAAATAATATGATTATTGATTAGATTTCTCTGGAATTAGAAAAACTCATTTTTATTGATTGTTTTCTAACGACGTATAGCGATAATTGATAAATATTTGAAACATGGAAAGAGTCATATTACTAACCGTCAAATAGCGGTTATAGATGCTTTATATCACTATAGTGTAGTGCTGTTTGAACAAACCGGTATTTGTGCAATCCACAAATAACAACACTGATTATTTAATGGAAATACAACAACAACCAAACCTTATTCCACTAATTGGGGTCGGCTTTATGGATCAACTTTTGTCATAATGTTCTATTCATGACCTATTATTTATTGGAAATAAGGAAAGAAAAGTAGTTAGAGATAAGAGATTATGTTTACACTGACATTTTGTTGTCTAATTGCTTGCAGATCTTTTAATTAGAGTGTGGCAAAGCATATAAACCAGAGTTTGATTTTCACCATGGAAGATCAGCATTTGTTGGAGAAAAAGGAAGCTAGTTCCCAAGCGGTTGAGAAGCTGCAAGCAGATACTTCTGCCATTCAGATTGAAGCTCCGGATAAAGAGGCAAAAACTCAGAATACTGGTCATGATGGCTCTGAGTTAGATAATAAACTGGGTGATGTATCGGCTGCGATAAAGAATGTCAACGATGGAAAGTCTAAGCCTGATACTGATGAAAAGATAAATGACAAAGTCATTGGAGATTCTGGTTTGGCTCAGACAAAATCTGAAGTGGAAGTCAATAATGACAGGCAAGAGTATTCGGGTGATGATAAGGTGGAGACCAACAGAGATTCCGGGCCTAAAAGTAAAGAAACAAATCTAGATGATAATTCAGGACAGAATGACTTGGCTAAAGAGGAGGGTGACAATGGAGACACTGAATCCACACATATAAATCAGAAGGCAGATGAAATTCCAAGTGAGGACAACATTTTGGACCCCGTATTTGATGGAACTGAGGTTCCAGGGATGGAAGTCAACCGGAGCACATCTACTCGTAAGCTGGATGGAGATCAGGACAGTTCAGGCGTGGTTGAGAAGGCAGTAGCTCTTAAAAATTTTGTCAGGGAGAAAAGTGCAGTGGCTGTCTCCACTATGCTGCGCCGCCTTTCTGGAAAAAGTGATGATGCTTCTGTGGGTAATTTTGATGATGAAAGCAAGGATGTTTCAGATATCTCAGAAGTTAACGAATCTAAATTGGTTTCTCAGAAGTCAGTGGAGAAATCTGCCTGGAATCCCTTAAATTATATTAAGAAGTCATCTGATGTTGATGTGGATTATACCGTACCACCTATAGCCATGAAAGGAAGGATTATACTCTACACAAAACTTGGGTGCCAGGAATCTAAAATATTTAGGCTATTTTTACGTACGAAAAGGCTTAGGTTTGTGGAAATCAATATAGATGTATACCCTAGTAGAAAGATGGAGCTGGAGAAGATTTCAGGATCTACCTCAGTTCCTAAGGTGTTTTTCAATGAAATACTTATTGGAGGCTTGAGTGAGCTAAAAAACTTAGATGAATCTGGAAGGCTTGATGAGAAGATTGACTTTCTTATTACTGAAGCACCGTTATTTGAAACACTATCACCGCCTTTTTCTGGAGAGGATGATATTTCCAGTAGTGGGGCAGTTGATGAATTGGCTCTTATTGTACGCAAAATGAAAGAATCTATTACTGTGAAGGACAGATTGTACAAAATGCGTAGGTTCACCAACTGTTTTCTGGGATCAGATGCTTTAAACTTCTTATCAGAAGATCAATATTTGGAAAAGCCAGAGGTAAGCTTGTCTCAAAGTCTCAACTGTGGGTATAATGTTTGTAAAAACCCCATAAGTGAATCATCATCATATCATATATAACCATGTATTGCATAGAATTGTGTCTTGCTATATTTTCAATGACATTAGCAAACAAATCATCCGCTAAATATCCCATAAATTCATTCAGTGCAATTTTTAGCTTCACAAGGACTTTGTTTTCATTCTAATTATTCTCTGGTGTTATTTAGGCCGTTGAATTTGCTCGGAAGCTTGCCAGCAAACTCTTTTTTCGACATGTTCTTGAGTGAGTCCAAATACTCTAATTGTTGTAGTTTGTTTTGTTGTTACAGAGTTAATAATCCATCCTGATTTTTTTTATTGAATTTTGTTTTGCTTTAGCGAGAATCTATTTGAAGATGGTAATCACGTGTATCGGTTTTTGGATGATGATCCAACTGTGGTGTCACAATGTCACAACATTTCTAGGGGCATTATTACCTTAAAACCGAAGCCTATAGCAGAAATTGCATCAAGGCTGAGAGTTCTGGCCTCTGCAATGTTTGAAGCATATGCTTTTGAAGATGGGTGTCGTGTTGATTATCCAAGTTTGCATGGAAGTGAGGAGTTCGCAAGGTGTCTGTATTATTTTATTTCTTTTACTTTGCTTTAGAAGTTTAGAACCTTGACATGCCTTGCAACTTTGATATTCAGTCATTTCAAAATTTCACATATTATTTGCACTCTAATCATTTTAGGTATCTGAGAATAGTAGAAGAGCTCCAAAGAGTGGAAATATTTGATTTATCTAGAGAAGAAAAGCTTGCTTTCTTTATAAATCTTTATAATATGATGGCCATCCATGCAATCTTAATATTGGGTCAACCAGATGGAGCACTAGAAAGAAGGAAAATATTTGGAGAGTTCAAATATGTTATAGGTGGCTCCACCTACTCACTTTCAGCTATTCAAAATGGCATATTGAGGGGAAACCAGCGGCCTCCATATAACCTTAAGAAGCCATTCGGTGCAAAAGACAAACGCTCAAAGGTAAGCTTATTGTATTTGGTTACTGTGGTGCTGTCAAATATCAGCCATGGCGAATATCAGTGGCGGTTTTTTTGCTCTCCGCGATGGTCCACCATCCATATGGGTTACTGCAAGCAATTGCCCTATCTTATTGTGTTAATGAATCCCTTCACAAGTGCATCACAGAAATTAATCTGCCAGCATTTCACAGAACTTTTGTTGTTTTACACATACTGTCAACTTTGATGCTCACAAGTCATGTTGATTTATTTGCTTGGCAGGTGGCACTCCCTTACCCTGAGCCTCTGATTCATTTTGCTTTGGTATGTGGCACCCGATCTGGGCCTGCACTTCGGTGCTATTCTCCTGGAAAAATTGACGAAGAATTATTGGATGCAGCTCGCAACTTCCTGAGAAGTGTAGGTCTTCTAATTGATTTGACTTCAAAGACTGCATATGCTAGTAAGATCCTTAAGTGGTAAGTCTATACTCTATGTAAATCTTAATTATGTGTATTCAATCGCAATTATCAATGATTGTTAAATAAAATACTTTGATAGTTGATAATGAGTATTGCTATGCAGTGTTTTATTTTTGTGATATTGAAAATGAGAATATTTACTCGTCGTTTATTTTCAGGTATAGTATAGATTTTGGCAAGAGCGAGGTCGAGGTGATCAAGCATGTGTCAAACTATTTAGATCCAGCTGACTCAGAAGTATTATTGGACCTGCTTGCCTCTTCTGAGTTGAAGGTGACATATCAGCCTTATGATTGGGGTTTGAACTGCTAGATTGCGCTATCAAAGTTCTGTAAATATGTCACTTTTATGTTGATTTTGATATTCTATACACAAATGACCACAAAGAAATCAATGTCGTGTGTCGGCTCTTCTGATTAGTCTCTGTCTCCACAAAAGGGTAGATTGGTAGAACTAGGAAGGGATATAAGGCCTAAGAAAACATGTTTTCATTATTTCCTTTGTTATATTAACAGTCTTCATACTGCATTTTCATACTTAATTGTTTGGTGCAACTTATGATGGTTCATCAACTTGTTGTACTCTGCAATCTTAAACTTGTGATGCATCTGAATTACTTATTTTTTACTTAATTTGTGTTTTTAGACCATATTCGTTGTACTCTGCTAGATTAAGATGTATTCTTTATCATTTCAACTAGTTGTTTTTTCTATATATTATTTGTTGCAAAAGCATCAATAATTTATTTACAAAGAATGTTTTTCAAAAATTATCTTAGTATGATGAGATTTTTTTATCAATTATTCAACCCACCAAACAAAAAGATTAGAGAGTTAAAAAGATATTAAAAGAGACATTTTTATTTTAACTTCTTTTTTTATAATTGATGCCAATTTTTTTTGTTACTTAGTGTGAATACTTCTTTCTCATTTTTTGTCACATATTTTTATACTATAAATTTTTTTTAGTGCTTTTTTTTTAATTGAATAAAAAATTAAAGTTTAATCTTATGGCTCGAAGTTTAAATGAAAATAGGTTCTAGTAATATGATGTTCAATAGGAATATAAACCATTGCTAATATTATTCAAATCAGAGATAAAACATAATTATACTCTTGATTTTGAAAATTTATTCTTAGAATTTTAATTAAAGAAGGAATTAATGTTGGAATCGATCTTGATGGAATAGGATTCAATCTTTTGTCGATTGATTTAAGATTTTTGTTCTTCACTTTTTACTCGAATGATTCAACCACATGTTTGGTTGTAAGATGATTCCCTCGCATAAATGATTTGAAAAGTAAAAGAAATTTTGAAGTTATGAAAGATAAGATAGAATTGAGAGAGTATTGGTTATTGAAGTGAAAGAAAAAATGTATTGATCATCTCTTGATCTCACCGATCTATATTATAAATACAAAGTGTCTTTCTATTTATAATGAGATTACTTGCACATCAAACAATCTCAAAGTAACAAACTAACTTCGACAAGTTGTATTTGACTCTGTCGAATACATACAACTTTGATTACTACAAGTTGTATTCGACTCTATTGAATACATGCAGGTTCGACTGTTACAAATTGTATCCGACTCTACTGAATATATGCAACTTCGACTGTCAAATCTTGCATCTACAAATACGCTTAACACATGATTACATATTTAACACACCACTTAATTAATTATGTCTAAGCTATCTACATTCATCATAGTTCTCAATCTCTTGAACAATTCCACCACACAGCCTTGGTCATGATGTCTGTAATCTGATTCTTAGTTCTACAGTGTTCTAAGTTCAGTTTTCAATTTGTTACTTGCTCTATAAGATAATGGAATCTCATTTCAACGTGTTTACTTTTTCCACGTGTTATTGAATTCTTGGCCAAATTGAAAGCAAAGATGTTATCAATCTTCATGATCATTGCTCCATGATTCTTACCTGCAATCTCCTTAATCAGATTCACGATCCATGTTGCTTGACATGCACAAAGAGAGACAACTATGTACTCAGCCTCACTAGATGACAGAGCTACAACTGGTTCTTTTCTCGAGCTTCCAGCAACTAGTGCACCACCTAGCATAAACACATAACAAGTTGTGGCTTTTCTATCCTCGTCATCACCACACCAACTATAGTCAGTGTATCCCACTAGTTTGCATTCATTTCCTTCATCTGTTTTAGGAAACAAAATATCATAATCTAGTGTTCCTTTGACGTACCTTAGTATCCTCTTGGTGGATGTAAGATGCTTTGGCTTTTGCATGAACCTGCTCACGATGTCTACACTATATGCTAGATCAGACCTTATGTGACAGAGGTATCTCAATGATCAGATGAGTCTTCTATATTGTGTTGGATCAACATCATCTTCATTTGAGTCCTTCATTAGTTGTAGTCATGGTTCAACTGGTGTCGAAGTTGCATTGCAATCTTTCATCTTAAATCTTTTGAGTATCTCAGTTGCATATCACCTTTGGTTCGTCATCAAGTGTAATAGCCCGTGTTTCCTTAAATACTCTAAATAATACCAGTTGAGATCAACCGAGTTCCTATATGCTCTGAGAGTTATCAATTGGGATAATTAGAGTAACTAGTGAGCTCAGATTATTCAATACTGACCTTTTATTAATTGGTACAAAAGAGACATTTTGATAACATTAATAATGAGTCTGTTACTCTAGTAGAACAAATATTAAGTATTGTACCACTTAATATATTTGTTACTACTAATTATACCACTTTCTTACCACAAGTTTGGTAACGACTTTAACACCACGTATCCGACTTTTCTTACTAACTCTTTCCACATGATATCTCTATATATCATCTTCATTCCAACATAGTAGGAAGGGCTTGGAAGAGAAAGATAGAGAGAAAGAAGTAAACCAAGTGGAAGAAGGAACTAGGAGCTCATCATCATCACTTCATCAACCTCATTTCATCTTCATCATCCAACACTTCTTCATCTCATTAGCAAGGTGGATTCTAGGTAGACACACTAAGTTGTAGAAGTTAGGGATTGTAGAGTATGAGATAGAATTTGATGATATTTGGGTGTTGATGCATTTCTTCCATTACCATGAGAAATTCTATGATTTTGTTGTTGTTCATGCTTATTATGGTACAATATTGTGATTGTATGTTGGTGTTCTTCTTGTGGATGAATCATGTATGGATTATTGGTGAAAACCACATTCATTCCATCAAACCCCTACAACATTTGTTTAAAAATCAACGCTCTCGTCGGGCGAGCTTTGGCGAACTGAAAGCGAGCTAGCTCACTAATTGCTCGTCGGGCGACCATGGTGCAATTTTGCCACTGTCTGGGCCTCGCCTGGGGTTCGTCGAGCGAACCAAAAGCGAGGCAGCCTTGTTGGCTGCTCGCTGGGCGACCGTGACAGAGTGCAGGAAAATGTTTACTTTGTTCCTTGTTTGGGGATTTCCTTTTGTTTTTGTTAAACTTATTATAAAATATCTTATGTTAATTACCATGAATTGTGATTGCTATGTATGTTTTCCCGTCTATAAATCGTTGTTGTGAATGAATGATAATATGATTGGAAACATATAAAGATTGGTGAGGAAAACTTAGGCGAAATTAATGGAATAAATTAGCAAGATAATTAGGATATGATGGATGACATAGATGGCAATGCTTGTGCATATGATACCTAGGTGTGTGTCATAAGCAAGTGCTTGTCTAGCTAAGATGTTAGTCATTGTATGTAACATGTGTTGTTATTGTGAATACTAATGTGAGGTGATCGCCTTATGGTTGTCGAATACAATCACGATGCCCTTTATTTAATAACGTAGCCGGAAACAACCATTGATTGTGTCGTCCCAAGTCATGGTACTTATATAGAGTAAGATTGGGATGAACGCACCGATACTTCACATCAACCAAATGGGTTAAATTCCCATATGTTCAACCAAATGGGTTAGATTCTCATATGTTCAACCAAATGGGTTAGATTCTCATATGTTCAACCAAATGGGTTAGATTCCCATAGAAGAATTGAAAGTGCTCAAGAAAGTCGAAGTGTGATACAAGGATTTGTGACCCATGTCGATAACTCTAGACGTAGGGTTGGCCGGGGAAATATGCCTTGGCATGGTTTCCAATTAGTGATGGTTTGAGTTGATAAACTCAAGCAACGTGTTTCCATATAGTGCAGGAATTGTGAACTCAAGTCTTTTCCCCTTTGTGACTTGAATTTGGATGATGTTTAGAACCTTGTAGAGTCGAGTGGACCCATAAGATAGGGAACCCACTGGGATTATTATCTCACCCCATATTTGTTGATTATTTTCAGGTGGTTCTGATCATGCGAAGGGTAAGGACAAGGTAGCATGATGTCCTTGCTTCTTTTGTTATTTTGGATGGCATTTCCGCTGTGCAGTTATTTTGGAGATCATCTTACCTTGATCTAGTTCCTAGTTTTTATATTTTGGGCACCCTTGTATATATTATGCCATTGTTGTAGTACTATTTTGGGCATGTAATATGTACAATGTTGCCACTAGGTACTTATGTATTTCAGTACCAACTTTACAATTATGTATAATATATATATTCTAGACATGTATTATATATGGGCGTTACATTAAGCCTCTACTAATCTTGTTGAATTCAATACCAAGGAAGTATGAGATGTTTCCCAGGTCAGAAATTTCAAACTCCTTGCTCAGGTCACGTTTAAAATCTTCAATCTCTTTCTTGCAGCTGCCTCTTATCAACAGGTCATCTACATAGAGGCAAAGTGTGAGCAATTCATTTCTCCCTTATAAAACCATATATCTTCTTATTCCAAACTCTTGGAGCTTGTTTGAGTCCATACAGAGCTTTATGCAACTTGTATACCTTGCTTTATTGGTCTTGTTTCACAAAACCAACCGATTGTGCCACATAAAATTCTTCAACTAAGGGGTCGTTTAGAAATGCACATTTCACATTCATTTGACACATATGCCAGTTGCTCATGTTTACTAGGCCAATAACCAACCTGATTGTTTCAATCCTAGCAACTGGTGTAAAAACTTCATCAAAGTCAATTCCTTCTCTCTGAAGAAATTCTTTAGCTACAAATCTTGCTTTGTGTCTGGTCACTTCTCCTCTTAGATTCAACTTGACTTTGCACACCCAATTCACATTAATTGCCTTCTTACCTTGTGGAAATTCGACTAATGACTGGGTTTTGTTAACCTCTACGGGTTTCAATTCCTCCATCATGGCTTGCATCCACTTTGAGTCCTTCAATGCCCCAGCTACATTGACTGGCTCAGTATCTGAATAAAAAGAATAACGTACCAGCTCACCTTCATCACTGACCATATTATGTGATGTGATCACGCATTCCTGTAGCCTTGTCGACATGTTTCTTAACCTTTGAGGTCTGCTTGTGCCTGCTTGAACCCTGCCTCCTCCTGGTTGGGTTTCTTTGTCAGTTTCATCAATTGGTTCATCACATAGGATTCTTACTGAATCCTTCTTGACATTGTCATTCTAATCCCACTTTTTCAACTCATATATGATCACATCTCAGCTGATCACAACTTGTTTGTTTAAGAGATAAAACAACTTGTATCCAAGTTGAGTGATATCCTATCAGGATCATCTGGCTTGACATGTCATCAAGTTTCCTTCTCAACTGGTCAGACACATGTCTACGTGTTGTGGATCCAAACACCTTCATAAGACTTAAGTTGGGCTTGATACCAGACCAACATTCTTATGGTGTGATTCCTTCTAGCTTCTTGGTTGGACATCTATTCAAGATGTATATAACTCATTTGGTAGATGTTTGCCCTTCAACATACTCCTCACTATATTCATGAGGGTCATGTTTTTTCTTTCAACAGTTCCATTTTGTTGAGGAGTGTATGGTGACACCACCTTATGCACAATCCCTTCTCTTTCGCATAATGCATCAAAGTATCTTGACACATATTCTCCATTACCACCGGTTCTTAAGCTCTTGATTTTGTGGCCACTCTGTCTCTCCACCATAGCTTTAAACTTGGCGAATGCCTCAATCACATCAATTTTCTTCTTGATCAAGTAAGTCCATAATTTTCTGCTATAGTCATCTATAAATGTAACAAAGTACTCGTTACCTTCAATTGAACCTACCTGAAGAGGACCACACACATCCGATTATATGACCTTAAGGGTGGTTTAGAATTACTTATTACATCTTTGCTGAATCTGTTTTTGTATTGCTTTGCCTGAACATATTCTTCACACACTTCAATTGGAATATGGATTTCTGGTAGACCCGAAACTGTGTTTCTTCTCTTTAGGTTGTTGATGTCTTTAAAATTAAGGTGACTAAGTTTGTAGTGCCATAGTCATTCATCCATGCTAGCTATAATATCTAGGCACTTGTTGTAGCGAGCGATTTTTGTCGGTGACGCGACCACCTTATCGCTAGGTTTTCCTCACCACAATGAGGAGGAGGGGGTGTTACTTTCTGATTTCTTATTTATCCCATGAAGCTGGAAGGGAAAGGGAAGCTATCTAAAACTAACCTTGCACGCGAATGGGGAGTTGGGGTCAGGTTATACAATGGGGAGTTGTCAATTACCCATCCTATATGTGGTTATCCACAGGTTATTAGCTTTAGGTATCGCTTTGTAATTGATGGTGTTTATCTGTTAATGGGTTGGGAAAGTTTCTTGGGAAGTATGAGTGATTGAGTGAGATTTTGTTGAGGTTCAGGTTTTTACGATGTTTTTGGTAAGGTACTAGACCTAAGTTTTGATTGATGTATGAAGGTACTGGACCTAGGGTTTTTTGATTAGTATGCTCGCTAAGATTTCGCAATCTTATGCCTACATATTCCCGTTTAAACGAAACAGGGAAATCAGAGCAATCATAGTTCCCCCTATTCTAAGGGAGGAAAAAGATGTTTTGGTGTCTTGTTCAAAGCCCAAGATTAAAGCTAAAAGGAGTATTTGTGTCTTGTTCAAAGCCCAAGATTGAAGCTAAAAAGGTTTGACTGAGAGAGAGCTTGTCATCTCTAAAGAAGGATTGTTGATTTTTGTGTGCCTTGATCAAAGCCCAAGGTTGAAGCTAAGAGGTTGATTAACTCCACTAGGGGGAATCCTTACCCAAAACCTAAGAGGAGGCTGGATAAGACCGACTTAATAAGAGAGTGTATATGTTGGTGTCTTGTACAAAGCCCAAGATTGAGGCAAAAAAGAGACAGACTCTTTGGGGATATCCTTATACAAAGCCTAAGAGGAGGCTAGAAGTTTGACTTTTCCGGGGAAACTGTTATATCTGTCTCGTATAAAGCCCAAGATTGAGGCTAAAAGGATTTTGACTTCGCCGGGGAGGTTTGTATGTGTCTTGTATAAAGCCCAAGATTGAGGCTAAAAGGAGACTGTACTGACTTGGTTGAGGATATTTTAGGTGTCTTGTACAAAGCCCAAGACGGAGGCTAAAAAGATTTAACTCTGCTAGAGAGTATTATCTGTCTTGTACAAAGCCCAAGATTGAGGCTGAAAAGAGTTTGACTCTGCTTGGGGAAATCATTCCTCAAAGCCTAAAAGAAGGCTGAGAGGAAGTGACTCTGCTTGGGAAGGTATATGTCCCCAAGTTTAAAAGATGAAGATTTATGTCTTGTACTAAGCCCAAGATTGAGGCTAAAGGATTTGACTCAACAAGAGAGTGCTTTTATCTGTCTCGTTCAAAGCCCGTGATTGAGGCTAAAAAAGGTTGACTCAACAAGAGAGTCTGAAAAAGTGATTAACTCAACAAGAGAGTCTGAAAGTTGATTGACTCAACAAGAGAGTCTGAAAGTGATTGACTCAACAAGAGAGTCTAAAAAATTGATTGACTCAACAAGAGAGTCTGAAAAGGTTAGCTCCGCTGGGGGATAATCTTTGTACAAAGCCCAAGAGGAGAATGATTGTGCTAAGGAAAGATCATTATACAAAGCCTAAGAGGAGGCTAACTTTTGCCAGGGATTGTTAAGATCCCGAGGCAGATCCAAATGGGGAATCAACTCTTGCTGAGGATTATAGAATAGTTGAGATATCAGAGACCTTGAGGTTCTGATTTGGGATAAGCTGACCCTGGTTGGGGAACTCTCAAGAGAGAGGTTGGGTTTCTGTTGGAGATTGATCCAGAGAGCCCGGGGTTTCTTCCTATATTCATAAGGAACTTGAGAATGTCTTTGAGACTCAAGGGGATTAGACTGTCCAAGTCTATTAGTGTGGAAGAGTTTTATCTTTTGTATGATGCCCAAGAGGAGGCACGTGTATTAAGGGATGAGGATCAACCCTAAAATCTGATATTTGACACTGGAAAGACTGCTCTAGCAAAGGATGACTAAATTCTGTCTTATACCTTTAAGAGGTCGTCAGGGTCCTTGTATTAAGCCCAAGAGAAGGCATGAGAACTTCTAAGAAGCCGGAGGGTCCTTGTACAAAGCCCAAGAGGAGGCGGGGATGCTTGTAGGAAGCCTGTGGGTCTCAAACCAAGAAAAGTTCAAGAAATGCTATTCACCGAGAATAGATCATTTAGTGAAAGTTCTGTGATTTGAAGAAACTCAAGAGATGTTATTCACCAAGAATAGATCAACTCTGGGGAGTAGAATTTCTTTGACAATTACTAGGGGTGACAGTCTGAGAAAAGGTTCACGAGGAATACTTCCTTTCTCTTTGTTCCATATTGTTTAAGCCCAAGATAAGGCAAGACTGTATCTGGAAATCCTATGGGGATCTAGTTTTGTTTGTATTTAAGAGCGACCAACAGGGCTTTACCTAGTTCTAGACCTAGTTGTCGGGGAAAACTCTAAATAACTATACTAGTATATATACAGTTGATATATGACGAGTATTTAAAAGGGTATGAAAGAAGACTAACCATGCACAGCTTCCCACAATACAGTTATATATATCTGACATGTATTTAAAAGAATGAAAGAAGACTCACCATGCGCAGCTTCCCACAATACAGTTATATATATTAACGCAAGTAAATGAAAGCAGATAAAACTTACAGGCGAGCAAACTTCCATGCTGTATGGTTAGTTGTTCAAAGAAATTAAATAAAGTTTTGATAACAACTGTATATTAAATCTAAATCAAAAGGGAATTGTTTTGAAAAGATTATTGGGGATTATACTCAAAGAGAGGCCCAAGGTTTTAACAGTGATCGCACCGTTGTTTTAAATATGTACAGAGGGACTTATACAATGTGTGAGGCCCAAAAAGGTTTTGGTTAAAAGGGGATTGGTTCTTACACTCTATTAGAGGCCCAAAAATTATTTAAAGAAAAGGAATGGGACTTACAACACGAGGGTAGGCCCAAATTATTTTATTTACAAAAAGGTGAGACTTACACTCTATCAAGAGGCCCAAAAAGTTTGAAAATGAATAAAGATGGGTCTTATAGCTCAAGGAGAAGTCTAGTTGCTTTTTGTTAAAAAAGCGACGATCGCGCCAAACTTTTGAAAATATACAGAGGGACTTATACAATATGTGAGACCCAAAATTGTTTATTTACAAAGAGGTTGGGACTTACACTCTATTAGAGGCCCAAAAAGTTTGAAAAAGATTTGTTAGGGTGAACATCAAAGAAACCCTAATTTTTGAATTAAAATGGCATTTCAATGGTAATTTAAATAATAAATGATAAAATATCAATTATATTAAAAAACAAGTTGTACACTTTGGAAAATATTTTGGAAAATCAAGTTTAATCATATGAAAGCTTAAAATCCAATTAATTTTGAAAGATCAAAGTGTGAATTTCATTTAAAAAATGTTTAAAAATAATTAAAATGAAATTAATTACAAAAATTCTAATTATATTAAATAAATAATATAAATTGGATTTTTTTGTGGAATAAAATATTTTAACATTTTTGTGATTTTTTGCAAAAAGAACCAATAAAAAATAATTAAAAGTGAGAGAGAAATTAATTTTTCAAGTTATTAACAAAAATAATATGAAAAATAATTAAATATGACAAGTGATAAAAAAGAGGTCTGGGGCGAGGGGGATTCGAATGCCATACCTCTCGCTCGCTAATACACACAAACCAGTTGATCAACCACTGGGGCGCAATGCCAATTCAAGAATAATAGGGCAAGTGAAAATTATATAGTAAATCAAGTTCAATTTCTGAAAATGGCGCCATGTTCATCTTCAACCTCAAGCTCAGATGCGTGAAGGCTCGTATCTCACTCATCTCTCAATCATTTGACAGGATTCAAACACCAAATTCATGCGTTTTTTAACATGGAACATGATGGCAATATTTGATTTTATTTATTTTTAGTGTACAGCCAGTTACATTAACATGAATGTATGAACCCTAACTTTGCAAAAGCAATCGTGCATACATGTTTTTGAGTGCTATGGTCAAATTTTTTAAGGGAAAACACTCAACATATGATGATAATCAATTGACAAAATTATTGTGCGAGGAAATATGCATGGTGTATAGAGATTGAGTTTTAGGCTTACCTTGCTGCAAGAAGAAATGGAACTCTGCACAAAGTGTGTTCCAGAAGGTGGATGATGATCTCTACAGCTTCACTGGATGGTATAGAGTGGATTGCAAGCCTTGGAACTCTTTGAAACTCCTTAGATCAAATTATGGTATCCCAACTGCATAATGGCTAGGTTGAAGAGTGAAATTTTGATGGAGGTGTTTCAGGAGTGGTTTAGGTGTTTGGACAACTTCTATACATCATATGTGATGTGTTAGAAGTGATGGTTTGAGTTGCTTGGCTCTACAACTCAAAACTCGATAGTGCTTTCTCAAGAACAATGAAATTTGGAGTTTAAGAAGGAAATGAGAGAAAGCAATGTTGCAAGCTGCTTTGGTGTAGTTTGAATGATCAGTTAGGACCTCTATTTATAGTGGATCAACTCTTGTCTTGGAGGAATAGTGAATGGCTGCTGGATCAGATCACATTCAATAGCTTTGGCTTGGTGGCATTTCTTCTCATGCAAGGCAAACTAGCCTCTCCCAAGAGCAGGGCTATGTCTTAACCAAATCCACATTCTTCAGATGTTTTAATTGTTTTTTAAGTGAGCATCTTGACTGAGTAGAGTGGCTTTGTTGAAAGTACACTATTTCACATAAATGCCCTTTGAATTCAAGGCATATATGCCAAAAACTCACCAATTCTCAAGGATAAGCTCTTGGCATTTCAGTCCAAGTTTGTTGGTTGGATCAGATGCATTGTGATCAGAATGGATGAATTTGGCATAGTGATCCTAGGCCTTGACTCAGAAATCGTGTAAAACAAGAAAACATGCAAACTGGTTTTTCATGACAGCCTTGCCATGGTGTTTTGCAGCAGTCATAACTCTTGGCTCAAGCTGAGTTGTTTCATGCCAATAAGTTCCTTGGATTGTAGGCAATATGGACAACAACTTTGATGTTTACATCCTGAATTGATTCAGCTTAAAACTATGTGAAACAACCCTCCAAGTTTTGGTGTTTCACTTGAAATCTGCCTTGAGCAGAATTTCTTCTAAGTGTTGGAAAAATGCACTTTCATGTCTTTTAGTGATTTTGATCCAATCATAACTTGAAATCCATGAGGAATTGGAATGAGATGTAGTTGAAGCTTTTGTAGAGTGTAATGAGGGCTTCCCTCTGAGCTTTGAATGGGAGAGAAAGGCCTCAGGGTTTGGGAGATATGGCCTTGCAAAGTTGGTACCCTAGCCACTTTGTTCCATAACTTAGAAAAATTCTAAGTTTTTATGGTTACCCCTTTTACAAGTTATCCCACTTTCTTTGATTCTTCTTGATGAATGATGATTCCAATCACACATTAACATCATTTTAGGGTCAATGAACCATAATTGTGAAAAATCTCAAAAAGTCAAACTTGGTTTTTATGCACAGGTAAGCCTAATCTTTGGGGAGACTAATGAGGTATGATGGTTCATCCATATTATGATGATGCTTTGCACAATGATGGGAATCTAGGTGGTCAAAATTTGGGGTATGACAGATACCCATATTTTATCTTCTTGGACCCGAAGGTGTGAATGGCGAAGGTATTCGGGCATTCAGGGTGCAAGAGGATTAAATATCGGAATACCCAAAATTTTGATGGTGATTATGAATGGCAGTTTGCTCATCCATCTTCTTTTGCTAAGCAATAATGCTTAGAAAAGGGGGAAACTTCCCCTCGATCCTGGTTTCCTACCAAGGAACTGGTCTCAGTTTCCGATATAAACTTCCCCTCGATCCTGGTTTCCTACCAAGGATCTGGTCTAAGTTTCTGAAATAAACTTCCCCTCGATCTTGGTTTCCTACCAAGGAACCGGTCTCAGTTTCTTGTTGAAATAAACTTCCCCTCGATCCTGGTTTCCTACCAAGGAACTGGTGTAAGTTTTTGAAATAAACTTCCCCTATCCTGGTTTCCTACCAAGGAACTGGTCTTAGTTTCTTTTTGAAATAAACTTCCCCTCGATCCTGGTTTCCTACCAAGGAACTGGTCTATGTTTCTGAAATAAACTTCCCCTCAATCCTGGTTTCCTACCAAGGAACTGGTCTTAGTTTCTTTTGTCAATAAACTTTCTTGACAGGGGACGCTATTTGTAGCAATTTCCATCAAACTTCTCGCCGAATTTTCCTGGGGAGATGCCATTTGATGGGAAAAAGTTTTGATGTCAGACTTGGTGGGGAACACATTCGTCTGAGTTGTAGAGGTGTTCAACTTCTCTGTTGGAGACGCCATTTGCTGACTCTGCTGGGGAAAACGAGTCTCTTGAAAGACTGTTTTTTGTTTGGGGATATTACATCATACTTTCCCTCGAGATCTTCTCGGAGAAACGCCATGTGATGTAATCCAATTTTGAGGTGCTGATGACCTTTTTGTCAGCGAATCTTCCGGAGAAAAACTATTGTACTGCCGAATCTGTGATTAAGAGGCTTTCTCTGGGGATTTTCCTTAATCCGGGAAAGCGAAGATATCATTTTCAATGGCGAAGAGTGATGTTCGTCGAAAGTTCTCTTGCTTTTCAGAGGTTCAAGTTATCAAAGTGGTCGAGGACCAGCTTCAATCCAGAAATAAACTGGATTGAGAGGACTTTTATCACTAGGGGACAAGACCAACCGGAGTGATATTGATGCAATATGAATATGAATGCGAATCAATAATGCATGATGTATGTATGTTTATGCTGACAATATTGATGCGACATACAGACTAATAGATGAACACGACTGGATACTCGGCCACCGCGGGGGATGAAAAGTATCACTGTTTCAAGATAGCAATTCTGCCTTGCTTTAGGAGAGATAGTCCCTGCGAGGAAAACCGTTGGTCGGGCTTAGGAGGTAAGAACTTTGTCGGGGATATCAAATGGAAAAATCACACCTGATACAGTTGATCCTTCGTTCAAGCGTACTGGTTTAGAAGGAGTACTTTGATTCTGCCCTTTGAAGCTCGATTACTTCTGGAGAAACGATCGATGTTCTTTTGATGTTCAACAATCAAAAGAAATTGCCATCTTTATTTTAAAAGCAGAAAAAAGTTTGACAAGTAAATTCATTTTTGTTTTATTTCAAGAATCGTTAATCATGTTAAAATGTCCTTCTGTAAAGCTAAAACAAATGAGAATTGCAAACAAAAGCACTAAGGCTCAAGTTTTATTGATAGGATGGAAATCAGCCAAACGCGTGATTCCATGGAGTATTTACAAAGTTTAGAAAATAGTAATTTAAGGGAAAAGGGCTACATTGAAACATAATGACCGCTATCCTTCTACCAACTTTGAATTCTGGACATCCTGAGCTTCTGTCGAAGATGACCTTGACTGGAGTTTCTTCTGATGGATGGCATTACTGCTGCCGAGGGATTTGCCCCTTTGTTGGACGTAGTTACTTGCTATGAATCCCTAATTTTTGCCTGGATTGTACTTTGAGATTTCCAATCCACCAGGATGATTTTTTTTATTATGTCTCTAATTTTTTCCTGGACCGCCCTTCCGGGTTTTCAATCCACCGAGATGTTTTTTTTTTATTTAGGCGAAGTTTTTCTTGACTACATCAACATTTATGGGGTAGGCAAATTCCTCTCCATCCATGGTTGCAAGTCTCAAGGTGCCGCCTGAGAAAGCTTTCTTGACCACGTATGGGCCATCATAATTCGGAGTCCATTTGCCCCGGGAATCAGTGAGAAAAAATTGTATCTTCTTGAGCACGAGGTCTCCTTTTCTGAAGACACGAGGTCAGACCTTTTTGTCAAATGCCTTCTTCATTCTTTGCTGATACAACTAACCATGGCATAGTTCCGTTATTCGCTTTTCCTCAATCAGATTTAGTTCGTCGTGTCGACTTTGACACGATTCAGTCTCTGTTAGCTTAGTTTCCATCAATACCCTAATTGATGGGATCTCTACCTCTATGGGGAGCACTGCTTCCATGCCATATACTAGAGAGAAAGGGGTTGCCCCTGTTGAAGTGCGGACAGATGTGCGATAACCGTGAAGAGCAAAGGGTAGCATCTCGTGCCAGTCTTTGTAGGTTACAACCATCTTTTGAATGATCTTCTTGATATTCTTGTTAGCTGCTTCTACTGCTCCGTTTATCTTGGGTCGGTAGGGAGATGAGTTATGGTGTTTAATTTTGAATTCAGCACACAACTCCTTCATCATCTTGTTATTCAAGTTGGATCCATTACCAGTAATGATCTGGCTAGGAACACCATAACGACAGATGAGATTGTTTTTGATAAAGCGGACCACGACTTGTCGGGTTACATTAGCGTATGACACTGCTTCGACCCACTTGGTGAAGTAATCAATGGCCACCAGGATGAACCGGTGTCCATTCGAAGCTTTGGGTTCAATCATGCCAATCATGTTGATTCCCCATATGGAAAAAGGCCATGGGAAAGAAAGAACTTGGAGATGTGTTGGCGGTACATGGATTCTGTCTGAGTATATCTGGCACTTGTGACATCTCCTCATGTACTTGTAGCAGTCGAATTCCATTTTCAACCAATAGTACCCTGCTCTCAGAATTTTCCTCGCCATTGTGTGTCCGTTGGCATGAGTACCAAAGGATCCTTCATGAATTTCTTTTATCAGTATGTTTGGTTCTGGTCTGTCTATGCAGTGAAGTAAGACCATGTCAAAGTTTCTCTTATAGAGTGTATCACCGCTCAGGAAGAAGCTTTCTGCCAGTCTTCTGAGGGTCTTTCTGTCTTTTCTGGATGCCCCAGGTGGGTATTCTTGTTTCTGAAGGAAGCATTTGATATAGTGGTACCAAGGTTTATCGTCTATGACTGCTTCAATCACGAAAATGTAAGCGGGCCTTTCAAGGCGCATTATGTCAATCTTAGGTATGTCATTCCATTGACCTACACTAATCATGGAAGAGAGAGTGGCTAATGCATCAGCCATGTGATTCTCTTCACGAGGGATATGATGAAACTCAATTCTATTGAAGAAGGGTAACAACCTTCTCACATAATCTTTGTAAGGGATTAATCCTGATTGGTATGTGTTCCCATCTCCTTTGATCTGATTGACAACCAGGGCTGAGTCGCCATATACATCCAAGTTCTTGATCCTTAAGTCGATCGCTTCTTCGAGACCTATGATACAAGCTTCGTATTCGGCCTCGTTGTTTGTGCACTTAAATGTCAATCGGGCGGTGAAAGGAATGTGGGTACCCTGAGGTGTTATAATGATTGCCCCAATTCCATTTCCATAATGATTGACAGCTTCGTCAAAGATAAGTCTCCATTGGGAACCTGGTTCTGGCCCTTCACTGGGTAGCGGTTTATCGCAATCTTTCATTTTTAGATACATGACATCTTCGTCTAGGAAGTCAAATCCGACTGATTCTTGATCGTTAATCGGTTGATGAGCCAAATGATCGGCTAAAATACTTCCTTTAATGGCTTTCTGAGCATGGTACTCGATGTCGTATTCTGATAACAACATTTGCCAACGGGCAATCCTTCCCGTGAGAGCAGGCTTTTCAAAGACATACTTGATTGGATCCATTTCGGAGATTAACCAAGTAGTGTGACGAATCATATACTGGCGAAGGCATTTGGCTACCCAAGCCAAAGCACATCAAGTTTTCTCAAGCATAGTGTACCGAGTTTCACAGCCAGTGAACTTCTTGCTCAAATAGTAGATGGCATACTCTTTCCTTTTCGTTTCATCTTGTTGGCCAAGTACACAACCCATTGAGTCCTCCAAGACTGTTAGGTATATGATCAGTGGTCTTCCTTCCACTGGAGGTGATAGAATCGGTGGATTCACCAGGTATTCCTTGATACTGTCGAAGGCGGTTTGGCAGTCTTCTGTCCAAACGCAGTCCTGATTCTTTTTGAGTAATTTGAAAATCAGCGCGCATGTCACGGTCATGAGGAATATGAATATGGAAATGTAGTTCAGCCATCCCAGGAATCCTCTGACCCAAGATGATGAAGGAGTTATGCGCATTTCTTGAAAGGCCTTGACCTTGTCATGATCAACCTCAATTTCTTTCTGGCTGACAATGAACCCTAGCAGTTTCCCTGAGCGAACACCAAATGTGAACTTATTGGGATTCAAGCGGAGTTTGTACTTTCTCAACCGCTCGAATAGCTTTAACAGGTGGGTCACATGCTCCTCTTCTGTTTTAGATTTGGTGATCATATCATCAACATACACTTCGATTTCTTTGTGTATCATGTCATGAAACAGGGTAGTCATGGCCCTTTATAGGTTGTCCCGATGTTCTTCAAACCGAACGACATTACCTTGTAACAAAAAGTGCCCCATGGGGTGATGAACGAAGTTTTCTCCATGTCTTTCGGCGCCATCTTTATTTGATTATAGCCTGAGACTCCATCCATGAAGGAGAAGACTTTGAATTTTGTTGTACTGTCTACCAACATGCCTATGTGTGGTAAGGGAAAGTCATCCTTCGGACTGGCTTTGTTCAGATCCCTGTAGTCTACACACATTCTGACCTTTCCATCCTTTTTTGGAACTGGTACTATGTTGGCTAACCATTGAGGATATTCTGATGTGACGAGGAAACATGCGTTAATCTGTTTCTGTACTTCCTCTTTGATTTTGATGGCCATGTCTGGATAAGTCCGTCTCAACCTTTGTTTTACTGGCAGACATTCTTATCTTAACGGTAGATGATGTTCCACGATGCTGGTATCCAACCCTGGAATATCCTGATAGGACCAAGCGAATACATCGGGAAACTCTTTGAGAAGCTTTATCAAATTTTCTTTGACAGTTGGAATGAGCAGTGCCCTAATCTTGACCTCTTTTCTCTCTTCTTCTGAACCCAAGTTGACCATTTCCAACGGTTCTTTGTGAGGTTCAATGGACATTTCCTCTTGTCTGAGTAATCGGGAGATCTCTTCTGGAATTTCTTTGTCATTTTCTTCTTCAGCCTCAAATACTGAGAATTCAAAGTTGGGAGAAGGCATTGGATCGTATGTTTCAATGGGGTTTAAAACAAGCAATCTGCATGACATGATAATTGTTTTTAGAAGAGATAGAGAGAATGCAAGAGTGTGTGCAGTGTATATTTTTTTTACTTCTTGTTTTTATTATTTGAGTTGTTTTTTAGGATTACCTTTTCTGAAAAAAGCGAAAAGAGAAAACAGCAATAAATGCAAAAATTACAGAACGACATTATTTTATTAATGATTTTGTCGATTCTTGAAACTATAGCCCTATAAAACAAAACTCTGTCGCTTTGGGCGAAGCGAAGAGAGACATTTACAGAAAGTAAGCCCTATAAAAACATTTGTTTCACCTGGGTAGGGTGAAAGGTTAAAGTAAAGACGACAATTACTTCGACTTATGGACGACTTTCGGAACCTAGACAGCAACCCATTGGCGGCGAACTCCTCGATGAATCACAAAGTCTGGCACTTTCCTTCTTGATTTGTCTTCAAAAATAACATTGATTTCTGGTGAAGCAGGATCGTTGGAATCTGTCTCCCAGGCAGAGTTGTCGTAGGAGTATTCTTTAGTTGTATCTTGCACAATGTTTGCACTCTCAGGTGGATCTCCCCATCCAGTTGGCTGAATGACTTCGAGCCTGATGCGAGAGCTTTCAGGAGCGGTGTACTTGACCATGAAGTCGCATTTGCCACTCGGTTGTCCTAAGGTGTCCCACACTTCTTTGGAATTAGAGGAATCATCCCTTTCGATGATGTTGACCTCAGGAAAGGCATAGTTAAGGAACTCTTGTCCTGTAATCCTCGCAAATTCATTATCGTGCTGGATATCTTCTGAATGCCCTGAGTAATGATCCCATGATTATGTGGGGATGCAGGTATTCTTTTCTATGATGCTCAGCTAATATGCATCGTTCGACTGACTCTTTTCCCCCAAGTCTCCTGGGTACGGCTGCCAGATAGGCAGGCCATCCATCGGGCCATAATAGTCGTGGTCAAAGTTGTCTTTTATCAGAGTGTCTTCCTCTAATGAGTTTGGTGGAGCACGGCATCCTTCCGGATCACAGTCTCCGTATATCATCTTGATGTTTGACCTTGGTATATATCTCGAACTCTGTGCGGGAAAGCAAAATGGCGTAGGCACCACTTCCTGAGACATATAACTGTCCTTGTTAAGATAGGACTTCCACTCTTCATCTGTATCAGAGGGATCACCCTCATTGATGGTATGTACTTATTGAGATACTGGGTGAAGGAAACCTCCACTGTGGAAGAAGTTCTGAATGGGATGAAGACTTTCATAGTTAGTAGTAGTCTGGGTACAGTTGGAAGAAAAACCAAGACCTTTCTTTTTCTTATTGTCAGTAGGAATGACAAGCTGTCCTCATCCTTTGGTATTGTTACTTTTGATCGCTTCGAGAGCATCTTTGTATGAGGAAATCGACGTTCCTCCTTCTGATTGGTTGTCGTGACTCACCGAAAGTGCCTGGAACTGGGTTCCTACAACCTCTTCTGGTTCTACACAAGTGGACAATGATAGGTTACTCACGATCAAGGCTTGCTCTCCGCAGACTGTGACTAGTTGGTCGTTCTTGACAAACTTCAGCTTTTGGTGCAGTGTTGAAGTGACTGCCCCAGCCTCGTGTATCCAAGGTCTTCCTAACAAACAGTTGTACGCTGCCCGGATGTCTATGACCTGGAAAGTGACTAGGAAAGTGTGAGGACCAATAGTTATGGGAAGGTCGACTTTGCCGATAACTGTTTTTCGGGATCCGTCAAATGCTTTGATGATGACCTCACTGCCTCTCATCGGAGATCCTTTGAATGATAGTCGCATTAGAGTGGACTTTAGCATCATGTTTAGAGCTGATCCGGTGTCTATCAGTACACTGGATAAAGCATCATCCTGGCAGTTGACTGTAATATTGAGTGCCATATTATGATTTGGGCCCTCTTCCGGTAGTTCCTCATCACTGAATCCCAATTTGTTGCAGGAAGTGATGTTGGAGACGATGCCGTCAAATTGTCTTATTGACACATCTTGTTCCACAAAGGCCTGCTCTAAGACTTTCTGTAGAGGCTCCCTGTGAGCTTCGGAACTGAGTAAAAGAGATAGTACAGAGATTTTTGAAGGAGTTTGCAACAACTGATCAACAATGTTGTATTCACTCTTCTGGATGAGCTTCAGCATCTCATCGTTGTTCTTTGAAAGCTCGGGATCACTAGATTGACTGACTGGTTGATCAGGAACTTCAGTCCGAGGCTCCTTTTCCCTGATGGGTTCTCCAACTCCTCGGTTGAAGATTCGACCACTCCGTGTTACTCGACTGATGTCTGTAATATTCATGACGGAGGGTAATGGAATTTTCTTTCCATTCTCAATTGTTGTTGCATCGTATTTATAAGGGATAGCCTTAGTTGATTCATACGATAGCGGTCCTGGAAGATAGATAACTACAGGAGCCTTCTAATTTTTCTGACCATCATAGATGGCATCGATTGGTTCGAGGTTCAGAATCCTTCCACCCTCAAGAGGAATTCTTGATTCATGGAGTAGAGGGATTATGGCGCACACATCTTTGGTCACTTCTCGTTTAGGGATTAAAATAACATCCCTGTCTTGATTAGGATGATAGTCTGATATTGAACCAGAGCTTGACCATGGTTGAATCTCTTTGTGGTCCAACTGACTTTGAAGGGCTGCTCGCACGAGGTAACATCCTTGATTACCCTTTGAACAAAATCTACAGCGTTCATAGTTGTGTGGTGGCACCTGGCCATGTCCACTTTGTATGCAGTGTAACCTCACTAGGTCTGTTTCCATTTATCGAACATCCTGACTTTGATGCCTAGTAGGGTTCCCGTCAATCATGCTGACTTGTTGTGTATCTTCATCCATATAGATCGGAAGCCACTAGTGGTTTAACAAGTGTTGCAGTGTTCTTTGAATGAGAGCACATCCTTGGTCGCTCTCACGGCATACTGTACAATTCTGATAATTATGTGAAGTCAGAAAACCGAGCTGAACCTACTTAGCGTGTAACTCCACCAAGCTGGTATTCATCAAGCGAATATAAAAAATTTGAATCATATTCACTTAATAATGACTTCTATCGTGGTAATCCTGAATCCATCCAAGATCCATCTGACGCTGGAGGGCCTCTTGTACAAAAGAGCATCCATGATTGTTTACTGAGCAGACCAGACATAAATCGTAGTCGTGCCGAGGCAGATTATGATGTTGGGTTCTCCTTGAGTGCATTGCCACCAGTTGACATTCATCGCACGGATGTAGTGGTTCTGAATGATTTTGGAATTTGTATAAGTCATGTTGACCTTACAAATTCGGTGGTCTTGGATCCATCCGAGATCCATCTGTTCCTGTAGAGCGGATTACACCACAGAACATCCTTGATCATTTTTAGAGCAGATATCGCACTGGTGATATTTGTCATACCCCAAATTTTGACCACCAAGATTTCTCATCATTGTACAAATCATCACCATAATATGGATGTACTATTATGCCTCATCAGTCTCCCCAAAGATGGGTGAGCATTCACTACAAACAAGAATTAGGGTTTTGTGCCCTATCAGAGCACTTAGACAAAGGATCAATCAAGGAATGACATGATCTTTAACTTTTCTAACCTCTCAAACACCCATAGAGGATCAAGAGGACTCCCACATCAATAATCAAGCACAAGGTTGCAAAATTCCAAGTGGATTAAGCCTCAAGATCGCCAATGTCACCAAATTAGGGTTTTGGTCGACTGAGGCCTCCAGATAAAATTTTCATCTGGGCATGAGCCAATGCTTCAAAGCATAACCTAAGATACTCCATGGGACCTCATGGACCCAATCATCAAGTCAATTTAACCTCAGGGGATGCATTTATCAAAAATCAGGAATTAGGGTTTCTTGACCTAATTCACCCCTAAGTTGACTTTTGGGACAAAGCATGAGCCAAAACCTCAAGACATGATTTGAGGGTCTCCAATACACCACATTAATCCATTTGCAACAATGGATTTATCCAAGAAGCTTGATCTACAAGTTTCAATTTCATCTGGACCACAATTAGGGTTTTGAAGAAAAAGTCAACTGTGCCTTTGACTTTTGACCAAGGCATGCTCCCAAACCTTGGGACATGATTCAATACACCCTACAACACCTATGGAATCCATATATTAAGTTTGATTTAGGTCAAGGACTTGATTTCATAGAGGATCGCACAGTTTAAAATTCATTTGATAAAAAGTCAACTGTACAAAAAGTCAAAGTTTGACTCTTTGATTTTTTGGTCAACCAAGGTTCCTTAACCATAAAACAATGTTGATATGTGATTTGAATCATCATTCATCAAGAAAAACCAAATAAAATGATTTAACTTGTAAAAGGGGTAACCATAAAAAACTTAGAATTTTTCTAAGTTATGGAACAAAGTGGCTAGGGTACCAACTTTCGAGGATCATAACTTGAGATCCAAGCAACCATTTTGGATGATCCAAAGATGGATTTGTAGCTCTCATGGCATACTTTAAAAGTGTCAACCACATCTCATTCCAATTCTCCCTGGGTTTTAAGTTATGGAGTGACCAAAATGACAAAAACATGAAAATGCCACTTTTTCCAACACTTAGTGAAATTTTCACTAAGTCAGAATCTGTCTTACTTTTTTCAGAATGTAGGGGCATTTTTCAATTGGATCCAAACAGTTTCAAGACAAACTAGGATCATACATGTGTTGTATCATATGAGAGCTTTCCAAAATGACCAAGAACTCCATCAAACTCCACCTGAGCTAGGAGTTGTGACAGCTGCAACATGCCTTGCTGCAAACTGTCTTGGCAAGGCAGATTTGTGCACAAGAGCTCAATTTGTCCAAATTGTAATGTTTATCCATCTGCACACCTCAAGGGGGAACAACCAAGGGACAAGCACTCAGCCTCCCAAGTCCAAGATTCCACAAGTAGCATGCCAAACCTAAAAAGGCTAAAGATGCTTCAAGACTCCAATTTTGTTTTGGAACATTTAATGGATGCTTAGAGGTGGCATGTATCAGAGCAAAAATGCACACTTCAGTCAAGCCTTATCCTTGAATCAAAGAACCATAGGCCTGTGCTCTAATCTCAAGTCAATGACTAGAGGAGACTTGAGATTCCATTTGATCACAATTGGCCAAAGGCCTGCTGCAGTTGCCATTCCCTATTCCTTGCAAAACAAACTTGCTCTACTATAAATAGAGCTCAATTATGATCAGTTTGAGTACACCAAAGCACCCAAACTGATGCTTTCCTCAAAATATCCATTTTCACTCCAATTTTGCCTTCTAAAGCAAGTCACTATCGGGTTTTGAGTTTGAGAGCAATTCCAACCAAACCAATGGTTCACACGCCTCACATATAACATATAGAAGTGATCCAAACTCTCACATAACATCTGGAACGTCAGAATCACAAAATCACCAGCCATCTGCACAAGCTTTTGATAGATTTGCAGTTGAGGTGCCAAATCAAGTTCCAGCTCAATTCAGTCCATTCCAAGCATTCATACACATCACTTGGCACCTAGGGAAGTTGTTCAGATCATTGGAACCAAGTTGTAACACCTCCAACTTAAAACACGATCACCAGCTACAATAGGTAAGCCTCAACTTGGTCATCTCATGATTCATGCATATTTCCTCGCACAATAATTTTGCCATATGTTCATAATCATGTATGCAGTGTTTCCCCTCAATTAATTACTTTGTTTGAATCGTGTATCAAATTTCCGAGCCTTCATGCAGAAATTAGGGTTCTTGAGGTTTCTCTTTGATTTCTTATTCCATGCTTAAAATAAATGAAATTAAAGACCATAGATATGATCGTGAGTTGAAAACGAGCAGATTGACGTGTGGTTTGTGTGATTTCATCAAGTATTCAGTAAGATTGATGAGAAAATGCAAATCAGCCAAGAACAGGGCACGCGGGCAAAACCAAGGTGTTCTTGGCGCCCTTTTCAAATATTTGAATATTTGAATTTTGTGATTTTATTTAATTGATTCAAAATTTAATTTCTCTCTGAATTTTAATGATTTTGAGTTGGTTTCTTTTTTAATAATTCAAAAAAATGTTAAAATATTTTATTTTACAAAATTTCCCAAAAATATTATTTATTTCATATATTTGATATTTTTACAAAGAATTAATTTTTATTTGTTTTTTGACATTTTAAATATTTTTTCCTTCTTGATTTTCTAAACTTGAATGATTTTCAATCATTTTGTGGGTAGAAACATGATTTTTGAAACATTGATCCAAGATCATCACTCATTTTTCACATGTTTTCAATGATTTTTATTAATTTTTAATCAAAATTAATTCCATGTTAAACAAAATTAGGGTTTTGATTGATTTCACCCTAACAAATCTTTTTCAAACACTTTCTGGCCCTCTAATAGAGTGTAAGACCCATTCCTTGCAAATAAGATACATTGTTGGGCCTCTAATAGAGTGTAAGACCCATTCCTTGTAAATAAGATACCTTGTTCCTTGTAAATAAGATACCTTGTTGGGCCTCTAATAGAGTGTAAGACCCATTCCTTGTAAATAAGATACCTTGTTGGGCCTCAGATATTGTATAAGACCCACTGTGTTTTCAAAAACCTCGGCGCGATCTCCGTTTTCAAATAAACCATCTGGGCCTACCCTCGTGTTGTATGTCCCATCTTTCTTTTTCAAAATAATCTTTGGGCCTCTAATAGAGTGTAAGACCCAAACCCTTTTTGAAACCAAACTTGTTTTGGGCCTTAGACATTGTATAAGTCCCTCTGTACATTTTCAAAAGTTCGACGCGATCGTCGTCTTTTTAAACAATAAACCTTGGGCATCTCCTTGAGTTGTAAGCCCCACCACTTGTACAAAAACAAATCTTTGGGCCTCTACTAGAGTGTAAGACCCAATCCCTTTTTAACCAAAACCTTTGGGCCTCAGACGTTGTATAAGTCCCAGTACAATCTTTTCAAAACAATTTCCCTTTTGATTTAGATTCAAGTATACAGCTGTTATCAAAACTTTCTTTAATTTCTTTGAACAACTAACAATACAGCATGGAAGCTTGCTCGCCTGTAAGTTTTATCCGCTTTCATTTACTTGCTTTAATATATATAAATGTATTGTGGGAAGCTGCGCATGGTTAGTCTTCTTTCATTCTTTTAAATACATGTCAAATATATATAACTGTATTGTGGAAAGCTGCGCACGGTTAGTCTTCTTTCATACCCTTTTACATACTTGTCATATATCAACTGTATTTATACTAGTATAGTTATTTAGAGTTTTCCCCGGCAACTAGGTCTAGAACTAGGTAAAGCCTGTTTGGTCACTCTTAAATACAGTCAAAACTAGATCCCCATAAGAAGTTTCCAGATATAGTCTTGCCTCCTCTTGGGCTTGAACAATATGGAACAAAGAGAAAGGCAGTATTCTTGGTGAACCTTTTCTCAGACTGTCACCCCTAGAAATTGTCAAAGAAGTTCTACTCCCCAGAGTTGATATATTCTCGGTGAATAGCATCTCTTGAATTTCTTCAAACCTTAGAACTTTCATTAAATGATCTATTCTCGGTGAATAGCATTTCTTGAACTTTTCTTGGTTTGGGACCCACAGGCTTCCTAAAATAATCTCCGCCTCATCTTGGGCTTTATACAAGGACCCATCGGCTTCTTAAAAGTTCTCATGCCTTCTCTTGGGCTTCATACAAGGACCCTCACGACCTCTTAAAGGTATAGGACAGAACTTAGTCATCCTTTGTTAGAGTTGTCTTTCTAAAAGGAGTTACAAAAGCCCTCAGACCAATTTTAAGGTTGGTACTCATCCCTTAAACGAGTCGGCCTCCTCTTGGGCGTTGTACAAAGATAGACTTTTCCAATAGACTTGGACAGTCTAAATCTCCATGAGTCTCAAAGACATTCTCAAGTTCCTTACAAATATAGGAGAAACCCCAGATTTTGGATTACTCTCCAGCAGAGTTAAAACTTGTGGGTTCTAAAACCCAGTCTCTCTCCTAAAAACTCCCCAACCAGGGTCAGTTTATCATCATATAACATTATCTCAAAACAGAACCTCAAGGTATCTGATATATCAACTCTTCTGCATTCCCCTGCAAGAGTTGGTTTCCCCATTTGGACATGCCTCGGGATCTCAAGAATCCCCAGCATAAGCTAGCCTCCTCTTAGGCTTTGTATAATGATCCTTTCCTCAGGAAAGTCAGCCTCCTCTTGGGCTTTGTATAATGATTCTCCCCATCAGAGTTAACCTTTTCAGACTCTTTTTTTGAGTCAATCAATTACTTCCCAGACTCTCTTGTTGAGTCGATCACCTTTTCAGACTCTCTTGTTGAGTCAATCACTCTCATAGACTCTCTTATTGAGTCAATCCTCTTTTTGTACTCTCTGGTTGAGTCGACCCTTTTAGCCTCAGTCTTGGGCTTTGTACGAGACAAATAAAAGCACTCTCTTGTTGAGTCAACCCTTTTTAGCCTCAATTTCGGGCTTCGTACGAGACAGATAAAAAATACTCTCTTGTTGAGTCAATCCTTTACAGCCTCCTCTTAGGCTTTGTATAAGGACTTCCCCAGTGGAGTCAATCAACCTCTTAGCTTCAACCTTGGGCTTTGATCAAGGCACACAAAAATCAACAATCCCTCTTTAGAGATGACAAATTCTCTTTCAGTCAACCTTTTAGCTTCAATCTTGGGCTTTGAACAAGACACAAATACTCCATTTAGCCTCTGTCTTGGGCTTTGAACAAGACACCAAAACATCTTTTTCCTCCCTTAGAATAGGAGGAACTACGATTGCTCTGATTTCCCTGTTTCGTTTAAACGGGAATACGTAGGCATAAGATTGCGAAATCTTAGCGAGCATACTAATCAAAAACTCTAGGTCCAATACCTTCATAAATAAATCAAAACTTAGGTCCAGCACCTTCCCAAAAACATCAACAAAAACTCACTCTCCCTTCACGTTTCCTAAGAAACTTTCCCAAGCCCATTAACGGATAAACACCATCAAGTACAAAGCGAAACCTAATGCTAACATCCTGTGGATTACTACATATAGGATGGATAACTAACAACTGCCCATTGTATAACCTGGCCCCTAACTCCCCGATCTCTTTAAGCGTTTGTTCAGTTAAACATTCGCGTGCAAGGTTAGTTTTAGATACCTTCCCTTTCCCTTCCAGCTTCATGGGATAAATAATAAATCAGAAAGTAGCACCCCCTTTCTCCTCGAGGAGGAAAACCCAACCCAGCGATAAGGTGGTCGCGTCACCGACAAAAATCGCTCGCTACAGTAAAATGGCGACTTCACTGGGGACGCATTTTATTGTTTAGGACTAGGATTATTATAGCTCCTAAGAGGTCTAGGATGTTAACTTTAGGAATGAATATATATATATTTATTGCTTTTCCTACTTGATATCCGTGTATATTTTTTTGCTAATGGGACTGCGGGTGATGCCGCATCTGGAAAGTTTGAGAGCCACCTAAGATAAGTGATGGCATGAGACGGGTAATCTTACAGGGGGTGACTCCCAAATAAGAGGTCCCGGTAGACCATCGAATCAGTGGAGATACCCTTTGTGGATTCAATGCCTATACGACTTCGGTTATTGAAAGCAGATTGTTCGATTGGGTTGTCCATGAAACTGAGGATTTTAGTAGACTAAGACCATGTTACTATTTTGTAGTGCGGAAGCTATCGAAAATAGTTGTCACGCGATACTACCCTCATTTAAGATTACTCTAAGATACATCAGCTTGCTCGGGTGAACCAGCCAGTTGTTGTTATCCCAAGAGGGGTCAATGATTTTGCGGACAGGTACAAAAATCACCAGTACAACCTTTGGGGATGGGTAGAGCCCTGACTTCATGACACCGAACCTTTGACCCCATGTTTTTTCTATGTTTTTGTGTGCTGCATTCATGCATTCGTTTCATTAAAAACATTAAAACAAAGAAAATTTTCTCTTCTAGTCTCTCTTTTTCAAATTAAACTGAGACAATGATTGCAAATGTCAAAGAAAAAGATTGCGTTATGGATTTCGATAGAAGGAAGACTTACAAGTACACCTTCAAGGTTCCAAAACTAGAGGATTTAAGAGGGTTGGCAAGGATGATCACCAACCCTGATGCTTTCAGAGCTAAGTATGAAGGATACCTGTCTCTGTTAAAGGTCCATGTAATCAAAGGAATCCTGTCCATGCTAATCTAGTTCTACGATCCGGTCTATCACTGTTTCACATTCCCGGATTATCATCTAGCACCAACACTGGAGGAGTATTCTCGCCTGACTGATTTACCTATCACTGACCAAGCTTCCTTTTCTGGACTGGAAGAAATTCCAAAAGATCAAACCATTGCAAGAGCAATCCATTTGGACGAGTCAGAAGTCAGGACTCACATGATCATTAAGGGTGGAATCCAAGGTTTGCCAGCCCAGTTTTTGATAAAGAAAACCCTGTACTTTTCCAGTATAGGGAACGTGACTGCTTTCGAGAGCATCTTTGTTTTGCTCACCTACGGGTTATTTTTGTTTCCCAACATCAATAACTTTGTTGATATCAATGCCATTAAAATTTTTCTGATTGGAAACCCTGTACCTACCTTGCTCACAGATGCTTATAATTATGTACACTTAAGGAATTTGTACAACAGAGGAATGATCACATGTTGTGTACCCCTGATATACAAATGGTTGACTTCCCATTTGCCGAAGTCTGCCGCATTTTGGGATCAAAAGAGTACTTTACGTTGGTCACAGAGAATCGTGTCTCTTACCAACTCTGACATCGATTGATACAATCGGATCTACGACGGGATAAGGATCATTGACCATTGTGGGAACTTCCTTAATGTACCCTTCATAGGAATTAAAGGAGGAATCAACTATCATCCAATTTTAGTTCGTCGTCAATTCGGATACCCGATGAGACATATCCCACGTAATGTTAATCTGGAAGGTATTTTCTTCAAGGAAGGAGAAAATGTCAGGGCACTAAAGACAGAAATAGTGCATGCCTGGAAACATGGTCACAGGAAAGGAAGAGAGTCTCTAGGAAAACCAGACTGTGTCTCGGTGGAACCTTACCTCCACTGGGTACAAGCTAGGGCTCTCAAACTGAGGATGCCATACCCTTGTCACGAAGTTCTTCCGTTAAAGGAATCTGTCCTTTATTTTATTTCTGATACGAAAAAACTTCAGGTTACTCTCAACAAAGTTCAATAGGAGAAGAAGTCTTGGAAGAACAAATACCACATTCTCAATGTGGAGTGTAACAAAATACAACAACTGTTAAAAGATAAAGATGCTCTGATTAAGATTTTAGAGCAACATGTTGTAGAAAATCAAGAAGACCAAAGGAATTTGCTCGCTCCTTTCACTTGGCAAGGGAATGACAACCCGACAATGGCTCAAGAGCCCTGGTCAAAGAAAAGGAAAGTACCAAAACCAGCACCTGAGCCCTTCTTAGAGAGAACTCAGGATCCATAACTTTAGACATTTCCTATTACAGCACTTTGTAAAACTACTGTATTTCCATTTCCGCAATCTTTGAATTCTATAAAACGGGGTTTCCCCACTGTATGATATTTGCAATCCAATTGTTGAAGAGGGCTGTAAAAGATTGCGGAAATGGAAATACTGTCATTTACAAAGTGTTGTAAAAGGAAATGTCTAAGCTAATGGATCCTGAGTCCTCTCTGAAGAGGGCTCAGGTGCTGGTTCTGGTACTTTCCTTTTCTTTGACCAGGGCTCTCGAGCCGTTGTCGGGTTGTCATTCCTTTGCCAAGTGAAAGAAGTGAGCAAATTCCTTTGGTCTTCTTGATTTTCTACAGCATGTTGTTCTAAAATCTCGATCAGAGCATCTTTTTCTTTTAACAGTTGCTGTATTTTATTACGTTCCACATTGAGAATACGGTACTTGTTCTTCCAAGGCCTCTTCTCCTGTTGAACTTTGTTGAGAGTAACCTAAATTTTTTCCGTATCAGACATAAAATAAAGGACAAACTCCTTTAACGGAAGAACTTCCTGATGAGGGTAAGGCATCCTCAGCTTGAGAGCTCTGGTTTGTACCCAGTGGAGATAAGGTTCCACTGAGACACAGTCTAGTTTTCCTAGAGACTCTCTTCCTTTCCTGTGAACATGTTTCCAGACATGCACTATTTTTGTCTTTAGTACCCTGTCATTTTCTCCTTCCTTGAAGAAAAGACCTTCCAGATGAACATTACGCGGGACATGCCTCATCGGGTATCCAAATTGACGACGAACTAAAATTGGATGATAGTTGACTCCTCCTTTAGTTCCTATGAGGGGTACATTAGGGATGTTTCCACAATGGTCAATGATTCTGATCCCGTCATAGATTTGATTGTACCAATCGATGTCAGAGTTGGTAAGAGACATGATTCTCTGTGACCAACGCAAAGCACTCTTATGATCCCAAAAAGCAGCAGACTTGGGTAAATGGGAAGTTAACTATTTGTATAGCAGGGGTACACAGCATGTGATCATTCCTCCGCTGTACAAATCCCTTAAGTGTACAGAATGATAAGCATCTGCGAGCAAGGTCGCTACAGGGTTTCCAATCAGAAAAACCTTAATGGCATTGATATCAATGAAGTCATCAATGTTGGGAAACAGAAATAACCCGTAGGTGAGCAGAACAAAGGCGCTTTCGAAAGTAGTCATGTTCCCTATACTATCAAAGTACAGAGCTTTCTTTATAAAAAACTTGGCTGGCAAACCCTGGATTCCACCCTTAGTGGTCATGTGAGTCTTGACTTCTGACTCGTCCAAATAAATTGCTCTTGCAATGGTTTGATCCTTTGGAATTTCTTCCAGTCCAGAAAAGGGAGCTTGATTAGTGATGGGTAAATCAGTCAGGTGAGAGTACTCCTCCAGTGTTCGTGCTAGTTGGTAATCCGGGAATGTAAAACAGTGATATACCGGATCGTAAAACTGAATCAGAGTAGACAGTATTACTTCAATTACATGGACCCTTAACAAAGATAGCAGTCCTCCGTACTTAGCTCTGAAAGCATCAGGGTTGGTGATCATCCTTGCCAACCCTCTCAAATCCTCTAGTTTTGGAACCTTGAAGGTGTACTTGTGAGTCTTCCTTCTACCGAAATCCATAACGCAATCTTTTTCTGACATTTGCAATCATCGTCTTAGTTTAATTTGAAAAAGAGAGACTAGAAGAGAAAAATTTTCTTTGTTTTAATGTTTTTTAATGAAATGAATGCATGAATGCAGCACACAAAAACATAGAAAAAACATGGGGTCAAAGGTTTGGTGTCATGAAGTCATGGCTCTACCCATCCCCAAAGGTTGTACTGGTATTTTTTGTACCTGTCCTCAAAATCATTGACCCCTCTTGGGATAACAACAGCAGGCTGGTTCACCCGAGCGAGCTGATGTATCTTAGAGTAATCTCAAATGAGGGTAGTATCGCGTAATAACTATTTCCGATAGCTTCCGCACTACAAAATAGTAACATGGTCTTAGCCTACTAAATCCTCAATTTCATAGAATACCATAATCGAATAATCTGCTTTCAACAACCAAAGTCGTATAGGCATTGAATCCGCAAAGGGTCTCTCCACTAATTCGATGGTCGACCAGGATCTCTTATTTGGGAGTCATTCCCTGTAAGATTACCCGTCTAGTGCCATCACTTATCTTAGGTGTCACTCAAACTTTCCAGATGCGGCATCACCCGCAGTCCTATTAGCAGAAAAATAAACACGGATATCAATCAGGAAAAGCGATATATATATTTATTCCTAAAACTAACATCCTAGACCTCTTAAGAGCTATAGCCTATAATCCTATACAGTCAATGACTCCCCAGCAGAGTCACCATTTTACTGACGCGACCACCTTATCGCTGGGTTTTCCTCACCGCAATGAGGAGGAGGGGGTGCTACTTTCTGATTTCTTATTTATCCCATGAAGCTGGAAGGGAAAGGGAAGATATCTAAAACTAACCTTGCACATGAATGTTTAACTGAACAAACACTTTAAAGAGATTCGGGGAGTCGGGGTCAGGTTATACAATGGGGAGTTGTCAATTACCCATCCTATATGTGGTTATCCACAGGTTATTAGCTTTAGGTCTCGCTTTGTAATTGATGGTGTTTATCTGTTAATGGGTTGGGAAAGTTTCTTGGGAAGAATGAGTGAGTGAGTGAGTTTTTGTTGAGGTTCGAGTTTTTCCGATGTTTTTGGTAAGGTACTAGACCTAAGTTTTGATTGATGTATGAAGGTACTGGACCTAGGGTTTTTTTATTAGTATGCTTGCTAAGATTTCACAATCTTATGCCTACGTATTCCCGTTTAAACGAAACAGGGAAATCAGAGCAATCGTAGTTCCCCCTATTCTAAGGGAGGAAAAAGATGTTTTGGTGTCTTGTTCAAAGCCCAAGATTGAAGCTAAAAGGAGTATATGTGTCTTGTTCAAAGCCCAAGATTGAAGCTAAAAAGGTTTGACTGAGAGAGAACTTGTCATCTCTAAAGAGGAATTGTTGATTTTTTTGTGCCTTGATCAAAGCCCAAGGTTGAAGCTAAGAGGTTGATTGACTCCGCTAGGGGGAATCCTTACCCAAAACCTAAGAGGAGGCTGGATAAGACCGACTCAACAAGAGAGTGTATATGTTGGTGTCCTATACAAAGCCCAAGATTGAGGCAAAAAAGAGACTGACTTTTTGGGGATATCCTTATACAAAGCCTAAGAGGAGGCTATAAGTTTGAATTTTTCGGGGAAACTGTTCTATCTATCTTGTACAAAGCCCAAGATTGAGGCTAAAAGAATTTTGATTCCGCCGGGGAGGTTTGTATGTGTCTTGTATAAAGCCCAAGATTGAGGCTAAAAGGAGACTGTACTGTCTTGGTTGAGGATATTTTAGGTGTCTTGTACAAAGCCCAAGACGGAGGCTAAAAGGATTTAACTCTGCTGGAGAGTATTATCTATCTTGTACAAAGCCCAAGATTGAGGATGAAAAGAGTTTGACTCTTCTTGGGGAAATCATTCCTCAAAGCCTAAAAGAAGGCTGAGAGGAAGTGACTCTGCTTGGGAAGGTATTTATCCCCAAGTTTAAAAGATGAAGATTTATGTCTTGTACAAAGCCCAAGATTGAGGCTAAAGGGTTTGACTCAACAAGAGAGTGCTTTTATCTGTCTCGTACAAAGCCCGAGATTGAGGCTAAAAAAGGTTGACTCAACAAGAGAGTCTGAAAAAGTGATTGACTCAACAAGAGAGTCTGAAAGTTGATTGACTCAACAAGAGAGTCTGAAAGTGATTGACTCAACAAGAGAGACTAAAAAGTTGATTGACTCAATAAGAGAGTCTGAAAAGGTTAGCTCCGCTGGGGGAGAATCTTTGTACAAAACCCAATAGGAGGTTGACTGTGCTGAGGAAAGATCATTTTACAAAGCCTAAGAGGAGGCTAACTTTTGTCGGGGATTGTTAAGATCCCGAGGCAGGTCCAAATGGGGAATCAACTCTTGCTGAGGATTACATAAGAGTTGAGATATCAGAGACCTTGAGGTTCTGATTTGGGATAAGCTGACCCTGGTTGGGGAACTCTCAAGAGAGAGGCTGGGTTTCTGTTGGAGATTGATCCAGAGAGCCCGGGGTTTCTTCCTATATTCGTAAGGAATTTGAGAATGTCTTTGAGACTCAAGGGGATTAGACTGCCCAAGTCTACTGGTGTGGAAGAGTTTTATATTTTGTATGATGCCCAAGAGGAGGCACGGGTATTAAGGGATGAGGATCAACCCTAAAATCCGATATTTGACACTGGAAAGACTGCTCTAGCAAAGGATGACTAAGTTCTGTCTTATACCTTTAAGAGGTTGTCAGGGTCCTTGTATTAAGCCCAAGAGAAGGCATGAGAACTTCTAAGAAGCCAGAGGGTCCTTGTACAAAGCCCAAGAGGAGGCGGGGATGCTTGTAGGTGTAATACCCTAATTTTTACCCCTAAGATCCCACATGTTTTTTTGCATCTCATACCACAAACATGATCACAAGCTTTGATTCTCTTGTCCTTCTCTGAAGGTTTGTTCTTGAGTGAGATTGCCAAGCACCCATATTCTCTTGTTTGTTTGATATTTGTATTTGTTTATGTTTACTAACCATTAATTAAAACCCAAAAATATGTTTGTTTTTCTTTTACTAACTTTTTCAGGAAGAATTTGGATCAAGGATATTAAAATCAGTCCCTCGGCTTGAATGGATTTCATTTGAACAAAGTCAAAGTTGATCTGCAATTAATTTAAAAATTATCTGATCAAGAGTTTCCAAGTTTTAATTGATTATTATTCAAGAGACTCCAAGGTTCATGTGTTTATTTCCATGCCTTCTTTGACGAAAAAGAGAATCGACCCAAGATCCAGCACAATATAGCAAGAATGGCATTTTTGAAGATTTTCAAATGTGCAATCGATTACACTAATGGTCCAATCGATTGCACCCTGCAGTTTTTGCCTAGATTTTGAAAATTTCAGTAGTGCAATCTATTCGCGCTACAGTGCAATCGATTGCACGAAGACAGAATTGGCTAAAATCATCATTTTTCAAGTTTTGAAGCATTTGGCACCAATCTTGACCATTGATCATATATGGAATATTCTAGATCACCTCATTTTAATTCCCCTACATCATTTTGATCATTCCCCACCATGTACCTCCACTAATCACCACTCTTTTGATGGTTTCCCTCCAAATTCAAATTCCAAGCCTAATTTTCATTTCCAAACCACCAAATTTTCCAAGCCTAATTCTATAAATAGAGGCCTCATTTCATTCATTCTACAAGCTTTGGAAAGCCAAATTCACCTTGCTAAAATTTCTCTTGAAGCTTTTGATAGCCAACAAACCTCTTGCAATTTCTCTCCTCAACCACAAAATTCACTTAAAGCTCACTTTTCTTCTCTTGAAAGTTAACAAGAATTCACATTGAATCTTATTCAACTTTGAGCTAAACCTTCATCCAAACTTGTTTTCTTTATCAATTCTCATAGATCAAGGCTTTGGAGTTTGGATCTTGAAGCAATTTGAAGGAATTTTCAGATTTGAAGTGGTAATTCATCATTCATCGTTGTTGAAGCTTCAATTTCATCTTCCATAATGTAGATCTTCGGAGATCCTTGTTACTTGATCTTTTGGATCTTGTAATTGTGTTTAAGTACTGGTATTGGTTGCTATTTGCTTTGCATTTTCGTGCACTTTTGATTCCATGATCATGAGGTATTTGAAGAAAGTTTTAGATCATGATCATGCTGAATTTTGCTGAATTTTTGCTGTCACAGCAGGGTGCAATCGATTTACATTTTCGTGCAATAGATTGCACAGTGTTGTTTTTTGCCTTGTTTTTGCAATCTGTCAGTGTGCAATCGATTCACACACTGGTGCAATTGATTTGCACTGAACAGAATGGTGTTTTTCACCAATTTTTGGGACTGTTTTGGCTTTTCTTCCTTTTTCTTCCCCTTTCTTCTTATTTTGGCCTTGAAATACATTGTTAAGATTAATTTCTCTTCAATTTCAATGGACTTTGGATATGGTTAAAGTAATGAAACATTCATTAGTTCAAATCTATCTTTAAATGAATTGTTGAATTCATTTGTGGTGCTTTGAATTAGTGATATGTTTTCACACTTAAACCTATCAATTAAAGGTGATTAAACATGAAGATGAAAGGATCTTAAAAGTGTAATTCAATTTGACTTTCTCTTCATCTATTTCCCTTTTTTATTTTGATCGATGAAAGTCTTATGGATCTTAGAATTTCTTTGTTGAATTCTTGATCAAGACTAGATCGTTACCTATTTTCTTTGCGTGCGGTATTGCTTTCGGATGACGATTTACATATCGTTCATCTAGCATGCATTAGCACAAAGATCTATTGACCGGCCTCATTGTAGGGTAATTACTCCATAAATTACTCGGCGATTTCTTAACATAGCGCAACATTTGTCCCTCTTTATCCAATTCGGAATTTGAACTTTCGTGGTCCGGACCTTGATTGGTCGCATCAACCCAATGTTGGTTAATCTTTTGTATTAGGTTCAAAATCTTTGAAGCTTGCTGTTGTAGAGGCTTTGATTCTATCAATCTTCTAACAAGTCTTCATCAACCTTGACCTACGTACATTGTTTAATCACTATAGTTCAAGACGCGAAATGGAATAATCGGTGAAGGCATATGGCACTAAAGCCTTGTGTAACGCCCCATTTTGTTTTATTTATTTAATCGAGTTGATCTAATTATTTTTGTTTTTATATTATTTTATTCTTGACTTTTATTTGACAATATATTATTTTTCATTGTTGTTATGTTTTATTGCATTTTGAGAGCGTTTGCGAGATATTTGAGTGTAGGGGTATTTTGGTCTTTTTGCTTGGTTGTTTTTCATAAAATAGAAATAGAGAGAAAATAGAGAGAAAGGAAAAGAAAAAAAGAAAGAAAAGGAGAAGAAAGAAAGAGAGAAGAGGAGAAAGAGGAAAATCGAAGAGAACTCCGTTTCAAGCGCGATTAATCGGGTAAGGGTAAGAAGTTTCAATTATATCTTGCTTGTGTATGTATATGTGTTGTTTGTTGTAATTTTTTTGGTTGTTTCGCGACTTTTTCTCTAATTGATAAATTGATGAATAATTGATAGAAATCGATGTTTTCACGGTCGAAACTCGATATAAACTGCGTAGAATACTTGTTGATTATGTCGGAACATGTTTGGGTTGATATATTGTGAATTGGAAGTGTTTAGATGAGATTTGGAGAGGAAATGGGATAATTTTCGCAGGAAAAATTATGCAGGAAAATTCTGGGTTGTCGCTGCCGTTACGCGTATCAGGCATGTCCATACGCGTATTGGGTTGGGCAATACGCGTATGGCAGGTGCAATGGAGGGCAATACGCGTAATGAAAACCATTTTTCTCGACCATCTGCTGAAACGCGTAATGGTACGCGTATGAGGCTGGGCAATACGCGTATGGCTTAGGGCAATACGTGTATGGCCAACAAGGGTGCAGAATTGTGTCATTTCGCGATTCCTTTTCTTTTTACTTCCATAACTTGTGTTCCGATTATCCGTTTTGAACATTCTTGGTATCGTTAGAAAGCTAATAAAATGTTCTTTCTTATTACAATGGTTTTGAGATTGTTGGCCGGTTTAATTATGTCGGGAATTTAGAAATGTGTCATTTTGTCGACTTTTACCGTTTTAATTATGTGTATTTGATGTGGTATCATGCAATGTGCTTTCGATATATACCGTATGACTTGTGTGTTGTTGTATGATGTAAATGCATGTGATGAAATGTTGTGATGATGGTTTGTGGCCTAAGGGCAAGAAAATCCATTATGTTGTGTTCGATTGTATATGCATGATTATGGATGTGTATATGTGTGCATTGGAAGGTCATGAGTCATTGTATGCCAAGCATCATGATATGCATTCTTGTGATGTCTTGTGCGCTTGTGGGGTGTGAGCGACGAAATGATTCCAGAGGGAATCCGCTATAACATCGTGTGCCTTATACAAAGAGGACCTAAAGTGATGATTATAGACGATCGTGTGCCTTATACAAAGAGGACCTAAAGCGATGAGGAACATCGTTTGCCCGACGGGGAGTTACACTAAGTAACAAGCGATGATTCCAATAGTTCCTGAGTGAACTAGTGATGAGAATGATGGATGGATGGTACCGGCGTACCACATTTGCATAGAGTCGTTGTGTCGGTCTCTTTGAATTTGCATAAATCATGAATGGATTGATTATGTGTGGAAAATCATGAATGGATTGATTATGTGTGGGAAATTGTGAATTGATTGAGTATGTGTTGAGATTTATGATTGGATTGGTGAATTGATGTGAATATGTGATAAATGCATTAGTTGTGGATAATATGTTTTATGTATAGACATATGCTATGTGATGTGGTGGGGTGTTTCCATATGTTATGATTTTGATATGCATTATGTGTGAAATGTTATGTATCTGTGGCATGCTATATGTGTTATTATGTGATGCTTGTGGTGAGAATAGCTATGCATGTGAATTTTTATGCGTTTGCATATTATTATGCAATCTTGATTTAGTTGTTATTTCTCACCCTTCTGCTGTGGTTTTTTGCTCTATGAGGCAATTGCAGATTAGTAGTCTTGGAGACTTTTGTGAAGACTAGTTCTCCATCCTTTTGTCGGTCTGTCTGCTCTGATACGTAAAACGGGAGTCGGGGAACGCTTTTGTTATATATATGTATAAATTTGTTGTATCTGATTGTATTATCTTTGTATGAATATTCGGATGTTTGAAAATGATTTATTTTGTAAAACAAGTCCGTTATGGATCTTTCCGCTTTATTCCATAATTGAACTTTCCTTTTTATGGGAAAAGTTTCCCTTTGAGGTTATTCCATTTTGTGTTATGTATCAAATTTATGAGCAGGGATTGTGTTGTTTTTCTTTGATTGTGGCATCCTTGTTTCTGTCGAAAAAATAAATTTTTATTTAATCTCATTTAATTATGTATTATTTATTCGCGATGGGAATTTGGGTGTTACAATAGTGGTATCAGAGCAGGTCCGTCCGTCCGGCCAAGTTGTTGAGTCAGTTGATGTGACAGTTGAATACTATCGATGTTGTTTGTCCCTTAGTATGTGATATGTGTGTGAAACACTGTCAGTGCTTCCTGGTTTTCTAACCTTTTGTCTTCAGGTGTGAGAATGAGATAAGTGGGGGAGGAGCTGGTGCTTCTCCAAGTTGCTTCAGGTGTGGAGCATTAGCTCAGTGTGTCGTTGGTTGCAAGATTGTAAGTGTTACTTGGACAGTGTTGTCCCCGGTTCCGGAGGGAATGTGGAGGTAAGGTTTATGTCAACTAAGGATTTGTGCACAAGATGCAAGAAATGCTATTATAGTTTGGTAAAGACAGTTTATGCCCCCATCATGATTGTTGGCTGTCTATTGACAAATTGAGGAACTGATCACCCTTAATCTCTTGCTGATAGCAGAAGGGAATTATGTTGGATGGAATAGACGTGTCTTTCCGGCTTTGATAGGGTGTGCAATGAGTGGTTTGGAATTTAAGAAAATGGTTACAGATTGTTTTGTTGAGTCGATGAAGATTCTAATATCGTAAGATGAGGCGGATTAGAGGTTTTGGTAAGTTGGTCCAGTTGGGAAGTCATGGAGAGAGAACGATTGGGTATCGTTAATGGTTGTTCTCAGAGAGTAGAGTGTGAACATAAATTTGACGAAGGGGGAGATTTGAGGTTTGTATTTGCCAAGTAAGTAGAAGAACTTTTAAGAAGTGAAACTCAGATTGAAAGAGCGATTGGAAGATTTACTGGAAAAGGGATTTGTGAGACCAAGTGTGTCGTCTTAGAGAGCTCTAGCTGTGTTAGTAACAAAAAGGATGGATGATTGAACGGAATAACATGCATGATGTGTATGATGGTATTGAGACTATGGAAAGCAAACTTAGAGTTCTGGTGAGGTTTGGAGTCTTTGGAGTTTTAGAGCATTAATGGAAATCTCAAGAAAACCCTTATGTGTGGATGTAATATTGATATTAAGAGTTCTTTTTGGTTGGTTGTTGATACATGTTGGAATTTATGGAATTGGACGGTCAAGAGAAGAAATTGGGTATGGATTACTAACAGTTGAATAGGGTAACGGTTGAGAACAAGTGTCCGCTTTCATGAACAGATGACTGGAATGGTTTGGTTGAGTTTGAGTGAAATTGTAATTGTTTGGAATGTTTGATAAGAGTAGTGAATTGTACGAGCTGAGGCTTTGATCGATTTAATGTGACTGGTTATGTTTGTTATCATCGGGATAGGTTGTTATTTACTCGGTTAAGCTTGTATGTGAGTAACCAGTTACCCAGTGAAAAGTTTTGCAAAACCTTTAAGAATTTATATCTTTCGGAATTTGGTTGGGAATTACAACGTACAGTGATGTTATTTGGTATTAGTAATGCGTCTATAATGTTTGTGGAGTTATGAATCATATCTTCCATATTTATTTGGATAAGTTCATAGTGGTTTGATTGAGGATATTCGGATCTGTTATTTCAGATGAGAGTATGGTTATGGATCCATCGGAAGTAGATGCAGCTCTACAATGAGAGGCTCCGAAGTCGGTTAAGGAGATTAGAAATTTTTGGGCTTAGTTGGTTGTTACTGCAGGCTATGGAAGACTTTGCTAAGTTCGTACTTCCGTTATCTCAGTTGACTTGCAAAGGGTGAGTCGTTTGTTTTGGATGTTCGTTGTGAGTAAGTTTTGGTGAGCTGAAGTAGAAGTTGTCTACGGCTCCAGTTTTGATTCTGTGTGATCCTAATAAACCGTTTGTGAGGTATTGAGATGCGTCTTTGATGAGTTTAGGCAGTGTGAGTGCAAGAGGGTAAAGTCGTGGCTTATGCTTTACGACAATTGAGGATTCATAAAAGGATCTATACTATTTTGGATTTGGAATTGGTTGCGGTTGTATTGTGTTGGAATATTTAGAGGTATTAACTTTATGGTTCTAGGTTCGAAGTGTTTGGTAATCCCAAGAGTTTAGAGTACTTATTTGGTCTGAAGGAATAGAGTATGAGACAACGAGGATGGTTAGAATTCGTGACGAGTTATGAAGTTGGCTTGGATTATCCTTCGAGAAAAGCTAAGGTTGTGCCTGGAAAGTTAAGTCGAAAGTTTTTATGCATGTCTGTTTTGATAGTCAGAGGATTAAAATTATTTGAGCAGTTTAGAGACTTGTGTCTGGTGTGTGAGATAACACAAGAGAGTGTGAGGTTGGGAATATTAAAGTGAACAGTGATTTTTGGCAGAGGTGAGAAAGAGTTAGACTTTGGATGTGAGATTGGTAGACTTGATGGTTTCGAGTAATCAGAGTGCGCAGCGGAAGCGTGATGTGGCACATTTTGTAATTGCGGGTGGGACTTGTAAGAGTTCATAGGTTGAACATTGGAAACATGTAGGAATGGTAAGACCATTGGACGTTTCAGAATGGAAGTGTTAGGTGAAAGGTTTAAATATTATCCGTGGGCTACTATGTAGATGGATGTTTTGGTTGTATGTTCGATTGGTGAATCGCAACATTGTTCTAATATTGTTGTGTGACAAGGATGTTGGTATTGTGATTATGAAGAGGTTGTTGAAACAATGTAGGGTTGTGGAACTTTATGTTCTTGTTTGTGTTGTTGTCTCGTTTCCATCGTGATGGTTCGAGTGCGAGTAGCTAATTCCTGTGTGTGTTCGTAACTTGGGCATTCTGTGAGTCGTGAGTTAGTCGTCAAGTGCATTGTATGGGCTTTGCATCTTGTCGTTGTAGTTGTCGTGTCGTTGTTGTAGTTGATGTTAGCAAGGTGGTTTGTCAGTTGTGTTATTCGTGGTGTGCCTTTTGTTGGCATGATAGTTTGTTAGTCGGATGCGAGAGTCGTATCCCGAGTTGTTCGTATCAGTATATTTTCGAGGAAGAAAATTTCTAAGTGGGGGAGAGTTGTAACGCCCCATTTTGTCTTATTTATTTAATCGAGTTGATCTAATTATTTTTGTTTTTATATTATTTTATTCTTGACTTTTATTTGACAATATATTATTTTTCATTGTTGTTATATTTTATCGCATTTTGAGAGCGTTTGCGAGATATTTGAGTGTAGGGGTATTTTGGTCTTTTTGCTTGGTTGTTTTTCATAAAATAGAAATAGAGAGAAAATAGAGAGAAAGGAAAAGAAAAAAAGAAAGAAAAGGAGAAGAAAGAAAGAAAGAAGAGGAGAGAGAGGAAAATCGAAGAGAACTCCGTTTCAAGCGCGATTATTCGGGTAAGGGTGAGAAGTTTCAATTATATCTTGCTTGTGTATGTATATGTGTTGTTTGTTGTAATTGTTTTGGTTGTTTCGCGACTTTTTCTCTAATTGATAAATTGATGAATAATTGATAGAAATCGATGTTTTCACGGCCGAAACTCGATATAAACTGCGTAGAATACTTGTTGATTATGTTGGAACATGTTTGGGTTGATATATTGTGAATTGGAAGTGTTTAGATGAGATTTGGAGAAGAAATGGGATAATTTTCGGAGGAAAAATTATGCAGGAAAATTCTGGGTTGTCGCTGCCGTTACGCGTGTCAGGCATGTCCATACGCGTATTGGGTTGGGCAATACGCGTATGGCAGGTGCAATGGAGGCCAATACGCGTAATAAAAACCATTTTTCTCGGCCATCTGCTAAAACGCGTAATGGTACGCGTATGAGGCTGGGCAATACGCGTATGGCTCAGGGCAATACGCGTATGGCCAGCAAGGCAGCAAAATTGTGTCATTTCGCGATTCCTTTTCTTTTTACTTCCATAACTTGTGTTCCGATTATCCGTTTTGAACATTCTTGGTATCGTTAGAAAGCTAATAAAATGTTCTTTCTTATTACAATGGTTTTGAGATTGTTGGCCGATTTAATTATGTCAGGAATTTGGAAATGTGTCGTTTTGTCGACTTTTACTGTTTTAATTATGTGTATTTGATGTGGTATCATGCAATGTGCTTTCGATATATACCGTATGACTTGTGTGTTATTGTATAATGTAAATGCATGTGATGAAATGTTGTGATGATGGTTTGTGGCCTAAGGGCAAGAAAATGCATTATGTTGTGTTCGATTGTATATGCATGATTATGGATGTGTATATGTGTGCATTGGAAGTCACGAGTCATTGTATGCCAAGCATCATGATATGCATTCTTGTGATGTCGTGTGCCCTTATGGGGTGTGAGCGACGAAATGATTCCATAGGGAATCCGCTATAACATTGTGTGCCTTATACAAAGAGGACCTAAAGCGATGATTATAGACGATCGTGTGCCTTATACAAAGAGGACCTAAAGCGATCGGATCGTGTGCCTTATACAAAGAGGACCTAAAGCGATCCATAAACGTCGTGTGCCTTATACAAAGAGGACCTAAAGCGACGGGGAACATCGTTTTCCCAACGGGGAGTTACACAAAGTAACAAGCGATGATTCCAATAATTCCTGAGTGAACTAGTGATGAGAATGATGGATGGATGGTACCGCATTTGCATAGAGTCGTTGTGTCGGTCTCTTCGCATTTATATAAATCATGAATGGATTGATTATGTGTGGAATATCATGAATGGATTGATTATGTGTGGGAAATTGTGAATTGATTGAGTATGTGTTGAGATTTATGATTGGATTGGTGAATTGATGTGAATATGTGATAAATGCATTAGTTGTGGATAATATGTTTTATGTATAGACATATGTTATGTGATGTGGTGGGGTGTTTCCATATGTTATGATTTTGATATGCATTAAGTGTGAAATGTTATGTATCTGTGGCATGCTATATGTGTTATTATGTGATGCTTGTGGTGAGAATAGCTATGCATGTGAATTTTTATGCGTTTGCATATTATTATGCAATCTTGGTTTAGTTGTTATTTCTCACCCTTCTGTTGTGGTTTGTTGCTCTATGAGGCAATTGCAGATTAGTAGTCTTGGAGGCTTTTGTGAAGACTAGTTCTCCATCCTTTTGTCGGTCTGTCTGCTCTGATACGTAACACGGGAGTCGGGGAACGCTTTTGTTATATATATGTATAAATTTGTTGTATCTGATTGTATTATCTTTGTATGAATATTCAGATGTTTGAAAATGATTTATTTTGTAAAACAAGTCCGTTATGGATCTTTCCGCTTTATTCCATAATTGAACTTTCCTTTTTATGGGAAAAGTTTCCCTTTGAGGTTATTCCATTTTGTGTTATGTATCAAATTTATGAGCAGGGATTGTGTTGTTTTTATTTAATTGTGGCATCCTTGTTTCTGTCGTAAAAATAAATTTTTATTTACTCTGATTTAATTATGTATTATTTATTCGCGATGGGAATTGGGGTGTTACACCTTGTGCTACTAATCACTAACTTCTAACTTTTTTTATGTTTCCTTCTCGCTCCCTACCTCTCTTTATTTTTATATGCTTTTATGTCATTATATCATATCATGTTTATGTTTATGTCATTTTTCTTTTATCCACTTGGACCATATTATCTTGTGCTTTTGTTTTTCTTTTGTCCATTTGGACTCAAAAACATTAATAAAGGCCAAAACCTCTAAAAAACTTGTGCTTCTAATCTTGGACTATGGTTACTATCCTTTGCAATGGACATGGAGTTTTGCACCTAGACCTTGGACATCCAATGCAATTCTTGGAACCTTGGACTTAGAACTAGGACCTTTTCCCTTTGTTTTGGAATTATGGTTCGAAGACTTTGAAGACTTGTGCTTTTGCTTAGTTTATGGAGAAGATAGCTACATTTGTGGTTAGATCTTTCTTATCCTTAGCTTTTATTTTATGCACTAGGATAGTCTCTTCTTCTCCACCCCTTCTTCAATTTTCAAAACTTCTCCCTTTTTCAAAACTTTCTAGTTTTCAAACTTAAAACCGCTTTCATAATAAAACCTTGACTTTGGTCAAGCGATTTTTAAACTTTCTTTTCTTTAATAAATGTCAATCAATAGTAATCATATTTTGACCATTTCATAAAAACATAAAAAATATAAAAACTCATCAATCTTTTTGTTGTGCTTTGTGCACTTTTTTCTTTAAAACTTTTTCATAAGTTTAGACATGATTCACTTCTTTAAGCGGAATTATTCGCTTGGAAATGATGACTTGTCTTTACACTTAAAATAAACAAAAACAAACAAATTTCATTCTTTGTACCACGAACTACGAGGTTTTGATCCTACATTGCACTTCGTGGGTACGTAGGCATGAGGCGATAAGTCTCTCCAAACACAAAAATATTAAAAAATATTTCTCTTCTCATCTCCCCAATCTCGTTTTCAAGCAAACCATTTTCAGACCAAAAAGTGGTAGATATTTCAAAGGTTCCTATAGAGTACTATAGACGTTTTGGGTGCTAACATCTTCCCATTGCGTAACCAACCCCCCTTACCCATTCTCTGTTTGTTCTTGTTTTTTAGAACTCTTTAGGATTTATTCACTCTTTTTTTCCTTTTCCTTTGTGGAATAAATAAAAGCGCGGTGGCGACTCTGTTTTTCCTTGAGTCAAGTTAATCAATATCTTACACTCATAATTTTTACCGCTACAGAAAAGTGGTGACTCTGCTGAGGAAACTCCTCCCTTGAGGGGTTTAGCCTACTTTAATTTATTTATCGCTTTTCGTCTGATTTGTTTGTTATTGATTGTTCTGTCATGGTGCTTGGTGATCTGTGTGGTGAGATAAGCCCAATACACAGGCTTGAGTATACACCTAAGACTAGAGTGGAAAGTAGTGGGACCTACGTGCCATCTTGGTACGTTTGGTGTTCACGAAATTCACATCCAGACGAGCTTTTCTTGGGAGATATTCTGACGTGCGCGTCTTGCGCATTTCGGGGTGTTGATCTAGATAGCTGTCGACTCTGGCGACCATTTCCCGAGGACTCAGTAGAGGCACTCCTCCCAAGAGGCAATAATGGCAAACCCATTATGCTTCTTGATCCGAGGACCCGAAGCTGAGGACTTTAGAACCCTTGACCCGTCTTGGCCTTATTAGGACGTGGTGCGGTGGCTATTCAGGTGCAGACTTGAATCAGTTGTTACGCGATACCATACTCAGACAAGGCTCTCTTGAGAATATTATTGACTACCAAGAAAGTTGGGAAATCGATAATATCCTAAAGACGGGTTGTAGACTATGGGAACTTCTTTAGAACCTTGTTCGGCAGGTGTTATACCCTTAGTAAATACCTTTGTGGGTTGGTTCTTAACCTTGACTCCATGCTCGTGACTGGAACCTGAACCCGTGTGCTTTGTGTGATCTTGTTTGTGGTTGCTGCATACATGTACTCATGCATTCATGGACATTCTGTTTCAGTCAATTTTCAAGGATCTTAGATATTTTCCTTTTGCAGACATCGCAGATAATATTCAATAAAATGAGATGGTTATCAGTATTTCAAAAAGTGTTATTACGATGCTTGCAATTGCTTTATATTTTAAAGATCCTTGAAAGTTGAATGAAACATTTGCATTTTTGCATTAACATTCGCATCATTCCGCATTGTTTCTTGCCTTTTCCAAGTGTCTTATTGTTTCCCTTTGGTCTTCATTCAGCCAAGTTGTCGCACCAGTTTAATACTCGGGCTAATCAGAGAAAGAAGAGGATTTAGCTGATTTTCTGGCATTCGTACCAAGTTTGAGGTAGTTACTGAAGGAACATGGAGAGAACAAAAGATGATGATCTCATGTCAGGCTTTATAGTGATGACCAATCCGATGTATGAATCTCCTCTGGACGACGATGTTCCACAAATGGATGTTCCTACTCGATCCCGACCTGTGCAAAATGATCTGGTTGGTCAAGTTGTTGAAAAAGATTCTCTATTTTCGAAGTATATGCCAAATCCCCAGAATGTCCACCCTGTGACAGAGTTGATTGACGATGAGGTGTTGACCTTCAAGGAAGAAAGCGCATTTGTGAATGGAACACCTTTATGCTGATGTTAGTAGAGTGACTCGCAGTGGTTGTAAGTTTGCTTTTGTGTCTCCCAAGAAAGTTGATAATGTTCTTTCAAGCTCAAGCTAACACAGTTTCCTCAGATCTTTAGTTCATTTACTGCATTTTCATTTGTAATCTTTTATGATTGTTATTGCGTTGTTTGCATGTAGAACCTGTATGTTTTGAATATTAATCATAATGCAATGAGTATGTTTGTCTTGAAGTAATCCATTCGCATTCGCTCATAATTTGTTTTCTGTATTTGCAATACCAACTTCTTGTTTGAACTCTTGGAGGGAGGATGATGAAGTGAAAATGCAAAATTTCTGGTTGTGTGCTTTTGAATGAGACCTTGCTGATGATGTAAGGCATTGTTTCAAATTCCTAAACACCGGAGATATAAGGAAGATAATCCCTTGTTAACCCATTTGAGCCGTGAAGTAGGAGTTTCTTTTCTAATTGAAAAACCCCTCACATTTAACCTTGGGGCTGGGTAGTCTTCAGTTAATTTGACCAAGTGTCCAAATTTCAAAAGGAGTGTGCGTCTAAGGAAACCACAATGGTTATTCCTCACCCATGAAGGAAAGAGAATGTCATAACCCTTTCAAATAAGCCAATGTCACATGATTTGTTCAAAAAATAAAAAAATAAAAAAATATTAAAAAAAAAGCTCGTCAAGTCGAAAGCTTGAAAACAAGTGACTTAGGCAAAAATTGGGGCATCCCGCTGGACGTCAAAAATTCAAAAAAATCAGTCCAGACAAAAGTTAGGGAAAAATAAAAAGAATTAAAATGTGAAAAGCAAGAATAAAAGAAAAATTCTCATCAAAAGAACAAATCTTTGTGTGACTACCAAGTCGAAGGACAAAAAGGGTGGTTGTTATCCCCGAATAACCTCATTGGTTCTTAAACCATCAGTTTCAGTAATCTTTTTAAGATGAACATTTGTGTCAATTAGCTGAATATAGGACTGAAGAACATCACGGAGATTGGGTGGGTACAAATAAATTTTGAGCCTAAAAATCCTTTTTTCTAAAAAACCGTGAACCAGGCCAAGTTATAACCCTCAAAAGACCTAATTGAAGTAGGGTTTATTTTGAGAGCATACTTCAAACGAGACAGCGTTCCTGACTCCTATGAGTTGTGCTAAAAGATCTCTGTTGGTATTGCACGTGCATTCAAAAATCAATGTCGTATCTAAACTAGTGATTCATTCATAAGGTTTTGCGACATCTTTTCAATAAAAACTTCAAGATAACATGTTTGTTGCATTAGACTTATCATTCTCAGAATTAACATTTTCTGCTTGCACACATTTGTTTGACATCATAGAAGTTTACATTTGAGCATCAGTGATGAGTCTAATCTTTTGAGGCTTGAAACTCTGATGAGTAATTCGCCAATCATTTCAAGAATGATCATATCCAGGGGACATGTTGCCTGAAGGCTTTGTTGAGTATGAGCAAACTTGTTTTCCCAGTTTATGCTTTCACATGGGGCAAAGCTGGAAGACTCTATTGATTTAAGAATATGCCAAGTTCAGTTAATCTGGGGCAGTTACGTCGAGATTCGATGAATCTCTCCAAGAGTTTGAAGACACTAGGACAGATTATCTCAAGTCGTTATGGTACAAAGTTTCCTTTTGGTGTAAAATCCTTTGTAGACCATGCAGTCTGGGGCAAAAGTTAAATGGTTAATTCAACACACATAAGCAGATTTGTTCTTGTGGATGTAATCAAGTTGTTAATCAGATGATGGATTGTTGTGAGGTGTGGGACTCTTAAAATCCATTATTCCCCATTTGAGTGCCAGTTTGGGTATTTCCCGTCCAAGTACTATTTTGGGTATTCCTTCGGCTAAGTCTTGATTCAAATTTTCCCAGCTGAGTATGATTCTATTCTCCAGCCAGGTTATGATCAAGCATTTGTGAAGCTTTGGGGTGATGTTTCCCCTTGAATGTCCTATTTTGAGAAATAGGTGCCTTCAAGATTACCTTGCCACTTGATTCAAGTACTCTCATCATTTTGTCTTCTATCTGTTGAAACTAAATTGGTTTGTCCCATATCCCTTAGGTTTTAATGATAACAAAATATTTAAAGAACAATTGGATATACTAATGTTTGTTCAAGTATGCATGACCATAGACTAAAATTTCACATATAATCAAAGTATTGGTTTTGACTATGAACATTCAAAGAGAAGCTTAAAGAGCAAAATTTGATAGATCATAAGCTGAAGACCAGACTCTGGAGAAGTCAACTTTTGAAGAGATCAACGTCTGAAGGCTAGAGTCTGAATGAGTTAGCTTTTGAATATCAGACTTTGAAGAAGTCTACTTCTAATGATCAGAACCTAAGCCGGTCAAAACGCAATAACAAGGTGACTCTGATAGGTCACTGTTCATCTCTGAACATACTTTGTCACGTGAAGACCTCTGAGTATAATTTTCAAAACACAAAATTTAGTCTCAACAGAAAACATAATTATTTTATGGTTATTAAAAAATTATTCATAGATATTAAAAATAATTCATAGTTATAAAATTAACAAATTATTTTATAAAATTGTTCAAACAACTAACAAGTCATTATCAACACAATACCTATTTTATTTTTAATCAATTATTGTCTTTATTTGAGAAACAAAATTCTTATTTTCAAATGGCAAAATTTTTTTTTTCTTTCTCCCTCTCAGAGGTTTCTAAAATGTCTTCTTCTTTTTTATACCTTATCAAATTGAATAATAGTCAATAGTAGTGTAGACAACTAACTTTATCTTATTGGTCACTATCAGAACAATACCTATTTTATTTTAATCAATAATACATTTATTTAAGAGATAAAATTTTTATTTTCAAATGTTAAAATTTTCTTTTTTTTCTTTCTCCATTTTATAGGTTTCTATTTTGTTTTTGTACGGATATTTAATATAATTGAGTTTATATGATTATTTAATTTTACAATTATGTAACTCATTTCAAATTTACATGAATAACTTTTATATCATATTAAATTAGATAATATTCCATAGTCGTCCAGACAACTCTATCTCACCGGTCATTATCAACATAATATCTATTTTACTTTTAATCAACATTAATTAAATTTATAAGATCATTATTTATTTTACAATTAAATAAGTTGCTTTAATTTTACAAATATATATATTATCAAATATATTTATCTGTGCGTAAGGTATCTTACTTGTTGAAAATTAAAATAATTAATTTTTAAAAAAATATTTTCTTTATTTATAATTCTTAAAAAGTGCCCATGGGCATTAATGACAATCATTTTTTAAAACGTGTTTCAAAATCATTCTGCGTATTGTTTTAAAAGACTTTTACATATGTGAAATGTACAAAAATATAACATCTGTATTTTTCAAACTATGCAACTCTACTGCATATTGATGCTAAATATGTCAAAAGCTTAGGCAATGAACATTGATTGACCCTTGGCAACCAGGGAGATCCCTTGACCCTGTACCCCATGAGAGTTTGACATTCCTTGAAATCGAGAAACATAAGATGATGCATTTCATGGTAAAATAAACAGATCCAACCATAAATAAATTGTTGCACCTATTTTGAACGTGGTTAAAAGATGTTCAGCATTGTTGGGGCAAATACAGTGCCCAGCAACAACACCAGCATACTCCATCTCAGTGCTCCTTCCAGCTTTAACATTACAAGTTACAACCAAAATTTGGGTTTTGCAAATAAAAAAAAGGACGAATAATAAAAACAATAATAAGCTGAAGTTGCTTGAAGTAAGCAGCCTGGTTTGGACAATAAATTGCTCAGAGAATTAACATAGTCTGAGTTCTGCAGCTGACCCTTTTTCATATTATTCTCTGGCATACTATATTCAATGGCAGATGAAAATTCGAAAAGGGAGCAGTAGCAAAGTTTTGTTCCCTGATATATAACTGAGGGTTTCTTCCTTTATCATAAGGTCCTTTCTAGAATAATGCACCAGTTGGATTTATCAAAAAACTGATCAACAACTCTAGCATTGCTTATTCCATTTGTCAAACTGTAAAAGGATATGAAAATAAATTAGAAATGAGAATTCCATGTTGCACATAAACATGTTAAGTCACATGAAACATACCCTGTTAAAAATTGAATATTTATTTCGGAAACATAGAGTACATGGACCCTTCAGATTCAGCTATCACAAATTTGTGCTGCACTGAACCTTCAGATTCAGCTATAACTAAATTAGGGTGAGAAGATGCATGATGGTTTATTTCAGAATACTTGATTCTCTTCTTTGTTACTTTTCAAGACCAATTTTCATATATACTTACTCCAAATGACTTCTAAAAATCCTTATCCTCTAATAAATAGTGGAATGTGGAATCGACATCCAGGACATCCGGACCAAGCACGCCAAATGGATAACTACTCTACAACAACAACCAAGCATTATCCCACTAAGTGGGGTCGACTTCATGGATCAACTTTCGCCTTAATATTCTATCAAGGACCATACTTCTATCCAAATCATTAATCTCGAGACCTTTCTTAATAACTTCTCTTAAAGTTTTTCTAGGTCTTCCTCTACTTCTAGTTGTCTGACTTTTCTGCTCTCTACATGCCCGAACCACCTAAGTCTATTTTCCACTATCTTTTCTACTATAGGTGTTACCCCAAACACACACTCTCTTTCTATCTCTAATATTGACATTTTAAATCTTGTATAGTCTTACCACACATCCAACGCATCATCCTCATCTCATCTACATTTTCTTTATTCTCGTGTTGTTTCATGGGATAAATATTCTCTAACACTTTCAATAACAAGATTCCCAATAAATTATTACATCCAAAGCCTTGGCCCAATGGTTTACAAGTTATGATAAACTATACAAGCAATGGATTAAAGATTTGTTTCATTTTACTTGGAAAATTATAATGGAGGGAGTTTAAAATTTATGATAAACTAAACAAGCAATGGAATAAGATTTGTTTCATATTTATATGGAAAATTCTATCGAAGGGAGTGACATTACCTTTCAAGTTCACCTTCACTAAAAACATGATAATATCTGTTATAAACCACAGCACCCTTTATGTCATCTTTAGTAGCAAGACCAGTAGCCAAAGCATGAGCAGAAGCACCACTAACTTCAGCGCGATGATAAGGTAAATGCCAAGGAACAAAATACTCCTGCTGATTCTTCACATTCTCTTCTTCCTCCAAATCTCCCAAAACTTCAGACACATTGCAAACTTTCCTCTCCTCGCCACCAAAGCCACTCTCCTCAATTTCCGGAATACTTTCCAACGACGGCGACGAAGTTAACCGAGCAGCACGTGGACTTCCCGATCCTTGCCACTCTTCAACATACTTATCAGCAAGCGGAGTCCACTTGTTAAGCAACGAGCTATCCTCTTGTTCAACAGCCCAAACCGTAATCAAAACAAGACCACCCTTTTTAACAACTCTAACTAACTCTTCAATCGCTTTTCTCCTTCTATTCTCAGTACTCAAATGATGCAACACAGCAATAGATATCGCAGCATCGCCAAAACCAGTTCTATAAGGAAGATTCACAGCATCTGCTACAAGAACTTCATGTCCTCTATCCAAACATATCTTAATCAATGAAGGACTTATATCACATCCTATAAAATAACAATCTTGATTAAAACCTAAATATTTCCCATTCCCACATCCTGCATCAAGGATAAGAGATCCGGAAGGCAAGGATGTGAGAAATTCGGCGACTTTCGGCCATTTCGCGAACCGAGTCGAACTAAAATGCGGGGCAATTGCATCATAAACACTGTGAACAAACTTTTTCTCAATTTCAGGAGTGGATTTCACACTTATAGATGATGAGGGGTTTTCTGTGATGCAGGGATCTTCAGATTCGGTGTTTATTTGTTTCATTGAAGTAAATCGAGAAATAACTAAAGCAATGGGAAAATTGAGAGCTTGATTAGGTTTATAGAGTAAGGAGATTGGTTTCAGTTTTAGGGCACTAAAAGCTATGTTGTTGATTGCGGTTCTGGAACTGCGATAGAAAAATATGGAAGATGAAGAAAAACCTGGACGACTTTCTCACGCGGTGGTCGGTAAGAACTCCGGCAGCGTTTCCGGGAAGGTGAGTTCAGAGCGAGTCCAAGTAGTTTCTGACACTAGGAGGAAATGGTAGCGGCTGCTTTTTTTCCTCTTTAGTCGACGATGGGCCTGTTCAAGAGGAAGTGAAGTGGATTGGGCTTTGGAATAAAATCACAGCAATTTAGGGAAGAGAATTTCTTATTGCCCCCTAGGTGTTTCTAATGCTCCATGTGAATTTTTACATATGCTCTTCTGATTTTGGTGATATATTTTTGGACGTATTTAACACACACTCAATAAGGTCATTCTGAGCTACGCCCTTTCTTTTGGTTTAATTTATTCCAAAGATGCATTTCCGGAACATTTTAGGTAAAACATTTTAATTGTTCTGTTCAGTAGATATTTCAGAGATGCATCTTCGAACGCACTTAACACACTCAACAAAGGTCATTCTGGACTACGCCCTTTATTTTGGTTTAATTTATTATGGAGATGCATCTCCAGAACATTTTAGGAAAAACATTTTAACTGTTCTGTTCAATAGATATTTCAGAGATGCATCTCTAGAATTATGGGAAGCATTTTGAAATTTTATGTAACCTTTGCATGTCAGGTATTTTCGAGATGCATCTTTGAAAATATCTGATATAGAACTCAAATGCATGATCACTTCTCCATTGTTGACAAACTTGGTTTTCCACCAAACCCTTCACCCTAAAAGCCCTTCATTCTCAATCCATTTTTTCACTCCAAATCTCCATCCTTTTGGTTCAACATATCACAGGGAGCAAAAGAATATAGAATTTCTTGTAAAGATTTTTCTTTTCCCTTTGCATTTCTCACATTAATCATCCATTTAAAAAAAAACTTACGTAGTGTCTGAAAATGTATCTCCGGAACGTAAATGAACTTATTTGGATATGCATTTCCGAAAGTTGTCTGTGTTTATTTATGCACTCATTATGCATCAGTAATTGAACTAATGTTCTGTTATTATTTTAATTATTTTCAATAGATATGGTGTACCATGATGTTTTCCTAAAACAAGTTGTTTCTCTGAACGTCCAAGGTGTCGCTGTTTCTTCGAATGTTCAAGGGTTGTTATGAAGGAGGTACATGTTGGCAACAACTTTAAAAACAAGCAAGAGTTTGAATCTTATGATAAAATGCTTGAATGGATTCGTATGGGGGCCTCTGAACTTGGATTTGGTGTGGTTATCGGAAGGTCCGATAATGGTTCGGATAGAAGATGTGCCTTTGTGACAATGGTGTGGGAAAGAAGCGGGAAATATTGAACTCCTCTCCAGAATGGACGGCTCATTCAACCGCAAAAGCTGAAACGTTGTCGAATTATTTTATGGAAATGATGCAAGAATTCGAGAGATTGAACAACGTTGAAAAAGAATCGAATGCACAAAAGTCCAAAGGGGTACCACCTATAGATTTAGCCGGTGACACATGTTTTGATTTGTTTTGATTTCTTGTTTAACCAGACAAATAATTGTATGTAATTGTGTCTCAATATAAATGAAGTGTTATATATTCACTTTTTGCTTATATTTTAGCTTTATGCATTTTTTATCTACCCCATAACAACATGTGTGTATTGTCAATGGGAAAAATGGTTTTGTTTTAGTGTTTTGGTGTGATATTGGTTCAAGAGAAGTTCTGGAGATCCATCTCTAGAACAAGATAATAGGGTGTGTTTCCGAAGATATATCTCTGAAATTAATGTGCTAGTTGATGAGTGGTCCATATTGATCGCTGCCTTCTGTAAATTTAGGTGCTCTAATGTTATATTTCACACAAACTTAAAATGTCTCAAATGTCACAAATAAACATCTATTGGTATGTCGCAAATGTCTCTTTCTCCGGCTCTACAGCCAGGAAAATGATCAAGCTCACCGACTTCACCTCCCTCGAAGATATCAAAGAAGAAATCCATCATCTCCTACCTTACAAAGTGTAAGTCCTGTGGTTTTTGGATTTGATGCATTTTGGTAAAACAACATGCTATTAGCAAGATGTTAAACCAAATGTTCTGCCATGACAATCAGACATCATGTTCTGCATGATGTTGTGACATGTTCCAAGACATGTTATACCAGATAGCTAGGGCATGTCTATTTTGCTATTTTTTGTGTGTTTTTTTAAGTGTTTTCTAATTCACACACGTGCATTTTTCATAGGAGTATATTGTGGGATTTTCTGTTATGACAGATTCTATTACTCTTCATAAAAATGATCATTGAGCCTTTTTAGGAAAGATTGTATTTTGCTCCTATTATAGTGCAGGTTGATTTGCAGCCAGTTTATACTGATTGCTGCTATTTGTGCACCTCAAGAAGCTCAAGTCCAGTAGGTTTGAAGGCTATTTAAAGTGAAAACCAAACCCTATTCATGTAGAGAGCATAACGTGAGATTTTTGGGAATAAGGATTAGTCGTTGTTTGGTTGTTCTTTAGGGTTTTCTGCTTGTTAAATGTATGTCACTCATGTATCTTCTAATGCATTGAGGTTGACTGGTTGTTCATTGTTTATTGTCCACTCTAAAGCTTTTAAGCAAAAGTGTATTATTCTTGATTGAAGCTTTTAAGCAAAATCAAGTATTGTCTTGGAAGTGTGTTACTTCTATTGTTTGTGGAATTGTTAATTGTCACTGGGATTATGACTGATTAGGAAGTGAGATGGGATCTCATATCTAGAGGGTGTCTAGGTAGAAGTTGCACAAGGTAGAGATTAGGCGAGAAGTTGTAAACAGGCGAGTTTAGTTTTTAACTAATACTAACATAGTGAATTTCCTTCCTGGCTTGGTAGCCCCCAGATGTAGGTGAGTTACACCGAACTAGGTTAACAATTCTTGTGTTGATCTTATTTTTCTGTCATTAAATTTCTTGCAGTTTTTACTTGTTTTAATCCTGGTGTTGTGACATCTGTCTCGACATTTAGTATCTGTGTGCCAGAATTTTAATTGGCATCAGAGCAGGTCACCATGTTCTGTATTTGGGTGGGCTTCAGGGAGTTTGTATATTGGTACTATGGACTAGAAAGGAGGAGGAAATATTAATAGGCCTCCAGTCTTGGATGGCACAAATTATGACTATTGGAAGACACGTATGGTGGCTTTCTTGAAATCTATGGATAATAGAACTTGGAAGGCTATCATGAAGGGTTGGGAGCACCCTGTGATTAAAGATAAAGATGGAAAAGAAATCTTAAAGCCAGAAGAAGATTGGACCAAGGAGGAAGATGAGACAACTCTTGAAAAGTCCAAAGCCTTGAATGCTTTGTTCAATGGAGTTGACAAGAACATGTTTAGGTTGATCAACACTTGTACTGTGGCAAAGGATGCTTGGGAAATTATCAAGACAACTCATGAAGGAACATCCAAGGTGAAGATGTCTAGGCTTCGGCTTCTCACTACCAAATTTGAGAATCTGAAGATGAGAGAAGATGAAAGTATTCATGAATTCCACATGAATGTGCTTGAAATAGTTAATGCCTTTAGTGCCTTGGGAGAGAAGATATCAGAGGAGAAGTTGGTGGGGAAGATCTTTAGGTCTCTTCCTAAGAAATTTGACATGAAGGTCACAACCATTGAAGAGGCTCAAAACATCAGTAGTATAAGAGTTGATGGGTTAGTAGGATCTCTCCAAACATTTGAATTAACCTTAAATGATAGGATTGAAAAGAAGAATGGATAGTTGGGACAAGTTGACCTGGATACTGATGAGGGACTGTCAAATACAATTGTTTTACTTGGGAAGCAGTTCAATAGAATTCTAAAGAGAATGGATAGCAAAGGAAGACCAGGTGTCAAGGACATCACCTATGACATCTGAAATAATCTTGATTCTCAAAAGAATACCAGAACTGAAGAGAAGTCAGATCAAATTAAAAGGATTCAGTGTTATGAGTGTGAAGGCTTTGGTCACATAAGGCCAAAGTGTCCCAACTATCTCAAGAAGCAGGAAAAAGGATTGGTTGTTTCATGGTCTGATGATGATGAGTCAGAAGATGAATCCAACTCAGAAGCTGTTGAACCAGTTACTGCTCTCTCTAGCAGATGGGCTGATGAAGTGGAAGCATGTGATGAAAAAATATCTATGAAGATCTGGATGTGGACTAAAAAGAAGCCTGCAATAGGTGTGGGGAATATCAGAAGACAGAAGAAAATTAGAGGAAGATTATAGCTGAATTGGAGAACGAGAAGAAGGAACTCTTAGGGGTTGTTTGTCATCTTCAAAGTCAGATAACTCTTCTAAATTCCAAGCTCAGTAACATTACTAAATTCTTGAGAAGGATGAGGAATAGGGTTGATCAAATAGAAGATACAGAAGTCCATTATCATTCTGATAACAGACATAGAAGAATGCCTGAAGAAAAATACTTTCCTTCTGGAAGAAAGAAGACGACCACAATGTCTAACCACATGTTACAACATTCTGGCAAACATAATGAACCTCCAAATAATTTCCAATCTTGTTGGAGATGTCATCATTGTGGAGAGTATGGTCACATAAAGCCATTTTGTTATAAATTATATGGAAATCAAATATCTTCAGTGAAGTCCAAGGATAAGTCAGTTGGCAAGAAGATAAGTATTAAAGATAGGGGTGTGAACTTGATAGCTCACACATCCTTGAGAGCCTCAACTAGAGAAGACTGGTACTTTGACAGTGGATGTTTTAGACATATGACAGGGGTTAAGAAGTTGTTGATGGACATTAGGTCTCTACCTACAGGTGTTGTCAGATTTGGTGGTGGTGTTAAAGGAGAAATTAAAGGAGTTGGTAAGTTGATGGATGATGGATCACCTAGGTTGGAAGATGTTCTTCTTGTGAAGAGACTAACTGTTAACCTCATCAGCATTAGTCAGTTGTGTGATCAAGGTTTATTAGTCATTTTCTCCAAGTCATAATGTTTAGTCAAAGATGAGAAAAATGATTTTCTGATGAAAGGTATAAGGTCTAAAGATAACTACTATCTTTGGGAACCTCCGATAACTGCTTACTCTTCCACATGTTCAAAAACTCAAGAAGATGAAGTGGAGCAGTGAGACAAGAAACTTGGACACCTTCATCTCAAAAGAATGAAGGAAATCATATTTGTAGGAGCAATTAAAATAATGCCAGATCTAAAGATTGAAGAAGGGAAAATTTGTGGTAAGTGTGAAGTAAGGAAGCAGATCCTGATGTCACAACCAATGTTGCATCATCAGACTACTTCAAGAACACTGGAACTTCTCCACGTGGGGGTTGTGGGACCTATGGAGACTGAAATTCTGGGTGGAAATAAGTTTTTGTATGTGGTTATGGATGATTTTTCTAGGTTTACATGGGGTAAAATTTCTTAAAGAGAAGTCAGATATCTTTGAAGCTCTTAAAATTTTGTGTCAAAGTGTTCAAAAGGAGCATAAGAGTGGGATTCTCAAGATCATAAGCTATCATGATCGGGAATTTGAGAATTCAAAATTTACTGAATTATGTGAGTCTCAAGACATCTGTTATAGTTTTTCTTCTCAGCTAGATGAAATTTTTTAATAAAAGACCTTGGATATACAAGACTCAGCTAAAGTCATGCTTCATGCTAAGGGTTTGCCATGTCATCTTTGGGTTGACGCTATGAATACAGCTTGCTACATTCATAATAGGGTCACTCTGAAAGAGGGAACTTCAGTCACTCTCTATGAACTATGGAAAGGACGAAAGTCTACGGTGAAATACTTTCAGATTTTTGGAAGCAAATGCCATGTTCTGGCCAACAAAGATAAAAAGGGTAAGATGGATCCCAGAAGAATTGAAGGGATATTTCTGGGTTATTCTTCAAGCAGCAGAGCTTTTAGAATATTTAACTCCATAACTGAGATGACAATGGAATCTGTCAATGTGATATTTGATGATTCAGAACAAAAGATGGATTTTGAGGACACTGTTGGAAGATCCTCTATACAGCCTGATGAGGCAAGAAGGGAAGAAAACTGTAATTTCTCTAGCATTGTGTTAAATAACTCTCAAGATACTTCAGGTCCCTCGGGTAAATGTCATTCAGATTAAATCAAGGATTTTACTACAAGACACTCTATAGAAGAAAACATTACTAAGGTTGCAAAGAAAGTTTCACACTCATCTGAGATAAGTCCTATTGTCCAAGAGAAGAAAATCTTGAATGGTTTAATTGGAACAAGGAACTATGATATGGATTACTTCTACAACACAAAGGTCATGATGAAAGAATTGTGCAAGGTATAATGTGCAAGTGATATGACAACTAGTATATCTACCTTGGTTAACAAGAAGCAGACACATGTGTCGTGGTGTACTATTGAAGCTGAGTATGGTGAAATTGGAAGGGGTTGCATTCAATCAGGTTGGATAAACAGGATACTGAAGAAAAATGATGGTGTGGCTGATGTTCTGACATTATGGTGTAAGGATCTGAATGTTGTCAGATATTTCATCCAATCAGTCAGGAACAAGAATCCTGACAGGTATAATCAGATGATCATAAATCTTGATGAAGGAAATATAAAGGGTGTTATTTTGAAGTGGGTGGACATTAAAGATCAACTAACTATTTTATTTAAAGTCCCCTATGGAAATGTTGCTGAAAACATAAGCTGTGAAGTGAGAACTGACACTGTTGAGGAGTTGTAGCAATTACAGAAATGGAGGAATGCAACACATATTGCATCTTTCCTCTATCCTCTGATGCTTGGGAGGTCTGAGCAAGTGATAGTTTTTAATAGATGGAGTAAGAGATCGTTGCAACATAGAAGGATTGTTTTGAAGAAGACATGTGACAACTTAAAGGAGTGCAGAAGGATCTTTGATAGAGGCAAGAGTTGGAGGATCATCTAAAAGTGATCTGATTTTCTTTCATCTGTTATATTTTTGTTTCCATCTGAACTTATGTTTTATGCATTATGTTTGTTTTTGTGCTTCCAAATGTGTGGTTCCATTTGTTTTTGTTTACATTTACTCTATTTTTCTTTTTGTCAATTTTTGGCTAAAAAGGGGGAAGTAAAGTGTTGTGGTTGTTTCTGATGTTAGATCAGATGACATGACTTTATGTCATGTTTGTACTACTGCTTAGGAAGAGTAGTTGTTTTGCTTGCTGGATAAATGCAACTTTTTAGGGGGAGCATGGTAATCTGTCATGCTTGATGTTGCTGCTGCTGATGTGGAATAATTTGATGTGTCTCGGGGAATACTTTATTCTCTGCAGTAGGTTGTTGTGTTCAGAGGGAGTGTGATTATGCTAGTGCTTGTGTAGTGTGGTTCCATGGGAGTTCATGAGTTCATGTGTTTGTTTGGTTTTTTTCCCTTCAGTGGGAGTACTGATTATGTGTGACAGAGGGAGCTGTGTACCTGTCTGTTTTTGCTGCTGCAAGATTGCAGTCTGCACAAAGCTTACATGTTCTCATGTAGCTTGTGTTGGTTTGTGATGTCAGGCCTAATGTCTTGACATTGTACTGTCAGTTTTTTCTCTTTATTGGTTTGAAAGCATTATGGTTCTTGAGGTTCTTTGTTTTGTTTTTCATTGTATACCTCTGATATGAGTGCTAAGGTTGTTTTAGCCAAAAATTTCCAAAGGGGGGGATTGTAAGTCCTGTGGTTTTTGGATTGGCTACATTTTGGTAAAACAATATGCTATTAGCAAGATGTTAAACCAGATGTTCTGCCATGACAATTAGACATCATGTTCTTCATGATGTTGTGACATGTTCCAGAACATGTTATACCAGATAGATAGGGCATGTCTATTTTGGTATTTTTAATGTGTTTTTTTAGTGTGTTCTAATTCACACACGTGCGTTTTTCATAGGAGTATATTGTGGGATTTTCTGTTATGACAGATTCTATTACTTTTCATAAAAAAGATCCTTAAGCCTTTTTAGGAAAGTTTGTATTTTGCTCCTATTATTGTGCAGGTTGATTTACAGCCAGTTTATACTGATTGCTGCTATTTGTGCACCTCAAGAAACTCAAGTCCAGTATGTCTGAAGGCTATTTAAAGTGAAGATCAAACCATATTCATGTAGAGAGCATAACGTGAGATTTTTGGGAATAAGGATTAGCCGTTGTTTTGGTTGGTCTTTAGGGTTTTCTGCTTGTTAATTGTATGTCACTCATGTATCTTCTGATACATTGAGGTTGACTGATTATTTATTGTTCATTGTCCACTCTAAAGCTTTTAAGCAAGAGTGTATTGTTCTTGATTGAAGATTTTAAGCAAAATTAAGTATTGTCTTAGAAGTGTGTTACTTCTATTGTTTGTGGAATTGTTAATTGTCACTGGGATTATGACTGATTAGGAAATGAGAGGGGGATCTCATATATAGAGGGTGTCTAGGTAGAAGTTGCACAAGGTAGGGATTAGGCGAGAAATTTGTAAATGGGCGAGTTTAGCTTTGAACTAATATTATCATAGTGAATTTCCTTCCTGGCTTGGTAGACCTCAGATGTAGGTGAGTTTCACCAAACTGGGTTAACAATTCTTGTGTTGATCTTATTTTTCTGTCATTTAATTTCCTGCAGTTTTTACTTGTTTTAATCCTGGTGTTGTGACATCTATCTCGACATCTAGTATCTGCGTGCCAGAATTTCATAGAGAAAATCAAAAGATTGTGAAGCTCGAGTACCGTTCACCTTATATTGACAACGGAGGGAAGATTCAGTTCACCAAATTTGAACTTAGGACGCAAGTAGATGTTAGGGCTATGTGGGAAACATTTTTCGGTTTCAAAGAGAAAGTTCCGCTCGAGTTGGAAGCGACACTACAAAGATTGGTCGAAGATATTCTGAAGATGTGCAAGGGTCCACCAGGATATTGAAATGTAATATTGAATTTTCTGTTGAAATCATCATTGTAATGATTATTTTATGTTATGAATGTCAAATTCATTTTGGATCTGTTTAATCTGTTTTTGGTGTGAATCTGGAGATGTAACTACGAACTTATTCCAGAGAGGTATCTCCAAAATAAATTAAACCAAAAGAAAGGGCATAACTCATAATGGCCTTTGTTGAGTGTGTGTTGGGGTGCGTCTGAGATGTATCTCCAAAATCAAATGGCATATGTGGAAATTCACATGGTGCATTTGAAACACCTAGGGTGCAATAAGAAATTCTCTTTAGGAAATTTCTCATCCCATACTATAGGATGGAAAAACACCTTATGGAAAACCCAAAATGTCTCTTAGTATTCGGAGATACATTTTCGGACGCATCTTGTCTTAAGTCAAAACGTTAACTGATCCAAAGATGCATCTCTGAAATATTTTAAAACACACTTCATGCATCCCTTTCTGAAAGGTCAATTTTAAACATTTATTGATCCGGAGATGCATCTTCGTTTAGGGTTTACGGAGATGCATCTTCGTAACCTATTAGAACATTGCAAGTTAAATTAGTTATATGGTTACTCAGATGAAAATGACGGTTTATAAATGTTAAGGCCCTTGTTATCTGATGAGCACTAAACCATACAATCAATATGCAAAAAATGACATATATAAATCCAAATGGTCAAAATAAGTCATCAGATGATACACAATGACGTAGAAATGCACAATAAATTCGAAATAAGTCAAAATAAAATACAATTAATAATAAATCCAAAGTACAAATAATATCAACTACTGTGTATGTTGGACTAGAGTTCCTCGGGCTTCTTTGCCCCCCGTCCTCTAACGTTATCTCCGATGCATTAGTGTCTCTCGTGCCTCTATCATAATGGCATCTAGGATATCCCCCACCTCAAAACCATCAGGAAAGATACATATGTCAATACCTACATGCACAATCCTTACAATGCAATGACATCTAGGTAAGACATCATGAGCATGATCTAAGTGTGTCTCCTCTTCCTCTATCATCTCCTGATGAGCTGGCCTTGGTGGAACTCTTGGAGAATCATGCACCATATACAAATCTTACACCTTGAATAACCACCTGATGTACTCGTCGACATAGCTCCAGTCGCTCTCGACTATGGTATTTTGTGCCTCCTCTGATACCAAATGACTAAGGTAATCATCAAACTTGGCATCCATATCTCTATGTGTCATAGCAGGATGAGTTGGGACAAAAGGGTGTCTGGGAATAGTCTGAGGGTAGTCAAACTACCTCATGACACGCTCAGGTAAATGAGGAAATGTCAGACGTGAACCGCAAGCCAACCATCCCGAGTATGACACTATGTTGTCAAATAGATGCGTCTCACGGTGATCGACATAGTTGTTAAAGTGCATATCATCAGCTACCAAGCGATCAAGATACACTTAAAACAACTTTATTGCCTAGTTCCTTCTAAGCAAGGAAAATGCAGAAGCACATGACATATCCTCAATATAGGTCAGTACACACGACCAGTCGTAGATGTGCGGAAAGTGCCGGAGGATCCAAACCTGAAAAGTGTTGGAACACACAAATCATCAGTAATAGGTGTTGCAAAAATGTAATGAAAATGACTCTTAAACACTAAAAGGCCAATAAATATTACCGTCAAAAGTATGATGATGCATGTCACATGCTTTGTCTTCCACCTACAACCCTCAGATAACTTAGAGTACAAGTAGACCAAACAAGAGGCCCCCCAGTTGTACTCATGGATACGTTCAAAGTCCTTGAAGTACCGTAAGTAGACGACATCCACATAAATGGCACTCTTGTCCATAAAATGGCAGTGCCAACCAAATATAATAGGTATGCTTACATATCATATGCTCTATGCAGCCCCACCTGTTCGTCATCACCTCTAGCATGCTATGCTCTAAGAAGTTCATTTGTATATACCTTTTTTAAGGAATTCAAACCTATGATGAGCCCCTCTTATTTTTTCCATCTCCATCAAGGAAGCCTCTAGGTCAACTCACAAATAGTCTACCATCAACTCGAGTGCCTCGTATTTGCTAATCCTCCCGTGATCTAAGAGTTTTCCCCTAATTAGAAGATGCAGCAAACACGACACGTCGTCAAGTGTGATAGACATTTCACCAAGTGGTAGATGAAATAATAAGGTCTCAGTGTGCCATCTCTCTACAAATGTATTAATCGTCTAGTGGTTCATCGTAACATACCTTGTCTTGTGCAAGTCCTTCATTCTAGATAGGGACAAAGCATCTTGAAACCAATCTTCATTATGCTGATGCAAGTCACTAATATTCCGCCCATGGTTATTGAATTTTAGCGGTTTAAGGTCCTGCAGAAAAATAAATCAATGTCAAAAACTTGTAAGCAAGAAACCCTACAAGCAAGAAAAGCAACAAAAAAAACAGACAGATAAATTACGGAGAATCATCACCGGTTTATGGGAATCCAATCGTTGAAAATTTTTGGAGATGCATCTCCAGAATTTCCTACAACTTTTAGCTATGTCAATGGCGGTAATGCAAACAACCAAACCCCAAAAAATAATGCATTGGTAGTTATTTTTAACCATCAAACACGTTTCTCGTTATGTATAAACTATCAATCATACAAAAACTATCTATTCCTTAACATACTCATCAATTTCTACTAATTTATACAAAATCTTTAAAATAATACAAAATAAAAAAACTTACAAATTGTGAGGTTAATTTAGTGTTGAATGATCTTTTTAATGTACTTGATGTTGATGGAAGAAGCTTTCAACTTGTTTGATTGATTTTGAGAGAATGTGAGTTGAGAGAGTTTAAGAAATGTTTTGAGTTATTATTTTAGAAGTGAGGAAGGAGAAAGGTTTCTGGCGCATTTTAGAACAAATACCTTCCCGAGATGCGTCTATGTAATATGTACGAAGATGCATCTCTGTAGTTTTTTTACATTAACTCATAATTCTATTTACTCAAGGTGTGACCGGAGATACATCTCCAGAATCTTAGGGCACTTTGTATTTTCATGCGGTGCTCTAGTAATACATAGGGTGCATTAAGAAATTCCTGGAATTTATTATGGCTGGACAGATAAAGGAAACTAGCCTAAACTAACCAATCCATGTGGTCCGTTAGCTACCAGCTCGGGTGGGCCGGGTTATCGAGTTGCCAGTTTGAGAAGAAAAAGGTTCACATGAGTTAAACTGGTCGATTTAGGTTTGAATTTTTAGGCTCGGCAAAATCCTAAACTGACCGGCCAAGTAAGGTATTATGAGGTTAGGGTAATAAGATTGGGATGAGACATTGTTGTTCCATAAACTCTTAGTCCAAAAACACACAAACCAAACCAACCGACACATATTCTCAGTCTCAATTCACACGACACAAAACATTTCCAAGTTTTCACCTTTAGGCTAGGGTTCCCACTTTCCAAGTTTTCACCTTTCTCAAGTCTCATGAACAACCACCGCCATCCATGAAACGTCGCTGTCGTCCACCATTCAACAACGAACCACAACCAATTTAAGTTATTCATCTTTATATTTCTCCCTCTCCCTCTCTTTCTCTATTTCTCTCCCCCTTCTCCCTCTCTATATTTTGTCTCTAACTTTGGTAGATATGTTAAGTCTAGATCTGAACTATTTTTTATAGGTTTGATATGTTTAATATGTTTGATGTTTGAATCAAATGAATGATTTATAGTTGTAGCCTGAATTCGAACTCTGCATGTTCAAACATTTTTTTGAATAGTTTGAATAATTTGATATGGTTAAATATGAACATTGCATCTTTAAAACATTTTCTTTATCTTTACTATTAGAGTTTCTATTAACCTTACTTAGGGTTTTGTGTTTGATATTGTTAGTTTGATATTTGATGTTGGTTTGATGTCGTTATTTTGATGTTATTAAGAACACTATTATGGGTCAGTGGTATTATCAATGAATGATGTTGTTCATGATTCCTTGTCTAATGTTGGTTTTATGTTTGATATTTATTTGATGTTGTTGGTTTGATGTTTGATGTTAGTTTGATGTTGTTAGTTTGGTGCTGTTATGAAGACTCTTATGAATCAATGGTATTATCATGATCTTGTTCATGATTCATAGTCTCGTCTTAATGCTTGTAAAGTATTTTATTTTGTGAAGTAAAATCTTTGTCTAAAATGCAATTTATTTTTTATTTGTTATAGGATACATCACTTCCAGTAGAACAAAATGATCCTCTTCGAGAGTGCAGTCTACAAGTCTATAAATGATGTATGAATTGATTTTGCAGATTGTAGACTTGGAAAATTTCGAAGAGCTTGTTATATGAGATTGTTGTATGAATTTAAAATGTGCTGAATTTTTTTATGAAAAATTAAAATGTAGTTGAATTTAAAATGTTCTCAATTTTTTCTGACAAAATTAAAGATTAAGTAACCGAACAAGCTGATCCATTTCAACTGATTAAACCGAACCCGATCAAACCTATAATAAATTTAGTTAGATTTGGGCCTAACAAATACATCCATGGTTTCAAACGGTTTGACATATTGGGCTTGAACCCAACCCAAACCAACCGTCGTCCAACCCTAAAATTTATCATGCCACCCATCAAATGTTATGCTATTACCACATTAACCTTGACAAATATAAAAATCCCTTTTATTATTCTATTGTAACATTTTGAGTTTTTTTAAAAGCTCTCAAACATAATAGATATTTCATTTTATCCTATTGAATATATGACAAGTAAGTATACAATTGTACCGAATTTTGAAAAAAAACATGCATTTTTACCATTTTTTTAGAAATGTTCAATTAAAACTTGTGTTTCTCATGCATTTTTATTGGATATTTTAAAAAAAATCAATTAAAAAACACATACTTTATACTGAAGATATTAAAAAATTCGATAAAAATGCATATTTTCTACCGGATATTTTGAAAACTCAAGGGGAATGCATGTTTTCTAACAGATATTTTGAAAAACTGGTAAAAATGCATGTTTTCTACCGGATTAAAAAAAACAGTAAAAATGAAAGCAATTATACCTGTGATTTTGAAAAAATCGGTAGTGTAAATTTTTTCTTAGGGTAACCGAAAATTTCAAAAAAATCAAAAAATGCATGAAGTTTTCTGAATTTTTTAAAAATTTGGTAGTTTCAGTTGATTTTTTTGTTTGTTTTTGCAGTGAGGACCAGAGGAACAGACGACACGGTTGCTTCTAGAAGTGTGATAGAGTTGTAGCAGCTGTATCGAGGGTTCGTGTGAGAGGAGATGATGGCGATGACTTGCATATCCGGGTGGAAAGAGTAACACCTACTGCTTATCACATGTGGTGGATATTGTCACATCATTTTCGTGCACCCTTAGTATCTGCCATAGAGGATCTAGTGTAGATGATGAATAGACCAAAGATCTTGATGAATGAAGCAATTATTGCGGGTGTTGAGGATGTAGGGGGTCAGGGTGACATGCAAATGGTAGCCGAGATAGATGTACCCCATCATTCTGAGACATATGCTCTGACTGATACATAGGTTACTTCTCAATCATATACAAAGGCATCTGTTACAGGTGGTACGTAGATTACTTTGCCTAATATAGATGATATGGATGTTACTCCTCGGTTGATATAAAGGTTACTACTCCGACTTCGACGAAACACTCTGTACACATGGATAAAGGGTTCCCTGGAGGGCCTAGTGATCGCTATGTGCTCACTGGATATGTAGATCACGTGGCATTCATATTATGGCAGGGAGAGGTGTGTCTATGTGATGTTCAACTTGACTTTATTTATTATTGATAGGTTGAAAATAACTGCTGCTTTTTTTACTTTTTTTGTTAAAGGACCAACTGCCGCTGAAACTGCCCACCCATGGGGCAAAGCTGAAGAAGTTCTAAGATGCTTCGATTCCACGAGAGGTCATGGCGATCTCCTTTCATTGGTGGACTGCTCATCGATCATGCTTGACGTTTCACTATTGACAACCTTTGTTGAGCAATGACATATGGAGAAATTTTCCTTCCATCTTCCGTTTGGTGAGACAACGATTACCTTAGATGATGTATCCTCTATGTTCCACCTTACCCTACCAGGTAGTTTCTTCACCGCTCATATAGTTAGCTAGCTGGATAACATGTATTATTGTTATACGGGACTTATGGTTTTCTGAGGAGTAGGTGTTATACGCGTTTAAGGCTAATGGGGGTGCTCACTTTTTCCTACCTTGGCTCTATGAAAGGTGTGTCGAGTTGGTGCAGCAGCTTATGCATTAGACAATCGCTAGGGTATATATGTTACATCTTATAGAATGTACTATCTTAACATATAAGTATCATGTATATATTGATGAAAAGTATCATGTATACCTTGACCATGTCATTGAGGCATGAGGGTGTGATGCACTGAGTGTTATATATCCAACACTTAGAGAGGAGACTATCTTTGAGACTAGGTAGCTTGCCAGTTATATGAGTTTATTTCAGATATAAAAATTTATTATTTCTTATTAATTTAGTTATTATTTATGATATTTCTTTATTTGCCTATGTTCTTGTGCACTGTTGGATATATGAGCATTTCTCCTCGATTTGTAAGAGGCGGGTTATTCCTACCACTGCTGGCTCTACACAGGCTAAGAGATAGAAGTGTGAGCATGCACACGCAGGTGGTGTTCTAGAGTATAGGAGAAGGATTGATGCGCTGGCTATAGATGATGTCATATAGACACCATACGCAGACCATGCAGTGCATCAAGAGTTCAATGACACTTCATTTTTTTTTTGTTATATGCGATGGGAGACCTTAGTGGCTAGACACTTAACGAAGAGGTGGCTATGTTAGTTTCGGTATGTCCAAAACATCCCACGACCATTCCTTGTTATTCCATCTAAGGGGATTAATAGATGGTTTGTTCGTAACGTTATCAGCTCTGCTCGTGCCATTAGAGACCGTGCAGTGCATGTTCAGTTCTAGAGTGGTACCTTACTGTATCACATCCTCGCATCATCCCACCTGTTGAGCTTGGAGATGATGATGAACCTTATGATGCTGGGGGACTTTCTGATGATGTGCCATTGACTCCACATGGTGTGGATGACCAACAACGTCTGCAAATAATAACAACCATTATAGATAACCTCATGGGTTTGGTAATCCCAGATGGTGAGGTTTATACTTTGACATCAAAGACAACACATGTAACACCCCATTTCTACCCAGCGAATATTAATAAAATCAGAGTTACAAAATTCCAACATACACATAGGATGCTACACATACAACTTATAACAACGGCTTATAATCATATATAACATAGATACATAACACATAATTTTAGCCTTTGAAACAAAACAACTTTTATAATTAAGCAGCGGATTCACAAACTTCGACTTAATGACATAACATCCTTATCCAACTTAAAACAACTTCAAAACAACAAGTCTTTAAAGAAAACAACTTAAAATTCAGCAATAATACTAAAATCAACAATAAGGAAACAAACGTTCATCCCCCCGAGTGTTACGTATCAGAGAGACGACACCGACCTGAACTAATGAAGGTAGACAGCCTTCACTCTGAATTACCTGCAGGATGGCGTATAAACCGTCACCAAACACAGAAGGGGTGAGATATCAAACAATATAATCGGATGTATGATAAATAATATATTAGATCAGATTATAAAATCACTAATTCCCTTCGTCTCAGTGTATTTCGTTCCAGTTCTCCCCAATTCACAAACCTCTCCTCAGATTCCAGAACAGTTCCAAATTCACCCATCACAGTACAACAGAAACACAATAAAATTATACCTTAAAGCAACATAGACTAATTTTCCTACAACCAATTCATCAACGGCAAACGTATTTCAATATCCACGACAACCATTACAACACAGACAGAGGTAATTCTACAAACCCAACCCCACATATCATTCATCAAATACCCCATTATAGAGTCAGAACCCCACCCTTACCTTGGATTAAAGATTGCTCTAAATCTCCGATCGACCCAGCTTTGCCTCTTTTCCTCTTCTCTGTAACTTCCACGTTCTCCTCCCAAAACCTTATTTTCTATTTCTCTGCAACTTCCACATTCCTACTGCTACTTCTAATTCCTCATTATTTCTAAATGCCTAATATAATAACACTATTATTCTATTAACTTTCATTTGGGCCAATTAAATTAATTCAACTAAAACCGACATAACAACTCAACACAATATTTTCGACAACCAACACAAATAAAACAAATAATACGAAGATATTTAATTAAATAATTAATTAAATAACCGGGCGTTACAACTCTCCCCCACTTAGGATATTTTCGTCCTCGAAAATTTACCTTGTTCAAACAACTCGAGATAGGACCCCCGCATCTTGTTTTCCAACTCCCACGCCAGGCTTTCTCTGGCAGCTCCCAACCAAACTACTTTTACCAAAGCAATTTCCTTGCCTCTTAAAGTCTTCATTTCACGATCCGCGATCCGTACAGGCATCGTCTCAATAGTAAGATTATCCCGTACTTGCACATCATCCATATGAATCACATGAGATGGATCTGAAATGTACTTTCGAAGTTGTGACACATGAAACACATCGTGTAAATTCGAAAGATTAGGCGGTAAAGCCACTCTATAAGCAACATTTCCAACTCTGTCAGAAATCTGATACGGACCAATAAAACGAGGAGTGAGCTTCTTAGACTTTAATGCACACCCAACACCGGTCACAGGTGTAACTCTCAAAAACACATGGTTACCCGCTTGAAATTCTGAATCTTTCCTTCGCTTGTCATGATAACTCTTCTGTCTACTTTGAGAAGTTTTCATCTTCTCTTGAATTAACTTCACCTTCTCAGTAGTCTCTAGAACAATTTCAGGTCCAAGCACTACACCTTCCCCAGATTCATGCCAACATAAAGGAGTCCTACATCTCCGACCATATAATGCTTCAAAAGGTGTCATTCCAATACTCGAATGGTAATTGTTATTATAAGTGAATTCTATCAATGGAAGATAAGTATCCCACGAACCTCCCTGCTCAAGAACACATGCTCTCAACAAATCCTTTAATGACTGAATAGTTCTCTCTGTCTGACCATCCGTCTGAGGGTGATACGCTGAACTCAACCTCAACTTAGAACCCAATGCCTCTTGCAAACTCTTCCAAAAATCAGAAGTGAACCTCGGATCTCTATCCGACACAATACACAAAGGAACACCATGCAGCTTGACAATTACATTGGTATAAATCTCTGCCAACTTTGATACTGGAAAACTAATGTTAATAGGGATAAAATGAGCCGACTTCGTAAGTCTACCAACAATCACCCAAATGAATCATGTCCTCTTGAAGTATTAGGTAATCCTGTCACAAAGTCCACTGAAATGTTATCCCACTTCCATTCTGGAACTTCTAACGGTTACATCAACCCCGCAGGCTTCTGATGCTCAACTTTTGACTTATGACAAGTTAAACATGCACACATAAATCGTGCTACATCACGCTTCATCCCAGGCCACCAAAACAACTTCTTCAAATCTTGATACATCTTTGTAGCCCCCGGATGAATACTCAATTTACTTCTATGACTTTCCTCAAGAGTCGCTTTCTTCATCTCCGCATCATCAGGAATACAAATTCAATTACAGAATCTCAACACACCATGCGCATCTAACTTGAAATCATCATTCTCCGACTGATCGATCCCAACCATCGAATCTAATAGTTTCACGTCTAACTTCTGAGCTTCCTTGATACTGTCTAGAAAATCATTGTTAATCTTCAACATTCCCAACATAACACTCTGCGGTGTCACTTCGCAAACCAAACTCATATCTCTGAAATGTTCAATTAGTTCCAATTCTTTAACCATCATCGCCGACATATGCAAAGTTTTTCGACTTAAAGCATCAGCCACAACATTAGCTTTTCCTGGATGATAGTTCAAACCGAAATCATAATCTTTTAATAATTCCAACCATCTCCGTTGTCTCATATTTAACTCCCTCTGATCAAATAAATACTTTAAACTCTTATGGTCACTAAACACTTCAAATCTAGAACCATAGAGATAATGTCTCCAAATCTTCAGCACAAAAACAACTGCAGCAAGCTCTAAATCATGCGTAGGATAGTTCTTTTCATGAGTTCTCAACTGCCTCGACGCATAAGCAACCACCTTATCATTCTGCATAAGTACACCTCCTAAACCCATCTTAGAAGCGTCACAATATACCACAAAAGGTTCTCCCGGATTAGGCAATGTCAAAATCGGAGCCGACGTCAATCTCTTCTTCAGTTCTGTAAAACTTTCTTCACATTGAACGTCCCACACAAAAGATCTACTTTTACAAGTCAACTTAGTCAGCGGAAGTGCTAACTTAGAAAATCCTTCAATGAACCTTTGGTAATAACCGGCTAGTCCCAAAAAGCTTCTAATCTCGGTAGCCGACTTTGGAGTTTCCCATTGCAACACAACATCTACTTTAGATGGATCCACAGCAATGCCACTACCTAAAATGACATTACCAAGAAAACTAACTTCCTTTAACCAAAATTCACATTTAGATAGCTTTGCATATAACTCCTTCTCTTTCAAAACTTACAATACTAGTCTTAAGTGTTCTGCATGCTCTTCTTCCGATTTAGAGTAAATCAGTATATCATCAATGAACACCACCACAAACCGATCCAAGTAAGTATGAAAGATACGGTTCATGTACTCCATGAATACTCCCGGCGCATTAGTAACACCGAACGGCATCACCGAATACTCATAATGTCCATAACGCGTTTTAAAAGCCGTCTTCTGGATATCATCATCTTTCACTTTAATCTGATGATAGCCTGACCTCAAATCAATCTTGCTAAACACACAAGCACCTACCAACTGATCCATCAAGTCATCTATTCTCGGAAGCGGATACTTGTTCTTAATCGTCACTTTGTTCAATTGTCTATAATCAACACAGAGCCTCATACTTCCATCTTTCTTCTTTACTAACAACACTGGAGCTCCCCACGGCGATACACTTGGCCTTACAAACTTCTTCTCAAGTAAATCCTCTAATTGCTTATTTAATTCCGACAATTCCGATGCAGACATCCTGTATGGTGCCATAGAAACAGGTCTGGTACCAGGTACAAGGTCAATCGCAAATTCCACTTCCCTCTCTGGCGGTACGTCAGGAATTTCATCAGGGAAAACTTCAGGAAATTCGTGCACCACTTGCAACTCCTCAATTATAGCTTGATTCTCTAGCGATAACGACGCCATTAATGAGAACACTTGAGCTTCTTCTTGCATCAACTGTCATAACCGCCTAAAAGACAACAACCCAACTCCTTCCTCTTCTTCAGGAGTAGAAAACCTCACCGACTTTCTATAGCAATTGATACGAACATAGTTATATTCTAACCAGTTCATTCCTAAGATCACATCCATCCCAGTTAACGAAAAACACACCAAATCAACATTAAAGTCTCTGTCAAAGATCGACAAAGGACACTTTAAACACACAAGAGAAGTAGTCACCGCTCCCTTAGCCGGAATTTCGACGACCATTTCTCCATTCATAGAAGACAACATAAGACCCAATTTTTTAACACAATCAGCAGCAATAAAGCAACGTGTAGCACCAGTATCAATAATAGTAATTAAAGGAGTACTATTAATGAAACATGTACCTCTGATGAGTCTGTTCTCACTAGTTGTCTGAGTCCCAGCCAACGCGAACACTTTCCCACCGGTTTGTGCCTTCTTTGGTTTCTGACACTGACTACCAATGTGTCCTTCTTCACCATAGTTGAAGCAAATCATCTCTTTATGCTTGCACTCTGATATTGCATGCCCAGTCTTACCACAACGGAAGCACCTCTTTACCTCAGTAGTACATACATTACTCTTATGACCAGGTTTCCCACATTTGAAACAAACTACACCAGCAGGAGCATCTCCCCCACTAGTCCTCTTTCCATCAGCCACTTTCTGTTTGCCTTTACCAGCTGGAGCATCATAAGGCTTGCCACGATTCTGTTGGTGCTTGCTCTTCCTCTCTTTAATGATCTTGTAATGAGCATTATTATCATCTTCATAAATCCTACAACTATCAACCAAATCAGAGAAGACACGAATCTTTTGATATCCAACTGCCTTCTTGATCTCTGGACGCAATCCGGTCTCAAACTTGATGCACTTTGAAAACTCAGCATTCGCCTCGTTATAGTGCGGGTAAAACTTAGCCAACTCAACAAACTTTGCAGCATAATCAGTCACCGACATATTTCCTTGCTTCAGCTCAAGGAATTCAATTTCCTTCTTACCCCGAACATCTTCAGGATAATACTTCATCAGGAACTCTCTACAGAACACAACCCAAGTGATTTCTTCACCTGCATCTTCCAACCTCTGACGAGTCTCTAGCCACCAGTCATCAGCTTCGACTGCTAGCATATGAGTCCCATATCGAACCTTTTGCGCAGGAGTGCAGTCCATCACATGAAAGATTCTCTCAATCTCTTTCAACTAGTCCAAGGCTCCATCAGGATCATACTTACCCTTGAAGGTAGGCGGATTCTCCCTCTAAAACATCGCCAAACTACGAGATCCAGCATTCTCGTTAGCATTCGGTTGATTCTACATAGCCTGAGCCATTGCTTACATAGCAGCGGCAATTGCAGCATCGTTCCTTCCAGCCATCTCAACTTATCACTACAACATAAACTAAGGTTAGAACTAGTTAACAGTACTCGATTGTTAAACAAAGCTACGACTCAACAACTTGGCTGGACGGACCGACCTGCTCTGATACCACTAATGTAACACCCCATTTCTACCCAGCGAATATTGATAAAATCAGAGTTACAAAATTCCAACATACACATAGGATGCTACACATACAACTTATAACAACGGCTTATAATCACATATAACATAGATACATAACACATAATTTTAGTCTTTGAAACAAAAAAACTTTTATAATTAAGCAACGGATTCACAAACTTCAACTTACACTACCACAAAAAAGACCTTAGACAGCGCTTTTAAGCGCTGTATAAACCTGCGCTGCTATAGGTTTAGACAGCGCTTTGGGTAATACCAAAAGCGCTGTCTAAAGTGGGGTATATTTAATGAAAAGCGCTGTCTATGGTACCTTTAGACAGCGCTTTTTGACATTATAAGGTATACCTTAGACAGCGCTTTTAATAAAAGCGCTGTCTAAGGTCAACCTTTTTGAATTTTTCTAGGTATACCTTAGACAGCGCTTTTGTCAAAAGCGCTTTCTAAGCCCTACCTTAGACAATGCTTTTGTTAGAAGCGCTGTCTAAGCCCTACCTTAGACAGCGCTTTCTCCAGAAGCGCTGTCTAAGGTATACGAAAAATTTTATATAAATTTTTTTAAACCACAATTTTTACCAGGTTTTTTCAACCAGAATTTTACCTGTTTTTTAACCAGCAATTTTTTTCAGAAATTGGCAATTCAAACCATTGGCAATTTACACCAAAATTATATATGCAAAACAATTGGCAATTCAAACCAATATATATATTTAAAATTACAAACCAAAATTATATATACACCTATTTATAATTACAAATCATTACATTTTTTCTACAAATGCACATATTACTTATACTAATACTTTTGCATCCAACCAAAGCATTGCTTCAAATCTACATTATAGGTCCTGAAAACACAAAGATTGTAATTCAATTAAAAGAAAATATGGATAAATCCTAAGTTTTATCAAGTAGCATCACTAATATAATAAAACATGTGATAATTAATATACCTTCACATAATTCCATGTAATAATGGGGTTGACTCTCCGCTGTGGTTAATTGCGACCAACAACCAATGTCCACTGTAAGATTAAACAAGTGTAAGATTAACAGCTATATCCTTTGTTTTGGATCTTGTTGGAGTCTAAATAACATTACCATGTAAAAAATGAAAATAAAATGCTCTTTCACTAATATATAACAAATATGACATAATATATAACAAATATAATAAAGAAATCAAGTATATAACAAATTTTACCTCTTTCACTAACATCTCTTTCTTTTCTTGGTTGGAATATGAATTACTTGTGTCTTAGCAATGCGGACGGATGAATGGATCCAAATTCCCTCGTTATGGTCATTTCTGATATATGACTCATCCGCTATAAGATCCTCATCTTGATCATTTGTATTCAACTCATTCCGTCTAATGCATGACTCATTCTCAACATCAATATCAAATTGATCTACACCGCTATCATCAACCACTTTGTTAGATAGAAGCACTATAGACCATTTCGTACTCGTCGGGTCAGTGACATAGAACACTTGTCTAGCTTGAGATGCTAGAATGAAAGGCTCATCTTTGTACCCTACCCTATTAAGATCCACTTGTAAAAATCCAGACTTATCCATTCGTATGCCACTACTATTTACCCAGTTGCAACCAAAGATTGGAATCTGAAACTTCTCGTAATCAAACACCCAAATGTGCTCAATAACTCCAAAATATGACAGATTTGCATATTTGGGGTTTAACTCCTTCATACTTGATATGTGCATTGCTTCAGCTAGGACGGTGACACCACTATTTTGCATAGTACTTTTATCGTCTTGGTCTTTGGTATAAAATGTGTATCCATTAATTGCGTATGCGTTATGAGAATACACATGCAAACTTGGACCATATGCCAAACATCTCAACCTTTCTGTTACTGAAGCAGGATCTGAAGAGCGCTTCGAATAAATATGATCCTTTAACCATTGTATGAAAGTTTGATTGTGCTCTCGTACTATCCAATTTTCATTTCTGTTCTGATTTAACCCTCGGAGTACATCCTTGTGCATCTCAACATATGGCTCAACCTCATTATCATTGTGCAGAACATACAAATGCACTTGATCCCGTTCATCCCTTGATACTGTCACAATTTTATTTCCAATTAATTTTTTACCATCCTTTTTTTCAAAAATATGAGCTTTGGGGAGTCCAATCGACTGAACATTGGACAAATATTCAGTACAAAACTCAACCGCTTCTTCAACAATGTATCGTTCAACAATACACCCCTCTGGTCGACTTCGGCTTTTCACGTACCCTTTTAATATTTTCATATAACGTTCAGCAGGGTACATCCATCTCATATAAGCTGGTCCACACAACTGTGTCTCTTTCACAAGATGAACAACTAGATGTACCATTATGTCAAAAAAAGAGGGAGGAAAATACATTTCAAGCTCACACAAGGTAATAACTATCTCTTTTTGTAGTGTTGGTAAGATATCGGGATCGATTACCTTACTACAAATTGACCTAAAGAAAAAACACAAATTAGTTATGGCGTTTCTTACTTTCACTGGCAAAATAGAACGTATACCTATTGGTAGAAAGTGTTCCATTATAACATGGCAGTCGTGTGTCTTTAAACTCTTCAACGTGAGGTCTTTCATAGACACAAGTCTTCTGACATCTGAAGAGTATCCTTCTGGAACTTTAACTCCACTCAGAAACTTACACAATATTTTCTTCTCCTTTCTAGACAGAGTAAAAGCAGCAGGTGGTAGATATGTTCGTCTTCCTTTCTTCACGGGTGCTAATTCAGGTCTAATCCCCATCGCTTCCAAGTCTTTTCTTGCTTTAAGGCCATCCTTAGTCTTTCCTTTTATATTGAGTAACGTACCAATAACACTTTCAAATACATTTTTCTCAATATGCATAACATCGAGAAAATGTCTCACATACAAAGACTTCCAATATGGCAATTCAAAAAATATCGACCTCTTTTTCCACCCACCTTTGACAACCTTATGTGCAAAAGGTTTGCCAAACTCAGTACGCATATCTTTCACCTTTTTAAAAACTTGGTCACCTGACAACATAGGTGGAGCTCTACCTTGTTCGATGTCTCCGTTGAATTCTTGTCTCCACCCACGGTAGTTATGTTTGGCATTTAAGAATCTACGATGACCGAGAAAGACATTCTTATGACCAAACTCCAATCGCTTCGAAACTGTTTTATCTTCACAAATAGGACACGCTTTTTCACCTTTTATGCTGTACCCTGATAGATTCCCGTAAGCTGGAAAATCATTAATTGTGCCAAACAACATCGCCCTCAAATTGAAACTTTCTTTCCTATATCCATCATAAACCTCCACACCGTTCTCCCACAATATCTTTAAATCTTCGATCAAAGGTGTCAAGTATACGTCTATGTCATTCCCTGGTTGTTTAGGCCCAGAGATTAACATAGATAACATCATGTACTTACGCTTCATGAATAGCGACGGAGGTAGGTTATAAATCATAAGAATCACAGGACATGTGGTATGTGAGATACTTTGAAGACCATGCGGGTTCATTCCATCAGTAGATAATGCCAAGCGAAGGTTTCTTGCTTCTTCTCCAAAGTCAGGATAATCATTATCAATTTTCGACCACTGTGGTGAATCAGCCGGATGTCGCAACTTTCCATCAATAATTCTTTCATCTGCATGCCAAGTCAGGTGTCTTGCATCGGTTTCACTACGAAACAAGCGCCTAAATCTCGGTATTATAGGAAAATACCATAAGACCTTGGCTGGAGACAATTTTTTCTTATATCGAGACAAACCGCATTTAGGGCACTCAGTTAACGATGCATATTCGTTTCGAAACAAAACGCAATCGTTTGGACAAGCATGTATCTTATCATAGCTCATGCCAATAGAACACAACATTTTTTTGGCCTCATAGGTTCGATTGGGAAGAACATTATCCTCCGGTAGCATTTCTCTCAAAAGGGCCAACAACTCTGTGAAACTTTTATCCGACCATCCATTGCCCGCCTTTAAGTTGTACAACTTCAATACCGCAGACAGTCTTGTGAATTTAGTGCAACCTTGATAGAGTGGTTTCTCTGCATCGCTTACCAACCTCTCAAACATTTCGGGACAATCATGAAGATCTTCTACAACTGCTTCTGTAATCTCTTCGACTCGATCACAATCGTATGTTTCCGTGTCTTTGTCATCTGAAGCATAGGTCATATTACTTTTCCCCGTCGGTTCAACATTCTCGTTAATTTTCTCCCCATGATGTATCCAACACTTATAACTTCGATCAATTCCATTCATCAGTAAATGCGATTTCAATCCATCTGCGTCAACCCTACCCACATAACAACAACCCAAGCAAGGACATTTTATTCGATTGAGCTCTTCAGCGTCAGCGTGTTGAACAGCAAACTTAACGAAATCCAATACCCCATTCTCGTACTCTTTGGACAATCGATCGGCATCCATCCATTTTTTATCCATGGTTTTCCTACTTATTAAGGTCAACAAAATAACATTAATTCAACCATATTAATCAAGAAATGAACAAGTTTGATAGTGTTTGATATGTAACTGGTTGAATTTCTTATGTTTTAGTGAAATGTTTATGTTCATTATATTTGTTTATTAACTCAACCATCTCAAATTCTAGAATTTTGAGGCTTCAAAAACAAGCTTTGAATTCTAAAATTCAGAGGACATTTCCATCAATTTTAAGAGTTTTTTAGAAGATTTAAGAGGTGGAAAAAATAAAACTAAACTAAACTATTTCCATCAATTTTAACAAAACTCCATCAATTTTAAGAGTTTTTTAGAGTTTTTTAGAAGATTTCATCAAACATACTCATTCACTACAAAACTTCATTAACAAAACTTCAAACATACTCATTCACTACAAAACTTCATTAATAAAACAGTCCAACATAACTTCATTAACAAAACTCATCAAACATAATCATTCACTACAACATTGTAAAGCAACAAAACCCTACAACAACAATGTAAAGCAACAAAACCCTATTCTTCACAACAACGACGTACCTTTAACGACGGTAACAACGGAAATGCAAGAACGAAATGTATCAAAGAGTAGAAAGAGAAACGAACGACGACGGCAATGAGCAGAAACGAAAACGACGGCAGTGAGCAGAAATGGACGGACGGCAATGCAACGACGGCAACAACGAACGACGGCACGGTGGAGGACGGTTGACGGTGAAGGTTTTTCGTTCGCAAGGGTTTTGAGCTCTGTTCGCTAGCAGGGGAGAAGAAAGAGCGGAAATATGAAAATGAATACCGACTATTCATATATTTTAATTTAATTAGACCTTAGACAGCGCTTGTCATAAAAGCGCTTTCTAAGGTGGACCTTAGACAGCGCTTTTCAAAGCGCTTTCTAAAGTTGGCCTTAGACAGCGCTTTCGATTTTATTTTTTTTAAATTTTTAAGACCTTAGACAGCGCTTTTAATGAAAGCGCTGTCTAATATTTTCCTTTAATTTTTTTTTTAAATTAATAAAACTTTAGAAAGCGCTTTTTACGAAAGCGCTGTCTAAGGTCTTATATTTTTTTAAATTTATAAGATCTTAGAAAGCGCTTTTGACCAAAGCGCTGTCTAAGGTCTTATATTTTTTGCGCTTTTATTTTTTTAAATGAATAGATTCCTTGTTTTTAACTTATAGCAGCGCTTTTGTATTAAAGCGCTGTCTAAGGTGCGATGTTATAACTTACTTTTGTTGTAGTGTTAATGACATAACATCCTTATCCAACTTAAAACAACTTCAAAACAACAAGTCTTTAAAGAAAACAACTTAAAATTCAGCAACAATACTAAAATCAACAATAAAGAAACAAGCGTTCATCCCCCCGAGTGTTACGTATCAGAGAGACGCCACCGACCCGAACTAATGAAAGTAGACAGCCTTCACTATGGATTACCTACAGGATGGCGTATAAACCGTCACTAAACACATAAGGGGTGAGATATCAAACAATATAATCAGATGTATGATAAATAATATATTAGATCAGATTATAAAATCACCACTTCACAACCTTTCAATCAACATTAATCAACAACATAACAACAACTTTATGCAACGTGGAATGCAACTTGTAAAATGCACATGCATGTGGTACCATTGGAGCAGAACTCCCAACTTAAAATTTGACAATTAATAGAGCAATCAACAAGGCATAAGCCTTCAACTTAATATTTTGCCAATCTAGGCCAACTTACCGAGCAGCAACTCCAGCTTGATATGCTATGCAATGCGACTCAACATGAACGTCAGAATAACAACAATGATAGTTATATATCAGCACAACAACAAATCAACATTAGCCATAGGCCCGCAACTTAATTCTTGCCAATAATTAGAGGCAATGCAACATATTTCACACCTGCAACTTTATAATTCCCAACAACAATATCACAGCAACTATAACATACTCTATACCAACTAAAATATACTACAAGCAATCACGTCATTGTTCGATAGTTTTCGACTGAGAATCGGTTAATTAATTCCATTATCAATCCTATGTCCAGTACTACTGACTTATATACCAACCTCTCAAACTAAAATTAAAATGGAACAGAACCAAGTGAAACCATAGCAGACAGAATGAACAGAACGAAAACAGAAAGAATCACATAGCAGGCCCGTGTGACGCTCGTCACCACACCCTGGCCCTCGTCACATGTGTGACGGTCGTAATACATGAGTGACGGTCGTCACTCGCACACAACCTGTGTGACGCTCGTCACGCCCTCTATCACGGTCGCCACATCCCCCAACTCCCTTCGTCTCAGTGTATTTCGTTCCAGTTCTCCCCAATTCACAAACCTCTCCTCAGATTCCAGAACAGTTCCAAATTCACCCATCACAGTACAACTGAAACGCAATAAAATTATACCTTAAAGCAACATAGACTAATTTTCCTACAACCAGTTCATCAACAGCAAACGTATTTCAATATCCACGACAACCATTACAACACAGACAGAGGTAATTCTACAAACCCAACCCCACATATCATTCATCAAATACCCCATTATAGAGTCAGAACCCCATCCTTACCTTGGATTGAAGGTTGCTCTAAATCTCCGATCGACCCAGCTTTGCCTCTTTTCCTCTTCTCTGTAACTTCCACGTTCTCCTCCCAAAACCTTATTTTCTATTTCTCTGCAACTTCCACATTCCTACTGCTACTTCTAATTCCTCATTATTTCTAAATGCCTAATATAATAACACTATTATTCTATTAACTTTCATTTGGGCCAACTTTCTACCCCCCATTATTACTACTACACTCACCATCTAAATAAGCCCAATATTCTCTTATAATTCTAATATATTAACACTATATTATTTCTATAATTTAAATCATCTTAATTAAATTAATCCAACTAAAGCCAACACAACTTAAATCAATTAAATTAATTCAACTAAAACCGACATAACAACTCAACACAATATTTTCGACAACCAACACAAATAAAACAAATAATACGAAGATATTTAATTAAATAATTAATTAAATAACCGGGCGTTACAACTCTCCCCCACTTAGGATATTTTCGTCCTCGAAAATTTACCTTGTTCAAACAACTCGAGATAGGACCCCCGCATCTTGTTTTCCAACTCCCACGTCAGGCTTTCTCTGGCAGCTCCCAACCAAACTACTTTTACCAAAGCAATTTCCTTGCCTCTTAAAGTCTTCATTTCACGATCCGCGATCCGTACAGGCATCGTCTCAATAGTAAGATTATCCCGTACTTGCACATCATCCATATGAATCACATGAGATGGATCTGAAATGTACTTTCGAAGTTGTGACACATGAAACACATCGTGTAAATTCGAAAGATTAGGCGGTAAAGCCACTCTATAAGCAACATTTCCAACTCTGTCAGAAATCTTATACGGACCAATAAAACGAGGAGTGAGCTTCTTAGACTTCAATGCACACCCAACACCGGTCACAGGTTTAACTCTCAAAAACACATGGTCACCCGCTTGAAATTCTGAATCTTTCCTTCGCTTGTCATGATAACTCTTCTGTCTACTTTGAGAAGTTTTCATCTTCTCTTGAATTAACTTCACCTTCTCAGTAGTCTCTAGAACAATTTCAGGTCCAAGCACTACACCTTCCCCAGATTCATGCCAACATAAAGGAGTCCTACATCTCCGACCATATAACGCTTCAAAAGGTGTCATTCCAATACTCGAATGGTAATTGTTATTATAAGTGAATTCTATCAATGGAAGATAAGTATCCCACGAACCTCCCTGCTCAAGAACACATGCGCTCAACAAATCCTTTAATGACTGAATAGTTCTCTCTGTCTGACCATCCGTCTGAGGGTGATACGCTGAACTCAACCTCAACTTAGAACCCAACGCCTCTTGCAAACTCTTCCAAAAATCAGAAGTGAACCTCAGATCTCTATCCGATACAATACACAAAGGAACACCATGCAGCTTGACAATTACATTGGTATAAATCTCTGCCAACTTTGATACTGGAAAACTAATGTTAATAGGGATAAAATGAGCCGACTTCGTAAGTCTACCAACAATCACCCAAATGAATCATGTCCTCTTGAAGTATTAGGTAATCCTGTCACAAAGTCCATTGAAATGTTATCCTTCTTCCATTCTGGAACTTCTAACGGTTACATCAACCCCGCAGGCTTCTGATGCTCAACTTTTGACTTATGACAAGTTAAACATGCATACATAAATCGTGCTACATCACGCTTCATCCCAGGCCACCAAAACAACTTCTTCAAATCTTGATACATCTTTGTAGCCCCCGGATGAATACTCAATTTACTTCTATGACTTTCCTCAAGAATCGCTTTCTTCATCTCCGCATCATCATGAATACAAATTCAATTACGGAATCTCAACACACCATGCGCATCTAACTTGAAATCATCATTCTCCGACTGATCGATCCCAACCATTGAATCTACTAGTTTCACGTCTAACTTCTGAGCTTCCTTGATACTGTCTAGAAAATCATTATTAATCTTCAACATTCCCAACATAACACTCTGCGGTGTCACTTCGCAAACCAAACTCATATCTCTGAAATGTTCAATTAGTTCCAATTCTTTAACCATCATCGCCGACATATGCAAAGTTTTTCGGCTTAAAGCATCAGCCACAACATTAGCTTTTCCTGGATGATAGTTCAAACCGAAATCATAATCTTTTAATAATTCCAACCATCTCCGTTGTCTCATATTCAACTCCCTCTGATCAAATAAATACTTTAAACTCTTATGGTCACTAAACACTTCAAATCTAGAACCATAGAGATAATGTCTGCAAATCTTCAGCACAAAAACAACTGCAGCAAGCTCTAAATCATGCGTAGGATAGTTCTTTTCATGAGTTCTCAACTGCCTCGATGCATAAGCAACCACCTTATCATTCTGCATAAGTACACCTCCTAAACCCATCTTAGAAGCGTCACAATATACCACAAAAGGTTCTCCCGGATTAGGTAATGTCAAAACCGGAGCCGACGTCAATCTCTTCTTCAGTTCTGTAAAACTTTCTTCACATTGAACGTCCCACACAAAAGATCTACTTTTACAAGTCAACTTAGTCAACGGAAGTGCTAACTTAGAAAATCCTTCGATGAACCTTTGGTAATAACCGGCTAGTCCCAAAAAGCTTCTAATCTCGGTAGCCGACTTTGGAGTTTCCCATTGCAACACAACATCTACTTTAGATGGATCCACAGCAATGCCACTACCTAAAATGATATTACCAAGAAAACTAACTTCCTTTAACCAAAATTCACATTTAGACAGCTTTGCATATAACTCCTTCTCTTTCAAAACTTACAATACTAGTCTTAAGTGTTCTTCATGCTCTTCTTCTGATTTAGAGTAAATCAGTATATCATCAATGAACACCACCACAAACCGATCCAAGTAAGTATGAAAGATACGGTTCATGTACTCCATGAATACTCCCGGCGCATTAGTAACACCGAACGGCATCACCGAATACTCATAATGTCCATAACGCATTTTAAAAGCCGTCTTCTGGATATCATCATCTTTCACTTTAATCTGATGATAGCCTGACCTCAAATCAATCTTGCTAAACACACAAGCACCTACCAACTGATCCATCAAGTCATCTATTCTCGGAAGCGGATACTTGTTCTTAATCGTCACTTTGTTCAATATTCTATAATCAACACAGAGCCTTATACTTCTATCTTTCTTCTTTACTAACAACACTGGAGCTCCCCACGGCGATACACTTGGCCTTACAAACTTCTTCTCAAGTAAATCCTCTAATTGCTTATTTAATTCCGATAATTCCGATGCAGACATCCTGTATGGTGCCATAGAAACAGGTCTGGTACCAGGTACAAGGTCAATCGCAAATTCCACTTCCCTCTCTGGCGGTACGTCAGGAATTTCATCAGGGAAAACTTCAGGAAATTCGCGCACCACTTGCAACTCCTCAATTATAGCTTGATTCTCTAGCGATAACGACACCATTAATGAGAACACCTGAGCTTCTTCTTGCATCAACTGTCATAACCGCCTAAAAGACAACAACCCAACTTCTTCCTCTTCTTCAGGAGTAGAAAACCTCACCGACTTTCTATAGCAATTGATACGAACATAGTTATATTCTAACCAGTTCATTCCTAAGATCACATCCATCCCAGTTAACGGCAAACACACCAAATCAACATTAAAGTCTCTGTCGAAGATCGACAAAGGACACTTTAAACACACAAGAGAAGTAGTCACCGCTCCCTTAGCCAGAATTTCGACGACCATTTCTCCATTCATAGAAGACAACATAAGACCCAATTTTTTAACACAATCAGCAGCAATAAAGCAACGTGTAGCTGTAATACCCCAAATTTTGACCACTTAGATTTCCCATCATTGTGAAACTCATCATCACAATATGGATGTACCTTTATGCTTCATTAGTCTCCCCAAAGATGGGTGAGCATCCACTACAATCAAAATTAGGGTTTCAAGCCCTCTCTGAGTGCTTAGACAAAGGATCAATCAAGAAATGACATGATCTTCAACTTGTCTAATCTCTTAAACATCCACAATACATCAAAAAGGACTCCCACTTCAAGGATTAAGCACAAGGCTGCTCCCTTCTAGGTGGATCAAGTCTCAAGATCGACAGTGTCACCAAATTAGGGTTTTGGTCGACCAGGGCCTCCAGATGGAAATTTTCATCTGGGCACAAGGCAATGATCCAAAACATAACCTAATATACTTCATGGAACCTCATGAACCCATGCATCAAGTCAATTTTTCCTCAGGGGATGCATTCATCAAAAATCAGGAATTAGGGTTTCTTGACCTAATTCACCCCTAAGTTGACTTTTGGGACAAACCATGAGCCAAGACCTCAAGAGATGATTTGAGGGTCTCTAATATACCATATTGATCCATTTGGAACAATGGATTGATCCAAGAAGTTTGAGCAACAAGTCTCAATTTCATCTGCACCACAATTAAGGTTTTAAGGGAAAAGTCAACTGTAACTTTGACTTTTGACCAGGACATGCTCCCAAACCCTAATACATGATTGAATATACCCTATGACACCCATGGAACATGTCCATCAAGTTTGATTTAGGTCAAGGTCATGATTTCCTGAAGAATTGCACAGTTTGGAATTCATCTGATAAAAAGTCAACTGTGCACAAAAGTCAACTTTGACTTTTTGAGATTTTTCACCAAAATGGATTTTTAACCCTAAAATGATGTTAATGTATGATTTGAATCATCATTCATCAAGAAAAATCAAGAAAAGTGAGATAACTTGTAAAAGGGGTAACCATAAAACTTAGAAATTTTTCTAAGTTAAAAATAAAGTGGCAAAGGTACCAACTTTAGAGGACCATAACTCCTAAACCACAAGGCCATTTTTTCTCATCCAAAGATGGATTTGTAGCCCTCATTATCACCTACAAAAACTTCAACTACAAGTCATTCCAATTCATTAAGGATTTTGAGTTATGGAGTGATCAAAGTGGCTGAAAAGTGAAAATGTCACTTTTTCCAACACTTAGTGAAATTTTCACTAAGTCAGATTCTGCCTCACTTTTTGCCAAATGTAGGGGGATTTTTCACTTGGAATCAAAAGAGATCAAAACCAAACTTGTTCAAACAGTTGTTGTATCATGTAAGAGCTTTCCAAAATGACCAAGAACATTGCCAAATTCAACCTACACCATGAGATACAACATTGCCAAGTTGCCTTGCTGAAATCTGTCAAGGCAAGGCAGAATTTGCAACTTTGGTCGATTTGCCAAAATCAGCCAAATTCAATTGCTCCTATCCACTTGGACACCTCAGAGGATTGAATCTAAAGGGGACAATCACTGAGCCAAGCCTCCAAAGTCCATGGAACAAGAAATAGCATGTTGAACCTAGAATGGCCAAAATAGGGACAAGACTTCAAATTTGGAATGAGGCATTCAATGGAACCATCAAGGTGGCATGGACTGAGCCATTCTCATCTGAAATCAGTCAAGACTTATCCAAGACCAAGGGGACCAAAGCTCTGTGCCCTAACCTCTAGTCAATGGCTAGAGGAGACTTGGATTTTCATTTGCCAACATTGGCCAAACCTACTTACCAGCTGCCATGCACTATTCCTTGCAAAACAAACTTGCTCTGCTATAAATAGAGCTCAATTGTGATCAGTTTGAGTACACCAAAGCCATCTAACAGATGCTTTCCTCAAAATCTCTTTCTCTTGGCAAAAATGCCTTTCTTAGCAAGGTAGCTATCGGGTTTTGAGTTTGAGAGCAATTCCAATCAAACCAATCACTCACACACCTCACATACATCACATATGAGCTGATCAAACACTTAGATTACTTCTGAAACATCAATTTCACAAAATCACCAGCTGGTTGCTCAAGGTTTTAACCAAAGTGCAGCTGAGGTACCACAAAATGATCCAGCCAATTTCAATCAAGTCCAACCATCCAAACACAATCCATAGGGTGTAGGGAAGCTGTTCAGATCATCACCACTCATCTGTAACACCTCCAAATCAAAAATCACTTTGAACTTGCTGTCACGGCCTAGAGGTCAATACTTAATTTTTGAAGCATTAATCCAAGATCACAATTTGTTTTCCATGTGTTAAACAATTTTTGATCATTTTAATTGAATTTTTATTCAATTAAATACATTTTGAAAACAAATTAGGATTTTGGATTAATTCAACCCTCATAAATCATTTTCAAAACACTTTGGGCCTCTTGAGAGAGTGTAAGACCCATCCCCCCTTGTACAAAAACTTTTTGGGCCTCACTCATTGTATAAGTCCCTCTGTACGAGTAAACGGCGCGATCGTCGCCCGTTTAAAAATAAAAATCATCTGGGCCTCTCCTTGAGCTATAAGACCCATTCAAAACACTTTGGGCCTCTATTAGAGTGTAAGACCTGTAATACCCCAAATTTTGACCACTTAGATTTCCCATCATTGTGAAAATCATCATCACAATATGGATGTACCTTTATGCTTCATTAGTCTCCCCAAAGATGGGTGAGCATCCACTACAATCAAAATTAGGGTTTCAAGCCCTCTCTGAGTGCTTAGACAAAGGATCAATCAAGAAATGACATGATCTTCAACTTTTCTAATCTCTTAAACATCCACAATGGATCAAAAAGGACTCCAACTTCAAGGATTAAGCACAAGGCTGCTCCCTTCTAGGTGGATCAAGTCTCAAGATCGACAGTGTCACCAAATTAGGGTTTTGGTCGACCAGGGCCTCCAGATGGAAATTTTCATCTGGGCACAAGGCAATGATCCAAAACATAACCTAATATACTTCATGGAACCTCATGAACCCATGCATCAAGTCAATTTTTCCTCAGGGGATGCATTCATCAAAAATCAGGAATTAGGGTTTCTTGACCTAATTCACCCCTAAGTTGACTTTTGGGACAAACCATGAGCCAAGACCTCAAGAGATGATTTGAGGGTCTCTAATATACCATATTGATCCATTTGGAACAATGGATTGATCCAAGAAGTTTGAGCAACAAGTCTCAATTTCATCTGCACCACAATTAGGGTTTTAAGGGAAAAGTCAACTGTAACTTTGACTTTTGACCAGGACATGCTCCCAAACCCTAATACATGATTGAATATACCCTATGACACCCATGTAACATGTCCATCAAGTTTGATTTAGGTCAAGGACATGATTTCCTGAAGAATTGCACAGTTTGGAATTCATCTGATAAAAAGTCAACTGTGCACAAAAGTCAACTTTGACTTTTTGAGATTTTTCACCAAAATGGATTTTTAACCCTAAAATGATGTTAATGTATGATTTGAATCATCATTCATCAAGAAAAATCAAGAAAAGTGAGATAACTTGTAAAAGGGGTAACCATAAAACTTAGAAATTTTTCTAAGTTAAAAATAAAGTGGCAAAGGTACCAACTTTGGAGGACCATAACTCCTAAACCACAAGGCCATTTTTTCTCATCCAAAGATGGATTTGTAGCCCTCATTATCACCTACAAAAACTTCAACTACAAGTCATTCCAATTCATTAAGGATTTTGAGTTATGGAGTGATCAAAGTGGCTGAAAAGTGAAAATGTCACTTTTTCCAACACTTAGTGAAATTTTCACTAAGTCAGATTCTGCCTCACTTTTTGCCAAATGTAGGGGGATTTTTCACTTGGAATCAAAAGAGATCAAAACCAAACTTGTTCAAACAGTTGTTGTATCATGTAAGAGCTTTCCAAAATGGCCAAGAACATTGCCAAATTCAACCTACACCATGAGATACAACATTGCCAAGTTGCCTTGCTGAAATCTGTCAAGGCAAGGCAGAATTTGCAACTTTGGTCGATTTGCCAAAATTAGCCAAATTCAATTGCTCCTATCCACTTGGACACCTCAGAGGATTGAATCTAAAGGGGACAATCACTGAGCCAAGCCTCCAAAGTCCATGGAACAAGAAATAGCATGTTGAACCTAGAATGGCCAAAATAGGGACAAGACTTCAAATTTGGAATGAGGCATTCAATGGAACCATCAAGGTGGCATGGACTGAGCCATTCTCATCTGAAATCAGTCAAGACTTATCCAAGACCAAGGGGACCAAAGCTCTGTGCCATAACCTCTAGTCAATGGCTAGAGGAGACTTGGATTTTCATTTGCCAACATTGGCCAAACCTACTTACCAGCTGCCATGCACTATTCCTTGCAAAACAAACTTGCTCTACTATAAATAGAGCTCAATTGTGATCAGTTTGAGTACACCAAAGCCATCTAACAGATGCTTTCCTCAAAATCTCTTTCTCTTGGCAAAAATGCCTTTCTTAGCAAGGTAGCTATCGGGTTTTGAGTTTGAGAGCAATTCCAATCAAACCAATCACTCACACACCTCACATACATCACATATGAGCTGATCAAACACTTAGATTACTTCTGAAACATCAATTTCACAAAATCACCAGCTGGTTGCTCAAGGTTTTAACCAAAGTGCAGCTGAGGTACCACAAAATGATCCAGCCAATTTCAATCAAGTCCAACCATCCAAACACAATCCATAGGGTGTAGGGAAGCTGTTCAGATCATCACCACTCATCTGTAACACCTCCAAATCAAAAATCACTTTGAACTTGCTGTCACGGCCTAGAGGTCAATACTTAATTTTTGAAGCATTAATCCAAGATCACAATTTGTTTTCCATGTGTTAAACAATTTTTGATCATTTTAATTGAATTTTTATTCAATTAAATACATTTTGAAAACAAATTAGGATTTTGGATTAATTCAACCCTCATAAATCATTTTCAAAACACTTTGGGCCTCTTGAGAGAGTGTAAGACCCATCCCCCCTTGTACAAAAACTTTTTGGGCCTCACTCATTGTATAAGTCCCTCTGTACGAGTAAACGGCGCGATCGTCGCCCGTTTAAAAATAAAAATCATCTGGGCCTCTCCTTGAGCTATAAGACCCATTCAAAACACTTTGGGCCTCTATTAGAGTGTAAGACCTGTAATACCCCAAATTTTGACCACTTAGATTTCCCATCATTGTGAAAATCATCATCACAATATGGATGTACCTTTATGCTTCATTAGTCTCCCCAAAGATGGGTGAGCATCCACTACAATCAAAATTAGGGTTTCAAGCCCTCTCTGAGTGCTTAGACAAAGGATCAATCAAGAAATGACATGATCTTCAACTTTTCTAATCTCTTAAACATCCACAATGGATCAAAAAGGACTCCCACTTCAAGGATTAAGCACAAGGCTGCTCCCTTCTAGGTGGATCAAGTCTCAAGATCGATAGTGTCACCAAATTAGGGTTTTGGTCGACCAGGGCCTCCAGATGGAAATTTTCATCTGGGCACAAGGCAATGATCCAAAACATATCCTAATATACTTCATGGAACCTCATGAACCCATGCATCAAGTCAATTTTGCCTCAGGGGATGCATTCATCAAAAATCAGGAATTAGGGTTTCTTGACCTAATTCACCCCTAAGTTGACTTTTGGGACAAACCATGAGCCAAGACCTCAAGAGATGATTTGAGGGTCTTTAATATACCATATTGATCCATTTGGAACAATGGATTGATCCAAGAAGTTTGAGCAACAAGTCTCAATTTCATCTGCACCACAATTAGGGTTTTAAGGGAAAAGTCAACTGTAACTTTGACTTTTGACCAGGACATGCTCCCAAACCCTAATACATGATTGAATATACCCTATGACACCCATGGAACACGTCCATCAAGTTTGATTTAGGTCAAGGACATGATTTCCTGAAGAATTGCACAGTTTGGAATTCATCTGATAAAAAGTCAACTGTGCACAAAAGTCAACTTTGACTTTTTGAGATTTTTCACCAAAATGGATTTTTAACCCTAAAATGATGTTAATGTATGATTTGAATCATCATTCATCAAGAAAAATCAAGAAAAGTGAGATAACTTGTAAAAGGGGTAACCATAAAACTTAGAAATTTTTCTAAGTTAAAAATAAAGTGGCAAAGGTACCAACTTTGGAGGACCATAACTCCTAAACCACAAGGCCATTTTTTCTCATCCAAAGATGGATTTGTAGCCCTCATTATCACCTACAAAAACTTCAACTACAAGTCATTCCAATTCATTAAGGATTTTGAGTTATGGAGTGATCAAAGTGGCTGAAAAGTGAAAATGTCACTTTTTCCAACACTTAGTGAAATTTTCACTAAGTCAGATTCTGCCTCACTTTTTGCCAAATGTAGGGGGATTTTTCACTTGGAATCAAAAGAGATCAAAACCAAACTTGTTCAAACAGTTGTTGTATCATGTAAGAGCTTTCCGAAATGGCCAAGAACATTGCCAAATTCAACCTACACCATGAGATACAACATTGCCAAGTTGCCTTGCTGAAATCTGTCAAGGCAAGGCAGAATTTGCAACTTTGGTCGATTTGCCAAAATCAGCCAAATTCAATTGCTCCTATCCACTTGGACACCTCAGAGGATTGAATCTAAAGGGGACAATCACTGAGCCAAGCCTCCAAAGTCCATGGAACAAGAAATAGCATGTTGAACCTAGAATGGCCAAAATAGGGACAAGACTTCAAATTTGGAATGAGGCATTCAATGGAACCATCAAGGTGGCATGGACTGAGCCATTCTCATCTGAAATCAGTCAAGACTTATCCAAGACCAAGGGGACCAAAGCTCTGTGCCCTAACCTCTAGTCAATGGCTAGAGGAGACTTGGATTTTCATTTGCCAACATTGGCCAAACCTACTTACCAGCTGCCATGCACTATTCCTTGCAAAAGAAAACTTGCTCTACTATAAATAGAGCTCAATTGTGATCAGTTTGAGTACACCAAAGCCATCTAACAGATGCTTTCCTCAAAATCTCTTTCTCTTGGCAAAAATGCCTTTCTTAGCAAGGTAGCTATCGGGTTTTGAGTTTGAGAGCAATTCCAATCAAACCAATCACTCACACACCTCACATACATCACATATGAGCTGATCAAACACTTAGATTACTTCTGAAACATCAATTTCACAAAATCACCAGCTGGTTGCTCAAGGTTTTAACCAAAGTGCAGCTGAGGTACCACAAAATGATCCAGCCAATTTCAATCAAGTCCAACCATCCAAACACAATCCATAGGGTGTAGGGAAGCTGTTCAGATCATCACCACTCATCTGTAACACCTCCAAATCAAAAATCACTTTGAACTTGCTGTCACGGCCTAGAGGTCAATACTTAATTTTTGAAGCATTAATCCAAGATCACAATTTGTTTTCCATGTGTTAAACAATTTTTGATCATTTTAATTGAATTTTTATTCAATTAAATACATTTTGAAAACAAATTAGGATTTTGGATTAATTCAACCCTCATAAATCATTTTCAAAACACTTTGGGGCTCTTTAGAGAGTGTAAGACCCATCCCCCCTTGTACAAAAACTTTTTGGGCCTCACTCATTGTATAAGTCCCTCTGTACGAGTAAACGGCGCGATCGTCGCCCGTTTAAAAATAAAAATCATCTGGGCCTCTCCTTGAGCTATAAGACCCATTCAAAACACTTTGGGCCTCTATTAGAGTGTAAAACCTGTAATACCCCAAATTTTGACCACTTAGATTTCCCATCATTGTGACAATCATCATCACAATATGGATGTACCTTTATGCTTCATTAGTCTCCCCAAAGATGGGTGAGCATCCACTACAATCAAAATTAGGGTTTCAAGCCCTCTCTGAGTGCTTAGACAAAGGATCAATCAAGAAATGACATGATCTTCAACTTTTCTAATCTCTTAAACATCCACAATGGATCAAAAAGGACTCCCACTTCAAGGATTAAGCACAAGGCTGCTCCCTTCTAGGTGGATCAAGTCTCAAGATCGACAGTGTCACCAAATTAGGGTTTTGGTCGACCAGGGCCTCCAGATGGAAATTTTCATCTGGGCACAAGGCAATGATCCAAAAAATAACCTAATATACTTCATGGAACCTCATGAACCCATGCATCAAGTCAATTTTGCCTCAGGGGATGCATTCATCAAAAATCAGGAATTAGGGTTTCTTGACCTAATTCACCCCTAAGTTGACGTTTGGGACAAACCATGAGCCAAGACCTCAAGATATGATTTGAGGGTCTCTAATATACCATATTGATCCATTTGGAACAATGGATTGATCCAAGAAGTTTGAGCAACAAGTCTCAATTTCATCTGCACCACAATTAGGGTTTTAAGGGAAAAGTCAACTGTAACTTTGACTTTTGACCAGGACATGCTCCCAAACCCTAATAAATGATTGAATATACCCTATGACACCCATGGAACATGTCCATCAAGTTTGATTTAGGTCAAGGACATGATTTCCTGAAGAATTGCACAGTTTGGAATTCATCTGATAAAAAGTCAACTGTGCACAAAAGTCAACTTTGACTTTTTGAGATTTTTCACCAAAATGGATTTTTAACCCTAAAATGATGTTAATGTATGATTTGAATCATCATTCATCAAGAAAAATCAAGAAAAGTGAGATAACTTGTAAAAGGGGTAACCATAAAACTTAGAAATTTTTCTAAGTTAAAAATAAAGTGGCAAAGGTACCAACTTTGGAGGACCATAACTCCTAAACCACAAGGCCATTTTTTCTCATCCAAAGATGGATTTGTAGCCCTCATTATCACCTACAAAAACTTCAACTACAAGTTATTCCAATTCATTAAGGATTTTGAGTTATGGAGTGATCAAAGTGGCTGAAAAGTGAAAATGTCACTTTTTCCAACACTTAGTGAAATTTTCACTAAGTCAGATTCTGCCTCACTTTTTGCCAAATGTATGGGGATTTTTCACTTGGAATCAAAAGAGATCAAAACCAAACTTGTTCAAACAGTTGTTGTATCATGTAAGAGCTTTCCAAAATGGCCAAGAACATTGCCAAATTCAACCTACACCATGAGATACAACATTGCCAAGTTGCCTTGCTGAAATCTGTCAAGGCAAGGCAGAATTTGCAACTTTGGTCGATTTTCCAAAATCAGCCAAATTCAATTGCTCCTATCCACTTGGACACCTCAGAGGATTGAATCTAAAGGGGACAATCACTGAGCCAAGCCTCCAAAGTCCATGGAACAAGAAATAGCATGTTGAACCTAGAATGGCCAAAATAGGGACAAGACTTCAAATTTGGAATGAGGCATTCAATGGAACCATCAAGGTGGCATGGACTGAGCCATTCTCATCTGAAATCAGTCAAGACTTATCCAAGACCAAGGGGACCAAAGCTCTGTGCCCTAACCTCTAGTCAATGGCTAGAGGAGACTTGGATTTTCATTTGCCAACATTGGCCAAACCTACTTACCAGCTGCCATGCACTATTCCTTGCAAAAGAAAACTTGCTCTACTATAAATAGAGCTCAATTGTGATCAGTTTGAGTACACCAAAGCCATCTAACAGATGCTTTCCTCAAAATCTCTTTCTCTTGGCAAAAATGCCTTTCTTAGCAAGGTAGCTATCGGGTTTTGAGTTTGAGAGCAATTCCAATCAAACCAATCACTCACACACCTCACATACATCACATATGAGCTGATCAAACACTTAGATTACTTCTGAAACATCAATTTCACAAAATCACCAGCTGGTTGCTCAAGGTTTTAACCAAAGTGCAGCTGAGGTACCACAAAATGATCCAGCCAATTTCAATCAAGTCCAACCATCCAAACACAATCCATAGGGTGTAGGGAAGCTGTTCAGATCATCACCACTCATCTGTAACACCTCCAAATCAAAAATCACTTTGAACTTGCTGTCACGGCCTAGAGGTCAATACTTAATTTTTGAAGCATTAATCCAAGATCACAATTTGTTTTCCATGTGTTAAACAATTTTTGATCATTTTAATTGAATTTTTATTCAATTAAATACATTTTGAAAACAAATTAGGATTTTGGATTAATTCAACCCTCATAAATCATTTTCAAAACACTTTGGGCCTCTTGAGAGAGTGTAAGACCCATCCCCCCTTGTACAAAAACTTTTTGGGCCTCACTCATTGTATAAGTCCCTCTGTACGAGTAAACGGCGCGATCGTCGCCCGTTTAAAAATAAAAATCATCTGGGCCTCTCCTTGAGCTATAAGACCCATTCAAAACACTTTGGGCCTCTATTAGAGTGTAAGACCTGTAATACCCCAAATTTTGACCACTTAGATTTCCCATCATTGTGAAAATCATCATCACAATATGGATGTACCTTTATGCTTCATTAGTCTCCCCAAAGATGGGTGAGCATCCACTACAATCAAAATTAGGGTTTCAAGCCCTCTCTGAGTGCTTAGACAAAGGATCAATCAAGAAATGACATGATCTTCAACTTTTCTAATCTCTTAAACATCCACAATGGATCAAAAAGGACTCCCACTTCAAGGATTAAGCACAAGGCTGCTCCCTTCTAGGTGGATCAAGTCTCAAGATCGACAGTGTCACCAAATTAGGGTTTTGGTCGACCAGGGCCTCCAGATGGAAATTTTCATCTGGGCACAAGGCAATGATCCAAAACATAACCTAATATACTTCATGGAACCTCATGAACCCATGCATCAAGTCAATTTTGCCTCAGGGGATGCATTCATCAAAAATCAGGAATTAGGGTTTCTTGACCTAATTCACCCCTAAGTTGACTTTTGGGACAAACCATGAGCCAAGACCTCAAGAGATGATTTGAGGGTCTTTAATATACCATATTGATCCATTTGGAACAATGGATTGATCCAAGAAGTTTGAGCAACAAGTCTCAATTTCATCTGCACCACAATTAGGGTTTTAAGGGAAAAGTCAACTGTAACTTTGACTTTTGACCAGGACATGCTCCCAAACCCTAATACATGATTGAATATACCCTATGACACCCATGGAACACGTCCATCAAGTTTGATTTAGGTCAAGGACATGATTTCCTGAAGAATTGCACAGTTTGGAATTCATCTGATAAAAAGTCAACTGTGCACAAAAGTCAACTTTGACTTTTTGAGATTTTTCACCAAAATGGATTTTTAACCCTAAAATGATGTTAATGTATGATTTGAATCATCATTCATCAAGAAAAATCAAGAAAAGTGAGATAACTTGTAAAAGGGGTAACCATAAAACTTAGAAATTTTTCTAAGTTAAAAATAAAGTGGCAAAGGTACCAACTTTGGAGGACCATAACTCCTAAACCACAAGGCCATTTTTTCTCATCCAAAGATGGATTTGTAGCCCTCATTATCACCTACAAAAACTTCAACTACAAGTCATTCCAATTCATTAAGGATTTTGAGTTATGGAGTGATCAAAGTGGCTGAAAAGTGAAAATGTCACTTTTTCCAACACTTAGTGAAATTTTCACTAAGTCAGATTCTGCCTCACTTTTTGCCAAATGTAGGGGGATTTTTCACTTGGAATCAAAAGAGATCAAAACCAAACTTGTTCAAACAGTTGTTGTATCATGTAAGAGCTTTCCAAAATGGCCAAGAACATTGCCAAATTCAACCTACACCATGAGATACAACATTGCCAAGTTGCCTTGCTGAAATCTGTCAAGGCAAGGCAGAATTTGCAACTTTGGTCGATTTGCCAAAATTAGCCAAATTCAATTGCTCCTATCCACTTGGACACCTCAGAGGATTGAATCTAAAGGGGACAATCACTGAGCCAAGCCTCCAAAGTCCATGGAACAAGAAATAGCATGTTGAACCTAGAATGGCCAAAATAGGGACAAGACTTCAAATTTGGAATGAGGCATTCAATGGAACCATCAAGGTGGCATGGACTGAGCCATTCTCATCTGAAATCAGTCAAGACTTATCCAAGACCAAGGGGACCAAAGCTCTGTGCCATAACCTCTAGTCAATGGCTAGAGGAGACTTGGATTTTCATTTGCCAACATTGGCCAAACCTACTTACCAGCTGCCATGCACTATTCCTTGCAAAACAAACTTGCTCTACTATAAATAGAGCTCAATTGTGATCAGTTTGAGTACACCAAAGCCATCTAACAGATGCTTTCCTCAAAATCTCTTTCTCTTGGCAAAAATGCCTTTCTTAGCAAGGTAGCTATCGGGTTTTGAGTTTGAGAGCAATTCCAATCAAACCAATCACTCACACACCTCACATACATCACATATGAGCTGATCAAACACTTAGATTACTTCTGAAACATCAATTTCACAAAATCACCAGCTGGTTGCTCAAGGTTTTAACCAAAGTGCAGCTGAGGTACCACAAAATGATCCAGCCAATTTCAATCAAGTCCAACCATCCAAACACAATCCATAGGGTGTAGGGAAGCTGTTCAGATCATCACCACTCATCTGTAACACCTCCAAATCAAAAATCACTTTGAACTTGTTGTCACGGCCTAGAGGTCAATACTTAATTTTTGAAGCATTAATCCAAGATCACAATTTGTTTTCCATGTGTTAAACAATTTTTTATCATTTTAATTGAATTTTTATTCAATTAAATACATTTTGAAAACAAATTAGGATTTTGGATTAATTCAACCCTCATAAATCATTTTCAAAACACTTTGGGCCTCTTGAGAGAGTGTAAGACCCATCCCCCCTTGTACAAAAACTTTTTGGGCCTCACTCATTGTATAAGTCCCTCTGAACGAGTAAACGGCGCGATCGTCACCCGTTTAAAAATAAAAATCATCTGGGCCTCTCCTTGAGCTATAAGACCCATTCAAAACACTTTGGGCCTCTATTAGAGTGTAAGACCTGTAATATCCCAAATTTTGACCACTTAGATTTCCCATCATTGTGAAAATCATCATCACAATATGGATGTACCTTTATGCTTCATTAGTCTCCCCAAAGATGGGTGAGCATCCACTACAATCAAAATTAGGGTTTCAAGCCCTCTCTGAGTGCTTAGACAAAGGATCAATCAAGAAATGACATGATCTTCAACTTTTCTAATCTCTTAAACATCCACAATGGATCAAAAAGGACTCCCACTTCAAGGATTAAGCACAAGGCTGCTCCCTTCTAGGTGGATCAAGTCTCAAGATCGACAGTGTCACCAAATTAGGGTTTTGGTCGACCAGGGCCTCCAGATGGAAATTTTCATCTGGGCACAAGGCAATGATCCAAAACATAACCTAATATACTTCATGGAACCTCATGAACCCATGCATCAAGTCAATTTTGCCTCAGGGGATGCATTCATCAAAAATCAGGAATTAGGGTTTCTTGACCTAATTCACCCCTAAGTTGACTTTTGGGACAAACCATGAGCCAAGACCTCAAGAGATGATTTGAGGGTCTTTAATATACCATATTGATCCATTTGGAACAATGGATTGATCCAAGAAGTTTGAGCAACAAGTCTCAATTTCATCTGCACCACAATTAGGGTTTTAAGGGAAAAGTCAACTGTAACTTTGACTTTTGACCAGGACATGCTCCCAAACCCTAATAAATGATTGAATATACCCTATGACACCCATGGAACATGTCCATCAAGTTTGATTTAGGTCAAGGACATGATTTCCTGAAGAATTGCACAGTTTGGAATTCATCTGATAAAAAGTCAACTGTGCACAAAAGTCAACTTTGACTTTTTGAGATTTTTCACCAAAATGGATTTTTAACCCTAAAATGATGTTAATGTATGATTTGAATCATCATTCATCAAGAAAAATCAAGAAAAGTGAGATAACTTGTAAAAGGGGTAACCATAAAACTTAGAAATTTTTCTAAGTTAAAAATAAAGTGGCAAAGGTACCAACTTTGGAGGACCATAACTCCTAAACCACAAGGCCATTTTTTCTCATCCAAAGATGGATTTGTAGCCCTCATTATCACCTACAAAAACTTCAACTACAAGTTATTCCAATTCATTAAGGATTTTGAGTTATGGAGTGATCAAAGTGGCTGAAAAGTGAAAATGTCACTTTTTCCAACACTTAGTGAAATTTTCACTAAGTCAGATTCTGCCTCACTTTTTGCCAAATGTATGGGGATTTTTCACTTGGAATCAAAAGAGATCAAAACCAAACTTGTTCAAACAGTTGTTGTATCATGTAAGAGCTTTCCAAAATGGCCAAGAACATTGCCAAATTCAACCTACACCATGAGATACAACATTGCCAAGTTGCCTTGCTGAAATCTGTCAAGGCAAGGCAGAATTTGCAACTTTGGTCGATTTGCCAAAATCAGCCAAATTCAATTGCTCCTATCCACTTGGACACCTCAGAGGATTGAATCTAAAGGGGACAATCACTGAGCCAAGCCTCCAAAGTCCATGGAACAAGAAATAGCATGTTGAACCTAGAATGGCCAAAATAGGGACAAGACTTCAAATTTGGAATGAGGCATTCAATGGAACCATCAAGGTGGCATGGACTGAGCCATTCTCATCTGAAATCAGTCAAGACTTATCCAAGACCAAGGGGACCAAAGCTCTGTGCCCTAACCTCTAGTCAATGGCTAGAGGAGACTTGGATTTTCATTTGCCAACATTGGCCAAACCTACTTACCAGCTGCCATGCACTATTCCTTGCAAAAGAAAACTTGCTCTACTATAAACAGAGCTCAATTGTGATCAGTTTGAGTACACCAAAGCCATCTAACAGATGCTTTCCTCAAAATCTCTTTCTCTTGGCAAAAATGCCTTTCTTAGCAAGGTAGCTATCGGGTTTTGAGTTTGAGAGCAATTCCAATCAAACCAATCACTCACACACCTCACATACATCACATATGAGCTGATCAAACACTTAGATTACTTCTGAAACATCAATTTCACAAAATCACCAGCTGGTTGCTCAAGGTTTTAACCAAAGTGCAGCTGAGGTACCACAAAATGATCCAGCCAATTTCAATCAAGTCCAACCATCCAAACACAATCCATAGGGTGTAGGGAAGCTGTTCAGATCATCACCACTCATCTGTAACACCTCCAAATCAAAAATCACTTTGAACTTGCTGTCACGGCCTAGAGGTCAATACTTAATTTTTGAAGCATTAATCCAAGATCACAATTTGTTTTCCATGTGTTAAACAATTTTTGATCATTTTAATTGAATTTTTATTCAATTAAATACATTTTGAAAACAAATTAGGATTTTGGATTAATTCAACCCTCATAAATCATTTTCAAAACACTTTGGGGCTCTTTAGAGAGTGTAAGACCCATCCCCCCTTGTACAAAAACTTTTTGGGCCTCACTCATTGTATAAGTCCCTCTGTACGAGTAAACGGCGCGATCGTCGCCCGTTTAAAAATAAAAATCATCTGGGCCTCTCCTTGAGCTATAAGACCCATTCAAAACACTTTGGGCCTCTATTAGAGTGTAAGACCTGTAATACCCCAAATTTTGACCACTTAGATTTCCCATCATTGTGAAAATCATCATCACAATATGGATGTACCTTTATGCTTCATTAGTCTCCCCAAAGATGGGTGAGCATCCACTACAATCAAAATTAGGGTTTCAAGCCCTCTCTGAGTGCTTAGACAAAGGATCAATCAAGAAATGACATGATCTTCAACTTTTCTAATCTCTTAAACATCCACAATGGATCAAAAAGGACTCCCACTTCAAGGATTAAGCACAAGGCTGCTCCCTTCTAGGTGGATCAAGTCTCAAGATCGACAGTGTCACCAAATTAGGGTTTTGGTCGACCAGGGCCTCCAGATGGAAATTTTCATCTGGGCACAAGGCAATGATCCAAAACATAACCTAATATACTTCATGGAACCTCATGAACCCATGCATCAAGTCAATTTTGCCTCAGGGGATGCATTCATCAAAAATCAGGAATTAGGGTTTCTTGACCTAATTCACCCCTAAGTTGACGTTTGGGACAAACCATGAGCCAAGACCTCAAGATATGATTTGAGGGTCTCTAATATACCATATTGATCCATTTGGAACAATGGATTGATCCAAGAAGTTTGAGCAACAAGTCTCAATTTCATCTGCACCACAATTAGGGTTTTAAGGGAAAAGTCAACTGTAACTTTGACTTTTGACCAGGACATGCTCCCAAACCCTAATAAATGATTGAATATACCCTATGACACCCATGGAACATGTCCATCAAGTTTGATTTAGGTCAAGGACATGATTTCCTGAAGAATTGCACAGTTTGGAATTCATCTGATAAAAAGTCAACTGTGCACAAAAGTCAACTTTGACTTTTTGAGATTTTTCACCAAAATGGATTTTTAACCCTAAAATGATGTTAATGTATGATTTGAATCATCATTCATCAAGAAAAATCAAGAAAAGTGAGATAACTTGTAAAAGGGGTAACCATAAAACTTAGAAATTTTTCTAAGTTAAAAATAAAGTGGCAAAGGTACCAACTTTGGAGGACCATAACTCCTAAACCACAAGGCCATTTTTTCTCATCCAAAGATGGATTTGTAGCCCTCATTATCACCTACAAAAACTTCAACTACAAGTTATTCCAATTCATTAAGGATTTTGAGTTATGGAGTGATCAAAGTGGCTGAAAAGTGAAAATGTCACTTTTTCCAACACTTAGTGAAATTTTCACTAAGTCAGATTCTGCCTCACTTTTTGCCAAATGTATGGGGATTTTTCACTTGGAATCAAAAGAGATCAAAACCAAACTTGTTCAAACAGTTGTTGTATCATGTAAGAGCTTTCCAAAATGGCCAAGAACATTGCCAAATTCAACCTACACCATGAGATACAACATTGCCAAGTTGCCTTGCTGAAATCTGTCAAGGCAAGGCAGAATTTGCAACTTTGGTCGATTTGCCAAAATCAGCCAAATTCAATTGCTCCTATCCACTTGGACACCTCAGAGGATTGAATCTAAAGGGGACAATCACTGAGCCAAGCCTCCAAAGTCCATGGAACAAGAAATAGCATGTTGAACCTAGAATGGCCAAAATAGGGACAAGACTTCAAATTTGGAATGAGGCATTCAATGGAACCATCAAGGTGGCATGGACTGAGCCATTCTCATCTGAAATCAGTCAAGACTTATCCAAGACCAAGGGGACCAAAGCTCTGTGCCCTAACCTCTAGTCAATGGCTAGAGGAGACTTGGATTTTCATTTGCCAACATTGGCCAAACCTACTTACCAGCTGCCATGCACTATTCCTTGCAAAAGAAAACTTGCTCTACTATAAACAGAGCTCAATTGTGATCAGTTTGAGTACACCAAAGCCATCTAACAGATGCTTTCCTCAAAATCTCTTTCTCTTGGCAAAAATGCCTTTCTTAGCAAGGTAGCTATCGGGTTTTGAGTTTGAGAGCAATTCCAATCAAACCAATCACTCACACACCTCACATACATCACATATGAGCTGATCAAACACTTAGATTACTTCTGAAACATCAATTTCACAAAATCACCAGCTGGTTGCTCAAGGTTTTAACCAAAGTGCAGCTGAGGTACCACAAAATGATCCAGCCAATTTCAATCAAGTCCAACCATCCAAACACAATCCATAGGGTGTAGGGAAGCTGTTCAGATCATCACCACTCATCTGTAACACCTCCAAATCAAAAATCACTTTGAACTTGCTGTCACGGCCTAGAGGTCAATACTTAATTTTTGAAGCATTAATCCAAGATCACAATTTGTTTTCCATGTGTTAAACAATTTTTGATCATTTTAATTGAATTTTTATTCAATTAAATACATTTTGAAAACAAATTAGGATTTTGGATTAATTCAACCCTCATAAATCATTTTCAAAACACTTTGGGGCTCTTTAGAGAGTGTAAGACCCATCCCCCCTTGTACAAAAACTTTTTGGGCCTCACTCATTGTATAAGTCCCTCTGTACGAGTAAACGGCGCGATCGTCGCCCGTTTAAAAATAAAAATCATCTGGGCCTCTCCTTGAGCTATAAGACCCATTCAAAACACTTTGGGCCTCTATTAGAGTGTAAGACCTGTAATACCCCAAATTTTGACCACTTAGATTTCCCATCATTGTGAAAATCATCATCACAATATGGATGTACCTTTATGCTTCATTAGTCTCCCCAAAGATGGGTGAGCATCCACTACAATCAAAATTAGGGTTTCAAGCCCTCTCTGAGTGCTTAGACAAAGGATCAATCAAGAAATGACATGATCTTCAACTTTTCTAATCTCTTAAACATCCACAATGGATCAAAAAGGACTCCCACTTCAAGGATTAAGCACAAGGCTGCTCCCTTCTAGGTGGATCAAGTCTCAAGATCGACAGTGTCACCAAATTAGGGTTTTGGTCGACCAGGGCCTCCAGATGGAAATTTTCATCTGGGCACAAGGCAATGATCCAAAACATAACCTAATATACTTCATGGAACCTCATGAACCCATGCATCAAGTCAATTTTGCCTCAGGGGATGCATTCATCAAAAATCAGGAATTAGGGTTTCTTGACCTAATTCACCCCTAAGTTGACGTTTGGGACAAACCATGAGCCAAGACCTCAAGATATGATTTGAGGGTCTCTAATATACCATATTGATCCATTTGGAACAATGGATTGATCCAAGAAGTTTGAGCAACAAGTCTCAATTTCATCTGCACCACAATTAGGGTTTTAAGGGAAAAGTCAACTGTAACTTTGACTTTTGACCAGGACATGCTCCCAAACCCTAATAAATGATTGAATATACCCTATGACACCCATGGAACATGTCCATCAAGTTTGATTTAGGTCAAGGACATGATTTCCTGAAGAATTGCACAGTTTGGAATTCATCTGATAAAAAGTCAACTGTGCACAAAAGTCAACTTTGACTTTTTGAGATTTTTCACCAAAATGGATTTTTAACCCTAAAATGATGTTAATGTATGATTTGAATCATCATTCATCAAGAAAAATCAAGAAAAGTGAGATAACTTGTAAAAGGGGTAACCATAAAACTTAGAAATTTTTCTAAGTTAAAAATAAAGTGGCAAAGGTACCAACTTTGGAGGACCATAACTCCTAAACCACAAGGCCATTTTTTCTCATCCAAAGATGGATTTGTAGCCCTCATTATCACCTACAAAAACTTCAACTACAAGTTATTCCAATTCATTAAGGATTTTGAGTTATGGAGTGATCAAAGTGGCTGAAAAGTGAAAATGTCACTTTTTCCAACACTTAGTGAAATTTTCACTAAGTCAGATTCTGCCTCACTTTTTGCCAAATGTATGGGGATTTTTCACTTGGAATCAAAAGAGATCAAAACCAAACTTGTTCAAACAGTTGTTGTATCATGTAAGAGCTTTCCAAAATGGCCAAGAACATTGCCAAATTCAACCTACACCATGAGATACAACATTGCCAAGTTGCCTTGCTGAAATCTGTCAAGGCAAGGCAGAATTTGCAACTTTGGTCGATTTGCCAAAATCAGCCAAATTCAATTGCTCCTATCCACTTGGACACCTCAGAGGATTGAATCTAAAGGGGACAATCACTGAGCCAAGCCTCCAAAGTCCATGGAACAAGAAATAGCATGTTGAACCTAGAATGGCCAAAATAGGGACAAGACTTCAAATTTGGAATGAGGCATTCAATGGAACCATCAAGGTGGCATGGACTGAGCCATTCTCATCTGAAATCAGTCAAGACTTATCCAAGACCAAGGGGACCAAAGCTCTGTGCCCTAACCTCTAGTCAATGGCTAGAGGAGACTTGGATTTTCATTTGCCAACATTGGCCAAACCTACTTACCAGCTGCCATGCACTATTCCTTGCAAAAGAAAACTTGCTCTACTATAAATAGAGCTCAATTGTGATCAGTTTGAGTACACCAAAGCCATCTAACAGATGCTTTCCTCAAAATCTCTTTCTCTTGGCAAAAATGCCTTTCTTAGCAAGGTAGCTATCGGGTTTTGAGTTTGAGAGCAATTCCAATCAAACCAATCACTCACACACCTCACATACATCACATATGAGCTGATCAAACACTTAGATTACTTCTGAAACATCAATTTCACAAAATCACCAGCTGGTTGCTCAAGGTTTTAACCAAAGTGCAGCTGAGGTACCACAAAATGATCCAGCCAATTTCAATCAAGTCCAACCATCCAAACACAATCCATAGGGTGTAGGGAAGCTGTTCAGATCATCACCACTCATCTGTAACACCTCCAAATCAAAAATCACTTTGAACTTGCTGTCACGGCCTAGAGGTCAATACTTAATTTTTGAAGCATTAATCCAAGATCACAATTTGTTTTCCATGTGTTAAACAATTTTTGATCATTTTAATTGAATTTTTATTCAATTAAATACATTTTGAAAACAAATTAGGATTTTGGATTAATTCAACCCTCATAAATCATTTTCAAAACACTTTGGGCCTCTTGAGAGAGTGTAAGACCCATCCCCCCTTGTACAAAAACTTTTTGGGCCTCACTCATTGTATAAGTCCCTCTGTACGAGTAAACGGCGCGATCGTCGCCCGTTTAAAAATAAAAATCATCTGGGCCTCTCCTTGAGCTATAAGACCCATTCAAAACACTTTGGGCCTCTATTAGAGTGTAAGACCTGTAATACCCCAAATTTTGACCACTTAGATTTCCCATCATTGTGAAAATCATCATCACAATATGGATGTACCTTTATGCTTCATTAGTCTCCCCAAAGATGGGTGAGCATCCACTACAATCAAAATTAGGGTTTCAAGCCCTCTCTGAGTGCTTAGACAAAGGATCAATCAAGAAATGACATGATCTTCAACTTTTCTAATCTCTTAAACATCCACAATGGATCAAAAAGGACTCCCACTTCAAGGATTAAGCACAAGGCTGCTCCCTTCTAGGTGGATCAAGTCTCAAGATCGACAGTGTCACCAAATTAGGGTTTTGGTCGACCAGGGCCTCCAGATGGAAATTTTCATCTGGGCACAAGGCAATGATCCAAAACATAACCTAATATACTTCATGGAACCTCATGAACCCATGCATCAAGTCAATTTTGCCTCAGGGGATGCATTCATCAAAAATCAGGAATTAGGGTTTCTTGACCTAATTCACCCCTAAGTTGACTTTTGGGACAAACCATGAGCCAAGACCTCAAGAGATGATTTGAGGGTCTTTAATATACCATATTGATCCATTTGGAACAATGGATTGATCCAAGAAGTTTGAGCAACAAGTCTCAATTTCATCTGCACCACAATTAGGGTTTTAAGGGAAAAGTCAACTGTAACTTTGACTTTTGACCAGGACATGCTCCCAAACCCTAATACATGATTGAATATACCCTATGACACCCATGGAACACGTCCATCAAGTTTGATTTAGGTCAAGGACATGATTTCCTGAAGAATTGCACAGTTTGGAATTCATCTGATAAAAAGTCAACTGTGCACAAAAGTCAACTTTGACTTTTTGAGATTTTTCACCAAAATGGATTTTTAACCCTAAAATGATGTTAATGTATGATTTGAATCATCATTCATCAAGAAAAATCAAGAAAAGTGAGATAACTTGTAAAAGGGGTAACCATAAAACTTAGAAATTTTTCTAAGTTAAAAATAAAGTGGCAAAGGTACCAACTTTGGAGGACCATAACTCCTAAACCACAAGGCCATTTTTTCTCATCCAAAGATGGATTTGTAGCCCTCATTATCACCTACAAAAACTTCAACTACAAGTCATTCCAATTCATTAAGGATTTTGAGTTATGGAGTGATCAAAGTGGCTGAAAAGTGAAAATGTCACTTTTTCCAACACTTAGTGAAATTTTCACTAAGTCAGATTCTGCCTCACTTTTTGCCAAATGTAGGGGGATTTTTCACTTGGAATCAAAAGAGATCAAAACCAAACTTGTTCAAACAGTTGTTGTATCATGTAAAAGCTTTCCAAAATGGCCAAGAACATTGCCAAATTCAACCTACACCATGAGATACAACATTGCCAAGTTGCCTTGCTGAAATCTGTCAAGGCAAGGCAGAATTTGCAACTTTGGTCGATTTGCCAAAATCAGCCAAATTCAATTGCTCCTATCCACTTGGACACCTCAGAGGATTGAATCTAAAGGGGACAATCACTGAGCCAAGCCTCCAAAGTCCATGGAACAAGAAATAGCATGTTAAACCTAGAATGGCCAAAATAGGGACAAGACTTCAAATTTGGAATGAGGCATTCAATGGAACCATCAAGGTGGCATGGACTGAGCCATTCTCATCTGAAATCAGTCAAGACTTATCCAAGACCAAGGGGACCAAAGCTCTGTGCCCTAACCTCTAGTCAATGGCTAGAGGAGACTTGGATTTTCATTTGCCAACATTGGCCAAACCTACTTACCAGCTGCCATGCACTATTCCTTGCAAAAGAAAACTTGCTCTACTATAAATAGAGCTCAATTGTGATCAGTTTGAGTACACCAAAGCCATCTAACAGATGCTTTCCTCAAAATCTCTTTCTCTTGGCAAAAATGCCTTTCTTAGCAAGGTAGCTATCGGGTTTTGAGTTTGAGAGCAATTCCAATCAAACCAATCACTCACACACCTCACATACATCACATATGAGCTGATCAAACACTTAGATTACTTCTGAAACATCAATTTCACAAAATCACCAGCTGGTTGCTCAAGGTTTTAACCAAAGTGCAGCTGAGGTACCACAAAATGATCCAGCCAATTTCAATCAAGTCCAACCATCCAAACACAATCCATAGGGTGTAGGGAAGCTGTTCAGATCATCACCACTCATCTGTAACACCTCCAAATCAAAAATCACTTTGAACTTGCTGTCACGGCCTAGAGGTCAATACTTAATTTTTGAAGCATTAATCCAAGATCACAATTTTTTTTCCATGTGTTAAACAATTTTTGATCATTTTAATTGAATTTTTATTCAATTAAATACATTTTGAAAACAAATTAGGATTTTGGATTAATTCAACCCTCATAAATCATTTTCAAAACACTTTGGGGCTCTTTAGAGAGTGTAAGACCCATCCCCCCTTGTACAAAAACTTTTTGGGCCTCACTCATTGTATAAGTCCCTCTGTACGAGTAAACGGCGCGATCGTCGCCCGTTTAAAAATAAAAATCATCTGGGCCTCTCCTTGAGCTATAAGACCCATTCAAAACACTTTGGGCCTCTATTAGAGTGTAAGACCTGTAATACCCCAAATTTTGACCACTTAGATTTCCCATCATTGTGAAAATCATCATCACAATATGGATGTACCTTTATGCTTCATTAGTCTCCCCAAAGATGGGTGAGCATCCACTACAATCAAAATTAGGGTTTCAAGCCCTCTCTGAGTGCTTAGACAAAGGATCAATCAAGAAATGACATGATCTTCAACTTTTCTAATCTCTTAAACATCCACAATGGATCAAAAAGGACTCCCACTTCAAGGATTAAGCACAAGGCTGCTCCCTTCTAGGTGGATCAAGTCTCAAGATCGACAGTGTCACCAAATTAGGGTTTTGGTCGACCAGGGCCTCCAGATGGAAATTTTCATCTGGGCACAAGGCAATGATCCAAAACATAACCTAATATACTTCATGGAACCTCATGAACCCATGCATCAAGTCAATTTTGCCTCAGGGGATGCATTCATCAAAAATCAGGAATTAGGGTTTCTTGACCTAATTCACCCCTAAGTTGACGTTTGGGACAAACCATGAGCCAAGACCTCAAGATATGATTTGAGGGTCTCTAATATACCATATTGATCCATTTGGAACAATGGATTGATCCAAGAAGTTTGAGCAACAAGTCTCAATTTCATCTGCACCACAATTAGGGTTTTAAGGGAAAAGTCAACTGTAACTTTGACTTTTGACCAGGACATGCTCCCAAACCCTAATAAATGATTGAATATACCCTATGACACCCATGGAACATGTCCATCAAGTTTGATTTAGGTCAAGGACATGATTTCCTGAAGAATTGCACAGTTTGGAATTCATCTGATAAAAAGTCAACTGTGCACAAAAGTCAACTTTGACTTTTTGAGATTTTTCACCAAAATGGATTTTTAACCCTAAAATGATGTTAATGTATGATTTGAATCATCATTCATCAAGAAAAATCAAGAAAAGTGAGATAACTTGTAAAAGGGGTAACCATAAAACTTAGAAATTTTTCTAAGTTAAAAATAAAGTGGCAAAGGTACCAACTTTGGAGGACCATAACTCCTAAACCACAAGGCCATTTTTTCTCATCCAAAGATGGATTTGTAGCCCTCATTATCACCTACAAAAACTTCAACTACAAGTTATTCCAATTCATTAAGGATTTTGAGTTATGGAGTGATCAAAGTGGCTGAAAAGTGAAAATGTCACTTTTTCCAACACTTAGTGAAATTTTCACTAAGTCAGATTCTGCCTCACTTTTTGCCAAATGTATGGGGATTTTTCACTTGGAATCAAAAGAGATCAAAACCAAACTTGTTCAAACAGTTGTTGTATCATGTAAGAGCTTTCCAAAATGGCCAAGAACATTGCCAAATTCAACCTACACCATGAGATACAACATTGCCAAGTTGCCTTGCTGAAATCTGTCAAGGCAAGGCAGAATTTGCAACTTTGGTCGATTTGCCAAAATCAGCCAAATTCAATTGCTCCTATCCACTTGGACACCTCAGAGGATTGAATCTAAAGGGGACAATCACTGAGCCAAGCCTCCAAAGTCCATGGAACAAGAAATAGCATGTTGAACCTAGAATGGCCAAAATAGGGACAAGACTTCAAATTTGGAATGAGGCATTCAATGGAACCATCAAGGTGGCATGGACTGAGCCATTCTCATCTGAAATCAGTCAAGACTTATCCAAGACCAAGGGGACCAAAGCTCTGTGCCCTAACCTCTAGTCAATGGCTAGAGGAGACTTGGATTTTCATTTGCCAACATTGGCCAAACCTACTTACCAGCTGCCATGCACTATTCCTTGCAAAAGAAAACTTGCTCTACTATAAATAGAGCTCAATTGTGATCAGTTTGAGTACACTAAAGCCATCTAACAGATGCTTTCCTCAAAATCTCTTTCTCTTGGCAAAAATGCCTTTCTTAGCAAGGTAGCTATCGGGTTTTGAGTTTGAGAGCAATTCCAATCAAACCAATCACTCACACACCTCACATACATCACATATGAGCTGATCAAACACTTAGATTACTTCTGAAACATCAATTTCACAAAATCACCAGCTGGTTGCTCAAGGTTTTAACCAAAGTGCAGCTGAGGTACCACAAAATGATCCAGCCAATTTCAATCAAGTCCAACCATCCAAACACAATCCATAGGGTGTAGGGAAGCTGTTCAGATCATCACCACTCATCTGTAACACCTCCAAATCAAAAATCACTTTGAACTTGCTGTCACGGCCTAGAGGTCAATACTTAATTTTTGAAGCATTAATCCAAGATCACAATTTGTTTTCCATGTGTTAAACAATTTTTGATCATTTTAATTGAATTTTTATTCAATTAAATACATTTTGAAAACAAATTAGGATTTTGGATTAATTCAACCCTCATAAATCATTTTCAAAACACTTTGGGCCTCTTTAGAGAGTGTAAGACCCATCCCCCCTTGTACAAAAACTTTTTGGGCCTCACTCATTGTATAAGTCCCTCTGTACGAGTAAACGGCGCGATCGTCGCCCGTTTAAAAATAAAAATCATCTGGGCCTCTCCTTGAGCTATAAGACCCATTCAAAACACTTTGGGCCTCTATTAGAGTGTAAGACCTGTAATACCCCAAATTTTGACCACTTAGATTTCCCATCATTGTGAAAATCATCATCACAATATGGATGTACCTTTATGCTTCATTAGTCTCCCCAAAGATGGGTGAGCATCCACTACAATCAAAATTAGGGTTTCAAGCCCTCTCTGAGTGCTTAGACAAAGGATCAATCAAGAAATGACATGATCTTCAACTTTTTTAATCTCTTAAACATCCACAATGGATCAAAAAGGACTCCCACTTCAAGGATTAAGCACAAGGCTGCTCCCTTCTAGGTGGATCAAGTCTCAAGATCGACAGTGTCACCAAATTAGGGTTTTGGTCGACCAGGGCCTCCAGATGGAAATTTTCATCTGGGCACAAGGCAATGATCCAAAACATAACCTAATATACTTCATGGAACCTCATGAACCCATGCATCAAGTCAATTTTGCCTCAGGGGATGCATTCATCAAAAATCAGGAATTAGGGTTTCTTGACCTAATTCACCCCTAAGTTGACGTTTGGGACAAACCATGAGCCAAGACCTCAAGATATGATTTGAGGGTCTCTAATATACCATATTGATCCATTTGGAACAATGGATTGATCCAAGAAGTTTGAGCAACAAGTCTCAATTTCATCTGCACCACAATTAGGGTTTTAAGGGAAAAGTCAACTGTAACTTTGACTTTTGACCAGGACATGCTCCCAAACCCTAATAAATGATTGAATATACCCTATGACACCCATGGAACATGTCCATCAAGTTTGATTTAGGTCAAGGACATGATTTCCTGAAGAATTGCACAGTTTGGAATTCATCTGATAAAAAGTCAACTGTGCACAAAAGTCAACTTTGACTTTTTGAGATTTTTCACCAAAATGGATTTTTAACCCTAAAATGATGTTAATGTATGATTTGAATCATCATTCATCAAGAAAAATCAAGAAAAGTGAGATAACTTGTAAAAGGGGTAACCATAAAACTTAGAAAATTTTCTAAGTTAAAAATAAAGTGGCAAAGGTACCAACTTTGGAGGACCATAACTCCTAAACCACAAGGCCATTTTTTCTCATCCAAAGATGGATTTGTAGCCCTCATTATCACCTACAAAAACTTCAACTACAAGTTATTCCAATTCATTAAGGATTTTGAGTTATGGAGTGATCAAAGTGGCTGAAAAGTGAAAATGTCACTTTTTCCAACACTTAGTGAAATTTTCACTAAGTCAGATTCTGCCTCACTTTTTGCCAAATGTATGGGGATTTTTCACTTGGAATCAAAAGAGATCAAAACCAAACTTGTTCAAACAGTTGTTGTATCATGTAAGAGCTTTCCAAAATGGCCAAGAACATTGCCAAATTCAACCTACACCATGAGATACAACATTGCCAAGTTGCCTTGCTGAAATCTGTCAAGGCAAGGCAGAATTTGCAACTTTGGTCGATTTGCCAAAATCAGCCAAATTCAATTACTCCTATCCACTTGGACACCTCAGAGGATTGAATCTAAAGGGGACAATCACTGAGCCAAGCCTCCAAAGTCCATGGAACAAGAAATAGCATGTTGAACCTAGAATGGCCAAAATAGGGACAAGACTTCAAATTTGGAATGAGGCATTCAATGGAACCATCAAGGTGGCATGGACTGAGCCATTCTCATCTGAAATCAGTCAAGACTTATCCAAGACCAAGGGGACCAAAGCTCTGTGCCCTAACCTCTAGTCAATGGCTAGAGGAGACTTGGATTTTCATTTGCCAACATTGGCCAAACCTACTTACCAGCTGCCATGCACTATTCCTTGCAAAAGAAAACTTGCTCTACTATAAATAGAGCTCAATTGTGATCAGTTTGAGTACACCAAAGCCATCTAACAGATGCTTTCCTCAAAATCTCTTTCTCTTGGCAAAAATGCCTTTCTTAGCAAGGTAGCTATCGGGTTTTGAGTTTGAGAGCAATTCCAATCAAACCAATCACTCACACACCTCACATACATCACATATGAGCTGATCAAACACTTAGATTACTTCTGAAACATCAATTTCACAAAATCACCAGCTGGTTGCTCAAGGTTTTAACCAAAGTGCAGCTGAGGTACCACAAAATGATCCAGCCAATTTCAATCAAGTCCAACCATCCAAACACAATCCATAGGGTGTAGGGAAGCTGTTCAGATCATCACCACTCATCTGTAACACCTCCAAATCAAAAATCACTTTGAACTTGCTGTCACGGCCTAGAGGTCAATACTTAATTTTTGAAGCATTAATCCAAGATCACAATTTGTTTTCCATGTGTTAAACAATTTTTGATCATTTTAATTGAATTTTTATTCAATTAAATACATTTTGAAAACAAATTAGGATTTTGGATTAATTCAACCCTCATAAATCATTTTCAAAACACTTTGGGCCTCTTTAGAGAGTGTAAGACCCATCCCCCCTTGTACAAAAACTTTTTGGGCCTCACTCATTGTATAAGTCCCTCTGTACGAGTAAACGGCGCGATCGTCGCCCGTTTAAAAATAAAAATCATCTGGGCCTCTCCTTGAGCTATAAGACCCATTCAAAACACTTTGGGCCTCTATTAGAGTGTAAGACCTGTAATACCCCAAATTTTGACCACTTAGATTTCCCATCATTGTGAAAATCATCATCACAATATGGATGTACCTTTATGCTTCATTAGTCTCCCCAAAGATGGGTGAGCATCCACTACAATCAAAATTAGGGTTTCAAGCCCTCTCTGAGTGCTTAGACAAAGGATCAATCAAGAAATGACATGATCTTCAACTTTTCTAATCTCTTAAACATCCACAATGGATCAAAAAGGACTCCCACTTCAAGGATTAAGCACAAGGCTGCTCCCTTCTAGGTGGATCAAGTCTCAAGATCGACAGTGTCACCAAATTAGGGTTTTGGTCGACCAGGGCCTCCAGATGGAAATTTTCATCTGGGCACAAGGCAATGATCCAAAACATAACCTAATATACTTCATGGAACCTCATGAACCCATGCATCAAGTCAATTTTGCCTCAGGGGATGCATTCATCAAAAATCAGGAATTAGGGTTTCTTGACCTAATTCACCCCTAAGTTGACGTTTGGGACAAACCATGAGCCAAGACCTCAAGATATGATTTGAGGGTCTCTAATATACCATATTGATCCATTTGGAACAATGGATTGATCCAAGAAGTTTGAGCAACAAGTCTCAATTTCATCTGCACCACAATTAGGGTTTTAAGGGAAAAGTCAACTGTAACTTTGACTTTTGACCAGGACATGCTCCCAAACCCTAATAAATGATTGAATATACCCTATGACACCCATGGAACATGTCCATCAAGTTTGATTTAGGTCAAGGACATGATTTCCTGAAGAATTGCACAGTTTGGAATTCATCTGATAAAAAGTCAACTGTGCACAAAAGTCAACTTTGACTTTTTGAGATTTTTCACCAAAATGGATTTTTAACCCTAAAATGATGTTAATGTATGATTTGAATCATCATTCATCAAGAAAAATCAAGAAAAGTGAGATAACTTGTAAAAGGGGTAACCATAAAACTTAGAAAATTTTCTAAGTTAAAAATAAAGTGGCAAAGGTACCAACTTTGGAGGACCATAACTCCTAAACCACAAGGCCATTTTTTCTCATCCAAAGATGGATTTGTAGCCCTCATTATCACCTACAAAAACTTCAACTACAAGTTATTCCAATTCATTAAGGATTTTGAGTTATGGAGTGATCAAAGTGGCTGAAAAGTGAAAATGTCACTTTTTCCAACACTTAGTGAAATTTTCACTAAGTCAGATTCTGCCTCACTTTTTGCCAAATGTATGGGGATTTTTCACTTGGAATCAAAAGAGATCAAAACCAAACTTGTTCAAACAGTTGTTGTATCATGTAAGAGCTTTCCAAAATGGCCAAGAACATTGCCAAATTCAACCTACACCATGAGATACAACATTGCCAAGTTGCCTTGCTGAAATCTGTCAAGGCAAGGCAGAATTTGCAACTTTGGTCGATTTGCCAAAATCAGCCAAATTCAATTACTCCTATCCACTTGGACACCTCAGAGGATTGAATCTAAAGGGGACAATCACTGAGCCAAGCCTCCAAAGTCCATGGAACAAGAAATAGCATGTTGAACCTAGAATGGCCAAAATAGGGACAAGACTTCAAATTTGGAATGAGGCATTCAATGGAACCATCAAGGTGGCATGGACTGAGCCATTCTCATCTGAAATCAGTCAAGACTTATCCAAGACCAAGGGGACCAAAGCTCTGTGCCCTAACCTCTAGTCAATGGCTAGAGGAGACTTGGATTTTCATTTGCCAACATTGGCCAAACCTACTTACCAGCTGCCATGCACTATTCCTTGCAAAAGAAAACTTGCTCTACTATAAATAGAGCTCAATTGTGATCAGTTTGAGTACACCAAAGCCATCTAACAGATGCTTTCCTCAAAATCTCTTTCTCTTGGCAAAAATGCCTTTCTTAGCAAGGTAGCTATCGGGTTTTGAGTTTGAGAGCAATTCCAATCAAACCAATCACTCACACACCTCACATACATCACATATGAGCTGATCAAACACTTAGATTACTTCTGAAACATCAATTTCACAAAATCACCAGCTGGTTGCTCAAGGTTTTAACCAAAGTGCAGCTGAGGTACCACAAAATGATCCAGCCAATTTCAATCAAGTCCAACCATCCAAACACAATCCATAGGGTGTAGGGAAGCTGTTCAGATCATCACCACTCATCTGTAACACCTCCAAATCAAAAATCACTTTGAACTTGCTGTCACGGCCTAGAGGTCAATACTTAATTTTTGAAGCATTAATCCAAGATCACAATTTGTTTTCCATGTGTTAAACAATTTTTGATCATTTTAATTGAATTTTTATTCAATTAAATACATTTTGAAAACAAATTAGGATTTTGGATTAATTCAACCCTCATAAATCATTTTCAAAACACTTTGGGCCTCTTTAGAGAGTGTAAGACCCATCCCCCCTTGTACAAAAACTTTTTGGGCCTCACTCATTGTATAAGTCCCTCTGTACGAGTAAACGGCGCGATCGTCGCCCGTTTAAAAATAAAAATCATCTGGGCCTCTCCTTGAGCTATAAGACCCATTCAAAACACTTTGGGCCTCTATTAGAGTGTAAGACCTGTAATACCCCAAATTTTGACCACTTAGATTTCCCATCATTGTGAAAATCATCATCACAATATGGATGTACCTTTATGCTTCATTAGTCTCCCCAAAGATGGGTGAGCATCCACTACAATCAAAATTAGGGTTTCAAGCCCTCTCTGAGTGCTTAGACAAAGGATCAATCAAGAAATGACATGATCTTCAACTTTTCTAATCTCTTAAACATCCACAATGGATCAAAAAGGACTCCCACTTCAAGGATTAAGCACAAGGCTGCTCCCTTCTAGGTGGATCAAGTCTCAAGATCGACAGTGTCACCAAATTAGGGTTTTGGTCGACCAGGGCCTCCAGATGGAAATTTTCATCTGGGCACAAGGCAATGATCCAAAACATAACCTAATATACTTCATGGAACCTCATGAACCCATGCATCAAGTCAATTTTGCCTCAGGGGATGCATTCATCAAAAATCAGGAATTAGGGTTTCTTGACCTAATTCACCCCTAAGTTGACGTTTGGGACAAACCATGAGCCAAGACCTCAAGATATGATTTGAGGGTCTCTAATATACCATATTGATCCATTTGGAACAATGGATTGATCCAAGAAGTTTGAGCAACAAGTCTCAATTTCATCTGCACCACAATTAGGGTTTTAAGGGAAAAGTCAACTGTAACTTTGACTTTTGACCAGGACATGCTCCCAAACCCTAATAAATGATTGAATATACCCTATGACACCCATGGAACATGTCCATCAAGTTTGATTTAGGTCAAGGACATGATTTCCTGAAGAATTGCACAGTTTGGAATTCATCTGATAAAAAGTCAACTGTGCACAAAAGTCAACTTTGACTTTTTGAGATTTTTCACCAAAATGGATTTTTAACCCTAAAATGATGTTAATGTATGATTTGAATCATCATTCATCAAGAAAAATCAAGAAAAGTGAGATAACTTGTAAAAGGGGTAACCATAAAACTTAGAAATTTTTCTAAGTTAAAAATAAAGTGGCAAAGGTACCAACTTTGGAGGACCATAACTCCTAAACCACAAGGCCATTTTTTCTCATCCAAAGATGGATTTGTAGCCCTCATTATCACCTACAAAAACTTCAACTACAAGTTATTCCAATTCATTAAGGATTTTGAGTTATGGAGTGATCAAAGTGGCTGAAAAGTGAAAATGTCACTTTTTCCAACACTTAGTGAAATTTTCACTAAGTCAGATTCTGCCTCACTTTTTGCCAAATGTATGGGGATTTTTCACTTGGAATCAAAAGAGATCAAAACCAAACTTGTTCAAACAGTTGTTGTATCATGTAAGAGCTTTCCAAAATGGCCAAGAACATTGCCAAATTCAACCTACACCATGAGATACAACATTGCCAAGTTGCCTTGCTGAAATCTGTCAAGGCAAGGCAGAATTTGCAACTTTGGTCGATTTGCCAAAATCAGCCAAATTCAATTGCTCCTATCCACTTGGACACCTCAGAGGATTGAATCTAAAGGGGACAATCACTGAGCCAAGCCTCCAAAGTCCATGGAACAAGAAATAGCATGTTGAACCTAGAATGGCCAAAATAGGGACAAGACTTCAAATTTGGAATGAGGCATTCAATGGAACCATCAAGGTGGCATGGACTGAGCCATTCTCATCTGAAATCAGTCAAGACTTATCCAAGACCAAGGGGACCAAAGCTCTGTGCCCTAACCTCTAGTCAATGGCTAGAGGAGACTTGGATTTTCATTTGCCAACATTGGCCAAACCTACTTACCAGCTGCCATGCACTATTCCTTGCAAAAGAAAACTTGCTCTACTATAAATAGAGCTCAATTGTGATCAGTTTGAGTACACCAAAGCCATCTAACAGATGCTTTCCTCAAAATCTCTTTCTCTTGGCAAAAATGCCTTTCTTAGCAAGGTAGCTATCGGGTTTTGAGTTTGAGAGCAATTCCAATCAAACCAATCACTCACACACCTCACATACATCACATATGAGCTGATCAAACACTTAGATTACTTCTGAAACATCAATTTCACAAAATCACCAGCTGGTTGCTCAAGGTTTTAACCAAAGTGCAGCTGAGGTACCACAAAATGATCCAGCCAATTTCAATCAAGTCCAACCATCCAAACACAATCCATAGGGTGTAGGGAAGCTGTTCAGATCATCACCACTCATCTGTAACACCTCCAAATCAAAAATCACTTTGAACTTGCTGTCACGGCCTAGAGGTCAATACTTAATTTTTGAAGCATTAATCCAAGATCACAATTTGTTTTCCATGTGTTAAACAATTTTTGATCATTTTAATTGAATTTTTATTCAATTAAATACATTTTGAAAACAACTTAGGATTTTGGATTAATTCAACCCTCATAAATCATTTTCAAAACACTTTGGGCCTCTTGAGAGAGTGTAAGACCCATCCCCCCTTGTACAAAAACTTTTTGGGCCTCACTCATTGTATAAGTCCCTCTGTACGAGTAAACGGCGCGATCATCGCCCGTTTAAAAATAAAAATCATCTGGGCCTCTCCTTGAGCTATAAGACCCATTCAAAACACTTTGGGCCTCTATTAGAGTGTAAGACCTGTAATACCCCAAATTTTGACCACTTAGATTTCCCATCATTGTGAAAATCATCATCACAATATGGATGTACCTTTATGCTTCATTAGTCTCCCCAAAGATGGGTGAGCATCCACTACAATCAAAATTAGGGTTTCAAGCCCTCTCTGAGTGCTTAGACAAAGGATCAATCAAGAAATGACATGATCTTCAACTTTTCTAATCTCTTAAACATCCACAATGGATCAAAAAGGACTCCCACTTCAAGGATTAAGCACAAGGCTGCTCCCTTCTAGGTGGATCAAGTCTCAAGATCGACAGTGTCACCAAATTAGGGTTTTGGTCGACCAGGGCCTCCAGATGGAAATTTTCATCTGGGCACAAGGCAATGATCCAAAACATAACCTAATATACTTCATGGAACCTCATGAACCCATGCATCAAGTCAATTTTGCCTCAGGGGATGCATTCATCAAAAATCAGGAATTAGGGTTTCTTGACCTAATTCACCCCTAAGTTGACGTTTGGGACAAACCATGAGCCAAGACCTCAAGATATGATTTGAGGGTCTCTAATATACCATATTGATCCATTTGGAACAATGGATTGATCCAAGAAGTTTGAGCAACAAGTCTCAATTTCATCTGCACCACAATTAGGGTTTTAAGGGAAAAGTCAACTGTAACTTTGACTTTTGACCAGGACATGCTCCCAAACCCTAATAAATGATTGAATATACCCTATGACACCCATGGAACATGTCCATCAAGTTTGATTTAGGTCAAGGACATGATTTCCTGAAGAATTGCACAGTTTGGAATTCATCTGATAAAAAGTCAACTGTGCACAAAAGTCAACTTTGACTTTTTGAGATTTTTCACCAAAATGGATTTTTAACCCTAAAATGATGTTAATGTATGATTTGAATCATCATTCATCAAGAAAAATCAAGAAAAGTGAGATAACTTGTAAAAGGGGTAACCATAAAACTTAGAAATTTTTCTAAGTTAAAAATAAAGTGGCAAAGGTACCAACTTTGGAGGACCATAACTCCTAAACCACAAGGCCATTTTTTCTCATCCAAAGATGGATTTGTAGCCCTCATTATCACCTACAAAAACTTCAACTACAAGTTATTCCAATTCATTAAGGATTTTGAGTTATGGAGTGATCAAAGTGGCTGAAAAGTGAAAATGTCACTTTTTCCAACACTTAGTGAAATTTTCACTAAGTCAGATTCTGCCTCACTTTTTGCCAAATGTATGGGGATTTTTCACTTGGAATCAAAAGAGATCAAAACCAAACTTGTTCAAACAGTTGTTGTATCATGTAAGAGCTTTCCAAAATGGCCAAGAACATTGCCAAATTCAACCTACACCATGAGATACAACATTGCCAAGTTGCCTTGCTGAAATCTGTCAAGGCAAGGCAGAATTTGCAACTTTGGTCGATTTGCCAAAATCAGCCAAATTCAATTGCTCCTATCCACTTGGACACCTCAGAGGATTGAATCTAAAGGGGACAATCACTGAGCCAAGCCTCCAAAGTCCATGGAACAAGAAATAGCATGTTGAACCTAGAATGGCCAAAATAGGGACAAGACTTCAAATTTGGAATGAGGCATTCAATGGAACCATCAAGGTGGCATGGACTGAGCCATTCTCATCTGAAATCAGTCAAGACTTATCCAAGACCAAGGGGACCAAAGCTCTGTGCCCTAACCTCTAGTCAATGGCTAGAGGAGACTTGGATTTTCATTTGCCAACATTGGCCAAACCTACTTACCAGCTGCCATGCACTATTCCTTGCAAAAGAAAACTTGCTCTACTATAAATAGAGCTCAATTGTGATCAGTTTGAGTACACCAAAGCCATCTAACAGATGCTTTCCTCAAAATCTCTTTCTCTTGGCAAAAATGCCTTTCTTAGCAAGGTAGCTATCGGGTTTTGAGTTTGAGAGCAATTCCAATCAAACCAATCACTCACACACCTCACATACATCACATATGAGCTGATCAAACACTTAGATTACTTCTGAAACATCAATTTCACAAAATCACCAGCTGGTTGCTCAAGGTTTTAACCAAAGTGCAGCTGAGGTACCACAAAATGATCCAGCCAATTTCAATCAAGTCCAACCATCCAAACACAATCCATAGGGTGTAGGGAAGCTGTTCAGATCATCACCACTCATCTGTAACACCTCCAAATCAAAAATCACTTTGAACTTGCAGTCACGGCCTAGAGGTCAATACTTAATTTTTGAAGCATTAATCCAAGATCACAATTTGTTTTCCATGTGTTAAACAATTTTTGATCATTTTAATTGAATTTTTATTCAATTAAATACATTTTGAAAACAAATTAGGATTTTGGATTAATTCAACCCTCATAAATCATTTTCAAAACACTTTGGGGCTCTTTAGAGAGTGTAAGACCCATCCCCCCTTGTACAAAAACTTTTTGGGCCTCACTCATTGTATAAGTCCCTCTGTACGAGTAAACGGCGCGATCGTCGCCCGTTTAAAAATAAAAATCATCTGGGCCTCTCCTTGAGCTATAAGACCCATTCAAAACACTTTGGGCCTCTATTAGAGTGTAAGACCTGTAATACCCCAAATTTTGACCACTTAGATTTCCCATCATTGTGAAAATCATCATCACAATATGGATGTACCTTTATGCTTCATTAGTCTCCCCAAAGATGGGTGAGCATCCACTACAATCAAAATTAGGGTTTCAAGCCCTCTCTGAGTGCTTAGACAAAGGATCAATCAAGAAATGACATGATCTTCAACTTTTCTAATCTCTTAAACATCCACAATGGATCAAAAATGACTCCCACTTCAAGGATTAAGCACAAGGCTGCTCCCTTCTAGGTGGATCAAGTCTCAAGATCGACAGTGTCACCAAATTAGGGTTTTGGTCGACCAGGGCCTCCAGATGGAAATTTTCATCTGGGCACAAGGCAATGATCCAAAACATAACCTAATATACTTCATGGAACCTCATGAACCCATGCATCAAGTCAATTTTGCCTCAGGGGATGCATTCATCAAAAATCAGGAATTAGGGTTTCTTGACCTAATTCACCCCTAAGTTGACGTTTGGGACAAACCATGAGCCAAGACCTCAAGATATGATTTGAGGGTCTCTAATATACCATATTGATCCATTTGGAACAATGGATTGATCCAAGAAGTTTGAGCAACAAGTCTCAATTTCATCTGCACCACAATTAGGGTTTTAAGGGAAAAGTCAACTGTAACTTTGACTTTTGACCAGGACATGCTCCCAAACCCTAATAAATGATTGAATATACCCTATGACACCCATGGAACATGTCCATCAAGTTTGATTTAGGTCAAGGACATGATTTCCTGAAGAATTGCACAGTTTGGAATTCATCTGATAAAAAGTCAACTGTGCACAAAAGTCAACTTTGACTTTTTGAGATTTTTCACCAAAATGGATTTTTAACCCTAAAATGATGTTAATGTATGATTTGAATCATCATTCATCAAGAAAAATCAAGAAAAGTGAGATAACTTGTAAAAGGGGTAACCATAAAACTTAGAAAATTTTCTAAGTTAAAAATAAAGTGGCAAAGGTACCAACTTTGGAGGACCATAACTCCTAAACCACAAGGCCATTTTTTCTCATCCAAAGATGGATTTGTAGCCCTCATTATCACCTACAAAAACTTCAACTACAAGTTATTCCAATTCATTAAGGATTTTGAGTTATGGAGTGATCAAAGTGGCTGAAAAGTGAAAATGTCACTTTTTCCAACACTTAGTGAAATTTTCACTAAGTCAGATTCTGCCTCACTTTTTGCCAAATGTATGGGGATTTTTCACTTGGAATCAAAAGAGATCAAAACCAAACTTGTTCAAACAGTTGTTGTATCATGTAAGAGCTTTCCAAAATGGCCAAGAACATTGCCAAATTCAACCTACACCATGAGATACAACATTGCCAAGTTGCCTTGCTGAAATCTGTCAAGGCAAGGCAGAATTTGCAACTTTGGTCGATTTGCCAAAATCAGCCAAATTCAATTGCTCCTATCCACTTGGACACCTCAGAGGATTGAATCTAAAGGGGACAATCACTGAGCCAAGCCTCCAAAGTCCATGGAACAAGAAATAGCATGTTGAACCTAGAATGGCCAAAATAGGGACAAGACTTCAAATTTGGAATGAGGCATTCAATGGAACCATCAAGGTGGCATGGACTGAGCCATTCTCATCTGAAATCAGTCAAGACTTATCCAAGACCAAGGGGACCAAAGCTCTGTGCCCTAACCTCTAGTCAATGGCTAGAGGAGACTTGGATTTTCATTTGCCAACATTGGCCAAACCTACTTACCAGCTGCCATGCACTATTCCTTGCAAAAGAAAACTTGCTCTACTATAAATAGAGCTCAATTGTGATCAGTTTGAGTACACCAAAGCCATCTAACAGATGCTTTCCTAAAATCTCTTTCTCTTGGCAAAAATGCCTTTCTTAGCAAGGTAGCTATCGGGTTTTGAGTTTGAGAGCAATTCCAATCAAACCAATCACTCACACACCTCACATACATCACATATGAGCTGATCAAACACTTAGATTACTTCTGAAACATCAATTTCACAAAATCACCAGCTGGTTGCTCAAGGTTTTAACCAAAGTGCAGCTGAGGTACCACAAAATGATCCAGCCAATTTCAATCAAGTCCAACCATCCAAACACAATCCATAGGGTGTAGGGAGGCTGTTCAGATCATCACCACTCATCTGTAACACCTCCAAATCAAAAATCACTTTGAACTTGCTGTCACGGCCTAGAGGCCAATACTTAATTTTTGAAGCATTAATCCAAGATCACAATTTGTTTTCCATGTGTTAAACAATTTTTGATCATTTTAATTGAATTTTTATTCAATTAAATACATTTTGAAAACAAATTAGGATTTTGGATTAATTCAACCCTCATAAATCATTTTCAAAACACTTTGGGGCTCTTTAGAGAGTGTAAGACCCATCCCCCCTTGTACAAAAATTTTTTGGGCCTCACTCATTGTATAAGTCCCTCTGTACGAGTAAACGGCGCGATCGTCGCCCGTTTAAAAATAAAAATCATCTGGGCCTCTCCTTGAGCTATAAGACCCATTCAAAACACTTTGGGCCTCTATTAGAGTGTAAGACCTGTAATACCCCAAATTTTGACCACTTAGATTTCCCATCATTGTGAAAATCATCATCACAATATGGATGTACCTTTATGCTTCATTAGTCTCCCCAAAGATGGGTGAGCATCCACTACAATCAAAATTAGGGTTTCAAGCCCTCTCTGAGTGCTTAGACAAAGGATCAATCAAGAAATGACATGATCTTCAACTTTTCTAATCTCTTAAACATCCACAATGGATCAAAAAGGACTCCCACTTCAAGGATTAAGCACAAGGCTGCTCCCTTCTAGGTGGATCAAGTCTCAAGATCGACAGTGTCACCAAATTAGGGTTTTGGTCGACCAGGGCCTCCAGATGGAAATTTTCATCTGGGCACAAGGCAATGATCCAAAACATAACCTAATATACTTCATGGAACCTCATGAACCCATGCATCAAGTCAATTTTGCCTCAGGGGATGCATTCATCAAAAATCAGGAATTAGGGTTTCTTGACCTAATTCACCCCTAAGTTGACGTTTGGGACAAACCATGAGCCAAGACCTCAAGATATGATTTGAGGGTCTCTAATATACCATATTGATCCATTTGGAACAATGGATTGATCCAAGAAGTTTGAGCAACAAGTCTCAATTTCATCTGCACCACAATTAGGGTTTTAAGGGAAAAGTCAACTGTAACTTTGACTTTTGACCAGGACATGCTCCCAAACCCTAATAAATGATTGAATATACCCTATGACACCCATGGAACATGTCCATCAAGTTTGATTTAGGTCAAGGACATGATTTCCTGAAGAATTGCACAGTTTGGAATTCATCTGATAAAAAGTCAACTGTGCACAAAAGTCAACTTTGACTTTTTGAGATTTTTCACCAAAATGGATTTTTAACCCTAAAATGATGTTAATGTATGATTTGAATCATCATTCATCAAGAAAAATCAAGAAAAGTGAGATAACTTGTAAAAGGGGTAACCATAAAACTTAGAAATTTTTCTAAGTTAAAAATAAAGTGGCAAAGGTACCAACTTTGGAGGACCATAACTCCTAAACCACAAGGCCATTTTTTCTCATCCAAAGATGGATTTGTAGCCCTCATTATCACCTACAAAAACTTCAACTACAAGTTATTCCAATTCATTAAGGATTTTGAGTTATGGAGTGATCAAAGTGGCTGAAAAGTGAAAATGTCACTTTTTCCAACACTTAGTGAAATTTTCACTAAGTCAGATTCTGCCTCACTTTTTGCCAAATGTATGGGGATTTTTCACTTGGAATCAAAAGAGATCAAAACCAAACTTGTTCAAACAGTTGTTGTATCATGTAAGAGCTTTCCAAAATGGCCAAGAACATTGCCAAATTCAACCTACACCATGAGATACAACATTGCCAAGTTGCCTTGCTGAAATCTGTCAAGGCAAGGCAGAATTTGCAACTTTGGTCGATTTGCCAAAATCAGCCAAATTCAATTGCTCCTATCCACTTGGACACCTCAGAGGATTGAATCTAAAGGGGACAATCACTGAGCCAAGCCTCCAAAGTCCATGGAACAAGAAATAGCATGTTGAACCTAGAATGGCCAAAATAGGGACAAGACTTCAAATTTGGAATGAGGCATTCAATGGAACCATCAAGGTGGCATGGACTGAGCCATTCTCATCTGAAATCAGTCAAGACTTATCCAAGACCAAGGGGACCAAAGCTCTGTGCCCTAACCTCTAGTCAATGGCTAGAGGAGACTTGGATTTTCATTTGCCAACATTGGCCAAACCTACTTACCAGCTGCCATGCACTATTCCTTGCAAAAGAAAACTTGCTCTACTATAAATAGAGCTCAATTGTGATCAGTTTGAGTACACCAAAGCCATCTAACAGATGCTTTCCTCAAAATCTCTTTCTCTTGGCAAAAATGCCTTTCTTAGCAAGGTAGCTATCGGGTTTTGAGTTTGAGAGCAATTCCAATCAAACCAATCACTCACACACCTCACATACATCACATATGAGCTGATCAAACACTTAGATTACTTCTGAAACATCAATTTCACAAAATCACCAGCTGGTTGCTCAAGGTTTTAACCAAAGTGCAGCTGAGGTACCACAAAATGATCCAGCCAATTTCAATCAAGTCCAACCATCCAAACACAATCCATAGGGTGTAGGGAAGCTGTTCAGATCATCACCACTCATCTGTAACACCTCCAAATCAAAAATCACTTTGAACTTGCTGTCACGGCCTAGAGGTCAATACTTAATTTTTGAAGCATTAATCCAAGATCACAATTTTTTTTCCATGTGTTAAACAATTTTTGATCATTTTAATTGAATTTTTATTCAATTAAATACATTTTGAAAACAAATTAGGATTTTGGATTAATTCAACCCTCATAAATCATTTTCAAAACACTTTGGGCCTCTTGAGAGAGTGTAAGACCCATCCCCCCTTGTACAAAAACTTTTTGGGCCTCACTCATTGTATAAGTCCCTCTGTACGAGTAAACGGCGCGATCGTCGCCCGTTTAAAAATAAAAATCATCTGGGCCTCTCCTTGAGCTATAAGACCCATTCAAAACACTTTGGGCCTCTATTAGAGTGTAAGACCTGTAATACCCCAAATTTTGACCACTTAGATTTCCCATCATTGTGAAAATCATCATCACAATATGGATGTACCTTTATGCTTCATTAGTCTCCCCAAAGATGGGTGAGCATCCACTACAATCAAAATTAGGGTTTCAAGCCCTCTCTGAGTGCTTAGACAAAGGATCAATCAAGAAATGACATGATCTTCAACTTTTCTAATCTCTTAAACATCCACAATGGATCAAAAAGGACTCCCACTTCAAGGATTAAGCACAAGGCTGCTCCCTTCTAGGTGGATCAAGTCTCAAGATCGACAGTGTCACCAAATTAGGGTTTTGGTCGACCAGGGCCTCCAGATGGAAATTTTCATCTGGGCACAAGGCAATGATCCAAAACATAACCTAATATACTTCATGGAACCTCATGAACCCATGCATCAAGTCAATTTTGCCTCAGGGGATGCATTCATAAAAAATCAGGAATTAGGGTTTCTTGACCTAATTCACCCCTAAGTTGACTTTTGGGACAAACCATGAGCCAAGACCTCAAGAGATGATTTGAGGGTCTCTAATATACCATATTGATCCATTTGGAACAATGGATTGATCCAAGAAGTTTGAGCAACAAGTCTCAATTTCATCTGCACCACAATTAGGGTTTTAAGGGAAAAGTCAACTGTAACTTTGACTTTTGACCAGGACATGCTCCCAAACCCTAATACATGATTGAATATACCCTATGACACCCATGGAACATGTCCATCAAGTTTGATTTAGGTCAAGGACATGATTTCCTGAAGAATTGCACAGTTTGGAATTCATCTGATAAAAAGTCAACTGTGCACAAAAGTCAACTTTGACTTTTTGAGATTTTTCACCAAAATGGATTTTTAACCCTAAAATGATGTTAATGTATGATTTGAATCATCATTCATCAAGAAAAATCAAGAAAAGTGAGATAACTTGTAAAAGGGGTAACCATAAAACTTAGAAATTTTTCTAAGTTAAAAATAAAGTGGCAAAGGTACCAACTTTGGAGGACCATAACTCCTAAACCACAAGGCCATTTTTTCTCATCCAAAGATGGATTTGTAGCCCTCATTATCACCTACAAAAACTTCAACTACAAGTTATTCCAATTCATTAAGGATTTTGAGTTATGGAGTGATCAAAGTGGCTGAAAAGTGAAAATGTCACTTTTTCCAACACTTAGTGAAATTTTCACTAAGTCAGATTCTGCCTCACTTTTTGCCAAATGTAGGGGGATTTTTCACTTGGAATCAAAAGAGATCAAAACCAAACTTGTTCAAACAGTTGTTGTATCATGTAAGAGCTTTCCAAAATGGCCAAGAACATTGCCAAATTCAACCTACACCATGAGATACAACATTGCCAAGTTGCCTTGCTGAAATCTGTCAAGGCAAGGCAGAATTTGCAACTTTGGTCGATTTGCCAAAATCAGCCAAATTCAATTGCTCCTATCCACTTGGACACCTCAGAGGATTGAATCTAAAGGGGACAATCACTGAGCCAAGCCTCCAAAGTCCATGGAACAAGAAATAGCATGTTGAACCTAGAATGGCCAAAATAGGGACAAGACTTCAAATTTGGAATGAGGCATTCAATGGAACCATCAAGGTGGCATGGACTGAGCCATTCTCATCTGAAATCAGTCAAGACTTATCCAAGACCAAGGGGACCAAAGCTCTGTGCCCTAACCTCTAGTCAATGGCTAGAGGAGACTTGGATTTTCATTTGCCAACATTGGCCAAACCTACTTACCAGCTGCCATTCACTATTCCTTGCAAAACAAACTTGCGCTACTATAAATAGAGCTCAATTATGATCAGTTTGAGTACACCAAAGCCATCTAACAGATGCTTTCCTCAAAATCTCTTTCTCTTGGCAAAATTGCCTTTCTTAGCAAGGTAGCTATCGGGTTTTGAGTTTGAGAGCAATTCCAATCAAACCAATCACTCACACACCTCACATACATCACATATGAGCTGATCAAACACTTAGATTACTTCTGAAACATCAATTTCACAAAATCACCAGCTGGTTGCTCAAGGTTTTAACCAAAGTGCAGCTGAGGTACCACAAAATGATCCAGCCAATTTCAATCAAGTCCAACCATCCAAACACAATCCATAGGGTGTAGGGAAGCTGTTCAGATCATCACCACTCATCTGTAACACCTCCAAATCAAAAATCACTTTGAACTTGCTGTCACGGCCTAGAGGTCAATACTTAATTTTTGAAGCATTAATCCAAGATCACAATTTTTTTTCCATGTGTTAAACAATTTTTGATCATTTTAATTGAATTTTTATTCAATTAAATACATTTTGAAAACAAATTAGGATTTTGGATTAATTCAACCCTCATAAATCATTTTCAAAACACTTTGGGCCTCTTGAGAGAGTGTAAGACCCATCCCCCCTTGTACAAAAACTTTTTGGGCCTCACTCATTGTATAAGTCCCTCTGTACGAGTAAACGGCGCGATCGTCGCCCGTTTAAAAATAAAAATCATCTGGGCCTCTCCTTGAGCTATAAGACCCATTCAAAACACTTTGGGCCTCTATTAGAGTGTAAGACCTGTAATACCCCAAATTTTGACCACTTAGATTTCCCATCATTGTGAAAATCATCATCACAATATGGATGTACCTTTATGCTTCATTAGTCTCCCCAAAGATGGGTGAGCATCCACTACAATCAAAATTAGGGTTTCAAGCCCTCTCTGAGTGCTTAGACAAAGGATCAATCAAGAAATGACATGATCTTCAACTTTTCTAATCTCTTAAACATCCACAATGGATCAAAATGGACTCCCACTTCAAGGATTTAGCACAAGGCTGCTCCCTTCTAGGTGGATCAAGTCTCAAGATCGACAGTGTCACCAAATTAGGGTTTTGGTCGACCAGGGCCTCCAGATGGAAATTTTCATCTGGGCACAAGGCAATGATCCAAAACATAACCTAATATACTTCATGGAACCTCATGAACCCATGCATCAAGTCAATTTTGCCTCAGGGGATGCATTCATCAAAAATCAGGAATTAGGGTTTCTTGACCTAATTCACCCCTAAGTTGACTTTTGGGACAAACCATGAGCCAAGACCTCAAGAGATGATTTGAGGGTCTCTAATATACCATATTGATCCATTTGGAACAATGGATTGATCCAAGAAGTTTGAGCAACAAGTCTCAATTTCATCTGCACCACAATTAGGGTTTTAAGGGAAAAGTCAACTGTAACTTTGACTTTTGACCAGGACATGCTCCCAAACCCTAATACATGATTGAATATACCCTATTACACCCATGGAACATGTCCATCAAGTTTGATTTAGGTCAAGGACATGATTTCCTGAAGAATTGCACAGTTTGGAATTCATCTGATAAAAAGTCAACTGTGCACAAAAGTCAACTTTGACTTTTTGAGATTTTTCACCAAAATGGATTTTTAACCCTAAAATGATGTTAATGTATGATTTGAATCATCATTCATCAAGAAAAATCAAGAAAAGTGAGATAACTTGTAAAAGGGGTAACCATAAAACTTAGAAATTTTTCTAAGTTAAAAATAAAGTGGCAAAGGTACCAACTTTGGAGGACCATAACTCCTAAACCACAAGGCCATTTTTTCTCATCCAAAGATGGATTTGTAGCCCTCATTATCACCTACAAAAACTTCAACTACAAGTTATTCCAATTCATTAAGGATTTTGAGTTATGGAGTGATCAAAGTGGCTGAAAAGTGAAAATGTCACTTTTTCCAACACTTAGTGAAATTTTCACTAAGTCAGATTCTGCCTCACTTTTTGCCAAATGTAGGGGGATTTTTCACTTGGAATCAAAAGAGATCAAAACCAAACTTGTTCAAACAGTTGTTGTATCATGTAAGAGCTTTCCAAAATGGCCAAGAACATTGCCAAATTCAACCTACACCATGAGATACAACATTGCCAAGTTGCCTTGCTGAAATCTGTCAAGGCAAGGCAGAATTTGCAACTTTGGTCGATTTGCCAAAATCAGCCAAATTCAATTGCTCCTATCCACTTGGACACCTCAGAGGATTGAATCTAAAGGGGACAATCACTGAGCCAAGCCTCCAAAGTCCATGGAACAAGAAATAGCATGTTGAACCTAGAATGGCCAAAATAGGGACAAGACTTCAAATTTGGAATGAGGCATTCAATGGAACCATCAAGGTGGCATGGACTGAGCCATTCTCATCTGAAATCAGTCAAGACTTATCCAAGACCAAGGGGACCAAAGCTCTGTGCCCTAACCTCTAGTCAATGGCTAGAGGAGACTTGGATTTTCATTTGCCAACATTGGCCAAACCTACTTACCAGCTGCCATGCACTATTCCTTGCAAAAGAAAACTTGCTCTACTATAAATAGAGCTCAATTGTGATCAGTTTGAGTACACCAAAGCCATCTAACAGATGCTTTCCTCAAAATCTCTTTCTCTTGGCAAAAATGCCTTTCTTAGCAAGGTAGCTATCGGGTTTTGAGTTTGAGAGCAATTCCAATCAAACCAATCACTCACACACCTCACATACATCACATATGAGCTGATCAAACACTTAGATTACTTCTGAAACATCAATTTCACAAAATCACCAGCTGGTTGCTCAAGGTTTTAACCAAAGTGCAGCTGAGGTACCACAAAATGATCCAGCCAATTTCAATCAAGTCCAACCATCCAAACACAATCCATAGGGTGTAGGGAAGCTATTCAGATCATCACCACTCATCTGTAACACCTCCAAATCAAAAATCACTTTGAACTTGCTGTCACGGCCTAGAGGTCAATACTTAATTTTTGAAGCATTAATCCAAGATCACAATTTGTTTTCCATGTGTTAAACAATTTTTGATCATTTTAATTGAATTTTTATTTAATTAAATACATTTTGAAAACAAATTAGGATTTTGGATTAATTCAACCCTCATAAATCATTTTCAAAACACTTTGGGCCTCTTGAGAGAGTGTAAGACCCATCCCCCCTTGTACAAAAACTTTTTGGGCCTCACTCATTGTATAAGTCCCTCTGTACGAGTAAACGGCGCGATCGTCGCCCGTTTAAAAATAAAAATCATCTGGGCCTCTCCTTGAGCTATAAGACCCATTCAAAACACTTTGGGCCTCTATTAGAGTGTAAGACCTGTAATACCCCAAATTTTGACCACTTAGATTTCCCATCATTGTGAAAATCATCATCACAATATGGATGTACCTTTATGCTTCATTAGTCTCCCCAAAGATGGGTGAGCATCCACTACAATCAAAATTAGGGTTTCAAGCCCTCTCTGAGTGCTTAGACAAAGGATCAATCAAGAAATGACATGATCTTCAACTTTTCTAATCTCTTAAACATCCACAATGGATCAAAAAGGACTCCCACTTCAAGGATTAAGCACAAGGCTGCTCCCTTCTAGGTGGATCAAGTCTCAAGATCGACAGTGTCACCAAATTAGGGTTTTGGTCGACCAGGGCCTCCAGATGGAAATTTTCATCTGGGCACAAGGCAATGATCCAAAACATAACCTAATATACTTCATGGAACCTCATGAACCCATGCATCAAGTCAATTTTGCCTCAGGGGATGCATTCATAAAAAATCAGGAATTAGGGTTTCTTGACCTAATTCACCCCTAAGTTGACTTTTGGGACAAACCATGAGCCAAGACCTCAAGAGATGATTTGAGGGTCTCTAATATACCATATTGATCCATTTGGAACAATGGATTGATCCAAGAAGTTTGAGCAACAAGTCTCAATTTCATCTGCACCACAATTAGGGTTTTAAGGGAAAAGTCAACTGTAACTTTGACTTTTGACCAGGACATGCTCCCAAACCCTAATACATGATTGAATATACCCTATGACACCCATGGAACATGTCCATCAAGTTTGATTTAGGTCAAGGACATGATTTCCTGAAGAATTGCACAGTTTGGAATTCATCTGATAAAAAGTCAACTGTGCACAAAAGTCAACTTTGACTTTTTGAGATTTTTCACCAAAATGGATTTTTAACCCTAAAATGATGTTAATGTATGATTTGAATCATCATTCATCAAGAAAAATCAAGAAAAGTGAGATAACTTGTAAAAGGGGTAACCATAAAACTTAGAAATTTTTCTAAGTTAAAAATAAAGTGGCAAAGGTACCAACTTTGGAGGACCATAACTCCTAAACCACAAGGCCATTTTTTCTCATCCAAAGATGGATTTGTATCCCTCATTATCACCTACAAAAACTTCAACTACAAGTTATTCCAATTCATTAAGGATTTTGAGTTATGGAGTGATCAAATTGGCTGAAAAGTGAAAATGTCACTTTTTCCAACACTTAGTGAAATTTTCACTAAGTCAGATTCTGCCTCACTTTTTGCCAAATGTAGGGGGATTTTTCACTTGGAATCAAAAGAGATCAAAACCAAACTTGTTCAAACAGTTGTTGTATCATGTAAGAGCTTTCCAAAATGGCCAAGAACATTGCCAAATTCAACCTACACCATGAGATACAACATTGCCAAGTTGCCTTGCTGAAATCTGTCAAGGCAAGGCAGAATTTGCAACTTTGGTCGATTTGCCAAAATCAGCCAAATTCAATTGCTCCTATCCACTTGGACACCTCAGAGGATTGAATCTAAAGGGGACAATCACTGAGCCAAGCCTCCAAAGTCCATGGAACAAGAAATAGCATGTTGAACCTAGAATGGCCAAAATAGGGACAAGACTTCAAATTTGGAATGAGGCATTCAATGGAACCATCAAGGTGGCATGGACTGAGCCATTCTCATCTGAAATCAGTCAAGACTTATCCAAGACCAAGGGGACCAAAGCTCTGTGCCCTAACCTCTAGTCAATGGCTAGAGGAGACTTGGATTTTCATTTGCCAACATTGGCCAAACCTACTTACCAGCTGCCATTCACTATTCCTTGCAAAACAAACTTGCGCTACTATAAATAGAGCTCAATTATGATCAGTTTGAGTACACCAAAGCCATCTAACAGATGCTTTCCTCAAAATCTCTTTCTCTTGGCAAAAATGCCTTTCTTAGCAAGGTAGCTATCGGGTTTTGAGTTTGAGAGCAATTCCAATCAAACCAATCACTCACACACCTCACATACATCACATATGAGCTGATCAAACACTTAGATTACTTCTGAAACATCAATTTCACAAAATCACCAGCTGGTTGCTCAAGGTTTTAACCAAAGTGCAGCTGAGGTACCACAAAATGATCCAGCCAATTTCAATCAAGTCCAACCATCCAAACACAATCCATAGGGTGTAGGGAAGCTGTTCAGATCATCACCACTCATCTGTAACACCTCCAAATCAAAAATCACTTTGAACTTGCTGTCACGGCCTAGAGGTCAATACTTAATTTTTGAAGCATTAATCCAAGATCACAATTTGTTTTCCATGTGTTAAACAATTTTTGATCATTTTAATTGAATTTTTATTCAATTAAATACATTTTGAAAACAAATTAGGATTTTGGATTAATTCAACCCTCATAAATCATTTTCAAAACACTTTGGGCCTCTTGAGAGAGTGTAAGACCCATCCCCCCTTGTACAAAAACTTTTTGGGCCTCACTCATTGTATAAGTCCCTCTGTACGAGTAAACGGCGCGATCGTCGCCCGTTTAAAAATAAAAATCATCTGGGCCTCTCCTTGAGCTATAAGACCCATTCAAAACACTTTGGGCCTCTATTAGAGTGTAAGACCTGTAATACCCCAAATTTTGACCACTTAGATTTCCCATCATTGTGAAAATCATCATCACAATATGGATGTACCTTTATGCTTCATTAGTCTCCCCAAAGATGGGTGAGCATCCACTACAATCAAAATTAGGGTTTCAAGCCCTCTCTGAGTGCTTAGACAAAGGATCAATCAAGAAATGACATGATCTTCAACTTTTCTAATCTCTTAAACATCCACAATGGATCAAAATGGACTCCCACTTCAAGGATTTAGCACAAGGCTGCTCCCTTCTAGGTGGATCAAGTCTCAAGATCGACAGTGTCACCAAATTAGGGTTTTGGTCGACCAGGGCCTCCAGATGGAAATTTTCATCTGGGCACAAGGAAATGATCCAAAACATAACCTAATATACTTCATGGAACCTCATGAACCCATGCATCAAGTCAATTTTGCCTCAGGGGATGCATTCATAAAAAATCAGGAATTAGGGTTTCTTGACCTAATTCACCCCTAAGTTGACTTTTGGGACAAACCATGAGCCAAGACCTCAAGAGATGATTTGAGGGTCTCTAATATACCATATTGATCCATTTGGAACAATGGATTGATCCAAGAAGTTTGAGCAACAAGTCTCAATTTCATCTGCACCACAATTAGGGTTTTAAGGGAAAAGTCAACTGTAACTTTGACTTTTGACCAGGACATGCTCCCAAACCCTAATACATGATTGAATATACCCTATGACACCCATGGAACATGTCCATCAAGTTTGATTTAGGTCAAGGACATGATTTCCTGAAGAATTGCACAGTTTGGAATTCATCTGATAAAAAGTCAACTGTGCACAAAAGTCAACTTTGACTTTTTGAGATTTTTCACCAAAATGGATTTTTAACCCTAAAATGATGTTAATGTATGATTTGAATCATCATTCATCAAGAAAAATCAAGAAAAGTGAGATAACTTGTAAAAGGGGTAACCATAAAACTTAGAAATTTTTCTAAGTTAAAAATAAAGTGGCAAAGGTACCAACTTTGGAGGACCATAACTCCTAAACCACAAGGCCATTTTTTCTCATCCAAAGATGGATTTGTATCCCTCATTATCACCTACAAAAACTTCAACTACAAGTTATTCCAATTCATTAAGGATTTTGAGTTATGGAGTGATCAAATTGGCTGAAAAGTGAAAATGTCACTTTTTCCAACACTTAGTGAAATTTTCACTAAGTCAGATTCTGCCTCACTTTTTGCCAAATGTAGGGGGATTTTTCACTTGGAATCAAAAGAGATCAAAACCAAACTTGTTCAAACAGTTGTTGTATCATGTAAGAGCTTTCCAAAATGGCCAAGAACATTGCCAAATTCAACCTACACCATGAGATACAACATTGCCAAGTTGCCTTGCTGAAATCTGTCAAGGCAAGGCAGAATTTGCAACTTTGGTCGATTTGCCAAAATCAGCCAAATTCAATTGCTCCTATCCACTTGGACACCTCAGAGGATTGAATCTAAAGGGGACAATCACTGAGCCAAGCCTCCAAAGTCCATGGAACAAGAAATAGCATGTTGAACCTAGAATGGCCAAAATAGGGACAAGACTTCAAATTTGGAATGAGGCATTCAATGGAACCATCAAGGTGGCATGGACTGAGCCATTCTCATCTGAAATCAGTCAAGACTTATCCAAGACCAAGGGGACCAAAGCTCTGTGCCCTAACCTCTAGTCAATGGCTAGAGGAGACTTGGATTTTCATTTGCCAACATTGGCCAAACCTACTTACCAGCTGCCATTCACTATTCCTTGCAAAACAAACTTGCGCTACTATAAATAGAGCTCAATTATGATCAGTTTGAGTACACCAAAGCCATCTAACAGATGCTTTCCTCAAAATCTCTTTCTCTTGGCAAAATTGCCTTTCTTAGCAAGGTAGCTATCGGGTTTTGAGTTTGAGAGCAATTCCAATCAAACCAATCACTCACACACCTCACATACATCACATATGAGCTGATCAAACACTTAGATTACTTCTGAAACATCAATTTCACAAAATCACCAGCTGGTTGCTCAAGGTTTTAACCAAAGTGCAGCTGAGGTACCACAAAATGAACCAGCCAATTTCAATCAAGTCCAACCATCCAAACACAATCCATAGGGTGTAGGGAAGCTGTTCAGATCATCACCACTCATCTGTAACACCTCCAAATCAAAAATCACTTTGAACTTGCTGTCACGGCCTAGAGGTCAATACTTAATTTTTGAAGCATTAATCCAAGATCACAATTTGTTTTCCATGTGTTAAACAATTTTTGATCATTTTAATTGAATTTTTATTCAATTAAATACATTTTGAAAACAAATTAGGATTTTGGATTAATTCAACCCTCATAAATCATTTTCAAAACACTTTGGGCCTCTTGAGAGAGTGTAAGACCCATCCCCCCTTGTACAAAAACTTTTTGGGCCTCACTCATTGTATAAGTCCCTCTGTACGAGTAAACGGCGCGATCATCGCCCGTTTAAAAATAAAAATCATCTGGGCCTCTCCTTGAGCTATAAGACCCATTCAAAACACTTTGGGCCTCTATTAGAGTGTAAGACCTGTAATACCCCAAATTTTGACCACTTAGATTTCCCATCATTGTGAAAATCATCATCATAATATGGATGTACCTTTATGCTTCATTAGTCTCCCCAAAGATGGGTGAGCATCCACTACAATCAAAATTAGGGTTTCAAGCCCTCTCTGAGTGCTTAGACAAAGGATCAATCAAGAAATGACATGATCTTCAACTTTTCTAATCTCTTAAACATCCACAATGGATCAAAATGGACTCCCACTTCAAGGATTTAGCACAAGGCTGCTCCCTTCTAGGTGGATCAAGTCTCAAGATCGACAGTGTCACCAAATTAGGGTTTTGGTCGACCAGGGCCTCCAGATGGAAATTTTCATCTGGGCACAAGGCAATGATCCAAAACATAACCTAATATACTTCATGGAACCTCATGAACCCATGCATCAAGTCAATTTTGCCTCAGGGGATGCATTCATCAAAAATCAGGAATTAGGGTTTCTTGACCTAATTCACCCCTAAGTTGACTTTTGGGACAAACCATGAGCCAAGACCTCAAGAGATGATTTGAGGGTCTCTAATATACCATATTGATCCATTTGGAACAATGGATTGATCCAAGAAGTTTGAGCAACAAGTCTCAATTTCATCTGCACCACAATTAGGGTTTTAAGGGAAAAGTCAACTGTAACTTTGACTTTTGACCAGGACATGCTCCCAAACCCTAATACATGATTGAATATACCCTATGACACCCATGGAACATGTCCATCAAGTTTGATTTAGGTCAAGGACATGATTTCCTGAAGAATTGCACAGTTTGGAATTCATCTGATAAAAAGTCAACTGTGCACAAAAGTCAACTTTGACTTTTTGAGATTTTTCACCAAAATGGATTTTTAACCCTAAAATGATGTTAATGTATGATTTGAATCATCATTCATCAAGAAAAATCAAGAAAAGTGAGATAACTTGTAAAAGGGGTAACCATAAAACTTAGAAATTTTTCTAAGTTAAAAATAAAGTGGCAAAGGTACCAACTTTGGAGGACCATAACTCCTAAACCACAAGGCCATTTTTTCTCATCCAAAGATGGATTTGTATCCCTCATTATCACCTACAAAAACTTCAACTACAAGTTATTCCAATTCATTAAGGATTTTGAGTTATGGAGTGATCAAATTGGCTGAAAAGTGAAAATGTCACTTTTTCCAACACTTAGTGAAATTTTCACTAAGTCAGATTCTGCCTCACTTTTTGCCAAATGTAGGGGGATTTTTCACTTGGAATCAAAAGAGATCAAAACCAAACTTGTTCAAACAGTTGTTGTATCATCTAAGAGCTTTCCAAAATGGCCAAGAACATTGCCAAATTCAACCTACACCATGAGATACAACATTGCCAAGTTGCCTTGCTGAAATCTGTCAAGGCAAGGCAGAATTTGCAACTTTGGTCGATTTGCCAAAATCAGCCAAATTCAATTGCTCCTATCCACTTGGACACCTCAGAGGATTGAATCTAAAGGGGACAATCACTGAGCCAAGCCTCCAAAGTCCATGGAACAAGAAATAGCATGTTGAACCTAGAATGGCCAAAATAGGGACAAGACTTCAAATTTGGAATGAGGCATTCAATGGAACCATCAAGGTGGCATGGACTGAGCCATTCTCATCTGAAATCAGTCAAGACTTATCCAAGACCAAGGGGACCAAAGCTCTGTGCCCTAACCTCTAGTCAATGGCTAGAGGAGACTTGGATTTTCATTTGCCAACATTGGCCAAACCTACTTACCAGCTGCCATGCACTATTCCTTGCAAAACAAACTTGCTCTACTATAAATAGAGCTCAATTGTGATCAGTTTGAGTACACCAAAGCCATATAACAGATGCTTTCCTCAAAATCTCTTTCTCTTGGCAAAAATGCCTTTCTTAGCAAGGTAGCTATCGGGTTTTGAGTTTGAGAGCAATTCCAATCAAACCAATCACTCACACACCTCACATACATCACATATGAGCTGATCAAACACTTAGATTACTTCTGAAACATCAATTTCACAAAATCACCAGCTGGTTGCTCAAGGTTTTAACCAAAGTGCAGCTGAGGTACCACAAAATGATCCAGCCAATTTCAATCAAGTCCAACCATCCAAACACAATCCATAGGGTGTAGGGAAGCTGTTCAGATCATCACCACTCATCTGTAACACCTCCAAATCAAAAATCACTTTGAACTTGCTGTCACGGCCTAGAGGTCAATACTTAATTTTTGAAGCATTAATCCAAGATCACAATTTGTTTTCCATGTGTTAAACAATTTTTGATCATTTTAATTGAATTTTTATTCAATTAAATACATTTTGAAAACAAATTAGGATTTTGGATTAATTCAACCCTCATAAATCATTTTCAAAACACTTTGGGCCTCTTGAGAGAGTGTAAGACCCATCCCCCCTTGTACAAAAACTTTTTGGGCCTCACTCATTGTATAAGTCCCTCTGTACGAGTAAACGGCGCGATCGTCGCCCGTTTAAAAATAAAAATCATCTGGGCCTCTCCTTGAGCTATAAGACCCATTCAAAACACTTTGGGCCTCTATTAGAGTGTAAGACCTGTAATACCCCAAATTTTGACCACTTAGATTTCCCATCATTGTGAAAATCATCATCACAATATGGATGTACCTTTATGCTTCATTAGTCTCCCCAAAGATGGGTGAGCATCCACTACAATCAAAATTAGGGTTTCAAGCCCTCTCTGAGTGCTTAGACAAAGGATCAATCAAGAAATGACATGATCTTCAACTTTTCTAATCTCTTAAACATCCACAATGGATCAAAATGGACTCCCACTTCAAGGATTTAGCACAAGGCTGCTCCCTTCTAGGTGGATCAAGTCTCAAGATCGACAGTGTCACCAAATTAGGGTTTTGGTCGACCAGGGCCTCCAGATGGAAATTTTCATCTGGGCACAAGGCAATGATCCAAAACATAACCTAATATACTTCATGGAACCTCATGAACCCATGCATCAAGTCAATTTTGCCTCAGGGGATGCATTCATCAAAAATCAGGAATTAGGGTTTCTTGACCTAATTCACCCCTAAGTTGACTTTTGGGACAAACCATGAGCCAAGACCTCAAGAGATGATTTGAGGGTCTCTAATATACCATATTGATCCATTTGGAACAATGGATTGATCCAAGAAGTTTGAGCAACAAGTCTCAATTTCATCTGCACCACAATTAGGGTTTTAAGGGAAAAGTCAACTGTAACTTTGACTTTTGACCAGGACATGCTCCCAAACCCTAATACATGATTGAATATACCCTATGACACCCATGGAACATGTCCATCAAGTTTGATTTAGGTCAAGGACATGATTTCCTGAAGAATTGCACAGTTTGGAATTCATCTGATAAAAAGTCAACTGTGCACAAAAGTCAACTTTGACTTTTTGAGATTTTTCACCAAAATGGATTTTTAACCCTAAAATGATGTTAATGTATGATTTGAATCATCATTCATCAAGAAAAATCAAGAAAAGTGAGATAACTTGTAAAAGGGGTAACCATAAAACTTAGAAATTTTTCTAAGTTAAAAATAAAGTGGCAAAGGTACCAACTTTGGAGGACCATAACTCCTAAACCACAAGGCCATTTTTTCTCATCCAAAGATGGATTTGTATCCCTCATTATCACCTACAAAAACTTCAACTACAAGTTATTCCAATTCATTAAGGATTTTGAGTTATGGAGTGATCAAATTGGCTGAAAAGTGAAAATGTCACTTTTTCCAACACTTAGTGAAATTTTCACTAAGTCAGATTCTGCCTCACTTTTTGCCAAATGTAGGGGGATTTTTCACTTGGAATCAAAAGAGATCAAAACCAAACTTGTTCAAACAGTTGTTGTATCATGTAAGAGCTTTCCAAAATGGCCAAGAACATTGCCAAATTCAACCTACACCATGAGATACAACATTGCCAAGTTGCCTTGCTGAAATCTGTCAAGGCAAGGCAGAATTTGCAACTTTGGTCGATTTGCCAAAATCAGCCAAATTCAATTGCTCCTATCCACTTGGACACCTCAGAGGATTGAATCTAAAGGGGACAATCACTGAGCCAAGCCTCCAAAGTCCATGGAACAAGAAATAGCATGTTGAACCTAGAATGGCCAAAATAGGGACAAGACTTCAAATTTGGAATGAGGCATTCAATGGAACCATCAAGGTGGCATGGACTGAGCCATTCTCATCTGAAATCAGTCAAGACTTATCCAAGACCAAGGGGACCAAAGCTCTGTGCCCTAACCTCTAGTCAATGGCTAGAGGAGACTTGGATTTTCATTTGCCAACATTGGCCAAACCTACTTACCAGCTGCCATGCACTATTCCTTGCAAAACAAACTTGCTCTACTATAAATAGAGCTCAATTGTGATCAGTTTGAGTACACCAAAGCCATATAACAGATGCTTTCCTCAAAATCTCTTTCTCTTGGCAAAAATGCCTTTCTTAGCAAGGTAGCTATCGGGTTTTGAGTTTGAGAGCAATTCCAATCAAACCAATCACTCACACACCTCACATACATCACATATGAGCTGATCAAACACTTAGATTACTTCTGAAACATCAATTTCACAAAATCACCAGCTGGTTGCTCAAGGTTTTAACCAAAGTGCAGCTGAGGTACCACAAAATGATCCAGCCAATTTCAATCAAGTCCAACCATCCAAACACAATCCATAGGGTGTAGGGAAGCTGTTCAGATCATCACCACTCATCTGTAACACCTCCAAATCAAAAATCACTTTGAACTTGCTGTCACGGCCTAGAGGTCAATACTTAATTTTTGAAGCATTAATCCAAGATCACAATTTGTTTTCCATGTGTTAAACAATTTTTGATCATTTTAATTGAATTTTTATTCAATTAAATACATTTTGAAAACAAATTAGGATTTTGGATTAATTCAACCCTCATAAATCATTTTCAAAACACTTTGGGCCTCTTGAGAGAGTGTAAGACCCATCCCCCCTTGTACAAAAAATTTTTGGGCCTCACTCATTGTATAAGTCCCTCTGTACGAGTAAACGGCGCGATCATCGCCCGTTTAAAAATAAAAATCATCTGGGCCTCTCCTTGAGCTATAAGACCCATTCAAAACACTTTGGGCCTCTATTAGAGTGTAAGACCTGTAATACCCCAAATTTTGACCACTTAGATTTCCCATCATTGTGAAAATCATCATCACAATATGGATGTACCTTTATGCTTCATTAGTCTCCCCAAAGATGGGTGAGCATCCACTACAATCAAAATTAGGGTTTCAAGCCCTCTCTGAGTGCTTAGACAAAGGATCAATCAAGAAATGACATGATCTTTAACTTTTCTAATCTCTTAAACATCCACAATGGATCAAAATGGACTCCCACTTCAAGGATTTAGCACAAGGCTGCTCCCTTCTAGGTGGATCAAGTCTCAAGATCGACAGTGTCACCAAATTAGGGTTTTGGTCGACCAGGGCCTCCAGATGGAAATTTTCATCTGGGCACAAGGCAATGATCCAAAACATAACCTAATATACTTCATGGAACCTCATGAACCCATGCATCAAGTCAATTTTGCCTCAGGGGATGCATTCATCAAAAATCAGGAATTAGGGTTTCTTGACCTAATTCACCCCTAAGTTGACTTTTGGGACAAACCATGAGCCAAGACCTCAAGAGATGATTTGAGGGTCTCTAATATACCATATTGATCCATTTGGAACAATGGATTGATCCAAGAAGTTTGAGCAACAAGTCTCAATTTCATCTGCACCACAATTAGGGTTTTAAGGGAAAAGTCAACTGTAACTTTGACTTTTGACCAGGACATGCTCCCAAACCCTAATACATGATTGAATATACCCTATTACACCCATGGAACATGTCCATCAAGTTTGATTTAGGTCAAGGACATGATTTCCTGAAGAATTGCACAGTTTGGAATTCATCTGATAAAAAGTCAACTGTGCACAAAAGTCAACTTTGACTTTTTGAGATTTTTCACCAAAATGGATTTTTAACCCTAAAATGATGTTAATGTATGATTTGAATCATCATTCATCAAGAAAAATCAAGAAAAGTGAGATAACTTGTAAAAGGGGTAACCATAAAACTTAGAAATTTTTCTAAGTTAAAAATAAAGTGGCAAAGGTACCAACTTTGGAGGACCATAACTCCTAAACCACAAGGCCATTTTTTCTCATCCAAAGATGGATTTGTAGCCCTCATTATCACCTACAAAAACTTCAACTACAAGTTATTCCAATTCATTAAGGATTTTGAGTTATGGAGTGATCAAAGTGGCTGAAAAGTGAAAATGTCACTTTTTCCAACACTTAGTGAAATTTTCACTAAGTCAGATTCTGCCTCACTTTTTGCCAAATGTAGGGGGATTTTTCACTTGGAATCAAAAGAGATCAAAACCAAACTTGTTCAAACAGTTGTTGTATCATGTAAGAGCTTTCCAAAATGGCCAAGAACATTGCCAAATTCAACCTACACCATGAGATACAACATTGCCAAGTTGCCTTGCTGAAATTTGTCAAGGCAAGGCAGAATTTGCAACTTTGGTCGATTTTCCAAAATCAGCCAAATTCAATTGCTCCTATCCACTTGGACACCTCAGAGGATTGAATCTAAAGGGGACAATCACTGAGCCAAGCCTCCAAAGTCCATGGAACAAGAAATAGCATGTTGAACCTAGAATGGCCAAAATAGGGACAAGACTTCAAATTTGGAATGAGGCATTCAATGGAACCATCAAGGTGGCATGGACTGAGCCATTCTCATCTGAAATCAGTCAAGACTTATCCAAGACCAAGGGGACCAAAGCTTTGTGCCCTAACCTCTAGTCAATGGCTAGAGGAGACTTGGATTTTCATTTGCCAACATTGGCCAAACCTACTTACCAGCTGCCATGCACTATTCCTTGCAAAACAAACTTGCTCTACTATAAATAGAGCTCAATTGTGATTAGTTTGAGTACACCAAAGCCATATAACAGATGCTTTCCTCAAAATCTCTTTCTCTTGGCAAAAATGCCTTTCTTAGCAAGGTAGCTATCGGGTTTTGAGTTTGAGAGCAATTCCAATCAAACCAATCACTCACACACCTCACATACATCACATATGAGCTGATCAAACACTTAGATTACTTCTGAAACATCAATTTCACAAAATCACCAGCTGGTTGCTCAAGGTTTTAACCAAAGTGCAGCTGAGGTACCAGAAAATGATCCAGCCAATTTCAATCAAGTCCAACCATCCAAACACAATCCATAGGGTGTAGGGAAGCTGTTCAGATCATCACCACTCATCTGTAACACCTCCAAATCAAAAATCACTTTGAACTTGCTGTCACGGCCTAGAGGTCAATACTTAATTTTTGAAGCATTAATCCAAGATCACAATTTGTTTTCCATGTGTTAAACAATTTTTGATCATTTTAATTGAATTTTTATTCAATTAAATACATTTTGAAAACAAATTAGGATTTTGGATTAATTCAACCCTCATAAATCATTTTCAAAACACTTTGGGCCTCTTGAGAGAGTGTAAGACCCATCCCCCCTTGTACAAAAACTTTTTGGGCCTCACTCATTGTATAAGTCCCTCTGTACGAGTAAACGGCGCGATCGTCGCCCGTTTAAAAATAAAAATCATCTGGGCCTCTCCTTGAGCTATAAGACCCATTCAAAACACTTTGGGCCTCTATTAGAGTGTAAGACCTGTAATACCCCAAATTTTGACCACTTAGATTTCCCATCATTGTGAAAATCATCATCACAATATGGATGTACCTTTATGCTTCATTAGTCTCCCCAAAGATGGGTGAGCATCCACTACAATCAAAATTAGGGTTTCAAGCCCTCTCTGAGTGCTTAGACAAAGGATCAATCAAGAAATGACATGATCTTCAACTTTTCTAATCTCTTAAACATCCACAATGGATCAAAATGGACTCCCACTTCAAGGATTAAGCACAAGGCTGCTCCCTTCTAGGTGGATCAAGTCTCAAGATCGACAGTGTCACCAAATTAGGGTTTTGGTCGACCAGGGCCTCCAGATGGAAATTTTCATCTGGGCACAAGGCAATGATCCAAAACATAACCTAATATACTTCATGGAACCTCATGAACCCATGCATCAAGTCAATTTTGCCTCAGGGGATGCATTCATAAAAAATCAGGAATTAGGGTTTCTTGACCTAATTCACCCCTAAGTTGACTTTTGGGACAAACCATGAGCCAAGACCTCAAGAGATGATTTGAGGGTCTCTAATATACCATATTGATCCATTTGGAACAATGGATTGATCCAAGAAGTTTGAGCAACAAGTCTCAATTTCATCTGCACCACAATTAGGGTTTTAAGGGAAAAGTCAACTGTAACTTTGACTTTTGACCAGGACATGCTCCCAAACCCTAATACATGATTGAATATACCCTATGACACCCATGGAACATGTCCATCAAGTTTGATTTAGGTCAAGGACATGATTTCCTGAAGAATTGCACAGTTTGGAATTCATCTGATAAAAAGTCAACTGTGCACAAAAGTCAACTTTGACTTTTTGAGATTTTTCACCAAAATGGATTTTTAACCCTAAAATGATGTTAATGTATGATTTGAATCATCATTCATCAAGAAAAATCAAGAAAAGTGAGATAACTTGTAAAAGGGGTAACCATAAAACTTAGAAATTTTTCTAAGTTAAAAATAAAGTGGCAAAGGTACCAACTTTGGAGGACCATAACTCCTAAACCACAAGGCCATTTTTTCTCATCCAAAGATGGATTTGTATCCCTCATTATCACCTACAAAAACTTCAACTACAAGTTATTCCAATTCATTAAGGATTTTGAGTTATGGAGTGATCAAATTGGCTGAAAAGTGAAAATGTCACTTTTTCCAACACTTAGTGAAATTTTCACTAAGTCAGATTCTGCCTCACTTTTTGCCAAATGTAGGGGGATTTTTCACTTGGAATCAAAAGAGATCAAAACCAAACTTGTTCAAACAGTTGTTGTATCATGTAAGAGCTTTCCAAAATGGCCAAGAACATTGCCAAATTCAACCTACACCATGAGATACAACATTGCCAAGTTGCCTTGCTGAAATCTGTCAAGGCAAGGCAGAATTTGCAACTTTGGTCGATTTGCCAAAATCAGCCAAATTCAATTGCTCCTATCCACTTGGACACCTCAGAGGATTGAATCTAAAGGGGACAATCACTGAGCCAAGCCTCCAAAGTCCATGGAACAAGAAATAGCATGTTGAACCTAGAATGGCCAAAATAGGGACAAGACTTCAAATTTGGAATGAGGCATTCAATGGAACCATCAAGGTGGCATGGACTGAGCCATTCTCATCTGAAATCAGTCAAGACTTATCCAAGACCAAGGGGACCAAAGCTCTGTGCCCTAACCTCTAGTCAATGGCTAGAGGAGACTTGGATTTTCATTTGCCAACATTGGCCAAACCTACTTACCAGCTGCCATGCACTATTCCTTGCAAAACAAACTTGCGCTACTATAAATAGAGCTCAATTATGATCAGTTTGAGTACACCAAAGCCATCTAACAGATGCTTTCCTCAAAATCTCTTTCTCTTGGCAAAATTGCCTTTCTTAGCAAGGTAGCTATCGGGTTTTGAGTTTGAGAGCAATTCCAATCAAACCAATCACTCACACACCTCACATACATCACATATGAGCTGATCAAACACTTAGATTACTTCTGAAACATCAATTTCACAAAATCACCAGCTGGTTGCTCAAGGTTTTAACCAAAGTGCAGCTGAGGTACCACAAAATGATCCAGCCAATTTCAATCAAGTCCAACCATCCAAACACAATCCATAGGGTGTAGGGAAGCTGTTCAGATCATCACCACTCATCTGTAACACCTCCAAATCAAAAATCACTTTGAACTTGCTGTCACGGCCTAGAGGTCAATACTTAATTTTTGAAGCATTAATCCAAGATCACAATTTGTTTTCCATGTGTTAAACAATTTTTGATCATTTTAATTGAATTTTTATTCAATTAAATACATTTTGAAAACAAATTAGGATTTTGGATTAATTCAACCCTCATAAATCATTTTCAAAACACTTTGGGCCTCTTGAGAGAGTGTAAGACCCATCCCCCCTTGTACAAAAACTTTTTGGGCCTCACTCATTGTATAAGTCCCTCTGTACGAGTAAACGGCGCGATCATCGCCCGTTTAAAAATAAAAATCATCTGGGCCTCTCCTTGAGCTATAAGACCCATTCAAAACACTTTGGGCCTCTATTAGAGTGTAAGACCTGTAATACCCCAAATTTTGACCACTTAGATTTCCCATCATTGTGAAAATCATCATCACAATATGGATGTACCTTTATGCTTCATTAGTCTCCCCAAAGATGGGTGAGCATCCACTACAATCAAAATTAGGGTTTCAAGCCCTCTCTGAGTGCTTAGACAAAGGATCAATCAAGAAATGACATGATCTTCAACTTTTCTAATCTCTTAAACATCCACAATGGATCAAAATGGACTCCCACTTCAAGGATTAAGCACAAGGCTGCTCCCTTCTAGGTGGATCAAGTCTCAAGATCGACAGTGTCACCAAATTAGGGTTTTGGTCGACCAGGGCCTCCAGATGGAAATTTTCATCTGGGCACAAGGCAATGATCCAAAACATAACCTAATATACTTCATGGAACCTCATGAACCCATGCATCAAGTCAATTTTGCCTCAGGGGATGCATTCATAAAAAATCAGGAATTAGGGTTTCTTGACCTAATTCACCCCTAAGTTGACTTTTGGGACAAACCATGAGCCAAGACCTCAAGAGATGATTTGAGGGTCTCTAATATACCATATTGATCCATTTGGAACAATGGATTGATCCAAGAAGTTTGAGCAACAAGTCTCAATTTCATCTGCACCACAATTAGGGTTTTAAGGGAAAAGTCAACTGTAACTTTGACTTTTGACCAGGACATGCTCCCAAACCCTAATACATGATTGAATATACCCTATGACACCCATGGAACATGTCCATCAAGTTTGATTTAGGTCAAGGACATGATTTCCTGAAGAATTGCACAGTTTGGAATTCATCTGATAAAAAGTCAACTGTGCACAAAAGTCAACTTTGACTTTTTGAGATTTTTCACCAAAATGGATTTTTAACCCTAAAATGATGTTAATGTATGATTTGAATCATCATTCATCAAGAAAAATCAAGAAAAGTGAGATAACTTGTAAAAGGGGTAACCATAAAACTTAGAAATTTTTCTAAGTTAAAAATAAAGTGGCAAAGGTACCAACTTTGGAGGACCATAACTCCTAAACCACAAGGCCATTTTTTCTCATCCAAAGATGGATTTGTATCCCTCATTATCACCTACAAAAACTTCAACTACAAGTTATTCCAATTCATTAAGGATTTTGAGTTATGGAGTGATCAAATTGGCTGAAAAGTGAAAATGTCACTTTTTCCAACACTTAGTGAAATTTTCACTAAGTCAGATTCTGCCTCACTTTTTGCCAAATGTAGGGGGATTTTTCACTTGGAATCAAAAGAGATCAAAACCAAACTTGTTCAAACAGTTGTTGTATCATGTAAGAGCTTTCCAAAATGGCCAAGAACATTGCCAAATTCAACCTACACCATGAGATACAACATTGCCAAGTTGCCTTGCTGAAATCTGTCAAGGCAAGGCAGAATTTGCAACTTTGGTCGATTTGCCAAAATCAGCCAAATTCAATTGCTCCTATCCACTTGGACACCTCAGAGGATTGAATCTAAAGGGGACAATCACTGAGCCAAGCCTCCAAAGTCCATGGAACAAGAAATAGCATGTTGAACCTAGAATGGCCAAAATAGGGACAAGACTTCAAATTTGGAATGAGGCATTCAATGGAACCATCAAGGTGGCATGGACTGAGCCATTCTCATCTGAAATCAGTCAAGACTTATCCAAGACCAAGGGGACCAAAGCTCTGTGCCCTAACCTCTAGTCAATGGCTAGAGGAGACTTGGATTTTCATTTGCCAACATTGGCCAAACCTACTTACCAGCTGCCATGCACTATTCCTTGCAAAACAAACTTGCGCTACTATAAATAGAGCTCAATTATGATCAGTTTGAGTACACCAAAGCCATCTAACAGATGCTTTCCTCAAAATCTCTTTCTCTTGGCAAAATTGCCTTTCTTAGCAAGGTAGCTATCGGGTTTTGAGTTTGAGAGCAATTCCAATCAAACCAATCACTCACACACCTCACATACATCACATATGAGCTGATCAAACACTTAGATTACTTCTGAAACATCAATTTCACAAAATCACCAGCTGGTTGCTCAAGGTTTTAACCAAAGTGCAGCTGAGGTACCACAAAATGATCCAGCCAATTTCAATCAAGTCCAACCATCCAAACACAATCCATAGGGTGTAGGGAAGCTGTTCAGATCATCACCACTCATCTGTAACACCTCCAAATCAAAAATCACTTTGAACTTGCTGTCACGGCCTAGAGGTCAATACTTAATTTTTGAAGCATTAATCCAAGATCACAATTTGTTTTCCATGTGTTAAACAATTTTTGATCATTTTAATTGAATTTTTATTCAATTAAATACATTTTGAAAACAAATTAGGATTTTGGATTAATTCAACCCTCATAAATCATTTTCAAAACACTTTGGGCCTCTTGAGAGAGTGTAAGACCCATCCCCCCTTGTACAAAAACTTTTTGGGCCTCACTCATTGTATAAGTCCCTCTGTACGAGTAAACGGCGCGATCATCGCCCGTTTAAAAATAAAAATCATCTGGGCCTCTCCTTGAGCTATAAGACCCATTCAAAACACTTTGGGCCTCTATTAGAGTGTAAGACCTGTAATACCCCAAATTTTGACCACTTAGATTTCCCATCATTGTGAAAATCATCATCACAATATGGATGTACCTTTATGCTTCATTAGTCTCCCCAAAGATGGGTGAGCATCCACTACAATCAAAATTAGGGTTTCAAGCCCTCTCTGAGTGCTTAGACAAAGGATCAATCAAGAAATGACATGATCTTCAACTTTTCTAATCTCTTAAACATCCACAATGGATCAAAATGGACTCCCACTTCAAGGATTAAGCACAAGGCTGCTCCCTTCTAGGTGGATCAAGTCTCAAGATCGACAGTGTCACCAAATTAGGGTTTTGGTCGACCAGGGCCTCCAGATGGAAATTTTCATCTGGGCACAAGGCAATGATCCAAAACATAACCTAATATACTTCATGGAACCTCATGAACCCATGCATCAAGTCAATTTTGCCTCAGGGGATGCATTCATCAAAAATCAGGAATTAGGGTTTCTTGACCTAATTCACCCCTAAGTTGACTTTTGGGACAAACCATGAGCCAAGACCTCAAGAGATGATTTGAGGGTCTCTAATATACCATATTGATCCATTTGGAACAATGGATTGATCCAAGAAGTTTGAGCAACAAGTCTCAATTTCATCTGCACCACAATTAGGGTTTTAAGGGAAAAGTCAACTGTAACTTTGACTTTTGACCAGGACATGCTCCCAAACCCTAATACATGATTGAATATACCCTATGACACCCATGGAACATGTCCATCAAGTTTGATTTAGGTCAAGGACATGATTTCCTGAAGAATTGCACAGTTTGGAATTCATCTGATAAAAAGTCAACTGTGCACAAAAGTCAACTTTGACTTTTTGAGATTTTTCACCAAAATGGATTTTTAACCCTAAAATGATGTTAATGTATGATTTGAATCATCATTCATCAAGAAAAATTAAGAAAAGTGAGATAACTTGTAAAAGGGGTAACCATAAAACTTAGAAATTTTTCTAAGTTAAAAATAAAGTGGCAAAGGTACCAACTTTGGAGGACCATAACTCCTAAACCACAAGGCCATTTTTTCTCATCCAAATATGGATTTGTAGCCCTCATTATCACCTACAAAAACTTCAACTACAAGTTATTCCAATTCATTAAGGATTTTGAGTTATGGAGTGATCAAAGTGGCTGAAAAGTGAAAATGTCACTTTTTCCAACACTTAGTGAAATTTTCACTAAGTCAGATTCTGCCTCACTTTTTGCCAAATGTAGGGGGATTTTTCACTTGGAATCAAAAGAGATCAAAACCAAACTTGTTCAAACAGTTGTTGTATCATGTAAGAGCTTTCCAAAATGGCCAAGAACATTGCCAAATTCAACCTACACCATGAGATACAACATTGCCAAGTTGCCTTGCTGAAATCTGTCAAGGCAAGGCAGAATTTGCAACTTTGGTCGATTTGCCAAAATCAGCCAAATTCAATTGCTCCTATCCACTTGGACACCTCAGAGGATTGAATCTAAAGGGGACAATCACTGAGCCAAGCCTCCAAAGTCCATGGAACAAGAAATAGCATGTTGAACCTAGAATGGCCAAAATAGGGACAAGACTTCAAATTTGGAATGAGGCATTCAATGGAACCATCAAGGTGGCATGGACTGAGCCATTCTCATCTGAAATCAGTCAAGACTTATCCAAGACCAAGGGGACCAAAGCTCTGTGCCCTAACCTCTAGTCAATGGCTAGAGGAGACTTGGATTTTCATTTGCCAACATTGGCCAAACCTACTTACCAGCTGCCATGCACTATTCCTTGCAAAACAAACTTGCTCTACTATAAATAGAGCTCAATTGTGATCAGTTTGAGTACACCAAAGCCATATAACAGATGCTTTCCTCAAAATCTCTTTCCCTTGGCAAAAATGCCTTTCTTAGCAAGGTAGCTATCGGGTTTTGAGTTTGAGAGCAATTCCAATCAAACCAATCACTCACACACCTCACATACATCACATATGAGCTGATCAAACACTTAGATTACTTCTGAAACATCAATTTCACAAAATCACCAGCTGGTTGCTCAAGGTTTTAACCAAAGTGCAGCTGAGGTACCACAAAATGATCCAGCCAATTTCAATCAAGTCCAACCATCCAAACACAATCCATAGGGTGTAGGGAAGCTGTTCAGATCATCACCACTCATCTGTAACACCTCCAAATCAAAAATCACTTTGAACTTGCTGTCACGGCCTAGAGGTCAATACTTAATTTTTGAAGCATTAATCCAAGATCACAATTTGTTTTCCATGTGTTAAACAATTTTTGATCATTTTAATTGAATTTTTATTCAATTAAATACATTTTGAAAACAAATTAGGATTTTGGATTAATTCAACCCTCATAAATCATTTTCAAAACACTTTGGGCCTCTTGAGAGAGTGTAAGACCCATCCCCCCTTGTACAAAAACTTTTTGGGCCTCACTCATTGTATAAGTCCCTCTGTACGAGTAAACGGCGCGATCGTCGCCCGTTTAAAAATAAAAATCATCTGGGCCTCTCCTTGAGCTATAAGACCCATTCAAAACACTTTGGGCCTCTATTAGAGTGTAAGACCTGTAATACCCCAAATTTTGACCACTTAGATTTCCCATCATTGTGAAAATCATCATCACAATATGGATGTACCTTTATGCTTCATTAGTCTCCCCAAAGATGGGTGAGCATCCACTACAATCAAAATTAGGGTTTCAAGCCCTCTCTGAGTGCTTAGACAAAGGATCAATCAAGAAATGACATGATCTTCAACTTTTCTAATCTCTTAAACATCCACAATGGATCAAAAAGGACTCCCACTTCAAGGATTAAGCACAAGGCTGCTCCCTTCTAGGTGGATCAAGTCTCAAGATCGACAGTGTCACCAAATTAGGGTTTTGGTCGACCAGGGCCTCCAGATGGAAATTTTCATCTGGGCACAAGGCAATGATCCAAAACATAACCTAATATACTTCATGGAACCTCATGAACCCATGCATCAAGTCAATTTTGCCTCAGGGGATGCATTCATAAAAAATCAGGAATTAGGGTTTCTTGACCTAATTCACCCCTAAGTTGACTTTTGGGACAAACCATGAGCCAAGACCTCAAGAGATGATTTGAGGGTCTCTAATATACCATATTGATCCATTTGGAACAATGGATTGATCCAAGAAGTTTGAGCAACAAGTCTCAATTTCATCTGCACCACAATTAGGGTTTTAAGGGAAAAGTCAACTGTAACTTTGACTTTTGACCAGGACATGCTCCCAAACCCTAATACATGATTGAATATACCCTATGACACCCATGGAACATGTCCATCAAGTTTGATTTAGGTCAAGGACATGATTTCCTGAAGAATTGCACAGTTTGGAATTCATCTGATAAAAAGTCAACTGTGCACAAAAGTCAACTTTGACTTTTTGAGATTTTTCACCAAAATGGATTTTTAACCCTAAAATGATGTTAATGTATGATTTGAATCATCATTCATCAAGAAAAATCAAGAAAAGTGAGATAACTTGTAAAAGGGATAACCATAAAACTTAGAAATTTTTCTAAGTTAAAAATAAAGTGGCAAAGGTACCAACTTTGGAGGACCATAACTCCTAAACCACAAGGCCATTTTTTCTCATCCAAAGATGGATTTGTATCCCTCATTATCACCTACAAAAACTTCAACTACAAGTAATTCCAATTCATTAAGGATTTTGAGTTATGGAGTGATCAAATTGGCTGAAAAGTGAAAATGTCACTTTTTCCAACACTTAGTGAAATTTTCACTAAGTCAGATTCTGCCTCACTTTTTGCCAAATGTAGGGGGATTTTTCACTTGGAATCAAAAGAGATCAAAACCAAACTTGTTCAAACAGTTGTTGTATCATGTAAGAGCTTTCCAAAATGGCCAAGAACATTGCCAAATTCAACCTACACCATGAGATACAACATTGCCAAGTTGCCTTGCTGAAATCTGTCAAGGCAAGGCAGAATTTGCAACTTTGGTCGATTTGCCAAAATCAGCCAAATTCAATTGCTCCTATCCACTTGGACACCTCAGAGGATTGAATCTAAAGGGGACAATCACTGAGCCAAGCCTCCAAAGTCCATGGAACAAGAAATAGCATGTTGAACCTAGAATGGCCAAAATAGGGACAAGACTTCAAATTTGGAATGAGGCATTCAATGGAACCATCAAGGTGGCATGGACTGAGCCATTCTCATCTGAAATCAGTCAAGACTTATCCAAGACCAAGGGGACCAAAGCTCTGTGCCCTAACCTCTAGTCAATGGCTAGAGGAGACTTGGATTTTCATTTGCCAACATTGGCCAAACCTACTTACCAGCTGCCATGCACTATTCCTTGCAAAACAAACTTGCTCTACTATAAATAGAGCTCAATTGTGATCAGTTTGAGTACACCAAAGCCATATAACAGATGCTTTCCTCAAAATCTCTTTCTCTTGGCAAAAATGCCTTTCTTAGCAAGGTAGCTATCGGGTTTTGAGTTTGAGAGCAATTCCAATCAAACCAATCACTCACACACCTCACATACATCACATATGAGCTGATCAAACACTTAGATTACTTCTGAAACATCAATTTCACAAAATCACCAGCTGGTTGCTCAAGGTTTTAACCAAAGTGCAGCTGAGGTACCACAAAATGATCCAGCCAATTTCAATCAAGTCCAACCATCCAAACACAATCCATAGGGTGTAGGGAAGCTGTTCAGATCATCACCACTCATCTGTAACACCTCCAAATCAAAAATCACTTTGAACTTGCTGTCACGGCCTAGAGGTCAATACTTAATTTTTGAAGCATTAATCCAAGATCACAATTTGTTTTCCATGTGTTAAACAATTTTTGATCATTTTAATTGAATTTTTATTCAATTAAATACATTTTGAAAACAAATTAGGATTTTGGATTAATTCAACCCTCATAAATCATTTTCAAAACACTTTGGGCCTCTTGAGAGAGTGTAAGACCCATCCCCCCTTGTACAAAAACTTTTTGGGCCTCACTCATTGTATAAGTCCCTCTGTACGAGTAAACGGCGCGATCGTCGCCCGTTTAAAAATAAAAATCATCTGGGCCTCTCCTTGAGCTATAAGACCCATTCAAAACACTTTGGACCTCTATTAGAGTGTAAGACCTGTAATACCCCAAATTTTGACCACTTAGATTTCCCATCATTGTGAAAATCATCATCACAATATGGATGTACCTTTATGCTTCATTAGTCTCCCCAAAGATGGGTGAGCATCCACTACAATCAAAATTAGGGTTTCAAGCCCTCTCTGAGTGCTTAGACAAAGGATCAATCAAGAAATGACATGATCTTCAACTTTTCTAATCTCTTAAACATCCACAATGGATCAAAAAGGACTCCCACTTCAAGGATTAAGCACAAGGCTGCTCCCTTCTAGGTGGATCAAGTCTCAAGATCGACAGTGTCACCAAATTAGGGTTTTGGTCGACCAGGGCCTCCAGATGGAAATTTTCATCTGGGCACAAGGCAATGATCCAAAACATAACCTAATATACTTCATGGAACCTCATGAACCCATGCATCAAGTCAATTTTGCCTCAGGGGATGCATTCATAAAAAATCAGGAATTAGGGTTTCTTGACCTAATTCACCCCTAAGTTGACTTTTGGGACAAACCATGAGCCAAGACCTCAAGAGATGATTTGAGGGTCTCTAATATACCATATTGATCCATTTGGAACAATGGATTGATCCAAGAAGTTTGAGCAACAAGTCTCAATTTCATCTGCACCACAATTAGGGTTTTAAGGGAAAAGTCAACTGTAACTTTGACTTTTGACCAGGACATGCTCCCAAACCCTAATACATGATTGAATATACCCTATGACACCCATGGAACATGTCCATCAAGTTTGATTTAGGTCAAGGACATGATTTCCTGAAGAATTGCACAGTTTGGAATTCATCTGATAAAAAGTCAACTGTGCACAAAAGTCAACTTTGACTTTTTGAGATTTTTCACCAAAATGGATTTTTAACCCTAAAATGATGTTAATGTATGATTTGAATCATCATTCATCAAGAAAAATCAAGAAAAGTGAGATAACTTGTAAAAGGGATAACCATAAAACTTAGAAATTTTTCTAAGTTAAAAATAAAGTGGCAAAGGTACCAACTTTGGAGGACCATAACTCCTAAACCACAAGGCCATTTTTTCTCATCCAAAGATGGATTTGTATCCCTCATTATCACCTACAAAAACTTCAACTACAAGTAATTCCAATTCATTAAGGATTTTGAGTTATGGAGTGATCAAATTTCCTGAAAAGTGAAAATGTCACTTTTTCCAACACTTAGTGAAATTTTCACTAAGTCAGATTCTGCCTCACTTTTTGCCAAATGTAGGGGGATTTTTCACTTGGAATCAAAAGAGATCAAAACCAAACTTGTTCAAACAGTTGTTGTATCATGTAAGAGCTTTCCAAAATGGCCAAGAACATTGCCAAATTCAACCTACACCATGAGATACAACATTGCCAAGTTGCCTTGCTGAAATCTGTCAAGGCAAGGCAGAATTTGCAACTTTGGTCGATTTGCCAAAATCAGCCAAATTCAATTGCTCCTATCCACTTGGACACCTCAGAGGATTGAATCTAAAGGGGACAATCACTGAGCCAAGCCTCCAAAGTCCATGGAACAAGAAATAGCATGTTGAACCTAGAATGGCCAAAATAGGGACAAGACTTCAAATTTGGAATGAGGCATTCAATGGAACCATCAAGGTGGCATGGACTGAGCCATTCTCATCTGAAATCAGTCAAGACTTATCCAAGACCAAGGGGACCAAAGCTCTGTGCCCTAACCTCTAGTCAATGGCTAGAGGAGACTTGGATTTTCATTTGCCAACATTGGCCAAACCTACTTACCAGCTGCCATGCACTATTCCTTGCAAAACAAACTTGCTCTACTATAAATAGAGCTCAATTGTGATCAGTTTGAGTACACCAAAGCCATATAACAGATGCTTTCCTCAAAATCTCTTTCTCTTGGCAAAAATGCCTTTCTTAGCAAGGTAGCTATCGGGTTTTGAGTTTGAGAGCAATTCCAATCAAACCAATCACTCACACACCTCACATACATCACATATGAGCTGATCAAACACTTAGATTACTTCTGAAACATCAATTTCACAAAATCACCAGCTGGTTGCTCAAGGTTTTAACCAAAGTGCAGCTGAGGTACCAGAAAATGATCCAGCCAATTTCAATCAAGTCCAACCATCCAAACACAATCCATAGGGTGTAGGGAAGCTGTTCAGATCATCACCACTCATCTGTAACACCTCCAAATCAAAAATCACTTTGAACTTGCTGTCACGGCCTAGAGGTCAATACTTAATTTTTGAAGCATTAATCCAAGATCACAATTTGTTTTCCATGTGTTAAACAATTTTTGATCATTTTAATTGAATTTTTATTCAATTAAATACATTTTGAAAACAAATTAGGATTTTGGATTAATTCAACCCTCATAAATCATTTTCAAAACACTTTGGGCCTCTTGAGAGAGTGTAAGACCCATCCCCCCTTGTACAAAAACTTTTTGGGCCTCACTCATTGTATAAGTCCCTCTGTACGAGTAAACGGCGCGATCGTCGCCCGTTTAAAAATAAAAATCATCTGGGCCTCTCCTTGAGCTATAAGACCCATTCAAAACACTTTGGGCCTCTATTAGAGTGTAAGACCTGTAATACCCCAAATTTTGACCACTTAGATTTCCCATCATTGTGAAAATCATCATCACAATATGGATGTACCTTTATGCTTCATTAGTCTCCCCAAAGATGGGTGAGCATCCACTATAATCAAAATTAGGGTTTCAAGCCCTCTCTGAGTGCTTAGACAAAGGATCAATCAAGAAATGACATGATCTTCAACTTGTCTAATCTCTTAAACATCCACAATGGATCAAAAAGGACTCCCACTTCAAGGATTAAGCACAAGGCTGCTCCCTTCTAGGTGGATCAAGTCTCAAGATCGACAGTGTCACCAAATTAGGGTTTTGGTCGACTAGGGCCTCCAGATGGAAATTTTCATCTGGCCACAAGGCAATGATCCAAAACATAACCTAATATACTTCATGGAACCTCATGAACCCATGCATCAAGTCAATTTTGCCTCAGGGGATGCATTCATCAAAAATCAAGAATTAGGGTTTCTTGACCTAATTCACCCCTAAGTTGACTTTTGGGACAAACCATGAGCCAAGACCTCAAGAGATGATTTGAGGGTCTCTAATATTCCATATTGATCCATTTGGAACAATGGATTGATCCAAGAAGTTTGAGCAACAAGTCTCAATTTCATCTGCACCACAATTAGGGTTTTAAGGGAAAAGTCAACTGTAACTTTGACTTTTGACCAGGACATGCTCCCAAACCCTAATACATGATTGAATATACCCTATGACACCCATGTAACATGTCCATCAAGTTTGATTTAGGTCAAGGACATGATTTCCTGAAGAATTGCACAGTTTGGAATTCATCTGATAAAAAGTCAACTGTGCACAAAAGTCAACTTTGACTTTTTGAGATTTTTCACCAAAATGGATTTTTAACCCTAAAATGATGTTAATGTATGATTTGAATCATCATTCATCAAGAAAAATCAAGAAAAGTGAGATAACTTGTAAAAGGGGTAACCATAAAACTTAGAAATTTTTCTAAGTTAAAAATAAAGTGGCAAAGGTACCAACTTTGGAGGACCATAACTCCTAAATCACAAGGCCATTTTTTCTCATCCAAAGATGGATTTGTAGCCCTCATTATCACCTACAAAAACTTCAACTACAAGTCATTCCAATTCATTAAGGATTTTGAGTTATGGAGTGATCAAAGTGGCTGAAAAGTGAAAATGTCACTTTTTCCAACACTTAGTGAAATTTTCACTAAGTCAGATTCTGCCTCACTTTTTGCCAAATGTAGGGGGATTTTTCACTTGGAATCAAAAGAGATCAAAACCAAACTTGTTCAAACAGTTGTTGTATCATGTAAGAGCTTTCCAAAATGGCCAAGAACATTGCCAAATTCAACCTACACCATGAGATACAACATTGCCAAGTTGCCTTGCTGAAATCTGTCAAGGCAAGGCAGAATTTGCAACTTTGGTCGATTTGCCAAAATCAGCCAAATTCAATTGCTCCTATCCACTTGGACACCTCGGAGGATTGAATCTAAAGGGGGTAATCACTGAGCCAAGCCTCCAAAGTCCATGGAACAAGAAATAGCATGTTGAACCTAGAATGGCCAAAATAGGGACAAGACTTCAAATTTGGAATGAGGCATTCAATGGAACCATCAAGGTGGCATGGACTGAGCCATTCTCATCTGAAATCAGTCAAGACTTATCCAAGACCAAGGGGACCAAAGCTCTGTGCCCTAACCTCTAGTCAATGGCTAGAGGAGACTTGGACTTTCATTTGCCAACATTGGCCAAACCTACTTACCAGCTGCCATGCAATATTCCTTGCAAAACAAACTTGCTCTACTATAAATAGAGCTCAATTGTGATCAGTTTGAGTACACCAAAGCCATCTAACATATGCTTTCCTCAAAATCTCTTTCTCTTGGCAAAAATGCCTTTCTTAGCAAGGTAGCTATCGGGTTTTGAGTTTGAGAGCAATTCCAATCAAACCAATCACTCACACACCTCACATACATCACATATGAGCTGATCAAACACTTAGATTACTTCTGAAACATCAATTTCACAAAATCACCAGCTGGTTGCTCAAGGTTTTAACCAAAGTGCAGCTGAGGTACCACAAAATGATCCAGCCAATTTCAATCAAGTCCAACCATCCAAACATAATCCATAGGGTGTAGGGAAGCTGTTCAGATCATCACCACTCATCTGTAACACCTCCAAATCAAAAATCACTTTGAACTTGCTGTCACGGCCTAGAGGTAAGCACATACTTGGTCATCTCTCAATCTATGCATATTTCCTCGCACAATAATTTGGCCATATGTTCATAATCATGCATGGAATGTTTTCCCTCAATTAATTGCATTGTTTGAATCGTGTATCAAAAATCCTAGCCTTCATGCAGAAATTAGGGTTCTTGAGGTCTCTTCGTGATTTCTTGTTGTATGTTTAATTTAAATGAAATTAAAGTACATAGACATGATCGTGAGGTTGAGACGAGCATAATGATATGTGGATTGCATGATATTATTACGTATTCATGGAGATTGGATAGAAAATGCAAATCTGAGAAACCAAGAACACGCGCGTGTTCTTCAGCTGTTCTTGGCGCCATTTTTCATAAATTCAAATATTTGAATTTTGTGATTTTGTTTAATTGATTCAAAAATTAATTTCTCTCTGAGTTTTAATGATTTTGAGTTGATTCTTCTTTTAATAATTCACAAAAATGTTAAAATATTTTATTTTCACAAAAAATCCCAAAAATATTATTTATGTCATATAATTGATATTTTTGTAAAGAATTAATATTTTGATTGTTTTTGGCATTTTAAATATTTTTTCTACATTGATTTTGCAACTTTTAATGCTTTCTAATTATTTTGTAGGTCAATACTTAATTTTTGAAGCATTAATCCAAGATCACAATTTGTTTTCCATGTGTTAAACAATTTTTGATCATTTTAATTGAATTTTTATTCAATTAAATACATTTTGAAAACAAATTAGGGTTTTGGATTAATTCAACCCTCATAAATCATTTTCAAAACACTTTGGGCCTCTTGAGAGAGTGTAAGACCCATCCCCCCTTGTACAAAAACTTTTTGGGCCTCACTCATTGTATAAGTCCCTTTGTACGAATAAACGGCGCGATCGTCGCCCGTTTAAAAATAAAAATCATATGGGTCTCTCCTTGAGCTATAAGACCCATTCAAAACACTTTGGGCCTCTATTAGAGTGTAAGACCCAATCCCCCTTATAACCAAAACATTTTGGGTCTCACTTATTGTATAAGTCCCTCTGCGTTAAAAGAAAACCTCGGCGCGATCGCCATTTTTAAACGAAAAATCATTTGGGTCTACCCTCGTGTTATAAGCCTCACTCTTTTTTCTTTAAACCTTTTTTGGGCCTCTTGAGAGAGTGTAAGACCCATCCCTTTGTACAGAAAACCTTTTTGGGCCCCAGTCACTTGTATAAGTCCCGCTATACAAAGTCAAACAGTGCGCTCACTGATAAAACCCTGGGCCTCTCCTTGAGCTGTAAGCCCCAAATCTTTCTTTTTCAAAGCACTTTCTCCTTTGATTTTGAATATACTGTTGTTTTCAATCTTTCTTTGTTGAACAACTAACCAAACAGCATGGAAGCACTCCAACCGAGTAAGTGGTTATCGCTTTCATTTACTGCTTTCATATTATAAACTATATTGTGGGGCTGCTCACTGTAAGTCTCCTTTCATAAACTCATATCTACTGTGTAATAATAGTATAGATATTTCGAGTTTCCCCGGCTACTACGTCTAGAACTAGGTGACGCCGTTTCATTTATTCGTAGAAATAGACGCCTAGATCCCCAATAGGAGCACCAGATACAGTCTTCTCTTCGGCTGTCCTCCTTAGGAATCGTCAAGAAGCTCTACTCCCCAAGATGAATGTATTCTCCGTGAATGGCATCTTTGAGTTTCTTCCAAATTCTCTAACTTTCCTGACTTGATCTATTCCTTGTGGATAGCTTGCCTTGAATGTCTCGAGGTTTGGGTACCCACTACGGTCATAATCTTGGACCTTAACTAAGGAACCCTCTTCAAAAGCTAAAAGTCGCTGGATAGTAAACCTCGCACGTTTACCAGTGGTTTTTATCTTTAAAAGAGTTATCTCTCCTAATGGAAAGGAGATGATAGACCCACGGGCTTCTTAAAAGCATCGGCCTCCTCTTGGGCATTATTCAAGGACCCTACGGCTTCTTAGAAGTATTCACAGCCTCCTCATAGGCTTCGTATAATGATCTCTTCCTCCGGGAATGATAGCCTCCTCTTGGGCTTCGTACAAGGACCCGTCGGCTTCTTAAAAGTTTCCAGCCTCCTCTTGGGCTTCGTACAAATTGTCCCGACGACCTCCTAGAGGTATAGGAACAGAACTTAGTCATCTCCATAGAACAGTCCTTTCATAGAGTCTACTACTATTTCTCAAAGCATAGTACAAAAGATAAAACTCTAGACACGGACAGTCTAACATCCTTGAGTCTAAAAAGACATTCTCAAGTGACCCCTTCGTTAAATAGGAAGAAAACCCGCAGACTCGGACAGTCTCAACACCCTTTGGATTTCCAGTTTCCTCAAAGAAAAGGAGACCACCCCGATCCTCAGATCTAACCCATGAGTACAGTGATGCTCATATAAGAACTGATTTTCTCTTTCAAAATCAGTATACTAGACCTGTCACTTAACTGACATAGCCTCCTCTTGGGCTTTGTACAATGACTCTCCCTAGCGGAGTCAAACAACGCTTTAGCCTCCATCTCGGGTTTTGGACGAGATACAAAGACTCTCTTGTTGAGTCAAACCTTGTAGCCTCCATCTCGGGCTTTGTACGAGATACAAAGACTCTCTTGTTGAGTCAAACCTTTTAGCCTCCATCTCGGGCTTCGTACGAGATACAAAAACACTCTCTTGTTGAGTATAAAAGATTCTCCTATTGAGTCAAACAAACAATAGCCTCCATCTCGGGCTTCGTACGAGACACAAAGACTCTATCGTCGGGTCAAAAACTTTTAGCCTCTCTCTCGGGCTTTGTACGAGACACAAAATAGCCTCCTCTTAGGCTTTGTATAATGATTTTCCTAGCGGAAATTAGCCTCCTCTTAGGCTTTGTATAAGAAAACCACTGGTTGATCCAATCAACATTTTAGCATCAAAGCTGTGCCTCGTTCACAGTACACAAACATCAACAACTCCTTTCCCTTCATCTAATCGCTGTAAGCGGCAGGCCTCTGGATCATCTATATCCACGCCACTGTCCCTCTTTTAGCATGATAAATTCATAAGGAAAGATGGCATTGCTCTACACTGAGTTAAAGTCTTCTCCTTCAGGTTAAAACCCTTTCTTCGGAAATTATGGCATTGCTCGGATCCGCGTATCCCAGTTAAAGTAATTATCCTTCTCCCCTCTTTAGAGATGACAAATTCTCTCTAAAGTCGAGGTCTTTCAGCTTCACGTCTTGGGCTTTGAACAAGACACGAATAGACCTTTCAGCTTCACATCTTGGGCTTTGAACAAGACACAAATAGACCTTTCAGCTTCACATCTTGGGCTTTGAACAAGATACAAACTACCTTTCAGCTTCACATCTTGGGCTTTGAACAAGATACAAACTACCTTTCGCTTCACGTCTTGGGCTTTGAACAAGACACCAAAACACCAATTTCCTCCCATAGAATAGGAGGAACTACGAACGCTCTGATTTCCCTGTTTCGGTAAATGGGAATACGTAGGCATAAGATCGAAAGAAAAGATCTTAGCGAGCGCAATCAACAAAAAACCCAAATCCCATACCTCCATCAATCAAAAGCAGTATTTCAAAAGCATCAGTCCTAACATCCTAATCCTTGTTCCCCGCCAGAAACCTTCTGCCCAGGTAAAAAAGAAAGAAAATAGTATTGGCGAAAATACAAATAACCAGTACAAAGGCCCCCCACATTGATAGCATCCGTAACCTAACAGACCACTGTTTAAACTCAGTATGCAAAGCAGGGTTAATTGGAGACATCTATTTCCCTTCCTTATTCAGCTCACAATAGGATAAAAAATGAATCGACCTGTAGTTCAAGCTCAACCGCAGAGAGCGACCAGCGCTTAAGAACCGCATCCAAAATCGCTCGCTACAGAAAAGTGGCGCCCACCGTGGGGCTGATCATCTCTTTTGTTACAATTCTAGGTGAAAACCTTGGACAAGTAATTTTCATGGCGGTGGCCACCACAGAAAAGTGGCGCCCACCGTGGGGCTCAATCTTCTTTCTTAAACGTTTAAGGTGGAAACCTTGGACAAACCTTTTTTCTCTTCACTTGTGTGAATACCACAGATTGGGGCTTCCGCCGGGGAACCCATTTCTGTCAGGAACTTAGGAATCATAGTTTTATAAGTCTAGGATGATTAGGACAAATATATATACTGCTTTTCCAAATTGCTATACGTGTTTATTTTTCTGCTACTGGGAATGTGTGTGATGCCGCATGTGGTGAGAACGAGTATACACTTAAGATAAGTGATGGCGACGGGGTCGACCATCAACCTCAGTGGAGGCTGACCAACGCAACCCATTCACTCTTTTAGCCAATAGGCCGGTTGTTAAGTCTGAGAAGCTGAGGAGCCAAACCCTTTCGTAGTGCGGAAACTATCGGAAATAGTTGTTACACGATACTACCCTCATTTGAGGCTGGTGATCTATTCTCGGTGAATGGCACTTACTCTAAGATTGCTCTACAACTCGCTGGCGATCCGCTTGTTGTTTTGATTTCCTGGGAAGAGCTGATGATAATGAGTACAGGTACAAAAATCACCCTAGTATAAACCTTTGGGGATGGGTAGAGGCTTGACTTCATGACAACGACCCTCTGACCCCATGTTTTTTCTATGTTTGTGTGTGCTGCATTCATGCATTCGTTTAATAAAACATTAAAACATTCAAAAAACTTTCTCTTCTAGTCTCTCTGTTTTTCAAATTAAACTAAGACTGTGATTGTAAATATCAGAGAAGAGGATTACGCTAATGGATTTCGGTAGAAGGAGAACTCACCAGTATACCTTCAAGGTTCCAAAACTAGGGGATTTGAGAAGGTTGGCAAGGATGATCGTTAACCCAGAGGCTTTCAGAGCCAAACACGGTGGTTTGCTACCACTTTTAAGAGTCCATGTGATTAAGGGGATCATGGACGCGCTCATTCAATTCTACGATCCGGTTTATCACTGTTTCACATTCCCGGATTACCAGCTATCACCAACGCTGGAGGAGTATTCTCATCTGACTGATTTACATATCACTGATCGAGCTCTATTTTCTGGACTGGAAGAAATTCCAAAGAATCAGACTATTGCAATAGCAATTCATTTGGACGAGTCTGAGGTCAGGACTCACATGATCACTAAGGGTGGCATCCAAGGTTTGCCAGCCCAGTTCTTGACAAAAAAGGCTCTATACTTCGCTAGTATAGGGAACGGGACTGCTTTTGAAAGCATCTTTGTCTTGCTCACCTACGGGTTATTTTTGTTTCCCAACATCAATAACTTCGTCGATATCAACGCTATTAAGGTTTTTCTCATTGGAAACCCTGTGCCGACTTTGCTTGCAGATGCGTATCATTCTGTACCCTTGGGAAATTTGTACAGCAGAAGAGAGATCACATGCTGTGTACCTTTGCTTTACAAATGGTTTATCTCTCACTTGCCCAAGTCTGCTGCTTTTTGGGATTGCAAGAGTGTCTTACGTTGGTCGCAGAAGATCATGTCTCTTACCAACTCTGATATAGATTGGTGTAATAGGATTTATGAGGGAATTAGAATCATTGACCGTTATGGAAACTTCCCCAGCGTACCCCTCATAGGAACTAAAGGAGGAATCAACTATCATCCGATATTGGTTCTTCGTCAATTTGGATACCCGATGAGACACATCCCACTGGGTGTTCATCTGGAAGGTCTTTTCTTCAAAGAAGGAGAAAGTGACAGAGCACTAAAGATGGAAATAGTGCAAGCTTGGAAACATGTTCATAAGAAAGGACGAGAGTCTCTGGGAAAACCGGACTGTGTCTCGGTGGAGCCTTATCTCCACTGGGTACAAGCCAGAGCTCTCAAGCTAAAGATGCCTTATCCTCGTTACGGAATTCTTCCGCCGAGGGAATCTGTCATGTACTTCATGACGGAAACTGAAAAGCTTCAGGTTACTCTCAACAAAGTTCAAAAGGAAAGAGGATCTTGGAAGAACAAGTACCGTACCCTCGACGTAGAGTGTATCCAAATACAGCAACTACTAAAAGAGAAAGATGCTCTGATTAAAATTTTGGAGCAGCATGCTGTAGAGAATCAAGATAACCAAAGGAATTTGCTCGCTCCTTTCACCTGGCAAAGGAATGACAACCCAAGAACGGCCCAAGCGCCCCGGTCAAAGAAGAGGACTCGGGACCCATTAGCTTAGGTTTCTGTTTCTGCACTTTGTAATCTACTGTATTTCCATTTTTGTAATCCTTTGGAATTCAATAAAAAGGGGCTTCCCCACTGTTTGATATTTGCAATCTAATTGTCGAAGTTTATTTTGATTAAACAAAAAAAACAACAATTAATATAATCATTGCATTCATCATTCTCACATCGCGTATTCTCCTTACCTACGAATCTCACGTTTGTGTCTCGATTCTAGAGTCAAACTGTCTCATTCGTACAATACTCGGGCCAATCGTCAGAAAAAGATGGATGATCTTGAGGAAGAAAACATAGAGTTGAAAGAAGAGATCGACGCTCTAAGAGAGGATATGAGAAAGCTTCGTAACGACATGTAAGCCATGGCAGAAGCTCAGCTACAAAGAACTGTGATCTCAGAGATCACCTCAATGCCCATCATAGAAAAGTATGATCCTAGGTATCAGATGCCGAAAGATCATCCTTGGGGCATGCCTGTTAACTATATCCCGGAAGGATATGTTCCACCGATCACTGACGATCAGGGAATCGCAACAGAAGCCGTTGGGCCTGAAGGTTACAAACTTCGGGAAAGCGAAGATGCCAGGGGCATACTCAAGACTCCTGAAGGTTACAAACTTCGGGAGGCGCCAAGACTTACTGCCGTAGTCACGGTACCACCCCCTGTGGTGCACACTGTCCCGGAAGGACAGATTTCACAGACACCTTCTGGTAAGAAGGAAACTATGTTTGATAGAATGGATGAATTCCAGGAGCAGTTCTTGGAAATGCAGAAAGAGCTGCAAGCCATTCGCGGGCAGGATCTATTTGGAAAGGACGCCGCAGACCTCTGCTTGGTCCCAAATGTGAAAGTCCCGTACAAGTTCCAAGTGCCCGACTTTGAAAAATACAAGGGTAACTCTTGCCCTCAAAGCCATTTGGTGATGTACGCTCGGCGGATGTCAGCTCAGACGGAGAATCAGGACCTGCTGATTCACTACTTCCAGGATAGTTTAACCGGTGCCGCACTCAAATGGTACATGGGTTTAAACCGTACTACGATCAGTACATTCATAGATCTTGGTACTGCCTTCGTCCAACAATACAAGTACAATTTGGACATGGCACCCGACAGAGATCAACTCAGATCAATGTCACAAAAGGACAAGGAAACCTTTAAGGAGTACGTCTTGAGGAAGCCGTCCGAGAAGGACGTTTGGTAAAAGACACTGGATCAACGAGCGGTACTAAAAAATACAGTAGTGCTCTCCCTAAGAAAAAAGAGCAAGATATTGGGAATATCTCTCTCGGAAAGCAAAGGCGACGTTATCAGCCAATAGCAGCTGTTACTCCTACTATCGGCCCCGTGCCTGTTCCTATGTATCAACCTCAGGTTGCGCAGAGCCAACCTGACCAACAAAGGACACAACAGCCTCTTCAGCAGGCTCGTCCTCTATATAACAACAACCGTACAACATGGCCACCAGGATTTGATCCCATACCCGTAACGTACGCAGAGCTATTTCCGTTACTGCTGGCTAAGGGGTACATCCAGACTAAGTCTCCCCTTTCAGTTCCAGAAAATCCGCCTTTTTGGTTTAAAGCGGATCAAACATGCCCTTATCATCAAGGAGGTTCAGGGCATAACATTGAGACTTGTCTCAATTTCAAATTCGACGTGCAAAAGCTTGTTAGGAGCGGGCTCTTATCTTTCAAAGATATGAATCCCAATGTTCTCACGAACCCGCTGCCTCAACATGAGAAAGCTGCAGTCAATCTGATTGAGAAAGAGACTAAAAATGTCTATCAAATTCATGATGTACTCTTGTTAAAGACCAATCTGGTCAAGATGCATTGTAGACAGAGTGGATATGGCCATGTGCCACCTCATAATTATCACCAGTGTGATATCTGCTCTAAAGACAACCAGGGATGTTCTGTAGTGCAAGCAGCTCTACAGGAACAAATGGATCTTGGATGGATCCAAGAGCACCGAGTTCGTGGAGTTAACATGGTTTACACGAATTCCAACGTCATTCAAAACCCCGACATCCGTACGATGAATGACAACTTGGTGGCAATGCATTCAAGGCAAAGCCAGTATCATAATCTGTCGCGGCACGATTACAGTACCTGTCTGATTTGCTCGGTAAACAAACAGGGATGCTCTTTCATACAAGAGGCCCTCCAGCGTCAGATGGATCTTGGATGAACCCAAGACTACCATGATAGGAACCCTTATCAGATCAACATGGTTTAGATCTTTGATATTCGCATGATGAATACCAACCTGGTAGAGTTACATGTTGAGCAGGTCCGACTCGGATTCTTAACATCACATAACTATCAAAGCTGTAAAGCAGGTTGCGAAAACGATCGAGGTTGTACCCTTGTCCAGGAGGCACTTCAGCACTTGTTAAATCACTGGTGGATGCCAATTTATATGGACGAAGATGCTCAGCAGATTAGTATCAATCACAGGAATCCTACTCGTCGTCAAAGTCAGGATGTCCGATCAATGGAAGATAACCTAGTGAGGTTACATTGCATTCAAAGTGGGCGTGGCCAGGTGCCACCACACAACTATGAAAGTTGTAGCGTCTGTTCGGAAAGTAACCAAGGGTGTTACCTTGTGAGAGCAGCTCTTCAGGGTCAGGTCGATCATGGAGAAATTCGTCCATATCCAGGTTCAGGACCCATCATTTGGTCGCCGAACTACCTTGCCGAGCAAGTTGAGGATGTTGTCACGATCTCTGGTCATCACAGGACCAGGGATGTTTTTGCCATCATTCCTCTACTTGATGAATCTAGAGTTCCCAACCGGGAAAGGATCAAGGTTACTTATGATGGTCAGAAAAATCAGAAGGTTCCCATAGTCATCTATCTACCGGGGCCATTACCGTATGAATCAGCTAAGGCAATCCCTTACAAATACGGTGCAACAATAATCGAGAATGGAAAGGAAATTCCATTACCCTCCGTCGTGAATATTGCAGACATCAGTCGTGTAACACGGAGCGGTCGAATCTTCAACCGAGGGGTTGGAGAATCCAACAAAGAAAAGGACCTTCAGGCAGAAATTCCTGATCCACCAGTCGGTCAATCTAGTAATCCATACTTTTCAAAAGACAAAGATGAGATGCTAAAGCTCATCCAAAGGAGTGAATATAACATTGTTGATCAACTGTTACAGACTCCTTCAAAGATCTCAGTATTATCACTGTTACTCAGTTCAGAAGCACACAGAGAGGCTCTACAGAAAGTCTTGGAGCAAGCCTTTGTGGAACAGGATGTAACAATCAGACAATTCGATAGCATTGTCTCTAACATCACTTCCTGCAATAATTTGGGATTTAGTGATGAGGAATTACCTGAAGAGGGTCGCCGTCATAACATGGCGCTCAATATCACAGTTAACTGCCAGGGCGATGCTTTAGCCAACGTACTGGTAGACACAAGGTCAGCCCTGAATGTTATGCCGAAGTACACCTTGATGCAATTATCATTCAAGGGCCCTCCGACGAGAGTCAGCGAGGTCGTCGTCAAAGCATTCGACGAATCCAGAAAAACAGTTATCGGCAAAGTTGATCTTCCCATAACTATTGGTCCTCACACTTTCCAAATCACTTTCCAGGTCATGGACATCCGGGCAACATACAGTTGTTTATTAGGAAGACCTTGGATACATCAGGCTGGAGCGGTTACTTCAACCCTCCACCAAAAGCTAAATTCGTCAAGAACGATCAACTTGTCATGGTTTGTGGGGAACAAGCCTTGCTTGTGAGCAACTTATCATCATCTACTTGTGTGGAACCCGAGGAGGTTATTGGAACTCAGTTCCAAGCACTATCGGTGAGCAAGGACAATCAGTTCAAAGAAGGAACTTCAATTTCTTCATACAAAGATGCTATCAAAGCGGTCGAGAGTACCGATACGACAGGATGGGGACGGCTTGTCATTCCTATTGACAATAAAACAAAGAAGGGTCTTGGTTTTTCTGCAACCTGTACCCAGACAGCCGCCAACGATGAAAGTCTTCATCCCCTTCAAAACTTCTTCCACAGTGGAGGTTTTCTTCACCCAGTGTCTCAGACAGTTCATGCTATCAATGAGGAAGATCCCTCTAATGCAGATGAAGAGTGGAAGTCCTATCTTAATGAGGACGGTTATATGTCTCAGGAAGAGGTGCCTATGCCTTTTTGCTTTCCTACAGAAAGTCCGAGATTTATACCAAGATCAGATGTCGAAATGATCTACGGAGATTGTGATCCGGAAGGATGCCGTGCTCCGCCAAATTCATTAGAGGAGGACCCTCCGATGAAAGACAACTTTGACCACAATTACTATGGTCCAATGGATGGTCTGCCAATGTGGCAGCCTTACCTAGGAAACTTGGGGCAAGAAAGTCAGCCGAGTAATGAAACTCAGCTGAGCATCATTGAACAGAATACCTGTGTCCCCACCATGTCATGGGATCAACACTCAGGTCATTCAGAAACTACTCAACATGAAGATGAATTCGCAACGTTTGCAGGACTAGAATTCATCAACTATGCTTTTCCCGAGGTCAACGTCATCGAGAGGGATGACTCCTCCAGTTCCACAGAAGTGTGGGACACCTTGGGACAACCGAGTGGAAAATTCGACTTTATGGTCAAGTACGCTGCTCCCGAAAGCTCTCATATCAGGCTCGAAGATATCCAGCCAACTGGATGGGGAGATACAGCTGAGAGCACGAATGCTATGCAAAATACATCAGAGGAATCCTCCTACGACAATTCTGCTTGGGAGACAAATTCCAATCATCCTGCTCCACCAGAAATCAGCGTCATTTTTGAAGACAAATCAAGAAAGGTGCCAGACTTTGTGATTCACCGAGGAGTTCGTCGTTAATGGGTTGCCGTCGAGGTTCCGAAGGTCGTTCGTCAGTCAAAGTAATTGCCATCTTTAACCTTTCACCCTGCCCAGGTGAAACGGGTGTTTTGATAGGGCTCGTTTTCTGTAAATTTCCCTCTTCGCTTTGCCCAAAGCGAAAGAGTTTTGTTTTATAGGGCTGTAGTTTCAAGAATCGACTTGTTCATTAATAAAATACGTCGTTCTGTAATTTCCGCATTAATTGCTGTTTTCTCTTTTTGCTTTTTCAGAAAATGGTAATCCTAAAAAACATTCAAATAAAAACAAGCAGTAAAAATAAAACACTGCACACACTTGCATTTTCTCTATCTCTTCTAAACACGAATCATCACGTCATGCAGATTGCTTGTTTTATACCCCGTTGAAACATACGATCCGATGCCTTCTTCCAACTTTGAGTTCCCGGTATTCGAGGCTGAAGAAGAAAATGACGACCAAATTCCAGAAGAGATCTCCCGACTACTCAGACAAGAGGAAAGGTCCATCGAACCTCACAGAGAGCCGTTGGAAATGGTAAACTTGGGTTCAGAAAAAGAGAGAAAAGAAATCAGGATCGGAGCACTGCTCAGTCCAACTGCCAGAGAGGGTTTGATAAAGCTTCTCAAAGAATTTCCCGATGTATTCGCTTGGTCCTATCAGGATATGCCAGGGTTGGATACCAGCATCGTGGAACATCACTTACCATTAAGATCAGAATGTCCGCAGTAAAGCAAAGGTTGAGACGCACTCACCCGGACATGGCCATCAAAATCAAGGAGGAGGTACAGAAACAGATCGACGCGGGTTTCCTCGCTACATCTGAATATCCTCAATGGTTAGCCAACATTATACCCGTTCCCAAAAAGGACGGAAGGGTCAGAATGTGTGTCGATTACAGGGATCTGAATAAGGCTAGTCCAAAGGATGACTTTCCTTTACCATACATTGACATGCTGGTAGACAACACAGCAAAGTTCAAACTCTTCTCCTTCATGGATGGATTCTCGGGCTATAACCAGATCAAAATGGCGCTGAAAGACATGGAGAAAACTTCGTTCATTACCCCATGGGGTACCTTTTGTAACAAGGTAATGTCGTTCGGTTTGAAGAATGTCGGGGCAACCTATCAAAGGGCCATGACTACTCTGTTTCATGACATGATACACAAAGAAATCGAGGTATATGTCGATGATTTGATTACAAAATCAAGAACAGAGGATGAACACGTTGAACATCTATCAAAATTGTTCAAACGTCTAAGAAAATTCAAGCTCCGCTTGAATCCCAACAAGTGCACCTTCGGTGTCCGTTCGGGGAAATTACTAGGGTTCATCGTCAGCCAGAAAGGAATTGAAGTTGATCCTGACAAGGTCAAGGCCATTCAAGAAATGCCTTCTCCGAAAACTGAAAAACAAGTCAGAGGATTCCTGGGACGTTTGAACTACATCTCCAGATTCATATTCCTTATGACTGCGACGTGTGCGCCGATTTTCAAATTACTCAAAAAGAACCAGGATTGCGTTTGGTCAGAAGATTGCCAAACCGCCTTCGACAGTATCAAGGAATATCTGTTGAATCCTCCGATTCTATCACCTCCAGTGGAAGGAAGACCACTGATCATTTACCTCACAGTCCTAGAGGACTCAATGGGATATGTACTTGGCCAACAAGACGAAACTAAAAGGAAAGAGTCTGCCATTTACTATCTAAGCAAGAAATTCACCGACTGCGAGACTCGGTACACGATGCTTGAGAAAACTTGTTGCGCTTTGGCTTGGGCGGCCAAACGTCTTCGGCAGTACATGATTCGTCATACTACTTGATTGGTCTCCGAAATGGATCCAATCAAGTACGTTTTCGACAAACCTGCTCTCACGGGAAGGATTACCCGTTGGCAGATGTTACTATCAGAATATGACATAGAGTACCATGCTCAGAAAGCGGTTAAAGGAAGTATTTTAGTCGATTATTTAGCTCATCAACCGATTGACGATCAAGAATCAATCGGGTTTGACTTCCCAGACGAAGATGTCATGTATCTAAAGATGAAAGATTGCGATGAACCGCTACCCAGTGAAGGGCCAGAACCAGGTTCCCAGTGGGGACTTATCTTTGACGGAGCAGTCAATCATTATGGAAACGGAATTGGGGCAATCATTGTTACCCCTCAGGGTTCCCACATTCCTTTCACTGCCAGACTTACGTTCAAATGTACGAACAACGTGGCCGAATATGAAGCATGTATCATGGGTCTCGAGGAAGCGATTGATTTGAGGATCAAAAACTTGGACGTATACGGCGATTCAGCCCTGGTTATTAACCAGATAAAAGGAGATTGGAACACATACCAATCAGGATTGATTCCTTACAAAGACTATGCAAGAAGGTTGTTACCCTTCTTCAACAGAGTCGACTTTCATCACATCCCTCGTGATGAGAATCACATGGCTGATGCATTAGCCACTCTCTCTTCCATGATTAGTGTAGGTCGATGGAATGACATACCTAAGATCGACATAATGCGCCTTGAACGGCCCGCTTACATCTTCGCGATTGAAGCAGTCATAGACGACAGACCTTGGTATCACGATATCAAATGCTTCCTTCAGGAGCAAGAGTACCCATCTGGGGCACTCAGAAAAGACAGGAAAACCCTCAGAAGATTGGCTGGAAACTTCTTCCTGAGTGGTGACACTCTTTATAAGAGAAATTTCGACATGGTCTTGCTCCGATGCGTCGACAGACCAGAAGCAGACATGCTCATGAAAGAAATTCATGAAGGATCCTTTGGCATTCATGCCAACGGACACACAATGGCGAGAAAAATTCTCAGGGCCGGGTATTATTGGTTGACCATGGAATCCGACTGCTACAAGTACATGAGGAGGTGTCACAAGTGTCAGATATACTCCGACAAAATTCATGTACCGCCATCACATCTCAAAGTTCTTTCTTCCCCATGGCCTTTTTCCATATGGGGAATCGACATGATTGGCATGATTGAGCCTAACGCTTCAAACGGACATCGGTTCATCCTGGTAGCCATTGACTATTTCACCAAGTGGGTCGAAGCAGCGTCATTCGCCAATGTAACCCGACAAGTGGTGGTCCGATTTATCAAAAACAATATCATCTGTCGTTATGGTGTTCCAAGCGAGATCATTACTGATAATGGATCTAACTTGAACAATAAGATGATGAAAGAGTTGTGTGCAGAGTTCAAGATCGAACACCATAACTCATCTCCCTACTGACCCAAGATGAACGGAGCGGTAGAAGCGGCTAACAAGAACATCAAGAAGATTGTTCAAAAGATGATTGTAACCTACAAAGATTGGCACGAAATGCTACCCTTTGCTCTTCACGGTTATCGTACATCTGTCCGCACTTCAACAGGGGCAACCCCTTTCTCTCTAGTATATGGCATGGAAGCAGTGCTCCCCATCGAAGTAGAGATCCCGTCAATTTGAGTATTGATGGAAGCGAAGCTCACCGAAGCTGAATGGTGTCAAAGTCAACACGACCACCTGAACCTGATCGAAGAGAAGCGAATCACGGCACTATGCCACGGTCAGTTGTATCAACAGAGAATGAAGAGGGCGTTCGACAAAAAGGTCCGACCTCGTGTCTTCAGGAAAGGAGACCTTGTGCTCAAGAAGATACAATCATTTCTCACTGATTCTCGGGGCAAATGGACCCCAAATTATGTTGGCCCCTATGTGGTCACGAAAGCTTTCTCAGGCGGCGCCTTGAGACTTGCAACCATGGACGGAGAGGAATTTGCCTACCCCACGAATGTTGATGTAGTCAAGAAATACTTCGCCTAAAACTAAAAAAAAAAAAAACGTCTCGGTGGATTGAAAACCCGAAAGGGCGGTCCAGGCAAAAGTTAGAGACATGAAAAGAATCATCCCGATGGATTGGAAATCTCATAGTACAATCCAGGCAAAAGTTAGGGATAATGGCAAGTAACTATGTTCAACAGAGGCAAGTCCCTCAGCAGCAGTTGCATCATCATCCGTCAGGAAAACTCCAGTCAAGGTCATCTTCGACAGAAGCTCAGGATGTCCCGAATTCAAAGTTGGTAGAAGGATAGTGGTCGTTATGTTTCAACGTAGCCCTTTTCCATGTAAATTACCATTTTCTAACTTTGTATATACTCTTTGGAATCACGCGTTTGGCTGATCTCCATCTTATCAATAAAATTTGAGCCCTTGTGCTTTTATTTGTAATTCTTTACTTGTTTTAGCTTTACAGAACGACGTTGTTTAAACTTAATCAGCGATTCTTGAAATAAAACAAAAATAAATTTACTTGTTAAACTTTTTCTGCTTTTAAATTAAAGATGGCATTTCTTTTGACTGTTGAACATCAGAAGAACATCGATCGCTTCTCCCGAAGTAAGCGGACTTCAAGGTGCAGAATCAAAGTACTCCTTCTAAGCCAGTATGCCTGAATGAAGGGATCAACTGTGTCAGAGACCTTGTTTCGTCTGACACGCCTCGACCGGGTTCTCATCTCCTAAGCCCGATCAACATAGCTCCCAACGGGACTATCTCTCCTAAGCAGGGTGGAATTGCTATTTTGAACCAACGGTACTTCTTCGCCCCGCGATGGACGAGTATCCAATTGTGTTCATCCATTAGTCTGTATGTCGCGTCTATTTTGTCTGCATATACATACGTACTTCATGCATTTTTGATTTGCATTTACATTTCATATTGCATCGTTATCACTCTAGCCGGTCTTGTCCCCTAGTGATAAACAGTTTTCTCAATCGAGTTTGTCAGTTCTTTCCTCGTCAGGAAGTGTTGCGTCTGCACAATCTCGCCACCAGTGTATCTTTAGATCAGAGTCGGCACGTGGCCACTTTGATAATTTGAACCTCTGAAAGATCAGAGAACCTTCAACAGATGTCACTCTTCGCCATTAAAGATGATATCCTTGCTTTCCCGGATTAAGGAAAATCCACAGAGAAAGCCTCGTGATCAGAGATTCGGCAGCACGCCAGTTTTGCTCCGAAAAACCACTGATGAGAAGGTCATTGGCACCTCAAAATTGGACCCCATCATATGCCGTTTCTCCGGGAAGATCCCGAGAAAAGTATGATGAAAGATCCCAAATGAAAACAGTCTCTCAAGAGACTCGCTTTCCCCAGTAGAAACAAATGGCGTCTCCAACGGAGAAGTTTGTACAACTCTACAACTCAGACGACTGGGGTCCCCAGCAAGTCTGACAACAAAACATTTTCTACTCAAATGGCATCTCCCCAGGAAAATTCGGCGAGAAGTTTGAAGGAAAACCGCTACACATAGCGTCCCTTGTGAATAAAGTTTATTGACAAAAGAAACTAAGACCAGTTCCTTGGTAGGAAACCAGGATCGAGGGGAAGTTTATTTCAAAAGAAACTAAGACCAGTTCCTTGGTAGGAAACCAGGATCGAGGGGAAGTTGACAAAAGAAACTAAGACCAGTTCCTTGGTAGGAAACCAGGAGCGAGGGGAAGTTCATTTCAGAGACTGAGACCAGTTCTTGGTAGGAAACCAATATCAAGGGGAAGTTTACCTTTTCTAAGCATCTTTGCTTAGCTAAAGAAGATGAATGCGTAAGCTACCATTCATAACCACCATCAAAATTTTGGGTATTCCGATATTTAATCCTCTTGCACCCCGAATGCCCGAATCCCTTCGTCATTCACACCTTCGGGTCCAAGAAGATTAAATAGGGGCATCTGTAATACCCCAAATTTTGACCACTTAGATTTCCCATTATTGTGAAAATCATCATCACAATATGGATGTACCTTTATGCTTCATTAGTCTCCCCAAAGATGGGTGAGCATCCACTACAATCAAAATTAGGGTTTCAAGCCCTCTCTGAGTGCTTAGACAAAGAATCAATCAAGAAATGACATGATCTTCAACTTGTCTAATCTCTTAAACATCCACAATGGATCAAAAAGGACTCCCACTTCAAGGATTAAGCACAAGGCTGCTCCCTTCTAGGTGGATCAAGTCTCAAGATCGACAGTGTCACCAAATTAGGGTTTTGGTCGACCAGGGCCTCCAGATGGAAATTTTCATCTGGGCACAAGACAATGATCCAAAACATAACCTAATATACTTCATGGAACCTCATGAACCCATGCATCAAGTCAATTTTGCCTCAGGGGATGCATTCATCAAAAATCAGGAATTAGGGTTTCTTGACCTAATTCACCCCTAAGTTGACTTTTGGGACAAACCATGAGCCAAGACCTCAAGAGATGATTTGAGGGTCTCTAATATACCATATTGATCCATTTGGAACAATGGATTGATCCAAGAAGTTTGAGCAACAAGTCTCAATTTCATCGGCACCACAATTAGGGTTTTAAGGGAAAAGTCAACTGTAACTTTGACTTTTGACCAGGACATGCTCCCAAACCCTAATACATGATTGAATATACCCTATGACACCCATGGAAAATGTCCATCAAGTTTGATTTAGGTCAAGGACATGATTTCCTGAAGAATTGCACAGTTTGGAATTCATCTGATAAAAAGTCAATTGTGCACAAAAGTCAACTTTGACTTTTTGAGATTTTTCACCAAAATGGATTTTTAACCCTAAAATGATGTTAATGTATGATTTGAATCATCATTCATCAAGAAAAATCAAGAAAAGTGAGATAACTTGTAAAAGGGGTAACCATAAAACTTAGAAATTTTTCTAAGTTAAAAATAAAGTGGCAAAGGTACCAACTTTGGAGGACCATAACTCCTAAACCACAAGGCCATTTTTTCTCATCCAAAGATGGATTTGTAGCCCTCATTATCACCTACAAAAACTTCAACTACAAGTCATTCCAATTCATTAAGGATTTTGAGTTATGGAGTGATCAAAGTGGCTGAAAAGTGAAAATGTCACTTTTTCCAACACTTAGTGAAATTTTCACTAAGTCAGATTCTGCCTCACTTTTTGCCAAATGTAGGGGGATTTTTCACTTGGAATCAAAAGAGATCAAAACCAAACTTGTTCAAACAGTTGTTGTATCATGTAAGAGCTTTCCAAAATGGCCAAGAACATTGCCAAATTCAACCTACACCATGAGATACAACATTGCCAAGTTGCCTTGCTGAAATCTGTCAAGGCAAGGCAGAATTTGCAACTTTGGTCGATTTGCCAAAATCAGCCAAATTCAATTGCTCCTATCCACTTGGACACCTCAGAGGATTGAATCTAAAGGGGACAATCACTGAGCCAAGCCTCCAAAGTCCATGGAACAAGAAATAGCTTGTTGAACCTAGAATGGCCAAAATAGGGACAAGACTTCAAATTTGGAATGAGGCATTCAATGGAACCATCAAGGTGGCATGGACTGAGCCATTCTCATCTGAAATCAGTCAAGACTTATCCAAGACCAAGGGGACCAAAGCTCTATGCCCTAACCTCTAGTCAATGGCTAGAGGAGACTTGGATTTTCATTTGCCAACATTGGCCAAACCTACTTACCAGCTGCCATGCACTATTCCTTGCAAAACAAACTTGCTCTACTATAAATAGAGCTCAATTGTGATCAGTTTGAGTACACCAAAGCCATCTAACAGATGCTTTCCTCAAAATCTCTTTCTCTTGGCAAAAATGCCTTTCTTAGCAAGGTAGCTATCGGGTTTTGAGTTTGAGAGCAATTCCAATCAAACCAATCACTCACACACCTCACATACATCACATATGAGCTGATCAAACACTTAGATTACATCTGAAACATCAATTTCACAAAATCACCAGCTGGTTTCTCAAGGTTTTAACCAAAGTGCAGCTGAGGTACCACAAAATGATCCAGCCAATTTCAATCAAGTCCAACCATCCAAACACAATCCATAGGGTGTAGGGAAGCTATTCAGATCATCACCACTCATCTGTAACACCTCCAAATCAAAAATCACTTTGAACTTGCTGTCATGGCCTAGAGGTAAGCACATACTTGGTCATCTCTCAATCTATGCATATTTCCTCGCACAATAATTTGGCCATATGTTCATAATCATGCATGGAATGTTTTCCCTCAATTAATTGCATTGTTTGAATCGTGTATCAAAAATCCTAGCCTTCATGCAGAAATTAGGGTTCTTGAGGTTTCTTCGTGATTTCTTGTTGTATGTTTAATTTAAATGAAATTAAAGTACATAGACATGATCGTGAGGTTGAGACGAGCATAATGATATGTGGATTGCATGATATGATTACGTATTCATGGAGATTGGATAGAAAATGCAAATCTGAGAAACCAAGAACACGCGCGTGTTCTTCAGCTGTTCTTGGCGCCATTTTTCATAAATTCAAATATTTGAATTTTGTGATTTTGTTTAATTGATTCAAAAATTAATTTCTCTCTGAGTTTTAATGATTTTGAGTTGATTCTTTTTTTAATAATTCACAAAAATGTTAAAATATTTTATTTTCACAAAAAATCCCAAAAATATTATTTATTTCATATAATTGATATTTTTGTAAAGAATTAATATTTTGATTGTTTTTGGCATTTTAAATATTTTTTCTACATTGATTTTGCAACTTTTAATGCTTTCTAATTATTTTGTAGGTCAATACTTAATTTTTGAAGCATTAATCCAAGATCACAATTTGTTTTCCATGTGTTAAACAATTTTTGATCATTTTAATTGAATTTTTATTCAATTAAATACATTTTGAAAACAAATTAGGGTTTTGGATTAATTCAACCCTCATAAATCATTTCCAAAACACTTTGGGCCTCTTGAGAGAGTGTAAGACCCATCCCCCCTTGTAGAAAAACTTTTTGGGCCTCACTCATTGTATAAGTCCCTCTGTACGAGTAAACGGCGCGATCGTCGCCCGTTTAAAAATAAAAATCATATGGGCCTCTCCTTGAGCTATAAGACCCATTCAAAACACTTTGGGCCTCTATTAGAGTGTAAGACCCAATCCCCCTTTTAACCAAAACATTTTGGGCCTCACTTATTGTATAAGTCCCTCTGCGTTAAAAGAAAACCTCGGCGCGATCTCCATTTTTAAACGAAAAATCATTTGGGCCTACCCTCGTGTTATAAGCCCCACTCTTTTTTCTTTAAACCTTTTTTGGGCCTCTTGAGAGAGTGTAAGACCCATCCCTTTGTACAGAAAACCTTTTTGGGCCCCATTCACTTGTATAAGTCCCGCTGTACAAAGTCAAACAGTGCGCTCACTGATAAAACCCTGGGCCTCTCCTTGAGCTGTAAGCCCCAAATCTTTCTTTTTCAAAGCACTTTCTCCTTTGATTTTGAATATACTGTTGTTTTCAATCTTTCTTTGTTGAACAACTAACCAAACAGCATGGAAGCACTCCAATCGAGTAAGTGGTTATCGCTTTCATTTACTGCTTTCATATTATATACTGTATTGTGGGGCTGCTCACTGTAAGTCTCCTTTCATAAACTCATATCTACTGTGTAATAATAGTATAGATATTTCGAGTTTCCCGGCTACTACGTCTAGAACTAGGTGACGCCGTTTCATTTATTCGTAGAAATAGACGCCTAGATCCCCAATAGGAGCACCAGATACAGTCTTCTCTTCGGCTGTCCTCCTTAGGAATCGTCAAGAAGCTCTACTCCCCAAGATGAATGTATTCTCCGTGAATGGCATCTTTGAGTTTCTTCCAAATTCTCGAACTTTCCTGACTTGATCTATTCCTTGTGGATAGCTTGCCTTGAATGTCTCGGGGTTTGGGTACCCACTACGGTCATAATCTTGGACCTTAACTAAGGAACCCTCTTCAAAAGCTAAAAGTCGCTGGATAGTAAACCTCGCACGTTTACCAGTGGTTTTTATCTTTAAAAGAGTTATCTCTCCTAATGGAAAGGAGATGATAGACCCACGGGCTTCTTAAAAGCATCGGCCTCCTCTTGGGCATTATTCAAGGACTCTACGGCTTCTTAGAAGTATTCACAGCCTCCTCTTAGGCTTCGTATAATGATCTCTTCCTCCGGGAATGATAGCCTCCTCTTGGGCTTCGTACAAGGACCCGTCGGCTTCTTAAAAGTTTCCAGCCTCCTCTTGGGCTTCGTACAAATTGTCCCGACGACCTCCTAGAGGTATAGGAACAGAACTTAGTCATCTCCATAGAACAGTCCTTTCATAGAGTCTACTACTGTTTCTCAAAGCATAGTACAAAAGATAAAACTCTAGACACGGACAGTCTAACTTCCTTGAGTCTCAAAAGACATTCTCAAGTGACCCCTTCATTAAATAGGAAGAAAACCCGCAGACTCGGACAGTCTCAACACCCTTTGGATTTCCAGTTTCCTCAAAGAAAAGGAGACCACCCCGATCCTCAGATCTAACCCATGAGTACAGTGATGCTCATATAAGAACTGATTTTCTCTTTCAAAATCAGTATACTGGACCTGTCACTTAACTGACATAGCCTCCTCTTGGGCTTTGTACAATGACTCTCCCTAGCAGAGTCAAACAATGCTTTAGCCTCCATCTCGGGCTTTGTACAAGATACAAAGACTCTCTTGTTGAGTCAAACCTTTTAGCCTCCATCTCGGGCTTCGTACGAGATACAAAAACACTCTCTTGTTGAGTATAAAAGATTCTCCTGTTGAGTCAAACAAACAATAGCCTCCATCTCGGGCTTCGTACGAGACACAAAGACTCTATCGTCGGGTCAAAAACTTTTAGCCTCTCTCTCGGGCTTTGTACGAGACACAAAATAGCCTCCTCTTAGGCTTTGTATAATGATTTTCCTAGCGGAAATTAGCCTCCTCTTAGGCTTTGTATAATGATTTTCCTAGCGGAAATTAGCCTCCTCTTAGGCTTTGTATAAGAAAACCACTGGTTGATCCAATCAACCTTTTAGCATCAAAGTTGTGCCTCGTTCACAGTACACAAACATCAACAACTCCTTTCCCTTCATCTAATCGCTGTAAGCGGCAGGCCTCTAGATCATCTATATCCACGCCACTGTCCCTCTTTTAGCATGAGAAATTCCTAAGGAAAGATGGCATTGCTCTACACTGAGTTAAAGTTTTCTCCTTCAGGTTAAAACCCTTTCTTCGGAAATTATGGCATTTCTCGGATCCGCGTATCCCAGTTAAAGTAATTCTCCTTCTCCCCTCTTTAGAGATGACAAATTCTCTCTAAAGTCGAGGTCTTTCAGCTTCACGTCTTGGGCTTTGAACAAGACACAAATAGACCTTTCAGCTTCACATCTTGGGCTTTGAACAAGATACAAACTACCTTTCGCTTCACGTCTTGGGCTTTGAACAAGACACCAAAACACCAATTTCCTCCCATAGAATAGGAGGAACTACGAACGCTCTGATTTCCCTATTTCGGTAAACGGGAATACGTAGGCATAAGATCGAAAGAAAAGATCTTAGCGAGCGCAATCAACAAAAAACCCAAATCCCATACCTCCATCAATCAAAAGCAGTATTTCAAAAGCATCAGTCCTAACATCCTAATTCTTGTTCCCCGCCAGAAACCTTCTGCCCAGGTAATAAAGAAAGAAAACAGTATTGGCGAAAATACAAATAACCAGTACAAAGGCCCCCCACATTGATAGCATCCGTAACCTAACAGACCGCTGTTTAAACTCAGTATGCAAAGCAGGGTTAATTGGAGACATCTATTTCCCTTCCTTATTCAGCTCACAATAGGATAAAAAATGAATCGACCTGTAGTTCAAGCTCAACCGCAGAGAGCGACCAGCGCTTAAGAACCGCGTCCAAAATCGCTCGCTACAGAAAAGTGGCGCCCACCGTGGGGCTCAATCTTCTTTCTTAAACGTTTAAGGTGGAAACCTTGGACAAACCTTTTTTCTCTTCACTTGTGTGAATACCACAGATTGGGGCTTCCGCCGGGGAACCCATTTCTGTCAGGAACTTAGGAATCATAGTTTTATAAGTCTAGGATGATTAGGACAAATATATATACTGCTTTTCCTAATTGCTATACGTGTTTATTTTTCTGCTACTGGGAATGTGTGTGATGCCGCATGTGGTGAGAACGAGTATACACTTAAGATAAGTGATGGCGACAGGGTCGACCATCAACCTCAGTGGAGGCTGACCAATGCAACCCATTCACTCTTCTAGCCAATGGGCCGGTTGTTAAGTCTGAGAAGCTGAGGAGCCAAACCCTTTCGTAGTGCGAAAACTATCGGAAATAGTTGTTACGCGATACTACCCTCATTTGAGGCTGGTGATCTATTCTCGGTGAATGGCACTTACTCTAAGATTGCTCTACAACTCGCTGGCGATCCGCTTGTTGTTTTGCTTTCCTGGGAAGAGCTGATGATAATGAGTACAGGTACAAAAATCACCCTAGTATAAACCTTTGGGGATGGGTAGAGCCTTGACTTCAGGACAACGACCCTCTGACCCCATGTTTTTTCTATGTTTTTGTGTGCTGCATTCATGCATTCGGTTAATAAAACATTAAAACATTCAAAAAAACTTTCTCTTCTAGTCTCTCTGTTTTTCAAATTAAACTAAGACTGTGATTGCAAATATCAGAGAAGAGGATTACGCTAATGGATTTCGGTAGAAGGAGAACTCACCAGTATACCTTCAAGGTTCCAAAACTAGGGGATTTGAGAAGGTTGGCAAGGATGATCGTTAACCCAGAGGCTTTCAGAGCCAAGCACGGTGGTTTGCTACCACTGTTAAGAGTCCATGTGATTAAGGGGATCATGGATGCGCTCATTCAATTCTACGATCCGGTTTATCACTGTTTCACATTCCCGGATTACCAGCTATCACCAACGCTGGAGGAGTATTCTCATCTGACTGATTTACATATCACTGATCGAGCTCTATTTTCTGGACTGGAAGAAATTCCAAAGAATCAGACTATTGTAATAGCAATTCATTTGGACGAGTCTGAGGTCAGGACTCACATGACCACTAAGGGTGGCATCCAAGGTTTGCCAGCCCAGTTCTTGACAAAAAAGGCTCTATACTTCGCTAGTATAGGGAACGGGGTTGCTTTTGAAAGCATCTTTGTCTTGCTCACCTACGGGTTATTTTTGTTTCCCAACATCAATAACTTCGTCGATATCAACGCTATTAAGGTTTTTCTCATTGGAAACCCTGTGCCGACTTTGCTTGCAGATGCGTATCATTCTGTACACTTGGGAAATTTGTACAGCGGAGGAGAGATCACATGCTGTGTACCTTTGCTTTACAAATGGTTTATCTCTCACTTGCCCAAGTCTGCTGCTTTTTGGGATTGCAAGAGTGTCTTACGTTGGTCGCAGAAGATCATGTCTCTTACCAACTCTGATATAGATTGGTGTAATAGGATTTATGAGGGAATTAGAATCATTGACCGTTGTGGAAACTTCCCTAGCGTACCCCTCATAGGAACTAAAGGAGGAATCAACTATCATCCGATATTGGTTCTCCGTCAATTTGGATACCCGATGAGACACATCCCACTGGGTGTTCATCTGGAAGGTCTTTTCTTCAAAGAAGGAGAAAGTGATAGAGCACTAAAGATGGAAATAGTGCAAGCTTGGAAACATGTTCATAAGAAAGGACGAGAGTCTCTGGGAAAACCGGACTGTGTCTCGGTGGAGCCTTATCTCCACTGGGTACAAACCAGAGCTCTCAAGCTAAAGATGCCTTATCCTCGTTACGGAATTCTTCCGTCGAGGGAATCTGTCATGTACTTCATGATGGAAACTGAAAAGCTTCAGGTTACTCTCAACAAAGTTCAAAAGGAAAGAAGATCTTGGAAGAACAAGTACCGCACCCTCGACGTAGAGTGTATCCAAATACAGCAACTACTAAAAGAGAAATATGCTCTGATTAAAATTTTGGAGCAGCATGCTGTAGAGAATCAAGATAACCAAAGGAATTTGCTCGCTCCTTTCACCTGGCAAAGGAATGACAACCCAACAACGGCCCAAGCGCCCCGGTCAAAGAAGAGGACTCGGGACCCATTAGCTTAGGTTTCTGTTTCTGCACTTTGTAATCTACTGTATTTCCATTTCTGTAATCCTTTGGAATTCAATAAAAAGGGGTTTCCCCACTGTTTGATATTTGCAATCTAATTGTCGAAGTTTATTTTGATTAAACAAAATAAAAACAACAATTAATATAATCATTGCATTCATCATTCTCACATCGCGTATTTTCCTTACCTATGAATCTCACGTTTGTGTCTCGATTCTAGAGTCAAACTGTCTCATTCGTACAATACTCGGGCCAATCGTCAGAAAAAGATGGATGATCTTGAGGAAGAAAACAGAGAGTTGAAAGAAGAGATCGACGCTCTGAGAGAGGATATGAGAAAGCTTCATAACGACATGCAAGCCATGGCAGAAGCTCAGCTACAAAGAACTGTGATCTCAGAGATCACCTCAACGCCCATCATAGAAAAGTATGATCCTAGGTATCAGATGCCGAAAGATCGTCCTTGGGGCATGCCTGTTAACTATATCCCGGAAGAATATGTTCCGCCGATCACTGAAGGTCAGGGAATCGCAACAGAAGCCGTTGGGCCTGAAGGTTACAAACTTCGGGAAAGCGAAGATGCCAGGGGCATACTCAAGACTCCTGAAGGTTACAAACTTCGGGAGGCGCCAAGACTTAGTGCCGTAGTCACGGTACCACCCCCTGTGGTGCACACTGTCCCGGAAGGACAGATTCCACAGACACCTTCGGGTAAGAAGGAAACTATGTTTGACAGAATGGATGAATTCCAGGAGCAGTTCTTGGAAATGCAGAAAGAGCTGCAAGCCATTCGCGGTCAGGATCTATTTGGAAAGGACACCACAGACCTCTGCTTGGTCCCAAATGTGAAAGTCCCGCACAAGTTCCAAGTGCCCGACTTTGGAAAATACAAGGGTAACTCTTGCCCTCAGAGCCATCTGGTGATGTACGCTCGGCGGATGTCAGCTCAGACGGAGAATTAGGACCTGCTGATTCACTACTTCCAGGATAGTTTAACCGGTGCCGCACTCAAATGGTACATGGGTTTAAACCGTACTACGATCAGTACATTCAGAGATCTTGGTACTGCCTTCGTCCAACAATACAAGTATAATTTGGACATGGCACCTGACAGAGATCAACTCAGATCAATGTCACAAAAGGACAAGGAAACCTTTAAGGAGTATGCTCAAAGGTGGCGTGAAATTGCCGCTCAAATTTGTCCACCTCTTGAGGAAAAAGAGATGACAAAAATCTTCTTAAAGACCTTAAGCTCATTTTACTATGACCGAATGATTGCCAGTGCACCCAGTGATTTCACCGAAATGGTCGGCATGGGTGTACGTCTTGAGGAAGCCGTCCGAGAAGGACGTTTGGTAAAAGACACTGGATCAATGAGCGGTACTAAAAAATACGGTAGTGCTCTCCCTAAGAAAAAAGAGCAAGATATTGGGAATATCTCTCTCGAAAAGCAAAGGCGACGTTATCAGCCAGAAGCAGCTGTTACTCCTGCTATCGGCCCCGCGCCTGTTCCTATGTATCAACCTCAGGTTGCGCAGAGCCAACCTGACCAACAAATGACACAACAGCCTCTTCAGCAGGCTCGTCCTCCATATAACAACAACCGTACAACACGGCCACCAGGATTTGATCCTATACCCGTAACGTACGCAGAGCTGTTTCCGTTACTGCTGGCTAAGGGGCACATCCAGACTAAGTCTCCCCTTTCAGTTCCAGAAAATCCGCCTTTTTGGTTTAAAGCGGATCAAACATGCCCTTATCATCAAGGAGGTTCAGGGCATAACATTGAGACTTGTCTCAATTTCAAATCCGACGTGTAAAAGCTTGTTAGGAGCGGGCTCTTATCTTTCAAAGATACGAATCCCAACGTTCTCACGAACCCGCTGCCTCAACATGAGAAAGCTGCAGTCAATCTGATTGAGAAAGAGACTAACAATGTCTATCAAATTCATGATGTACTCTTGTTAAAGACCAATCTGGTCAAGATGCATTGTAGACAGAGTGGATATGGCCATGTGCCACCTCATAATTATCACCAGTGTGATATCTGCTCTAAAGACAACCAAGGATGTTCTGTGGTGCAAGCAGCTCTACAGGAACAAATGGATCTTGGATGGATCCAAGAGCACCGAGTTCGTGGAGTTAACATGGTTTACACGAATTCCAACGTCATTCAAAACCACGACATCCGTGCGATGAATGACAACTTGGTGGCAATGCACTCAAGGCAAAGCCAGTATCATAATCTGCCGCGGCACGATTACAGTTCCTGTCTGATTTGCTCGGTAAACAAACAGGGATGCTCTTTCATACAAGAGGCCCTCCAGCGTCAGATGGATCTTGGATGGATCCAAGACTACCATGATAGGAACTCCTATCAAATCAACATGGTTCAGATCTTTGACATTCGCGTGATGAATACCAACCTGGTAGAGTTACATGCTGAGCAGGTCCGACTCAGATTCTTAATATCACATGATTATCAAAACTGTAAAGCAGGTTGCGAAAACGATCGAGGTTGTACCCTTGTCCAGGAGGCACTTCAGCACTTGTTAAATCACTGGTGGATGCCAATCTATATAGACGAAGATACTCAGCAGATTAGTATCGATCACAGGAATCCTACTCGTCGTCAAAGTCAGGATGTCCGATTAATGGAAGATAACCTAGTGAGGTTACATTGCATTCAAAGTGGGCGTGGCCAGGTGCCACCACACAACTATGACAGTTGTAGCGTCTGTTCGGAAAGTAACCAAGGGTGTTACCTTGTGAGAGCAGCTCTTCAGGGTCAGGTTGATCATGGAGAAATTCGTCCATATCCAGGTTCAGGACCCATCATTTGGTCGCCGAACTACCTTGCCGAGCAAGTTGAGGATGTTGTCACGATCTCTGGTAATCACATGACCAGTGATGTTTTTGCCATCATTCCTCTACTTGACGAATCTAGAGTTCCCAACTGGGAAGGGATCAAGGTTACTTATGATGGTCAGAAAAATCAGAAGGTTCCCATAGTCATCTATCTACCGGGGCCACTACCGTATAAATCAGCTAAGGCAATCCCTTACAAATACGGTACAACAATAATCGAGAATGGAAAGGAAATTCCATTACCCTCCGTCGTGAATATTGCAGACATCAGTCGTGTAACACGGAGCGGTCGAATCTTCAACCGAGGGGTTGGAGAATCCAACAAAGAAAAGGAACTTCAGGCAGAAATTCCTGATCCACCAGTCGGTCAATCTAGTAATCCAGACTTTTCAAAAGACAAAGATGAGATGCTAAAGCTCATCCAAAGGAGTGAATATAACATTGTTGATCAACTGTTACAGACTCCTTCAAAGATCTCAGTATTATCACTGTTACTCAGTTCAGAAGCACACAGAGAGGCTCTACAGAAAGTCTTGGAGCAAGCCTTTGTGGAACAGGATGTAACAATCAGACAATTCGATAGCATTGTCTCTAACATCACTTCCTGCAATAATTTGGGATTTAGTGATGAGGAATTACCTGAAGAGGGTCGCCGTCATAACATGGCGCTCAATATCACAGTTAACTGCCAGGGCGATGCTTTAGCCAACGTACTGGTAGACACAGGGTCAGCCCTGAATGTTATGCCAAAGTACACCTTGATGCAATTATCATTCAAGGGCCCTCTGATGAGAGTCAGCGAGGTCGTCGTCAAAGTATTTGACGGATCCAGAAAAACAGTTATCAGCGAAGTTGATATTCCCATAACTATTGGTCCTCACACTTTCCAAATCACTTTCCAGGTCATGGACATCCGGGCAACATACAGTTGTTTATTAGGAAGACCTTGGATACATCAGGCTGGAGCGGTTACTTCAACCCTCCACCAAAAGCTAAAGTTCGCCAAGAACGATCAACTTGTCACGGTTTGTGGGGAACAAGCCTTGCTTGTGAGCAACTTATCATCATCTACTTGTGTGGAACCCGAGGAGGTTATTGGAACTCAGTTCCAAGCACTATCGGTGAGCAAGGATAATCAGTTCAAAGAATGAACTTCAATTTCTTCATACAAAGATGTTATCAAAGCGGTCGAGAGTACCGATACGATAGGATGGGGACGGCTTGTCATTCCTATTGACAATAAAACAAAGAAGGGTCTTGGTTTTTCTGCAACCTGTACCCAGACAGCCGCCAACGATGAAAGTCTTCATCCCCTTCAAAACTTCTTCCACAGTGGAGGTTTTCTTCACCCAGTGTCTCAGGCAGTTCATGCTATCAATGAGGAAGATCCCTCTGATGCAGATGAAGAGTGGAAGTCCTATCTTAATGAGGACGGTTATATGTCTCAGGAAGAGGTGCATATGCCTTTTTGCTTTCCTACAGAAAGTCTGAGATTTATACCAAGATCAGATGTCGAAATGATCTACGGAGATTGTGATCCGGAAGGATGCCGTGCTCCGCCAAATTCATTAGAGGAGGACACTCCGATGAAAGACAACTTTGACCACAATTACTATGGTCCAATGGATGGTCTGCCAATGTGGCAGCCTTACCCAGGAAACTTGGGGCAAGAAAGTCAGTCGAGTAATGAAACTCAGCTGAGCATCATTGAACAGAATACATGTGTCCCCACCATGTCATGGGATCAACACTCAGGTCATTCAGAAACTACTTAACATGAAGATGAATTCGCAACGTTTGCAGGACTAGATTCATCAACTATGCTTTTCCCGAGGTCAACGTCATTGAGAGGGATGACACCTCCAGTTCCACAGAAGTGTGGGACACCTTGGGACAACCGAGTGGAAAATTCAACTTTATGGTCAAGTACACCGCTCCCGAAAGCTCTCGTATCAGGCTCGAAGATATCCAGCCAACTGGATGGGGAGATACAGCTGAGAGCACGAATGCTATGCAAAATACAACAGAGGAATCCTCCAACGACAATTCTGCTTGGGAGACAAATTCCAATGATCCTGCTCCACCAGAAATCAGCGTCATTTCTGAAGACAAATCAAGGAAGGTGCCAGACTTTGTGATTCACCGAGGAGTTTGTCGTCAATGGGTTGCCGTCGAGGTTCCGAAGGTCGTTCGTCAGTCAAAGTAATTGCCATCTTTAACCTTTCACCCTGCCCAGGTGAAACAGATATTTTGATAGGGCTCGTTTTCTGTAAATTTCCCTCTCCGCTTTGCCCAAAGCGACAGAGTTTTGTTTTATAGGGCTGTAGTTTCAAGAATCGACTTGTTCATTAATAAAATAACGTCGTTCTGTAATTTCCGCATTAATTGTTGTTTTCTCTTTTTGCTTTTTCAGAAAATGGTAATCCTAAAAAACATTCAAATAAAAACAAGCAGTAAAAATAAAACACTGCACACACTTGCATTTTCTCTATCTCTTTTAAACACGAATCATCACGCCATGCAGATTGCTTGTTTTATACCTCGTTGAAACATACGATCCGATGCCTTCTTCCAACTTTGAGTTCCCGGTATTCGAGGCTGAAGAAGAAAATGACGACCAAATTCCAGAAGAGATCTCCCGACTACTCAGACAAGAGGAAAGGTCCATCGAACCTCACAAAGAGCCGTTGGAAATGGTAAACTTCGGTTCAAAAAAAGAGAGAAAAGAAATCAGGATCGGAGCACTGCTCAGTCCAACTGCCAGAGAGGGTTTGATAAAGCTTCTCAAAGAATTTCCCGATGTATTCGCTTGGTCCTATCAGGATATGCCAGGGTTGGATACCAGCATCGTGGAACATGACTTACCGTTGAGATCAGAATGTCCGCCAGTAAGGCAAAGGTTGAGACGCACTCACCCGGACATGGCCATCAAAATCAAGGAGGAGGTACAGAAACAGATCGACGCGGGTTTCCTCGCTACATCTGAATATCCTCAATGGTTAGCCAACATTGTACCCGTTCCCAAAAAGGACGGAAGGGTCAGAATGTGTGTCGATTACAGGGATCTGAACAAGGCTAGTCCAAAGGACGACTTTCCTTTACCACACATTGACATGCTGGTAGACAGCACAGCAAAGTTCAAACTCTTCTCCTTCATGGATGGATTATCGGGCTATAACCAGATCAAAATGGCGCCGAAAGACATGGAGAAAACTTCGTTCATTACCCCATGGGGTACCTTTTGTTACAAGGTAATGTCGTTCGGTTTGAAGAATGCCGGGGCAACCTATCAAAGGGCCATGACTACTCTGTTTTATGACATGATACACAAAGAAATCGAGGTATATGTCGATGACTTGATTGTAAAATCAAGAACAGAGGATGAACACGTTGAACATCTATCAAAATTGTTCGAACGTCTAAGAAAATTCAAGCTCCGCTTGAATCCCAACAAGTGCACCTTCGGTGTCCGTTCGGGGAAATTACTAGGGTTCATCGTCAACCAGAAAGGAATTGAAGTTGATCCTGACAAGGTCAAGGCCATTCAAGAAATGTCTTCTCCGAAAACTGAAAAACAAGTCAGAGGATTCCTGGGACGTTTGAACTACATCTCCAGATTCATATTCCTTATGATCGCGACGTGTGCGCCAATTTTCAAATTACTCAAAAAGAACCAGGATTGCGTTTGGTCAGAAGATTGCCAAACCGCCTTCGACAGTATCAAGGAATATCTGTTGAATCCTCCCATTCTATCACCTCCAGTGGAAAGAAGACCACTGATCATTTACCTCACAGTCCTAGAGGACTCAATGGGATGTGTACTTGGCCAACAAGACGAAACTAAAAGGAAAGAGTCTGCCATTTACTATCTAAGCAAGAAATTCACCGACTGCGAGACTCGGTACACGATGCTTGAGAAAACTTGTTGCGCTTTGGCTTGGGCAGCCAAACGTCTTCGCCAGTACATGATTCGTCATACTACTTGGTTGGTCTCCGAAATGGATCCAATCAAGTACGTTTTCGACAAACCTGCTCTCACGGGAAGGATTGCCCGTTGGCAGATGTTACTATCAGAATATGACATAGAGTACCATGCTCAGAAAGCGGTTAAAGGAAGTATTTTAGTCGATCATTTGGCTCATCAACCGATTGACGATCAAGAATCAATCGGATTTGACTTCCCAGACGAAGATGTCATGTATCTAAAGATGAAAGATTGCGATGAACCGCTACCCAGTGAAGGGCCAGAACCAGGTTCCCAGTGGGGACTTATCTTTGACGGAGCAGTCAATCATTATGGAAACAGAATTGGGGCAATCATTGTTACCCCTCTGGGTTCCCACATTCCTTTCACTGCCAGACTTACGTTCAAATGTACGAACAACGAGGCCGAATACGAAGCATGTATCATGGGTCTCGAAGAAGCGATTGATTTAAGGGTCAAAAACTTGGACGTATACGGCGATTCAGCCCTGGTTATTAACCAGATAAAAGGAGATTGGAACACATACCAATCAGGATTGATTCCTTACAAAGACTATGCAAGAAGGTTGTTACCCTTCTTCAATAGAGTCGACTTTCATCACATCCCTCGTGATGAGAATCACATGGCTGATGCATTAGCCACTCTCTCTTCCATGATTAGTGTAGGTCAATGGAATGACATACCTAAGATCGACATAATGCGCCTTGAACGGCCCGCTTACATCTTCGTGATTGAAGCAGTCATAGACGACAGACCTTGGTATCACGATATCAAATGCTTCCTTCAGAAACAAGAGTACCCATCTGGGGCACTCAGAAAAGACAGGAAAACCCTCAGAAGATTGGCTGGAAACTTCTTCCTGAGCGGTGACACTCTTTATAAGAGAAATTTTGACATGGTCTTGCTCCGATGCGTCGACAGACCAGAAGCAGACATGCTCATGAAAGAAATTCATGAAGGATCCTTTGGCACTCATGTCAACAGACACACAATGGCGAGAAAAATTCTCAGGGCCGGGTATTACTGGTTGACCATGGAATCCTACTGCTACAAGTACATGAGGAGGTGTCACAAGTGTCAGATATACTCCGACAAAATTCATGTACCGCCATCACATCTCAAAGTTCTTTCTTCCCCATGGCCTTTTTCCATATGGGGAATCGACATGATTGGCATGATTGAGCCTAAGGCTTCAAACGGACATCGGTTCATCCTGGTAGCCATTGACTATTTCACCAAGTGGGTCGAAGCAGCGTCATTCGCCAATGTAACCCGACAAGTGGTGGTCCGATTTATCAAAAACAATATCATCTGCCGTTATGGTGTTCCAAGCGAGATCATTACTGATAATGGATCTAACTTGAACAATAAGATGATGAAAGAGTTGTGTGCAGAGTTCAGGATCGAACACCATAACTCATCTCCCTACCGACCCAAGATGAACGGAGCGGTAGAAGCGGCTAACAAGAACATCAAGAAGATCGTTCAAAAGATGGTTGTAACCTATAAAGATTGGCACGAAATGCTACCCTTTGCCCTTCACGGTTATCAAACATCTATCCGCACTTCAACAGGGGCAACCTCTTTCTCTCTAGTATATGGCATGGAGGCAGTGCTCCCCATAGAAGTAGAGATCCCATCAATCCGGGTATTGATGGAAGCGAAGCTCACCGAAGCTGAATGGTGTCAAAGTCAACACGACCACCTGAACCTGATCGAAGAGAAGCGAATCACGGCACTATGCCACGGTCAGTTGTATCAACAGAGAATGAAGAGGGCGTTCGACAAAAAGGTCCGACCTCGTGTCTTCAGGAAAGGAGACCTTGTGCTCAAGAAGAGACAATCATTTCTCACTGATTCTCGGGGCAAATGGACCCCAAATTATGATGGCCCCTATGTGGTCACAAAAGCTTTCTCAGGCGGCGCCTTGAGACTTGCAACCATGGACGGAGAGGAATTTACCTACCCCACGAATGTTGATGTAGTCAAGAAATACTTCGCCTAAAACTAAAAAAAAAAAACGTCTCGGTGGATTGAAAACCCGAAAGGGCGGTCCAGGCAAAAGTTAGAGACATGAAAAGAATCATCCCGATGGATTGGAAATCTCATAGTACAATCCAGGCAAAAGTTAGGGATAATGGCAAGTAACTATGTTCAACAGAGGCAAGTCCCTCAGCAGCAGTTGCATCATCATCCGTCAGAAAAACTCCAGTCAAGGCCATCTTCGACAGAAGCTCAGGATGTCCCGAATTCAAAGTTGGTAGAAGGATAGTGGTCGTTATGTTTCAACGTAGCCCTTTTCCCTGTAAATTACCATTTTCTAACTTTATAATCACGCGTTTGGCTGATCTCCATCTTATCAATAAAATTTGAGCCCTTGTGCTTTTGTTTGTAATTCTTTACTTGTTTTAGCTTTACAGAACGACGTTGTTTAAACTTAATCAGCGATTCTTGAAATAAAACAAAAATAAATTTACTTGTTAAACTTTTTCTGCTTTTAAATTAAAGAGGGCATTTCTTTTGACTGTTGAACATCAGAAGAACATCGATCGCTTCTCCCGAAGAAAGCGGACTTCAAAGTGCAGAATCAAAGTACTCCTTCTAAGCCAGTATGCCTGAATGAAGGGATTAACTGTGTCAGAGACCTTGTTTCGTCTGACACGCCTCGGCCGAGTTCTCATCTCCTAAGCCCGATCAACATAGCTCCCAATGGGACTATCTCTCCTAAGCAAGGTGGAATTGCTATTTTGAACCAACGGTACTTCTTCGCCCCGCGATGGCCGAGTATCCAATTGTGTTCATCCATTAGTCTGTATGTCGCGTCTGTTTTGTCAGCATATACATACGTACTTCATGCATTTTTTATTTGCATTTACATTTCATATTGCATCGTTATCACTCTAGCCGGTCTTGTCCCCTAGTGATAAACAGTTTTCTCAATCGAGTTTGTCAGTTCTTTCCTCGTCAGGAAGTGTTGCGTCTGCACAATCTCGCCACCAGTGTATCTTTAGATCAGAGTCGGCACGTGGCCACTTTGATAATTTGAACCTCTGAAAGATCAGAGAACCTTCAACAGATGTCACTCTTCGCCATTAAAGATGATATCCTTGCTTTCCCGGATTAAGGAAAATCCACAGAGAAAGCCTCGTGATCAGAGATTCGGTAGCACGCCAGTTTTGCTCCGAAAAACCACTGATGAGAAGGTCATTGGCACCTCAAAATTGGACCCCATCATATGGCGTTTCACCGGGAAGATCCCGAGAAAAGTATGATGAAAGATCCCAAATGAAAACAGTCTCTCAAGAGACTCGCTTTCCCCAGTAGAAACAAATGGCGTCTCCAACGGAGAAATTTGTACAACTCTACAACTCAGACGACTGGGGTCCCCAGCAAGTCTGACAACAAAACATTTTTTACTCAAATGGCATCTCCCCAGGAAAATTCGGCGAGAAGTTTGAAGGAAAACCGCTACACATAGCGTCCCTTGTCAATAAAGTTTATTGACAAAAGAAACTAAGACCAGTTCCTTGGTAGGAAACCAGGATCGAGGGGAAGTTTATTTCAAAAGAAACTAAGACCAGTTCCTTGGTAGGAAACCAGGATCGAGGGGAAGTTGACAAAAGAAACTAAGACCAGTTCCTTGGTAGGAAACCAGGATCGAGGGGAAGTTTATTTCAAAAGAAACTAAGACCAGTTCCTTGGTAGGAACCAGGATTGAGGGGAAGTTGACAAAATAAACTAAGACCAGTTCCTTGGTAGGAAACCAGGAGCGAGGGGAAGTTCATTTCAGAAACTGAGACCAGTTCTTGGTAGGAAACCAGGATCGAGGGGAAGTTTACCTTTTCTAAGCATCATTGCTTAGCTAAAGAAGATGAATGCGTAAGCTACCATTCATAACCACCATCAAAATTTCGGGTATTCCGATATTTAATCCTCTTGCACCCCGAATGCCCGAATCCCTTCGTCATTCACACCTTCGGGTCCAAGAAGATTAAATAGGGGCATCTGTAATACCCCAAATTTTGACCACTTAGATTTTCCATCATTGTGAAAATCATCATCATAATATGGATGTACCTTTATGCTTCATTAGTCTCCCCAAAGATGGGTGAGCATCCACTACAATCAAAATTAGGGTTTCAAGCCCTCTCTGAGTGCTTAGACAAAGGATCAATCAAGAAATGACATGATATTCAACTTGTCTAATCTCTTAAACATCCACAATGGATCAAAAAGGACTCCCACTTCAAGGATTAAGCACAAGGCTGCTCCCTTCTAGGTGGATCAAGTCTCAAGATCGACAGTGTCACCAAATTAGGGTTTTGGTCGACCAGGGCCTCCAGATGGAAATTTTCATCTGGGCACAAGGAAATGATCCAAAACATAACCTAATATACTTCATGGAACCTCATGAACCCATGCATCAAGTCAATTTTGCCTCAGGGGATGCATTCATCAAAAATCAGGAATTAGGGTTTCTTGACCTAATTCACCCCTAAGTTGACTTTTGGGACAAACCATGAGCCAAGACCTCAAGAGATGATTTGAGGGTCTCTAATATACCATATTGATCCATTTGGAACAATGGATTGATCCAAGAAGTTTGAGCAACAAGTCTCAATTTCATCTGCACCACAATTAGGGTTTTAAGGAAAAAGTCAACTGTAACTTTGACTTTTGACCAGGACATGCTCCCAAACCCTAATACATGATTGAATATACCCTATGACACCCATGGAACATGTCCATCAAGTTTGATTTAGGTCAAGGACATGATTTCCTGAAGAATTGCACAGTTTGGAATTCATCTGATAAAAAGTCAACTGTGCACAAAAGTCAACTTTGACTTTTTGAGATTTTTCACCAAAATGGATTTTTAACCCTAAAATGATGTTAATGTATGATTTGAATCATCATTCATCAAGAAAAATCAAGAAAAGTGAGATAACTTGTAAAAGGGGTAACCATAAAACTTAGAAATTTTTCTAAGTTAAAAATAAAGTGGCAAAGGTACCAACTTTGGAGGACCATAACTCCTAAACCACAAGGCCATTTTTTCTCATCCAAAGATGGATTTGTAGCCCTCATTATCACCTACAAAAACTTCAACTACAAGTCATTCCAATTCATTAAGGATTTTGAGTTATGGAGTGATCAAAGTGGCTGAAAAGTGAAAATGTCACTTTTTCCAACACTTAGTGAAATTTTCACTAAGTCAGATTCTGCCTCACTTTTTGCCAAATGTAGGGGGATTTTTCACTTGGAATCAAAAGAGATCAAAACCAAACTTGTTCAAACAGTTGTTGTATCATGTAAGAGCTTTCCAAAATGGCCAAGAACATTGCCAAATTCAACCTACACCATGAGATACAACATTGCTAAGTTGCCTTGCTGAAATCTGTCAAGGCAAGGCAGAATTTGCAACTTTGGTCGATTTGCCAAAATCAGCCAAATTCAATTGCTCCTATCCACTTGGACACCTCAGAGGATTGAATCTAAAGGGGACAATCACTGAGCCAAGCCTCCAAAGTCCATGGAACAAGAAATAGCACGTTGAACCTAGAATGGCCAAAATAGGGACAAGACTTCAAATTTGGAATGAGGCATTCAATGGAACCATCAAGGTGGCATGGACTGACCCATTCTCATCTGAAATCAGTCAAGACTTATCCAAGACCAAGGGGACCAAAGCTCTGTGCCCTAACCTCTAGTCAATGGCTAGAGGAGACTTGGATTTTCATTTGCCAACATTGGCCAAACCTACTTACCAGCTGCCATGCACTATTCCTTGCAAAACAAACTTGCTCTACTATAAATAGAACTCAATTGTGATCAGTTTGAGTACACCAAAGCCATCTAACAGATGCTTTCCTCAAAATCTCTTTCTCTTGGCAAAAATGCCTTTCTTAGCAAGGTAGCTATCGGGTTTTGAGTTTGAGAGCAATTCCAATCAAACCAATCACTCACACACCTCACATATATCACATATGAGCTGATCAAACACTTAGATTACTTCTGAAACATCAATTTCACAAAATCACCAGCTGGTTGCTCAAGGTTTTAACCAAAGTGCAGCTGAGGTACCACAAAATGATCCAGCCAATTTCAATCAAGTCCAACCATCCAAACACAATCCATAGGGTGTAGGGAAGCTGTTCAGATCATCACCACTCATCTGTAACACCTCCAAATCAAAAATCACTTTGAACTTGCTGTCACGGCCTAGAGGTCAATACTTAATTTTTGAAGCATTAATCCAAGATCACAATTTGTTTTCCATGTGTTAAACAATTTTTGATCATTTTAATTGAATTTTTATTCAATTAAATACATTTTGAAAACAAATTAGGGTTTTGGATTAATTCAACCCTCATAAATCATTTTCAAAACACTTTGGGCCTCTTGAGAGAGTGTAAGACCCATCCCCCCTTGTACAAAAACTTTTTGGGCCTCACTCATTGTATAAGTCCCTCTGTACGAGTAAACGGCGCGATCGTCGCCCGTTTAAAAATAAAAATCATATGGGCCTCTCCTTGAGCTATAAGACCCATTCAAAACACTTTGGGCCTCTATTAGAGTGTAAGACCCAATCCCCCTTTTAACCAAAACATTTTGGGCCTCACTTATTGTATAAGTCCCTCTGCGTTAAAAGAAAACCTCGGTGCGATCGCCATTTTTAAACGAAAAATCATTTGGGCCTACCCTCGTGTTATAAGCCCCACTCTTTTTTCTTTAAACCTTTTTTGGGCCTCTTGAGAGAGTGTAAGACCCATCCCTTTGTACAGAAAACCTTTTTGGGCCCCAGTCACTTGTATAAGTCCCGCTGTACAAAGTCAAACAGTGCGCTCACTGATAAAACCCTGGGCTTCTCCTTGAGCTGTAAGCCCCAAATCTTTCTTTTTCAAAGCACTTTCTCCTTTGATTTTGAATATACTGTTGTTTTCAATCTTTCTTTGTTGAACAACTAACCAAACAGCATGGAAGCACTCCAACCGAGTAAGTGGTTATCGCTTTCATTTACTGCTTTCATATTATAAACTGTATTGTGGGGCTGCTCACTGTAAGTCTCCTTTCATAAACTCATATCTACTGTGTAATAATAGTATAGATATTTCGAGTTTCCCCGGCTACTACGTCTAGAACTAGGTGACGCCGTTTCATTTATTCGTAGAAATAGACGCCTAGATCCCCAATAGGAGCACCAGATACAGTCTTCTCTTCGGATGTCCTCCTTAGGAATCGTCAAGAAGCTCTACTCCCCAAGATGAATGTATTCTCCGTGAATGGCATCTTTGAGTTTCTTCCAAATTCTCGAACTTTCCTGACTTGATCTATTCCTTGTGGATAGCTTGCCTTGAATGTCTCGGGGTTTGGGTACCCACTACGGTCATAATCTTGGACCTTAACTAAGGAACCCTCTTCAAAAGCTAAAAGTCGCTGGATAGTAAACCTCGCACGTTTACCAGTGGTTTTTATCTTTAAAAGAGTTATCTCTCCTAATGGAAAGGAGATGATAGACCCACGGGCTTCTTAAAAGCATCGGCCTCCTCTTGGACATTATTCAAGGACTCTACGGCTTCTTAGAAGTATTCACAGTCTCCTCTTAGGCTTCGTATAATGATCTCTTCCTCCGGGAATGATAGCCTCCTCTTGGGCTTCGTACAAGGACCCGTCGGCTTCTTAAAAGTTTCCAACCTCCTCTTGGGCTTCGTACAAATTGTCCCGACGACCTCCTAGAGGTATAGGAACAGAACTTAGTCATCTCCATAGAACAGTCCTTTCATAGAGTCTACTACTGTTTCTCAAAGCATAGTACAAAAGATAAAACTCTAGACACAGACAGTCTAACTTCCTTGAGTCTCAAAAGACATTCTCAAGTGACCCCTTCGTTAAATAGGAAGGAAACCTACAGACTCGGACAGTCTCAACACCCTTTGGATTTCCAGTTTCCTCAAAGAAAAGGAGACCACCCGATCCTCAGATCTAACCCATGAGTACAGTGATGCTCATATAAGAACTGATTTTCTCTTTCAAAATCAGTATACTGGACCTGTCACTTAACTGACATAGCCTCCTCTTTGGCTTTGTACAATGACTCTCCCTAGCGGAGCCAAACAACGCTTTAGCCTCCATCTCGGGCTTTGTACGAGATACAGAGACTCTCTTGTTGAGTCAAACCTTTTAGCCTCCATCTCGGGCTTCGTACGAGATACAAAAACACTCTCTTGTTGAGTATAAAAGATTCTCCTGTTGAGTCAAACAAACAATAGCCTCCATCTCGGGCTTCGTACGAGACACAAAGACTCTATCGTCGGGTCAAAAACTTTTAGCCTCTCTCTCGGGCTTTGTACGAGACACAAAATAGCCTCATCTTAGGCTTTGTATAATGATTTTCCTAGCGGAAATTAGCCTCCTCTTAGGCTTTGTATAATGATTTTCCTTGCGGAAATTAGCCTCCTCTTAGGCTTTGTATAAGAAAACCATTGGTTGATCCAATAAACCTTTTAGCATCAAAGTTGTGCCTCGTTCACAGTACACAAACATCAACAACTCCTTTCCCTTCATCTAATCGCTGTAAGCGGAAGGCCTCTGGATCATCTATATCCACGCCACTGTCCCTCTTTTAGCATGAGAAATTCCTAAGGAAAGATGGCATTGCTCTACACTGAGTTAAAGTCTTCTCCTTCAGGTTAAAACCCTTTCTTCGGAAATTATGGCATTGCTCGGATCCGCGTATCCCAGTTAAAGTAATTCTCCTTCTCCCCTCTTTAGAGATGACAAATTCTCTCTAAAGTCGAGGTCTTTCAGCTTCACGTCTTGGGCTTTGAACAAGACACAAATAGACCTTTCAGCTTCACATCTTGGGCTTTGAACAAGATACAAACTACCTTTCGCTTCACTCTTGGGCTTTGAACAAGACACCAAAACACCAATTTCCTCCCATAGAATAGGAGGAACTACGAACGCTCTTATTTCCCTGTTTCGGTAAACGGGAATACGTAGGCATAAGATCGAAAGAAAAGATCTTAGCGAGCGCAATCAACATAAAACCCAAATCCCATACCTCCATCAATCAAAAGCAGTATTTCAAAAGCATCAGTCCTAACATCCTAATCCTTGTTCCCTGCCAGAAACCTTCTGCCCAGGTAAAAAAGAAAGAAAACAGTATTGGCGAAAATACAAATAACCAGTACAAAGGCCCCCCACATTGATAGCATCCGTAACCTAACAGACCGCTGTTTAAACTCAGTATGCAAAGCAGGGTTAATTGGAGACATCTATTTCCCTTCCTTATTCAGCTCACAATAGGATAAAAAATGAATCGACCTGTAGTTTAAGCTCAACCGTAGAGAGCGACCAGCGCTTAAGAACCGCGTCCAAAATCGCTCGCTACAGTAGCACCAGTATCAATAATAGTAATTAAAGGAGTACTATTAATGAAACATGTACCTCTGATGAGTCTGTTCTCACTAGTTGTCTGAGTCCCAGCCAACGCGAACACTTTCCCACCGGTTTGCGCCTTCTTTGGTTTCTGACACTGACTACCAATGTGTCCTTCTTCACCACAGTTGAAGCAAATCATCTCTTTATGCTTGCACTCTGATATTTCATGCCCAGTCTTACCACAACGGAAACACCTCTTTACCTCAGTAGTACATACATTACTCTTATGACCAGGTTTCCCACATTTGAAACAAACTACACCAGCAGGAGCATCTCCCCCACTAGTCCTCTTTCCATCAGCCACTTTCTGTTTGCCTTTACCAGCTGGAGCATCATAAGGCTTGCCACGATTCTGTTGGTGCTTGCTCTTCCTCTCATTAATGATCTTGTAATGAGCATTATTATCCTCTTCATAAATCCTACAACTATCAACCAAATCAGAGAAGACACGAATCTTTTGATATCCGACTGCCTTCTTGATCTCTGGACGCAATCCGATCTCAAACTTGATGCACTTTGAAAACTCAGCATTCGCCTCGTTATAGTGCGGGTAAAACTTAGCCAACTCAACAAACTTTGCAGCATAATCAGTCACCGACATATTTCCTTGCTTCAGCTCAAGGAATTCAATTTCCTTCTTACCCCGAACATCTTCAGGATAATACTTCATCAGGAACTCTCTACAGAACACAACCCAAGTGATTTCTTCACCTGCAGCTTCCAACCTCTTACGAGTCTCTAGCCACCAGTCATCAGCTTCGACTGCTAGCATATGAGTCCCATATCGAACCTTCTGCGCTGGAGTGCAATCCATCATATGAAAGATTCTCTCCATCTCTTTCAACTAGTCCAAGGCTCCATCAGGATCATACTTACCCTTGAAGGTAGGCGGATTCTCCCTCTGAAACATCGCCAAACTACGAGATCCAGCATTCTCGTTAGCATTCGGTTGATTCTGCATAGCCTGAGCCATTGCTTACATAGCAACGGCAATTGCAGTATCGTTCCTTCCAGCCATCTCAACTTATCACTACAACATAAACAAAGGTTAGAACTAGTTAACAGTACTCGATTGTTAAACAAAGCTACGACTCAACAACTTGGCCGAACGGACCGACCTGCTCTGATACCACTAATGTAACACCCCATTTCTACCCAGCGAATATTGATAAAATCAGAGTTACAAAATTCCAACATACACATAGGATGCTACACATACAACTTATAACAACAGCTTATAATCACATATAACATAGATACATAACACATAATTTTAGTCTTTGAAACAAAACAACTTTTATAATTAAGCAACGGATTCACAAACTTCAACTTAATGACATAACATCCTTATCCAACTTAAAACAACTTCAAAACAACAAGTCTTTAAAGAAAACAACTTAAAATTCAGCAACAATACTAAAATCAACAATAAAGAAACAAACGTTCATCCCCCCGAGTGTTACGTATCAGAGAGACGCCACCGACCCGAACTAATGAAAGTAGACAGCCTTCACTCTGGATTACCTGCAGGATGGCGTATAAACCGTCACTAAACACAAAAGGGGTGAGATATCAAACAATATAATCGGATGTATGATAAATAATATATTAGATCAGATTATAAAATCACCACTTCACAACCTTTCAATCAACATTAATCAACAACATAACAACAACTTTATGCAACGTGGAATGCAACTTGTAAAATGCACATGCATGTGGTACCATTGGAGCAGAACTCCCAACTTAAAATTTGACAATTAATAGAGCAATCAACAAGGCATAAGCCTTCAACTTAATATTTTGCCAATCCAGGCCAACTTACCGAGCAGCAACTCCAGCTTGATATGCTATGCAATGCGACTCAACATGAACGTCAGAATAACAACAATGATAGTTATATATCAGCACAACAACAAATCAACATTAGCCATAGGCCCGCAACTTAATTCTTGCCAATAATTAGAGGCAATGCAACATATTTCACACCTACAACTTTATAATTCCCAACAATAATATCACAGCAACTATAATATACTCTATACCAACTAAAATATACTACAAGCAATCACGTCATTGTTCGATAGTTTTCGACTGAGAATCGGTTAATTAATTCCATTATCAATCCTATGTCCAGTACTACTGACTTATATACCAACCTCTCAAACTAAAATTAAAATGGAACAGAACCAAGTGAAACCATAGCAGACAGAATGAACAGAACGAAAACAGAAAGAATCCCATAGCAGGCCCGTGTGACGCTCGTCACCACACCCTGGCCCTCGTCACATGTGTGACGGTCGTAATACATGAGTGACGGTCGTCACTCACACACAACCTGTGTGACGCTCGTCACGCCCTCTATCATGGTCGCCACATCCCCCAACTCCCTTCGTCTCAGTGTATTTCGTTCCAGTTCTCCCCAATTCACAAACCTCTCCTCAGATTCCAGAACAGTTCCAAATTCACCCATCACAGTACAACAGAAACGCAATAAAATTATACCTTAAAGCAACATAGACTAATTTTCCTACAACCAGTTCATCAACAGCAAACGTATTTCAATATCCACGACAGCCATTACAACACAGACAGAGGTAATTCTACAAACCCAACCCCACATATCATTCATCAAATACCCCATTATAGAGTCAGAACCCCATCCTTACCTTGGATTATAGGTTGCTCTAAATCTCCGATCGACCTAGCTTTGCCTCTTTTCCTCTTCTCTGTAACTTCCACGTTCTCCTCCCAAAACCTTATTTTCTCTTTCTCTGCAACTTCCACGTTCCCACTGCTACTTCTAATTCCTCATTATTTCTAAATGCCTAATATAATAACACTATTATTCTATTAACTTTCATTTAGGCCAACTTTCTACCCCCCCATTATTACTACTACACTCACCATCTAAATAAGCCCAATATTCTCTTATAATTCTAATATATTAACACTATATTATTTCTACAACTTAAATCATCTTAATTAAATTAATTCAACTAAAGCCAACACAATTTAAATCAATTAAATTAATTCAACTAAAACCGACATAGCAACTCAACACAATATTTTCGACAACCAACACAAATCAAACAAATAATACGAAGATATTTAATTAAATAATTAATTAAATAATCGGGCGTTACAACACACATAGCCCATGAGGGATATATGTAGACATTATTTTAATTTTTTAATTATTTGTATATTTTTTGTATTATTACTCATACATTTTGACTATACAATTTATTAGATAATGTTTCGTTGCTTTCATTATTGCAAGATGAACATAATTTAACACATTACAATTAACTTAACACAAAAAATTACATAACTTATCAATAATAAATGCATGTAAAACCTATACACTATCAGATAATTCTGGACATTTCAACTTCTTGATTATGTCAATGCCAGATCTAGAAATTGTCGCATCAAACTCGATCGGTCCATTTGTTAGCCTACAATGAAATGTTCACCACATAACCTTCAAATATTCATCATTCTTCAGCTCAATATGGTCATATTTTTATAGTTGCATGTCCACAATACATTTAGGGGGTATACCCTAATGTGCTGGTTTTGTTGCTTGTCCTATCGCTTTCATTTTCATTTACTTTCATTTATTGAGTCTCCTTCATGACTGCATATCCTCTCTAAATCGAGTTTGAAACGATTCATCTTTAGCATGCATAAAACAATATTTATATTTGAACTTGATCATGATTCTTATAGTCAATTTCATGAGTTAGTGGAATAAGAACTATGTATGTTATTGATTCAAGTTAGGTGGAAAGAAAAATCTCAAAGTCTTATGGAAATCATGAAAAATCGAGATTTTGTGTGTTTGATTCAAATCAGGCACATGTCTTGATTTGAATCACTTTGGACAGAGGCAATCTAAAGATTTTCAAACACTTTGATTCGAATCAAAATTTACACCTAATTCGAATAAAGCAATTATGGGTCACCTCTATTTGATTTGATTCAAATCAGACTTTACACCTGATTCGAATCAGACAGTTTTTCCACATGCTTCTGTTGGCTCTGCTTGAATTGATTCAAATCAGAATTAAAACTTTATTCGAATCACAGGATCTTTGATTCGAATTAGACTTTATTCTTAACTCAAATCAGATGTGAAATGGGTTAAAACTATGTTTTCTTCTTATTCCACTTCACTTGTTCACTTTACTCAAATCATGAAATGTTATTGATTTGAAACTAACTAACTTTTTCCATTCATTTGTGTGCTTAATCTCAAGCACATATAAATTCTTTTTGTCATCATTTTTCACATAGCAACTCACATAACATTTTCATAATATTAATTGTGATTGTTTGAAAAACCATCAACCTCTGTTTTTGAAAGTTTAAAACTCCTGTAACAAATTTATTTCATCTTCAACCTCGGATTGATTGAGGGAGACGTCGTCTTGGAACTAATCATTCTTGAAGATTTGGTTGAAATTTTCACGTAGCTTTCAAGATTGAGGTTGTTGTCATTGGTGCTGACAAATTCCAGTGAATATAAGGAGGTTCTTCTCTCCTGATTGCCTTAGTAATGACTGTGTGGAAGTCTACAGACAAGACAAAGTTCTTCTTAAATCTTTAGACAATTCATTGCTCAAGGAATCAGTGGAATCAAGGGGTGATTACTACACACAAAGTCTGGGAGCATATTAGTGATATTGGAAGATTCAAGAAGCGTCAATCAAGTAAAGATTATGCATAAGAGTTTGGCATTATATTGTATATAAGTCAAGATCTAGATGTGGAATTTATTTTTCTCAACATTATTGTGAATTAGTGATTGTATGAACTCTTTCAAATATTTGTCAAATAAAAATAAATAATGCAGGTTCCAATGGGAAACCATTGAAGAGTGCACATAGGAAAAATAAGAATGAACAGTGAAGCTATATAAATCCCAGTGTCATCTCTCTCCCTTACTGTTGCATTTGATTTTCGTATAATTTGCATGCTTAGGTGTTTCAATTCCAGCGTAGTTTATCATTTATTCATTTGGCATAAATTTATTACGTAGGCTTAGGATTTGTTAGAATTGGTGCCTAATTGGGTTGAATTGGTGATTAAATTCTGATAAACAACTAAGGTTAGAATTCATTGATATTGAATCATTGTATAAACACACATCGTGGAATATATAACTAAATCAATTGAATACCTTGTGTAGCATCATAAAACTATCTTTGGTGTTTGTGAATTGATTTAGTGCTAACATGATCAAGTTTTGAAAAATATAATTTTCATATTTTCGCTTCAAACCTTTCGTGCTCAGTTTTGAAATATCTTTGATATTTAGTTTTTTTTTAAAACAATTGAGTTTTTTAATAAGGGTTTATTCGCCCCCTCTTGACCGTTTTTCTACTTCCATATTCTCACCAACAATTGGCACAAAGAGCTAGTCTTTAGGTTGTGTCTAATTGACATCCAAAATTTGTGAATATGGTGGACGATGATGATCCTGATGGGCGTATAATATAACACATATTTTTAAAGGCGAAAATCATACTTATTGAAAAGTGAACATGCATGTACACTTATTACCAGTTGAAAAAAATTTATGGTGTGTCATCAGTGACGGACCATTTATTCCCAAGGACGATGAATACATTGTTAAACATCCTAAGGATTCGGCGGATGATGAGACCAAAAAGGCTTCATATGATTTAAAAGCGAGGAACATACTTATCTCCGCTTTAAGTGCAAAAACATTCTACTCAATTTCACATCATATGAGTGCTAAATGTATGTGGGACGCAGTCCAAACTCTCTATGATAGAACTAATAATGTCAAAGATTTTAAAATCAATATGTTTACAGATGAGTTTGAACTATTTCGTATGGAATCCGGAGAATCCATGGATTCCTTGCAAACTAGATTCCTCCATTTAATTAAAAAACTAAGTAACTTGGGTAAAACATCTCCTAACAAAGATTGTACTAACAAAATATTGAGATCTATGTGCAGGGAATGGAAAGTAAAGGTTACCGCTATAAAATAATTTAACGATCTTAGTACTTTGGATATTACAAAACTATTTGGAAAGTTAGTCGAACATGAGAATGAACTGAAATGACTCATTGATAGCAAAGTAAAGTCGAAAAAGAAAGAGAAAAGTAAAGAAGAGATATAGTGTCTTTCTTTGAAAGCTTCATCATCTAAAGGGAAGACGTCAAAGGAAGAAAGTGATAACTCTGACGAAGAAGCTTCTAAACAAGAATAGATAGGTTTATTCGTCAGATGTTACAATAAAAACTTAAAGAGAAACATGCTCAAGCATTCCGACAAAGGACTAGTTAATTTCCGAAATACTCACCAGTCTAAGAAAGAACACAAGAAAAAGGATGATGATATCATATGTTACGAGTGTGGAAAATCAGGACATTATAAAACCTCTTGTCCAAGTCTTACCAAACATCATAAAAATAAAGATAAGGAATTCTACAAGACGAAAGGAAAAAGCTCAAAAGATTGTCTTGCCATGCCAAATAAGATCTTTTTGATTTCCTATCCTTTTTATTGTTGACTTTGATTTAATTTTGAATAGTAGGACACTCACTTTTGACATGACCTCTTCTTCCACATTCAAAACAAGTAACTTTATTTCTTGAAGTTGATGCTTGTTCTTTACTAATTTCCCTTGTCTTTTCCTTTCTTAAGAATTTTTCAAATTTCTCGATTAGTGCATCATCTTCATCATCTTCAGATTGAGATTCTTTTTCTTGGTCACTATCATATTTAGACTTAAAATCAAGGGATCTCGCTTTAACTTCACACCCTTCTTGCTTCTCTAATTTTTCATGAGCCAATTCATGTATTTCCAATCAATCAAGTTTTGTTTCATGTTCTTGAAGTTTGCCAAATAATGTAGCCATTAACATTTTAGAAAGACTATTTTTTTTGGATATTGCCGTTACTTTTTGAATATTGAGCCAATTCATGTATCTCCAATCATGTATCTCCAATTTATGACGTAAATTAATATGACTTAATGGTAGCATATATATATATATATATATATATATATATATATATATATATATATATATGTGTGTGTGTGTGTGTGTGTGTGTGTGTGTGTGTGTGTGTGTGTGCGTGCGTGTGCGTGTGCGTGTGCGTGTTTGTTTGAAATATTTATTTTAGGTTACGGTAAAACTGTGACTTTTTCACTTCCAAATCACTTTTTGCGACTGTACATGATTCATAGAAAAGATTTACAACATTTATGACTACATTTATCAATACTTATAAATTCTTTTGGAAAGTACACACATGAGTGTAGTTATATAAACCAATACTCATTATGAAAAATCAAATTATATGTACTATTGTGCGTTTAATACTATATTCATCGTCTTTTGTTCAAGCAATAAATATTAACTTTTGGCATATGTACGATTTCACGACACCTTTGGTCTAATTCCAAACCTAGGCATTTACCGTACAAAAAACCAATTTGATTTTCATTTATCTCCAAAGATACTCACTTTCCAAATTTACTGTATCAAATACTTTACACTTCAACGTATTCATCTGGTTTTCATTTTAAAACTTATCGCTTATTAATATACTGTACACATGTGAGTGTAACTATATGCCAAATTCTTTTTTTTTTATTTCTTTTTCAAACACTTATATAAATTAACACTATTTTAAGATTACATTCAACAAATTTTCAAACATCAAATACTTAACTATTCTTATTACTTATGGAATCAACAAGACTTCTTCTTCATTCAACTCTTATAGACAATTTTTCTATTGTTAAAATTTCTTTTCAAGTAAGTGCTTTACAACATAGTTGACTATTTTTTCCCTCAGTTTTTAGTTTTAATATGTGAATATTTTAACATTTTAACTTCTTCTTTTCTTACTCGTCATATGCTGACATCGATAATTTGTTTGTTAATTTGTATCATAACAAACTCAAAAAAAGATGGACAATATTGAACAACGATTTGTTTATTAATTTGTATCATAATGAACTAAAAAAATATAGACAATATTGAACAATGAAAGAGTACGTCATGACATAATATATAACAAAGATCACGATCACCCACTTATAATAAGTGGTTGGAATGATATTGTGGAATACTATAATTTACCGGGTCAACTTGTTCTTCAAATAGAATATTATGGTGACAATAATTTTGTAGTACAAGACATTAATCCAGTGTCTTCTCAAGCTAAATTACCACAAGTTCATAGTAGAAATACCATAACATTTATTCATTTGATATTACCTAACACCTATTAATATTTTATTACCGAAATTAGTTGAATATATTTTGACAACTTTCTTTATTTTTTTACTGTATCGGATTAAAAATTTTCATCACACTATATATTATTTAACTTAATTTTTTTTTTATGTTTTATTATAAAAGAAATTGCAGGTCGACTTTGCAACTATATTAAGAGATTATGATTATCACTTTCTTCTACTCTGTGGTGATAACGACAAAAAATGACACTTACTCTATTGAACATTGAAGATACGTATAAAACAAATTGACATACAAATGAAACGCATTTTGTGAATCTAATTTATTCGCATCTGGAGACAAAATTCAATTTAGATTTGATGTTAACTCTGTCATACCACAATTTTGTTTGGGCTTTTTAAAACTTTCATGCAATCTGTGAGGGCAAGGTTCCTTAGTCCTTGTTTTAATAATGTCAAAACTAGTATTATCTTGTACTTGTACTTTGGATGGTACCATCGCGTCTTAGATTACATTCATCTTCTAATATGCATAAAATATTCCACGTACATGTGCCTATGCATATAAGAGCATCTCATATATGGAATTCGTGCATTTGATTATGTTGGATACCTTAGGTGAACTCAAAAAGGGTTTTAGGTCGACCAAAATACTCACAAAAAGGTGTTTATAGCATTCTGGTGTCCATGCGTCGACTCACAAACACGTGGAGGTCGACGCATGCCTTTGATGGAACAAATTGTTGCTCTCGGGTGTCCATGCGTCGACCCATAGGTATGAGGCGGTCAACGCATACTGTAAGAAAAAGATTTCTTTATTTTGAGGAGGCCTTATGTCGACGCATGACCTGGTTCAGGTCGACGTATCGCTGGAAGTTTTGTGCAGTTTTTACATTCGAGTGTGCTCAGGTCGACCCACTTAGCGTTTTGGTCGACCTCTCGCTCACTAAAACTGATTTTTCTGATTCTTTGTGTTTCAAAAAGTTGTTATTTCAGTTATTGGGTCTTGGTATCATATATATTCATTTGTTTCATTATTCTACATACATAGAACAAAAAAATAAAAATATACACCGATTTTTGCTCATCATCTTCATTTTCACACTTGCATTCTTCAACAAATACACATAATCATTTTTGTTGATCTTTTGCATTGTCGAGGTGATAACGTCCAAACGTAGGATTGAGTATCTAGTTTGGGTTGAGAATTCAGTGGGTTTTTATTGAATAAAACCTTTGGGGTTTTGTCCTCTAAGATCTTGAGGATTTTGGGGGGGGGGGGTTTTGCACAGATCTTTGCTTCACAGATTCAGCTGAGTGAAAGGTTTGAAGAACGGTGGGTTCGTTCAAACAAGTAGTAGTAACCAAAGGATTGTGTAGAAAGATTTGGGGTCGAACGTCTTGCGATCGAAATCAGCCGAGGAAGGTTGATACAACCCTCTTTATTAAGCGTCAAGGAAAACACTCCATTTTAGTACAAGTTTATGTAGATGGTATAATATTTGGATCTACTAACATGGATTTGGTCAAGGAATTCTCTAAGTTGATGCAGGGTGAGTTTGAGATGAGCATGGTGTGGGAGTTAAACTACTTCCTCGGACTTCAAATCAAACAACTCTAAGAAGGAACGTTCGTGAGCCAAACGAAGTATTGCTATGAGCTACTCAAGCAATTTGATACGGCTAACTCTAAAGCAATTGACACTCCAATGCCTACATGTGTAAACTTGGATCGAGATGAGAATGGTAAGGTCGTTGATGTAAAGAAATATAGAGGTATGATAGGTTTTCTTCTCTATCTTACCACATCTCGACCGGATATCATGTTTAGTGTATGTATGTGTGCTAGATATCAATCATGTCCCAAGGAATCGCATTTAAAAGTCGTCAAGCGCATACTTAGATACCTATGTGGTACTCCAAAGTATGGGCTTTAGTTTTCCAAGGGAAGTGATTGCACTTTGGTTGGCTATTCCGATTCCAACTTTGCCGGTTGCAAATCGGATAGAAAGAGAACTAGTGGCACTTATCATTTCTTCTCAAATTCCTTAGTGAGTTGGCATAGCAAAAAGTAAGTTTACGTTGCTTTGTCAACAGCCGGGGCGGAATGCGTTGCAGCCGGTAGTTGTTGTGCCCAAATCTTGTTGTGGCTTAAGCAACAATTACTCGACTTCAATGTTAAACTTGAATGTATTCCCATTTTGTGTGACAATACACGTGTCATTAACTTAACCAAAAATCCAGTACTACATTCACGCACGAAACATATTGAAATTCGCCATCATTTCCTTAGGGATCATGTAGAGAAAGGTGATGTCGTATTCGAGCATGTTGATAGCAAGAATCAACTTGCCGATATTTTCACAAAACCACTTGCGACAAAACCCTTCATTAACATCCGTAGGGAACTTGGTGTTCTCAATATCTCGGATTGTGTTTAAAATTGAATGGTTGTATGCTCAATATCTATGCTTGTCTATACTTTGATTACTTACATTGAAAAGCTCAAGCTATGTGAGGGTATTCATCACTCATCTTCATTGGAGGTAATATCGTTCTTATCCATTTAACTTATCTTGATCATATATATATATATATATATATATATATATATATATATATATATGTATATATAGATGAAATTGTACTATGATTAGTGTTATCTTGATGTTTATTTGATTGTTTAGATCCATTTTTATGTTTGAAATATGTGTGGGCTTGTTATTTATCCTTGTGCGATGCATAGATAACATGATTTTTTCATTTTTCCATGTTTGCACTGCATGCGTTGATATGAACAGGGCATATGTCGACTCATGCCCTTCACATTTCAACAATGTTTGATTCGGGTCTATATGCGTCGACTCATACTGTAAGCTTCTGAAATTTGAAATTTTCAACTGCATGCGTCGACGCATCCTATGCTTTAGGTCGACGCATCACTGCGTGACCCATAATTTCTCCTTGGAAAATGAAGCGTAACTATTTTTCTTGGGAACTAAATGTCATTCAATGTGTCTTTTCATTTCATATTTTCATTATCATCACCATTTGCATACTTTCATCCCATTTCTCTTCACCAACACTCTTTCAAATTTCTCTACAAACCCTAAAACCCATTTCCAAAACTCTCTCAAATTAGAAACTTCAAGTTCAAATAAGTGTGCAATTTGGTTTCTCATCTCCAATCTCCACTCGACTACTGTTCATTTATCCAAAAACAGAGTTTCCATGGCTTCTTCAAGAGTAACAGGAAAGAGGACCACTCAAGCTTCAATTTATAGAGCAGCAACTTCAAAACCTCCACCACAACCTCCGTCGAATATTCTGGTAAATGCTATGTCTTTACTTTCTGATGAACTAGCTGAAATTTATGAGAAGAACTTTAAGAAAAAGGTCAGTTATCAAACAATTTGTTTACTATCCGAAAGTGGCTGAACGCATGCACATTCTATAAATTATTGAGATACTTAGTCATCAAAAGTTTGATAATTTTCTAAAGTGTGGTACAAATTATAATGAAGACATGATTAGGTTATTTTACACCCGTATACACAGAAAGTTTCGATTATACCTTTGGCTATAAGATAGGTGGTAAGAGTCTACAGGTTGATGTTGTTGTTTGGAGAGATCTATTTGAGATGTGTCCACTCTTGAGTCTTGATCTTAAAATATCTGATACTGAACTGGCTCCAGATTATGAATTCAAATCTGCTTTGAATTCAATGTTGAAGGATCCCTATCTTAAAGATATTGTTGCTAGTGATTTGTTCCCTAAATCGGTTACTACCGGTCGGTTGAAGCCTATTGACAGAATTCTAAAGTAGACTGTGGCTCACATTCTCCATCCCAAAAAGGGAGGTTATTCATTGGCCATACTACATTGCTAGCAGAATTTTTGCTCTTAAGGAATCGGGTAGAGGGATAACTTTGTGCTATGGTTCATTCATTCAAAGTCTTCTTGATAGGGCTGGTATTGTTGTCCAAGATATTCCATACATCTCCATTACGAGTGATCAAGAATTTAGCCAAAGACCATGACTTTGATGGGTTACTTTTGGGATCATCAAGGGCAAAGGTATGTGGTTAAGACAAAGGCATCGGGTGCAAGAGTTCAGAATCCAGATGAGGATGAAGAGGATGACGAAGAGGAGGATGAGGAAGCTCACCAGATGGAGGCTGACCATCCTGATGATGATCATGATGATAGTGATTGGTTGGGTCATTCACCTGTGCAGGATCCCAATGCCAATCAAGGCTAGGGAGAATGGCAACACACAGGTTAGACTAACCAAGGCTCATCCTACATGCCTCAGACCACAGGCTGGACTAATCAAGGTTCATCCTACATGCCTCCATCTCCACATCGACCTCAACCAAACAATTTTGAAGTCCTTGAGATATTGAGGAATATGCAGCTTCAACAACAAAGCTTTGCTACTTTTCAAGAGGAAAGGTACACAGGTTTGCAAAGTCAGATCCAAGCCCAAAGTGATAACTTTGATTTGTTTGCTTCTACTATTTTACAAAGGTTTGATACTATGGATGAGACTGCTGCAAATCAACATCGATATCTCTCGGTTTGCTTCAATACGCTAAACAAGATTGTTCTTGACTTCACTGAACGCCAAGAGGAGCAAAGAACACCACATCCAGATTACTCTTTCAGAGGAAGGGGTCACCCATATAGGGGGAGACCATAGAGGGTTGAGCTATGTTGGTGTTGTGCATTTCATGTTTCATTTTGCATGTTTTTAATGTGTTTTGTTATTTATTTGGTTATGTTTGTTAACTTGGAACTTGTATTGAACAAATTTGGTTATGTAATGCCCTAAGTTTCATTCTCTATGTTTCTTGTCCTATTTATGCTTATATCTCATGCATTAACAACATTTTATGTGAATGGTTGTTGATGTTTTATCCGTTGCAAAGAGTATGATTATGTACAGCTGAATATATTTTGATTACGATTAACCTCTTGCTTCACTCTTTTTGATATTGCACAAAGATAAGTGTTGCACAAAGATAAATCAAAATTTTTGTCATAGAGAAATGCATAAAATCAGGGGGAGGATGCTCCACAAAGTACTCGATATGTCGAAGATTTTGCAAAGGTTTTGCCATTATAAAAAAAGGGGAGTATGTGAGGGCAAGGTTCCTTAGTCCATGTTTTAGTGATGTCAAAACTAGTATTATCTCGTACTTGTACTTTGGACGATATCATCACGTCTTAGATTTCATTCATCTTCTAATATGCATAAAATATTCCACGTATATGTGTCTATGCATATAGAAGCATCTCATACATCGAATTTGTGCATTTGATTATGTTGGATACCTTAGGTCAACTAAAAAAGGGTTTAAAGTCGACCAAAATACTCACAAAAAGGTGTTTGTAGAATTCTGGTGTCCATGCGTCGACTCACAGACATGTGGAGGTCGACGCATATTGTTGATGGAACAAATGGTTGCTCTCTGGTGTCCATGCGTCGACCCACAGGTATGGGGCGGTCGAAGCATACTGTAAGAAAAAGATTTATTTATTTTGAGGAGGCCTTGCGTCAACGCATCCTGGTTCAGTTCTATGCATCGCTGGAAGTTTTGTGCAGTTTTTACATTCGGGTGTGCTCAGGTCGACCCACCTAGTGTTTTGGTCGACCTCTCGCTCACTAAAACTGATTTTTCTGATTCTTTGTGTTTCAAAAAGCTGTTATTTCAGTTATTAGGTTTTGGTATCATATATATTCATTTGTTTCATTATAGTACATACATAGAACAAGAAAAGTGAAAATATACACTGATTTTTGCTCATCATCTTCATTCTCACACCTGCATTCTTCAACAATTACACATAATCATTTTTGTTGATCTTTTGCATTGTCGAGGTGATACCGTCCAAACGTATGATTGTGTATCTGGTTTGGGTTGAGAATTCAGTGGGTTTTTCTTGAATAAAACCTTTGGGGGTTTTGTCCTCCAAGATCTTGAGGATTTGGGGGGTTTTTGCACAGATATTTGCTTCACAGATTCAGTCGAGTGAAAGGTTTGAAAAACAGTGAGTTCGTTCAAACAAGTAGCAGTAACCGGAGGATTGTGTAGAAAGATTTGGGGTCGAACGTCTTGCGATCAAAATCAGCTGAGTGAAAGGTTTGAAGAACAGTGGGTTTGTTCAAATAAGTTGCAGTATTCGAAGATTTGTTCGAAGCGTTTGATGCACTTGATTCAACTTGAATCAAAGGAAGAGAAGGGAATAGTTTCAACTTCAACAATTATGCTTGCACTACGCCAAAAATGGTTTTAGGCAGCGCACCTTAGACAACACTTTTTTCCAAAAGCGCTGCTATAAGTTAAATAAAAAATAAAACACGGAAAGTATGTACGAAATTGTGTAAAAGCGCTGCTAAAAGGCCCACCTTAGACAACGCTATTCAAAAGCGCTGCTAAAAGGCCTACCTTAGACAACACTTTAGAAAAGCGCTGCTAAAAGTCCCACCTTAGACAGCGCTTCTTAAAAGCGCTGCTAAAGGCCCATGTACGAAGCGCTGCTAAAGGCCCATATTAGAAAGCGCTTTACTCAAAGCGCAGCTAAAGGCCCAACTACAAAGCGAAAGCGCTACTAAAAGCACTCATTAGACAGTGCTTCACAAAAGCGCTGGCTAAAGTCGTTTAAAATTAAAATTAAAAAACAGATTCTATTCATTCTTTTTATTCTCATAATTGTTTCTCTTCTCTCACGAAAAACCCTAAACCCAGAAAAAATCTTCTCTTCTTCTCTCACGCACCTCCGTCCTCTCACGCACCTCCGTCCTCTCCGGCGAGGCTCCTGGGTTCCATAATCAGAGGAAGAAGATAGAGTTGCAATCTTTTAACTGAAGCTTTTTCACGGTATACTTTTTCTTTGATTGATTCGGTTCTTAATTTCTATGCTTAGTTTAGTGTTCATCAATTTAGGAACTCACTCTGTGTATGATTCTGTGTATCAGTTTAGGAACTCCCCATTTTCTGACTCTGTTGATGTTGTTGTTCTGACATTGGCTTAGTTGTGAACTTATTCTAAGATTTATTATTTGTGTTGTTTTTTACTATTACTAAATTGAAAGAATGGTTTGTTTTTGGTAAAAGTGGACCACATGCATTTAGGGATTTGGTGAAGTTTGGTGATACAGCCATTCGTGAGTGCTGGAAAATGTTATCATTATTTGATTCAATTCAATGCAATGCCCGTGACATTCGTGTATATGTCCCATACCAATAACTCGTACCGTTTTTTTATCAAGTGGTTTAGTGGTTAAAATTTTAACTTAAAAAAATGAATAAATAAGTGAGAACAAAACACATTGCTTTATTATGCGAAGTGATTCTTGCTAAAAGGTCATTGTGGATTTAATTCAAATTTTCTGACTCTGTTGATGTAATTTTCTCTTTAATGTTGGCACATGTCTAACATAGATAATAGAATTGTGAGAATATTGTGATATTGCATTATTTTGTAAATGAAATGTAACAAGTATATTGATACACTACATATTACAATCTCTGTTCTATTTTGTTGATTGTGGAAAGAAAACAAAACGAAATAGTAGAACTCAATAAGAGTGTCGGCTAATTCAGTGTTTCAGTAAAAATGTTTATGAGTTTTCGTTGGAATTGTAACTATTACAATCTCTTATTACAGGTTAGATGGCTAGTAACGAGGATCACCCACATGATGATTCTATTCATGATGGAGATGAAACCGATAATGCAGTGGAAAAGGAAATTAGACGAGGAATTACAATTATGAAGCGACTCATTCGTGATAGAGATCGAGGCATAAAACATGATGTGCATTGGAGTCAAGATAACCAACTAATTGAGCCTAACAGTTCAACGTTGACAAGTTATCTTGGTTCAGTTGCAAGGAGAGAAGTTCCAATTACTTGTGATGATTGGAGAAACAAAGCGTTGAAAGAAGCTAAAGACAAAATATAGATTGAGATACAGGTACCATATGTGATGTTATTTGTTTTTAATGACGATTATGTATTTAAATTACTTATACTAACGCACTCTGTGTATGATTTTCGTAGAGGTCTTTCAACATTGATGATACCAGAAAAGATTATATACTCGGATTGGCCGAAAAAATACATAGAGGGTTTAGATCTTTTTTATCAAACAAGTTTCTTAAGGATGCGGATAAAAAATTTATTGATGCAGAGCTTCCACAGAAATATGCAGATTTGATTACACCTCATGAATGGGAAACTTTTAAATCCAAACGAAAAACCCCAGAATTTGAGAGTGTAAGTGACATAAATCGGCAACGAGCATCAAGTCCCGCGTATCCATACAAAAAAGGGCGTATGGGATATGCACGCTTACAACAATCTATAGTAAGTATCTATAAATTGTAATGATATACTTGTTCATCATGAGTTATTTTTTATCATGTTATTTGGCTTAATGTGTAGTTAACAAAGGAGAAAAGTTCTGAAACATCTCTTCCGGACCATGTTTTGTGGAAGGAAGCCCGTGTGGGTAAGGATGGAGTTGTTAAAGAAGATGTTCAACAAATTTTTGAGAAATGTGTAAGTATAACATTATTGCTTGAATTATAATTAAGTCAAAATTTCGATATTCATATGAATTTCAGGAGACTCTATCTCAGTCTATATCTCCAGATGAAGACAATGATTGCAGGAGCCTACTTAGTCGAGCATTAGATGTTCGTGAGTATTCTGGTCGTGTGAGGGGTAAGGGATATGGGATCACTCCAACATCCTTGAAAAAACCAAAGAAAAAAATGGCTAGCAATAAAGAACTGGAGGAAAAGTTGGAAGCATTACAATCTGAAGTTCGTGAATTGAAAAAGGAAAAAGAAAGAGAGCAAAAAGAAAGAGATCAAGCTTCAGCTTTTAAAGATACTAGTGAGAAAGATAGTATCAATTGTAATTTTCAACCGAATATTCCCGAGGTAATTATATATATTATTATGAAATTAAATTAGCTTAATTTATTTAAATGACATATATACACATTAACAATGTCATATTTATTATTGGTTTTAGGGCATTTCCCGTTGTCAACTCTATTTATCGTCACCGACTTATCGGATGGTTGGCAAGGGAAAAGTGCATAACACTTTGGGAGAAATGCTTCACCATAAACCGCTCCCCACTGGATTTTTGAAAGTATCGATTGATATTGTTTTAGAGGGGGATGCCTTATTACCACTACCTGACGATGTTTCGGATGCAACATTGTTGGGAGATGCAATAGGATCATTTGTTGCATGGTCGTCAAGCCCCATTTGCCTAGATGATAAGGTAAGCTTAAAACCATTATGAACCTTTGGGTATTCAAATTTTTTACGGGCATTTTACGTACATTTTTTTTACATGGTAATGTTAGACTCCAACAAAATCCAAATCAAATGATAAGGGGATTATGCGGGAAACCAAGTCAGTTGCATCGAGAAAAGAGGTACAACATAATTATATGATATTTATGAATGGAAAATGTTAATTCGTGATCTTATACTTCACGTAACTAATAATATGATATTTAGATTCAGGCTAAAGAGATTGAACAAGTCAGTAGGGGTAAGATGCCTGAAATTAGCAACATTCCCACACAAATAAAGGGTGTTGCTAAGAAGACCGCGACTAGAAAAAAACCTACTTCTTAGTATAGGTCGTGCCTTCAGACATGTTTACTTATAACAGATATTCCGGATGGTGGTACTCGGCTTATACCTATGGAGGAAGGTATTTTTGGTTTTGAATATTCGGAAACAATTGGTAGAGAGGATATGGAGCAAGTTTTTAAACATTTGGAAATAGGCATCGGTGTCGTCGCTACATACATTAGGTATACTCTGATAAACTTTGTTTAATTAATTGAACAATTTATTTACTAATTTCAAATGAATAGTCTAATATGTTAATGATGTTTTTATTTAAGGTTTCTGTATGACAAATTGATGTGCCCGCGTGGATTGGAACAAAGATTCGCTTTCTTATCTCCCATGACTATCAACTCATGGTTAATCGTACAGAAACTAGATGAAGTCGTACAATATGTACTCGGTTTATTTATGGCCAGCAAAGATACAGAAAAGTTGTTCTTTTTACCATATAATACTAGCAACGGGTTAGATTTTCATTCTAACTTCATCTATTATAATTTTTTGTGTTTTGAAGTTGTGTAGAAAGTTTCCATCTAACCTTTGTTTAATCTTACAGTGGACATTGGTTGTTGGTGGCAATTAATCCGATAAGAGAAGTTGTATATTATCTGGATTCTTTACACAATGACCAAGCAACTTACCCAGATATGAAGAAGTTGATTGATACGTAAGTGAGATTGTTCTAAATATTCGTGTGTATATTTATTTATTTATTTATGTGACATGTTCTAAATATTCGTTTATATTTTATTAGCGTTATACAAGTTTTTCGATCACAAAGAGATATTCAAGTTCCAAAGAGCAAAGCCAACAACATTACATGGATTATAGTGGAGGTATATTTTCACAATTTTGATTATATTAGTGATGATACTTGATAAAACTAGTTAAGGGGTATATCCTGATATATATCCGTATTTTCTTTCCATGTGTAGTGTCCTCGTCAGCGGAATGGAATAGATTGCGGATATTTCATGTTGAGGTTTATGAAAGAAACTCTTTTTTTGGATCGAATAGATATTCCATCCAAGATATGGATTTCTAACTTAGGAATTATTTTAATATTTACCACATATGTCTCATATAATTAAATAGTTTTAGCTAAATGATACTATGTTATATTATTATGTAGTACTTTGATGAATTCAAATATGCTCATTACTCAAAAGATCAATTGGATGAACTTAAGGAGGAATGGTGTCAATTCATTATTGAGTTGAGAGTTTTATAAGGTATATTGTCTTTCTTTCATTGATGAGAATTTTGAGTATATATAAGTTTGAGTTTTGATGAGATAATATGTCGTCATTAGTATATTAAATTGTGTTGCAATGTTGTTGTTGTTTGTTATAGAAGGTTGGAATCATAAATTGTGTTGGTGCTGCCAAATATTGATTGATATCTTGGCCATAGAAGGTTGGAATCATATACTGATTTTCATAGGCACTTGGCAATATTCAATAACTCATGATCATTTGTTGTCATTTTTGGCAATGCTTGCAGCTTGAATATTAGATTTGGCAATGCTTGCAGCTTGAATATCAGATAAGAACAATGCCTTCTTTGTTTTCTTCTATATTTTGTCTAATGTTGTTGTTGTTGTTGTTTTGTTTCAGGTTATATGTGCAGATGTAGAAGATAGAGCTAACAAGTTCATTGTTGTTGTTTTTTAGCTTAAATATCAGATTTTTTGTAGCTAACAAGATATATGAATTGTTGTTGTTTTTTAGCTTGAATATCATCAATTTTTTGTATATATAAATTATTGGATTAAAGATGTATATATAAATAGACAAATTTGATGCATATTTATTGGATTGACTGTTTAATTTATGAAAAATTAGTGCAAATTCTAAATGCATATTCTGGTGCAAAATGTGGTGAAAACCTAGTGCAAAATATGGTGATAATCTGGTAAATATTTATTGTATATATCAGACAACGCTTTTTTTAAGTTTTATATATAAAAAATTTCGTGGACATTAGACAGCGCTTCAAAGAAAAAAGCGCTGCCTGAAGTGGGGATTAGACAACGCTTTAAATAAAAAGCGCTGCTCAAAGTAGAGAATAGACAACTCTTTTAAAGAAAAGCGCCGTCTAAAGCAATGCCTAAAGATAACCAAAAGCGCTGTCTAAAGTCAAAGCGCTGCCTAAAGGGGTTATTTAGACAGCGCTTTTAAAGACAAAGCGCTGGCTAAAGTGACAAACAGAAAGCGCTTTCAAAGTAAAAGCGCTGGCTAAAGCAGACATTTAGCAGCGCTTTCTCATTAACTAAAGCGCTGTCTTTACTTATAGCAGCGGTTGAATAGGCAGCGCTTTTAAGCGCTGTCTAAGCCCTTCTTTGGCATAGTGTTGAGTGTGTGGTGACTATTACTTCTCTTGTATAAACTTTGCAACTTGATAATACATATCTCAATTCTAGTTTTAGAATTGGGAGCATACGTAACCGAAGCAAAGACGAAAGGGGAACTGTCTAAACAAATCTGGTGTTGTTCTCTCTTTCTGCATCTCTTTAATTTGTGTTGTTCATGTTTGTGTGATATCAACAGTTCGATAAATTTCCACTGTTGTGTAGTGCTAAAATTATGTTTTGAAAAATCATTACAATCACTTGGATTGTAATTGTGAAAAATTATGCACTTGCATTACATAGGAAATTCAACTAGGGGTGTTGTGCACACCAAGTGTTCGACGTATTAATCGCACACAAACTATTTGTGATATTGCCAATTTAAGTTTACATTTTACAATTAATTGGAAATCTGATAAAACAAAGTGACCATTAATTGTATTGATTAATTGGCAAATTATTGATTCGTTTTCTCATTGAATTTAATTCCATTCGGTTTCACATATCGGATCTTACTGATAACGATTCGTTTAGACGATTTATATCCTTGGCCGCTTCCGCACATTTTTGAAAATAATTTTTAAGCGCCGACTCTGCTTAAAAATTAGTGATCCATTCAACCCACATTCCAGATCATTGCCATCGTCTAACACAATCGACTTTACTTTACTTTGCATCATCTACATAACATAACATGCCCTTCATCACCCATAATGCCTAAAAGGTCGGCCAAGATAAATTTTCGGATCTACAGACATATCGGTTAAATCTATTCTCAACTGTACATAAAATTAGCGGGCAAAAAGTTTCGAAATCGAGCTTGCAGATGACAGTTTTATTAATTTACAATTCCCGTAGTTTAACCTGGCGTGCTCATTTTATTTTTTTCGTCTTGCCCAGAACTACGAAGCTCTAAGTTCCTCATTGTACTTGATGATACGTAGGAGTAAAACTCGCAATCTTGTCAAGCACCCTAATAAAAACCTTTTTGCGACTCTTTTTCTTCTACTTTTGTAGTATTTAGCATTCGAAAAAAACAATTAACATAAGCTAACATTCAATCGTAAGTTTAACTAAAAGGTTCTCGTTCAGTACAACAGACGCGAGAGGTGCTAATACCTCCCCCTTGTGTAATCGACTCGCGAACCCAAATATGATTGCGACTACCATTTTCCTTTTTATAGATTTTATCAATATTTTCTATTTTTTCATTGGAATAAATAAAGTTTGGTGATGACTCTGTTCAAATTATTTTCCGCGATCGTGTTATACGATTCGTGAAGGAGTGTATTTTTTAAGATGCGACAAACTCAACACACCAAAAGTGTAATGTTTATAAAATTAGACTTTAATTAATTATATTATCGATCTGTATGTTTTTTATCTTTACTAATATTTTTATCTTTCAATTTTGATTTCTATTATAATTTCAATTACCATTTTTTTCCTTCATATTTCCTCTTACATGTGTATGATTTTTTTTAAAATTAAATCAATTACTATTAAAATAAATTTAAACATTCAACGGCCTATAACAAACGACAATATACTAACCCGTGCAAACGCACAAGTCAGTTACTAATTTGCTATAAATTTAAACTTTGACTTTAGTAATTAGAACTCTAAGGTATTTATTTATTGTAACTATTTATCTGCATGTACACCCTCCGATTACTATTATAAGCAACAAAAATCTTTTTAGATTCATTCAATAGATGATGTATCTGGACATTATTATATTTCAGATACATCAATTATTTAATGAACCTAAAAAGTTTTTGTGGTTTATAATAGTGACTAGAGGGTGTAGTTGGTTACAACTCTTTACATATTTTATTAACTATTATTTTCTTGATTGAAATTTTTTTTTGACTAAAATATAAAAATATATAATTTATAAATATTATATATTAACTAAAAAAAAAAAACTAGAGTAAAACCGCACGTTGCGCGGTTGCCCTATAATATATTAATGTCATTGTATATTAAATGATACATAATTTCTCAGACTTATACTGATTATATAATATAATAGCAAAAGTTAAAATTTTAACTTTCACCTAAACTAAAATTAGGTATAATTGTCAATTTAATTGTCATGAATATATTTCTTTTTACAAATATAAATTATTATTACATATATTTATATGACCATATTATTTAAATCCAATAAAAAATAATTGAATAAGTACTAATATAAGATTAAATTTATGAAAAAAATAATATTATTTCTTACAATAAAATTCTTAGGCATAATATTATATTTAAATTTATTTAGATTAAGGATACTAATTTCTTCCAGATTAATCGGAGGTTGTGTTTTCAAACCCGACCATAGGCACGCCGTAGCATTTAATTATCTTGAGGAAAAGCTTTTCCATTCATTATGGTCCTACACGGCTTGAGGAATTAGTCTCTGCAATTGTATAGAGGATATTCGATTTTTACAAATATATATATATATATATATATATATATATATATAATTTTTTATATAAAATTGTGTGTAAATAAGAATTATAAAAAAATATAACATAACTAAATATGAAATTATAGAATATTTTAAAATTATATGTAATATAAAAATTAAATATATAAGATCAGTTATTTCCTGACTTCGACATTAAATAATAACATTTGAAGAGTTGATCGGAAAAAGTGGAGAAAATCCAAACTAAAAGTTTATAAGACAAATTTACAAACAATATTTCTTTTGGTAGAATTAACCTCAATATAATCTATTATTGATTATTTTAATATTTAAATTTTTATTAATATAATTAATAAATTGATGAGTATATGTTATATTTTTTAAAAATTGAATGATTATAGTTAAAATATATGTTAATGTAATATAAAAAAGAGATTTTTATTATCAACACTTAACAAAATTTATACCATTTTACAAATAAAGAAAATAATATCATAAATAATTATCACCATTTTAGCCCAACCCATAAAAAATTTGTAATTAAAATCGTAACAGACAATTTCTTAAAGGTTAAACATACAATATTTTTAATTTTTCTGTAATTACCATATAATACTTTGAAATTTATGATAGTTACTTCATATCTTAAAGGGAACTTTTGATCTTTCCTTCTTTTCTAATTTTTTTCTTTCCAATACGCTTCTTGAATATTATACGATTTGAACCATCATTCCATCCGTACTATTCAAAAAAATATGTTTAATCAATACATAAAATATTTATTGTAAAATATATAAAAATATCATTAAAAAAGTAAAAAAATAACACGTATCAAAAATTAACTAACTTAAATAAATTAAATAATAAATAAAATTAGAAAAAAAGATGAACAAATGTTTGATATCAATAAAAATAGGGTTCAAATATTCTGCCAAACTATATATTAGAATGTCTTGAAATATACCTCTCAAGAGTTGATTGCAGGAAGCCAAACTAAATTTTATAGTTCCACAAATCAAAATAAGATAGTTGTTTCACATCTTAAATGATACTTTTGATCTTGCCTTTATTTTCAATATTATATGATTTCACCATTTCATATGCACTACTTCAAAATAAATATGTTTAATCAATACATAAAATATTGATTATAAAATATTGTTGCTATAAGGAGTGAAAAGTGATTCTAATTTATAAAGAGTGAAAAGTGATTCTAATTATTCTAATGAGTGTAAAATGAATGAATCGTAGTTATAAATAGAGAAATTCTGAAAAATCATTTTAAGTGCACAAAGGTTAAAAATTGAAGAATGTTTGAATGAATTATTAGTTTACAAACCATTATTTTATTGTGTATATCAATTATAGTTTTAATGACCATTAAAATAATAATTAAATAAATAAAATTAAAATTTATGATAATTTAAGTTAAAAAAATAAAGAGTTTTGTGAAATGGACAATTCAATATATAATTTATGAAGATAGTAAACTGTTAATTAAGAGTTTTGTGAAACGGACAATTTAATATATAATTTATGAAGATAGTAAAGTGTTAATTAAGAAATAATAAAGATATTATTTTTTCATATTATATTTTTTATCTTATTCTTTTTGCATGAGAGGTACTTTTTACATGATATATATTTAGATATAAATTTTATATTTTAATATCAAAATTTAACTATGAAAATTATAATATAAATTTATTATAAATTTATAATAGTCTTGAATATCATAATTTTTAATCTTAAATTTTCTATTATTTTTATTGAGAAAAAAATCAAAATTACTCCACTATAAATTAACAAATAAAAGTGAGAGAGATTAAAATTAGGCATTAATTGTATTTGTTTATATAAAAATTGAGGTATATCACACTCAATATTGTTAGAAAATGAAAATTGTTTTAATGAATTTTTAGTGCAAAAAATTAAAAATTAAAGATTCTTTTAATGAATTTATAGTCTTAAGTTTTCCATTATTTTTATTGTGAAAAACTCAAAATTAATCCACTATAAATTTATGAAAAAGAAATAAATATATTCTAAAATTATATATTAAATTTTGATTTTTATAAGTGTTATTTTTATTTTGTTGATTACCTTATTACTATTTATTTAGTTATTATTTATCATGATACATACAAAAACTCATTTGATAGTCTAATTTTCAAAAACAGTTTTAAAGTTAAAAATAATATTTTTAATTTGAATTTAAAATTATGGTACAAAATTAATTTAATGAAAAATATTTTTATTATATTTCTTAATTGTATATAAAATTAAATATATGATTTAGTCATTAAATAAAATAGAGACAAAATTTTCTTATAATTTTTATAAACTACGTGCTAAATGAAAAAATTTTCTTATAATTTTTATAAACTAAATGCTAAATGATTATTATCATAATAATAATAATAATAATAATAATAATAATAATAATAATAATAATAATTATTATTATTATTATTATTAATATTATTAGACGTAAGCAATTAGAGCACCATTATCGGTGTCTTTTCTTCGTTTTTACACATTTTTCAAAGTCTTTGTGTCAGAATTTGATGGATATTTGTGGAAGCATTACCGTGCTTTGCTTTGAAAACGTTTCGGCAGAAAACAACGTTCCTTTTATTTATATTAGACTAAAAAATAGTAAATAATTAAATATGTAGTGTAAATGTGTAATGTTTGAGATTTGGTGGGACCCATTTTAGAGTTTTTGATAGGTTGTATGGATATTTGAAATATATAGTAGAGTTGTTTAGAAAATGAAAAGGTATAATATAATATAAAAAATTGAGTGGGTCCCATTTAAAGAACCCAAATGAAGATGATGGATGTGGATACTCTTAGAGCATGATTATCGGCAGTTGTAGAAAATTTCTACACATTTATTAATGTTGTTTTGTCAGAGGCAAATGGATAATTCACTTTTTCAAACGTTTCCAAAGCCACAACGTTTTCAAAGAGAGACACGCTGCTACACATAAAGTGGCACAACTTTATTAATTAAAAAATTATTTTATTAATGAAAAATATTCAAGTAACGGTAAGAATAAATAAGCAATTTATTTTATTATATTTTTGAATGGCCAATTTATTGCAACGGTAATGTTTTTTATGAGTTAGATGGATATTTGAGAATTGTAGATGAGTTGTTTAAATAATTGAAAAGTGTGAAATAATATAAAGAATTAAACGGGTCCCATTTAAAGAACCCAAATGGGTATGATGGATGTGGGTGCTCTTAGGGTTAGAAATAATATAGAATAATTTAAAAAAATGCCACATAGACCATTAGAGATAGAAAAATTGCCACGTAGACAATTAGAGTTAGGATTGTAACCAAAATTGTCATCATGACAACCTTGGATTTAGATTAAGTAGATAGATAGATAAATAGATATTAATAATATTATATACTATAAATTCAATAATTTATCCAATTTCAATTAACTTATCATTTATCTTTTGTATTTATTTCTTAAAAAATATTTATTCATCAGAGTTGTGTGATATGTGGTTGAAGTCAAGTGACCACGTGCATGATGCACGTGACTTAAGAAGCATCACGTGATAAAGGGTATTGGCCTAGCTGTTTGACACGATGAACACTTATCGGAGTATTTAAGTTGAAAAATAGAGGCTCCATTAAAACTAGGCCATGTGGTGAGTCTTCCTGGACTCCACTAAACATGACCCCATAAATAACCATATCAATCTCTATCTGTCATTTATATTATTACTCCCCTAACTCCTAATAATTTTTATATTGGTAAAAAAATCCTCAACTTTGAGTCATCAAGGACTAATTTAAACAAAAATAAATATACATTTTTCGGTACAAAGAAAGATTCTAAAAACTAAAAATAAAGCAACAAAGAGAAACAAAATTTTTGGATAGCACTTTTTCATCAACATGCTATAAACTTTTTGGAACATTGTTCATTTATCGATTTTATACAAGCATTTTAAAATGATATACAAAACCAGCCTTAAATCAAGGAGGGTCTTATCACTTTGTCCTAATTTAGCCAAAACCCAAGAAAATGAGGCAATTAAGAAATCTCAATATACAACACAATTTGAGTAATGAGAGGATAATGTAATTAATACAAATAGTAGTTGAATGATAATCATCACTAATGAGAAGTGTTAGTTGGTTTTTTTGAAGTTGATAGAACATCTTATCCCTCAAACCTCCACTTTACCTTACTTATTAATCACAATATTTCTATTTCACTCCAACCCAACAACAAATGTTAAACACATCTCAAATCACTCTTTTTCTTTTATCTAAAATCTAAAAGTGGGTCTTAGTTCAATCTTGATTCTTGCCTTTAAAGATTAAATTTTTTCTTGCTTTTTAAGCAGCCATAGTTCTTAGATCTGAGGCAAGAGTAGCTGCCCCAAAGCACTACACATTATTTAACTTATTTATAATTATAATAATAATAAAACATAAGGTGTCATTTTCTAGTGGCATTAGGTAATATTAGTTGATATTTTTTGTTTGTTTTATCTCTATGTCAAATATAAATTTGAATCATTACTTTCATGCCTCAACTATATCAACAAAAACAAAACTATATTCAATAATTTAACTGATCAGATATACGATAATATAATTAAATAAGTATAAACAGTTAATATTTATTTATATTTTTGTATTAATATAAATAAATTGTTGATCAATTTACTCTAACTTTTTTTAATCGCAAAATCAATCATTGAGTTTGATGTTTAACAAAATTACAAGACATATCTAATTATCAATCTTCTGTAACGAAGAAAAATACAGAAATAAAAATATACAAAAATAGCACCTTTTTTAAGTACATAATATTTTTCTAGCTTTGTGTAAACACATTTTGGTGTGTTTAGGATTCTCTTTTACTCTTTGCTTTTGTCAGTCATTGGGTTCTGAGTTGAATTTATTGTAGTAGAACAAAACCAGTGCCATTCTCCAAATTCACCATTTTTCACACCTCTCTTCAAATTCAAATTCTCTCTGCTCGATCCATTCACTCCACCGCTTAATTTTTCTCAACATTGGTTTCTCAGCAAGGTATGTTATGGAAATTACATTTCCCCCTAATTTTTTCCGTTTTGAAAATGGATAAGTTTTTGATTTAGTGTTCCAAGATCTAGCATTTTTGTTGCATTATTATTATTTAAGATAGCTTAAGAAGGTTAATTATCTTGTATAATACTTGTGATTCTAGATCAGTGGGGTCTTAAGTTTGTTTGAGTGTTGTTTAATAGGTGATTTGCTTTTAAGGTTTGTTTAATTGAGTATTAAGTTATGTTATTAGTTGAATAATAGGTTTGAGTTTGTGTATAAACAAGGGTAAGTGTGAGGTTTGAATGTGGACTTTTTGATTTTTTGTGTTTAGGTATTAACTTGGTGTTGGAGGTGAGAATGGAAATGGAAGGTTCGTGTTAGGTGTGATTGATTTTCTGGAACAATGTCGAGAGTTACTAAGTGGAAGATTGAGAAAACAAAAGTGAAGGTGGTTTTTCGCCTCCAATTTCATGCTACACATGTAAGTTTTCTGTATTCTACGGTTTTTTACTTCATTTTCTGGGTTTGGGAATTTAAGATTTCAATTGTTTGTTATATTGCGTTGATTAGACATAGAGGGCCAAGGAACATGTTTAAATGTAAAGTGACAAACTTTCAATGGCCGTGGCGCCAAACGATAAATAAAAAGGCTTAGTATCAAATTTAAACGGTATGTAATGTGGCTTTAACTGAAATTAATGGCTCTTATTAAGGGAAATATTTAATACCAAATTACCAATCATGTGATGGCTTAAGCTTCCGTGATTGACACTAGTTCTAAACTTCTGTGTTAAGACCAAAATGGTTTTTTGTAACACCTCTAGGATTATTAAAACATTGAAAAAGATTTAAAGTTTTTGACCGAATTTAGCATACTGAAGCAGTTATTAGGTTCGACATTCACCTGACTTACTGAAAAGTTAATCAAGCTCTAGATAATATCTGATGTATCCTAATCCAAGTATCCAGTTCTTTATCAACTAAGCTCATTTAGAACTCATTTGTATTAGTTACTTAAAATTTTTCCTGCCTCTGGATTCATTATGTGCCATTTTAAATTGTCATCTTGAGAGTGTAACATGAACGAATCTACTTCAAGTTCAATATCTGCTAACATGGCCCTTATATAGTCAGTACTCAACATTAAATTTATCCCTTTTTGGGTGAGATCTTGGAGAGAATTTTTATTTGAGTGATTGCCGTGGTTAGTTAATTTTTTTAAGGAGTCTTTTAAGTCAAGGCAATGGATTGCAGAAATATAGCTTTGTTGATTCTTAATCTCATAGGTCTATGTTAATCAACTTTACTTTTTGACCGGGTTATTGTTTTTCTGTTTATAGGAAAATGTTTGTATATTAGTTATTATGCTAGTATTTTCTTTTAACCCCTAGCTCAAAGCCGTTGAGTTACCCAACCCCCGACTGTTATTGTTATTACTGTCATTTACATAGTTGTCGATCTATTTGTTTATGCAATTACGGACTGTAAATTGTGTTTTTGTATGGTCTAGATTCCACAACCTGGATGGGATAAACTGTTTATCTCTTTCATCCCTGCTGACACTGGGAAGGCTACATCAAAAACAACCAAAGCAAATGTGAGAAATGGAACTTGCAAGTGGGCAGATCCAATTTATGAAACTACAAGACTCCTCCAAGACATTAAAACAAGACAATATGAAGAGAAGCCTTACAAACTTGTTGTGGGGATGGTAACATTCTTTTCTTACTTTAAATGGGTATATTCTATCCTGCCGCATGCCATAGCTTTTAGAGAAGTTTTGCATGTGAAAACAGAAACCCAACTCAACAAAACTTATCACATTGATTGCAACTTGATGCAAAATCCTCCATTATATCGCTCATATTTGTGGTGTATATTGAATAAGCTTAATTTTGGGTTGTTAACGTTGTCTATATATACTCTGAAATCTTGATTACATTCTCTAAAAGTGAGACACAATAATCAATGATAGTTTTGGCTCATTCTTTTTTCATGTATTAAGTTTATTGTTCAAAATAGTTTGATTTTAGTTGTTATGAATAAAGTATAATTAATAATGTAAAGAACAACAACTTCCTAGTATTTGTAACAACTTTTTTGTTGCCTGCAACTATTTGAAATACCTAAGAATTGTCTGCATTTTCAAATTAGAGATATTCTTGTGGCTATTGGTTTTGAGAGAGGTTAGAACTTATCTAATTATATTTTTCTCTAACCACTTTAGGGCTCTTCACGGTCTAGCATCCTTGGCGAGGCCAACATAGATTTGGCTGATTTCGTTGATGCATTGAAGCCTACAGCTGTCGCTTTGCCTCTTAACGGAAGTGAGCCTGGAGTCACACTACATGTGAGGATCTCTGAACTTCATATTCTCTGAAGTAGTTTTATTTTGTTTATCAATTCATTCCTTATGCACTTACATGGATGTACTGTGGTACATTTACTTGATGCATTTCTGTTTCCTTCGCATTAATATATAAGCGTGCATATTCGTTAAGGGTTCTTTAGCTGCTTAAGATATCATTGATATCACATTTAATGTTTTCTTCCTCATTGTTTGAAGCCAGGTTGCAGTGCAGCTTCTCACTTCCAAAACTGGTTTTAGGTACCATATTGTGAATTATGACATTTAAGGATGTACTTTAGCTGGACACAATATACTTATTTAATGTTATTTTTGCTTTTAGAGAATTTGAACAGCAGAGGGAACTCAGAGAGAAAGGTCTACAGACAACCTCTGACCAAGGTACTCATGATGGATCTGTTGATAGCAAAGAGTCATCTCCTGACAAGAATGTCAATAATCACATTAATAAGGTATCTTACTCTCTCTCTTTACAAGTGTACTCTATATTAGTTGCTCAAATCATGCATATCTGTTTTTTAAATTTCATTTTCTTCACTGATTCTCCCTTATTTATATCATGAAATTTAGGCCAATTCAAGAGTGAAATTGAAAAGGGAATCAAAAAATCTCCGCCGTACTTCTTCACTTGAAGGAGAAGCAGGTTTAAATGAAGAGTACGCTGACTCAGCTGCTGGATTTGATGGCTCTTCTACTACTTCTGAAAGTGTATATACTGAGAAGCATGATATTTGCAGTACGCATGAAGTGGACAGCCTTAAAAGCACAATCTCTGGTGATTTAGGGGCACTACCCCTTGGTCAAAGTCCTCAATTAGACAAAGGAGAATCACCTGGCAATCAATTTCCGCCACATGACAATGCTTGGGCTCATGGTTGGAGCATAGACTATTCAGCTGCCAATAATTTGGCTGCTGCTTCCGAAGACTGTAGTAGTAGCAGTCTTAAGGGAAGTTTAGAAGCAGTTGAGTCATCTATTCTTGATCTTAAACTGAAGGTGAGCTGTTTGCAAAATCATTCTGATGAAATAGGCGTTGAAACAAAACTTTTTTCTGAGCAAATTGTTGCTGAGATATCATCAGGAGAAGAGCTGGCAAGAGAGGTCGCTGTACTAAAATCAGAATGTTCAAAGTTTAAAGATGAATTTGAGCAGCTTAAAAGTTCTAAGCTAAACTTATCATTTGCTTGCAATGAACCTACTGACACAGATAGGGATAAATTATTCCACAATTTACAGTTTAAATGGCATAAAGGGCTTTTGCTCATGGAAGATAAGTTAAGAGATATTCAGAAGGTATCTATGGGATTTCCTGAAAGGGATTTTAGGTTCTTTAACTTGGAGTTGGAGAGAGTGGTTGAGATTTTACAGGATCTAAAACAAGAATCTAGAGATCCAATTTCAGGGACTAAAGTTGTCAACGGAAGAGAGAACGAGAAAATGGATTTACAAATGGATGGGCAGCTTTTAACCGATATTGGGTCCGATGCAGCTTTATTTCAACCTGAGAGCATGGCTCGTTATCTTACCGTACCCGGCCTTGTGTCCCATGAGTTTGATTCTCTAGATCCCACCCTTGCTATGAAGGAGAAAATTTTCGAACTTCTAAGGGAGCTAGACGAGTCCAAAACTGAAAGGGAAGGATTTGTGCGGAAAATGGACCAGATGGAGTGCTACTATGAAGCTCTTATTCAGGAACTTGAGCAGAGTCAAAGGCAGATGATGGCCGAGTTGCAGAATCTCAGAAATGAACATTCAACTTGCCTATATGCAATTTCTGCTGGTAAGGCGGAGATGGAGAAAATGCACCAAAATATGAATGAGCAGATAATGAAATTTTCTGAAGATAAGCGCATTTTGGAATCACTCAACAGTGAGTTTGAAAGAAGGGCTATGTCTGCAGAAGCAGCCCTTAAAAGGGCTAGATTGAACTATTCTATTGCTGTTGGTCAACTGCAAAAAGATCTCGAACTCCTTTCTTGCCAGGTTCTTTCTATGCACGAGACAAACGAGAATCTCATAAACCAGACCCTTTCTGATTCTTCACTTACAAACACTGATGGTTTCCCAGAACCAGTGAATTATACTAAAAATTCAGAAGGCCATGCTTCTAATCAATTGCTACGTCAAAATCACAGTTCTTCCTTTCACAAACATTTGGGTGAAGACATTTTACTAAGCGATTTGAAAAGATCACTTCAATATCAAGAGGGGTTATACAAGCAGGTTGAAGAAGAAATCTGCCAGATGCATTTTGTGAATATATACTCAGATGTGTTTTCGAAGGCTCTGCAAGAAACATTGTTTGAAGCTAGTCGTAACATTCAGGCCATGAATAATGAAAATTTTCAACTCTCGAGACAGCTGGAGCTTACAAATCAATCGAACAACTTACTGGTATTGAGGTTGCAGAATGCTACGAATGATATCCTCTCGTTAAAGGAGTACAAGGAGCTTTGCATAGCGAAGAGCAATGATCTTACTCACCAGAACCAAATTTTAGAAGCAAATTTACAAAATCTTGCTCATGAAAACAATCTTCTTACTCAGAAAAGTAATGAGTTGGAAGTCCTTCTGACAGATTATAGAAGTTATAAAACCCAATACGTTGCATGCAGTGCAGAAAATTCAGAGTTGAAGAGCTTATTGAAAAAAGAGAACCTAGAAAATTACCAACTTCATGATGAAATGTCCATTTTGCAGGAAGAGTTAAAATCTTTCAGAGCTAAATTTGATGAGCTTGATTCTATGAAGAATGATCTGCAAAACAAAGTCATCTTTTTGTCTAGTAAGTTGCAGGAATTGGTGGCATCATATGATGATAGACACGCTGAACTTTCTCTTTGTAGTAGTTCTGCTTGCTCGGATTCAGAATGTAAAGACTTGGAAGGCCTGTTATTGCAACTAGAAGAGCAGCAACGTAATGCTTTTGATAGGATCCTGGTACTCGTTGAAGAGAAGAAAAATTTAGTGAATCAAAAACATATGGTTCAAATATCTTTAAACACAGCAGAATCAGATGCTCTAGTCATGAGACAGAAGGTTGAGTGTGATTATCAGCAGATGGTAAGTAAAATAAGTGTGTCTGGTATCCAGTTGCAGAAACTTGAGTCAGATTTTGAGGGGTTTGTTGACAGGATCAGTGCCAGTCTTAAATCTGAAGAAATATACTCTCAGCAGCACAATGATTTGTTTTCCAGTCTTGATCATTTGGAAGCTGAACTTCAGCAACTTAATTCCAGAAATCACGATCTTACTCAAGAAATTGTAAAGCTAGGTACTTTATCCAGTGACCTTGAAATGTGTAAGCTGACCTTAGCAACAGTTACAGAGGAGAAGAAAGCTTTGGAGTTGTCTTTAGAGGACAAAACAGAAGAATCTGCCCAGTTTTCATCTGAGGTTAGTTTTTTGAAAAACAACTTGTGTTCTCTGAACAATCAGTTGCAAGATGAAACTGTCTTCAGAGAAAAATTGGAGAAAACAGTTATTGATCTTACCACCGAATTGAATGAAAAACAACACCAGCTGCAGGATTCTGATATGAACAGACAAGAGCTGGTCCATCTCAAGCAACTGGTCACAGATGTAGAATTTGAGAAATCAAGAATTTCAGATCTTCTACATATGGTTCAAGTATCTTTGAACACAGCAGAATCAGATGCTCTAGTCATGAAACAGAAGTATGAGTGTGATTTGCAGCAGATGTCAAGTAAAATAAGCGTGTCTGGTATCCAGTTGCAGAAACTCGAGTCAGATTTTGAAGCATTTGTTGACAGGATCAGTGCCGGTCTTAAATCTGAAGAAATACACTCTCAGCAGCACAATGAATCGTTTTCCAGTCTCAATCATTTGGAAGCTGAACTTCAGCAACTTAATTCCAGAAATCATGATCTTACTCAAGAAATTGTAAAGCTAGGTACTTTGTCTGGTGACCTTGAAATGTGTAAGCTGACCTTAGCAACAATTACAGAGGAGAAGAAAGCTTTGGAGTTATCTTTACAGGGCAAAGCAGAAGAATCTGCCCAGTTTTCATCTGAGGTTAATTTTTTGAAAAACAGCTTGTGTTCTCTGCAAAGTCAGTTGCATGATGAAAAAGTCTTCAGAGAAAAATTGGAGAAAACGGTTATAGATCTTACCACCGAATTGAATGAAAAGCAACACCAGCAGCAGGATTCTGATATGAACAGTCAAGAGCTGGTCCATCTCAAGCAACTGGTCACAGATGTAGAATTTGAAAAATCAAGAATTTCAGATCTTCTACAGATATCTGAGAAACGTCTTGAAGATGCTTTAGTGGACTCCTCTTCTATTAGTTGTCTGGAAACCCACTTATCTGAAGTGCACGAATTTTCAATTGCTACAGATGTTGTTATGACCTTTACCAGAGCTCAGTTTGAGGGTCATGTAGAGGAACTTACTGAGAAGCTTCATTCTGCTTGCAGACAAGTTGATGTGCTTTGTGAAAAGAATCTTGATGTAGAATCTGAATTGAATGCCTGTCTTTGTAGAGACTTGAATTGCTTGGAAGAAAATATGACATTGTCCACGAGTCTTGACTACCTAAAGTCTGAGTTAGCAGTGTATACTGCTCAGTGTAGAGCACTAATTGATCAAAATAGTGTAACAATATCAGAACTTAAGGAACACAAGAGTAGGACAGAAGATGTCAGCAATTCTTCTTACTTTTGTGAAAGAGAGTGTCGGCTTGAGGTTGTAAGGCTGGAGCAATTGTTGGAAAGTGTTTGTAGAGACGGGGCAGGACTGTTTTTATCAAATGTAGAAGCTGAAGTCAAATGTATAGTTCTCCAAGGAAAATTGATTGAACTGGAAACTGCAATTACTTCAATGAAACAATCAGATAATGAACTGATAAGGCTGCATGACCAATGCAATGAGCTTACCAGGAGGCTTTCTGAACAGGTTCTTAAGACAGAGGAGTTCAAGAATTTGTCTATTCATTTGAAGGAACTGAACGACAAAGCTGAAACTGAATGTCTTAATGCTCGTGACAGAAGAGGAAATGAAGGACCACCGGCCGCTATGCAGGAGTCATTGAGAATTGCATTTATCAAAGAACAATATGAAACTAAGTTGCAAGAACTGAAACAACAACTGTCTTTGTCAAAAAAACATAGTGAGGAAATGCTGTGGAAACTACAACATGCAAGTGAAGAAACTGAGAATAGAAAAAAGTCTGAAGCTGCTCAAATAAAAATAAATGAAGAGTTGGGAATGAAGATCTTGGAATTGGAGGCTGAGTTACAGGCTGTAATTTCTGACAAACGCAATTTGCTAAATGCTTATGACCTGTTGAAGGCTGAAAAGGAGTGCTCAGTGATATCCCTTGAATGCTGTAAGCAAGAAAAACAAGAGCTTGAAGCTTCTCTTCTGACATGCAGTGAGGAGAAGTCCAAAATTGAAGCAGAGCTTACCCTGGTGAAGGAATCAGTTGAGACTTTGAAATCTAGTGTGAATGTTCTGAATGAGGGCAATGGCACATTGTCTTCATTAAATCCTCAAGAAAAATCAAACCCTGCAGCTTTCTGTCACGAACCAGAAAGTGCAAATTCAACCCTCAGCGTGCAACCTGAGGTGACTGGCTGATTTATTTATGTTTAATTATCAATTATTATTGAAATCACATATTTTCTAGGATGATTGACTTTTATCACTTTGTGCAACATGCACTAGGGAATATGTAGAGAAGAAACAAGGATTTGTGATTAGATTTTTCTTTAGGCAAATGTTAATAAATTAGTGATTATGTTAGATTCTAGGATTTAGAACTTCTTCAGCTCACCATCTGAGCTTTCTCGTTGGAACATGTGGTAAAGTTTTAGAACCGGTTATCATTTCTTTAGGCTGTAATTACTGCAACATTTCAAAAGTACGCCTTCCTACATCAATCTTGATGGATATGCCTTTATAATTTATTTTCATTATTCTTTCATAGGATCCTCATGCATCTAGAGTTACGAATGGATGCCAAATTCTCGGAACTGAAGAGGACTTGCAAATAAAAGAAGAAAACAAGCACGTGGCTTTAGCTGAAAGTTTGAAATCTAGCATTGACCACCTGAATAAGGAGGTAAGTTTTTAAGATGCATAAACAAGTTTAGTTTCAATACTTGCATTTTCCTGATCCTTCAGTTGCTACTTTTACAATTCTGTCTGTTTCAAATGTGATATTTAAGTTCTGTACTCTGTTCGCAGTTGGAAAGGATGAAAAACGATAATATGCTTCCTACAGAAGATGGTCAAAACCATGAGTCAAGTTTTCCAGGTCTTCACAGAGAACTGACACAGTTACACGAGGTAAATGTTTTTTGTTGCCTTGTTCACGACAAAACATACCTTTATCTATATTCCTATTAATTCCGTACTTTGCTCAGGCCAATCAAGAGTTAGGAAACATGTTCCCCGTGTTCAATAAAATCTCTGTCAGTGGTAATGCATTAGAAAGGGTGCTTGCTTTGGAGATTGAGCTTGCTGAAGCATTGCAAACCAAGAAAAAACCGAGCATCAAATTACAGAGGTACATTCTTTACAAAATTAATGAAATCTGCTAAATTCTGTTGCATGAGCATGTAATGAAAAATTGCACTTAGATCATTCCACCCCATATTTGATACATTTTTTCTCCATTGTTCCAGTTCTTTCTCGAAGCAGCACAGTGATGACGAAGCAGTATTCAGAAGTTTCAGGGATATCAATGAGCTGATTAAAGATATGTTAGAACTAAAGACAAGACATTCTTCCATGGAAACAGAACTGAAAGAGATGCATGACCGTTACTCTCAATTAAGTCTACAGTTTGCAGAAGTTGAAGGCGAGAGACAAAAACTCATGATGACTCTTAAGAATATTAGAGTATCCAAGAAGGCTCCAAATTCTTCAACCTACTTCAGAGACCATTCCTTATCGCCGCACTAGGGTGCCATTTTTTTAGTTTAGTTCACCCCTTGCACAGGCCAATAATCCATGCTTGGTTAAGAATTACGATATTCGCCGCCCCATTATAGATAGAAATATATAGATTATGTCATATAAGGGGCCCTATCAGCTATATCAAGAGTTATATTTTTGCAAGGGTTGATATGCTATTTTGTAATTTTCAAGATGCAGATAATATTTTGTAAATAGAGTAGTGTTTGTTGTCATTGACTCTTGACTCTAAGAATCAATGTATACCATATTCACCCCTGTAACTTCTTTTACCCAGTAGCACGAGTGTTGTAATTGTTTTTCTGTACAGGAACAAGATCTTACAAGAATATTTCTATTTAAACTTTATGTTGATAACTGTTGGAATTCAACCACAACCTATAGTAATTTCTCTATAATCTTGATCTCAAGATTGATAATCAACCACAAACACGTAATGACAATAATAAAGATGAAAAACAAACAAGAAAGAAAAGAGAGAGGAGAAATATTTGGAGAAAAATGTTATCCACTAACTGTGTGATTTCTGAGTTTTATTCACTTGCTAATATGCAGCTGTGAATGCTCTACTACAAAATACAAGGGATTCTTCCTATTTATAGACTTAGATTTACAAAGGCCAAAAACTCTAAAGGCCCAAAATATTTATTTGAACTAAATCAAATCTAATCTAAATCATATCAAATCTTATCAAAACAAATCTGTGTGAAACAAACAATTTCGACACACTGACAGTTTCGATTTCGACACTTGATATCTACTTCGACTTCGACACACTTAGACACTAGGAATTACAATTTAACAAACCACTTAATTCATTGTGTCTAAGCTGTCTACATTCATCATGGCTCTTAGTCTTCTGAAAGTTTCGACCTGCACTCCCTTCGTCATGATATCTGCAATCTGATTCTCAGTTCTACAGTGTTCCAGATTCATCTTCCTTTCTGCTACCTGCTCTCGAAGATAATGGAACCTCATTTCGATATGCTTGCTTCGACCGTGAGCTATTGGATTCTTCGCCAAGTTGATAGCTGACATGCTGTCGATCTTCATGGTAATTGCTACATGACTCTTTCCTGTAATCTCTTCGACCAAGTTGACCATCCAAGTTGCTTGACATGCACAAAGAGAAACAACTATATATTCTGCTTCGCATGATGATAATGCCACTATTGGTTCCTTTCTCGAACTCCAAGCAACTGGTGCACCACCTAACATAAACACGTATCCAGCTGTGGATTTTCTATCCTCAACATCATTACACCAACTAGAGTCGGTGTATCCCACTAACTTGCATTCTTTCCCTTCATCAGCTGCAGAAAACAAAATGCCGTAGTCGAGAGCCCCTTTCAGATACCTCAATATCCTCTTCGTCGCTATTAGGTGTGATACCTTTGGCTTCTGCATGAATTTACTTACCATACCTACACTGTATGCTAAGTCAGGCCTTGTGTGACAAAGGTATCTAAGTGACCCAATAAGTCTTCTGTATTGGGTTGGGTCGACATCATCTTCCTCTGAATCCTTCGACAGTTGCAGTTTGGTCTCAGGTGGAGTCGAAGTTGGGTTGCAATCTTGCATCTCAAATCTCTTGAGTATTTCGCCTGCATATCTTCTTTGGTGCATCATCAAACCTCTACTAGTCTTGTAGAATTCGATGCCAAGGAAATATGAGAGATTTCCCAAGTCTGACATTTCAAACTCCTCACTCAGGTCATGTTTGAAATCTTCGATCTCCTTCTTGCAACTCCCTGTTATCAACAAATCATCGACATAGAGGCATAGTATAAGCAATTCATTATTGCTTCTCCTTACATACACTCCATGCTCTGTCGTACACTTCACAAATTCCTTCTCCCTTAAGAAGCTGTCGATTTTCTTATTCCAAGCTCTTGGAGCTTGCTTAAGTCCATAAGGGCTTTATGCAGCCTGTACACCTTTCCTTCTTCGCCTCGTTTCACATACCCAGCTGGTTGTGCGACATAAACCTCTTCATCTAGGGGACCATTAAGGAACGTACATTTCACATCCATCTGACATGTGTGCCAATTGTTCAAATTTGCTAGACCAACAACCAACCTGATTGTTTCGATTCTAGCAACAGGTGCGAACACTTCATCGAAGTCGATTCCTTCCTTCTGTAGAAATCCTTTCGCCACAAGTCTCGCCTTGTGTCGAGTTACTTCTCCTATAGGATTCACCTTCACCTTGTAAACCCACTTCACATCAATTGCCTTCTTGCCTTGAGGCAATTCGACAAGTGACCAGGTGTTGTTGACTTCGATGGACTCTAACTTTTCATTCATTGCTTTCACCCACTTCGAATCTTTCAATGCCTCAGCTGCATTGACTGGTTCGACATCTGCGTAGAAAGCATAATGTACCAGCTCACCCTCTTCATCAACCACATCATCTGATGTAACTACACACTCTTGCAACCTTGCAGGCATGTGTCTTGTTCGTCGAGGTCTGCTTGAACCTGCTTCATCTGCAACTGGTTCCTGTCGAACTTCTCTTTCGACTTCAGTGGCTGGTTCTTCACAAGAGATTCTCACTGAATCCTCCTGGGCATTCTCAGTCCAATCCCATTCTTTAAGCTCATCTATGATCACGTCCCTGCTGATCACTACCTGCTTATTCACTGGGTCGAACAGCTTGTAACCTCCAGTCGAATGATATCCTATCAAGATCATCTGATTCGACTTGTCATCAAGCTTCCTTCTCAACTGATCTGGCACATGTCTATGTCCTATAGATCCAAACACTTTCAAGTGACTGAGGCTAGGCTTGACACCAGGCCAACATTCTTCTGGTGTGATTTCTTTAAGCTTCTTCGTCGGACATCTGTTCAAAATATATGTTGCTGTCGAAACCGCTTCTCCCCATAATTCTTTGGGTAGATACTTTCCATTTAACATACTTCTCACCATGTTCATGATGGTTCTGTTCTTTCGTTCTGCAACTCCATTTTGCTGTGGTGTATAGGGTGGCACCACCTCATGCACAATCCCTTCCTTTTCACATAATACATCGAACTCTTTCGACACATACTCTCCACCATCACCTGTCCTCAGAATTTTCAACTTTCGACCACTCTGTCTTTCGACCATGGATTTGAATATGGAAAATACCTCAATCACATCACTTTTCTTCTTGATGAGGTAAGTCCACAACTTTCGACTGAAACCATCTATAAACGTGACAAAATATCTGTTGCCACCAATCAAATCCACCTGGATTGGACCACATACATCAGAGTATATGACTTCCAGAATTGCCTTCGACTTCCTTCCTGAATCCTTGCTGAAGCTATTCTTGTGTTGTTTTGACTGAACACACTCCTCACAGACTTCACTTGGAATGTCGATTTCTGGTAATCCTGAAACCATATTTCTTCTCTTCAGCTCTCTGATGTCATTGAAGTTGAGATGACCTAGTCGAAAATGCCATAACCACTCATCTCTGCTGGCTGCTGTTGCTAGACTCTTGTGCTCCATCACCTTGAGTTCAATCTTGAAGGTTCTATTATGAGACATTGGAGCCTTCAAGATCAACCTACCACCTGCGTCGAAAACTCTCATTATCTTGTCTTCGACAACTACCTTGTAGTTCTTTTCGACAAGCTGCCCTATACTGAGCAAATTACTCTTCATGCCTGGTATGTACAACACATTGGAAATTGTTGACCTTTTGCCATCTTTCCTCATAATCAGAACATCACCAACACCTTCAGCTGCTAGAGTGTTGTCATTTGCAAACTTCATAGTGTTCTTCGACGAGGGCTTCATGTTGACAAACCAATCTTTCCTTCCAGTCATGTGTGATGAGCATCCTGAGTCCAAGTACCACTGATCTTGGAATCTTTCTTCATCTTTTGTTGTGACCATCAGCAACGTCTCTTCTTCTTCTTCATGTTTCTCCAGATTTGTATCATCTTGATTTCTCTTCTTTTCTGGACAATCACTAACATAGTGACCATACTTCTGACAATTGAAACATTGAATGTGACTTTTGTCTGGCTTTCGACCACCACCTCTTCCTCTACCTGCAGCACCACCTCTTTGGTTGCCTTGGTTCCAGGGTTTCTTCTGAGTCGAATTGTAGCCTCCTTTACCTTTGTTTCCATTCACATTTCCTTTGCCTTTCCTTTCCTTTTCTGACTGCGCATGCAAAGCCATATCATTTTTCGACTTTCCTGCAGCTCTTTCAGCCATTCTTTGTTCATGAGACTCAAGCGTCCCTTGAAGCTTTTCCTTCGTCAATACTGACAAATCTTTCGACTCCTCTATGGCTACTACCACGTGGTCGAATTTTGGAGCCAATGACCTCAAGATCTTTGCAACAACTGATCTTGATGTCAACACCTCTCCACATACCTTGATTTGATTCACCAACTTTGTAACTCTGGTGAAGAAATCTGTAATACTTTCGTTGTCTTCCATCTGAAGCAACTCATAGGTTCTCTTGTGAGTTTGTAACCTCACTTCTTTCACTTTTTCCGCGCCTCCAAACGATTTTTCAAGAATCTCCCATGCTTCCTTTGCTGATTCTGCATCACTAACTTTTTCAAAGTTATCTGGATCAACACATTGATGGATTATAAACAACGCTTTATAATATTTCTTCTTCAATTCTTTTTGTGCAGCCTTTTCTTGATCCGTCGCGTTCTCCCCAAGCGGTGTTACTCCTTCCTTCACAAGATCCCAAAGATCTTGATAAAAGAAAACCACCTTGATCTGCTTGCACCGATTCTCATAATTATCTTTCTTGAGAATTGGTAGGGTCGCCGAAAAGTGCCCATTTGAATGATTCATAGCCATCACAATTTTCCTCTTTGAATCGCAACCGGAGCTCTAGATACCAGATGTTGGAATTCAACCACAACCTATGGTAATTCCTCTATAATCTTGATCTCAAGATTGATGACGAACCACAAACACGTAATGGCAATGATGAAGATGAAGAACAAACAACAAGAAAGAAACGAGAGAGGAGAAATATTTGGAGAAAAATGTTACCCACTAACTGTGGGATTTCTGAGTTTTATTCACTTGCTAATCTGCAACTGTGAATGCTCTACTACAAAATATAAGGGATTCTCGCTATTTATAGACTTAGATTTACAAAGACCCAAAACTCTAAAGGCCCAAAATATCTATTTGAACTAAATCAAATCAAATCTAAATCATATCAAATCTTATTAAAATAAATCTGTGTGAAACAAACTATTTCGACACACTGACAGTTTCGACTTCAACACTTGATATCCACTTCGACTTCGACACACTTAGACACTAGGAATTACAATTTAACAATAACTAGATTCTTCCCTTCACTTATATTATTATCTGGCTGAATTATGTTTTATTTTTAAAATAATTATTGGATAAATCAGTATTAGAAATAATGAAACTCTAAAATTATGTTACTCAAGGAATCAATATTTGTCTAGAAGACCACACTTTTTATTTTACTAAATTCTTATAAGTTTCATTCATCAGATAGAATTCTATTCAAGATAACTAAATGTGAACACCTTTTTAGGTATTATTTAACTTAGCAAATTATTATTTTATTTTTATTCAACAACTATGCTCTCTCTCTCTCTCTCTCTCTCTCTCTCTCTCTTTCTCTCTCTCTCTCCCTCTCTCTCTCTCTCTCTCTCTCTCTCTCTCTCTCTCTCTCTCTCTCCCCTCTACACAATATTTAGAACCAGATTTCATTTCATACAGTAACTATGTGATACAGGTGGGACGATTTAAATGCATGGTACATCCTCTGTCTCATATTATGAGCAAAAATTACTTTTTAGATACATTGAATAATTAATATATCTGGTCTATATATAGATTAGATATATTAATTATTCAATGTATTTAAAAAGTAAATTTTATTTATAATATGGGACGGAGTAGTATACATTATTTAAACTTTGTTTGGTAAATGTGCAATCTTCCCATCTCAAATTAGTGTCTTAATTTGTGTATATAGCCGCATGATATAATTACAATTGTAAAGTGGTTAAGCTTGAAAATTGTATATTATTTTTTGGATTAAATATTCGACATTCTGGTATAATGAGCGACATTCGGTTTATTTTTCGTAATGTAAAGATTATGTTTATTTGACCTTTTTATTGATCAGTAAATTATGGAATCTTGATATTTACTGAATTGGTTGTCCATATAACTTATTTATTTATTTATTTAATTAAGTTGGCATGTCATCATTAATTAGTAGAATTTGTGTTACATTCAACGTGTTCTTCCTTGCTCGCTTCATCTTCTTCAGCTTCCATTTTGTTTTGGTTTTTCATTTGCTTCTACTTGCATCTCGTTTTGCTTCTTCATTGTTGTCGTAACCCGAAATTTGATCTTTTTTTTTTTTGCATAAGCATATGCATTCGCATCGCTAGCATAAGCACTCACACTTTTTTCTCTGTGTTTCTTGTTGTAGGATTTTCAGGGTTTTTTAGGCTCGATTAATCAAATCTTCACAAGGTCATCACGTCATCAAAACAAGCACAAAATAAAGGTTTCCATGTCTACTCATCAAAACAAGAGGTGGAAAATCGAGACCGGGACTTCAGCACTTGTTCCTAAGCAATCTGGGCAAATTTTACTGCACAAAGTTGCATATTCTGCTGCACTTTTTGGACAGTAACTCTGCACTCTCTTTGTTCTTTAATTCTACATGGTTCTAGCAATGTGTGGAACATTCTAGACAGTTCAAAACTATTCAAGACACTCCACTTACATTTATTCCAATGCATCAACTTAAATTAAGTGCACCATGTTCCTTGATTTCCAAGCATATCAACCTTTGATTTGAAGCTTACATTGGGATTGCTACTGAGTTAACTTCCTAACTAACCGAGTTAACCGCTTGACTCGGTGAGTCAAGTGAAACTAACTCCTAGCCTAATTCCAAACCACCCAAAGCTAGCTCCTAGCCTAATTCCAAACCTCTCACACTCCAAACCAAAACTCTATTTAAACAAACCTTCAATCATTTTTCAGGGCTCTCCACAATCTCTCAACCATTTCACACACTTCACTCTCAATTCTCTCACATTCTCTCTGAATTTTTCTGCAACTTCTTCATCTTCATCTACATTTTCTTCCCAAACCTCACCATAGCTCTTCACCAAGGATAATCACTTCTACATTGGAAGTGATTATTTCTTGAGCTTTACCTTCATCATCTTGCAATTATACTTGGATTTCTGTAGTTTTATTAGCTTTTGGATTCATCTCAAGTGTTTGCTTCCAGATTTGACGGTTCGAATTCGTATTTTGGAGTTTCGTCGCAATTTGCTCGGTTTCGATACGATTCGGCTACGATTGAAGATTCCTCTGGTTTTCTTTGGTTATCTTCATCAAGATCACTTTGTAACAATCACCAAGCCAATTCTCCTGCTTGTAGGTTGGTAGATCTCACTCATTTTTACTGTTTCGAACGTTTTCGTATCATTCACGATATGGTTTCGATGCTTGTGTGTGAATTGATTATGCCATTGCTTGATCCATGATCTTGAGGTGTTAATTGATTCCATCACTGTTTATTTGCTGTTTTTAAGCTTAATTTTCGTGCGCAAAATCTTACCCTAGCATGTGGTAATTTGAACAAGTGATTTGGATGCTTTAAGTGCTTTTTCCAAAAGTTAGTTTGCCACTGTTACAGTGGTAACCAGTTACTCAATATAGGATAACTGATTACTCTTCACAAACTTTGCACCAGCGCTGCTTTTTTCAACTAAGTATCCGGTTACTCAATATAGGATAACCGGTTACTCTGCACAATTTCCCCAGATTTGTTGTTTTCAAGCAAGTAACCGGTTACCAGCTTTAGAGTAACCGATTACCACTGTACAGAGTGCCATTTTTGGTGTTTTTTCAAGCTTGTTGGCCATGCTTTCCCCCTCTAACTTCCATGGATTGATATGATTGATTTTATGGATGTTTTAGGTGCTGTTTCACTTCAGTTTAAAGCATGATTGTGAATTTTCCGATCTTTCGATTTCATAATTATGCTCATTCTTGGCGTTGCATGCACATGCTCACTCTTGCACAATTTCATCCACACAATAACATGATTTGTAATGCATACTGAAATTCTGGTGCATGTGCAGAATTCAGATGTCCTAGAACATGCTATTCGACATCTGTTCTGACATGATCACAAAAGGCAAGGTATATTACACAAATCATGGTACTGAAAAGATAAGAGCAAGACACACAGAATTGTTAACCCAGTTCGGTCGAACACACCTACTCTGGGGGCTACCAAGCCAGGGATGAAGTCCACTATCAGTAGTATCAATTCAAAGCTAAACTACCCGTTTACAACTTATCACTTAATCACTACCCAATGACCCTTCTACCTAGATCCTCTCTAGATATGAGAAACCCTTCTCACTCCCAATCATCGCAATGATGTCTAGCAGTTGACAAGCCGCCACTGCATCAACAACTCTTCACCTATACACTAGTTCAACAAGAACGACACTTTTCCAAGACACAACTTAAAGTTGCTTAAAAGCTTCCTCCAAGAACAATACTCCTCTTACTTAATAGTTTCGAGGATCACACTAACAAACTGTCTAACTCACAGGTCGAGTGGTACAGGAACCAACCCTAATAATAGAACTTTACATCTTTGGTTGCGTTACAAAACTAGGTTACACAACATCTATATATAACCTTTTCCCAACTGGATTTTGGGCCTACAAAAACACAGCAAATGAGCTGCTACAAATCAGCATAAACTTCTGCTACAAAATAGGACTTTAATCTTTAACTTCCTAAAATATCTCCATATTTAGAAAGTGTATATTTTCCCATATTCTTCTCAAAATCAGACTTGAATCTTCAAACCTTTTAATTCAGCGCCACCTGGAATTTGCATATTATTTCCAGAATATTCTGCATCAGTTAAAACCTACCAGAATTAACAAACCACTTCAGTTCTGGCGCGATGTCGAATGGACCTGCATGGGACATCTCGATAGGACATGTTGTTCCAGATGTTAACACTACTTTAGCTCAACATGTTCCAATGCACACTAGGACTTCTTGCTCAACCTGTTCTTCTTTAGCAAGATAAACCAGACTATCTAACATATTGCTGCTATTATTTGTTTTACAAAATTAATGCCAACCCTTAAAATTAAAGAACTAACATTCTCCCCCTTTGGAAAATTTTGGCTAAAACAAATACACAAACATATTACAACTCAGATTTCAACAGCAATTACAATTCTATATTACTGTCAGTAGTCATCAGCAACTACTGAACTTACACAGAACCCATCAGTACAGCAACAAGGAAATGATCTCAAGTTGTCATAACATCTTGCTTGACATCTACATTTCAGCTTTCTGACCATTCCTTTTGCGGCAGGTCTTGATTGATACCTTCCGAAACTCACTTGGTGTACATGAGAAAGAAGATATCCAATACTCCCCCTCAAATCAGGAATCTGAGGAACTTCCTTCTACACATTTCTTTTTCCTTTCAAGAAGGATCCAACTACATAGAAGGACCAATGGTGGCATGAGAGATCTGCCCACCTTGATTGATTAGTCACCCCTAGTCGACAGAAGCGCCAATTTGCCAACCTGGGTAACTCAGAACACAAGTCACAATTTTCCTTCTCGTCATTTTTGATGCACCTGTACTGTAGACCCCATACACCATTTCTCAGCATCTGTGCAAAACTCCCTTTTATCTCCCCCTTTTTAGCCACAATTTGGCAAATAATGCCAACCCAAAACCAAATCCAGGAAATGCTTACCCACATACGAACAAAAACCATTAGAGATAGGAAAGGAAAACACTCACAGTTCTGAAGGGGAGAAACGACTGCTCCCTACAAATAGCTGACCAGTAATTTAGGAATTAACGACCCTTGAATATGACTGGGTTCTTGGTCAAAGACCCGCTATTTTAGGTAACAAAAACTCCATTCAACATTCAATCCCTACCTTCCAAAAACTGCCTTGACTGCCTTAAATGTTTCTCAACTGAATCTTACCATTAATTAGGCCAATAACGTTCCATGCATAGGCAGAAACACGTGTTTTGTCTTATCCTCATCCCACTGTCCAGAGTAATTCCTTGTTTGGCTCAAGAAAAACATGTCCTGTACCATGTTCTGACATCTTATCAGACAATGTCTGCTTTTCAGATCACACTGCAGACTTAACCAGCGCACATCCTACAAGAAATCTGCACCCTTGCAGTAACACACCATAGACAACAGCTTCAACTCCCCCTGACATGGATAACTAGTGCACCTGATCATAAGACGCATCTACATGTCTTCAAGAGCTCACTCCCAGTCCAGTCACCTGCTGAAGCACATTCATTTTAGCACCACAATCCCTTCTGACAAGAAAGAGTAGTCACTCACACATGAAGTTACATCATGCTATACGTGAGGAACATAAGGATCACCATTCTCCTTCAAACAACCAGAGAGCCACAAAAACTTCAAATCTACAAAACTTCAAAACCACAAAAATCACATCACAGAAGATCACAAGAACACAGGAACAGTATTCTCTCACCCAACTCTCCAAAGGCAATCATTCCCTATCATTCTCCCGTATGATAGTTTTGAATACTCCTGATCAATTGATGAGCATTTTCACCTTCAGGCTTTCAAGCAATCAATACCTGATCTGCTTCAGTCTTCTCTACATTCTTCATCCAAGGCAGACCTTCTACTTCATCATTCTCCCGTATGACTATGTAGACGCTCCTTAGGCATAAAGTAGACACCAAGCTCCAGAACCAGAGCAAAATCATCCTTCACCAAGGATATCCATCCCCGGATAATGTTCCAACACCAAGTTAGAACATCCCACACACCAAGACATCATCACCATGATTCTTGATATGCTCCACCAACTGGACTTACTAAAGCATAGTAATCCAAAGAACTAGAGAAATACACTCTCATCCACCTTCAAGAAGAATAATCTCCTTGAGTCTTCAACTCATCACCCTTCTGCTCAAGAGTAACTTGTTCCAAGACAATCCTCAATCATAACCAGCTACCACACTCTGATTATCTTGATTCTTCGAATCCACTTCTGAGATCAACCAAATGCCACCGTTTGATCACCTCATTCATGAATCCTCATATGAAAAAGCCAACTGCCACAAATTGTCTTCTTCATGTTTTTCAAAATTCTCACAAAGATATCCTGATCTACCCACTGAAATTGATCTTCAAATCACATGTTCCACTTGCTTACACACTTAGAATCTCTAAGTCAAGTAATATCTTCTTCTTCTTGCAGCTCCAGCAAACTGCCATGAGAGCAATCTTTATGAAGCATTCAATTTTCATTCCTGTAGATCATCCTATCTTAAGCTGATGTGCCACATCACCAACTGAGACTTCTGATGTTAAGCTAGATGTCAGAACATTATGACATCCAACTGTTAAATTCAGCTCTTCCTTCTGCCACTCAGAAGAACCTCCTCCCTTTGCAGAAACAGATTTCCATGCTCTTATAGACTTGATTCAATAATCAAGTTTGAGTAGACAACCTCCATCCTGCTCAGAAACTCCAAAGACTTCAAACCTACCACATCTGAATCTTCAGAAAATAAGTAGTTCAAGACTACCCCATAGCTATACCAAAGAATGCCACTTCCCTTAGTAGAGCTGTCAGTAGAAAGCCAGAGATAACTGCCACTTATCCTCGACCTTCACAACCAGAGCAAACACCATGCTCCAAACCACTTAGATCAGAAATAAACTGATCCAAGTTGTAACCATCAAGATTATGATGTCTTCATAGTCTTCCATCTTCATCTTCAACAGCGCCACCGCCTAGACAAGTCACCCACAATACTTTCTAGGAACAAATGCTAAGCAATAATCTCAAGTCAACACCTAGGCAACTTGTGAGCGAATGTAGAACCCCTCCCATGATTCTTCAAACCTCTGATGAAAAGATGTCAGAACATCTGACAGAACATCCCCACTCTTGAATCTCAAGGATAATCAATTAAATACTTGTGGATTTCACAAATAGCAATTGATCTTAAATCCTTATACAATAACCCTTCTTCACTGCTGTAGCTGAGCTCCACCAGATCATGTCATGAACACTTATAAAGTATTCAGTCTTGTTGCAAGTATCTTTTTCAATGACAATGTTAAGATACCAAGGCTGCCACTCTTGACTCAAGTAACTAAGACTTTCTCTGAACTAGTCTTCTTTACCTCAACAAATCTTCAAACAGATTGGATTCACTCTTAGGGTCAAGAGAGATGCATCCTTCCTTGCTGTTTTTTGTGAAAGGTGAACATAAATCACCTCCACGGGCTTCAACCCTATGCCTCCTAGGAAGCACCTCCTAACCTGAAGAATAACTAGAAGACTCCAGAACATGACTCAGTTGCCTTGATTGGACTTGATCATCATATCAAGTGTCTTCAACAACTTAATCAACAAGAAATCATCAAACCCCTAGAGCATGAGTTTGATAATTCATATTACCCTTCAATCTGACTTCAGCATACATGATGAAGCCACTCACCCATGTACCAAGTCATACAAGACTCAACCATCACAAAGACATCCCTCTGCTCCCGACTTTGGAATGCTATGTGACATCACACAAGAACAAAAAATGAGTAAGGACAGCTACAATCTTCCTTCAATCATAACTCCAGAATCCCACACTTCTAGAGCTCTTCAATCAGAACCTCATGCAGTGGAACTACCAAGGAAACAGATCATGCTTTCCCTAATAAGATGTCAGAACATCTTATAAGACACATCAACAAAAGAACTAGCCACTTCTTTCGTAGATGTTGTGGGATCTCCCTCAGTAATATGAACAACCAGGAATTTTCCATCAGATATATATATGCAGCGAAACACACACCAGAAAACTCCTCTACAGCCTTCAGGAAAAACATAATAACCCATGTCACTCCATGTGCAATAGGTCAACATAGGTTTGAAAATAAATCAAACCACACATAACCACAACACAACAACTTTTCAACCAAAAACTCCAAGCCTTCAGCACATGCCACTACCTGTCACGAATAGTCCATCCTCCAGTTCTAGGGACCATTCTCACACTTATATGAACTACTCCAAGTTCAAACAACTTTTCAGTAGAAAGCTTCTACCTTGACCACGAACCAGAAAGTATCTTCCCTCGGATCTCATTCAGATATAGAACAAAATGACCTGCTCTGATACCAATTGAAATTCTGGTGCATGTGCAGAATTCAGATGTCCTAGAACATGCTATTCGACATCTGTTCTGACATGATCACAAAAGGCAAGGTATATTACACAAATCATGGTACTGAAAAGATAAGAGCAAGACACACAGAATTGTTAACCCAGTTCGGTCGAACACACCTACTCTGGGGGCTACCAAGCCAGGGATGAAGTCCACTATCAGTAGTATCAATTCAAAGCTAAACTACCCGTTTACAACTTATCACTTAATCACTACCCAATGACCCTTCTACCTAGATCCTCTCTAGATATGAGAAACCCTTCTCACTCCCAATCATCGCAATGATGTCTAGCAGTTGACAATCCGCCACTGTATCAACAGCTCTTCACCTATACACTAGTTCAACAAGAACGACACTTTTCCAAGACACAACTTAGAGTTGCTTAAAAGCTTCCTCCAAGAACAATACTCCTCTTACTTAATAGTTTCGAGGATCACACTAACAAACTGTCCAACTCACAGGTCGAGTGGTACAGGAACCAACCCTAATAATAGAACTTTACATCTTTGGTTGCGTTACAAAACTAGGTTACACAACATCTATATATAACCTTTTCCCAACTGGATTTTGGGCCTACAAAAACACAGCAAATGAGCTGCAACAAATCAGCAGAAACTTATGCTACAAAATAGGACTTTAATCTTTAACTTCCTAAAATATCTCCATATTTAGAAAGTGTATATTTTCCCATATTCTTCTCAAAATCAGACTTGAATCTTCAAACCTTTTAATTCAGCGCCACCTGGAATTTGCATATTATTTCCAGAATATTCTGCATCAGTTAAAACCTACCAGAATTAACAAACCACTTCAGTTCTGGCGCGATGTCGAATGGACCTGCATGGGACATCTCGATAGGACATGTTGTTCCAGATGTTAACACTACTTTAGCTCAACATGTTCCAATGCACACTAGGACTTCTTGCTCAACCTGTTCTTCTTTAGCAAGATAAACCAGACTATCTAACATATTGCTGCTATTATTTGTTTTACAAAATTAATGCCAACCCTTAAAATTAAAGAACTAACATTCTCCCCATTTGGCAAATTTTGGCTAAAACAAATACACAAACATATTACAACTCAGATTTCAACAGCAATTACAATTCTATATTACTGTCAGTAGTCATCAGCAACTACTGAACTTACACAGAACCCATCAGTACAGCAACAAGGAAATGATCTCAAGTTGTCATAACATCTTACTTGACATCTACATTTCAGCTTTCTGACCATTCCTCTTTTGGTTCAATGCCTTTTTTGTTGGTCAAGTACTATTTGTTTAGGCAGTACCAACATCCCCAGTGGGTTACAACCTCTGCTTGGTTCCACACCTTTTTCTTTGGTTAACCACTGTTATCAGTTAATATACCAAAACCCCTTCAGAGTCAAACACCTTCTCTTGGTTCAACACTCTCTCTTCTGGTTAATCACAGTATATCTGTTAAAACTTTTATCCCCACCAGAATCATTATCTCTTTCCCTTCGGTTAACCACTGCCAGTTAGTTAATATACCGAACCTTTTTTTCTCTTGGGTTTCAACACCATCCCTTTGTTTGTTCCCCAGTATGGTCGCTTACCCTCTGGTCCCCAGCACAGTCACTTTGTTCTATTACCTCCCCAGTGGAGTCTCTTCCATCCTTTCTATTCCTTTTGTTCCTTTCTCTCATTGGTTTCGACACCACTCTTGCACGTTGTTCTCAGTATAGCTATTGTCTTTCCTTTTGCATTTCTGTCTTGGTTTTGACACCATTTTCTTGAGAATCCCCAACGGAGTTTTCTCTATTTCTTTTGCTCTTGGTTTTGACACCACTTTTCATTTCCTTTTCCGTCTTAGTTTCCTGAACTACGGAAGCTCTGATTCTGCATTCTTTCGAATGTATGATATGTAGGCACAAGATCGTGATGATCTTGGCGAGCACCCTTCAACCTTCTTCCACTCCTCTTTCTTTTCCCTGGTTCTATGAACTATGGAGCTCTAATTTCCTCATTGCACTATGAGGGTACGTAGGCACGAGGGCCCTAATCCTCCGCGAGCACTTTCTTTCTTTCTTTTCTTTTCTCTTCTCTCCTCTTCTTTTAGCTAGAAGCCTTTAGATAGATAACCCATCCAAGCCTAAAAGCAAGCGAAATAGTTCCCGTCGATTACGATGGATGCGTAAGGTGCTAGTACCTTCCTTTCGCATAACCGACCCCCGTTCCCGTTTCTCTTCCCCTTGGGTTTTATCGATATTTTCCCTGTCCCTTGGGACTAAATAAGGTTCGGTTGCGACTCTGTTGTATCTTTGAGTGTGCGATGCACTAAGGTATAAACCGCCATCTTCAATCGTGTTCTGCTTTCATCTCATTTGCTTCTTTATCGTGTTCTAATTGAAACGTTTGCTTATTCATCTTCTCCATTCCATACTTCATTCGATTTAGGAATTAGAGTTTGAAAAATGGGTGAAAGAAAAATTTCATCAATTTACAACTCAAGTGGATTGAGTTTACCCAGATGTGGATGTGATCAAGCAATGAAGATGTGGGTCGCCAACACCATTGAAAATCCTGATAGGAAATTTTGGAGATGCTGAAATGTTGGGGTAAGAAATTATTATTTTTTCTTCATTTTTCTCTAAGTTTAACTCATCCTTATTGTGTATGTAATAATCTGTAGAGTGTGGAAAGATGTAGCCTATTTGTCCCGGATGATGAATTTGGTCAGGTTCATGGTATGAATGGAATAAAAAGATTCTAACAAATTGCAAATTATGAAATGATAATGGCTTATTTAAGGGAATTTGGGAAGGACATTGATAAGGAATTCAGGAAGGAGTTTGGGGTAGAAGTCAGTTCAAAGAAGCATGAAAAGACAAAGAAGAAGCTTCAAATGGAGAAGAACAAAAGTCATTGTTTAATGATTGCACTTATGTTGTCTTGGATTTTGTTTTCCTTTGTCAACAAGTTCATGTAATATGTGGTGTATAAAATGACATTGTATCAAATGTGATGTATCAACTGTCATCATATCAATTTCTAGTTTATTAATGAAATATTTGGTTTTGGTTACAAGAAGCAACATGTACTGTCTTGGATATTGTTTTCAATTTTTGATGTATCAAATGAGATTGTCTTACTTGCTACTAAATTAATAAAAAATTATGGTTTTGGTTATTTTCAAACTTAAGATATAGCCAAAAGTGATTGCATAGATAATAAGAAGCACATAAAGTGCATAAGCAATTACAAAGTCATTATAAAATGGCTCATAAAAGTACACCCGTTATGAGACAAAAAATGGCACATAAAAGTGCATATGTCAGTACAAAATGAAACATAAGACATAAATCCTACCTACTTATAAGGCCTTTTTGAAATTTTGCTCAAAGTTTCATGGATCTGAGACACACACCAAACTTTGAATCAGGTCCCGTTGCAGTACTTTCTTGTGTCAAAGTATCTTCATCATGCTCTGTTAAGGTTATAGGCTGGTCAGAATTTGAACCATGACCTATAATTTGTTTTTGAAACCATTTGAGCTTCAATCTTTCACTTGTCCTTTTTCTCAATTTCACAACAGGTTTTGGTTTTTTCACAACCTTGTTCTTCTTTGGTTTTGGTTTAGCCTGACTTGTTTCAACTATACTTGATTCAGCCTGACTTGCTTCAACCACACTTGGTTCAACTTGACTTGCATCAACTTGACATGCTTCAACTCACTTGCATTAACCTGACATGCATCAACCTAAACTACATCAACTTGACCTGCATCAACCTCAACCTGACCTGAATTAACCTCAACCTGAATTGCATCAAGCTCAACATGACTTGCAACAATCTTGTTCTTCTTTGGTTTTGGTTCAACATGAATTGCTTCAACCTAACATGCTTTGGGTTTCCTCTAATAAATAAGAAGTTTTGTTATAATCAAAACATAATCGTGCAAGCTGATAAAAAAAAGAAGTTTTGCTATACTATTATTTTGAAAATTACCTTTTTTTTCAAAGCATTTGGACTTTGAGTAGTGCTATTGCAAGACATTGCATTGTGACCAAATTTATCATATTTGGTACATTTATAAGACACACCAGTTCTTATTATCCTAGCACCATCCTCACCACATTCCCTAATTCTAACTTTCTTAGGTCTTCCTAGGCCAGTTTTGTACACAGGTGGTTGGAGTTCATCAACTTTAACTTAAGGCCACATGTTCATTCAATTTATAGGACTCACAGAAAAAATATAACATTGGGAATACTTCTGTCTTGAATAATAATCATCCATCAAATCTTCAGGGTTTTGTTTCCTATAGCTTAATGCAACAACATTATGTATGCATGGAATACCAACCAGTTCTTAGAAATTACAGCTACATGATCTTTTAGAAATGTCAACAATAAAATATTGTGTGTTGAATGAATGTGTAACATGTAACACCCTAAACCCCGACTCTTAATATAAAAGAGAATTTTCACAACTTAGGATGCTACTAAAAACAAAACATGCAACTTCAAGAGTATTTTTCAAAAACTTCATAGCGGAACTCAAAATATCTCAAAACATAAAATAATTATTTAAAGCAAATACTCAGAGAAATAACTTCAAACAACAAATTAAACAAAACAATGCGACCCGTCTCCAATGTTACAGATCAGAGCATATAAACCACTAAAAAGCGATAAATGTAAATATAAACGAAGATAACATCCAAGACCATCTTCCAACTTGCAAGCAACTAGTCCTGTTGAGTGCCTAATTATTTGTACTCCAGAGGAGCACATACGCCACAACAACAAAAAGGGGTGAGAATATACCTTACAAATGATAACAGTGAAAATTAGCAGCAGGATGATAATTAACGAATTCATAAGTACGTCATTCACACAAAAACACAGTCAAATTCAAATAATGATGCAAATGCAAATGATAATGCCACAAACTCTTTCTCAAAATGCATGTGGCACCAAGTCTTTGAGATCAGAGGTATGTTACTTATTTTCCCATGTCTTCGGTTTCTCTCTGAAGTGTGTTCCTCTCTAGACGTGAGACCGCCATAGTTCCTATCTGAACCAGGCTATCACTGGACCGAAGTCCTACCTATCTCTGAAATAAAGGAATGCATGGTTATGAATAATAAAAAATGCAACATCGTCAACATCATAAAATCACAAATAAAAAACTCAAAATATCCTAAAAAAGGTTCCACTCTTGAACCTATAAGTTTCCAATCACAGGACATCACTGTAATCCCTTTGGATTACTATACTCAAATCACAAATAAAGACCATCACTGTAATCCCTATGGATTACTATACTCAAATCCCCAATCAAGACCATCATTGTAATCCCTATGGACTACTATACTAAAATCACCAATTAAGGCACTGTGATACCTCTGGATTACTATACTAAAAAATGTGTTTTAAAAATAATTTTAATCATTTTTCATCAAAAAGGGCAAAAGTTATGTTATTACCCCAAACCCTTAACTCATTAAAATTTTTCGGGAACTCAAAATGCCTCAAAACTCATAATTCTCAAAAATAACTCTCGAGTACCCCAAAAGTACTCTAAAGTACCCAAATGTTCTAAGAATACAGGTTCACTAGTGATAACTCTACTAAGGACATAGCCAGACAGTTTAACACAATTGTACTCTTTTGGCTTAAGAATCTTCAACAAATAAAAATGTTACTCAAAAGATAACCTTAAAATGTCAACAGTGCTCCAAGCTCAACTCAAGTGTATCTTATATTTTGATCTACAACTTTAAAAATTCAAAAGCAACTCTAGCAACTCTATAATAACTCTAACCAAATAAAATAGGACCCCTAAACTCATCATAAAGGTAACGAAATGTCTCCACACTCAAAATTGCTTAAAACTCTGGACCTAACTCTAAAATTGTCTCACTTCAAAATAGCACAAAATATTATAGATTTATGATAAAATTATGAAACTCTCCAGTTTGAAAGTTCTTTAAATCCACTTTCAAACGCATTTAGCTACACCTCAAGCGGAGTTACGAAACTCCAGTTCTTTTGGTTTCAATTCATCCCTATCGAGACAATTCCTACATAAACTCTAAAACAAAGTGTTTAACTTCAAAATAGTACAAAAAATTATATAATCATGATAAAATTATGAAATTCTCCAATTTGAAATATCATTAAACCTTTCTAACGCAACTGATGACATCCCAAAAGGACTTACGAAACTCAAGTTACACGTGAAACATGATGACCGTATATTTAGTTTTGCTGGGGACTCCTTGCTCTTGCAAGTTGGGGTCTCGCCTAGTTTTGTTTCCTTTCTTGCTTGTTTGGGTGGTTATCTTTTGCGCTTTACTCGCTTTATTTATGCTTTACTTGCTTTATGTTTATTTACTGCTTTGAATCTTCATATGCTGTATATTCTGGATATCTGCTATATTCTGCCGTTATTGGGATGGGTAGATATTATTGGAGAGAAAAGTCCTAACACCGGGCTTAGCATACACACAGGCTAGAACGTGGATAGTCGTGAGGCCTATGTTTTGCGCGTTGGGTTACCACGAGAGCCACATCCCAGATCGTGATTCGCTTGAGAATACTTCCGTCCTGTGAGAATTCGCTACGACGGGGGGTTTTCATTCTGAGTTCTATGGTTTGGGTGATATTTCTAGGGACCACCTTGTTGTGTCTAGATCACACATGTGAGGGGGATGGGTTTTTTGTAGGAAACCAAGCCACTTCATACCTTTGTTCTCTCATGCACATCAGATTATTTCGCACCGACACAAAATTATATGCAGATATCCAGATTGTTCAGATTTAATTATTTAGACAGTGCTGGCTTCTTGATTCTGGTGTTGCATATCATTTCATCATGTCAAATTAATATTTGCATATGTATTTAAAAATTTATTTTTGCATGCATAACATACATTCATTTGCACACATATGCACGTCCCTTCATCCAAAACCGTTGCTTATCCTTGTCCGTCTTCCGCTTGTAGCAGGACAACGACTCGACATCGGTATTTCACTCGCTCAAGCAAATCCAGAATCATGGCTAAATTCGAAGCTGAGAACGCTGCCTATAAGGAAACTCTGGCCTAATTTCAAGGTCGGAAGGATCAGTTTCAGACGAATATGGACGCTATTATGGAACTCCTTCGTGCTCAGAAGGACACCGCTGCTGCTGCCACTGTTGTTGCAACTGTCGCTAATGCAACTGTTGTCACTCCTGTTGTGACTGTTTCTCCTATTGTTACAGCTACTCCTTCTATTATATCTTCTCTTGCTACAGTTGAAGTGCCGGTTGAGCCTGTGATTCAGTCTATTGTTCATCCATCGAATTCTCAGTCTGGTTTGAACAAGATGCCCGCTGCTTTTCCTTGGGGAATGCCTCCAAATTACACTCATCAGATTGCAAACAATGGTGCCTTCGTACCATATAAGCCCTTTGTTGTACCCATACCTAATGGAAATGCTGCTGCATATCCGTGGGGTATGCCTACTCCGGTTCCACCTCTAGTGGTGAGTGACGATCATGAGAATCTTTAGGTTTCGACTCGTCAAACTCCTGGGTTGGCTGACATTGAAACTCCTGATGAAGAAGAGCATGTGTATAGGGGTCCTCCTATTCATGTTTTGGTTTCATCTCAAGCTGCTCAAACTTCCATTCAGAATGTTCATCCTGGAGTGTTTTACCCTGGGGCATCCTCAGCTGCTGTGGTACCTCCTCAGAATTATCCGTTTGGTGTTCAGTTGGGTCAGAATGCTGGTCAAATGGTTAATCAGGGATTGGTATATCCTTCTCAGTTTGCCACTCCGCAAGTGCATGCTCCGGCCGCATCCCAGCTGCCAAATCCTCAGATTCTTGTCAGGCCTGCTAATCAAGATAGACCTGCTGGTTACAAGTTGTTGGAAGACCGTATCAGAGCTATTGAAGGGTTTTCTGCTTTTGGCATGGAGGCCAAGGACTTATGTTTGGTTCCGAATATTGTACTGTCGTAGAAATTCAAGATACATGAGCTTCCAAAGTATAAAGGTTTGAGTTGCCCGCGTAGTCACATCACTATGTACTGCAGGAAGATGGCATCCTATATTGATAATGATGAATTGCTAGTTCATTGTTTTCAAGATAGCTTGTCTGGTGCTTCATTGGATTGGTACATGGGCTCGGAACCCATCAAAATCCGTACTTGGAGGGATCTGTCTGAAGCATTCTTGAAACAATACAAATATAATCTTGATATGGAGCCTACCAGATTACAGTTGCAGAACCAGTCTCAATGCTCAGCCGAAACATTCAAAGAGTATGCACAAAAATGGCGTGAGACGGCATCTCGGGTGCGACCTGCTCTCTCTAACAATGAGTTGGTTGACATCTTTATGGGTACATTGCAAGGATCCTACTATGAGAAAATGATGGGTAACTCTTCATAGAACTTCGTTGATGTTGTAACCATTGGTGAACGGATTGAGAACAATTTGAAGACTGGAAAGATTCCTAGAGCTGCTTCTCAGCAGCTGGCCAATAGAAAGTCTCAGAACAGTCAGTCAAAGAAAAAGGAAGGTGAAGCCAATGTTGTGATAGCTTAAGTCTATCCTCAGTATCAAGCTCCCATGGATCCTATGCCTTACTATCCATATCTTTACATTGGTGCTGCACAATATCAATAACCTTCATACCAGTATCATCCGCAACAACCAGTTCAGAATGCTCAGAATCAGCAACAACCGCAACGTCAACAATAGGCTCAACAGAACAACAAAAATTAGCAAAATCAAAACCGCCAAAATAATAACAATCAAGGAAACCATAAGCATCCGAATTTCGACAGAATTCCGGTACCATACACTGAGTTGTTTCCTTACTTGGTTCACCAAGGGGCAATTGTTCCCAAAGAGATTGCGCCTGTAATTCCTCCATTTAATCCAAAGCATAATCCAAATGCGTCTTGTGCTTATCACGCTGGATACATAGGACACGTGACATAGGACTGTATTGTTTTCAAAACCAAGGTTCAGGAGCTCATCGATCGAAATATTTTAACTTTTGGTGAGGAAGGTCCTAACATTCAGTACAATCCATTGCCTAATCACGGTGGACTTGCGGTGAACATGATTGAGGATAGTCCAAAGGCTGAATTGATCATGGATGTTGATGAGGTAAAGACCCTGATGAGTGTGGTTATCAAGAAATTGAATGAACATGGGCTGTTGACAGGACTGTATGGTAAGTGTCAGATTTACGGCGATAATCCCAACCAGTGTCAAAGGCTGAAGGGTTGTGTCCAAATTTTGATAAACCGAGGTGAAGTCCAATTTTCCAGATCTAAGCCTGTTAAAGAGGTAGCTGCTATCGAGCCATTCACCATCATCTCTTGGAGGGTTCCTGTTGAATCTCCTAAGAATAAGGTGCAACCTATCGTTGTTTGCCCGCCAAAACCGTTTCTGTATTAGAATTCTAAGGAGGTACCTTGGAGGTATGGATCAACTGTGTTTTCTGGAGGTCAAGAAATAAGGGTTGTAGAATATGAGATTGTGAATGTTACCACCACTGGGGGTATGACTCGTAGTGGACGGGTGTTCGCTCCGAAGGTCACTACAAAGCCTGTACAAATTCCAACTGTTGTTCCTCCCAAGGCGACGTCTGCATCTGCAACCCCTGCTGTTCAACAAGGGGCATCTACTGCCGCAGCAGTGCCAACTATTTTGTCTGAGGACGTTGCCAAGAACAAGGAAACAATTGATGATCAAGAGTTCCTAAAGTTGATCAAGAAAAGTGATTTTAAAATTGTGGATCAGCTGGGACAAACTCCCTCAAGGATCTCGATTTTGTCCTTACTCATGAGCTCGCCCGCACACAGATCAACTTTGTTGAAAGTCTTGAACACTGCCCACGTGATGCATGATATATTTGTTGTCGAATTTGATGATGTAGTGGCTAATATAACAACAAGCAGATATTTGGGTTTTAATGAATCATAATTACCTCCTGAAGGAGTTGCCCACAACAAAGCACTGCACATATCCGTAACTTGCATGGATGCCTTATTATCTCGTGTTCTTGTGGATACCGGTTCTTCCCTTAATATGATGCCCAAGGGCACATTGAGCCAATTACTGGTAGAAGGAAGCGAGATGAGGCCGAGCGCCTTAGTTGTCAGAGCCTTCGATGGTTCTCGAAGGCAAGTTATTGGAGAAGTGGATTTACCCATCAAGGTTGGACCGCATTTGTTCACCATTACTTTCCAAGTGATGGATATCAATCTCGTGTACAGTTGCCTATTGGGTCTCCCGTGGATTCACGCTGCAGGGGCAGTTACTTCCACTTTACATAAAAAATTAAAGTTCATGTTTGACGATCATCTGGTCATCGTCTGTGGTGAAGAGGATCTAATTGTAAGCGAATTGTCATCTTTCCGATACGTCGAGGCTGAGGAAGGCACAACTGAGGTGCCGTTGCAGTGTTTTGAGTTCGAAGATGTCAGCTCTACTTTAACTAGTCAAAGTAAATCACCGCAAATGGCTTTAGCATTCGCCAAGAGTGCTAAGGAGACCATCGAGAAAGGTTTTTTGCCTGGCTGGGGGCATGTGATTGATGTGGTTAAAAATCATAATCGTTTTGGATTGGGTTATCGTCCTGGTCAACAACCCAATTCACATGGTCAGAAGCAGTGCAACTCGACCAAGTTCAGTAGCATGGGTTTTCAAATGGGTGACAACGTGGCAGCTATTGATGATGCTGGTCCTAGCAACCAGATTTCAAGCTTTATGCGCAAGTGCCCATCGGGTTTCAAGCTTAAAAACTGGACATCTACTGTGATTCCTGTGGTTTTCCATCTTCTTCTTCTTCTACGTTGGTTTCTTTCTCAACAGGAGTGGCCTTTTTAGCTTGAATCCTTACAACTGCTAGAGAAAAGTAATGCAGTTAATACAAAAAAAAGAAGAATATAGATGAAAGGAAAAGAGGAGATGTCGAAAAACCTCCCATTTCACATCTTCATATATCGGAGACTCCACGCGAATGTGTTCTATGCCAATATGAAGGTGGCCTTTGAAATTGTCCAAGGTATACTTAGTCGGAACCACTCACTGAGCACGTTTTTGATAATCACTGCAAAGATTTTTCATAAAATTCCCACAAATGAACCAGTCTGGAAATGGAGGGCTAAAAGCCACACCAAAATCAGTAGTTGGTGTAGCGAGTGATTTTTGGATGTGGTTGCGAAGCACGATCGCTCTGGTACTACAACTCGATTCATTTTTTATCCTATTAAAGCTGATGAAGAAAGGGAAATAGATGTCTCCAACTAACCCTGCTTGCATACTGAGGTTAAACAGTCAAAACTGTTGGTTTACAGATGCTACAAAGATTCGGGGTCTCTCCTTGGTTATTTTGTTGACGAGGGTGGTTCATGTTTAGGACTGATGTTTTTGAATTACTGTTTTCGGGTTGATTGATGGAGATATGGGATTTTGAGTTTTTTTAGTGTGCTCGCTAAGATTTTTCTTTCAATCTTATGCCTACGTATTCCCGTTTACCGAAATAGGGAAATCAGAGCGTTCGCAGTTCCTCCTATTCTATGAGAGGAAATGGTTGTTTTGGTGTCTTGTTCAAAGCCCAATACGTGAAGCGAAAGGTAGTTTGTATCTTGATCAAAGCCCAAGATGTGAAGCTGAAAGGTGATTTGTATCTTGTTCAAAGCCCAAGATGTGAAGCTGAAAGGTGATTTGTATCTTGTTCAAAGCCCAAGATGTGAAGCTAAAAGGTGTTTACTTTAGAGAGAATTTGTCATCTCTAAAGAGGGGGTTGTATGTCACAACTGTTTATAAAGGAGAATTACTTTAACCGGGATGTGTGAATCCGGCAATGCCATAATTTCCTTTATAGGGGATTTTACCCTGAAGGAGAAGACTTTAACTCAGTGTAGAGCAATGCTATCTTTCCTTAGGAATGTCTCATGCTAAAAGAGGGACAGTGGCATGGATATAGATGATCCAGAGGCTTGGCGCTTACAGCGATTAGATAAAGGGGAAGGAGTTGTTGATGTTTGTGTATTGTGAACGAGGCACAACTTTGATGCTAAAAGGTTGATTGGATCAACCAGTGGTTTTCTTATACAAAGCCTAAGAGGAGGCTATTGGCCCAACAAGAGGGTGTTTTTGTGTGTCTCGTACAAAGCCCGAGAGAGAGGCTAAAAGGGGTTGATCCTACAAGAGGATCTTTTATACTCAACAAGAGAGTGTTTTTGTATCTCGTACAAAGCCCGAGATGGAGGCTAAAATTTGTTTGGCTCGATAAGAACCTTTTTGTATCTCGTATAAAGCCCGAGATGGAGGCGGATGGGTGATTGACTCAACGAGGGAGTCTCTTATGTGTCTCGTACAAAGCCCGAGAGAGAGGCTAAATGTTTTTTGACTCCGCTGGAGAGAATCATTGTATAGAGCCCAAGAGAAAGGCTAACTTCACTGAAGAAGGATCATTATACAAAGCCTAAGAGGAGGCTATGGTAACTGTTTCAGTTAAGTGACAGATCCAGTATACTGATTTTAAAGAGAAAATCAGTTCTTATATGAGTGACACTGTACTCAGGCATTTGATTTGAGGGCCAGGGATATTTCCATTTCTTTGAGGAAACGGGAAATCCAAAGGGTATTGAGACTGTCCGAGTCTACGGGTTTCCTTCCTATGTAACTAAGGGGTCACTCGAGAATGTCTTTGAGACTCAAGGATATCAGACTGTCCAAGTCTAGAGTTTCATCTTTTGTACTATGCTTTGCGAAAAGTAGTAGACTCTTGGAAGGACTGTTATATGAAGATGACTAAGTTCTGTTCCTATACCTTTAGGAGGTCATCGGGACAATTTGTACGAAGCCCAGGAGGAGGCTGGAAACTTTTAAGAAGCCGAGAGGTCCTTGTACGAAGTCCAAGAGGAGGCTATCATTCCCGGAGGAAGAGATCATTATACGAAGCCTAAGAGGAGGCTGCGAATACTTCTAAGAAGCCGCGGGTCCTTGTACTAAGCCCAAGAGTAGGCGGGGTTGCTTTTAGGAAGCCTGTGGGTCCTTGTACGATGCCCAAGAGGAGGCCGATGCTTTTAAGAAGCCCGTGGGTCCCCAAACCCCGAGAAATTCAAGGCAAGCTATTCACAAGGAATAGATCAAGTCAGGAAAATCCGAGAATTTGGAAGAAACTCAAAGATGCCATTCACGGAGAATACATCCATCTCTGGGAGTAGAGTTTCTTGATAATTCCTAATGAGGACAGCCGAAGAGAAGACTGTATCTGGTGATCCTATTAGGGATCTAGTTGTCTATTTCTACGAATAAACGAAACGGCGTCACCTAGTTCTAGACGTAGTTGGCGGGGAAACTCTAAATATCTATACTATTATTACACAATTGATATGAGTTTATGAAAGAAGACTTACAGCGAAACAACCCCACAATACAATTATATGTATATGAAAGCGGTAAATGAAAGCGTATAAACACTTACTCGGTTGTAGAACTTCCATGCTGTTTGGTTAGTTGTTCAACAAAGACAAATTGAAAACAACAGTATATTCAAAATCAAAGGAGAAAGTGCTTTGAAAAAGATTTGGGGCTTACAGCTCAAGGAGAGGCCCAGGGTTTTACCAGTGATTGCACTGTTGAATTTGTACAGAGGGACTTATACAAGTGACTGAGGCCTAAAAAGGTTTTTTGTACAAAGGGATGGGTCTTACACTCTCTCAAGAGGCCCAAAATTTTTTAAAGAAAAAGAGTGGGGATTATAACACGAGGGTAGGCCCAGATGACTTTTCGTTAAAAATGGCGATCGCGCCGAGGTTTTCTTTTAACGCAGAGGGACTTATACAATAAGTGAGGCCCAAAATTGTTTTGGTTAAAAGGGGGTTGGGTCTTACACTCTATTAGAGGCCAAAAAGTTTTGAATGGATCTTATAGCTCAAGGAGAGGCCCAAATGTTATTTTTCAAAAGGCGACGATCGCGCCGTTTGTTTTTTACGGTATCTGGACTTATACAATACACTGAGGCCCAAAAATGATTTGGTCAAAAAAAGGATTGGGTCTTACACTCTATTAGAGGCCCAAATATTTTTTAAAGAAATGGGTCTTACTACTCGAGGGTAGGCCCAAGTTATTTTTCAACGGATGATGATCGCGTCGAACTTTTTGAAATACAACGGGACTTATACCATAAGTGAGGCCCAAAATAGGTTGTATTTACAATGGGTTGGGTCTTACACTCTATTAGAGGCCCAAAAAGTGTTTTGAAAATGATTTATGAGGGTTGAATTAATCCAAAAACCCTAATTTGTTTTCAAAATGTATTTAATTGAATAAAAATTCAATTAAAATGATTAAAATTGTTTAACATATGAAAAACAAATTGTGATCTTGGATTAGTGCTTCAAAAATTAAGTATTGACCTACAAAATAATTAGAAGGCATTAAAAGTTGCAAAATCAAGGTGGAAAAAATATTTTAAATGTTAAAAACAATTAAAACATTAATTCTTTGCAAAAATATCAATTATATAAAATAAATAATATTTTTGGGATTTTTTGGGAAAATAAAATATTTTAACATTTTTGTGAATTATTAAAAAAAGAATCAACTCAAAATCATTAAAACTCAGAGAGAAATTAATTTTTGAATCAATTAAACAAAATCACAAAATTCAAATATTTGAATTTTCAAAAAAAGGCGCCAAGAACAGCTGAAGAACACGCGCTTGTTCTGGGTTTGGCTGATTTGCATTTTCTCTCCAATCTCACTGAATACTTAATCATATCATGTAATCCACATACCAATCAACTCGTTTCAACCTCACGATCATGTCTATGGTATTTAATTTCATTTAAATTAAACATATAACAAGAAATCATGAAAAATCCTCAAGAAACCCTAATTTCTGCATGAAGGCTAGGATTTTTGATACACGATTCAAACAATGCAATTAATTGAGGGGAAACATTCCATGCATGATTATGAACATATGGCCAAATTATTGTGCAGCAAAAATTGCATGGATCATAGAGTTAGAAGAGCTCATGCTTACCACTTACAGCTGGTGATCGTGATTTGTGTTGGAGGTGTTACAGCTAGGTTCCAATGATCTGGATAGCTTCCCTAGGTGCCATGGAGTGTGTATGAATGCTTGGAATGGATTGAAATGGTTTGGAGTTGAAGATGGTACCTCAACTGCAAAACTGTCAAGAACTTGAGCAATTGGCTAGTGATTTTGTGAAATCTGTGTTCCAGATGTTATGTGAGTGTTTGGATCACTTCTATATGATGTATGTGAGGTGTGTGTGTGATTGGTTTGATTGGAAAATCTCTCAAACTCAAAACTCGATAGTGACTTGCCTTAGAAGGCAAAATTGGAGTAAAACAAGAGATTTTGAGGAAAGCATCTGTTAGATGGCTTTGGTGTACTCAAATTGATCATAATTGAGCTCTATTTATAGTAGAGCAAGTTTGTTTTGGGATCCACAGTGAATGGCAACTGCAGCAGAGGTTTGGCCAATGTTGTCCAATGAGAATCCAAGTCTCCTCTAGCCATTTACTAGAGGTTAGGGCACAGAGCTGTGGTTCCCTTGGTCTTGGATAAGTCTTGACTGAATTCAGTTGAGAATGGCTCAGTCCATGCCACCTTGATGCTTCCATTGAATGCTCCAATCCAAAATTAGAGTCTTTTCCCTATTTTGGAAATTCTAGGTTCAACATGCTATTTCTTGTTCCAAAGACTTTGGAGGCTTGGCTCAGTGATTGTCCCCTTTAGATTCAATCCTCAGAGGTGTCCAAGTGGATAGGAGCATTTGGATTTGGATGATTTTGGTAAATCGATTAAAAGTGCAAAATCTGCCTTGCCTTGGCAGATTTCAGCAAGGCAACTTGCCAATGTCATATCTCATGGCTCAAAATGAATTTGGTAATGTTCTTGGCCTTTTTGGAAAGCCCTTACATGATACAACAACTGTTTGAACATGTTTGGTTTTGATCTCTTCTGAATCCAAGTGAAAAATGTCCCTACATTTGGAAAAAAGTAAGGCAAAATCTGACTTAGTGAAATTTTCACTAAGTGTTGGAACAAAGTGACTTTTCTTGATTTTGATCACTCCATAACTCAAAATCCATGAGGAATTTGGACATAAGTTAGTATGAAGCTTTTGTAGAGGGCAATGTGATTTTTCTTGATGAATGATGATTCAAATTATACATTAACATCATTTTAGGGTTAAAAATCCATTTTGGTGAAAAATCTCAAAAGTCAAAGTTGACTTTTGTGCACAGTTGACTTTTTATCTGATGAATTCCAATTTGTGCAATTCTTTAGGAAATCATGTCCTTGACCTAAATCAAACTTGATGGACATGTTCCATGGGTGTCATAGGGTATATTGAATCATGTCTTAGGGTTTGGGAGCATGTCCTGGTCAGAGGTCAAAGTTACAGTTGACTTTTCTCGCGAAACCCTAATTGTAGTGCAGATGAAATTGAGACTTGTTGCTCAAGCTTCTTGGATTAATCCATTGTTCCAAATGGATCAAAATAGTATATTAAAGACCCTCCAATCATGTCTTGAGGTCTTGGTTCATGATTTATCCCAAAAGTCAACTTAGGGGTGAATTAGGTCAAGAAACCCTAATTCCTGATTTTTAGTGAATGCATCCCCTGAGGCAAAATTGACTTGATGGTTGGGTCCATGAGGCTCCATGGAGTATATTAGGTTATGTTTTGGATCTTTGGCTTGTTCCCAGATGTAATTTTTCCATCTGGAGGCCCTGGTCGACCAAAACCCTAAGTTGGTGACACTGTCGATCTTGAGACTTGATCCACTTAGAAGGGAGCAACCTTGTGCTTAATCCTTTAAGTGGGAGTCCTCTTGATCCATTGTGGATGTTTTAGAGGCTTAGACAAGTTGAAGATCATGTCATTCCTTGATTGATCCTTTGTCTAAAGCTCTGAGAGGGCTTAAAACCCTAATTTTGATTGTAGTGAATGCTCAACAACCCTTGAGGCATTTGATGAGGCATGATGGTTCATCCATATTGTGATGATGATTTGCACAATGATGGGAATCTTAGTGGTCAAAATTTGGGGTATGACAGATGCCCCTATTTAATCTTCTTGGACCCGAAGGTGTGAATGACGAAGGTATTCGGGCATTCGGGGTGCAAGAGGATTAAATATTGGAATACCCAAAATTTTGATGGCTATGAATGGCAGCTTACACATTCATCTTCTTTTGCTAAGGAATGATGCTTAGAAAAGGTAGACTTCCCCTCGATCCTGGTTTCCTACCAAGGAACTGGTCTCAGTTTTCTTTTGAAATGAACTTCCCCTCGATCCTAGTTTTCTACCAAGGAACTGGTCTTAGTTTCTGATTTAAACTTCCCCTTGATCCCGGTTTCCTACCAAGGAACTGGTCTAAGTTTCTGATTTAAACTTCCCCTCGATCCTGGTTTCCTACCGAGGAACTGGTTTAAGTTTCTTTTGTCAATAAACTTAATTGACAAGGGACGCAATGCGTAGCGGTTTTCCTCAAACTTCTCGCCAAATTTTCCTGGGGAGATGCCATTTGACGGAAAAAGTTTTGATGTCAGACTTGCTGGGGAACCCAGTCATCTAAGTTATAGAGGTGTACAAACTTCTCCGTCGGAGATGCCAATTATCGAATCTACTGGGGAAAACGAGTCTCTTGAGAGACTACTTCCGTTTGGGGTCTTACATCATACTTTTCTCGGGATCTTCCCGGAGAAATGCCATATGATGGGCTCCAATTTTGAGGTTCCGATGACCTTTTCATCAGCAGTCTTTCAGAGAAAGGCAGCTGTACTGCCAAATCTTTGCTTAGGAGGCTTTCTCTAGGGATTTTCCTTAATCTGGGAAAGCGAAGATATCATCTTCAATGGCGAAGATTGACATTTGTAGAAAGCTTCTCTGGCTTTTCAGAGGTTCGAGTTATCAAAGTGGTCGAGTGCCGACTCTAATCCAGAGATACACTGGAGGCGAAATTGTTCGAACGCAGCGTTTCCTGACGAGGCAAGAACTAACGACTCGATTGAGAGAACTTCTATCACTAGGGGACAAGACCGCTTAGAGTGATAGTGATGCAATATGAAATGTGAATGCAAAGTCAATAATGCATGATGTATGTATGTATATGCTGACAAAACTGACGAGCCATACAAACTGACAGGTGAACACGACTGGATACTCGGCCATTGCGGGGCGAAGAAGTACCGTTGGTCTAAAATGTAGCAATTCTACATTGCTTAGGAGAGATAGTACCTGTGGGGAATACCGTTGATCGGGCTTAGGAGGTAAGAACTCTGCCGAGGGTATCAGATGGGAAAGTCGCATCTTATACAATTGATCCTTCGTTCAGGCATACTGGCCTAGAAGGAGTACTTTGATTCTGCACTTTGAAATTCAAACGCCTTTGGAGACGCAATCGACGTCCTTTCGATGTTCAACAGTCAAAAGCAATTTCCATCTTTAGTTTAAAAGCATAAAAAGTTTTAACGAGTAAATTCATTTTTGTTTCATTTCAAGAATCGTTGATCATGTTAAAATGTCGTTCTGTAAAGCTAAAAAAAATAAGAATTACAAAAAAAAGCACAAGGGCTCAAATTTTATTGATAATATGGAGATCAGCCAAACGCGTGATTCCAAAGAGTATTTACAAAGTTAGAAAATGGTAATTTACAGGGAAAAGGGCTACGTTGAAACATAACGACCACTATCCTTCTACCAACTTTGAATTTGGGACATCCTGAGCTTCTGTCGAAGATGACCTTGACTGAAGTTTTCCTGACGGATGATGTAACTGTTGCTCAGGGATCTGCCTCTGTTGAACATAGTTACTTGCCATTATCCCTAATTTTTGCCTGGATTGTACTATGAGATTTCCAATCCATCGGGATGATTTTTTTCATGTCTCTAACTTTTGCCTGGACAGCCCTTTCGGGTTTTCAATCCACCGAGACGTTTTTTTTTGTTTTTTGTTTTTTTAGGCGAAGTATTTCTTGACTACATCAACATTCATGGGGTAGGCAAATTCCTCTCCGTCCATGGTTGCAAGTCTTAAGGCACCGCCTGAGAAAGCTTTCGTGACCACATAGGGGCCATCATAATTCGGAGTCCACTTGCCCCGGGAATCAGTGAGAAAAGATTGTATCTTCTTGAGCACGAGGTCTCCTTTTCTAAAGACACGAGGTCGGACCTTTTTGTCGAACGCCTTCTTCATTCTCTGTTGATACAACTGACCGTGGCATAGTGCCGTGATTCGCTTCTCTTCAATCAGATTCAGTTCGTCGTGTCGGCTTTGACACCATTCAACTTCGGTGAGCTTAGCTTCCATCAATACTTGGATTGATGGGATCTCTACTTCTATGGGGAGCACTGCCTCCATGCCATATACTAGAGAGAAAGGGGTTGCCCCTGTTGAAGTGCGGACAAATGTGCGATAACCATGAAGAGCAAAGGGTAGCATCTCGTGCCAGTCTTTGTAGGTTACAACCATCTTCTGAACAATCCTCTTGATGTTCTTGTTAGCCGCTTCTACCGCTCCGTTCATCTTGGGTCGGTAGGGAGATGAGTTATGGTGTTCGATCTTGAACTCAACGCACAACTCTTTCATCATCTTATTGTTCAAGTTAGATCCATTATCAGTAATGATCTGGCTCGGAACACCATAACGGCAGATGATATTGTTTTTGATAAATCGGACCACCACTTGTCGGGTTACATTAGCGTACGACGCTGCTTCGACCCACTTGGTGAAATAGTCAATGGCTACCAGGATGAACCGATGTCCGTTTGAAGCCTTAGGTTCGATCAAGCCAATCATGTCGATTCCCCATATGGAAAAAGGCCACGGGGAAGAAAGAACTTTGAGATGTGATGGCGGTACATGAATTTTGTCGGAGTATATCTGACACTTGTGACACCTCCTCATGTACTTGTAGCAGTCGGATTCCATGGTCAACCAGTAATACCCTGCTCTCAGAATTTTTCTCGCCATTGTGTGTCCGTTGGCATGAGTGCCAAAGGATCCTTCATGAATTTCTTTCATAAGTATGTCTGCTTCTGGTCTGTCTACGCATCGGAGCAAGACCATGTCAAAATTTCTCTTATAAAGAGTGTCACCGCTCAGGAAGAAGTTTCCAGCTAGTCTTCTGAGGGTTTTCCTGTCTTTTCTGAGTGCCCCAGATGGGTACTCTTGTTTCTGAAGGAAGCATTTGATATCGTGATACCAAGGTTTGTCGTCTATGACTGCTTCAATCGTGAAGACATAAGCGGGCCGTTCAAGGCGCATTATGTCGATCTTAGGTAGGTCATTCCATTAACCTACACTAATCATGGAAGAGAGAGTGGCTAAGGCATCAGCCATGTGATTCTCCTCACGAGGGATGTGATGAAACTCAACTCTATTGAAGAAGGGTAACAACCTTCTTGCATAATCTTTGTAAGGAATCAATCCTGATTGGTATGTGTTCCCATCTCCTTTTATCTGATTGATAACCAAGGCTGAGTCGCCGTTTACATCCAAGTTTTTAATCCTTAAATCAATCGCTTCTTCGAGACCCATGATACAAGCTTCGTATTCGGCCTCGTTGTTCATACATTTGAACGTAAGTCTGGCACTGAAAGGAATGTGGGTACCCTGAGGGGTAACAATGATTGCCCCAATTCCATTTCCATAATGATTAACTGCTCTGTCAAAGATAAGTCCCCATTGGGAACCTGGTTCTGGACCTTCACTGGGTAGCGGTTCACCGCAGTCTTTCATCTTTAGATACATGACATCTTCGTCTGAGAAGTTAAACCCGATTGATTCTTGATCGTCAATCGGTTGATGAGCCAAATGATCGGCTAAAATACTTCCTTTAACGACTTTCTGAGCGTGGTACTCTATGTCATATTCGGATAACAACATCTGCCAACGGGCAATTCTTCCCGTGAGAGCAGGTTTTTCGAAGACATACTTGATTGGATCCATTTCTGAGATCATCCAAGTAGTATGACGAATCATGTATTGGCGAAAATGTTTGGCTGCCCAAGCCAAAACGCAACAAGTTTTCTCAACCATCGTGTACCGAGTTTCGCAGTCGGTGAATTTCTTGCTCAGATAGTAGATGTCAGACTCTTTCCTTTTGGTTTCATCTTGTTGGCCAAGTACACATCCCATTGAGTCCTCTAGGACTGTGAGGTAAATGATCAGTGGTCTTCCTTCCACTGGAGGTGATAGAATCGACGGATTCAATAGGTATTCCTTAATACTGTCGAAGGCAGTTTGGAAATCTTCTGACCAAACGCAATCCTGGTTCTTTTTAAGTAACTTGAAGATCAGCGCGCATGTTGCAGTCATGAGGAATATGAATCTGGAGATGTAGTTCAAAGGTCCTAGGAATCCTCTGACTTGTATTTTAGTTTTCGGAGAAGGCATTTCTTGAATGGCCTTGACCTTGTCAGGATCAACCTCAATTCCTTTCTGGCTGACGATGAACCCTTGTAGTTTCCTTGAACGGACACCGAAGGTGCACTTGTTAGGATTCAAGTGGAGCTTGAATTTTCTTAGACGTTCGAACAATTTTGACAGATGTTCAACGTGCTCACTCTCTGTTTTTGATTTTGCAATCATATCATCGACATATACCTCGATTTCTTTGTGTATGATGTCATGAAACAGAGTAGTCATGGCCCTTTGATAGGTTGCCCCGGCGTTCTTCAAACCAAACGGCATTACCTTGTAACAAAAGGTGCCCCATGGGGTGATGAACGAAGTTTTCTCCATGTCTTTCGACGCCATTTTGATCTGGTTATAGCCCGAGAATCCATCCATGAAGGAGAAAACTTTAAACTTTGCTGTGCTGTCTACCAGCATATCGATGTGTGGTAAAGGAAAGTCGTCCTTTGGACTTGCCTTGTTCAGATCCCTGTAATCAACACACATTCTGACCTTTCCATCCTTTTTGGGAACGGGTACGATGTTGGCTAACCATTGAGGATATTCAGATGTAGCGAGGAAACCTGCGTCGATCTGTTTCTGTACCTCCTCTTTGATTTTGATGGCCATGTCTGGGTGAGTCCGTCTCAACCTTTGCTTTACCGGCGGACATTCCGATCTCAACGGTAGATGGTGTTCCACGATGCTGGTATCCAACCCTGGCATATCCTGATAGGACCAAGCGAATACATCGGGGAGCTCTTTGAGAAGCTTTATCAAACTCTCTCTGGCATTTGGACTGAGCAGTGCCCCAATCCTGATTTCTTTCCTCTCTTTTTCTGAACCCAAGTTTACCGTTTCCAACAGTTCTTTGTGAGGTTCAATGGACCTTTCCTCCTATCTGAGTAGTCGAGAGATCTCTTCTGGAATTTCGTTGTCAACTTCTTCTTCAGCCCCAAATATCGGGAAGCTAAAGTCGGGAGAAGGCATTGGATCGTATGATTCAACGGGGTTTAAAACAAGCAATCTGCATGACGTGATGATTCGTGTTTAGAAGAGATAGAGAAAATGCAAGTGTGTGCAGTGTTTTATTTTACTGCTTGTTTTTATTGTTAATTGTTTTTTAGGATTACCATTTTCTGAAAAACGAAAAGAGAAAACAACAATTAATGCGGAAATTACAGAAGGACGTTATTTTTTTAATGAACAAGTCGAGTCTTGAAACTACAGCCCTATAAAACAAAACTATGTCGCTTTGGGCGAAGCGAAGAGGGAAAATTTACAGAAAGCGAGTCCTATCAAAACATCCGTTTCACCTGGGCAGGGTGAAAGGTTAAGGATGGCAATTACTTTGACTGATGATTGACCTTCAGAGCATCAACAACGACCCACTGGCGGCGAACTCCTCGGTGACTCACAAAGTCTGGCACCTTCCTTGATTTGTCTTCAGAAATGACGCTGATTTCTGGTGGAGCAGGATCGTTGGAATCTGTCTCCCAGGCTGAGTTGTCGTAGGAGGATTCCTCTGTTGTATTTTGCATAGCATTTGTGCTCTCAACTGTATCTCCCCATCCAGTTGGCTGGATATCTTCGAGCCTGATACGAGAGCTTTCGGGAGCGGTGTACTTGACCATATAGTCAAATTTTCCACTCGATTGTCCCAAGGTGTCCCACACTTTTTTCGAACTGGAGGAGTCATCCCTCTCGATGACGTTGACCTTGGGAAAAGCATAGTTGATGAATTCAAGTCCTGCAAACGTTGCAAATTCATCGTCATGTTGAGTAGTTTCAGGATGACCTGAGTGTTGATCCCATGACATGGTGGGGACACAGGTATTCTGTTCAATGACGGTCAGCTGATTTTCATTGTTCGGCTGACTCTCTTGCCCCAAGTCTCCTGGATAAGGTTGCCACATTGGCAGACCATCCATTGGGCCATAGTTGGTGTAGTCAAAATTGTCTTTCATCGGAGTGTCTTCCTCTAATGAATTTGGCGGAGCACGACATCCTTTCGGATCACAATCTCCATATATCATTTCGACGTCTGACCTAGGTATAAATCTCGGACTCTCTGTAGGAAAGCAAAAAGGAGTTTGCGTTTCGTCCTGAGACATATAACCGTCCTTGTTAAGATATGACTTCCACTCTTCCTCTGTGTCAGAGGGATCTTCCTCATTGATAGCATGGACTGCTTGAAGGACTGGGTGAAGAAAACCTCCACTGTGGAAGAAGTTTTGAATGGGATGAATATTTTCATCGCTGGCAGCTGTCTGGGTACAGGTTGCAGAAAAACCAAGACCCTTCTTTGTTTTATTGTCAGTAGGAATGACAAGCTGTCCCCATCCGGTTGTATCGGTACTCTCGACCGCTTTAATAGCATCTTTGTATGAGGAAATCGAGGTTCCTCCTTGGGATTGATTGTCCTTGCTCACCGACAGTGCCTGGAACTGAGTTCCAATAACCTCCTCAGGTTCTACACAAGTAGATGATGATAAGTTACTCACGAGCAAGGCCTGTTCTCCACAGACTGTGATGAGTTGGCCGTTCTAGATGAACTTTAGCTTTTGGTGGAGGGTTGGAGTGATCGCTCCAGCCTGATGTATCCAAGGTCTTCCTAATAAACAACTGTATGTTGCCCGGATGTCCATGACCTGGAAAGTGACTTGGAAAGTGTGAGGACCGATAGTTATGGGAAGATCAACTTCACCGATAACTGTTTTTTGGGATTCTTCGAATGGTTTGACGACGACCTCGCTGATTCTCATCGGAGGGCCTTTGAATGATAATTGAGTCAAAGTGGACTTCGGCATAACATTCAGGGCTGACCCTGTGTCTACCAGTACGCTGGCTAAAGCATCGTCCTGGCAGTTAACTGTAATGTTGAGCGCCATGTTATGATGGCGACCCTCTTCGGGTAATTCCTCATCACTAAATCCCAAATTATTGCAGGAAGTGATGTTAGAGACAATATTATCGAACTGTCTGATTGTTACATCCTGTTCCACAAAGGCTTGCTCTAAGACTTTCTGTAGAGCCTCCCTGTGGGCTTCTGAACTGAGTAACAGTGATAATACCGAGATCTTTGAAGGAGTCTATAACAGTTGATCAACAATGTTATATTCACTCCTTTGGATGATCTTCAGCATCTCATCATTATTTTTCGAAAGGTCGGGATTACTAGATTGACCGACTGATGGATCGGGAGCTTCTGTCCGAAGTTCCTTTTCCTTGTTAGGTTCTCCAACTTCTCGGTTGAAGATTCGACCGCTCCGTGTTACACGACTGATGTCTGCAATATTCACGATGGAGGGTAATGGAATTTCCTTTCCATTTTCAATTATCGTTGCACCGTATTTATAAGGGATAGCCTTAGTTGATTCACACGGTGTTGGTCCCGGTAGATAGATGACTATGGGAACCTTCTGATTTTTCTGACCATCATAAGCAATCTCGATCCGTTCCCGGTTGGGAGCTTTAGATTCGTCAAGTAGAGGGATGATGGCAAAAACATCCCTGGTCTGGTGACGACCAGAGATTGCGACAACATCCTCAACTTGATTGGCAAGGTAGTTCGGCGTCCAGTTGATGGGTCAAGAACCCGGATATGGGCGAATCTCTCCACGATCCACCTGACCCTGAAGAGCTGCTCTCACAAGGTAACACCCTTGGTTACTTTCTGAACAGACACCGCAACGGTCATAATTGTGTGGTGGCACCTAGCCACGCCCACTTTGAATACAATTTAACCTCACTAGGTTAGCTTCCACAGATCGGACATCCTGACTTTGACGCCGAGTGGGATTCCTGTTATTGATACTAATCTGCTGAGTATCTTCATCCGTATAGATTGGCATCCACCAGTGATTTAACAAGTGCTGAAGTGACTCATGGACAAGGGTACAACTTCGATCGTTTTCGCAACCTGCTTTACAGCTTTGATAGTCGTGTGATATTAAGAATCCGAGTCGGACCTGCTCAGCATGTAACTCTACCAGGTTGGTATTCATCGCGTGAATATCAAAGATTTAAACCATGTTGATCTGATTAGGGTTCCTATCATGGTAGTCTTGGATCCATCCAAGATCCATCTGACGCTGGAGGGTCTCTTGTATGAAAGAGCATCCCTGTTTGTTTACCGAGCAAGTCAGACAGGAACTGTAATCATGCCGCGGCAAATTATGATATGGATTTGCCTTGAGTGCATCGCCACCAAGTTGACATTCGTTGCACATATGTCGTGGTTCTGAATGACGTTGGAGTTCATATAGACCATGTTAACTCCACGAACTCGGTGCTCTTGGATCCATCCGAGATCCATCTGTTCCTATAGAGCTGCTTGCACCACAGAACATCCCTGGTTGTCTTTAGAGCAGATATCACACTAGTGATAGTTATGAGGTGGCACATGGCCATATCCACTCTGTCTACAATGCATCTTTACCAGATTGGTCCTCAATAAGAGTACATCGTGAATTTGATAGACATTGTTAGACTCTCTCTCAATCAGGTTGACTGTAGCTTTCTCATGTTGAGGCAGCGGGTTCGTGAGAACATTGGGATTCGTATCTTTGAAAGATAAGAGCCCGCTCCTAACAAGCTTTTGCACGTCAGATTTGAAATTGAGATAATTCTCTATGTTATGCCCTGATCCTCCTTGATGATAAGGGCATGTTTGATCCACCTTAAACCAAAAAGGCGGATTTTCCAGTACTGTAAGAGGAGACTTAGTCTGGATATGCCCCTTAGCCACTAGTAACGGAAATAGTTCTGCGTACAACATGGGTATAGGATCAAACCCTGATGACCGTGTTGTACGGTTGTTGTTATATGGAGGACGAGCCTGCTGAAGAGGTTGTTGTGTCCTTTGTTGATTAGGTTGGCTCTGCGCAACCTGAGGTTGATACGTAGGAATAGGCGCAGGGCTGATAGCAGGAATCACAGCTGCTACCGGTTGATAACGTCGCCTTTGCTTTTCGAGAGAGATATTCCCAATATCTTGCTCTTTTTTCTTAGGGAGAGCACTACCGTATTTTTTAGTACTGCTCGTTGATCCAGTGTCTTTTACCAAACGTCCTTCTCGGACGGCTTCCTCAAGACGTACGCCCATGCCGACCATCTCGGTGAAATCACTGGGCGCACTGGCAACCATTCGGTCATAGTAAAATGAGCTTAAGGTTTTTAAGAAGATCTTTGTCATCTCTTTTTCCTCAAGAGGTGGACAAATTTGAGCGGCAATTTCACGCCACCTTTGAGCATACTCCTTAAAGGTTTCCTTGTCCTTTTGCGACATCGATCTGAGTTGATCTCTGTCGGGTGCCATGTCCAAATTGTATTTGTATTGTTGGACGAAGGCAGTACCAAGATCTCTGAATGTGCTAATTGTAGCACGGTTTAAACCTATGTACCATTTTAAGGCGGCACCGGTTAAACTATCCTGAAAGTAGTGAATTAGCAGGTCCTGATTCTTAGTCTGAGTTGACATTCGCCGAGCGTACATCACTAAGTGACTCTGAGGGCAAGAGTTACCCTTGTAATTTTCAAAGTCGGGCACTTGGAACTTGTGCGGGACTTTCACATTGGGGACCAGACAAAGGTCTGCGGCGTCCTTTCTAAATAGATCCTGACCACGAATGGCTTGCAGTTCCTTCTGCATTTCCAAGAACTGTTCCTGGAATTCATCCATTCGGTCGAACATAGTTTCCTTTTTACCATAAGGTATTTGTGGAATCTGTCCTTCCGGGACAGTGTGCACCACAAGAGGTGGTACCGTGACTACGGCAGTGAGTCTTGGCGTTTCCCGAAGTTTGTAACCTTCAGGAGTCTTCAATATGCCTCTGGCATCTTTGCTTTCCCGAAGTTTGTAACCTTCAGGACCAGCGGCTTCTGCTAGATTCCCTGATCATCAGTGATCGGCGGAACATATCCTTCCGGGATATAGTTAATAGGCATGCCCCAAGGACGATCTTTAGGCATTTGATACCTAGGATCATACTTCTCCACTATGGGCGTTGAGGTGATCTCTGAGATCATAGTCCTTTGTAGCTGAGCTTCTGCCATGGCTTACATGTCGTTACGAAGCTTTCTCATATCCTCTCTCAGAGCGTCAATCTCTTCTTTCAACTCTCTGTTTTCTTCCTCAAGATCATCCATCTTTTTCTGACGATTGGCCCGAGTATTGTACGAATGAGACAGTTTGACTCTAGAACCGAGACACAAATGTGAGATTCGTAGGGAAGAAGAATACGCGATGTGAGAATGATGAATGCAATTATTATATTAATTGTTCTTTGGTTTAATCAAAATAAACTTCGACAATTAGATTGCAAATATCAAACGGTGGGGAAACCCCTTTTTATTGAATTCAAAGGATTACAGAAATGGAAATACAGTAGATTACAAGGTGCAGTAGCAGAAACCTAAGGAAATGGGTCCCGAGAGAACTCGGGTGCTGATTCTGGTATCTTCCTTTTCTTTGACCGGGGCTCTTGAGCCGTTGTCGGGTTGTCATTCCTTTGCCAAATGAAAGGAGCGAGCAAATTCCTTTGGTCATCTTGATTCTCTACAGCATGCTGCTCCAAAATTTCAATTAGAGCGTCCTTCTCTTTCAGTAATTGCTGTATTTTGATGCACTCTACGTCGAGGGTGCGGTACTTGTTCTTCCAAGATCTTCTCTCCTTTTGAACTTTGTTGAGAGTAACCCGAAGCTTTTCAGTTTCCGTCATGAAGTACATGACAGATTCCCTCGGTGGAAGAATTTCGTAACGAGGATAAGGCATTTTTAGCTTGAGAGCTCTAGTTTGTACCCAATGGAGATAAGGCTCCACCGAGACACAGTCTGGTTTTCCCAGAGACTCTCGTCCTTTCTTATGAACGTGTTTCCAAGCGTGCACTATTTCCATCTTTAGTGCTCTGTCACTTTCTCCTTCTTTGAAGAAAAGACCTTCCAGATGAACACCCCGTGGGATGTGCCTCATCGGGTACCCAAATTGACGAAGAACCAATATCGGATGGTAGTTGATTCCTCCCTTAATTCCTATAAGGGGTACGTTGGGGAAGTTTCCACAACAGTCAATGATCCTGATTCCATCATAAATCCTATTACACCAATCTATATCAGAGTTGGTAAGAGACATGATCTTCTGCGACCAACGTAAGGCACTCTTGCAATCCCAAAAAGCAGCAGACTTGGGCAAGTGGGAGATAAACCAATTGTAAAGCAAAGGTACATAGCATGTGATCTCCCCTCCGCTGTACAAATTCCCCAAGTGTACAGAATGATACGCATCTGCGAGCAAATTCGGCACAAGGTTTCCGATGAGAAAAACCTTAATGGAGTTGATATCGACGAAGTTATTGATGTTGGGAAACAAAAATAACCCGTAGGTGAGCAAGACAAAGACACTTTCAAAAGCAGTCACGTTTCCTATACTGGCAAAATACAGGGCTTTCTTTGTCAAGAACTGGGCTGGCAAACCTTGGATACCACCCTTAGCGGTCATGTGAGTCCTGACCTCTGACTCGTCCAAATAAATTGCTCTTGCAATGGTCTAATTCTTTGGAATTTCTTCCAGTCCAGAAAATGGAGCTCGATCTGTAATGTGTAGATCAATCAGAAGAGAATACTCCTCCAGCGTTGGTGTGAGCTGGTAATCTGGGAATGTGAAACAGTGATAAATCGGATCGTAGAATTGAACGAGTGCGTCCATGATTCAATCAATCACATGGACTCTTAACAGTGGTAGCAAACCTCCGTGATTGGCTCTGAAAGCCTCTAGGTTTGTGATCATTTTCGCCAAACCTCTCAAATCCTCTAGTTTTGGAACCTTGAAGGTGTACGTATGAGTTCTCCTTCTACCGAAATCCATTAGCACAATCCTTTTCTATGATATTTGCAATCACAGTCTTAGTTTAATTTGAAAAACAGAGAGACTAGAAGAGAAGTTTTTTTTTTGAATGTTTTAATGTTTTTTAAATGAATGCATGAATGCAGCACACAAAAACATAGAAAAAACATGGGGTCAAAGGGTCGTTGTCATGAAGTCAAGGCTCTACCCATCCCCAAAGGTTTATACTAGGGTGATTTTTATACCTGTACTCATTATCATCAGCTCCTCCCAGGAAAGCAAAACAACAAGCGGATCGCCAGCGAGTTGTAGAGCAATCTTAGAGTAAGTGTCATTCATCGAGAATAGATCACCAGCCTCAAATGAGGGTAGTATCGTGTGACAACTATTTCTGATAGCTTCCGCACTACGAAAGGGTTTGGCTCCTCAGCTTCTCAGACATCACAATCGGCCCATTGCCTAAGAGAGGGAATGGGTTGCATTGGTCAGCCTCCACTGAGGTTGATGGTCGACCTCGTCGCCATCACTTATCTTAAGTGTATACTCAATTTTTCCACATGCGGCATCACACGCATTCCTATTAGCAGAAAAATAAACACAGATATCAATTAGGAAAAGCAGTATATATATTTGTCCTAAACATCCTAGACCTTTAAAGCTATGAATCCTAAGTTCCTGACAGAAAATGGGTTGCCCAGCGGAAGCCCCAATCTGTGGTTTCATTCTAGATTAACGGCGTTTTGACCTAAGATCCTAGTGACGTCAAGGTTTCTACCTAGGAGAAGAGAACAAGATCCCTAAAAACAAATGATTCTCCCCAACAGAGTCGCCATTTTTTTGTAGCGAGTGATTTTTGGATGTTGTTGCGAAGCACGATCGCTCTGGTACTACAACTCGATTCATTTTTACCCTATTAAAGATGATGAAGGAAGGGAAATAGATGTCTCCAACTAACCCTGCTTGGATACTGAAGTTAAACAGTCAAAACTATTGGTTTACAGATGCTACAAAGATTCGGGATCTCTCCTTGGTTATTTTGTTGACGAGGGTGGTTCATGTTTAGGACAGATGTTTTTGAATTACTGCTTTCGGGTTGATTGATGGAGATATGGGATTTTGAGTTTTTTTTTAGTGTGCTCGCTAATATTTTTCTTTCAATCTTATGCCTACGTATTCCCGTTTACCGAAACAGGGAAATCAGAGCGTTCGTAGTTCCTCCTATTCTATGGGAGGAAATGGTTGTTTTGGTGTCTTCTTCAAAGCCCAAGACGTGAAGCGAAAGGTAGTTTGTATCTTGATCAAAGCCCAAGATGTGAAGCTGAAAGGTGATTTGTATCTTGTTCAAAGCCCAAGATGTGAAGCTGAAAGGTGATTTGTATCTTGTTCAAATCCCAAGATGTGAAGCTAAACGGTGTTAACTTTAGAGAGAATTTGTCATCTCTAAAGAGGGGGTTGTATGTCACAACTGTTTATAAAGGAGAATTACTTTAACCGGGATGTTTGAATTCGGCAATGCCATAATTTCCTTTATAGGGGGTTTTACCCTGAAGGAGAAAACTTTAACTCAGTGTAGAGCAATGCTATCTTTCCTTAGGAATGTCTCATGCTAAAAGAGGGACAGTGGCATGGATATAGATGATCCAGAGGCTTGGCGCTTACATTGATTAGATGAAAGGGAAGGAGTTGTTGATGTTTGTGTATTGTGAACGAGGCACAACTTTGATGCTAAAAGATTGATTGGATCAACTAGTGGTTTTCTTATACAAAGCCTAAGAGGAGGCTATTGGCCAAACAAGAGGGTGTTTTTGTGTGTCTCGTACAAAGCCTGAGAGAGAGAGGCTAAAAGGGGTTGATCCTACAAGAGGATCTTTTATACTCAACAAGAGAGTGTTTTTGTATCTCGTACAAAGCCCGAGATGGAGGCTAAAATTTGTTTGGCTCGATAAGAACCTTTTTGTATCTCGTATAAAGCCCGAGATGGAGGCGGAAGGGTGATTGACTCAACGAGGGAGTCTCTTATGTGTCTCGTACAAAGCCCGAGAGAGAGGCTAAACGTTTTTTGACTCCGCTAGAGAGAATCATTGTATAGAGCCCAAGAGAGAGGCTAACTTCACTGAAGAAGGATCATTATACAAAGCCTAAGAGGAGGCTATGGTAACTGTTTCAGTTAAGTGACAGATCCAGTATACTGATTTTAAAGAGAAAATCAGTTCTTATATGAGTGACACTGTACTCAGGCATTTGATTCGAGGGCCAGGGATATTTCCTTTTCTTTGAGGAAACGGGAAATCCAAAGGGTATTGAGACTGTCCGAGTCTACGAGTTTCCTTCCTATGTAACGAAGGGGTCACTCGAGAATGTCTTTGAGACTCAAGGATATCAGACTGTCCAAGTCTAGAGTTTCATCTTTTGTACTATGCTTTGCGAAATAGTAGTAGACTCTTGGAAAGGACTGTTCTATGAAGATGACTAAGTTCTGTTCCTATACCTCTAGGAGGTCGTCGGGACAATTTGTACGAAGCCCAAGAGTAGGCTAGAAACTTTTAAGAAGCCGAGAGGTCCTTTTACGAAGCCCAAGAGGAGGCTATCATTCCCGGAGGAAGAGATCATTATACGAAGCCTAAGAGGAGGTTGCAAATACTTCTTAGAAGTCGCGGGTCCTTGTACTAAACCCAAGAGGAGGCGGGGTTGCTTTTAGGAAGCCTGTGGGTCCTTGTATGATGCCCAAGAGGAGGCCGATGCTTTTAAGAAGCCCGTGGGTCCCCAAACCCCGAGAAATTCAAGGCAAGCTATTCACAAGGAATAGATCAAGTCAGGAAAGTCTGAGAATTTGGAAGAAACTCAAAGATGCCATTCACGGAGAATACATTCATCTCTGGGAGTAGAGTTTCTTGATAATTCCTAATGAGGACAGCCGAAGAGAAGACTGTATCTGGTGATCCTATTGGGGATCTAGTTGTCTATTTCTACGAATAAACGAAACGACGTCACCTAGTTCTAGACGTAGTTTCCGGGGAAACTCTAAATATCTATACTATTATTACACAGTTGATATGAGTTTATGAAAGAAGACTTACAGCGAAACAGCCCCACAATACAGTTATATGTATATGAAAGCGGTAAATGAAAGCGTATAAACACTTACTCGGTTGTAGAGCTTCCATGCTGTTTGGTTAGTTGTTCAACAAAGACAAATTGAAAATAACAGTATATTCAAAATCAAAGGAGAAAGTGCTTTGAAAAAGATTTGGGGCTTACAGCTCAAGGAGAGGCCCAGGGTTTTACCAGTGATTGCACTGTTGAATTTGTACAGAGGGACTTATACAAGTGACTGAGGCCCAAAAAGGTTTTTTGTACAAAGGGATGGGTCTTACACTCTCTCAAGAGGCCCAAAAAGTTTTAAAGAAAAAGAGTGGGGCTTATAACACGAGGGTAGGCCCAGATGACTTTTCGTTAAAAATGGCTATCGCGCCGAGGTTTTCTTTTAACGCAGAGGGACTTATACAATAAGTGAGGCTCAAAATTGTTTTGGTTAAAAGGGGGTTGGGTCTTACACTCTATGGCCCAAAAGTTTTGAATGAGTCTTATAGCTCAAGGAGAGGCCCAAATGTTATTTTTCAAAAGGCGACGATCGCGCCGTTTGTTTTTGACGGTATCTGGACTTATACAATACACTGAGGCCCAAAAATGATATGGTCAAAAAAAGGATTGGGTCTTACATTCTATTAGAGGCCCAAATATTTTTTAAAGAAATGGGTCTTACTACTCGAGGGTAGGCCCAAGTTATTTTTCAACGGATGATGATCGCGTCTAACTTTTTGAAATACAACGGGACTTATACCATAAGTGAGGCCCAAAATAGGTTGTATTTACAATGGGTTGGGTCTTACACTCTATTAGAGGCCCAAAAAGTGTTTTGAAAATGATTTATGAGGGTTGAATTAATCCAAAAACCCTAATTTGTTTTCAAAATGTATTTAATTGAATAAAAATTCAATTAAAATGATCAAAATTGTTTAACATATGAAAAACAAATTGTGATCTTAGATTAATGCTTCAAAAATTAAGTATTGGCCTACAAAATAATTAGAAGGCATTAAAAGTTGCAAAATCAAGGTGGAAAAAATATTTTAAATGTTAAAAACAATTAAAACATTAATTCTTTTCAAAAATATCAATTATATAAAATAAATAATATTTTTGGGATTTTTTGGGAAAATAAAATATTTTAACATTTTTGTGAATTATTAAAAAAAGAATCAACTCAAAATCATTAAAACTCAGAGAGAAATTAATTTTTGAATCAATTAAACAAAATCACAAAATTCAAAAATTTGAATTTTCAAAAAAAGGCGCCAAGAACAGCTGAAGAACACGCGCGTGTTCTGGGTTTGGCTGATTTGCATTTTCTCTCCAATCTCACTGAATACTTAATCATATCATGTAATCCACATACCAATCAACTCGTTTCAACCTCACGATCATGTCTATGGTATTTAATTTCATTTAAATTAAACATATAACAAGAAATCATGAAAAATCCTCAAGAACCCTAATTTCTGCATGAAGGCTAGGATTTTTGATACACGATTCAAACAATGCAATTAATTGAGGGGAACCATTCCATGCATGATTATGAACATATGGCCAAATTATTGTGCAACAAAAATTGCATGGATCATAGAGTTATAAGAGCTCATGCTTACCACTTGCAGCTGGTGATCGTGATTTGTGTTGGAGGTGTTACAGCTAGGTTCCAATGATCTGGATAGCTTCCCTAGGTGCCATGGAGTGTGTATGAATGCTTGGAATGGATTGAAATGGTTTGGAGTTGAAGATGGTACCTCAACTGCAAAACTGTCAAGAACTTGAGCAATTGGCTGGTGATTTTGTGAAATCTGTGTTCCAGATGTTATGTGAGTGTTTGGATCACTTCTATATGATGTATGTGAGGTGTGTGTGTGATTGGTTTGATTGGAAAATCTCTCAAACTCAAAACTCGATAGTGACTTGCCTTAGAAGGAAAAATTAGAGTAAAAGAAGAGATTTTGAGGAAAGCATCTGTTAGATGGCTTTGGTGTACTCAAATTGATCACAATTGAGCTCTATTTATAGTAGAGCAAGTTTGTTTTGGGATCCACAGTGAATGGTAACTGCAACAGAGGTTTGGCCAATGTTGTCCAATGAGAATCCAAGTCTCCTCTAGCCATTGACTAGAGGTTAGGGCACAGAGCTGTGGTTCTCTTGGTCTTGGATAATTTTTGACTGAATTCAGTTGAGAATGGCTCAGTCCATGCCACCTTGATGCTTCCATTGAATGCTCCAATCCAAAATTGGAGTCTTGTCCCTATTTTGGCAATTCTAGGTTCAACATGCTATTTCTTGTTCCAAAGACTTTGGAGGCTTGGCTCAGTGATTGTCCCCTTTAGATTCAATCCTCAGAGGTGTCCAAGTGGATAGGAGCATTTGGATTTGGCTTATTTTGGCAAATCGACCAAAAGTACAAAATCTGCCTTGCCTTGGCAGATTTCAGCAAGGCAACTTGCCAATGTCATATCTCATGGCTCAAATTGAATTTGGTAATGTTCTTGGCCATTTTGGAAAGAATGTGATCTACAAATCAATGTCATATGAAGCTTTTGTAGAGGGCAATGTGATCTACAAATCAAGCTTTGAACAGGGAACAATGGCCTTGTGGTTTAGGAGTTATGGTCCTCCAAAGTTGGCACATTAGTGTCACTTTTTCCATAACTTAGAAATTTTTCTAAGTTTTTATGGTTACCCCTTTTAGAAGTTATCCCACCTTCTTTGATTTTTCTTGATGAATGATGATTCAAATCATACATTAACATCATTTTAGGGTTAAAAATCCATTTTGGTGAAAAATCTCAAAAAGTCAAAGTTGACTTTTGTGCATAGTTGACTTTTTATCAGATGAATTCCAAACTGTGCAATTCTTCAGGAAATCATGTCCTTGACCTAAATCAAACTTGATGGACATGTTCCATGGGTGTCATAGGGTATATTGAATCATGTCTTAGGGTTTGGGAGCATGTCCTGGTCAAAAGTCAAAGTTATAATTGACTTTTCTCGCGAAATCCTAATTGTAGTGCAGATGAAATTGAGACTTGTTGCTCATGCTTCTTGGATTAATCCATTGTTACAAATGGATAAAAATAGTATATTAAAGACCCTCCAATCATGTCTTGAGGTCTTGGTTCATGATTTATCCCAAAAGTCAACTTAGGGGTGAATTAGGTCAAGAAACCCTAATTCCTGATTTTTAGTGAATGCATCCCCTGAGGCAAAATTGACTTGATGGTTGGGTCCATGAGGCTCCATGGAGTATATTAGGTTATGTTTTGGATCTTTGACTTGTGCCTAGATGGAATTTTTCCATCTGGAGGCCCTGGTCGACCAAAACCCTAATTTGGTGACACTGTCGATCTTGAGACTTGATCCACTTAGAAGGGAGCAGCCTTGTGCTTAATCCTTGAAGTGGGAATCCTCTTGATCCATTGTGGATGTTTGAGAGGCTTAGACAAGTTGAAGATCATGTCATTCCTTGATTGATCCTTTGTCTAAAGCTCTGAGAGGGCTTAAAACCCTAATTTTGATTGTAGTGAATGCTCAACAACCCTTGAGGCATTTGATGAGGAATGATGGTTCATCCATATTGTGATGATGATTTGCACAATGATGGGAATCTTAGTGGTCAAAATTTAGGGTATGACAGTTGGCAGTCGAGGGAATTTTGGAGGATAAATATTAAAAGTTATCTTGTAGCGTTGATCAGGTCGAACGTACGAAGGAAGTTTTAAATCCTCTAATTTCTTAGTAAATTTTTCTTTTAAAGTTACCGCTGCTTCGCTAATGGTTCGACTAAGTTCATTCGGCCTGTAGGCAGTTTCAAAGTATTTATGGAATGCTTGGATATCCTTAATGTATCTTGCAGTACCTTTCTTCACTTTGTCCTGTACAAGGGCAAAATCTCTAGTTAGCTGAATGTTGAAGGAGGCCACATCAAAAAATTTTGTGTTATAATATTCTCTCCACCAGTCGTCAAACTCCTTGGTGCATAGGAAACTTGGTTTGAAGGCAACAACGTTAAATTTTGTCAGACCAAAATATTTGGATAACAACTTGGCACACTCTGTTTCGTTATGCACCATGTTGTAATTAATCAGTGACCATTTTCTTTGAAAAAGAGGTCTGGGTGTAATCTGAATCAAACCAAATTGTCGAGAGACAAGGTTTAGTTGATAGTTGCCGAGTGAGATACAAAGCTTGGAAGGGTTAAGCCTTGAGGCTAATAATCGTGGGCTAAGGAAAAACTCCCAGATATCGAGAGATTCTCCTTCCTGTTCTTTCGACTCAGGAGGAAATTGTCTTGTAAACCATGCAGGGCCTACTTTCCTATTAGCAAAAGGGGCCATGGTAAGGGAAAAGTTGTAGCGCTTCGCGAATATTATTACATAGCTGGTAAAAGTTTGTTGCAGACTCATTCACTCATCGTTAGGAGTCAACAACACAAGTCGTGTTCCTTTGACTCTTCTATCCTTTACAGAGGCTTCGTTGATAGTGTTTCGACTAGGAAATGATGATTCAAAGGTGGCATTCAGCCATAGTTGGAGTAACTAGAAGGGTCCAGAAAGGAGCAAACTTCCTTTTGTCTTGATAGTCTTCATCGCTGTAACACCTTCGGCCGAGGGATTCATACAGGTTTGCCAAGATAATCTCGCTAAGGCAAAGGTCATGACCAGCGTGCAGTTGGTTCACCATGGTCAAATACCTCTTCGCCACTTGAAGAGATCTTGAACAAAAGACACAGCGTGAGAGCCAGAGAGCTAAGAAGGAGACATGCTCTTGGTCCGAAACCTCTTTGGTTTCCTTGTCGTGGTAGTAGGCGATGTAGGTGGTAAAGGCTGCCTTGCTGGTATCGAAGCCTATTAAGTCGTTAGCTAAAATGTTGGGATCGTAATCTACTCCAGTCAGTTTTAAGCCAGCGATGGCAGTAATGTCGAACAAGGTTGGGGTGACCATTCCACAAGGGAGATGGAATTTGTTATAGGTGCTGTCCCAGAAGTAAAAGGAGGTGATGAGCATCGAAGGACAATAACCTGGTCCTGTTTTCGACAATTGGATAAGGTCATAAATGCCCATCTTCTTCCAAATTTAAGACTTGGCATTTTCTATCTTGGCTAGCCAAGATAGATAGTCGGAAGGATCTTTCGACAAAGGGCAGGATCTGAAAACCCTAGAACTAGTATTCATGAATTCTAACTGTTATGAAAAATGATACCTTGAAACAAAATATTAACGGTTTCTTTATGGGAAAGAAACACGCAAGGGTTAGGGTTAACAAGGAAAAACAAATGAACAAACAAACTGAAACCCTATTAGGGTTCACAAAGGAAGAGAAAAGAGGAAGAAGAATAGAGAATTTGTTAAATCTGTTTTACTATTCACTTTCTCAATAGGGTTCAAAGATTACAAGTGAATACTAACAATTAACATCTCTCAACCTAATAAGTTTTTGTCACACCTTAGGAAGAGAGACTAGTATGCTATTTATAATAAACCTAACATACTAAACTAATGGGCTTTTTAACAATTACCCATTACAAGCTAACTTAGGGTACAAGAAAACTTAAATAATTGGATCCATAACACAAGGCCCAATTCGATCTCCTACATACTAGAACACAATTCGACTACAGCATGTAGGTCTTCGACAACAACATGTGAGTGGACTTCGACGACATGCTAAAAATAAAGTTCGATCCAATATCTCACAAATCTCCACCTTAGATCTAACTCTATATCCTCAAGAAATAAACAAGCTTTCTTCATGCATCTTTATCAACTGCATACAGTGGAAAAACTTGCAATTGGGCAATGTCTTGGTGATCATATCAGCAGCATTATGATCTATCGAAATCTTCAGCACTTGGACTTCTCCACGTTCGATTACCCCTCTGACGAAATGCAGTCTCACATCAATGTGTTTGGCTCGCTCATGATAGGCTAAATTCTTCGACATGTGTATTGCAATTTGACTATCACATTTAACAGTGATAATTGGACCTTGAAGTTTCAGCTCCTTTGCAAAACCTTCAAGCCACAATGCTTCCTTTACAACTTCAGTTAGGGAGATATATTCCTCTTCAGTGGTTAATAAGGCAACAACCTTCTGAAGTGTTGCTTTCCAACTGATTGTTGTCCCAAACATAGTGAACACATATCCAGAAATAGATTTTATGGAATCCATACAACCTGCATAATCAAAGCCGACATATCCTTCGATTGCTGCTTTACTATCTTCACCCAAGGCTCCACCATAAATTAGGACTCTATTCAGAGACCCATTTATGTACCTTAAAATCCACTTCAATGCTTGCCAGTGAGCCTTTCCAGGATTCTCCATGTACCTGCTTACAAGACTTACTGCATATGCTATGTCAGGTCTAGTACAGACCATAACATACATAAAAAAACCCACTATATTAGCATATGAAATGCTATTCATACAAGCTCTTTCAACATCAGTACTGGGACACTGATCTATACTCAACTTGAATTAAGGGTTTGCCGGAGTCACAACAGGATTTGAATTCGACATACCATACTTTTCGAGAATCTTCCGTAGGTATGCCTCTTTAGATAAGCATAATTTCGACTGCTTTCTATCTCTTCAGATCTCAATCCCAAGAATCCTGGACGCAGCTCCCAGATCCTTCATGTCGAACTCCTTATTGAGTTCAGCTTTCACCCTCATTACATCTTCGACAATGTTGCTTGCTATTAGAATATCATCCATATAAAGCAACAAAATAACAAATGAATTACCAGGTCAAAATCTGAAGTAAACACAGTGGTCGAACTGACTTCTAATGAAACTTATGCTTGCCATGAACTTGTCGAATCTCCTATTCCACTGTCGAGGAGATTGTTTCAGTCCATATAAAGATCTCTTCAGTTTGTACACATAATCTTCCTTCCTCTTTTCGACATACCCTTCAGGTTGCCTCATCAGGATTGTTTCATCTAGATCACCATACAAGAACACAGTCTTCACATCCATCTGTTCCAGTTCAAGGTCGAACTGTGCCACCATGGCAAACAACATTCTAATTGACCTGTGCTTTATAACAGAAGAGAACACACCATTGAAGTCGACACATTCTTTCTGAGTGAACCCCCTAGCAACCAACCTTGCCTTGTATCTCTTCGACGCTACTCCTTCGATTTCTTCCTTAACTTTGAAAATCCATTTAAAGCTGATTAAACTGGCTCCAGCAAGTTTCTTGATCAGTTCCCATGTGTTGTTGTCATGAAGAGATTTCATCTCATCATCCATGGCCTTCAGCCATTCATTCTTCTTTCGACTCCTCATAACTTCCTTATAGTCTCTAGGTTCTTTGTCGAAAACCTCTGTTGCAGAGATTAAGGCATAAGCTATAAGATCTGCATACCCAAGTCTCTGAGGTGGCTTGATGACTCTCCTCGATCTATCTCTTGCTAGCAGGTAGTCATTATCAGTCTCCTCATCTTCAACATCATCTTCTGCTTCTTCTTCGACTTTATCTGGGGTACGCAATTCAGAATCAACATGCTCCACCTCAATAGGAACCTCTCCCTGTTTAAGCTCTTCATCAGCATCATCAGTTTTCTTGAAAGCCATCTCAGTTTCATTGAAAACTACATCTCGACAGGTGATAGACCTCCTGTGACCTGGCTCTTGGCACCATAGCCTATAAGCTTTGACTCTTTCAAGGTATCCCATGAACATGCATTTCAGAGCTCAAGGTTCGACCTTGTCTTGCCTAATATGAGCATAGGCCACACAGCCAAATAATCTCAGTCTGTCGATACTAGGTGGATGTCCCGACCAAACTTCTTCAGGTGTCTTTATTCCCAAGGCAGTCGAGGGACATCTATTTATCAGATAAGCTGCTGTCGAAACAGCCTCCGCCCAAAACACCTTCTTCAATCCAGCACTAACCAACATGCATCTAACCCTTTCAAGGATTGTTCGATTGAATCTCTCAGCTAAGCCATTTTATTGAGGAGTACTTGCTACAGTCTTATGCCTTGTAATCCCAAACTCAACACAGTAACTGTCGAATGCTTCGTTGTAGAACATAAGGCCATTGTCGGTTCACAACCTCTTAAACTTTATGCCAGTTTGAGTTTCGAACTGAACCTTCCAACTTTTGAAATTCTCAAAAGTTTCATCCTTCATCTTCTGAATGAATACCCATAACTTTCTGGAATAGTCATCAACGATAGATAGAAAATACCTTGCACCTGAGTGTGAAGGATTCCTTGCAGGCACCCAAAGATCAGCATGAATGTAATCCAGGGATCCATGTGTTCTTTGCTTGGCTTTGTTAAACTTCACCCTACAGGATTTACAAAATACGCAAGATTCACAAAACTCCAACTTTTCGACTTTGTCACCACCTAGCAGGTTCTGCTTCACCAATTCGACCAGGCCTCTTTCGCTGACATGGCCCAATCTCATGTGCCATAATTCTGTCTTCGACACAGGTTTTGTGGATGCAATATTTGTCGAACCACTTACAACCTCAACCTCAAAGGTATACAAGACTTGTTTCTTCATGCATTTCAAGACTTCCTTCGACCCCTTCATGACTCTTATGATGTTTTTCTCTCCTTGGAAAACATATCCTGCCTGTCGAATTCACCCAGAGAAATTAAATTTCTCTTTAAATCAGGTACATACCTGACTTTAGTCAATAACCTTATTGACTCATCATGGAGCTTGAATCTCACAGATCCAATACCTGCAATTTTGCAGGATTTGTTATTTCCCAGCAGCACCGATCCACCATCTTGATCACATAGCTCCTCGAACAATTTTTTGTTTGGAGTCCTGTGCCAAGTACAACCTGAATCCATAATCCACTCTTTTCTTGAGTCGCCGCTTGAAACTACAAGGACATCAGATGATTCGAAGTCATCTTGAACAATGGCTGCTTTGCCATTATCCTTACCTCCATGATCTTTTAGGCATTTAGAGCACACCTTCCTTATGTGACCCTCTTTCTCACAGTGATAACATCGAATACCAGATGTTTCGCCACTATATGACTTTTGCTGACTTTTACCTTTCTTTCTGTCGAACTTACCATCCTTTCGCAAGAACTTTCCCTTAACGGCCAAACCTTCACCAATCGTCGAAGGTTTATGCTCCTTTCGTTCGTTCAGGTCCTTAGAATACAAGGCTGATTGAACTTCTTCAAAGCTTAGGGACTCCCTTCCATACAAGAGAGTTTCTTTGAAGTGAGCATGTGTTCTGAGAAAAGCACATAACAACAACAGTGCTTGATCTTCGTCATCGATCTTCACATCAATATTTTCAAGATCAAGAATCAGCTTGTTGAACATATCCAAATGCTCATCCAAAAATTTGTCTTCACTCATCTTGAATGAATACAAAGCTTGCTTCAGGTAGAGTCGATTCACCAGAGATTTGGTCATGTACAAACTTTCAAGTTTCAACCATAAGCTCGATGCCGTAGTCTCCTTTGATACCTGTCGAAGAACCTTATCACCAAGGCTCATCAATATTGCGTTGTGGGCTTTCTCTATCATGGCCATCTTTTCTCTTACTGTTAATGCAGCATCCATGGTTGCCTCTCCCTTCAACGCTTCCAAACAACCTTGCTAAACCAGTAGGGCTTTCATCTTCAAGCGCCACAGACAGAAATCGTTCACTGCGGTGAACTTTTCAATCTCATACTTTGTTGAAGGCATCTTCTCCACGCTCACCGCACCAATTTGTTATAAAAAACGATACCTTGAAACAAAATATTAACGGTTTCTTTATAGGCAAGAAACATGCAAGGGTTAGGGTTAACAAGGAAAAACAAATGAACAAACAAACTGAAACCCTATTAGGGTTCACAAAGGAAGAGAAAAGAGGAAGAAGAATAAAGAATTGGTTAAATCTATTTTACTATTCACTTTCTCAATAGGGTTCAAAGATTACAAGTGAATACCAACAATTAACCTCTCTCAACCTAATAAGGTTTTGTCACACCTTAGGAAGAGAGACTAGTATGCTCTTTATAATAAACCTAACATACTACACTAATGGGCTTTTTAACAATTACCGATTACAAGCTAACTTAGGGTACAAGCTAACTTAAACAATTGGATCCATAAAACAAGGCCCAATTCAATCTCCTACATACTAGAACACAATTCGACTACAGCATGTAGGTCTTCGACAACAGCATCTGAGCGGACTTCGACGACATGCTAAAACTAGAGTTCGATCCAATATCTCACACTAACTTTATAGGGTCCCTAGAGGCTACAGTCAAAGGTGAACGATAGCCATCTAACTTAGATTTTTCATCAATCATATCTTCCTGACCAGTCCTAGGTCTTAAGCCATTTGCTATGGGTTTATAATGATGGTAGGCTGGAAAAAATTCCCTAATTTTAACAGGGTCAACATTTAAATCAGGCAATGGACCTAGCATGGCAGGGTGTAGTGCGAGTTTTATGTGTGGTTACGAAGCACTATCGCTTTGGGGGTACTACAGTTTGATTCATTTTTATCCTATTGAAGCCGATGAAGGAAGGGAAATAAATGTCTCCAATTAACCTTGCTTGCAAACTGAGTTTAAACAGATAACTATTGGTTTACAGATGCTACAAAGATTGTGGGTCTCTCTTAGGTTATTTTGTTAAGAACACAGGGTTTAGACTATTGGTAGGATGTTAGGACTGGTGATTTTCGATTGATGTTTGAAGGTATGGGATTTTGGGTCTTTGATTAGTGTGCTCGCTAAGATTCTTTTGCAATCTTATGCCTACGTATTCCCGGGATAGGGAAATCAGAGCGATCGTAGTTCCTCCTATTCTATGGGAGGAAATGGTGTTTTGGTGTCTTGTTCAAAGCCCAAGACATAAAGCAAAGGTGGTTTATATCTTGTTCAAAGCCCAAGATGTGAAGCTGAAGGGTCTATTTGTATCTTGTTCGAAGCCCAAGATGTGAAGCTAAAGGGGTTTGACTTTAGAGAGAATTCGTTATCTCTAAAGGGGATATTTGGTCTGTTTGTCACAACTGTTGGGTGACTGATTATAAAGGAGAATTACTTTAACAGGGATATGTGAATCCAGTAATGCCATAATTTCCTTTATAGGGGATTTTTGACCTGAAGGAGAAGACTTTAACTCAGTTTAGAGCAATGCCATCTTTCCTTAGGAATTTCTCATGCTAAAAGAAGGACAGTGGCGTGGATGTAAATAATCCAGAGGCTTGCCGCTTACAGTAATTAGACGAGGGAAAAGGAGTTGCTGATGTTTATATGCTGTGACCGAAGCATGATTTGATGCTAAAAGGTTGATTGCCTCAACCGGGGTTTTCCTTATACGAAGCCTAAGAGGAGGCTATTGATCCAACAAGAGGATGCTTTTATGTCTCGTACGAAGCCCGAGATAGAGGCTAAAAGGGTTGACTCAACAAGAGAGTGTTTTTATACGTGTTTTGTATGAAGCCCAAGACAGAGGTTAAAAGGGTTTGACTCAACAAGAGAGTCTTTTATACTCACCAAGAGAGTGATTTGTATCTCGTACGAAGCCCGAGATGAAGGCTAAAAATGTTTGACTCAACAAGAGAGTCTTTTATACTCAACAAGAGAGTGTTTTTGTATCTCGTACAAAGCCCTAGATAAAGGCTGAAAGGTGATTGACTCAACAAGAGAGTCTTTTATACTCAACAAGAGAGTGTGAAAAGGTTAACTCCGCTGGGGAGAATCATTGTACAAAGCCCAAGAGGAGGCTATTGGCGCCGGTAACTATTTTGGTTGAGTGACAGGTCCAGTATGTTGGTTAAAAGAGAAAATAAGTTCTTATAAAGAGACTGATTCCAGGTGAGGTTGTACTTTGGTACTGATCATAAGATCAGGGTTATTTCCTGTTCTTTAAGGAAATGGGAACTCCAAAGGGTATTGATACTGTCCAAGTCTACTGGTGTTTTGGAGAAATCAATTCTCAGATGGTGAATGATCTTTGTATAATGCCCAAGAGAAGGATGGGTTACTGCTGAGGATTAAATCCATAGGCAGGCCAAATCGTGAGGAACTCTCATGAGAGAGGCCGGCTTTTGGAGCGATCAGTGTTTTTTTTTCCGATTTGTGAAAGGAACTTGAGAATGCCTTTGAGACTCAAGGGGTTTTTAGACTGTCCAAGTCTAGAGTTTCATCTTTTATACAATGCCCAAGAGGAGGCACGAGCTTTAAGGGATTAGTACTAACCCTTAAATGGCCGGAGTTTTGACGCTGGAAAGACTCCTCTAGCAAAGGATGATTAAGTTCTGTCTTATACCTTTAAGAGGTTGTCAGGGTCCTTGTATTAAGCCCAAGAGAAGGCATGAGAACTTCTAAGAAGCCGAAGGGTCCTTGTACAACGCCCAAGAGAAGGCGGGGATACTTTTAAGAAGCCTGTGAGTCCCCAAACCCCGAGAAGTTCAAGACATGCCATTCACAGAGAATAGATCAAGCCAGGAAAGTCTGAGAATTTGGAAGAAACTCAAGAGATGCCATTCACGGAGAAAAGATCATCTCTGGGGAGTTAGAGTTTCTTTGACAATTTTTAAGGGTGCTTTTAAGAAGCCTGTGGGTCCCCAAACCCCGAGAAGTTCAAGACATGCCATTCACAGAGAATAGATTAAGCCAGGAAAGTCCAAGAATTTGGAAGAAACTCAAGAGATGCCATTCACGGAGAAAAGATCATCTCTGGGGAGTAGAGTCTCTTTGACAACTTCTAAGGGTGACAGTATGAGAAAGGGTTCACCGGGAATGTTGCCTTTCACGTCTCCATATTGTTTAACCCCAAGAGGAGGGAAGGCTGTGTCTGGTAATCCTATGGGGATCTAGTTTTGACTGTATCTAAGAGCGATCAACGAGGCTTTACCTAGTGCTTAGACGTAGTTGTCGGGGAAAACTCTAAATAACTATACTAGTATTACACAGTTGATATTTGACAAGTATATAAAAGTTTGTGAAAGAAGACTTACAGTGAGCAGCCCCACAACACAGTTATATATATATGAAAGCGGATAAAGAAAGCGGGTAAACACTTACTCGGTTGTAGAGCTTCCATCCTGTTTTATTAGTTGTTCAAAAAAGAAAGCTTTGATAAAAATATTATATTCAATATCAAAGGATAAAGTGCTTTGAAAAGATTGTTGGGGCTTACAGCTCAAGGAGAGGCCCAAAGTTTTATCAGTGATTGCACTGTGGAATTTGTACAGGGACTTATACAAGTGACTGAGGCCCAAAAAGGTTTTCTGTGCAAAGGGATGGGTCTTACACTCTCTCAAGAGGCCCAAAGGTTTATTTTTGTACAAGTGGTGGGGCTTACAGCTTAAGGAGAGGCCCAACAAAATGGTTCTTAAACTGGCGATCGCGCCGAGATTTTCTTTTAACGCAGAGGGACTTATACAATATCTAAGACCCAAAATAGTTTTGGTTAAAAGAGGGTTGGGTCTTACACTCTATTAGAGGCCCAAAGGTGTTTAAAGAAAAAGAATGGGGCTTATAACACGAGGGTAGGCCTAAGGGTTTGATTTGTTAGAAAGGCGACGACCACGCCGAATTTTTTGACGGTATCAGGACTTATACAATACACTGAGGCCCAAATTATTTTGGTTTTCAAAAAAGGGTTGGGTCTTACACTCTACTAGAGGCCCAAAGAGTTTTAAGAAAAATAATTGGGACTTATAGCTAGAGGAAAGGCCCAGTTAATTTTGTTAAAAAGGCGACGATCGCGCCGTTGTTTTTGAAAATACAGTGAGACTTATACAATGTCTGAGGCCCAAAAGGTGGTATATTTACAAAGGGGTTGGGTCTTACACTCTAATAGAGGCCCAAAGAGTTTTAAAAAGTTTGATGAGGGTTGAATTAATCAAAACCCTAATTTGTTTCTAAAATGTATTTTAATTGAATAAAAATTCAATTAAAATGATCAAAATTGTTAAACATGTGGAAAACAAATTGTGATCTTGGATTAATGTTTCAAAAATCAAGTTTTGACCTACAAAATGATTAGAAGTCATTAAAATTTGCAAAATCAAGAAGGAAAAAATATTTTAAATGTCAAAAACAATTAAAATATTAATTCTTTGCAAAAATATCAATTATATGAAATAAATAATATTTTTGGGATATTTTGGTAAAATAAAATATTTAAACATTTTTGTGAATTATTAAAAAAAGAATCAATTCAAAATCATTAAAACTCAGAGAGAAATTAATTTTTGAATCAATTAAATAAAATCACAAAATTCAAATATTCAAATATTTGAAAAAGGGCGCCAAGAACATGGCAAGAACACGCGCCCTTCCTCTGTTTCTGCAGATTTGCGTTTTCTATCCAATCTCACTGAATACTTGATTATATCATGCAATCTACATATCAATCTACTCGTTTCAACCTCACGATAAGGTCTATGGTCTTTAATTTCATTTATTTTAAACATGGAATAAGAAATCAAAGAGAAACCTCAAGAAGCCTAAAATTTGCATGAAGGTTCAGAAATTCCATACACGATTCAAACAATGCAATTGATTGAGGGAAAACACTCTATGCATGATTATGAACATATGGCCAAATTATTGTGCAGCAAAAATTGCATGGATCATAGAGTTAGAAGAGCTCATGCTTACCATGTAACACCCCCAATCTATACCCCCAATTAAATAAAGCGATAACAATCAATCAGAGTATAATTAAAAATTCACGGCATAGACCGAGGGGTCACATCAATTGAGACAAAACACAATACACCTGCTCATATAATATGTAACATTCAGGTAGCACATAACAAAGGAACTGAGTTCCTACAACCCACAATTCAATTACAGAATAAAAGCGGAAAATCCGTAACTGAATATCATGTATAAATACCATAAAAAGTTTGTCTGTCATATCCAATATCATACATCTTCAATCCAAAAGATACATATACATAAATACAAAATAATCACACTCAATCTCTCCGACTACCCGGTGCTACATATCAGAGCCGACTGAAAAAAGAATGAAGACCTAAGCTTCACAAAAAGACCTCCAACAACTAATCTGCAATGCCTCATAGAGCATTTAAAAACAGCAGAAGGGTGAGAAACACAATCATAATACAATTGCATATAATTATATAATAACACACGATTACACAAACATAATATTCTCCCCACACTATACGCTATAAATCAAGTACAAACCAACACAATGAATTTTCTCACATATCGGTCACAAAAGCATATCAATCGTACACAATTCAATTATCACCAACACGTGTATTCATATATCAACTCATCACTTTCATCCACAATTCCACACATAAGCAAACCATTCATGAGTTATGAAAATGCAAGAGACCGACACAACGACTCTATCTATATGCACATGCGGTACCGAATTCCATCATTTCTCAACACCAGTTCACTCAGGAACTATTGGAACCATCGCTTGTTACTTAGGATTACTCATGTAACACCCCGTCGGGCAAACGATGTTCCTCGTCGCTTTAGGTCCTCTTGGTATAAGGCTCACGACGTTTATGGATTGCTTTAGGTCCTCTTTGTATAAGGTTCACAATCCGATCGCTTTAGGTCCTCTTTGAATAAGGCTCACGATCGTCTATAATCATCGCTTTAGGTCCTCTCGGTATAAGGCTCACGATGTTATAGCGGATTCCCTCTGGAATTGATTCGTCGCTCACACCCACTAGGGCACACGACATCACAAGAATGCATATCATGATGCTCAGCATACAATGACTCATGACATTCAAATGCACACATATACACATTCCATAATCATGCATATATCATCAAATACCACACATAGCATTTTCTTGCCCTTAGGCCACAAATCATCATCACAACAAATATCACGTGCACATTCATTTCACAACAACACACAAGTCATACAATTCATATCACAAGCATGTTGCATAATAACACGTCAAATGCACATCATTAAAACGGTAAAAGTCAACAGACCACACATTCCAAATTCCCGACATAATTAAATCGGCCAACAATCTCCAAACCATTTTAATAAGAAATAACATTTCAGTAGCTCTCTAACGGTACCAAGAACGCCTCGATCCGAGTTACGGATAAAAAATTATGAATTTTTGAAGAAAAGAATTTATTGAGAAACATCTAAATTCACCTGGCGACTTAGGATTTCGCCTGGCGGATCCCCATTCACCAGCACTTCGCCTGGCGAACTAGTGGCGAACCACAAAATTAGAAAAAAACCAAAAGTTACAAAAGCTACCCCATTTCTATCTTTCCGATTTCGCCTGGCGACTTACGATTTCGCCTGGCGAATCCCCCTTCGCCAGCACTTCGCCTGGCGAACGAGTGGCGAGACTTAATTCGCCTGGCGAATCACACCAGAACCATAAAAATTCTGTTACGGGTTACATTGATCCAAAAACCCCAAAATCTCATTTTTCATTCCAAATCAATTCCAACAACAAAACAATTATCAGCAATGACTCATAAACACATTATGATCATACAACGCAAATTATATCGATTTCCGACCGCGAAAACATCGATTTCTACTCGTTTACTCGTTTTCGACCTAAAACCGAAAACTATGGAAAAGCAAGACAACATGCACACACACACACCTACATAATCATACACAATCATAAGATAATCGAGTTTCGCACCCTTACCCGATTAAATCGCGTGTAGAAAAGTCGGTTGATCGATTCCTAGATTTTCCAAGTTTTCTCTCTTTCTCCTTTTCTTTTCTCTTTCTTTCTTCCTCTTTTTCTTCTCTTCTTTTTCTTTCCTTTCTATTTTCTCTCTATTCTTTTCTATTTATGTTTCTAACTTAGGAAAAATTAAAGTGAAATGACCAAAATACCCCCACACCCAAATATCTCACAAACGATCCCAAAACGCGATAAAACATAATCACGATGAAAAATAATATTTTCAAATAAAAGTCAAAAATAAAATAATATAATAATAAAATAATCAAAACGACTCAGTTAAATAAAAATAACTCAAACTGGGGCGTTACAACTCTCCCCCACATAGAAATTTGGCTTAATTACATTTGTGGTCCCTATGTTTTGGCCAACTCACGAAATTGGTCCCTATGTTTTAAAATTGAACGAATTAGTCCCAATGGTTTAATTTTTTGTGCAGTTTTGGTCCTCCATCCCAAATTTGATCCAAAAACGTACATGAACAGTGCATGCCCGTACATGAACAGTGCATGTCCGTATATGAACAGTACATGACCGTACATGAACAGTGCACGAACAGTTGGATCAAAATTGGGATGGGGACTAAAACTGCACAAAACATTAAACCATAGGGACTAATTCATTCAATTTTAAAACATATGGATCAATTTCGTGAGTTGGCCAAAACATAGGGATCAAAAGTGTAATTAAGCCTAGAAATTTTCGTCCTCGAAAATATTACCTGAGACGAACAACTCTGGATACGACTCCCGCATTCGACTCTCCAACTCCCAAGTCAAATTGCCCTCAGCACGCCTCCCCACGCCACTTTCACAAGCGCAATGTCCTTGCCCCTTAACCGCTTCACCTCGCGATCCAAAATACTCACCGGTAATGCCCCAACCGTAAGGTTCTCCCTTAACTCAACCTCATCCATCGGAATCACATGCGACGGATCCGGAACATACTTCCGAAGCTGTGAGACATGAAACACATCGTCCAAATTTGACAGATTCGGCGGCAACGCCAAGCCACAACACCAACTCTCACGGATATCTGGTAAGGACCAATAAACCGAGAAGTAAGCTTCTTTGACTTCAACACACGACCAACACCCGTTACCGGCGTAACTCTCAAAAATACATGATCGCCCTCCTGAAACTCGAGATCTTTCCTCCTTCGATCATGGTAACTCTTTTGCCTACTCTGAGAAGCCTTCATTTTCTCGCGAATAAGCTTCACCTTTTCCGTAGTCTGTTGTACCAACTCCGGTCCAACCACCGAACTCTCACCAGATTCGTGCCAACACAACGGTGTTCGACATCTTCATCCATACAACGCTTCAAACGGTACCATTCCAATACTCGAATGGAAACTATTATTATACGTGAATTCCACCAACGCAAGATAACTATCCCACGCACCACCTTGTTCAAGAACACAAGCTCTCAACAAGTCCTCCAACGACTGAATCGTTCTCTTGGTCTGTCCATCTGTCTGCGGATGATAAGCCAAACTCAACCTCAATTTAGATCCTAAATCCTTTTGCAAACTTTACCAAAATCTGGAGGTAAACCTAGGATCTCGATCCGAAACAATGCTCAACGGAACTCCATGCAATTTCACAATCACACTGATATAAATTTCAGCTAATCTCTCTAAAGAAAAATTGATGTCAATCGGAATGAAATGCGCCGATTTAGTCAGCCTATCAACAACCACCCAAATAGCATTATGCCCTCGCTGAGTATTCGGCAACCCTGTCACAAAATCCATAGAAATGCTGTCCCATTTCCACTCAGGAATATCCAACGGTTGCAACAAACCACTAGGCCTCAGCTGTTCCACCTTCGATTTCTGACAAGTCAAACATGCATACACAAATTGAGCCACATCTCTTTTCAATCCAGACCACCAGAAAATCTTCTTCAAATCTTGGTATATCTTATTCGCTCCCGAATGTATACTCAAATTACTCCGGTGTCCTTCCTCTAAAATCATCCTTTTCAACTCTGAATCGTCCGGAATACAAATTCTACCTCGGAACCTCAAAACACCTTTATCGTCCACTTTAAAATCCTCATTTTCACTTTTATTACCGACCGTCATCAAATCCACGAATTTCACATCCATCTTTTGTTTCTCACTAACCGTCAACAGAAAATCATTAGTAACCTTCAACATTTCAAGCCTCACGCTATCCGACGTCACTTCACATACCAAACTCAAATCTCTAAACGATTCCAAAAGTTTCCACTCCTTAACCATTAAAGCGGACGTATGTAACGATTTCCGACTCAACGCATCGGCTACCACATTCGCTTTACCCGGATGGTAATTGTTGTACCCCAAATTTTACCCTCAGATTCTGATCATTTCATATCATTCGGAGTCAGTCTCTGTTTTAGCATTTTTTAGTAAACATCTCATTAATCATGCATTTTCTTCTTCATGTCATTTTTTTTATTTAAATTATTTATTATTTTTGTATTTTTGGTCAGATTCTCATTTTAAATTTGTTTAGGATTTATTTAGTTTAATTTTAATTTAGTTTAACTAATTTCTTTATCATTGTTAGTTTAATTTTAATTTAATTATGGTTTAAGTTAACTTTTAAGTTTAATGTTTTTTAATTTATTTGGTTCTCATTTTATTTGTTTTATTTTGTTGAAAAAAAAAATCATTTTAAAATATGTATAGTCCAATTTCTTTAATTTAGTGAATTTTAGTCTAATTCTAATTAGTTTAAATCTTATTAATCTAGTTTAATTTTATTTTAATTTTAATTTTAATTTTAGTTTCTATTTTCTTTCTGGCTTTTAAGTTAAGTTAATTTAGTCATTTTTTTTAAGCTTTACAAAAGACAAAAAAAGAGAGCACCAACTTTGCCCAAAACCGAGCATCTACACCGTACTTACTCACTGCATCATGAAAACAACCACAGCCTGTGATAACCTGCAACGAGGAAAGCAACAACACAGCTCCATCCTGCTATGTTGAAAGCAACAACACACTGTTGTTATTCCAAAACCAAGGACCTGCGTACAACCACAGCCTGCATTAACAAGGACCGTTCATGACAGCAGTGGGAGGGAATTTGTTTAAAAGAATAGGTGGATAAGCAAGAGAGGGAGAGGAGAAATTCAAAAAAGAGAAAGCCTTCATATAATCTCTTCAATTCATCTCACCAAGATTTTTCTATCAGTTGATTCCGCCATTTTCTACCTCACTATATTACACAAGCGCAGCTCACCTCCTTCTGTTGAACAACAACAAACCACCATCTCTCCATTTTTACCTCAATCACCATCAGCCTTTCTGCAACTGGCGTTATTCCTTCAAACAACCAACAATCAGAGCATATACACATGAAAAACACTCGCACACCACCCTTCAGCTCTCTCTGTATGAATCCATCCCCATCTTAAACCTGTCTTCAACCTCCTCATTGTAATATACAAAACCTTTCCCTTTACATAACTCCTCCAGCCAAGAACCACCTTTCCCCACGTCTTGTTTTACCTCTTCATTCCAACGATTTCGTCACCATAATCACCAGAGCAACACCAAGAACCATCACTTTTTTCTTTCCGCCACCATTTGTTCACCGGCGAAACCGACGACGTTGCGAAGTTGCAAACCAGCAAGAAGGAAAAGCTCAGTTTTCTTGGTAATCTATTTCAACTTTCTTTTCATTTTTTCACTGTTATTGTTAAAATAGAATTGGTGTTAGTTTTATTTTTTTGTGTTCCAGCATGTAAACGTACATAGTAGAAGTGAGGAATGTGTTTTTAAGTGGCTGCTGTGTTTCTACGTCACTCGTTTATTTATTTTTATTTTTTCTTTCTTTCTTTTATTTATTATTTTTAGTAATTATATCTATTATTATTATTATTATTATTGGTTTGTGTGTGGATCATGTGTGTGTCTGTAGCTGATAAAATATGTTGTGTGTGTAATAAAGTGTTGTACTGTTGTGCATGGCATGCGTGTTTGTTACTATGCTAGTGGGCGATTGATAGTTACAAGATAAAGATATTAACATGTGAGCTATTCATTGCACTTGCTGGGAGAAGTCTTTAGAAAAACTCTGCCAAATTCTTTTTAAGGGGGATATATTATGTAGAGTTACTCAAAGTCACTGTTAAAACTTAATTCATATTATACTATATTATGCACTTTTAACTTTGGCTATTTATAAGAAGGATACTGTTCAACAAATATTTTTTTGTTTTTATATTTCTCATGATGTGTAACTATTGTAGAAACAACTTGATAATTATTTTCCTAGTACATGTTGTCTCACTTCACGAATTGATTTATTTATTTTTTTGCCAAAAATCTATACATGTACAGTTTGTGTTCTAAATGTCTATATATATTTTAATTATTATGAGTTTTATATACAGTTTTTTTATCTATACACTTTTGATTATTTTAAATTCTATGAGTATAGTTTCAGGTTTTATATACACTTTTAATTTTAGTTTTTACATATTTATATATATACTTTACATTTTGGTTTTTATATATTTATATATGCTTACTACTTTCGATTCACAGTGCCGGTTTCTTCAACACAGCATGCTACCGTTTTCTTTTTTTCTATTTTTCGGATCCTGTTATTTAGTGCATGTTATGCTATATACATGTTGCTAATCAATTTATTTTTAGTCTTAGCATATTTCCATACTAGTTTAGTGTCCTTTTGTTAATTAGTTAACTAGGAATTAGTCTTTATTTAGATTTAATCTTTTAGTTAATTAGTTAATTAGATTTCAATTTAAATTGTTATTTAGTTTTTAATGAGAATTTTGACTAGTTAGTTTAAATTAGATTTTAATCCATAGTAGCTTTAGATTTTATTTATTAGATTTAACTCTTAATTTTATATTTTCATTATAGTCAATTCCCGAGATTCATTTTCAATTTAATCCTTATTGTATTCACTGTATATATATTGTTGTACATGCTTACCTTACACTTGATACTCGAGGTTTTCCTCTTCGTCCCTCTATTTCTCATACCTCATTCCAAAGGAAAGAATCTTCTCTATTGACTTCATGTCATAGATAGCTCGAATACCCTGTTAACCTCAAACCATTTCACAAGAGATAGCCATTAATCTCTTCTCCCTTCTAACCCTTCATAATCCTTTCAAGAGATAGCCATTAATCTCTTTCTCCTAAACAATCAATCCTTACAAGTTTTGCTTTCAAGCTTTTCACCCTACTTTCCCTTGGAACCTTGACCACAGTCAAGAGTTCCTCACCCCCATTGAGGGGAACTACGATTGCTCTGATTTCTCAAGTTCACCTTGAGAATACGTAGGCATAGGATTGCGAGATCCTAGCGAGCTACCTTTTTCTTTTCCATCTTTTTCCTTTACATCTGATGCCTTCTCGGATTCCACATTTTCTTTTTACACCCTTAGACCATATTTAGTGTATATACCTTAGGTCTTTACCTTTACCCTTAGTACATATTATCTTTAGCATGCAAACATAGAATAACACAAATTAAACAAGAGGTTCCTGTAGAGTACTACAGATACTTAGGGTGCTAATACCTTCCCTTAGTATAACCAACCCCCGAACCTTAGATCTCCCCATTTAGGTTTTTAAACGATCTTGAACCTTTCCTTTGGATAAATCAAAGTCGGTTGTAAAATAAATATGATGCAAGTTAATTAATAGCTTGTTATCCGATTTTCACCGCAACAGAAATGGCGACTTCACTGGGGAGACTCCCTAAGAGGGTTAAGCCTATCTTGTTTGTATTTGTGTTATTTATATGTTTGCTTGCTTGTACATTTGTATCTTTATATCTGTATATATCTGTATACCTGTTTCTGCTTGGGATCTTTTGTGTGCAGGGTACTACTTTTGAGTGGTGAGATAAGTCCTAACCCGGACTTGAGTGTACACTTATTATAGATCGATGGTATTCAAGGAAGCTTTGAGGGAGTCGAATCCTGAAAGGTCGAATTGATAAACACCATCACTCAGTTGAGGCCCTCTCGAGTCTAGCTATGTTGAACTAATTCGTTCGTGAAAGCTTGCTACTCTCGACCTGGGTGCCCGGGATACTGAGAACCGTAGTTACCAAACCCAACTTAAGCCTTTTAGATGTAGTGCGGAGACCATGATGGAGTCTATTTCTGAATTGGTTGTCACACGATACTACACTCAGACGAGATCCTCTTGAGAATTTTATTGATTACCAAGTCATCTGGGAAATCGGTAAAATCCGAAAGATGGATTGTAGACTCTGGGAACTTTTTAGAACCTTGTTCGGCAGGTGAAAACCCATAGTACACACCTTTTGGGATAGGTAGACCAGACTCCATGTTGTGATCTCGAACCCTTGATCCTGCTACATGTGTTTTACATTCTGTTTGCATCTTGCATGTCATGTGCATGTTTGTATGTTTCATTGCATGTGTCTGTTTGCCCAGTTCTTCATTTCCCGTTACCTCTATCTTCCAGAGATTACCTGTGAGTCGTCAAGCTGATTCCTCGACACTGATACCGGACTAGAGCTAACTACAGACGAAGGATGTCAGAGCAAGAGATACACAATGTTGAGGTCCGAATGGAGATCGATGAACTTAAATCAAGTATGACTAAACTCACTGAGATGCTTCAAGTTTTGCTTGCTAGAGGGGAGCCTCCCCAAAGGGCAGTCATCCAGGAAATCTCAAGTGCTGATCCTCCACCAGTTCAAGTGCCACCTTCAACTTGGCCAGAGTTTGGTTTGCCACACAACTATTCTCCACCTCTTGCATCTACTGCTGTGGTTGGCCAGAATGCTATGCCCGTGTTTCAAGCTCCTGTTTTCACCCAGCCCAGACCTGTGGTTCATGCTGTTCCATAGACTGTTCGAGCTTCTTTTGAGAATCCCCTTTATGAGTACAATGCTGCAAGTGCTCAAGGTGAAGACCATGAAGACTTTGTTGAACCTGAAGTTGTTCGAGAGCAGTTTCAGAACATAGAGAAGAGACTCAAAGCCGTTGAGGGCGCTGATTTCTTTAATATGGATGCGGACAACATGTGCTTAGTATCAGACCTTGTTATACCTCCTAAGTTCACCACTCCAGATTTTGTGAAGTACAAGGGTCACTCTTGCCCAAGAGCTCATGTGGTCATGTATCTCCGTAGGATGACTGCTCATGCCAAGGACCAGAAATTGCTAATCCATTGTTTTCAAGACAGCTTGAGCAGAGCATCGCTCAAATGGTACATGGGTCTTGAGCAAAACTCTATCCACAACTTCCAAGATCTCACCAACGCCTTCATGAAGCAATACAAGTATAACCTTGACATGGCTCCTGATCGCCGTCAGCTGCAAAATATGAGTCAACATGAGAAAGAATCCTTTAAGGAGTATGCTCAGCGCTGGAGAGAATTGGCTTCTCAAGTTGAACCTCCTTTGGGTGAGAAAGAATTAACTGGAATGTTCATGGACACCCTGTCTCCATTCTATTGGGAGAAGATGATTGAAAGTGTTTCCTCCAACTTCACTGATTTGGTTACTATTGGCCAGAGGCTCGAGGAAGGTCTTAAGAAAGGAAAAATATCCAAGGTTGCTGAATCTTCCAATGCTGTAAAGAAATCCTTTGGGAACTTTCAGAAGAAGAAGGAAGAACAGACTAATGCTGTAATGTTTGAAGTAAGAAGGCCTCGTCCTCAACCTCGGTATGTTGTTCACCCTACTATTGCTGCTGTTACTCCCGTGGTTACTGCTCCACAACCAGATCAAGCTCCTCAACGTTCATTTGTTGGACAAACTCAGTACCGTAATAATCATTTTGACCCTATTCCCATGACATACACTAAGCTTTATCCCGGTCTGGTTGAGCAAGGTTTGATTACTACAAGGCCTTTGCCTCCTCCTCCAAATCCTCTTCCAGCCGGCTACAGGGCTGATCTCCATTGTGAATACCATCAAGGTGGTGCAGGTCATGACTTGGAAAATTGCTTTGCATTGAAGGCTAGAGTACAAGAGCTGATGAGGAACAAAATCCTCTCCTTTAAGGACAATCCCAATGTTCAGAACAATCCTCTGCCAGGGCACGCCAAGTGAAGCTTCAGTCGACTTCAGCAGATTATCCCCCTAAAAGCCAGTGTTTCAGACAGGACAACTCATCCTTGTGTTGAGTAGTCACTAGGCCTTGTTTCTTATTGTTTGCATTTTCCTTATTTTGTAATGGCTGTTTGCTTTCAATTATGTTTGTACTTTCACAATTAATGAAATGAGCATTGCAACTTTTTGAGTCAATTCATTTATGTTTGCTATTTACATCTTTATGCTTTCTTTTTTTAAAATACTTGATCTCTTTTCCACTTTCCTTTTGATTATGCAAAGATTGGAGGGAGGATGATGAAAACGTTATACTCATAATTGCTGTTGGTATGCTTTCAAATCAAAACTTTGCTGACGATGTAAGGCATTGTTTCAACTCCCAAACACCGGAGACATAAGGAAGATAACCCCTCTTTAACCCCTTCGAGCCTTGAAGTAGGAGTTTCTTTTCTTTACAAATAAAAACCCGTAATTTTAACCTGGGGCAGGGTAGTTCTCAGTTAACTTGATTTGTGTATTTAATTACAAGAGCTTCATGCAAGACGACTTTCAACAAAATGTTGCACTTACAATTTTCCTTCGCACACAGCAAGCAAGTGTCGAAGATGTCTTTCAAATTCAAATGCCAATGATGGTTCACTGTAATCATCAAATCAGACAGTCACTAATAAAAAAAGAAGAGATTCAAAATAAGAGCCCGCTAAGTCAAAACCTATGAAGGTGACTTAGGCAAAATTGGGGCATCCCGCTGACTGTAAGCTCAAATAACACAGTTCAGGCAAAAGTTAGGGATAACAAAAAAGAATCAATCAAGAAATTACCAAAATCCTCAAAGACAAAACGAGTTGACTAAGGTCCTCACTAAAAAACAACAAAATGTTGTGAAAAGCAGTGTCTGCCATCTCAATTCCATTGAATTCTGAACCATCATCATTATTATCATCAGTACAATTCCTAACTCTTGGGAATTTGAGTGCATAGTTTGAGTTAGCTGAGCGTAGGACTGAAGTTCATCACGTAGATTGGGTGGGTCACAAATAAACTTTGAGCCTTTATCCTTTGTTTCTGAAATCGTGAACCAGACCACATTACAACCCTCAAAAGACCTAATTGAAGCAAGGTTATTTTGAAAGCATACTACAGCAAAGTTGCGTAAACTGACTCCAAAAGATCTTTGCGGATAATTTGTTTTGGCATCACGCCTTGTGCCTTACCTTTCACTTTTAAATGTCTTGAACCAACGTGTTCTGACCAGTATCCCATATGCTTTGCACCTCTTTCAAAATGATTTTGATTTCAAAAGTTGCATGAACTTTGCATTTACCATGTTTGTACAAATACTTTTGTTTGCAAACTAGCTTTCTTCTTAAGGAATTTTCAAACATTTGAAAAACTTGGTCGGTGATCCAATCAGGGGCAAGTTCCTTCCATATCCTGTTGAGAATCAGTTCAAGTTTTGTGGTTTAATGGCGACTTCTCAGATTTGGTTTATCCAAAAAACCTTGCAAGACTCATACTGGGGCAAGCTTTCCCAGTGTACAGTAAAACAATCACCTTTCAAGACTCAGACTGGGGCAAGCTTTCCAAGCGCACAGTGAAACAATCATTTTCAGAATCAGACAAGCTGAAGCAGTTATCAGCTCATCTACAACAGTCAGCTAATCCGGGGCAGTTTACTTGAAGAATCCCCGAGCAGCTCTCCATCAACTTGATACAGTTTACCCGTGTGGCAGAGGTGTGTTCAGCAGTAGCATCCCTAGTCCCCAAGGAGAATGGCAGTGATCTCCGTGTTGAGGAATCAGTTTTCCAGCCTTGTCTTCTTACCAAAGGAGTCTAGCTGTGTCGTCGACATTACATTCACATTTGCATTTGATCATATCATTTGCATAATTCATATACATATGCATAGCATGAGTGTTTCATCCTCATTTGCATTTCTCCCGAGGTCGTGTTGTTATCCACATCTTACCTTGTGGTCAAAGTCCAACTTACTTGGCGCCTACCAAAACATTACTTGTCCATTCCATTCCAGTGCTATTCTTGGATTTTTTTTTTTTACATTCTTCCACTCCAATACCATTCTTGGTTGTCTCTTTCTGATAATTTTCAGATCGAATCTTTGTTCACATTCGTCTAAAACCTTGATTAGATGTTGTGATTGTACCTTTCATTCAAAGCTATTATTGGATGTCTGGTTTCTTTACTTTGTTCACTTTCATCTAAAACCTTGATTAGATATTGTGATTGTGCCTTTCATTCAAAACCTTGATTGGATGTTTGGTTTTCTCTCTTTCTGATAATTTTCAGATCGAGTCTTTGTTCACATTCGTCTAAAACCTTGATTAGATGTTGTGATTGTACCTTTCATTCAAAGCTATTATTGGATGTCTGGTTTCTTTACTTTGTTCACTTTCATCTAAAACCTTGATTAGATATTGTGATTGTGCCTTTCATTCAAAACCTTGATTGGATGTTTGGTTTTCCCTCTTTCTGATAATTTTCAGATCGAGTCTTTGTTCACATTCGTCTAAAACCTTGATTAGATGTTGTGATTGTACGTTTCATTCAAAGCTATTATTGGATGTCTGGTTTCTTTACTTTGTTCACTTTCATCTAAAAACTTGATTAGATATTGTGATTGTGCCTTTCATTCAAAACCTTGATTGGATGTTTGGTTTTCTCTCTTTCTGATGATTTTCAGATCGAATCTTTGTTCACATTCGTCTAAAACCTTGATTAGATGTTGTGATTGTACCTTTCATTCAAAGCCGCTATTGGATGTCTGGTTCCTTTACCATCCGATGCCTATCCGGATGTGCCCCTCCTTCTGTTGTTTTTTTTCAAATCGAGTCTTTGTTCACTTTATCTAAAGCCGTTATTAGATATCGTGATTTGTACCTTTCATTCGAAGCCATTATTGGATGACTGGTTTCTTTTGCCATCTGATGTTTTTCCGGATGTTTCTTTCTCTGTCTTTTCTGGTTTTTCTTGAAGATCCCGTTTGAACTCTTCAGTATAAGAAAATCCTAGAAAATCTTTTGCTGGTGTCTATCCTTTCATTTCAAATTGATCCCCAGTGGATATCATGTCTTCTTTCTGGTTCCATGCCCAGTAAGAGTATCTTTCATTTCCCCAGTGTCAGCCGGTCTTGCTTGAACCAGTTGTTCTATCACGTTAGCCTTCCCCAGTTTCGTTTCAGCTTCCCCAATGTTGCTGTCATCCCCAGTGAGTGATTGCTCATTGTGTGGACTTTGTCCCTTCTGCTTTCGTTTTGTCTGCATTTTTGCATTTATCATTCCATCAGTCTCATCATATTAGAATTCATGGCATGTCTGCATTTGCATGTCTGTTAGCTGTCCTTAGCATCTGCATTCCATCTAAGGGCAAAATTTTTGGTCTGCTATATTTAAATACCTTTCACCTTGATCTCCCGAGGATTATCATCAATCATGTCATCCGGTGAAGTTATTTAAATAGGGGCAACTGTTGTACCCCAAATTTTACCCTCAGATTCTGATCATTTCATATCATTCGGAGTCAGTCTCTGTTTTCGCATTTTTTAGTAAACATCTCATTAATCATGCATTTTCTTCTTCATGTCATTTTTTTATTTAAATTATTTATTATTTTTGTATTTTTGGTCAGATTCTCATTTTAAATTTGTTTAGGATTTATTTAGTTTAATTTTAATTTAGTTTAACTAATTTCTTTATCATTGTTAGTTTAATTTTAATTTAATTATGGTTTAAGTTAACTTTTAAGTTTAATGTTTTTTAATTTATTTGGTTCTCATTTTATTTGTTTTATTTTGTTGAAAAAAAAATCATTTTAAAATATGTATAGTCCAATTTCTTTAATTTAGTGAATTTTAGTCTAATTCTAATTAGTTTAAATCTTATTAATCTAGTTTAATTTTATTTTAATTTTAATTTTAATTTTAGTTTCTATTTTCTTTCTGGCTTTTAAGTTAAGTTAATTTAGTCATTTTTTTTTAAGCTTTACAAAAGACAAAAAAAGAGAGCACCAACTTTGCCCAAAACCGAGCATCTACACCGTACTTACTCACTGCATCATGAAAACAACCACAGTCTGTGATAACCTGCAACGAGGAAAGCAACAACACAGCTCCATCCTGCTATGTTGAAAGCAACAACACACTGTTGTTATTCCAAAACCAAGGACCTGCGTACAACCACAGCCTGCATTAACAAGGACCGTTCATGACAGCAGTGGGAGGGAATTTGTTTAAAAGAATAGGTGGATAAGCAAGAGAGGGAGAGGAGAAATTCAAAAAAGAGAAAGCCTTCATATAATCTCTTCAATTCATCTCACCAAGATTTTTCTATCAGTTGATTCCGCCATTTTCTACCTCACTATATTACACAAGCGCAGCTCACCTCCTTCTGTTGAACAACAACAAACCACCATCTCTCCATTTTTACCTCAATCACCATCAGCCTTTCTGCAACTGGCGTTATTCCTTCAAACAACCAACAATCAGAGCATATACACATGAAAAACACTCGCACACCACCCTTCAGCTCTCTTTGTATGAATCCATCCCCATCTTAAACCTGTCTTCAACCTCCTCATTGTAATATACAAAACCTTTCCCTTTACATAACTCCTCCAGCCAAGAACCACCTTTCCCCACGTCTTGTTTTACCTCTTCATTCCAACGATTTCATCACCATAATCACCAGAGCAACACCAAGAACCATCACTTTTTTCTTTCCGCCACCATTTGTTCACCGGCGAAACCGACGACGTTGCGAAGTTGCAAACCAGCAAGAAGGAAAAGCTCAGTTTTCTTGGTAATCTATTTCAACTTTCTTTTCATTTTTTCACTGTTATTGTTAAAATAGAATTGGTGTTAGTTTTATTTTTTTGTGTTTCAGCATGTAAACGTACATAGTAGAAGTGAGGAATGTGTTTTTAAGTGGCTGCTGTGTTTCTACGTCACTCGTTTATTTATTTTTATTTTTTCTTTCTTTCTTTTATTTATTATTTTTAGTAATTATATCTATTATTATTATTATTATTATTGGTTTGTGTGTGGATCATGTGTGTGTCTGTAGCTGATAAAATATGTTGTGTGTGTAATAAAGTGTTGTACTGTTGTGCATGGCATGCGTGTTTGTTACTATGCTAGTGGGCGATTGATAGTTACAAGATAAAGATATTAACATGTGAGCTATTCATTGCACTTGCTGGGAGAAGTCTTTAGAAAAACTCTGCCAAATTCTTTTTAAGGGGGATATATTATGTAGAGTTACTCAAAGTCACTGTTAAAACTTAATTCATATTATACTATATTATGCACTTTTAACTTTGGCTATTTATAAGAAGGATACTGTTCAACAAATATTTTTTTGTTTTTATATTTCTCATGATGTGTAACTATTGTAGAAACAACTTGATAATTATTTTCCTAGTACATGTTGTCTCACTTCACGAATTGATTTATTTATTTTTTTGCCAAAAATCTATACATGTACAGTTTGTGTTCTAAATGTCTATATATATTTTAATTATTATGAGTTTTATATACAGTTTTTTTATCTATACACTTTTGATTATTTTAAATTCTATGAGTATAGTTTCAGGTTTTATATACACTTTTAATTTTAGTTTTTACATATTTATATATATACTTTACATTTTGGTTTTTATATATTTATATATGCTTACTACTTTCGATTCACAGTGCCGGTTTCTTCAACACAGCATGCTACCGTTTTCTTTTTTTCTATTTTTCGGATCCTGTTATTTAGTGCATGTTATGCTATATACATGTTGCTAATCAATTTATTTTTAGTCTTAGCATATTTCCATACTAGTTTAGTGTCCTTTTGTTAATTAGTTAACTAGGAATTAGTCTTTATTTAGATTTAATCTTTTAGTTAATTAGTTAATTAGATTTCAATTTAAATTGTTATTTAGTTTTTAATGAGAATTTTGACTAGTTAGTTTAAATTAGATTTTAATCCATAGTAGCTTTAGATTTTATTTATTAGATTTAACTCTTAATTTTATATTTTCATTATAGTCAATTCCCGAGATTCATTTTCAATTTAATCCTTATTGTATTCACTGTATATATATTGTTGTACATGCTTACCTTACACTTGATACTCGAGGTTTTCCTCTTCGTCCCTCTATTTCTCATACCTCATTCCAAAGGAAAGAATCTTCTCTATTGACTTCATGTCATAGATAGCTCGAATACCCTGTTAACCTCAAACCATTTCACAAGAGATAGCTATTAATCTCTTCTCCCTTCTAACCCTTCACAATCCTTTCAAGAGATAGCCATTAATCTCTTTCTCCTAAACAATCAATCCTTACAAGTTTTGCTTTCAAGTTTTTCACCCTACTTTCCCTTGGAACCTTGACCACAGTCAAGAGTTCCTCACCCCCATTGAGGGGAACTACGATTGCTCTGATTTCTCAAGTTCACCTTGAGAATACGTAGGCATAGGATTGCGAGATCCTAGCGAGCTACCTTTTTCTTTTCCATCTTTTTCCTTTACATCTGATGCCTTCTCGGATTCCACATTTTCTTTTTACACCCTTAGACCATATTTAGTGTATATACCTTAGGTCTTTACCTTTACCCTTAGTACAGATTATCTTTAGCATGCAAACATAGAATAACACAAATTAAACAAGAGGTTCCTGTAGAGTACTACAGATACTTAGGGTGCTAATACCTTCCCTTAGTATAACCAACCCCCGAACCTTAGATCTCCCCATTTAGGTTTTTAAACGATCTTGAACCTTTCCTTTGGATAAATCAAAGTCGGTTGTAAAAGAAATATGATGCAAGTTGATTAATAGCTTGTTATCCAATTTTCACCGCAACAGTAATTCAAGCCAAAGTCGTAGTCCTTCAAAAATTCCAACCATCTACGTTGCCTCATATTCAATTCTTTCTGATCAAACAAATATTTTAAACTTTTATGATCACTAAAGACTTCAAATCTAGCACCAAAGAGATAATGCCTCCAAATCTTCAATACAAACACCACAGCCGCTAATTCCAAATCATGAGTAGGGTAATTTTTCTCATGCACTCTCAACTGCCTCGAAGCATAAGCCACGACCTTACCTTCTTGCATCAGAACACCACCTAGACCAATCAAAGACGCATCACAATAGACCACAAACGGTTCATTAGGATCCGGCAAAATCAAAATCGGAGCTGTCGTCAATCTTCTCTTCAACTCATTAAAAATTTCCTCACAATGAATATCCCAAATGAACGCTTTGCCTTTACAAGTCAACTGGGTCAAAGGAAGTGCTAGCTTAGAAAAACCTTCAATAAATCTTCGATAATAACTAGCTAAACCCAAAAAGCTTCAAATTTTAGTAACAGATCTCGGAGCCTCCCATTGTAGAACTGCTTCTACTTTAGATGGATCCACAGAAATACCATTACCTGAATTCACGTGCCCAAGAAAACTCACCTCCGACAACCATAACTCACACTTGGACAATTTAGCAAAAAGCTTTCTTTCTTTCAAAACCTGCAAAACAATACGCAAATGCTCTGCGTGCTCCTCCCGAGACTTAGAATAAATCAAAATATCATCAATAAACACCACAACAAATCGATCCAAATGCTCGTGAAAAATACGATTCATGTATTCCATGAACACACATGGCGCATTAGAAACCCCGAACGACATCACAGAATATTCATAATGACCGTATCGTGTCCTAAAAGCCGTCTTCTAAATATCTTTCTCTTTCACCTTAATCTGATGATACCCTGATCTCAAATCAATCTTACTAAACACACACGCACCCACCAACTGATCCATCAGGTCATCAATCCTTGGAAGAGGATACTTATTCTTAATCGTCACCTTATTCAACTGGCGATAATCAATACACAATCGCATACTTCCATCTTTCTTTTTCACCAATAAAACTGGAGCACCCCAAGGCGACACACTTGTCCTCACAAACCTCTTTTCTAACAATTCATTCCCAAAACCACATCTAAACCCTCCAACGACAAACACACCAAATCCATCTCAAAGTCTTTACCATAAATGGTCAAAGGACAACTTAAAAAAACCAAAGAAGTAGTTACTGACCCCATTAATGGAGTATCAATAACCATTTCACCATCCATCAAAGACAACACAAGATTCAAACGCTTTGCGCACTCAGACGAAATAAACGAATGAGTCGCTCCAGTATCAATAATAGCAACTAAAGGCGTACTATTAATAAAACAAGTACCTCTGATCAGACGATCTGTATTAGTAGTCTGAGTTCCTGCCAATGCAAAAACCTTCCCACCAGCTGGAGCTTGCTTCGGTTTCGGACACTTAGTACTAATCTGACCAGGTTCACCACAGTTGAAACACTTCACCCCATTCTTCCTCGTACAATCAGCTGCAATATGTCCTAAACCTCCACAATTGGTACACTTCCTCATATCTTTTCTGCATTCAAACTGACGATGTCCTAATTCACCACACCTAAAACATCTCGGAGAATTAGACATACCTCCTCCACTGGGCCTTTTCTCAAAATTACCCCTTTGTTTACCTTTATCTGCCGGTGTCACATAAGGACCACCACAGAACTATTGCTTCCCTTTCCTCTCGCTCACACTCTTATAGTGAGTAGAACGAGCCTTACTATCCTCCTTATAAATCCTACAACAATCCACCAAATTAGAAAACCTTTGAATCCTTTGATAACCAATTGCCTGTTTTATCTCAGGACGCAACCCGCTCTCATACTTCACACACTTAGAAAACTCTGCAGTCGCTTCAGCATAATGTGGATAAAACTGCACAAGCTCCACAAACTTAGCAGTATAATCAACAACAGACATATTACCTTATTTCAATTCCAAGAACTCAATTTCCTTCTTTCTTTTTACATCTTCAGGAAAATACTTCCTCAAGAACTCCCGGCTAAACAATTCTCAAGTGATCTCTTACTCCTCCGCAGCTTCCAACACATGACGAGTACTAACCCACCAATCATCCGCTTCTTCCAGTAACACGTGAGTACCCAGTCTCACCTTTTGATCCTCCGCACAATCCATCACTCAGAAAATCCTTTCAATCTCCTTCAGCCAAATCTGTGCAGCATCAGGATCACATCTTCCTTTAAAGATAGGCGGTTTGTTCTTCCTGAACTCATCATTTCCAATAACAGCAACTATGGTTAAACAAACAGCTCACCGAACCACAAAGACCAACAAGGACTGACACAACTGACATGGACTGGCTCTGATACCACTTAGTGTAACACCCCAAATCTATACCCCCAATTAAATAAAGCGATAACAATCAATCAGAGTATAATTAAAAATTCACGGCATAGACCGATGGGTCACATCAATTGAGACAAAACACAATACACCTGCTCATATAATATGCAACATCCAGGTAGCACACAACAAAGGAACTAAGTTCCTACAACCCACAATTCAATTACAGAATAAAAGCGGAAAATCCGTAGCTGAATATCATGTATAAATACCATAAAAAGTTTGTCTGTCATATCCAATATCATACATCTTCAATCCAAAAGATACATATACATAAATACAAAATAATCACACTCGATCTCTCCGACTACCCGGTGCTACATATCAGAGCCGACCGACAAAAGAATGAAGACCTAAGCTTCACAAAAAGACCTCCAGCAACTAATCGGCAATGCCTCATAGAGCATTTAAAAACAGCAGAAGGGTGAGAAACACAATCATAATACAATTTTATATAATTATATAATAACACACGATTACACAAACATAATATTCTCACCACACTATACTCTATAAATCAAGTACAAACCAACACAATGAATTTTCTCACATATCGGTCACAAAAGCATATCAATCGTACACAATTCAATTATCAGCAACACGTGTATTCATATATCAACTCATCACTTTCATCCATAATTCCACACATAATCAAACCATTCATGAGTTATGCAAATGCAAGAGACCGACACAACGACTCTATGTATATGCACATGCGGTACCGACTTCCATCATTTCTCAACACCAGTTCACTCAGGAACTATTGGAACCATCGCTTGTTACTTATGATTACTCATGTAACACCCCGTCGGGCAAACGACATTCCTCGTCGCTTTAGGTCCTCTTGGTATAAGGCTCACGACGTTTATGGATTGCTTTAGGTCCTCTTTGTATAAGGCTCACAATCCGATCGCTTTAGGTCCTCTTTGTATAAGGCTCACAATCGTCTATAATCATCGCTTTAGGTCCTCTCGGTATAAGGCTCACGATGTTATAGTGGATTCCCTCTAGAATCGATTCGTCGCTCACACCCACTAGGGCACTCGACATCACAAGAATGCATATCATGATGCTCAGCATACAATGACTCATGACATTCAAATGCACACATATACACATTCCATAATCATGCATATATCATCAAATACCACACATAGCATTTTCTTGCCCTTAGGCCACAAATCATCATCACAACAAATATCACATGCATATTCATTTCACAACAGCACACAAGTCATACAATTCATATCACAAGCATGTTGCATGATAACACGTCAAATGCACATCATTAAAACGGTAAAAGTCAACAGACCACACATTCCAAATTCCCGACATAATTAAATCGACCAACAATCTCCAAACCATTTTAATAAGAAAGAACATTTCAGTAGCTCTCTAACGGTACCAAGAACGCCTCGATCCGAGTTACGGATAAAAAATTATGAATTTTCGAAGAAAAGAATTTATTGAGAAACATCTAAATTCGCCTGGCGACTTAGGATTTCGCCTGGCGGATCCCCATTCGCCAGCACTTCGCCTGGCGAACTAGTGGCGAACCACAAAATTAGAAAAAAACCAAAAGTTACAGAAGCTACTCCATTTCTATCTTTTCGATTTCGCCTGGCGACTTACGATTTCGCCTGGCGAATCCCCCTTCACTAGCACTTCGCGTGGCGAACGAGTGGCGAGACTTAATTCGCCTGGCGAATCCCAAATTCGCCTGGCGAATCACACTAGAACCAGAAAAATTCTGTTACGGGTTACATTGATCCAAAACCCCCAAAATCTCATTTTTCATTCCAAATCAATTCCAACAACAAAACAATTATTAGCAATGACTCATAAACACATTGTGATCATACAACACAAATTATATCGATTTCCTACCGCGAAAACATCGATTTCTACTCGTTTTCGACCTAAAACCGAAAACTATGGAAAAGCAAGACAACATGCACACACACGCACCTACATAATCATACACAATGATAAGATAATCGAGTTTTGCACCCTTACCGATTAAATCGCGTGTATAAAAGTCGGTTGATCGATTCCTAGATTTTCCAAGTTTTCTCTCTTTCTCCTTTTCTTTTCTCTTTTCTTTCTTCCTCTTTTTCTTGTTTTCTTTTTCTTTCCTTTCTATTTTCTCTCTATTCTTTTCTATTTAAGTTTCTAACTTAGGAAAAATTAAAGTGAAATGACCAAAATACCCCCACACCCAAATATCTCACAAACAATCCCAAAACGCGATGAAACATAATCACGATGAAAAATAATATATTTTCAAATAAAAGTCAAAAATAAAATAATATAATAATAAAATAATCAAAACGAATCAATTAAATAAAAATAACTCAAACTGGGGCGTTACATACCACTTGCAGCTGGTGATCGTGTTTTGTGTTAGAGGTGTTACAGCTTGGTTCCAAGGTTATGGACAACTTCCCTAGGTGCTTGGATGCTTGGAGTGGATTGATTTGAGCTGGAACTTGATTTGGCATCTCAACTGCAAATCTGTCAAAGGCTTGAGCAGTTGGCTGGTGATTTTGTGATTTTGGTGTTCCATATGTTATGTGAGTGTTCAGATCACTTCTATATGATGTTTAAGAGGTGTGTGTGTGATTGGTTTGATTGGAATTGCTCTCAAACTCAAAACCCAATAGTGACTTGCTTTGGAAGGAAAAATTAGAGTGAAGAAGGAGATTTTGAGGAAAGCATCTGTTTGATGGCTTTGGTGTACTCAAGCTGATCATAAATGAGCTCTATTTATAGTAGAGCAAGTTTGTTTTGCAAGGAATAGTGAATGGCAACTGCTGCATAGGTTTGGCCAATGTTAAGCAATGAGAATCCAAGTCTCCTCTAGCCATTGACTAGAGGTTAGGGCACAGGTTGCTGGTTCCCTTGGTCTTGGATAAGTCTTGACTGAATTCAGTTGGCAATGGCTCAGTCCATGCCACCTTGGTGTATGCATTGAATGCTTCAATCCAAAATTGGAGTCATGTTCCTCTTTTAGGCAATTCTAGGTTTGGCATGCTATTTTTGGTTCCAAAGACTTGAGAGGCATGGGATCAGAGTTGGTTCCTCCTTAGTCCCCCCTTTGAGGTGTTCAGATGGATAGAGTTGATTTCCCTTTGCAAAATTTGGGCAAATCGAGCAAAACTCCAAAATCTGCCTTGCTTTGGCAGTTTTCAGCAAGGCATATTGCCATTGTTATATCTCATGGCCCAAGTGGAATTTGATGGAGTTCTTGGCCATTTTGGAAAAAAGTGAAGGCAGATTCTGACTTAGTGAAAATTTCACTAAGTGTTGGAAAAAAGTGACATTTTCACTTTTTGTGATTTTGATCATTCCATAACTCAAAATCCATGATGAATTGGAATGAGGTGTAGTTGAAGCTTTTTTAGAGGGTAATGAGAGCTACAAATCCAGCTTTGGATGGGGAAAAATGACCTTGTGGTTTAGGAGTTATGATCCTCCAAAGTTGGTACCCTAGCCACTTTGTTCCATAACTTAGAAAAATTTCTAAGTTTTTTATGGTTACCCCTTTTACAAGTTATCCAACTTTTCTTGATTTTTATTGATGAATGATGATTCCAACCACACATTAACATCATTTTTGGGTTAAGGAACCATAATTGTGAAAAATCTCAAAAATTTAAAGTTTGACTTTTGTGCACAGTTGACTTTTTATCAGATGAATTCCAAATTGTGCGATCCTCTATGAAATCAAGTCCTTGACCTAAATCAAACTTGATGGATTGATTTCGTAGGTGTTATAGGGTGTATTGAATCATGTCCTAGGGTTTGGGAGCATGTCCTGGTCAAAAGTCAAAGGTACAGTTGACTTTTCTCGCAAAACCCTAATTGTGGTTTAGATGAAATTGAAACTTGTTGATCAAGCTTCTTGGATCAATCCATTGTTGCAAATGGATCAATGTGGTGTATTAGAGACCCTCAAATCACCTCTTGAGGTCTTGGCTCAATGTTTTGTCTCAAAAGTCAACTTAGGGGTGAATTAGGTCAAGAAACCCTAATTCCTGATTTTTTGTAAATGCATCCCCTGCAGCAAAATTGACTTGATGATTGGGTCCATGATGTCCCTTGGAGCATCATAGGTTATAATTTGAAGCATTGTCTCATGCCAAGAGGAAAATTTCCATCTGGAGGCCCTGGTCGACCAAAACCCGAATTTGGTGACACTGGTGATCTTGAGGCTTGATCCACTCAGAATGTTGCTGCCTTGTGCTTGATTCTTGATGTGGGAGTCCTCTTGATCCATTGTGGATGTTTGAGAGGCTAGACAAATTGAAGATCATGTCATTCCTTGATTGATCCTTTGTCTAAGAGCTATGAGAGGGCTTGTAACCCTAAGTCTGATTGTAGTGGATGCTCACCCATCTTTGGGGAGACTAATGGTTCATCCATATTGTGATGATGATTTGCACAATGATGGGAAATCTTAGTGGTCAAAATTTATGGGATGACACAAGGGTCTTATTAGATACAAGAATAGGAATCAATACCTAAGATTGATATATACGACATTTCTCTTCTTCATTTGGAGGTTCTGGAATATATTGCTGATTCCCAACCACTCTTGGACCTAACTCCTTATGAACTGGAGCGAGATCCTTTAACTTCTTAGAACCCTGTGCTTTCTTGATGGTTTCTTTGGAGGTTGTTTGAATGAGCGCCATTGCAGCAGTGAAGATGTGAAGAAAGCTTGGAGAAAGAAGACGTTTGGGAGATGATACGGTTTCAGAAATTCAGGAAGTGAAAAGAAAAGTGAAAAGTGGTGACTTTTTCCCTTTTATAGATGAAGTAAGACGAAACGGTTACTGTGCATGATCACTGTACCTCATTAATGATGACAGGATCGTGGGACACGCGTTGCATGGAGATGATGCGATTAGAAGGTGACAGTTAAAATTCTGACCCATGATCTCCTAGGGGCTAGGACGTGATGATTAAAAAATATTTAGGCATGGGAGTGAAGGGACGTTTCAGGAAAGATGTCATAATGACCCTGACGTCACAATTTTGCTGAGTCATGTGAATAGTTCACAACATCAAATTGTCCACGGTGTCAAATCACGCTATCAAAAAATATCATTTTCTCTATTAGATGTCGAAAAGGAAATTTTTGGGGGGCAATTTGTTGGCTCTCAATTTCGACGCCTGGTTTGATTCATGTAACAAATAAAGAAAAGGAAATCTTTTGCCAAGTTATGGTACATTTCGACTAGGCAAGTTCAATGATGAACGTTCAGTCAAAGTCATTCCTTACGAAAGGAAGGGTGACCAGGTGGATCTGGGAAAATCTTCTAAGTATGGAATTGTTGTTTCGACAGAGTCTTAAGGATAGTGTTTTTGACTTGGATTTTGAATTTGAATCAAGGAGGGAATATCGTCCTTATCCAATTTTTAAACGAAGACACGTGGAGTGTGCTGAAGAATCAAAGACATGCCGAGTGCCACTTGTATTAATTTTAGAGAAAGGCCGTTAAAGAGGTTATTTTGATTCATTATAAATAGGCAGTCTTAGTGATAAGATTGTGTGTGTTAAAAGTGGTACAAAATCTCTAAGTTAATCAAAGTATCTGCGTGTAGAGAAAAAAGTGTGTTGAGAAAATGTATGTTTGATGTAAACACCATACTTTTATATTTCAATTCAAGTTTATTTTCTTCATTGCCCAAGTTATTTTTAAACACATTTATTTTCTTTTTGACTAAGTTCTGCAATTTACTTTCTTTAAACATTTTCAAAAGTGGTTAACATTTAAATTATAAATGTTGTCAAAGTATTCGTCATTTTTTTCAAACTTTATTTCAATTGTTAGCACATGCCATAGGATTTAGTATGGTCGATCCTGCAAGTAACCCAATCCTATATTGATTTAGAAGACCAGCGGTTATTTACTATTTTTTACAGTAAACAGTCTGAGTTACGAAATTCATCACTAACATATTCATCATCTTCAAATTTGTATTGGGAACTACATATTAGCCCAACATGAGCAACTATGTTAGATCCACTTGGGGGTGGATTAAATTTAAATCCATTTGAAGGATCAGTAGTTCTCTCATCCTCACTATCATCAAAGCCTTCAACATCCTCATCCTCACTTCCTTCCATATCTAACATCTCATTAATGAACCGAGGTCCCCTTACTTTCAGTTTTGTATCCTTCACTTCATGTTCAATATAAATGTGGCCATCAAGTTTTCTTACAGAAGTATATGCAGCAAAATCATATGCATCATCATCATTACCTAGCTGAATTTTGTTGGATATATTTCAACAATTCTAGTCCAAGCCTTATAACTTCCTGCTTTATAACCCCAACCCTTCACCAAGTTATGAATTTCAAACATAGTCCATTGCTCAATACTTTGCCCAAATAATATGGTTTGAATCTCACCTATGTAGAACCAATTCTTGTTGTTGTCCATTACAAATTCACATCCATGGTGAAAAACTACATTAAACTCTGTGACCTAATGAGGAAAAACAGAAAAATATTGAGATCAAAAACCCTGACTTTGAAAAACCTAACCTCAGACATTAGAATCACTACAGAGAGTCTTGCATTCAATCAACATTATAATCACTAAAGATATATAGTTTGAAAAACCTAACCTCAGACATTGGTCTTCCTTGTTAGTATTCATTCGTCTTCCTCCGTCTTTCTTTTTCCTCTTCGTTTGTCTTCCACCGTCTTGCTTGTTCGTCTTCATTCGTCTCCCCTCTTTGTATTTATTTGAATCCCGTCGTATTCCTTCCTTCATCTTCCTTTTAGGTCTTCCTTCTTCGACAATCACCAGAATTGGGGAAACCTTAAGTTTTAAGGGGGGTAAAACACAATATCAGCAAATTACATGATGACATGTCAACATAAATAAAGTATTAAATAGAAAGCCACATAGACGATCAAATCAGCAAATATCAAGATTCCATAATCTACCGGTAAACAAAAGGGCCAAATAAACAAAATTTTTACACTATAAGGGGGGAATCAATTTTTTTTACGGGAGGCTAAGCCAAATGTCGCTCACTTTGAAGGGGTTTTTGTATATTTAACCCTGATTTTTTAAGTGATTTTTCCCACCTTTTCTAATCATTTAAAAATCAATCATTTTAACAAAAATATTTATCCGATTATAGAATCTAAAGCATGTATTTGAAGAAGGCATATGACTTGGAGAAAGAAAATTACAATATCGGATGGACCAATAAGACATGAACTTAATTTTAATTGACTTGGAGAAAGCATATCATAGAGTGTCTACAGAGATTTTGTGAAAACCTCTAGATAAGAAAGGGGTTAGTATTACATATATTCGAGCTATCCAAAATATGTATGAAGAGGTATCGACTAGTGTGCGGATACAAGGTGGAGAGACAAATGATTTTCCCATTAGATCTGGTTTACATCTGTTGGTGCGGTAAAGCGGAAATCAACAAAAGTTTTTGGAAGTATTTATCCGGGAAATTATCGTATCCACATAGATTAGTGTTATTGAACTGCCATTCAAAAATTTAAATGTTATTGAGTTTGGGTTTAAAATGGGTTTAAATTAAATGCGGAAAATAAAACTTATGAACAGAAAAAGAATTCATTCTTTGGAGAGTAGAGAACTTTCAGGTTTGCATTTCATCTACTCTATCAAATACTTAAACTTACTACCCAGTTGTACGCAACCTAAATCACTCGTCAACATTATCATGTATCTCTCACACAGAGGTTATCTCTAACACAGAGTGAGACAACGACCGTATTACTCGCATCGGCGATCTCTCGGCGCAACACAAACAACACATAAGCATTTAGTTCCGATACCAAGGTGAATATTAAGCCTAAATCTATCTCTAGAATCTAGAACCTAATATATGTTCATCCTAAATCCGGATTCAACCCGTCCATGTCTGCAACAACTCAATCCCAAATAAAGAAAGCAATCATCAATATTAATTTGTAAAATGAGTTTTATACGACACCATGAGCAATAAATATACATATAATCAAGGTAAACTTACATACAAACTCACAACAAATGGAAACTACAAAGGGAAGAGAGAAGAGGAATCAAAATCTATCGTGGTGTCAATCATGATCCAAGAATTATCCACCCCCAATTGTCGAGTTGCAACCTTCATTGATGCTTTTCTAAGCTCTAAACTATCAAAATGAAGGTTTGATGAATTGGGAACAAATACCCCAAAACATCACCTAAAAAAATGTGTTTTTATCCCTTTAAATGTGTTTCTGCCCAGACTAATTCGCCCGGCGAAGTAACAGTTCACCCGGAAAGCAAAGGCGGCATTTTCTACTGCTTCTGGAACTTCTGGCACGCGTCTGGCTCGCCCGACGAGCTTGGGGCGAGAGCTGACAGTAACAGAAAAATTCAGCATCTTGTTTTCTTCATAACTTTCGAACCGTAACTCCATTTGAGGCCCGGTCGGAAGCGTCGGAAAGCTTATTCAATGCTCTATCTAACAATTATTAAATATCAATGCTTGAATACCTACAATAAAAACAATTAAACTCAATGATATTTACACGAAAATACCAGTATACACTAAATATACACTTTTACAAACAAAATGGGGTTTTATTCAAAGAATTCAATACAAATGAATCGATAAATGGCACAAAACTACTACTCAAAACACGATATTTTGGAACTTATCAGCATCAAGGTTAAACCCTAAACCTTACCTTTTTTTACCTTAATTTTGGATGTACTCACGAAACACATTCCAGAGCTAGCATCGAGATGCATGCTTTTTGCAGATGATATAATTCTTCTTGGAGAGTCGAAGGAGGATTTAAATGAGAGGTTGAAAACTTGGAAACGAGGTTTAGAAACACATGGTTTTCGCCTAAGTAGAAGTAAGACAGACTATATGGAATGTAAGTTCAATAAAAGAAGAAACGTTTCTAACCTATATGTGAAAGTTGGAGACCATATTATCCCTTAAGTAACATGGTTTAAATATCCCAGGTACGTAATACAAAATGATGGAGAAACAGAAGGGGGTGTAAACCATCAAATTCAAGCTGGGTGGTTGAAATGGAGAAGGACATCAGGTGTTTTATTTGATGCAAAGGTACAACTCAAGTTGAAGGAAAAGTTTTATCGGACTGCGGTAAGAACTGCAGTTTTGTACGAGACATAATGTTAGGTAGTTAAAAATTAACATAAGAATAAAGTAAGTATGACATAGATGAGGATGTTGCGGTGAATGTGTGGTAAGACTCGACATAATAGAATTAGAAATAAAAATATTAGAGAGAGTGTCCAGGTAGAACCTATAGTGGAGAAGATGGTGGAAAATAGACTTAGTGTTAAGATTGGTTGAAAATATACACATTGATACTCTTTATGGTGGAGTATGATTGTCGCTGAAGATAATGATGCTTATGTATTATTTTCAATTAATGTGGGAATTGTTGGGGTTGGTTGAAAATATACATGTTGAAGAAGTTCCACATCGCTTAGTTTTGTGAATGAAGAGAGATTCCAAGGATTTTGAAATCCCACGTCGCTTAGTTTTGTGAAGGAAAAGGGAATCCAACGCTATATATATGATTCAAGTTCTTCATTCCAAGATGCACCAGTCAAAAGCACTTTAAGGTTGTATTTGACTTTCTTTGTTCTCTTGTATTCTTGTATTAGAGTGTTGTGAGATGTAGTTAAATATTTGTTATAGAGGGTTTGAGTGTACTGGGGGCCTGGGTTAGTTGAGGGTATATTATGTGCTGTAACAATTTTCAAATAGGTTTATTCTCTGGTTTTCTTTTGACAATGACCGTGGTTTTTCTCTGGTTTTGGAGTTTTCAGGTTATGTTCTTGTATTATGATTGTGTTCCTATTCTCTTTTTCTCTTTGTTTTTTTTTCAACGACTGGTATCATAGCTTTTGGTTTGACCTGGGGATAAGGGTTCTTAGTATGCTCTGTGGTTGCACTTTTGTCTGATCTTACACATCAGAAAAGAAGGGTAATTTTGTGAAAGAGTTGTTGAGTTGCAGTCATAAATTCTACTGTACAGTTTGAGCTAGAGAAAATTAATGAAAGATTTTATTTTGACCCGTGGAAAGTTCAAGTCAAAGACGTGTTGATACAATTATGATTACACAAGGTGCAAGATTATGTCGGTGGTTGAAGAGCTTCCTGCCAACAAGGAAGTTGCACCATAATTTTTCAACTTAGTTTTTAACAAGTGAAATTCTTAGAGTGGTTTAGCTTCAAATAAAATTTCTTCTTCATGATAAAGTATATGATTGTCGGTGATGAAAATGTGAAATTTTTGGAGTGGTTTATCTTCAACTGAAATATATTCTTCATGAGAGAGTATGATAATTTTTAAAACCGTGATTGTTGGTGAAGAAAATGTGAAAATTCTTGGAGTGGTGTATCTTCAAGTGACTATACTTTTTATGGTGGAGTACGATTATCGGTGAAGACAATGAAAGTTAATGTATTATTTTCAATCAAGGTGGAGATTTTTGAGATTGGTTAAAGATATACATGTTGATACTCTTTATGGTGGAGTATGATTGTCGACGAAGACAATAAAAACTTATGTTTTATTTTCAATCAAGTTGGAGATTGTTAGGGTTAGTTGAAAATATACATATTGAAGAAGTCCCACTTTGCTTAGTTTTGTGAATGAAAAAAGAGTTCAAGGCTATATATAGGATATAAGTTCTTTGAAGTTCCACATCGCTTAGTTTTGTGAAGGAAGATGGAGTCCAATGCTATATATAGGATTCAAGTTCTTCATTCCAAGATGCACCAGTAAAAAACACTTTAAGCTTGTATTTACTTTCTTTGTTCTCTTGTACCCTTATATTAGAGCGTTGTGAGATGTGGTTAAATATTTGTTTTGGAGGGCGTGAGTGCACTGGGGGTCTGGGTTAGTTGAGGGTATATTATATGTTGTAACAATTTTCACATAGTGTTATTTTCTAGTTGTCTATTGACAACGACTGTGATTTTTTGACTGGTTTTGGAGTTTCCACGTTATGTTCTTGTGTTGTGATTGTGTTCCTCTTCTTTTTTTCTCCATGCTTCATTTTTTTCGAACACTTAGGTGATTTGGGCATGTAAAGAGAAGACCGGTAAATTCTATAATAAGAAAGGTATACCAGATAGAGAGAAGACACAATTAGAGGAAGAGAAAGATCTAGAAAGACTATAAAAAAAAATTATTAAGAAAGATCTCGAAATTGATGATTTAAACAAAAATATAATCTTTAATCGAACATTATAGAAAAAATTGATCTATATAACCTACTTCACTTAGGGAAATAATGTTTAGTTGTTGTTCTTGTCGTAGGAATTTTAGGATCAAATTAATAGTTAGGCTTAAATGCACTTTTGGTCCCCCTAAATTGGGAGTTTTAAACAATTGGTCCCCTATTACAAAACCTGCGATTTTGGTCCCTTGATTTTGATGACCTTTGGTTTTTTTGTGGTACCCCTCCATATTTGCGCAGGTGGCAATGATGACTAGGATTTATAAATTATTTTTAATTACGTGGAATTACTGACTAGGATAATTTATTTTATAATACTTTTTTTAATGATCATTAGGATGATTTATTATTTAATATTTTTTACATAATTAACTAATAATTTTGATTAATTTTTTTTTTTGAAATTAATTAATTAAGTTTTTTTAAGAAATTAGTTAATTAAAATTTGGAAAAGCACTTTGGGCCTTAAGCCCATCTCATTTCAGCACTAGTTCATTATTCAAGTTTGTAAGTGGTAGTATTAATTGGATATATAAACACTAACTATATTTATTAAAAAATGAATGTGGGACTTTAATGAGAAACAATAGTATGGTTTGGACTGGACAATGGGCTTAATTGACAACACACTGGCGAAAAATCTGTGAATGTAGGGGTGGCAAAACGGGTTGGGCCCGTCCGACCCATCTGTTCAGCCCACCATTTTTTGCGGGTCGGGGCGAGGTTTTCGGCTCGGTGTCTTAAGTTGGTCCGCCCCGCCTAACCCACTTTTAAAACGGGCCGAGGGCGGGGTGGGGCGGGTTTTGCCCATAGGCTTTTCGTTTATTTTTTTTACTTGAAATTAAAACATTATGGTATGTAGTAGACATACTTTTAAAACAACTCTCATTTCTTCAAACCCTAATATTCATTTTTCACATAACCACAAACATCTCATTTTGAAGACATTAATTGGTCTCTTCTTCGTTCTTCATTTTCACTCATAGTAAGAAAAGTCTTTATTGCAAAACATAGAGAATACATTATTATTTTTATTTTCTATTACTCGTTGTCATTGGATCCGAGTTCTAAAGGTATAAGGTAAGTTTTATAGTTACGTTGTGTTGTTTATGTTGAAGAATATGACATTTACATTAAGACTTGTTAAAGTTTTACTATGCATTGTTAACATTTGTCGGCCTCTTTGTTAATGATTAACAATTTTGTAAATTATTTAGTAAATCAAATTGTAAAATAAATCCTCAAACTCGTTAGTAAACGGGGCGGACTTGACTTTTGAGCTCGGATGCCTAAGTTGGTCCACCCTGCCCCACCCCGCATTTGGACGGGCTTAAATGGGGTGGGTCTAAACAAGGCGAGCCGCCTGCTTTGCCACCCCTATGCAAATGAATTCTACCATGGCTTCTATTTGACAACACAATGGGTTTAATTGAGTTTATACTTTTCCATAATTTTATGGGAAGAAGAATAACTTGTTTCTTAATGTCTCATTATCCATATTACAATTTCATAGTGTCTTATCAGCCTATGTAACTGTAAGCTCTTGTTATCGTGATTATTAAATGCTAAAAATAATTAACCTACTATAAAATGGGAAATTCTTGTTGAATTTGAATTAATTACATATCCCAATGGTGGTTCTGCTCAAGTATACAAGGCAAATGTCAACAACAATTCTGATGATTTTGTAGCACTAAAGGTGATGACGGTCTTGCAAATCATTTCCTCCTATAACATATTCTCCCATTAGATTGTATTTTTAAACTTGACATATACAAAAGCCAGCTTTCGCTTGGGAATTATACATGTATCGACAGCTTTTAAGAACATCTCTGGTAGAGAAGTATGCCAATATCGATTTTACCATCAACCTGCTTTTTCTAAGAACATCTACTTATTCTGAGTTCAAAGAAACATTCCACTTCTATGAGATTTTTTCATCACAATAAGCATCTTTACCAATTTAGAACATCTGTAGGTAAGCTTGTATAATACATGAGAGTTAATGTTCACATATGTTCAGCTTGTAAGTAAGCTTGTATAACAATTGTTGTCAAATTCTTCAATCCAGAAAATAGAAAACAAATGAGAGTCCAGTCCAAACCATACATAGCCCGCTTTTAAATATGTCAAACAAATGAATCTAAAACTTTTCCATTGAGAAATGGCTGCAAGAATGAATCTGGTTATACGAGTTTGGCTGCTGGTCACGATATTGTTGGTGATAGAGCAGGCAAAGATAATTCAAAGTGGCAGTCTAAAGGAAAAAGGAACTTAAAGACATACAAGTTGGTGATATCTATTGTCCGGTGAAGCCAAAACCAGTAAGAAATGAACATTGAGTGTAGGTATGAAACATATATCAATGCCAAAACTAATGCCTTGCAGTTCATCAGAAGGAAGTTTTGGAATCAAGAAGAAATTTGTTAGAATATAGTCCCACATTGTTTTTCTCATAAATAACTTGAGTGTTTATAAAGCTAATAGACACAAGTTAAAATGTAACATCGAAAATTTTACCTCATACTCCTACTATTATCTCTCTACCCTTACATTTTTTAAAATATTCCAATTTTACCCTTTTCAATTATCAAATTATTTTATTATTTAATATTTATTATTTTCCTGTATTTAATTTTTCTTTACCGGATAACTTGCAATCAAGTTTTTCGGTATGTATTTTTTCTTCACCGGATAACTTGCAATCAAGTTTTCTGGTATGTAATTTTTCTTCACCGGATAACTTGCAATCAAGTTTTCCGGTATGTAATTTTTCTTCACCGGATAACTTGCAATCAAGTTTTCCGGTATGTAATTTTTATTCATCGAATAACTTCAGTTTAGGCAACAAGCAAAAACCGTGGCCTAAAGTAAATAAAATCGTTGCCTAAAGTATCAGACAGCGGTTTTTCATGCGTGGGATATACAATATTTCATAAGTTGAAAAATAAAAAAAAATCGTTGTCTAAAATACTAGGTAACATTTTTTTATGTGTGGAATATACAATTTTTCATAAGTTTCAAAAACATATCGAAAAAGAGAAGAATTATAATACATATCGATACACTTTGATATGGATGTGAAATGATAAATATTAAATAATATAATTATTTGATAAGTGAAAAGGGCAGAATTATAATACTTTAAAAAATGTAGGGGTAGAGGGATAATGATAAAGATATGAGGTACAATTTTCTGTAACATCATGTATATTGGGCCTTGGTTGAAAAGGAATGGGTTCAAGCCCGAAAACTTTAATTTTAAAAGTATTAATTAATTAATTAATTTAGAAATATATTAATTTAACTTATTAAATATTAATTCATTTAAAAACATATTAATTAGTAATAATTATCTTAGTCATCTTTCCACCTAATTAAAAAATATTTTTTTTATCCCAATCATCAATGTCACGTCTACAAATTTAAATGGAGACCATAAAAATCTAAAGAACATCCAAATTAAGAGATCAAAATCGTAAATTTTGTAATAGGAAGAACAATTATTTAAAATGTCCAAACTGTAGAGACCAAAATAAAGGCGTGGTTCTGTTTCCATCTTTTATAATTTTCTTTTTTTTCTTAAAATAAAGTTAAAGTAAATGTTAATAACTATCAATAAATTAATTTAAGTGATAAGCAAAAATCGACCTAATGCTTCATGAAACCTACGATGAATTCTATAGAAAGTTATTGACAAAAAAATAGTGGTATTTTAAATGTGAATAATAATATTTTATTTAAATTGTACCCTTTCTTATTTTTTGGGATGCAAACTATTTTAATTGTCATTTGGTGTTTTTATTTTATTTTTAATATTTATGAGTTTTTTTTATTTGTTGTATTTAAATATTTTAATTTTTTGAATACCTGAAAAAAATCCAGATTATACACTCACATATTTTAAATTGTTATTAATTTTTTTATTTTTAGAAATAACTGTGATTAGTTATTACTACTAAACATTTGTGAAAAGTTTGTAATTATATAAGCGTAATTTGACCAAATACATGTTGGTAATTAGCTGTTAATATTAAATTATTTTATATTAACAGTGTATATCCTATTTTTTAATATATAATGCTAATATAGAAAATTCCTATGAGTTTATTGTTAAATTTCAAAAATTATGGTATTAAATAATTGTTCATACCGGATATTATTGAATAATTTAAGCTGTATGTTATTAAGAATTAAAAATTAAATTCAATATAAAAAGCGTTAAGAATCAAATCAAGTCTGGCTTAAATCATCAATCACAGCTAATTTTGAATTCAAAAGTTTGAAACTTGCCGGTGTCAATAAAATATAAATGAAAAAAACAAATACATTTGATGTGAAAGATAAGATAATGACACTTTTTGTTTTGATTTTTATGGTGGTGGTTTTCCTAATAAATGAGTTTAGATTGATAATTTGACCAATCTCTAATGAATATTTACAAAATGATTCCTAAAATAAAAATCTGTAAAAATGAATATGTGCACAGGTTAGATATTCATTTTTAATTTTTTTCTCTAACGTTTAAATAAAATCTCATTGTATCCATTTTTCAAAAAATTTAATTTTTTGATATAGAGGATGCATTAATACAATTTACGTTAGTGTGTATTTTTTCTTATATTTTAGTTTCAAGTAGATATTTTTGCAAAAATTATTTTTTTACAGAATTTTGAGAAAAATTATTTTCTAGAGAATTTTTTTCTTTAATTGAAACAGTCTCAGTTTTAATGAAATCCACATAAAATAATTTTTATTAGAAAATCGTTAAAAAAACTAAAATATAAGTAAAAATAGTGACACCAATTGAATTGGAGTGGCCCAAGCCGTGAAGGCTAATTGGATTGAGACATCCTTTATACCAAAAAATTAATTCGCTTAAAACATGGATACATTAAGATTTTGTTTAGAAATTTGATTAATTTAAGAAAAAATTAGAAAATTTGGATATTTGGATTAAAATTATCGATTTTGCTCCAATTACTTCACAAAGACGGATCAAACCGGCCGGTCGGACCGGTTGGACCGAGAACCGGTCAGGTAACCGGTCGGGTTCGCTTGTTCGATCGCCCATGTCTTCGAACTAGAGGTAACCGGTGTGAACCGGGAAAACCGGTGATTTTCGCAAACCAGTGGTTCAACTGGTTATTTTTAATTTTTTTTACTCAAATACATAGGAACTTTTCTCCAAAATAATAGTGATCACTCATTTGATTCAAGTGATACACAAATTAAGTTTCGTAATATCCACAAAATTATTTTTACTATTTTGTATTTATATTGATTGAAAAACCATCATACAAATATTTATATAGAAATTTAAGAACATAGATTAAGAAACTAAATATAATATAATTTTAGACTTAACTGATTTCCATTATATATATAGACTTGAAAAATTTATTATTTAGAATAATGTTAATATTTGTATTGTTTTAATTATTAACATTAAAACTGATTTTCTATTAACATTAAAATTATGAATTTAAATTAGACTCTGTTTAAAATTTATAATTAGACTCTGTTTAAAATTTGAATTTAAATTATGAACATGTAAATTTATGATATGATATTTTCAAAAAATTTAAGTGCTAGTTATATTTTTTAGAGACTGAATTATCCGGTTTTATACCTATTATAATGACATGTTTATTCAACCGAGTTATCCGATTTAATCCGGTTTGATCACGCAGTTCGATCGACGTAGTGATTCGACCGATAAACCAGTGACCCAGTATCCTCACCAATTTGATGACCGATCTGATTTTTAAAACACTGCATAGATGCACGTGATAAAAAAATATTTGAAATCAAAATATTAAAATTAAATAAATAAATAATAACGATGAGATATATTATAGTTTTATTTTCGTATGTTGTTCCATTACGCGCCTTTTCCTCTCGCCGCCATCGTCGTCTCTCTCGACACAAACATCTCTTTTCTCCACTCACCATCTTGAACGAACTTGATCGTCATGCTTCTATTTCTTCGTCTCGCTTCCCCGAGCAAACTTCATCGTTCTGTTGTCATATCTCGGTATCAATGACATGTCGTCTCTCTATATCTTAATCTTATCGTCATGAGAGAATTTCATTCTCTTGATGTGAGTTATTTTTATAATATTATTCATATTTTCAACCATATAATCCACAATACTTACCTTTTCTTATATATCGCAATATTCTCCACTTCTAAACATTGTATTCTTTTAATCATATGGTATAATTTTATTGGCACCTCTTTGTGAGTTTTGATGGGAGGCGCCAATAGCCCTAAAGTTTTGCCTATTATAATTATTTTTTTATTTTAAATAATTGTTGATTAATTAATATTTAATTATTATTTAATATAATATTGTTATCTAATTATTGTAAATTAGGATAATTATTTATTTTTATAACAAATTATTAGATAAAAAAGTAAAAAAATTAATTTGGCGAATTAATAAAATATTATTTGAATATAATAATAATTGTATTACAATTTCTTATATTACCAATACGGTCCATCTAAGTGACTTCCAGTTCCACATCGAAGAGGTGCTAATTGTTCTTGAGGCCCTAATTGGTTCTGCTGAGGTTGCTGAGAAATTGTCCACGCGCCTTCAATGGAAAAAGTCATTCTTGGAGTGTGTTAATGGAATCCTTATTGGTCGCCACGCTATCGTAATTTAATATGTTTCCCATGTTTTCAAAGTTTTGTTGTGTTATTGTTCGAGTTGATGTTGTAATGGTTAGGCGGTAACGTTCTTGGTGGAGGGGTGTATTTGGTGTAAAATGTTTTGTTGGGTATAAGGGAATTTGTCGTTGTGGTGTTTCGTAGTTGATGTATGTCTGAGGTGTTGGTTGTGTGTAGTGGTATGAGTATGATGGATTGGTAGCTGGTGTTTTTGTTGGAAAGATGGATTAAAATGTTGGGGTTCTTGTTGGTAGAAATAGTTATACTCTTTGTTTTGTGTCTAAGTGTATGACATGTATTGATTTTGGGTGTTAATGAAAGATTTTGGTGTGGTTTGGTAATTTTTTTAGGTTGGGATACGGGGTATGACATGTATTGGTTTTGGATGTTAATGAAAGGTTGTGGCATGGTATGATAAGTTTGTTGTGTTAGGATATGAGTGTATGTTTGATATGTGGATCTATGTGCTTATAAGTATTGTCGAGAAGTAATTATCCTAGACGGTGAAGCTTAATGATAACAAAGATGCAAGTGAATGAGTAACTGCTTAGTTTTGATGATGACAACACTTGAAGTCAAGCATCTGCTGAAGATAACTCAAGTGGCCAAAGATGCACGAGATGGTTGATCAAGTTATCCTCATGAATCAAGCTATAGACATCTGTTTAAAGTAAACACTGTAATCCAACGACTTTTAAGTGAAGACTTAGGTTTCAAGGATCATCGATGGTTTGACTTCTCAACTCTAAGATGATGATAATCAACATGAAAATATCTCAATCCTCATCAAGAAGACTCAAGGTTCTTGTGCGACGCTAAAATCAAAGATAATGATGACAAGACTTGAAGCTTTAGAGTTGTGAAAAAGAGGAAGTGGTAAAGCGCGTATAGTCGTGTCAGACTGAGTAGCCAGTGTATTGTAAAGACACAAGGGTATTTCTAGAAAATTTATGGCTAAATCACACCCACTATTTTTTTTTTAGAATCCTCTCATGTTTTAATTAAATCACCAAAAAATGTTTTTGAGGCCTAGCTAATTGATTAAGAAAGTGTCTGATTGATTGGAAGACATTTTCTAAATGAATAATCGATTACATCCTTTTCCTAATTGATTATATCATGCCTAGTTGAGTCTATAATTCATTGAGAGTGTCTCTTAATGATTGGTACTGCCATATATCAATTCAAAACCTTCCACTTGTGGCCCAAACAATCGATTATTTAAGTTGTCTAATCGATTAGCTTAATCGATTAGAGCATTCATTTGGACCATGGATTATTTCCAAATTTATACAATGCCTTGGCCTATAAATACAAAGCTTCTCTATCACTTTTTCACATCCACAAAATCTAAAAAAATTACTTTTAATTTCTCTGATAAGCTCTTTAAATCTCTCATATTTTAGCCATAATTATTCGAGAGTACTCATGAGTATAAATGAGGATATTTGTTCTGGATGAGGGCAAAGATGTAAATTTACCAAGAGTGTATTTTTCTCTTGTGCAAATAATTCTTCCATAGGAATTACATATTTTTGTTGTGAGCTAAACTAGTTAAAAGCTGTTGTTTGTATTTGGGTATTGTCTAAGGAAGTCCCACTTTGATTCGTGAGCTTTGTCTTGGATAAAAAACTCTCTTTTGGTTCGTTAAGATCAACCAGTGAAAATGTCCATAATGGTTCTTGAGCTCAGTCTGGTTAAACTCTCTATTGATTCGAGATCATCTATGTTAAAATCTCTCTTAGTTTATGAGTTCATCTTGGTGTAAATGTTTAGTAGGTTCGAGATCAAACCGGTAAATGTCTCGGTTCGGTTCTTGGTCAGATTGTGTAAAACCCCAATTTGATTAGGAGGATAGCCAATTAAAACCTTTGTCTTGGTTCGAGATCATCCCGTACAAAATCATTGTTTGGTTTAGACATTAGCCGCTCGAAAACCTATTTGTTGTTTGGTTAAAAGTTAGCCTAAAAAATTCATTTCCTTGTGTAAAGGGGTTCGTGAGCACATCCTTCTAAAAGGTCTTAAGTTTTGTTGATACTCTCAAGAATAATTCTTGGGGACATAAGCATGTCTTCTTGGCCAAGCCTATATAACTCTTTGGTATTATTCCTCTTCCCTTAACTCTTTGTTTCTCGCTACGTATTTACTCAAAATGTTTTCATACTATGATTTTACAAATGATTTTATTTCAAACCAAAGTTTTTCAAACCTCCACAATTCACCCCTCTTATGTATGGGTTCACATGTGCAACAAGTGCTATCAGAGCCTAACTCATGTTTAAAAACTAGTCATCTCAGAAGAAATATGACTTCAAAGACTTCTTTTAACAAGAGGACTTTCCTAAATACACCTCCACCGTTTAATGGTGATGGGTTTTAATTGGGAAAGCTAGATTTAAATTTTTTATTCAAAGTTTTAATTTTAATTTGGCTTAAATGCACTTTTGGTCCCCATAGTTTAATTTTTCTAAACAATTGATCCCCCTTTAAAAAAACCCAGCTTTTAGGTCCCTTATTTTGATTTTTTTTGGGAAAATTTTGGTCCCCTCCCAATTTAGCATATGTGCGCTCCAAATAATGACATGTCCATGTTTTTGTTGACTCAAATGCCAGCTCATTTGCCACATCAATAATGTAAATTATAATTTATGAAAATGATTAAATAAAAATTCATTATATTTTATTTTGGCTGAGTGTTTATTTTAAATATTTTTTTTTATTTTTTAAATTGATTAATGTAAATATTTAAATAACTTATTTGGGCCTTAGACTCCAAGCCCATACAACATTTATCCAATCCACAAACAATTGTTGCTTATTGTTTATGTGAGTAATATAAAGGTTAAAATATTTTGTAAATAACCAATGTGGGACTTCAAAAACAACTTATTTCCAGCTCTTAACACTCTCTGTCATGGATGATGAAGATGATGAAGAATTTCAAAATGTGGAAGAGGATGGAGATGAAGAACGAAGAGAAGAAGCAACAATATAATATTTATGCAATATCGTAATAAAGACATGATAAACTTATATCTTTAATAATGGAAGTTTGGTTATACTGTATTTCATAATCTTTCTCACCTTTAGCTTCCTTAGGAGACTGAAAAATTTCAGAGCACAAGAAAGCCTTAGAGTCTCCAATATTTGCAACCAAAAATTTATCATCTGCAACCAATACAACTGTCGCTGTAGATCCTGAATGAAGGTTATTTCTAGAGGCTTCCTTCGTAGTTCAATTGAAAAATGTCAATAAAAGAACACATACAAAACTGTATCAAACAGAGTTTTGTAAAAGTGAACTAAAATTCAACCTTACCTCAGAAAACTTTACATCAATATCATGGATTGCTCTCAACAATGCTTCCTTCAAAATTTCCAAGTGAAAAGAATCATCAAAATTAGCAGAAAATACATTCCGCAACCTGTAAAAGTAATTTTTGATGAGATACAGACATACAAATGTGAGAAACTAAATTCTACTATAGCTGCAATTACAAAACCACCATTCAGAATGCAGTTCATGCCATTGCCAACCTAAAATCTCTTACCATCTATGCACATGGTCTCGCCTGTGAAGCAATGTTCCTGTCGAAATCAATGATATAACAGAGTACATTGCATCAAGAAGAAAATAAGTATGCAGAACAAAATACTCCATCAAAAGTTTCGACGCCATCTCACTAGCTTCATCACCGTTATGACCATCAAAAACCGCCGTCATTTAAGTTTGAATGTTTATCCACAGGAGACTCATCATTTAAGCTCACCATCATTTAAGCAAGCAAGAGAAGAATGAGTGCTGCAACAAGCAAGAAAAGAATGAAACATTTGAAGAGAATAATGTCCCACATCGCTTTACTTACTTTTAGTTTGAATGTTTATATAGAATATTCAAATATGACAAAATGTATTTATGTGGGCTGGACCGATTTGCATTAATATGGACCTTATCTGTAGAATATTTATTTTAAACTATGTTAATTAATTTCTAAATATAACTTAATTAAAATTATTAATTTACTCCTAAAAAAGTATTAATTAATAAATTATTTAGTCATAATTGCCATGTCATTGAAAATAAAAAATAATCATTGTCATGTCATTTTTTGGAGCGCCATATATGCTAAACTGGAAGGGGACCAAAATTTTCCCAAAAAAAATCAAAACAAGGGACCTAAAAGCTGGGTTTTTTTAAAGGGGATCAATTGTTTAGAAAAATTAAACTTTGGGGACCAAAAGTGCATTTAAGCCTTTATATTAAAATTGATCACAAATCATAATAAAAAATTAATCATAAACTTAGATTAAGAATTTATCACACCTATAATAAAAAATTACTCACATATTTTCATTAAATCTAATCACTAATTACTTGTAAAAAAAAATAAAAGGGTAAACAAGGCCTAAATTAAAAACAACACTGGATGGGCCATATTTTTGGGATGGATGAATAAATAAAACAAAAAAACATTTTAGGCTTCTAGGTCAAAGCCCACCCGAGCAATGTTTACATAGGGTGAAAAAAGAAGTTTTAGCATTTTACTCCTTCCCTCATGTTCCTCTCGTTGTGGCTCACTCTCTCCCCTTTTGTTCTCTGCTACAGTTCACTCACTTACCCCTTCTTCTCCTAATTTCAAACAAGCTCAAACAAAAATAGCATGTAACAACAACAACCACAACAGTCATTAATTTCATATTTATAAAGAGAAAATGGAAGACTAACATACGACGACGGAGGCGGTGGGAAGCAAGAGCTTCAACGGTGGCACACGACTGAGCGACATAGAGTGTCGAAGCGGGGTAAATTCGAGTGTTGCGCGATTTCGAATTCGTTCTTTGTTTTGATGCACTACAAGTTCGTAAATTTTCTCGTTTTTTCCGTCTGCTTCTTCTTCTTCTTCTTCGTGTTGCGCAATTTCTAGTTACTATGTGTGTGTGTGTTCGTTGTCGTGTTTATGATGTTCACTTGTTCTCAATTTTCTCTCCCCCTTCTGCTCTGCTATGAATCGAATTTTATAGTCTCGGGTGAATTAATGCTATGATTTCAAATTGAAATGGTAGGATTTGTTGTCGGTTTCGGTTTTTGAAAGACCCGGCCCTGCGGCAAGGCAAGTGAGGCAATTGCCTAGGGCCTCAATTTTTTTTAATAGGCTATAATAATAGGCTTTAGCCGATAGTTATCAACTACCTTACTATTATTGGAAGATGCATAATAACTCCCTAATCTACCATTTGTTAAAATTCTAATCCCACACAAAAAAAGCCCTTTTTCGTCATTGACTAACCCATAAATCCATAACCAATAAAAACATCCCTTTTTGCCACTTGTCCTACCCTTTTTACATCAGCCTTCCTACACCCTTTTACCCGGGTAATCAAAATCCTAACACAAATATTCAAAATCTGATTCATTTCATATACTACTCATCAACAACTCTTCAAGAAACTTTGTGTCCATTGCCATTTTTTCTCTCCCTGCCATTTTCTCTCTCCCTTTTCGGCAACTTTTCTTCTCCCTTGCTGCGTTCCGTCTCCGTCATCAGGTATGTTTCTTATCATACACATCGATGTTATTATTTCAGTTTTTGAAGCTTGAAAAGTATGTATTTTTTCTTTGTTTTTCATGTTTGTAAAAGAGTTTCCGATGTTGTTTTAGATTGTTTTAGGTCGTTTTAGATGTTTGTCATGTTTGAAAAATATGTATTTCAGTTTCTGTTAATGATGTTCCAAGTATGTATTTCAGTTTGTGATGTTGTTGTGTACTAAAAATTCTTCTTTTTCAATATCAGTACCTCTGTTACTTTTTTTCTGTTGATGTTGATGTTGAAAAATATGTATTTCAGTTTGTCATGTTGTTGTGTACTAAAAAATCTTGTTTTTCATTATCGTTTTAACATGTTCTGCATTGTCGGTTTTGGTTTTGCAAACCTGTTACTCATCTTTGATTTGTTCATAACTCCTTTTTTGTAGCTGGTTTTCAGATCTTTGTTCTGCACGTTATTTTTATTTTGAAACCACCTATCTGCGTTTTTTCCATGTTTCTGTATTTACTGAACATGAAATGTTGGAGACAGAATGACAGCATAAACTATGTTGTGCATTATTCATTTTTTCCTGGTTTTTCTTTGTTATATCCATCTTACTCTTAAGTTTTGCAGCTCATTATGTCAAGACCCCCCATCTTTATTGCTGATTTGAAACCTGAGCATAACATTTGGAAGCTTGCCATTCGCGTCGTTGACCTATGGACAGTAACTGAGCGCAACGGCCAACAACATCTTGAGGCTATTGTACAGGACGAAAAGGTCTTATTGTTTTTTATACCATTCTTTTATTTGTTAACAATCACGTTTCATCAACGTTACTAATATTTTCAATAGGGTGCTCAAATACATGTTGTAACCCGAAATCGAGAAGTTGATCATTAGAAGCAGACCCTACAGGAACACCAGACGTACATGATTTACAACGGAGAGCCTTTGACATACGACCTTCCATTGAAAGTGTGTGACAATGAACTTAAGCTGTTTATAAATTCTGGCACTGCTATTACGGCAATGGATCTCCCAGATATACCACCTCACACTTTCAAATTCAAGTCATTTGGAGATTTTTTGAATGGTGCATTTGATGTTGATCGCTTATACGGTAATGTTTCAGCTTTTCTTTCTCACTTGCATTGTTCGCTGATTTGATTTATGCAATTTACCTCCCGTGTTTTCATGTCTGTCAGATGTTATAGGAGTTGTGCAACAAATTCAAAGAACTCAAGTAGGGGGGATGGAAAAAAACCTTGTGTCAACCTAACGTTGTCCGATGACTGGTTTGCAACTTCAATATTCCCTAGCAGCATGCCATAAAAAGACTAAACTTTTATTACATCAATATCAAATGCCTAACAGTTTCATATTTTTGCAGTGGTACTGATATTGATGTTACTCTCTGGGAGACTTTCGCAAAACAGTTTATGAATTACACATCGGATGGCGAATCAATGATTGTGTTATTAACTCATGCTATGTGTCGTCAAAGTTCATGTATAATATGAATTGTTACTTCTATTTCCAATTGCACTGTGCACCCTAACTTGCCACTTCATAGCAGTTTATATTCATCCTTGCAGCCAGTGGGAGGCTCAATCTTTCCAATGCTTGGAACGGATCTAAGTTGCTTATCAACTACGACCATCCCCAAGTTATTGAATTCAAATCAAAGTGTGTTTCCACATTCTTATGTATGTTTTGCGTTACATAATCAATATTTTCTCTTAACTAAACAAGATTTTTGGTATTCAGGTTTGATGTCCCACTTCCAAGTCAGAACACTTCTCAAGCACTGTCTCTGAATTCTGGTTCACAAGGGGCTTTTGAGGACAGATCTTTTTCATTCGTCAAGGACGTCATTAGTATTGGAGACATGTTGTGCCTGAAGGATGTTAGTTACTTCTAAATGAAACACATATGTTTCCATTTATTCACTTGCTTTCTTTATTTTTAATGACTATTCCATTATGTAGGAGACATTCTGTAATACTTTTGGAACTACAAAAAGGTTCAACCAAAATCGTTTGTCCTGGTATTATGAGATTTGTCCCACTTGTAACAAAACTAACAAATCACCGGGCAATGTCTTTGATTGCAACTGCAGTGACACTAAGTCTCCACCGATCACAAAGTAAGTGATTGGAATCACACCAAACTCTGCATAGAATTATCTCATTGCTATTCTTTCCAATGCTTTTTCTTTATTCACATCTTTGTATTTTTATTAGGTATAAAATTGTTGTTGAGGTGGAGCATGAAAACAAGGTTGGATACTTTGTGTTCTGGGATAAGGAATGCATTCCTTATGTTGGCATGTCTGCTCATGATTTACGCCAAATTATGAAACAGGTATCTCTTTTGCTCTACACTTTGAAAGATGCATATCTATACCTTCTTTAACTTTACAATTTACTAAGTTTGATGCAACTTTACACCCGTATTTCTTTTCCATTGTTTGCTGCCCTATTTATTCCGTATTAATAAATAATCCTTCCTGCTGTATTAGACGAATGAAGATCACCCAAAGATCTACCCGGCGCATCTCGACAACCTCTTAGATAAGCAGTTCGCCTTTCGTATCAAGTACCAGCCATACTATGCTCAGGCATCTGTCGTCAAACTGAGTGAAGATCCTCATGTCATCCAAATGTTAAAAGATGCTGTTTCTACATCAATGGTATCTTCTTCCTTTTTTCTAATTCATTCATGTTGACAGATGGCTGTTTTTCCTTTTTCATCATGTTTTTGCTATTCATCACCTTCTAGAATGAATCTGAAATTCCTAATGACAAACCGGATGACAAGGGCAAATCAATTGTTGAAACACACCACATACCACTCAATGCTGTCTTGCCTCAGTCTCAGTCCACTTATCCTTCTGTACGTAGTTCATCAATTATATTGATACAGTTGTTACACATGTCTACGTATTTGTAACAATTCCGTTGCAATTGTCATAATAATGTTGTAGGCTGCCCAGAACTGGAGCCCTGAAGGTAGCTTCAACGGTACTCCTTGTAAGGGGTTGTCGAGAAATGATACCAAGGGAAAAACAATTGTTGATACACAAGGTGTTTTGCCTACAACACATTTGCAATGTAACACATTCTCACTGTAAAATACATTTTTCTCCTTTTTCAGGTGACTGTAAAGAGTTTTTAAGTAGTGATTCCATTGATGATTCGGACGCAAATTATAATGAGGCTTACGAACATTTGACACCTGAATTTTTGAGCTGTTTGAAGATGTCAGGATTGCCTAATCATTCCATCAAACTAAAGCTTGGCACAACAGTCATGTTGATACGAAATTTAGATCAAGCAGAAGGTTTGTGCAATGGTACGCGGTTAACCATTACTAGGCTGGCAAATCATGTCATCGAAGCAAAAATTATATCAGGTACTAATATCGGAAACACTATATACATTCCACGGATATCCTTATCACCTTCTCAGTCACCTTGGCCATTTAAACTAATTAGAAGACAATTCCCGATAATTGTTTCATTCGCAATGACAATAAACAAATCTCAAGGGCAATCATTAGACCATGTTGGATTATATTTGCCTAAAGATGTGTTTAGTCATGGTCAGCTTTATGTCGCAATGTCACGAGTGAAGAGCAAGGATGGTTTGAAAATCTTAATCCATGATAAAGATAACAAACCTTTATGTCATACAACTAATGTGGTCTACAAGGAGGTTTTTCACAACATTGCCTAGGTATTACTCTTTTTCATGATCATAACTAATTAACAGCTCTCTTTAATTTCTACCACTTATCTACTCATTTTGAATTTCAATGTTAGAAATGAGGTAACAACAACTAACTGTTTCCCTTCAATGAAGATGTTTAGGAAACACAAGCTGCATTCATTTTCTTCTTGGCCTATGTGAAATATGTTATCTTAAAATTCTTATGTACAACATTTTGCACTACTAAGTAAGACCTATGTGAAATATGTTATCTGATTTTTAATGCACTAATACATCTTTGGTTTATTACTGTTTTTTGATTTCTGCATGGCCCCGGTTGTCTGTGTATGCCACTTTCAATAACTACAACTATACTCCATACCAGTTAATAGGTCCCACATCCAATATATTCCACACTTCAAACTTCATCATTCACAGGCATTCAAAACAGGCTTCTTCATATATTACTGGACAGTCACGAGTGCATAGCATTTAATTGAAACAATAATATTGGCAAATAATTCCAGATTTTGAATGCTGTTTTGTAGGAGGACCCTGCTCTTTCTGGTGAAGGTTTAGGCATGATTTTCTGGTGTCCCCTGCATAGTGGTTCTTTTTCTGATTTTCTGGTTTCCCCTGCATAGTGGTTCATTTGCTGGCTGGCCTATGGTGTGTCATACATTTCGTAGGGACATATATGCCTTGCTGTTTCACTTTTATCTTTTACCACTCTGTAGTTGGTGAAACAAATTTGTATCTCTACTGTACTTTGGCAATTCTTGTGTTGTGTTTAATATATTCGGTTTTCGTTACTTTCCATAATAAATATTAGTACTTACTCCACAAACTTTCCACACATCACAAACTAATTAAGGTAAACAATATATCAATCTATTGTAAACAACATTTTTTGATACATTAGTTGCGTGAGCTGCATAATCATGATACACTAAACCTTTGACCATGCTATAATCTACCATGTACCATACACTGCCAATATACTCCAACTTTCGCTGCACCATAAGCCAAATCCCTTGCCCGATAAGAAAGCATTCAAATGATAAAACATTAACAGTTTTCAATACTTGACTGTGTTTCATGAGAAAGCATTCACTTTTTACTCATCAATCCATTACATATGAAGTTTTCTATACCATTACAGTTTTCAATAACTATTTACTCTGTCACTTTTCATCAATCCACTCAAATAATAAAACATTAACAGTTTACTCATTACTCATTTTCAATACCATTACAGACTCATGCTGATAAACAGGTCTAATAACACTATATAATTCATATATAAATATTGTTTCATATAATACCACCACCAGTACATAAAACATATAACCAAACTAACTTAAATACCACAAACCAATCTAAACTACTAGACACACCATTAAGGTACCATTTCTAATACGTAATACACTTGATTACATAATCAACCAACACTGCAAACCCCAAAAGTAGCTAACTGATTTTATCATTACTAACTACACCAACCACCAAACAACTTCAGACTTTCAACGATTTAAAAGCTTCACCACCAGCCTGTTACAAGGAGGATCACGAAGCATGAAGCCCAATTTATCACCTCAGCGGAGTTGTTTGTTCTTCACGAATTCCTTCCACCCATTCCAAATGAACATCTCCACGCCGTATTTGCGTTGCGAACGGTGGAGGTGACACTCATACCTTTATTTCGTATCGCAATCAAACAAGCAGAGCTGTTGTGAAACACCGTGCAGAGCATGCTTTATCACCTTCTGTGGAATTTGCTGCAATATTTCATAAACAAAGAATCAATATGTTGCAATTACAAAAGTTTACTTTAATGATACAAACACCTGCTGTTAACAGAACACACCATAACATTCTTAGCAGCAGTTTTTCCAGATCGGATGTGCTTCTTCCAAATGTAAACTTTCGGCCGGTTACTCAGCTCTTGATCACTTTCTCCTTCAACCGATCTGCATTAACAACATTCAGACAATCATTTAATTAGACAATAACATAGTAAACCGTTTTCAAGCAACCATCAACCATTTAAAACCTATAACTTAAACTGCATCATAATTATGTCAAGAACAACACCTATATAGAATTCACAATAGACTCAGAACTGCTTCATCATTATACATAGTGTTATAATTAATCAGCAGACAACCGAAACACTCTTCTTGAACATGCAAATCCTTTATAACATCCTCTTGACTTTACATTACCAACATGTTTATCCTATGACTCCACAATATTACAGATCATGACGAAAACTAACATGCAATACGATAAAAAAATTGCAAATAACCATGAGCACGTATGCTCCAAACTATGTACCATCGATTCAACCGATCGTCACAACTGTTCTTTTCCTACAAAGCATGCTACGGTTACCCTAATATCATATAATATCTGCATTCATCATACCTTTCAATCTCTTGCTTGACCTCTTTCATCGCCATTCTTTGCGTGAGAAGACGTACAGATACTTGCTTCCAGAAACGTTTCACTATTGCTCCCTTACGTACGCAATGCCTATGAAAACAAAGCACCTTGACCTTTAAACTCCTTTTTCCATTTAATCAGTTATTGGGCCACGTTTTGGCCCACTTTTCTTTTACTTTTGTTTTTTATACATTAAAAACATGCTTAATTGATCTATTTAAGTTTTTTATTTATTTATGGTTTCATTCTATTTTCAACTTGTTTCATTAAAAGACATTAAATAAAATTTATAATAACTTAAAATTTATGACATAAGTTATATTTTATTTTTCATTCATTTTTAAATAACTTCATAAAATGTTACACTTTTTTATAATTACTACTTATTTTGGCCCGTGCGTCCGATCTAAACATGCTTTTACCCGTGCGGACGCACGGGTCTTCTACTAGTTACTATGTTTATGATAAATTGTAACTGTAAAACAATAGAACTAATAGTAGCTTAGTAGGAGAGGCCGTTAGAACTAATAGTTAGAGATTAATTATGATTTATCATTATAAGTATTATGACTTAGGATAATAATAGGCTTTACCGTTAATATTTTTAAAAATAAACTATAGATATTATAATTATTATTGATACAATTAATTTAAGAAGACACAATTAATTAATATTAGTTACAATTTTTTATTTTCATTAATAGTACAATCATACATAAAAATCTTTTAAAAAGTAACATTTTTTAATTTCATTTTCTCTCTCAAACTCAAAGCATAATTCTACAACCACAAAATTCCTAGTCATTTAAAACTGATTATTTTTTATATATAATAGATGAAGCAATCACTTCATTTCAAAGTAGATTTTAACAATTTAAAATTTCAAAGTAGATTTGAACAATTTAAAATATATAATGATATTTTTTATTTTCTATTTAGTATTGAAATGTTGAAATAGCTTAAAGTTGAAAATTTAAAAAAGAATTGTATTAACCTTGAACATTCATTAAAACATAATGACACAACAGAATTAAATTTATTTATGGAACTACAAGTTTTAAAAGAAATAATAAAAATAGAAAATGATACACCAATTGATATACTTAATTATATAAAAAAAACTCGATTATGTTCCAAATGTGTATATTGTTTATAGAATATTGTTAACAATTCTTATAACTGTTGCATGATCGACCGAGATAAGTTTTTCAAAATTAATGTTAATAAAATCTTATTTAAGATCAATAATGTCGCAACAAAGATTGAAATGATTGGTTTTATTATCAATTGAAAAACAAATGTTAAATGAAATAGATTATAATAATTTAATAAATAATTTTGCATCTCAAAAAGCTCGCAAAATAAATTTAAATAAAAATTACTATTAACCTATAAAAGCCTCATTTTAAGATCCGCCTTAGGCCTCAATGTCTGTTGGGCCGGCCCTAGAAAGAATCATGATAGCTGATGTGAATTGATTTCTTGCTCTGACTTGATGCGATTATGTGATTGATGCTGAAGATTTGATTCAAAATATGCCACCTTTAATTTTGGAAATGTGATAGTGCGTATTGAACGAGCTTCTATTTCCATTATGCTTGTTTTGCGGTTCTTGTGACTTTGAAATGGTACACTGCACATGCTTTTTCCAATTTAATTATATTGTGATATCTTGTAGAATTCATTGTGTTAATGATTATGTGCTGCTGCCTGGGTTTTCTTTCCTTTTTTTCATGCGAACCTGCTTGCGTGTTGTTCCATGTGCAAAGGATATTGAGATGTTGCAAGGAGGCTTGAAAGCTCCGAAATTAGATTCATTGATACATGATTAAACCATAAAAAAAGAGGTCCTCCCATTGGCTTGCGACTAAGAAGCACATAGAAGGAATGGAATTCAGCTTCATTCTCGTGTAGATCGTTTGAATTTCAATTTGCTTCATACAGGTTGACTAAAGAAGATAATATCTCTGTGAGTTGTTCCATGTTGAGATGATGAATAGATGAGATGTTTTGATCACCCATAGAACATGAAATTTCCACTCCCTCATGAAGATAGGTCTCTTATGATTTTATTATGTAACTTTTTGTAACATTGAGCCTTGTGTGAATACTTTGTGTAAATATTCATGTGATATAGCTTTGGATGCTTTGAATCTTTGGAATGAAATAAATTGAGATTTTAAATTTGCAATGGTTTTTGTAGAGAAAATGATTTTTGGAATTTGTAATGGTTAAAAAAGGACATGAATAGGTGGACTTGGATATTGGAAATTGAAGAATTGGTTTATGGATGATTGGATGATAAAAATGGTTATGGATATAAACTACTTGGTAGTGGATTTGGATAATGGGTAAGAAAGATTGATTTTAGTGTTAAATGGATGTGAAAACGGTTAAGAAAACAATGGAACTTGGATGTGAACTTGGATAGTAAGAAAAATAGTGAGTGCTAATGAACTTGCCCAATCCACTTTGTTACTTGAATCCCAAGAAGGACATGACTTGAAATACAACTTGAAATACAACTTGACATGAAACCCTAGCCAGTCTCCAATTGATGGACATGCTCAAATACTAATGAAAAAAAGCCCTAATTCTCCTTGAGGTTTACACTGAGGCTTCTAATAAATCTTGAAGGAAATAAGCTTGATGCTTGATAACCTTTGATGAGGAGATGCTCATGATGATGATAAACCCTAATTCCTAAATCCATGAAAAGGCCAGTTGAATTAATCTTCTATGAAACAGAAACCTCAGCCCAATAGAAGACCCTAGTTCTTCATAGAGCATTGATTCCATGCCTTAGTATATCATGAAAATGAATGATTACGAGTGTATGACCTAGTGGACAAATGTATATGTATGTGAAGCATAAACCAATTAGGGTAAGGAAAAGTGAGGGAAAATTTTAAGGTACAACAACTCTCAAGGTTTCAAATACTTGTCGCAGGGCTTAAGATTCTGAACAAAGGGTACTCTACTGCTAATCATGTAAAAAAGATCATCAAAAGATCACCTAAGCTTTGGAGACTTATGGTAATTGCTATGAAGTTATCAAAGGACCTTAACAACACCTCTCTTAAAGAATTGGTTAGTTCTTTAAGAAGTCATGAGATTGAGCTCGAGGAAGATGAGCCCAAGAGAAAGAGCAAGTCCATTGCTCTAAAGTCTTCAGGAAGGTCTGAGAAGACAAGAGCTCTTCAGGCTGATATTGATGATGAATCAAAAGAAGATGATGAATTGTCTCTTCTCTCTAGACGTGTGAATAGACCCTGGAAGAAATGGAAAGGCAAGTTTAAAGGACAAAGAAGGACATGTGGTATTTCTGAGTATACTTATGGATTCAAGAAAGCTGGAGCCAGCAAAAAAGTCATTTGCTATGAATGCAAGGAGCCAGGTCATTATAAAAATGATTGTCCTAAGCTTAAGAATGACAGACCCAAGAAGAAAGACTTTCGAGGGAAGAAGATGGGTCTTATAGCTACATGGGATGACTCAGAGTCTTCTTATCATGAATCTGAAGAGGAGCAGGCTAACGTGGCACTGATGGCGTTCACAGAAGCTCCTGCTGGAACCAATCAATTAGAATCGAAATATGAGTCAGATTATGAAGATGTATTTTTTGAACTCTCTCGTTCTGAACTTGAGTCAAGCTTATCTAAAGTTCTGGTAAAGTATCAGATCCTTATGGACAAATACAAGGATATGAAGAAGATTCATGTATCTGGTTCAGAAGATCTCTGTAAGCTTCAGAAAGATTTCTCAAGGTTAAGTGAAGAAAACCTTACTTTGAAAAACAACTCTATGCTTTCAAGCAAGAGTCAACCTAAGAAAATCATCTCTAAAGCTCCTACAGGTTCTGGTGACATCTTACAGAAGTATGAAAAATCTTTCCAAAAGTTCCTTGCTAAAATCCTGAATATAAGCTTAATGGCTTCAATGATTTATGGCATCAACAGGAATGGGACAAGGGGTATTGGCTATGATTCTGATGAAGAATCTGATTCTGAAAAGGATAGTAAGCCTAATACTCTTGAATCTCATTTTGTTCCTTTTGGGAAACAAAGTGAAGTTAGGCCTAAAGGTAAAGCTATTGCAAAACCTAAGGCTAACACAAAATATCATGCCCATTCCAACCATGTATTCATGTATAAATATCCTGCACAAAAAGCCAAAGTTGTAAAAGGCTCTAGAAATACTAACCCTAAAGGACCCAAAAAGATGTGGGTGCCTAAAGACAAAATAATTTATGTTGCAGATATCCTTAGCAGTGGAGTTAAGACACCAGTCATGGTACCTGGACTCTGGAAGCTCGCTTCACATTACGGGAAGAAGGCATATGTTCCAAGACCTGGAACTTAAGCCTGGAGGCATCATCAGTTTCGGAGGTGATCAGAAAGGGAAGATCATTGGCTCCAGAGCAGTAGGTTGTAACACCCATATATAAAACTCATACATCAAAGCATAAATATTATATATAGATCCAAGTGTTTGGTACTGAAACACATAAGCTCCTAGTTAACACATTGTATACAAATAAATGCCCTAAAGTACAAAGTACAAAAACCTAAGGCATATTATACACAAGATGTTCAAATGATAAAATTTAAGAACTAGATCAACAATGATCTCAAAATACACTTCGCTACGGAAGCTAGCCATCAACAAACAAGGAAAAGATCACACGACCTTATCCTTACCCTTCTCAGAACCTGAAGCACCTGAAATACATCAACAACGTGGGGTGAGATACATCAAATCTCATTGAGTTCCCTATCTTATGGATTCTCTCGGATTAACAAGGTTCTAACAATCCTAACTCAAGTCCAGGGAAAAGGGAAAAGGACCCTTGAGTTCACACTTTAATTCTCACACTATATGGAAACATGACATGATTTCATTAACTCACAACATCACTAATCAATAACCATACCAAGACATCTCATCTTCCCGTCCGCTTCTACGTCTAGAAGGCGACCCGAGTCATAGATACTTGTAGTTACTTGGCATACGAATTAGATTCGGGGTCATCGGCCTGTTAACCGTGAACCGTCACTTCTCATGGCCTGTTAACCATTACAAGTCTCTACCCATAACATAGGCTCCAATCGTACTACACGTAGGGAATCAAACCTACCAAGTAATTGTGTACCCGTTTCAGAGGAGCTCGAGACCCATGAAACTACACTCAAAATATTCCGGTTATGATTACATGATCACATACAACAATACGATTGTATTCGACAATCACAAGACTACACCGTCTTAAGGCCTCTCTTGCCTTTTCACAACCACAAAGGTTAACCACATGTTCCATACTAGTGTTCACTCTCAACTAGGCCAATACTCGGCAAGGATGTATCTTCCAACAACACGTGCCCGAACATCGCCATCTAGAGTTATCTACAATTTCTAGTTCCTTACTAGATTCTCCTATAGTTCAAGTTTGAGGTTTCCTCACTCTTCCTATATCGTTTTCATATTTGCATGCATACTCACTTACAATCATGTTAAACAATGATAGGATAGCCAAGACATGTCATAATTGCATAGTAGAATAATATATAACAATTAAAACATAAATATATCACTTTTGGAACTTTCTCGATTATTTAATCGGTCGGTAAAATTGATATATTTCATCTCCGTTCCACAGAATATTTCCTCGGCTTTACATCGATATAAAGAATGATCGAATCCTATAAACGAGTCGAAAGTTATGAATTTTCTCGCTTAAGGAATAAAATTCCAAGTCTCAGGTCGCGCTAAGTGCGCCCCTGTCCGCGCTAAGCGCGATTTTTTTGGTTTGGAGGGGTTGCAGGAATTCAACACCACGCTGAGCGGGCTCCTGCGCGCTAAGCGCGCTCTGTGAAACTCAGAAAAATGCTTCAGCAAAAACAGAAATTCCCCACACATCCAAACCTCTTCTCAACCATCAATTACAACCAACAGAGGTGCTACAACCTAGTTCTAGCAAGGTTTGATCAACAACATTAAAAAAAATATATATTTCTCAAGAACACAAAGTTTCACAAAACCTAACATTTCCAATCAAACCAAAACATCAAAACAAGCATCAATATATGTTTCTATAAGTATATTGATCATTCATTTCGATTTATATCAAATTTCAACCATTAAAACATCGATTTCCATACATTCTAACCTAAACTCATATTATCCAAAACTCTAAAAATGAGGTTTCTAACTAGAACCCACCTTGAGATGAGCAAGATGAAGATGATGAGAAGATTGGGTGAAGATTTGATGAATGGATGATGATGATTCTTGAAGTTCTTGAACTTCTATTCTTTTCCTCTTTTCTCTCCTTTCCTTTCCTTTCTTTCCTTCTTTCTTCTTTCTCTCTCTTTCTTACTAACTTTTTCTTTTGTTTGGAAAGTGGGAGGAAAAGGAAACATATAGTAAACTATCATTAATAAATAATACTACTAAATGCCCAAAAAGTCTCTTTAATTCCAGATTATTAAAATACCTCAGAGTCAGATAATATTAATTAGATTTAATCTAAGTTCCACCGTTACTCTAATTATTTTGTCAAATAATTTCTCAGAGTACATTGGGCTCAGTCGATCACAATATAGTATTATCCAGAGTAATAAAATACGGGGTATTACATCCTCCCCCCCTTAAATAGAAATTCGCCCTCGAATTTAAAGATTACCTGAACATATAAGGGTAAGCATCCCGCATTTCCAATTCAAGTTTCCAAGTTGCATCACCCGGATGCGTTACATCCCACTGCACCTTAACGAGAGAAATGTCCTTGTTCCTTAATACCTTCGTTTCTCTTCCCACAATGTGGCTCGGTTGAGGTTCAAACGTTAAGTCTGCCTCTATTTCAATAGTATCAGGTAGAACTGGCTGAAGAGGATCTGGAACAAACCTCCGAAGTTGAGATACATGAAAAACATCATGCGTTTCCGACAGAGAATGAGGTAAGGCCAACCTGTACGCTACTTCACCAATCCTTTCTAAAATTTGACACGGTCCCACGTATCTCGGACTCAACTTCCGTGACTTAAACGGTCCTCTCAGTCTTAATCTCGGAGTAACTTTCAAAAACACATGGTCACCTTCTTCGAATTCTAAAGGTCTCCTTCGATTGTCCGCATAACTCTTTTGTTGATCTTGTGCTTGCTTAATTTTCTCGCGGATCGTTCGAATCTTTTCCGTAGTCTCTTGGATGATTTCGGGTCCTAAGATTCTATCATCCCCAACTTCCGTCCAACACAAAGGTGTCCTACACTTTCTTCCATACAAAGCTTCATAAGGAGCCATTCCGATGCTCGCATGGTAACTATTGTTATAAGAGAACTCAATCAATGGTAGTAGTTCTTTGCAATTACTCTTACTTTCTAGTACACAAGCTCTCAACATATCTTCCATTGTTTGTATTGTTCGTTCAGTTTGACCATCCGTCTGAGGATGATTAGACGTGCTCAAACGCAACTCTGTCCCCATAACTAGTTGAAAAACTTTCCAAAACCTTGAAGTAAACTTCGGATCTCTATCCGACACAATATTAGAGGGAATACCGTGCAATCTCACAATCTCCGCAATAAACAACCTCGCAAGATGACTTGCTTTGAAAGTAGTCTTCACGGCTAAGAAATGCACAGATTTTGTTAGTCGATCTACAATCACCCAAATCGAATCATAACCACCTTGCGTACGGGGTAAACCTACTACAAAATCCATAGAAATACTATCCCATTTCCAAACTGGGATTTATAATGGTTGCAATAATCCACCCGGTCTTTGATGTTCAATCTTAACTTGTTGGCATGCCGCACATTCCGACACAACGAACGCAACATCTCTTTTCATACTGGACCACCAATAGTCTTTCTTTAAATCTTGATACATCTTTGAAGAACTCGGATGTATAGTAAAAGCACCCTTATGCGCTTCTTCCAAAATCTTTCTTTTCAAAGTCGCACCGTCCGGAACGCAAATTCTTTGGTTAAACATAATCATTCCATCGCTAGCGTGCACATAACCCGGTTGACTTAGCATCTCCGGTAACTTCTCATCCAATAATTGTCCTTGTTGAATTTCAACTCTTAACGTAGAACTGACATTCAAATTCCCCATAGTCACTCCATTGGGAGTCCACACAAACTGAAGATTTAAATCTCTAAACTTTTCCAACAACGAATATTCTAACATTATCAATTCGGCCTTTCTCAAATCCTTCCTACTCAAGGCATCGGCCACTTTGTTCGCTTTACCCGGATGGTATTTTAGCTCTAGATCATAATCCTTTAAATATTCCATCCACCTCCTTTGACGCATATTCAGCTCTTTTTGGTCAACGAGGTACTTTAAACTCTTGTGGTCACTAAACATTTCAAAATTTACTCCATATAAATAGTGACGTCACACTTTCAAAGTAAACACCACCGCCGCTAATTCCAAACCGTGGGTTGGATAATTCTTCTCGTGAATTTTCAGTTGTCGAGAAGCATAAGCCACAACGTGACTTTCTTGCATTAAAACGCCTCCTAATCCCATCTTAGACGCATCACAAAATACCTCATACGACTTGGTAGGATCGGGAATAATCAGAACGGGAGCTGTAGTCAATCTTTCCTTCAAACTCATAAAACTTTGCTCACACGCCGAATCCCACTCAAAGGGGCAATCCTTCCGAGTAAGCTTAGTCATTGGCAACGCTAATTGCGAAAAGCCTTTGATAAACCTTCTGTAATAACCTGCTAGACCCAAGAAACTTCTAATTTCTGATACATTCTTCGGTCTCTCCCAATTAATCACAGCTTCAACCTTTGACGGATCCACCGCTACACCACCCTGTGATATAACGTGACCAAGAAAACTAACTTCAGACATCTAGAATTCGCACTTGCTTAACTTGGCAAAAAGTTGCTTCTCTTGTAAGATCGATAAGACGATTCTCAAATGTCCTTCGTGCTCTTGCGGAGTACGGGAATAGATAAGAATGTCATCAATGAAGATCACAACAAATTGATCAAAGTAAGCTTGAAATAACCGATTCATATAATCCATAAAAACAGCTGGAGCATTAGTCACACCGAAAGGCATCACTAAGAATTCGTAATGACCATAACGGGTCCTAAATGCAGTCTTAGGTACATCGGAACTCTTCACTCGGATTTGGTGATAACCCGACCTCAAATCAATCTTCGAGAACACACAGGCTCCTTTTAATTGATCTAATAGGTCGTCTATCCTTGGCAAGGGATACTTGTTCTTAATGGTGACTTTATTCAGCTGACGATAATCAATACACAATCTCATCCCGCCATCTTTCTTCTTTACTAACAAAACTGGGGCTCCCCATGGTGATACGCTAGGTCTAACAAAATGCTTAGCCATAAGCTCCTCTAATTGTTCCTTCAGTTCTCTCAACTCCAAAGGTGCCATCCGGTACGGAGAAACAGATATAGGAGCCGTTCCCGGTACCAGGTCAATAGAAAATTCCACTTCCCTCTCTGGAGGAAGAGAAGTGACATCTTCGGGGAAAACTTCGGAAAACTCACAAACTACTGGAATATCCAAAACTTGAAGGTCGCTACTCTCTTCCTTAGTGAGAACCAAAAGAACAGATTTCTCTTCTTCGAACAAGAAATTTATCATTCCAACCGTACCTTCTAGAATAGTTATTAAGACATCTTTCGGGGTAGCATCAATAGATGGAATGATGATGAGCTTTTCTTCACACCCAATAAACACCGAATTAGCAGAAAGCCAATCCATTCCCAAAACGACATCAACTTTCTTAAGCGGTAGACAAATAAGATCAATCTGAAAAACTCTACCGTCCGCAGACAAAACACAGTTTTCACACATCAACGGTGTCTCAACTATTTCATCCATGGCGGTAGTGACCACCATAGGAGGAGACAAAGAAACGGACCGTAACCCAAGTCGCTTCATACATTGCATCGATACAAAAGAGTGTGTAGCTCAGCAATCAAATAGAACAAAACAAGGAAATCCATTAACGAAGCACGTACCATCAATTAAGGAATTGACACTCTTCTTCTTCCATGCATCTAAGGTATAAACCCTTCCTTGTGTCTGAGTCCTATTCTGAGGACAATTTCTTTTCAGATGACCCACCTTCTGACATTGGAAACACTTTATCCCTTCAAAACCACACCTTCCAAAATGATTCTTGCCACAAGTGCGACACACAGGAGGTGTACTCGCCCTTGAATCTTGAACTTGTTTCCCTTTGAAGGGTTGTTGTCTAGGCCTGAATTGTTGGTTGGATCTTTCGCGATCCCCTTGATTCACTCTACTCACAACACCTTCAGCTTGGATTTTCTTCAAACTATGCTCGGCCACATAGCATTGCCTTAAAACTTCAGCATATGTAGTGAACTCCCTCTGAGATACACTATGAGATATTTCAGCTTTTAGTCCAAACAGAAACTGGTCTATTTTCCACCTTTCATCAGGAGCATACATAGCCTGCCTAGAATAAGCAGCCATGTCCTCAAACTTCTCAGCATAACTGGCCACAGTCATACTACCTTGTCTTAATTGTTGAAATTCAAATTCTTTCTGAGTCCTCAATGAGCTCGGGAAATACTTCTCCATGAAAATATCTTTGAACTGTTCCTAAACCTTAGGCACTTCGTGAATAGCCATCAAAGCCGAAGTGCTCTCCCACCATCTCATAGCGGGACCCTTTAGTGAATGAGAAGCGAACAACACCTTGTTCTCTTCGCTGCATTGGACTATCAAGAAAATCCTCTCCATACCAGAAATCCATTCGCGAGCCTTCACGGGATCTAATCCACCATGAAATTCTGGGGGATTCATGCGGATAAAATCATGAAATTTCCCTCATTCAGCTTCTGGAGCAACTACCGTAGGGTGCAGACCTCCATTCATTTGCTGCACCATTTGCTGCATGAATAGATTCTGTTGCTGCTGCATCTGTTGCATAAACTGATACAGAGGAGCATTGTCGTCGCCGCCCGGCGGATTTGTCCCTTCAGGAGTGGTACGGGGTCTACCACGAGTGTTTCTACGCCCTTCATCCATGTTCCTAAAGGTCATACAAATAGGATTAAGTTGATCAGGCTCAATGCCATAAACATAACACTTAAGTGTAGCGAGTGATTTTTGGATGTGGTTGCGAAGCACGATCGCTCTGGTACTACAGTTCGATTCATTTTTTATCCTATTAAAGCTGATGAAGGAAGGGAAATGGATGTCTTCCGGGATATAGTTAACAAGCATGCCCCAAGGACGATCTTTCGGCATCTGATACCTAGGATCATACTTCTCCACTATGGGCGCTGAGGTGATCTCTGAGATCACAGTTCTTTGTAGCCGAGCTTCTGCCATGGCTTGCATGTCGTTACGAAGCTTTCTCATATCCTCTCTCAGAGCGTCGATCTCTTCTTTTAACTCTCTGTTTTCTTCCTCAAGATCATCCATCTTTTTCGGACGATTGGCCCGAGTATTGTACGAATGAGACAGTTTGACTCTAGAACCGAGACACAAACGTGAGATTCGTAGGTAAGAAGAATACGCGATGTGAGAATGATGAATGCAATGATTATATTAATTGTTTTTTTGGTTTAATCAAAATAAACTTCGACAATTAGATTGCAAATATCAAACAATGGGGAAACCCCTTTTTATTTAAATTCAAAGTATTGCGAAAATGGAAATACAGTAGATTACAAGGTGCGGAAACAGAAACCTAAGCTAATGAGTCTCGAGTTTTCTCTGAAGAGAATTCGGGTGCTGATTCTGGTACTTTCCTTTTCTTTGACCGGGGCTCTTGGGCCGTTGTCGGGTTGTCATTCCTTTGCCAAGTGAAAGGAGTGAGCAAATTCCTTTGGTCATCTTGATTCTCTACAGCATGTTGCTCTAAAATCTCGATCAGAGCATCTTTCTCTTTCAGTAATTGCTGTATTTTGATGCACTCTATGTCGAGGGTGCGGTACTTGTTCTTCCAAGACCTTCTCTCCTTTTGAACTTTGTTGAGAGTAACCTGAAGCTTTTCAGTTTCCGTCATGAAATACATGACAAATTCCTTTGGTCGAAGAATTACGTGACGCGGATAAGGCATCTTTAGCTTGAGAGCTCTAGTTTGTACCCAGTGGAGATAAGGCTCCACCGAGACACAGTCCAGTTTTCCCAGAGACTCTCGTCCTTTCTTATGCACGTGTTTCCAAGCGTGCACTATTTCCATCTTTAGTGCCCTGTCGTTTTCTCCTTCCTTGAAGAAAAGACCTTCCAGATGAGCATTCAGCAGAATATGCCTCATCGGGTATCCAAATTGACGACGAACGAGAACTGGATGGTAGTTGATTCCTCCTTTAGTTCCTATGAGGGGTACGTTGGGGAAGTTTCCACAATGATCAATGATTCTGATTCCATCATAGATCCTATTACACCAATCTATATCAGAGTTGGTAAGGGACATGATCTTCTGCGACCAACGTAAGACACTCTTGCAATCCCAAAAAGCAGCAGACTTGGGCAAGTGGGAGTTAAACCATTTGTAAAGCAAAGGTACACAGCATGTGATCTCCCGTCCACTGTACAAATTTCCCAAGTGTACATAATGATACGCATCTGCGAGGAAAGTCGACACAGGGTTTCCAATGAGAAAAACCTTAATGGAGTTGATATCGACGAAGTTATTGATGTTGGGAAACAAAAATAACCCGTAGGTGAGCAAGACAAAGACGCTTTCAAAAGCAGTCACGTTTCCTATACTGGCAAAATACAGGGCTTTCTTTGTCAAGAACTGGGCTGGCAAACCTTGGATGCCACCCTTAGTGGTTAGGTGAGTCCTGACCTCAGACTCGTCCAAATGAATTGCTCTTGCAATGGTCTGATTCTTCGGAATTTCTTCTAGTCCAGAAAATGGAGCTCGATCAGTAATGTGTAAATCAATCAGATGAGAATACTCCTCCAGCGTTGGTGCGAGCTGGTAATCCGGGAATGTGAAACAGTGATAAACTGGATCATAAAACTGAATGATCGCATCCATGATTCCCTCAATCACATGGACTCTTAACAGTGGTAGCAGACCTCTGTGTTTGGCTCTGAAAGCCTCTTGGTTTGTGATCATCCTCGCTAACCTTCTCAAATCCTCTAGCTTTGGAACCTTGAAGGTATACTTATGAGTTATCCTTCTACCGAAATCCATTAGCGCAATCCTTTTCTCTGATATTTGCAATCACAGTCTTAGTTTAATTTGAAAAACAGATAGACTAGAAGAGAAATTTTTTGAATGTTTTAATGTTTTTTAAATGAATGCATGAATGCAGCACACAAAAACATAGAAAAAACATGGGGTCAAAGGGTTGTTGTCATGAAGTCAAGGCTCTACCCATCCCCAAATGTTTCTACTAGGGTGATTTTTGTACCTGTACTCATTATCATCAGCTCCTCCCAGGAAAGCAAAACAACAAGCGGATCGCCAGCGAGTTGTAGAGCGATCTTAGAGTAAGTGCCATTCACCGAGAATAGATCACCAGCCTCAAATGAGGGTAGTATCGCGTAACAACTATTCCCGATAGTTTCCGCACTACAAAAGGGTTTGGCTCCTCAGCTTCTCAGACATCACAATTGGCCCATTGTCTAGGTGAGAGAATGGGTTGCATTGGTCAGCCTCCACTGAGGTTGATGGTCGACCTCGTTGCCATCACTTATCTTAAGTGTATACTCAATCTTTCCACATGCGGCATCGCACGCATTCCCATTAGCAGAAAAATAAAAACGTATAGCAATTAGGAAAAGCAGTATATATATTTGTCCTAATCATCCTAGACCTTTAAAGCTATGAATCCTAAGTTCCTGACAAAAAATGGGTTCCCCGGCGGAAGCCCCAATCTGTGGTTTCATTCCAAATTAACGGAGTTTTGACCTAAGATCCTAATGACGTCAAGGTTTCTACCTAGGGGACAAAAAAAAGAACAAGATCCCTAAAGAGACCTGATTCTCCCCAGCAGAGTTGCCATTTTTCTGTGGAAAATGGGGACGATGCCCTAAAGCAAGACAGATTCTTATGCGCATTCCCCAGCAGAGTCGTCATTTTTCTGTAGCGAGTGATTTTTGGATGTGGTTGTGAAGCACGATCGCTCTGGTACTACAGTTCGATTCATTTTTTATCCTATTAAAGCTGATGAAGGAAGGAAAATAGATGTCTCCAACTAACCCTGCTTGCATACTGAGATTAAATAGTCAAAACTGTTGGTTTACAGATGCTACAAAGATTCGGGGTTTCTCCTAGGTTATTTTGTTGACGAGGGGTGCTTTAGGCTATCGGTTAGGATGTTAGGACGAATGAATGAAAGTATGGGATTTTGGGTTTTTGTTTAGTGTGCTCGCTAAGATATTTCTTTCAATCTATGCCTACGTATTCCCGTTTACCAAAACAGGGAAATCAGAGCGTTCGTAGTTCCTCCTATTCTATGGGAGGAAATGGTTGTTTTGGTGTCTTGTTCAAAGCCCAAGACATGAAGCGAAAGGTGATTTGTATCTTGTTCAAAGCCCAAGATGTGAAGCTGAAGGGTCTATTTGTATCTTGTTCAAAGCCCAAGATGTGAAGCTAAAAGGTGTTGACTTTTAGAGAGAATTTGTCATCTCTAAAGAGGGGTTTGTTTGTCACAACTGTTTATAAAGGAGAATTACTTTAACTGGGATGTGTGAATCCGGCAATGCCATAATTTCCTTTATAGGGGATTTTAACCTGAAGGAGAAGACTTTAACTCAGTGTAGAGCAATGCTATCTTTCCTTAGGAATTTCTCATACTAAAAGAGGGACAGTGGCATGGATGTAGATGATCCAGAGGCTTGCTGCTTACAGCAATTAGATGAAGGGGAAAGAGTTGTTGAAGTTTGTGTACTGTGAACGAGGCACAACTTTGATGCTAAAAGGTTGATTGGACCAACCAGTGGTTTTCTTATACAAAGCCTAAGAGGAGGCTAAAATGTGTCTCGTACAAAGCCCGAGAGAGAGGCTAAAAGGTTTTGACTCAACGAGGGAACCTTTTGGTATCTCGTATAAAGCCCGAGATGGAGGCTATTTGATTCAACAAGAGAGTCTTTTGTATCTCGTACGAAGCCCGAGATGGAGGCTAAAATTTGTTTGGCTCAATAAGAACCTTTTTGTATCTCGTATAAAGCCCGAGATGGAGGCGAAAGGGTGATTGACTCAACGAGGGAGTCTCCTTATGTGTCTCGTACAACGCCCGAGAGAGAGGCTAAACGTTGTTTGACTCCGCTGGGGAGAATCATTGTATAAAGCCCAAGAGAGAGGCTATTGTAACTGGAGAAGGATCATTATACAAAGCCTAAGAGGAGGCTATGGTTACCATTTCAGTTGAGTGATAGGTCCAGTATGCTGATTTAAAGAGAAAATCAGTTCTTATATGAGCAACACTGTACTCGAGGATTTGATTCGAGGATCCGGGCTATTCATGTTCTTTAAGGAATTGGGAAATCCGAAGGGTATTGAGACTGTCCGAGTCTACGGGTTTTCTTCCTATTTAACGAAAGGGTCACTTGAGAATGTCTTTAAGACTCAAGGAGACTAGACTGTCCAAGTCTAGAGTTTTATATTTTGTACTATGCTTTGAGAAACAGTAGTAGACTCTCGAAAAGGACTGTTCTATGCAGATGACTAAGTTCTGTTCCTATACCTCTAGGAGGTCGTCGGGACAATTTGTACGAAGCCCAAGAGGAGGCTGGAAACTTTTAAGAAGCCGATCGGTCCCTATACGAAGCCCAAGAGGAGGCTATCATTCCCGGAGGAAGAATCATTATACGAAGCCTAAGAGGAGGCTGTGAATACTTCTAAGAAGCCGGCGGGTTCTTGTACTAAGCCCAAGAGGAGGCGGGGTTGCTTTTAGGAAGCCCGTGGGTCCTTGTATGATGCCCAAGAGAAGGCCGATGCTTTTAAGAAGCCCGTGGGTCCCCAAACCCCGAGAAATTCAAGACAGGATATTCACGAGGAATAGATCAAGCCAGGAAAGTTCGAGAATTTGGAAGAAACTCAAAGATGCCATTCACGGAGAATACATTCATTTCTGGGAGTAGAGTTTCTTGACAATTCCTAATGAGGACAGCCGAAGAGAAGACTGTATCTGGTGATCCTATTGGGGATCTAGTTGTCTATTTCTACGAATAAATGAAACGACGTCACCTAGTTCTAGACGTAGTTGTCGGGGAAACTCGAAATATCTATACTATTATTACACAGTTGATATGAGTTTATGAAAGAAGACTTACAGTGAACCAGCCACACAATACAGTTATATGTATATGAAAGCGGTAAATGAAAGCAATAATCACTTACTCGGTTGTAGAGCTTCCATGCTGTTTGGTTAGTTGTTCAACAAAGAAAGATTGAAAACAACAGTATATTCAAAATCAAAGGAGAAAGTGCTTTGAAAAAGAAAGATTTGGGGCTTACAGCTCAAGGAGAGGCCCAGGGTTTTATCAGTGAACGCACTGTTTGAATTTGTACAGAGGGACTTATACAAGTGACTGTGGCCCAAAAATTGTTTTCTGTACAAAGGGATGGGTCTTACACTCTCTCAAGAGGCCCAAAAAGGTTTAAAGAAAAAGAGTGGGGCTTATGACACGAGGGTAGACCCAGTTGACTTTTCGTTTAAAATGGCGATCGCGCCGAGGTTTCCTTTTAACGCGAAGGGACTTATACAATAAGTGAGGCTCAAAAATGTTTTTGGTTAAAAGGGGGTTGGGTCTTGCACTCTATTAGAGGCCCAAAAGTTTTGAATGGGTCTTATAGCTCGAGGAGAGGCCTAGGGTTATTTTTCAAAAGGCGACGATCGTGCCATTTATTTTTGACGGTATCGGGACTTATACAATACACTGAGGCCCAAAAAAGATTTGGTTGAAAAAAGGATTAGGTCTTACACTCTATTAGAGCCCCAAAGTGTTTTGAAAATGATTTATGAGGGTTGAATTAATCTAAAAACCCTAATTTGTTTTCAAAAATGTGTTTTAATTGAATAAAAATTCAATTAAAATGATCAAAATTGTTTAACATAGGAAAAACAAATTGTGATCTTGGATTAATGTTTAAAAAATTAAGTATTGACCTACAAAATAATTAGAAAGCATTAAAAGTTGCAAAATCAAGGTGGAAAAAATATTTTAAATGTCAAAAACAATTGAAACATTAATTCTTTGCAAAAATATCAATTATATAAAATAAATAATATTTTTGGGATTTTTTGGGAAAATAAAATATTTTAACATTTTTGTGAATTATTAAAAAAAGAATCAACTCAAAATCATTAAAACTCAGAGAGAAATTAATTTTTGAATCAATTAAATAAAATCACAAAATTCAAATATTCAAATTTTCAAAAATGGCGCCAAGAACACACCAAGAACACGCGCGTGTTCTGGGTTTGCCCAGATTTGCATTTTCTCTCCAATCTCACTGAATACTTGATTATATCATGCAATCCACATACCAATCAACTCGTTTCAACCTCACGATCATGTCTATGGTATTTAATTTCATTTAAATTAAACATATAACAAAAAATCATGAAAAATCCTCAAGAACCCTAATTTCTGCATGAAGGCTAGGATTTTTGATACACGATTCAAACAATGCAATTAATTGAGGGGAAACATTCCATGCTTGATTATGAACATATGGCCAAATTATTGTGCAGCAAAAATTGTATGAATCATAGAGTTAGAAGAGCTCATGCTTACCACTTGCAGCTGGTGATCGTGATTTGTGTTGGAGGTGTTACAGCTAGGTTCCAATGATCTGGATAGCTTCCCTAGGTGCCATGGAGTGTGTATGAAGGCTTGGAATGGATTGAAATGATCTAGAACTTGAGATGGTACCTCAACTGCAAAACTGTCAAAAACTTGAGCAATTGGCTGGTGATTTTGTGAAATCTGTGTTCCAGATGTTATGTGAGTGTTTGGATCACTTCTATATGATGTATGTGAGGTGTGTGTGTGTGATTGGTTTGATTGGAAAAGCTCTCAAACTCAAAACCCGATAGTGACTTGCCTTAGAAGGCAAAATTGGAGTGAAAGAAGAGATTTTGAGGAAAGCATCTGTTTGATGGCTTTGGTGTACTCAAACTGATCACAATTGAGCTCTATTTATAGTAGAGCAAGTTTGTTTTGGGATCCACAATGAATGGCAACTGCAGCAGAGGTTTGGCCAATGTTGTCCAATGGAAATCCAAGTCTCCTCTAGCCATTGACTAGAGGTTAGGGCACAAAGCTGTGGTTCCCTTGGTCTTGGATAAGTCTTGACTGAATTCAGTTGAGAATGGCTCAGTCCATACGACCTTGATGCTTCCATTGAATGCTCCAATCCAAAATTGGAGTCTTGTCCCTATTTTGGCCATTCTAGGTTTAACATGTTATTTCTTGTTCCAAAGACTTTGGAGGCTTGGCTCAGTGATTGTCCCCTTTAGATTCAATCCTCAGAGGTGTCCAAGTGGATAGGAGCATTTGGATTTGGCTGATTTTGGAAAATTGAGCAAAAATGCAAAATCTGCCTTGCCTTGACAGATTTCAACAAGGCAACTTGCCAATGTCATATCTTATGACTCAAATTGAATTTGGTAATGTTCTTGGCCATTTTGGAAAGCCCTTACATGATACAACAACTGTTTGAACATGTTTGGTTTTGATCTCTTTTGAATCCAAGTGAAAAATCCCCCTACATTTGGCAAAAAGTAGGGTAAAATCTGACTTAGTGAAATTTTCACTAAGTGTTGGAACAAAGTGACTTTTCTTGATTTTGATCACTCCATAACTCAAAATCTATGACGAATTTGGACATAGGTCAGTATGAAGCTTTTGTAGAGGGCAATGAGATCTACAAATCAAGCTTTGAATGGGGAACAATGGCCTTGTGGTTTAGGAGTTATGGTCCTCCAAAGTTGGCACATTAGTGTCACTTTTTCCATAACTTAGAAATTTTTCTAAGTTTTTATGGTTACCCCTTTTACAAGTTATCCCACTTTCTTTGATTTTTCTTGATGAATGATGATTCAAATCATACATTAACATCATTTTAGGGTTAAAAATCCATTTTGGTGAAAAATCTCAAAAAGTCAAAGTTGACTTTTGTGCACAGTTGACTTTTTATCAGATGAATTCCAAACTGTGCAATTCTTCATGAAATCATGTCCTTGACCTAAATAAAACTTGATGGACATGTTCCATGGGTGTCATAGGGTATATTGAATCATGTCTTAGGGCTTGGGAGCATGTCCTGGTCAAAAGTCAAAGTTACAGTTGACTTTCCTCGCGAAACCCTAATTGTGGTGCTGATGAAATTGAGACTTGTTGCTCAAGCTTCTTGGATTAATCCATTGTTCCAAATGGATCAATATAGTTCATTAGAGGCCCTCAAACCCTCTCTTGAGGTCTTGGCTCATGATTTTCCCTAAAAGTCAACTTAGGGGTGAATTAGGTCAAGAAACCCTAATTCCTGATTTTTGATGAATGCATCCCCTGAGGCAAAATTGACTTGATGCTTGGGTCCATGAGGTTACATGAAGTATATTAGGTTATGTTTTGGATCATTGGCTTGTGCCCAGATGAAAAGTTTCCATTTGGAGGCCCTGGTCGACCAAAACCCTAATTTGGTGACACTGTCGATCTTGAGACTTGATCCACCTAGAAGGGAGCAGCCCTGTGCTTGATCCTTGAAGTGGGAGTCCTTTTGATCCATTGTGAATTTTTGAGAGGTTAGACAAGTTGAAGATCATGTCATTCCTTGATTGATCCTTTGTCTAAGGCTCTGAGAGGGCTTGAAACCCTAATTTTGATTGTAGTGGATGCTCACCCATCTTTGGGGAGACTGATGAAGTATGATGGTTCCTCCATATTGTGATGATGATTTGAACAATGATGGGAAATCTAAGTGGTCAAAATTTGGGCTATGATAGATGCCCCTATTTAATCTTCTTGGACCCGAAGGTGTGAATGACGAAGGTATTCGGGCATTCGGGGTGCAAGAGGATTAAATATCAGAATACCCGAAATTTTGATGGCGTCTATGAATGGTAATTCACGCATTCATCTTCTTTCGCTAAGCAATGATGCTTAGAAAAGGTAAACTTCCCCTCAATCCTGGTTTCCTACCGAGGAATTGGTCTCAGTTTCTGATTTAAACTTCCCCTTGATCCTGGTTTCCTACCAAGGAACTGGTCTTAGTTTCTGATGTAAACTTCCCCTCGATCTTGGTTTCCTACCAAGGAACTGGTCTTAGTTTCTTTCGTCAATAAACTTTATTGACAAGGGACGCTATTCGTAGCGGCTTTCCTTCAAACTTCTCGCCGAATTTTCCTGGGGAGATGCTATTTGAGTGGAAAAAGTTTTGATGTCAGACTTGCTGGGGAACCCAGTCGTATGAGTTGTAGAGGTGCACAAACTTCTCTGTTTGGAGACGCCATTTGTCGAATCTACTGGGGAAAACGAGTCTCTTGAGAGACTGCCTTCGTTCGGGGTCTTTACATCATACTTTTCTCGGAGATCTTCTCGGAGAAATGCCATATGATGTGATCCAATTTTGAGGTGCCGATGACCTTTTCATCAGTGGGTTTTTCGGAGAAAAGCTGCCGTCCTTCCGAATCTCCGATTTAGGAGGCTTTCTCTCGGGATTTTCTTTAATCCGGGAAAACAAGGATATCATCTTCAATGGCGAAGAGTGATGTTAACTGAGGGCTCTCTGGTCTTTCAGAGGTTCAAGTTATCAAAGTGGTCGAGGACCCAACTTCAATCCAGAAATAAAACTGGAGGAGAGAGATTGTTCAGACGTAACACTTCCTGACGAGGAAAGGGCTGACAACTCGATTGAGAGGACTTTTATCACTAGGGGACAAGACCGACTAGGGTGATAGTGATGCAATATGAAATGTAAATGCAAATTAATAATGCATGATGCATGTATGTATATGCTGACAAAACTGACGCGACATACAAACTAAAAGATGAACACGACTTGATACTCGGCCATTGCAGGGTGAAGAAATACCGCTGGTTCAAGATAGCAATTCTTCCTTTCTTAGGAGAGATAGTCCCTGTTGGGAGCTATGTTGATCGGGCTTAGGAGATGAGAACTCGGCCGAAGCGTGTCAGACGAAACAAGGTCTCTGACACAGTTGATCCCTTTATTCAGGCGTACTGGGTTAGAAGGAGTACTTTAATTTTGCACTTTGAAGTTCGCCTACTTTTGGAGAAGCGGTTGATGTTCTTTTGATGTTCAACAGTCAAAAGAAATTACCGTCTTTATTAAAAAGCAGAAAAAGATTTAACAAGTAAATTCATTTTTGTTTCATTTCAAGAATCGTTAATCAGGTTAACAACGTCGTTCTGTAAAGCTAAAACAAATAAGAATTACAAACAAAAGCACAAGGGCTCAAATTTTATTGATAAAATGGAGATCAGCCAAATGCGTGATTCCAAAGAGTATTTACAAAGTTAGAAAATGGTAATTTACAGGGAAAAGGGCTACGTTGAAACATAACGACCGCTATCCTTCTACCAACTTTGAATTCGGGGCATCCTGAGCTTCTGTCGAAGATGACCTTGATTGGAGTTTTCCTCCGATGGATGGTGTAACTGCTGCTGAGGGACCTGCCTCTGTTGAACATAGTTACTTGCCATTATCCCTAATTTTTTCCTGGATTGTACTATGAGATTTCCAATCCATCGGGATGATTTTTTTTTCATGTCTCTAACTTTTGCCTGGACCGCCCTTTCGGGTTTTCAATTCACCGAGACGTTTTTTTTTTAGTTTAGGCGAAGTATGTCTTGACTACATCAACATTCGTGGGGTAGGCAAATTCCTCTCCTTCCATGGTTGCAAGTCTCAAGGCGCCGCCTGAGAAAGCTTTCGTGACCACATAGGGGCCATCATAATTCGGAGTCCACTTTCCCCGAGAATCAGTGAGAAATGATTGTATCTTCTTGAGCACAAGGTCTCCTTTCCTGAAGACACGAGGTCGGACCTTTTTGTCAAACGCCCTCTTCATTCTTTGTTGATACAATTGACCATGGCATAGTGCCGTTATTCTCTTTTCTTTGATCAGATTCAGTTCGTCGTGTCGGCTTTGACACCATTCAGCTTCTGAAAGCTTAGCTTCCATCAATACCCAGATTGATGGGATCTCTACTTCTATGGGGAGCACTGCTTCCATGCCATACACTACAGAGAAAGGGGTTGCCCCTGTTGAAGTGCGGATAGATGTGCGATAACCGTGAAGAGCAAAGGGTAGCATCTCGTGCCAGTCTTTGTAGGTTACAACCATATTTTGAAAGATCTTCTTGATGTTCTTATTGGCCGCTTCTACCGCGCCATTCATCTTGGGTCGGTAGGGAGATGAGTTATGGTGTTTGATCTTGAAATCAACGCACAACTCTTTCATCATCTTGTTGTTCAAGTTGGACCCATTATCAGTAATGATCTCGCTTGGAACACCATAACACCAGATGATATTGTTTTTGATAAATCGGACCACCACTTGTCGGGTTACATTGGCGAATGACGCTGCTTCGACCCACTTGGTGAAATAGTCAATGGCGACCAGGATGAACCGATGTCCGTTTGAAGCCTTAGGTTCAATCAAGCCAATCATGTCGATTCCCCATATGGAAAAAGGCCACGGGGAAGAAAGAACTTTGAGATGTGATGGCGGTACAGGAATTTTGTCAGAGTATATCTGACACTTGTAACACCTCCTCATGTACTTATAATAGTCGGATTCCATGGTCAACCAGTAGTACCCTGCTCTTAGAATTTTTCTCGCCATTATGTGTCCGTTGGCATGAGTGCCAAAGGATCCTTCATGAATTTCTTTCATTAGCATGTCTGCTTCTGGTCTGTCTACGCATCAGAGCAAGACCAAGTCAAAATTTCTCTTATAAAGAGTATCACCGCTCAGGAAGAAGTTTCTAGCCAGTCTTCTGAGGGTTTTTCTGTCCTTTCTTAGTGCCCCAGGTGGGTACTCTTGTTTCTGAAGGAAGCATTTGATATCATGATACCAAGGTTTGTCGTCTATGACTGCTTCAATCGTGAAGATGTAAGCGGGCCTTTCAAGGCGCATTAAGTCGATCTTAGGTAAGTTATTCCATTGACCTACACTAATCATGGAAGAGAGAGTGGCTAATGCATCAGCCATGTGATTCTCCTCACGAGGGATATGATGAAACTCAACTCTGTTGAAGAAAGGTAACAACCTTCTTGCGTAGTCTTTGTAAGGAATCAATCCTGATTGGTATGTGTTCTAATCTCCTTTTATCTGATTGATAACCAAGGCTGAATCGCCGTATACGTCCAAGTTTTTTATCCTTAAATCAATTGCTTCTTCGAGACCCATAATACAAGCTTCGTATTCGGCCTCGTTGTTCGTACATTTGAACGTAAGTCGAGCAGTGAAAGGAATGTGGGTACCCTGAGGGGTAACAATGATTGCCCCAATTCCGTTTCCATAATGATTAACTGCTCCGTCAAAGACAAGTCCCCATTGGGAACCTGGTTCTGGCCCTTCACTGGGTAGAGGTTCATCGCAATCTTTCATTTTTAGATACATGACATCTTCGTCTGGGAAGTCAAACCCGATTGGTTCTTGATCGTCAATCGGTTGATGAGCCAAATGATCGGCTAAAATACTTCCTTTAACGGCTTTCTGAGCGTGGTACTCTATGTCATATTCTGATAACAGCATCTGCCAATGGGCGATTCTTCCCATGAGAGCAGGCTTTTTGAAGACATACTTGATTGGATCCATTTCGAAGATTAACCATGTAGTATGACGAATCATGTATTGGCGAAGACGTTTGGCTGCCCAAGCCAAAGCGCAGTAAGTTTTCTCAAGCATCGTGTACCGAGTTTCGCAGTCGGTGAATTTCTTGCTTAGATAGTAAATGGCAGACTCTTTCCATTTGGTTTCGTCTTGTTGGCCAAGTACACATCCCATTGAGTCCTCTAAGACTGTGAGGTAGATGATCAGCGGTTTTCCTTCCACTGGAGGTGATAGAATCGGCAGATTCAACAGGTATTTCTTAATACTGTAGAAGGCGGTTTAGCAATCTTCTGACCAAACACAATCCTGGTTCTTTTTGAGTAATTTGAAAATCGGCGCACAGGTCGCGGTCATAAGGAATATGAATCTGGAGATGTAGTTCAAACGTCCCAAGAATCCTCTGACTTTTTTTTTCAGTTTTCGGAGAAGGCATTTCTCGAATGGCCTTGACCTTGTCAGGATCAACCTCAATTCCTTTCTGGCTGACGATGAACCCTAGTAATTTCCCTGAACGGACACCGAAGGTGCACTTGTTGGGATTCAAGCGGAATTTGTACTTTCGCAAACGCTCGAATAGTTTTGACAGATCGGTCACATGCTCCTATTCTGTCTTAGATTTTGCAATCATATCATCGACATATACCTCGATCTCTTTGTGTATCATGTCATGAAAAAGAGTTGTCATGGCCCTTTGATAGGTTGCCCCGGCGTTCTTTAAACCGAACGACATCACCTTGTAACAAAAGGTACCCCATGGGGTAATGAACGAAGTTTTCTCCATGTCTTTCGGCGCCATTTTGATCTGATTATAGCCTGAGAATCCATCCATGAAGGAGAAAACTTTGAACTTTGTTGTACTGTCCACCAGCATGTCAATGTGTGGTAAAGGAAAGTCGTCCTTTGGACTTGCCTTGTTCAGATCCCTGTAATCGACACACATTCTGACCTTTCCATCCTTTTTCGGAACGGGTACGATATTGGCTAACCATTGAGGATATTCTGACGTAGCGAGGAAACCCACATCGATCTATTTCTGTACCTCCTCTTTGATTTTGATGGCCATGTCCAGGTGAGTCCATCTCAACCTTTGCTTTACTGGCGGACATTCCGACCTTAACGGTAAGTGATGTTCCACGATGCTGGTATCCAACCCTGGCATATCCTGATAGGACCAACCGAATACATCGGGAAATTCTTTGAGAAGCTTTATCAACCTCTCTTTGGCAGTTGGACTAAGAAGTGCCCCAATCCTGATTTCTTTTCTCTCTTGTTCTGAACCCAAGTTTACCGTTTCCAACAGTTCTTTGTGAGGTTCAATGGACCTTTCCTCTTGTCTGAGTAGTCGGGAGATCTCTTCTGGAATTTCGTCGTCATTTTCTTCTTCAGCCTCGAATATCGGGAACTCAAAGTTGGGAGAAGGCATCGGATCATATGTTTCAACGGGGTTTAAAACAAGCAATCTGCATGACGTGATGATTCGTGTTTAGAAGAGATAGAGAAAATGCAAGTGTGTGCAGTGTTTTATTTTACTGCTTGTTTTTATTATTGAATTTTTTTTTTAGGATTACCATTTTCTGAAAAAGCAAAAAGAGAAAACAACAATTAATGCGGAATTTACAGAACGACGTTATTTTATTAATGAACAAGTCGATTCTCGAAACTACAGCCCTATAAAACAAAAATCTGTCGCTTTGGGCTAAGCGAAGAGGGAAATTTACAGAAAGTGAGCCCTATCAAAACATCCGTTTCACCTGGGCAGGGTGAAAGGTTAAATATGGCAATTACTTTGACTGACGAACGACCTTCGGAGCATCAACAACACCCCATTGGCGGCGAACTCCTTGGTGAATCACAAAGTCTGGTACTTTCCTTGATTTGTCTTCAGAAATAACGCTGATTTCTGGTGGAGCAGGATCATTGCAATCTGTCTCCTAGGCAGAGTTGTCGTAGGAGGATTCCTCTGTTGTATTTTGCATAGTATTTGTGCTCTCAGGCAAATCTCCCCATCCAGTTGGCTGGATATCTTCAAACCTGATACGAGAGCTTTCAGGAGCAGTATACTTGACCATGTAGTCGAATTTTCCACTTGGTTGTCCCAAGGTGCCCCACACTTCTTTCGAACTGGAGGAGTCATCTCTCTCGATGACGTAGACCTCGGGAAAAGCATAGTTGATAAATTCAAGTCCTGCAAACGTTGTGAATTCATCTTCATGTTGAGTAGTTTCTGAATTACCTGAGTGTTGATCCCATGACATGGTGGGGACACAGGTATTCTATTCAATGATGGTCAGCTGAGTTTCGTTACTCGGCTGACTCTCTTGCCCCAAGTTTCCTGGGTAGGGCTGCCATATTGGCAGACCATCCATTGGGCCATAGTAGGTGTAGTCAAAATTGTCTTTCATCGGAGTGTCTTCCTCTAATGAATTTGGCGGAGCACGAAATCCTTCCGGATCACAATCCCTGTATATCATTTCGACATCTGACCTGGGTATAAATCTCGGACTCTGTGCGGGATAGCAAAATGGTATAGGCACCTCTTCCTGAGACATATAACCGTCCTCGTTAAGGTAGGACTTCCATTCTTCATCTGTGTCAGAGGGATCTTCCTCATTGATTGCATGTACTGCTTGAGACACCGGGTGAAGGAAACCTCCACTGTGGAAGAAGTTCTAAAGGGGATGAAGACTTTCATCATTGGCAGCTGTCTGGGTACAGGTTCCAGAAAAACCAAGACCCTTCTTTGTTGTATTGCCAGTAGGAATGACAAGCTGTCCCCATCCTGTTGTATCGGTACTCTCGACCGCTTTGATAGCATCGTTGTATGAAGAAATGGAAGTTCCTTCTTTGAACTGATTGTTCTTGCTCACCGACAGTGCTTGAAACTAAGTTTCGATAACCTCCTCGGGTTCTACACAAGTAGATGATGATAAGTTACTTACGAGCAAGGCCTGTTCTCCACAGACTGTGACAAGTTGATCGTTCTGGACGAACTTTAGCTTTTGGTGGAGGGTTGAAGTAACTGCTCTAGCCTGATGTATCCAAGGTCTTCCTAATAAGCAACTGTACGTTGCCCGGATGTCCATGACCTGGAAAGTGACTTGGAAAGTATGAGGACCGATAGTTATAGGAAGATCAACTTCGCCGATAACTGTTTTTCTGGATCCGTCGAACGCTTTGACGACGACCTCGCTGATTCTCATCAGAGGGCCTTTGAATGATAATTGCATCAAAATGGACTTCAGCATAACATTCAGGGCTGACCCTGTGTCTACCAGTATGCTGGCTAAAGCATCGTCTTGGCAGTTAACTGTAATGTTGAGCGCCATGTTATGACGACGACCCTCTTCAGGTAATTCCTCATCACTAAATCCCAAATTGTTGCAGGAAGTGATGTTAGAGACAATACTATCGAACTGTCTGATTGTTACATCCTGTTCCACAAAGGCTTGCTCCAAGACTTTCTGTAGAGCCTCCCTGTGGGCTTCTGAACTGAGTAACAGTGATAATACCGAGATCTTTGAAGGAGTCTGTAACAGCTGATCCACAATGTTATATTCACTCCTTTGGATGAGATTCAGTATCTCATCATTATTTTTCGAAAGGTCGGGATTACTGGATTGATCGACTGATGGATCGGGAGCTCCTGTCTGAAGTTCCTTTTCCTTGTTAGGTTCTCCAACTCCTCGATTGAAGATTCGACTGCTCCGTGTTACACGACTGATGTCTGCAATATTCACGACGGAGGGTAATGGAATTTCCTTTCCATTTTCAATTGTCGTTGCACCGTATTTGTAAGGGATTACCTTAGTTGATTCATACGGTGGTGGTCCCGGTAGATAGATGACTATGGGAACCTTCTGATTTTTCTGACCATCGTAAGTAATCTCGATCCGTTCCCGGTTGGGAACTTTAGATTCGTCAAGTAGAGGGATGATGGCAAAAACATCCCTGGTCTGGTGACGACCAGAGATCGTGACAACATCCTCGACTTGATCGGCAAGGTAGTTCGACGTCCAGTTGATGGGTCCAGAACCTGGATATGGACGAATCTCTCCACGATCCATCTGACCCTGAAGAGATGCTCTCACAAGGTAACACCCTTGGTTACTTTCCGAACAGACACTACAACGTTCATAGTTGTGTGGTGGCACCTGGCCACGCCCACTTTGAATACAATGTAACCTCACTAGGTTAGCTTCCACAGATCGGACATCCTGACTCTGACGCCGAGTGGGATTTCTGTTATTGATACTAATCTGCTGAGTATCTTCATCCATGTAGATTGGCATCCACCAGCGATTTAACAAGTGCTGAAGTGCCTCCTGGACAAGGGTACAACCTCGATCGTTTTTGCAACCTGCTTTACAGCTTTGATAGTCGTGTGATATTAAGAATCCGAGTCGGACCTGCTCAGCATGTAACTCTACCAGGTTGGTATTCATCACGCGAATATCGAAGATCTGAACCATATTGATTTGATAGGAATTCCTATCATGGTAGTCTTGGATCCATCCAAGATCCATCTGACGCTGGAGGGCCTCTTGTAAGAAAGAGCATCCCTGTTTGTTTACCGAGCAAGTCAGACAAGAACTGTAATCGTGCCGCGACAGATTATGATACTGGCTTTGACTTGAGTGCATTGCCACCAAGTTGACATTCATCGCACGGATGTCGTGGTTCTGAATGATGTTGGAGTTCGTGTAGACCATGTTAACTCCACGAACTCGGTGCTCTTGGATCCATCTGAGATCCATCTGTTCCTATAGAGCTGATTGCACTACCGAGCATCCTTGATTATTTTTAGAGCAGACATCACACTGATGATAATTATGAGGTGGCACATGGCCATATCCACTCTGTCTACAATGCATCTTGACCAGATTGGTTTTCAACAAGAGTACATCGTGAATTTGATAGACATCGTTAGTCTCTCCTTCTAGCAAATTGACTGCAGCCTTCTCATGTTGAGGCAGCGTGTTCGTGAGAACATTATGATTTGTATCCTTGAAAGATAAGACCCCGTTCCTAACAAGTTTTTGCACGTCGGACTTTAAATTGAGACAAGTCTCTATGTTATGCCCTGATCCTCCTTGGTGGTAAGGGCAAGTTTGATCCACCTTAAACCAGAAAGGCGGATTTTTCGGTACTGTAAGAGGAGATTTAGTCTGGATGTGCCCCTTAGCTAGTAGTAATGGAAACAGCTCTGCGTACAATATGGGTATAGGATCAAACCCTGATGGCCGTGTTGTACGGTTGTTGTTATATGGAGGACGAGCCTGCTGAAGAGGCTGTTGTGTCCTTTGCTGATTAGGTTGGCTTTGCACAACCTGAGGTTGATACGTAGAAATAGGCGCAGGGCTGATAGCAGGAGTTACAGCTGCTACCGGCTGATAACGTCGCCTTTGCTTTCCGAGAGAGATATTCCCAATATCTTTCTCTTTTTTCTTAGGGAGAGCACTACAGTATTTTTTAGTACCGCTCGTCGATCCAATGTCTTTTACCAAACGTCCTTCTCAGACGGCTTCCTCAAGACGTACGCCCATGCCGACCATTTCGGTAAAGTCACTGGGTGCACTGGCAACCATTCGGTCATAGTAAAATGAGCTTAAGGTTTTTAAGAAGATCTTTGTCATCTCTTTTTCCTCTAGAGGTAGACAAATTTGAGCGGCAATCTCACGCCACCTTTGAGCATACTCCTTAAAGGTTTCCTTGTCCTTTTGCGACATCGATCTGAGTTGATCTCTGTCGGGTGCCATGTCCAAATTGTATCTGTATTGTTGGACGAAGGCAGTGCCAAGATATCTGAATGTGCTGATCGTGGCAGGGTTTAAACCCATGTACCATTTGAGTGCGGCACCGGTTAAACTATCCTGGAAGTAGTGAATCAGTAGGTTCTGATTCTCCGTCTGAGCTGACATCCGCCGAGCGTACATCACCAGATGGCTTTGAGGGCAAGAGTTACCCTTGTATTTTTCAAAGTCGGGCACTTGAAATTTGTGCAGAACTTTTACATTGGGGACCAAGCAGAGGTCTGCGGCGTCCTTTCCAAATAAATCCTGACCGCGAATGGCTTGCAGTTCTTTTTGCATTTCCAGGAACTGTTCCTGGAATTCATCCATTCTATCAAACATAGTTTCCTTCTTATCAGAAGGGATCGGTGTAACACCCCCCTTTCTATACCCCCAAATAATCACATTTAATCATTTAGGCACATATTAAAAATTTCGTCAGAGCATAATTATAAACATAGTATAAAAGAGGTATGTCACATTATACATGAAATTAAAACACTCAACACCTGCTCAACAATTGATATGCAACAGTGGGGTAACTTTGCAACAGAGGAACTTAGTCCTTACACCCACATCTCAATATTTAGAATAAAAGCGGAAAATCTAAACATTGAATAACAACTAACATATATACATATACATATATACATCATCAAGTATTATCCACCAACATAATTCATGTTTACATAAACATTCATCAACAAGATACATGTACAAATGTATCACAAAAGAATCATAGCCATCCTAGCTACCCGGTGCTACATATCAGAGTCGACCGACCAAAAGAATGAAGACGCGCTTCACAAAAAGACCACCAGCATACCTACTCTGCAATGCCTCATAGAGCATCATAAAACAACAGAAGGGTGAGAAATATTATCATAATAACAATGCATATAATTATATATCTTAGCATAAAAATACACATATTCCACATTCGCACCACAATTCATCACAACTCACTCATATACATCACAATGTATATATATATATATATATATATATATATATATATATATATATATATTCAAAACCAAGCATATACATCATGCATACTTTCACAATCCTTATCATTCCACATAAACATACACATTTATGTTTATTCATCAATGCACCTTTATAAAGATGATAAATGCAAATCATAGAGACCGACTCACGACTCTATGCAAATGCAATGCGGCACCGACTCAATCATCTCAAGTTCATTCAGGAACTCATTGGAACCATCGCTCGTTACCAATGTAACTCCCCGTCGGGCCTACGATGTTCCCCATCGCTCACACCTCTTATTTTTAAGGCACACGATCCGATCTGATCGCTCACACCTCTTATTTTTAAGGCACACGGCATTTATGGATCGCTCACACCTCTTTGTATAAGACACACGACCCGATCGCTCACACCTCTTTGTATAAGGCACACGATCGTCTATAACCATCGCTCACACCCCACACGGGCACACGACGTTACAACGGGTTCTCATTAGAATCCCTCAACACAAGAATGCACATCATTATGCTTCACATGCAAATGACTCAAGACATTCTTGAAATGCATACATATTCACAATATAATCATGCATTCATCTCATTCAATCACATACAATTTATATACATTCACATCAATTACGCCAAACGGCAACGAGCAACGCTTTACCACCTAAACGACAACGAACTCTTTCACAATTCACATGCATTTACATTTAATTTAAACAATGCATTTATTTGCCAAAAGACCACAATTCACAATAAATTCCACAATCTAGGATTCACACCATAAGGCTACCCACAACACATCGTATAACAACACATACAAGCTATACATTATATTACAAAAGCATATTGCACGATAACACCTCAATCGCACACATTCACGACGGTAAAAATCAACACAACGATACGGTTTCAATTTTTTGCTATAATTGAGCCAGGTACAGCCCTCAAAACCATTTTTCCTAAAAAGAACATCTCGTTAGCTTTCCAACGCTTCGAACGGGGGTCAAAACCGACTTACGGTTCAAGAGTTATGAATTTTTGAAGGTTTTCCAAAAACCAGAATTTGGCCCTGCAACAGCTACGGGTTTATGCAAAATTGCCTGAAAATCTGACCGATTCAATTATTTTTTCGAAACAAACACATACTCATTCATACCAAACATATAGTAGTGATTTGGAACCATCAAACGTGAATTCTACGACTTTCGATTTCAATCCGAATCTTAAACCCTCAAATCTCTAAAAATGCAAAAACTTACAAAATCAACCCGATTCGGTAAAACAAGCGTACTCGATCACGGCCTAACATTACCCGACACAACTACGCAATCTATTCCGACTTTCGTCCGTAAAAACATCGATTCTATTCATTTCTATCATTTTCAACCTAGAACTCAAGCTATGGAAAACAAGAAAAACATCCAAGCAAACACATACATAATGATATACATTGATGAGATAATAAGATTTCACACCCTTACCCGATTAAATCGATTCCTAAAAGTTGTTTTGAAGATTCCAAGCTTTTTCCTCTTTTTCTCTCTTTTCCCACGTTTTCCTTCTCTTCTTTCTTTCTGTTTTTTTTCTTCTTTCTTTTCTAACTTTCTTTCTAACCAATATATATATATATATATATATATATATATATATATATATATATATATATATATATATATATATATATATATATAATACTTATTATATAATATAAATCCAATAGGGTTAAATATCTCCAATTGATATTTTGTCTTCTAATACCAATTGATCAATTATTAGAGTTATTTTAAAATATTTTTTTTCTTTTTTCTCAAATCTCTATTTATAAAAATATCTAATTTTTCTAAAATATCTAATCCCTCAAAATGACTATTTTACCCCTCAGCTAAAATATCTCCCGAATGCTCTCAAAACGCGATAAAACATAACCATACCGATGAAATATATTTCGGGAAATAAAAGTTGAAAAGAATTTATAATTTATTGCAAATATTTTACCTATTAGAGAAATTCACCAATTAACTCAATTAGCAGGTTAAATACAATAAATTCACACATTTCACAAAATTCACATAATTGGAATAAATAAATAGAATTAAACAAATCGGGGCGTTACAACTCTCCCCCACTTTAGAAATTTTCGTCCTCGAAAATATTACCTGAATCAAACAACTCCGGATACGACTCTCGCATCCTACTCTCTAGCTCCCAAGTCATATCGTCTTCCGCTGCGCCTCCCCACGGTACTTTCACAAGTACAATATCCTTGCCTCTTAGCTTCTTAACTTCACGGTCCAAAATCCTAATCGGTAAAGTTTCAACCGTAAGGTTATCTCTCACTTCAACCTCGTCCATAGGAATAACATGTGACGGATCCGGAACATACTTCCGAAGTTGCGAAACATGGAATACATCATGCAAATTCGAAAGATTCGGAGGCAGCGCCACACGGTAAGCCACAACACCAACTCGTGCAGAAATCTGATACGGACCAATAAAACGAGAAGTCAATTTCTTCGACTTCAAAGCACGACCCACACCCGTAACCGGCGTAACTCTCAAAAACACATGGTCGCCTTCTTGAAACTCAAGATCTTTCCTTCTCTTGTCATGATAACTCTTTTGTCTACTTTGAGAAGCTTTCATCTTTTCACGAATAAACTTCACTTTCTCTGTCGTTTGTTGTACCATCTCCGGTTCAACTATCGTCCTCTCACCGGTTTCATGCCAACACAAAGGTGTTCGACATCTCCGACCATACAAAGCCTCAAATGGTGCCATACTTATACTTGAATGAAAACTGTTATTGTAGGTGAACTCAATCAATGTCAAATAACTATCCCAAGCACCACCTTGCTCGAGCACACAAGCACGCAATAAATCCTCCAATGATTGAATTGTCCTCTCGGTTTGACCATCCGTTTGCGGATGATAAGCCGAACTCAATCTTAACTTAGAACCCAAAGCCTTTTGTAAACTCTCCCAAAACCTCGATGTGAATCTAGGATCTCTATCCGATACAATACTCTTAGGAACTCCATGTAACTTCACAACCGCAAGAATATAAATCTCGGCTAACCTCTCCAAAGGATAACTAATATCAATTGGAAGGAAGTGAGCAAATTTAGTAAGCCTATCAACAATTACCCAAATAGCATTATGACCTCTTTGCGTATTCGGCAATCCCGTAACAAAATCCATCGATATACTATCCCATTTCCACTCCGGAATGTCCAACGGTTGCATCAATCCACTAGGCTTTTGATGTTCCACCTTCGACTTTTGACAAGTTAAGCACGCATACACAAATTGAGCCACATCTCTCTTTAATCCGGACCACCAAAAGATTTTCTTCAAATCTTGATACATTTTATTCGCTCCCGGATGAATACTTAAGTTACTTCGGTGTCCTTCTTCCAATATCATTTTTTTCAACTCCGCATCATCGGGAATACAAACACGACCACAGAATCTCAAAACTCCAAAATTATCAACCTTGAAATCCTCATTCTCATTCATCATCAAATCAACGAACTTCAAATCCAACTTTTGCTTTTCACACACGGTTGCAAGAAAATCATTCGTAACATGTAGCATACCAAGTCTCACACTTCTCGGCGTCATTTCACAAACCAAACTCAAGTCTCTAAAATTCTCCAAAAGTTTCCATTCTCTCATCATCAATGAGGACATATGTAAGACTTCCGACTCAAAATCGGCCACCACGTTTGCCTTACCCGGATGGTAATTCAAAATAAAATCATAATCCTTCAAAAGCTCTAACCACCTTCTTTGTCTCATGTTCAATTCTTTTTGATCAAATAAATATTTCAAGCTCTTGTGATCACTAAAAACTTCAAATCTTGGACCATAAAGATAGTGCCTCCAAATTTTCAAAACAAACACCATGGCCGCTAACTCCAAGTCATGTGTAGGATAATTCTTTTCATGCACTCTCAATTGTCTTGAAGCATAAGCCACAACTTTTCCATCTTGCATCAAAACACCACCTAAACCAACCAAAGAAGCATCACAATACACAACAAATGGTTTCGTCGGATTTGGCAAAGTCAAGATCGGAGCCGTTGTCAACCTTCTTTTTAGCTCATTGAAACTCTCTTCACAATGAATATCCCAAATGAAAGCATTTCCTTTACAAGTCAATTGCGTTAACGGAAGTGCCAACTTCGAAAATCCCTCAATAAATCTCCGATAATAACCCGCCAAGCCTAGAAAGCTTCGAATCTCCGTAACCGATCTAGGAGCCTCTCATTGCATCACCGCATCAATCTTGGATGGATCAACACTAATACCACTACCGGAAATAACATGTCCAAGAAAACTTACTTCCGACAACCAAAACTCACATTTCGACAACTTAGCATACAATTGTTTCTCTTTCAAAATTTGTAACACAATCCTCAAATGCTCTTCATGCTCCTCTTGAGACTTAGAATAAATCAAAATATCGTCGATGAACACAACCACAAAACGATCTAACTGCTCATGAAAAATACGATTCATGTATTCCATAAACACACCCGGCGCATTAGAAACCCCGAATGGCATCACGGAATATTCGTAATGGCCATACCGTGTCCTAAAGGCCGTCTTTTGAATATCCTCTTCTTTCACACGAATTTGGTGATATCCCGATCTCAAATCAATCTTGCTAAAAACACGCGCACCAACCAATTGGTCCAACAAATCATCGATCCTTGGAAGCGGATACTTGTTCTTAATTGTCACCTTGTTCAATTGTCGATAATCAATACATAACCGCATACTCCCATCCTTTTTCCTTACCAACAATACCGGAGCACCCCAAGGAGAAACACTTGGTCTTACAAATCTCTTGTCCAACAAGTCATTCAATTGCTTCTTCAATTCTACCAACTCCGATGCTGACATACGATACGGTGCCATCGAAATCGGTCTAGTACCCGGAACTAGATCAATAGAAAACTCAACTTCTCTTTCCGGCGGTACATCCTTAATATCCTCAGGAAACACTTCAGGAAAATCACACACAACAGGAAACACATCAAGGGACACTTGACTATCCACAGACAATGATGCAAACAAACCGATCAATTGAGCTTCGTCCGCTAAAAGTTTCTTCAACTCTTTAGTGGATAAGAAACTCGAGTCTTCGTCATCTTCCAAAGAAGGAAACCTCACTAACTTGTGATAGCAATCAATATGAACCCTATTAAATTGCAACCAATTCATACCCAAGACCACATCCAATCCTTCCAACGGCAAACACACTAAGTCCATCTCAAAGTCTTTACCATAAATGGTCAAAGGACAACTCAAACTAACCAAAGAAGTAGTCACTGACCCCATTGCTGGAGTATCAATAACCATCTTACCATCCATCAGAGACAACACAAGATTCAAACGATTTGCGTACTCAGACGAAATAAACGAATAAGTCGCTCCAGTATCAATAATAGCAACTAAAGGTGTACTATTAATAAAGCAAGTACCTTTAATTAGACGATCTACACGTGAAGTCTGAGTGCCTGCCAAAGAAAATACCTTCCCACCAGTTGGAGCTTTCTTCGGATTCAGACACTTCGTGCTAATGTGACCAGGTTCCCCACAATTAAAACATTTCACCACATTCCTTCTACAATCGGTAGTAGCATGCCCAAGGCCTCCACAGTTAGAACATTTCGCCACTGTCTTCCCACACTCAAATGATTTATGACCCATTTTACCACACTTGTAACACTTAATGGAACCGGAACCTCCTCCTCCAGACCTCTTCTCAAAGTTTCCCATATGCTTGCCCTTATCAGCGGGTGTCACATAAGGTCCACTTCTAGCGTGTTGCTTTCCCTTCCTCTCATTCAAACTTTTATAATGTGTAGAACGATCCTTGCTATCTTCCTCAAAGATTCTACAACATTCCGTCAAATCCGAAAACCTTCTTATCCTTTGATACCCCACAGCTTGTTTAATCTCAGGACGCAGACCATTCTCATACTTAATACACTTTGAGAACTCAGCAGTAATCGCAGCATAGTGAGGATGGAATTGAACCAACTCCACAAACTTAGCAGTATAGTCCACCACGGACATACTACCTTGCTTCAGTTCAAGGAAATCCATCTCCTTCTTCCCTTTCACACTTTCAGGGTAATACTTCCTCAAGAACTCAGTACGAAATAAATCCCAAGTTACCTCTTCATCATCCACCTCAAGAACTTGACGCATACCGACCCACCAGTCGTCGGCTTCTTCCTTCAGCATGTGAGACCCAAGCCTCACCTTATTCTCCTCCACACAATCCATGACTCTGAAGATCCTTTCAATCTCTTTCAACCAAAGTTGAGCACCATCGGGATCAAATCTTCCTTTGAAGACCAGTGGTTGATTCTTCCTGAACTCGTCATTAGCATTCACGTTCGGCGCACCTTGCACCGCCCTAGCCATTGCTTCCAAAGCAGCAGCCATCGCATTGTCGTTCCTACCAGCCATATTCTGATCATTCCCGAAAATGACAACAAAGTTAAACAACAATTCAACCAACACAACAACAAGACAGACACAACTGACTCAACTCTGGCTCTGATACCACTTAATGTAACACCCCCTTTCTATACCCCCAAATAATCACATTTAATCATTTAGGCACATATTAAAAATTTCGTCAGAGTATAATTATAAACATAGTATAAAAGAGGTATGTCACATTATACATGAAATTAAAACATTCAACACCTGCTCAACAATTGATATGCAACAGTGGGGTAACTTTGCAACAGAGGAACTTAGTCCTTACATCCACATCTCAATATTTAGAATAAAAGCGGAAAATCTAAACATTGAATAACAACTAACATATATACATATACATATATACATCATCAAGTATTATCCACCAACATAATTCATGTTTACATAAACATTCATCAACAAGATACATGTACAAATGTATCACAAAAGAATCATAGCCATCCTAGCTACCCGGTGCTACATATCAGAGCCGACCGACCAAAAGAATGAAGACGCGCTTCACAAAAAGACCACCAGCATACCTACTCTGCAATGCCTCATAGAGCATCATAAAACAGCAGAAGGGTGAGAAATATTATCATAATAACAATGCATATAATTATATATCTTAGCATAAAAATACACATATTCCACATTCGCACCACAATTCATCACAACTCACTCATATACATCACAATGTGTATATATATATATATATTGAAAACCAAGCATATACATCATGCATACTTTCACAATCCTTATCATTCCACATAAACATACACATTTATGTTTATTCATCAATGCACCATTATAAAGATGATAAATGCAAATCATAGAGACCGACTCACGACTCTATGCAAATGCAATACGGTATCGACTCAATCATCTCAAGTTCACTCAGGAACTCATTGGAACCATCGCTCGTTACCAATGTAACTCCCCGTCGGGCCTACGATGTTCCCCATCGCTCACACCTCTTATTTTTAAGGCACACGATCCGATCTGATCGCTCACACCTCTTATTTTTAAGGCACACGACGTTTATGGATCACTCACACCTCTTTATATAAGGCACACGATCCGATCGCTCACACCTCTTTGTATAAGGCACACGATCGTCTATAACCATCGCTCACATCCCACACGGGCACACGACGTTACAACGGGTTCTCATTAGAATCCCTCAACACAAGAATGCACATCATTATGCTTCACATGCAAATGACTCAAGACATTCTTGAAATGCATACATATTCACAATATAATCATGCATTCATCTCATTCAATCACATACAATTTATATACATTCACATCAATTACGCCAAACGGCAACGAGCATCGCTTTACCACCTAAACGGCAACGAACTCTTTCACAATTCACATGCATTTACATTTAATTTAAATAATGCATTTATTTGCCAAAAGGCCACAATTCACAATAAATTCCACAATCTAGGATTCACACCATAAGGCTACCCACAACACATCGTATAACAACACATACAAGCTATACGTTATATTACAAAAGCATATTGCACGATAACACCTCAATCGCACACATTCACGACGGTAAAAATCAACACAACGATACGGTTTCAATTTTTTGCTATAATTGAGCCAGGTACAGCCCTCAAAACCATTTTTCCTAAAAAGAACATCTCGTTAGCTTTCCAACGCTTCGAACGGGGGTCAAAACCGACTTACGGTTCAAGAGTTATGAATTTTTGAAGTTTTTCCAAAAACCAGAATTTGGCCCTGCAACAGCTACGGGTTTATGCAAAATTGCCCGAAAATCCGACCGATTCAATTGTTTTTTTCAAAACAAACACATACTCATTCATACCAAACATATAGTAGTGATTTGGAACCATCAAACGTGAATTCTACGACTTTCGATTTCAATCCGAATCTTAAACCCTCAAATCTCCAAAAATGCAAAAACTTACAAAATCAACCAAATTCGGTAAAACAAGCGTACTCGATCACGGCCTAACATTACCCGACACAACTACGCATTCTATTCCGACTTTCGTCCGTAAAAACATCGATTCTATTCATTTCTACCATTTTCAACCTAGAACTCAAGCTATGGAAAACAAGAAAAACATCCAAGCAAACACATAAATAATGATATACATTGATGAGATAATAAGATTTCACACCCTTACCCGATTAAATCGATTCCTATAAGTTGTTTTGAAGATTCCAAGTTTTTTCCTCTTTTTCTCTCTTTTCCCACGTTTTCCTTCTCTTCTTTCTTTATGTTTTTTTTCTTCTTTCTTTTCTAACTTTCTTTCTAACCAATATATATATATATATATATATATATATATATATATATATATATATATATATATATATATATATATATATATATATATATATAATACTTATTATATAGTTACTTTAATATCTCCAATTGATATTTTGCCTTTTAATACCAATTGATCAATTATTAGAGTTACTTTAAAATACTTTTTTTTTCTCAAATCTCTATTTATAAAAATATCTAATTTTTCTAAAATATCTAATCCCTCAAAATGACCATTTTACCCCTCAGCTCAAATATCTCCCGAACGCTCTCAAAACGCGATAAAACATAACCATACCGATGAAATATATTTCGGGAAATAAAAGTTGAAAAGAATTTATAATTTATTGCAAATATTTTACCTATCAGAGAAATTCACCAATTAACTCAATTAGCAGGTAAAATACAATAAATTCACACATTTCACAAAATTCACATAATTGGAATAAATAAATAGAATTAAACAAATCGGGGCGTTACAATCGGTGGAATCTGTTCTTCCGGGACAGTGTGCACCACAGGGGTGGTACCGTGACTACGGCAGCGAATCTTGGCGTTTCCCGAAGTTTGTAACCTTCAGGAGTCTTCAGTATGCCCCTGGCATCTTCGCTTTCCCGAAGTTTGTAACCTTCAGGCCTAGCGGCTTCTGTTGTGATTCCCTGATCTTCAGTGATCGGCGGAACATATCCTTCCGGGATATAGTTAACAGGCATGCCCCAAGGACGATCTTTCGGCATCTGATACCTTGGATCATACTTCTCCACTATGGGCGCTGAGGTGATCTCTGAGACCACAGTTCTTTGTAGCTGAGCTTCTGCCATGGCTTGCATGCCGTTACGAAGCTTTCTCATATCCTCTCTCAGAGCGTCGATCTCTTCTTTTAACTCTCTGTTTTCTTCCTCAAGATGGCAAAGACGCCTCCTGCTGCAACTGATAACTTGGAGCATGATGATGCATTCCCTGGGGTGACTATCAATCCTTCGCCCGTCGTGGATACTGACGTCGAGGAGACACTCCAGATAACTGAACATCAACCAGAGAAGGCTTCGGCTGCTGTCGAGGACTCTCTTACTCCGGAAGCACTCCTGGCAGCCAAGGCAACAAATCCAGCAGCAGCTCTGAAGGCACTACACAAACTTCGCCAGGCAGCCGAAGAGATTCAACCCACTGGTTCGACCGCAATCCCAACTCCAGAAGTGGATGCTTCTTTCAATCTCAAACTTCAGCAGCTGCGGTCCTATCTTTTTGAGGAACAGTTTCTGGCGGCTGTCGCCGAGGACTCCGCCGTAGCCAACGACGTCTTCAAACTCCTCGACGAACTTTCTAAATTCCGGCTCCCCGCCCCCGTGGCCACATATCTGATCGAGTTCGAAGCCTTTTTCACTCAACTGGCCAAAGACCTTGCTATGCATCATCAGGCCGACGCCCAAATTCGGTTCCGCCACAACGACATGAAACGTGAGTGGCACCTTAGCTCAATTTGTGAACAAAAACTTGGGGCCTATGAAACCAAAAAACAAGAGCACTCCAACAAGCGCCAGGCTTTCGACCAACATATATCTGAATACCAAGCCCAGATAACGGAGCTGACCAAAAAGATTGCTGAGGTCGAACATCAAAAGGCTTCTCTAGACTCAGTTGAACCTCTGCCTTCTCAGGAAGCCATCGACCACGAAGTGGCTCAAGGACTTGTTCACGTCGAAGCGGCCATGAAGATCAAGGATGCTATTAGCCGCATGCAGCGACGAAAGGTTCTTCTTGAGAGCAAGATAGTTCATGAGAAGATCCTCTTTGATGATTTTAAGGCTAGATTTCCCGAATTTACTTAATTTGTATGTTGGTACAATGTAATGAACCATATTTTGTAAGCCATTCTTGGCCTCAAATTAATGAAAGATATATTTTGATGTGAACTTCTTGCAGCATAGGTCTGTATCTTTTCAAATATTTCCCATTTACCCTTAAGATTCGTTGGTCTACTCCCAACTCTTGTACTTCGTATGCGTTCGTGTCACCAGAAATGGTCCCTCCCAGTTGGGCGACCATTTTCCCATAGTTGTTTGCGGCAAAGGTTTTTCTTTGGACTTTCTTATTGTATGCCCTGGCGACTCGGGCCTTTTGGCGCAGCAACATATTTAAAGCCACCATTCTTTCCTCGTCTAAGTCCACGAGTTCATCTAACATCATTTCCCAGTATTGTTCCGACGGAATCTCATACTGTCGTTGCACTCTAACGGACTGCAAGCATACTTCTGCGGGTAGCACAGCGCCGTGTCCGTAGGTTAGACGGAATGGAGTAGAGTTGGTCGACTCCTTGGGTGACGTCCGACAAGCCCACAACACTTGGCTCAACGTCTTATGCCAGTTTTTTGGCTTTTTCGCCACGTGCTTCTTGATCAAACCAATTATTATCTTGTTAGATGCTTCGACCTGACCATTAGCCTGAGCATAGTATGGCATCAAGGTAACCAACTTGAAACCTATTTCCGCCGCAAACTCCTGCATCTTCTGCCCCACAAACACAGAACCTTGATCTGTCGTGATTGTCTCAGGTATCCCAAATCTATACAAGATATGATTCTGGATGAAATCTATCACGGCCTCTTGATCCACTTTCACCAAAGGCACAACCTCTATCCATTTCGTGAAATAGTCTATTCCTACGAGGATGAATCTTTGCTGCTTCGACGAAGCTGGCCGAATCTCTCCTATTACATCTAAAGTCCATCCTCAAAAAGGCCATGGCTTGACAATCACATGTAATTCGCTGGTTGGGATATGCTGGATGTTCGCGTGCTTCTGGCAATCCTGGCATCCTTTCGCGAAATCTATACAATCCTTAAGCATGCTGGGCCAGTAGAACCCTTGTCGAAACAAAAGCCATTTCATTTTTTGGCCGACCTGGTGAGCTCCACAAGCCCCATTATGAACCTCAGAAATTGCGAAATATGCATCAGTGTCTCCTAGACACTTGAGCAATACCCCTTCTGGGGTGTTCTTCAACAACTCGTTTCCTACCAGGACATAACTCATTGCTCTGTACTTAGCCTTTCGATCAGTGCTGCCCAACGGGTTTTCTAGATACTCTATAATTGGCCTTCGCCAGTCTGTTGGTGGCATATCGTTAACGAAAACCTCGCAACTTTCTAAACCTTCGACCAAGCTCATCGAGACTTTGGATATCGACTAACTTGATGGTGTGTGTATGTTCGACACCATATTTTTCCTAGTTTCGACGAAGCCTTTCAACTTACCTTCCGACACTTTATAACCAGAGGCAATTTGTGCCAGCTCGTTAGCTTTCTGGTTTTTTATCCTTGGCACGTGCGAAATGTTGACAATTTTGAAATGTTCCAACAAACGCTTCGCCAACGAAAAGTAACTTAAAAGATGCTCCTTTAAGCATTTATACTCCCTCGTGATTTGTTTAATCACCAATTCTGAATCTCCTTTTATATCAAGCTCTTTGGCTCCCAAGTCTTTGAGTATCTTGAGACCAGTAATTAAGGCTTCGTACTCTGCCTCGTTGTTTGAACACTTGCCATTGACTTTGCATTTAAAAGTAGTTGGGATTCCTTGTGGGGATATTATTAGGATTCCAACACCTGCCCCGTTTTTATGGCTCGACCCGTCAAAGTACAATTTCCACGGGGCGACGTCGATGCTATGTATCGATGTTTCGACTACAGCGTGGTCGACAATGAAGTCCGCCACTATTTGACCCTTCATCACCCTCAAAGGGACATATGTCAGGGAGAATTCAGTTAACGCTAGTGCCCATTTCCCAATTCGACTATGCAAAATAGGTTTGGACAACATATGCTTAATAACATCAAAATGCGATGAAACATAAACATTAACTGGTTTGATATATTGTTTCAATTTCATACATGAGAAGTACAAACATAGGCATAGCTTTTCAATCATAGTGTACCTAGTCTCAGCATCTATCAATATCCTACTAAGGTAATAGATGGGTCTTTCGAGGCCACCATCATCCTCTTGTGCAAACATACTGTCTATGGTCGTATCCGATGCTGCAATGTACAACTTCATGCTTTTAATTATACTAGGTGGTAATAGGATTGGAGGCTTCGTAAGGTACTTTTTGATTGCGTCGAAAGCCTCTTGTTGCTCTTGTCCCCAGTGGAACTCACTTTCCTTCTGGGTCTTGAGCAGTGGTGAAAACACTTTCGTCTTGCCACTTAGGTTTGAGATGAACCTCCTCAAGAAATTTATCTTCCCCAACAAAGATTGGAGCTGTTTCTTTGTCGTTGGAGGCTTGAGATCCAGGATGGCCTTTGTTTTGTTCTGGTTGATCTCGATGCCTCGCTTGTGTACTACGAATCCCAGGAAATCCCCTGCACGAACACCAAAGGCACATTTTAGTGGATTCATTTTTAATCCATATTTCCTCATTCGCTCAAATGAGCGTCGGAGGTGGTCGAGATGACAATCCTCTGATGACGATTTTATGACTATGTCATCAATGTACACCTGCATAAAATTCTCAATAAAATCATGGAATATAGCATTCATAGCCCTTTGGTAGGTTGCCCCAGCGTTCTTCAACCCAAAAGGCATCACCACCCATTCATATGTCCCCAAAGCCCCAGGGCATCGAAATGCGGTTTTGGGGACATCTTCCTCGGCTAAGAGGATTTGATTGTAACCGGAATAGCCGTCGAGCATGCTCAAATACTCAAACCCCGCGGCTGAGTCGACTAGCATCTCTGCCACGGGAATCGAATTCGTCTTTAGGAGTAGCGTTGTTCAAATCCCTAAAGTCAATGCACACTCGAATGGTCCCATTTTTTTTAATAACAGGAACTATATTTGCTATCCATTCTACATACCTTGCAGTTCTGATGAACCGACTTTTGAGCAATCTTTCAATTTCCTGCTTGATCTTCGACGTCACTTCTGGGGCAAAACGCCGAGGGTGCTGCTTTACTAGCCTTTTGCCTGGCTGGATTGGGAGGCGATGCTCCACTACGCTCCGACTCAAACCAGGCATTTCGCCATAATCCCAGGAAAAACAGTCCCTGTATTCTTTCAACACTTTAACCAATTTGGCTTTCATTGTCGGTCCTGCCTTGGCACTCACGTAGGTGGGCCTTTTGGTTGTTCCATCCCCTAAGTCGACTTCTTCAAGCGGGTCCTGGGCTTGCATTCTCTGTAGTTCATGATCTGGGCCTTTCTCGAACCCTAAAGGCTCATCATCATAAATACCATCAAGCCTCCGATTTTCTACAGCTTCCCTTTGGCCTTGTGAGCCATTAGCTTTTTTGTCATGGTCGGCCCCCTAGTTATTTGGAGAGTCTCGTCCTTTTCGAGTGCCGACATCTTTCTGTTTTCATCCAGATAGGCCGAAATCCGAGTCATGCCTTCTGACTCAGCCGTCATTTTCACCAGTAGTGGACCACCCCGTTGGTGGCATTTCCATTGGCTCCATACCTTCGTCGGCAGCGTCCCAGATGAACCCGTAGTCGGGGTCTAGGTTCAGGACATGACCCGTGTCGACGGAGGTGTAAGACCCTGATCCGTCATCACAAGGAGCCACATTTGCTAAGTGCTAGTCAAAAGACTTCTTGGTACCCTTGGCTTCGTCGACTTTGTAATAGCTTTGATCTGCCTCAATATTTTTGACGATGCCATCCTTCCTCCAAATGATCAATCTTTGGTGCATTGTTGATGGTACTGCCCCAATTCCATGGATCCACTCACGTCCCAACAACAGATTGAAGTTTGCTTTCGATTTGATGACCATGAAAAGTGTCAGCCTGTTGGTCGTACCTACTGCCAAGTCCACTTGGACGACCCCCAGGATGTTACTGGTCTTGCCTTCGTAGTTGGACAAAACCATGTTGTACTGTCGGAGGTCAGCCTCCGTCTTTCCAATTTTATTAAACAGACTGTGAGGCATTAGGTTCACAGTCGCTCCACCATCTACAAACACTTTGTTAACAGACACCCCATCAATTTTCGCCTTTATGAACAACGGTTTTAAATGATACATCATCCCAGGGCTAGGACGTTCAAATATAGTCGTTTGTTCTTCAACCACTCCACTGTTCATCACATAATAGCATAGCGGCTTGTCATCCGCATCCTCACCTGTGATGAAGTCTTCTTCAGTTTCAGAGATTTCAGATACCGCATCATACTCAGTTGGTAGAACCGACACGATGCCACAGTTTACCACGAAATCTTCGCCATAGGTGTCATCATTGGTGTCGTCATACATGTCTTCATCAAAATCCCCTTCAGGTGATGGGTCATACTCTTCATCGGACTAAGGGGAGTATTTAGGCTCTTCTTCATCTGACTGAGGAGTATACTCTAGCTCTGTCTTGTTCTCCGTCAGCGAAGTACACTTTGAGCTCTGGGTCGACACCACTTCCTTTTCTCCTGAAGTGTTCACAGTCACTGCCATGGTCTGGTTCGTCGCCACCTTGTTCTTTTCTACCCATCTTCCTCTTGGGTATTGGCGCTTTTGCCCATATATTTTTATAGGCTTCACTTTTGAAGTCGTAGCCTCTCTTTCAGCCTTCTTATTGCACTGATAGCGCCTCCACTGGGTCCTAGTCATAGGGTTTTTCCCTTTGTAGTTGGGGGACACCCTATATCCTGCTTGTTCGACCCCTTTATCGGCGACACTCGCCTCCTTTTCCAAATCAAGAGCTTTCCACTTTGGTCTTTTGCTTCCTTTCTGATTCACTGGGGCCATCCATCTTTCCCGTGGAGAGTCTGATGGGGGCACGAATGTTTTAGGCCTTGCCCCTTGGAACAGCTTTCGGTACTCCTCATTTCGACGAGGGGCCCCCCTTCCATCGAACACAAACCTTGGGACAGGTGGCTTGCTTTCTGGCAGCACTTCTCTCTTACTTGCCTCGTACCTCTCAGCAGCTTTCTCATCGAACACAACATTGCATCTGGGGCATAGTGCGGCTTTCGAGCCGCTTATCCTGCACTTTTCCTGAAAATCCTCTAAACTTTCACCAGCCTGGGGGTACACTGCTTCAAGTTTGTCCTCTGCTCTCTTGTCGGAACCTTCAGTAGTTTCGACCATCATGCATTCTACCACTTCTGAATACAAAGCCTCTTCAACCTTCAGTGGGTCGGTGTCAACCTGCATCTTCGGCTTCTCGCCAAATTGGAGTCGACCCTCCTTCAAAGCCTTCTGCACCAAATCCCTGAAAAGAACACATTGAGCTGTTTTATGACCAAGGAAATTATGAAACTTACAAAATCTCCTCTTTTTCTTTTGCTCTAAAGGGGGATCTTTCAAACCAGACGGAATAATTATTTGACCATCTTTAACCAGTAAATCAAATATTTCATCACATTTGGAAACGTCAAAAGTATAAGTTTTAGCGACGTATTTATCCGTCTTGTTAGTTTCGGTGGGATTTTTACCGTTCGATGGTTTCAATAGTTTACATGTATAGGGAGGTCCCGTCTTAAGTACAGCCACGTGGATCTTACTTTCGTCGACGACTTATTCATCGTCGGACAAATATTCGTCAGTAGCCACATAAGATACTTTTTCTTTTTTACGATATCTGTTAGACTGGGCCTTTTCAGCTTTCAGACGTTCGACCTGGCAAACTCGGTCAGCCAGTTGCGCCATATCTCTAAGATACTGCGTGTCCAACTTCTTTCTGATCGAATAGTCCAGGCCGCCAGCAGCCATTTCGACTAATTCGTGTTCAGGGACTCGAGTAAAGCACCGTGCTTTCAAAAGTCTAAACCTATTTAAGTATTGGTCTACTGACTCTGTGGCCTTGCGTTTGATGCTTGTCAACTCTTTCAAACTTATTTTCGACTGTCCCATATAAAATTGTTCGTGAAACAGTCTCTCCAATTGTGCCCATGTGTGAATAGACTGAGGGGGCAACGTGGTAAACCACGTGAACGCATTCTTCGTGAGGGAACTTGGGAAATATTTCATTTTCAAGTCCTCATTGTTCGCTATGTCGCCTGCTTCAGTTTGATACCTAGCGACGTGTTCGACCGTGGACTCTTCCGTTTCCCCAGCGAACTTGGTGAACTTAGGCACTTTCCATCCCCTGGGCAATTCTGTTTGTAATACAAAATCAGGTAATGGGGATGTATATGTCGGCCATCGAAGGCCTGGGTTCGCCCCATTACGGACCATGATACGATCGACTACGGCCTCCAAGTTATGTTCTCCAACCAAGGCGTCTTGTCGAACCTGCTGGACAACAAAATCTAGATCTTGGTTCCTATGGACAATCACAGGAGGCCTTTTAACTCTCCTAGGGATCTCCTCGAACTCACGAGGTTGTTCTATAGTTTCGTCGAAGACCTCGTCCTGATGACGAGGCATCTCTGGTCGAGGTGGTGGGGTCTGTCGACCCTGAGCCCTAGGGGCACCTAAGAAGTCACTGATTCGTGTCATCTGAGTCGCCAGTTGTTGGTAACTCTGGGTTGACTCTTGTATCGGTGGTCTTAATATTGTACCCATCTGTCGGGTCAACATGTGGACCATCTCATGATTACTCTCGTCCATCTGTTGCCTCATGACCGCGACGGAACTAGAGGTAAAGGTTGGTATGGATTGAGAGACAAGGTTGAATCCTGGGGGTCGAATCATCTGATTCGACACGTGTCCTGTCCCTTGATAAGTCAAAAACACTGGAGACGAACTTTCCCCAAATAACTGGCCGCTAGAATGCAAACTTGACATGAACTCTGGCGGCATTCCATACGATCTAGGTATAGGCATGGTGATAGTATGCATATATTGCCCCGTAGTCCCTGCCATTATCGATCTCGGGTCGTTTCAACGCGGCGTTGCAATTGGTCCGCTATGAGAGGTTGACACCGCTGATATGGTACCAGAGCCAACATCAGTTGTCTGTGTTCCCACCGCAGTTTCCACCGGAGGCGATTCTTCGTTCGGTCGTGGTGTTACCATCTTACCACTATGCAAAAACATATACTCAATTCACACGGGTCCCACCGGGTGTGCCACTTTGTTCGCCTGGGCGAACAACCGCTGGCATTCCATCGCAGGTTCGCTTGCGGGAGCAGCCACACAAATCCCAGAACAGGGGAATTGGAAGCGTATGTTTGTGGCGCGTTTTAGTTTCTCGGTTTTTAGTGAGAGTTGTCACACTGAGGTGACCTTGGTGACGCAAAGAGTGTTCTAACGATCAACGAGTTTGGCGCAAAAACAAAGAAATAAAGGTAAGGCTGAGTAAAACAAGAAAAAAAAAATAACAATGTCTTAAATTAAATACTGGAAGTAAATTGCATTAAGTAGAATTTGGACGCAGATGTACATTTGTTTGCGGGAGTGAACTCGTTTCTCTCTAAGTTTGGTACTTTGAGTATTTTCCCTTACAATGTGAAAAAATGCGACCTCTAAAATGAAAAGTACAGCGCCTTATATAGGCCTAAAATGTAACTGTTTGTCTACCCGGATGTCTCCTGAAGCTGACACGTGGCACCCCACTTTCTTTTTAACTTCCCATAGTCTTGGAAGTTTCAAATTTTTCCCGCCTAAACCCTTTGTGCCTTGAAGTCAAAATCAACTTGTCGCCTCATTTCCTTCCGACGCTGAGGCTTGTCGCCGTTTCTCCGACGTGCCTTTCTGCTGGTGTCGACTCGACACCTTGACGTGCCCCTTTGCACCGACACGCCCTGGAATCTTCGGATCCCACCGTCAGTCGAAATCCAGTGTCAACACCATTATATCCATTTTGATAATCCACATTTCAAATTCTAATTATCACATTTTCATTTTAATCCAATTTCTTTTCAATCCATTTTTTTTTATTTCCAATTCCTAAACATTTTTTATCCAATTCACATATCCAATATCCAATATCCATGTATATATCCAACTATCCATCATATCCATTTCCCTTTAAATTTCCAATGTTCATCTTTTTATATTCATGCCAAAAATCTGTCAAAATAATCTTGATCCTTTTGTTTAAGCCTACTCATATTCAGCCTATTTACAATAAATAAAAAAGAGCCAAAAAAAATAGCTCATGGAATTTCCAAACGAGCCACTTTATGCTACACCAGCCAATGCACATGTCCTAGCCTTCCAAGATGTTTAGCAAGACACACTAATATGAAAAGGCTAAAATAACAACGTGAGCCTCTTGCATCTGACCTATCCTCATGCTTTCACAAATTAACATCGGCTCAAAAACGCAGCTACAAGCCGCTTGCCACTAGGAATCAATTCCCAAACTGAGTTGCTACAAGCCAACTACACAAGCAGCGGAATAAAACTCAAAACGACATGAAAAAGTGCAGTAATAAGTCACTCGTAATGCGAGATTGAAACGCAGAAGAAGCATCCAAATGGCAATTGCAATTCAATTTAAATTCTCACCATTTCATCTATAAATAAGACTTCATTCACACTGATTTTCTAAAGCTTTGACAACCAAACTCTCCCTGCCAAAATCAAACCTCAAAGCTTCAATCTATCTTCCAAATAATAAACCAAAATTATGCGAAAAAAATTCATCGGAAACGTTTCTCCAACTTTCTCCTTAGAACCTTCAATTCAAAATTCACATAACCTTCATCAATTCCTTACTTGCAACAGTTTCGTGAATCCATTTCACCAATTCATCATTTGATCTACAACAAACTTCAAAACTCAACACGAGTTCGCGATTCAATCTCAATCTTCAACACTGCGACATCACACAACATCAACAATGTTTCAGAAATCGAATCACAACATCAATTCAAGAATAAGAGAAGCAGAAGATAAATCTATTTGTTACTCACCTCAATTCGAAGGTAGTTACCGGTTTCGACAAACTCTCGTGTTCTAAATTCGCCTCCGTGTCTGAGTTTCGTTCGAAATTATTGGCATATTTGGAATCAGCTTTGCATTTCGATCACAATCGTGTATGATTCACTTCCCGCCGCTCTGTTGTGATGGTTTTCGCACATCCATGGCTGTCGTGAACAGTACCGGCCGCGTTTCTCATGAAGAAGATGATGAAGTTCTCTCTGATTCACCATTTGGACTTTTTTTCTTTTCTATGTAGTCACTTATGATTTTGGGATTGGGCCGTGTGGGCCTTGTGACTATCACCACCATCTTATTTTCTATTAATCTCCCTCATCTTTTAATTCTTTTTTTTTATGATTTTTTTATAATATTTTTTCTTTTTTCCTTTTAATTTTCTTATTTTTTATTTTTGATTTACCTTTTTTTTTTATTTTGTTTTGAAAAAAACTTTCTTAAAAATCATTTGAAAATATTTTAATTCTTTTCTCTTCATTCGATTTCTTTTTAACATTTTTTTCTTTTAATTGTTGTTGGTTGTGTGGATCATAAATGTTAGATCCATTTTTCTCTTCATCTATTTCTTTTTATTTTGATTGATGAAAGTCTTACGGATCAAAGAATTTCTTTGTTGAATTCTTGATCAAGACTAGATCGTTACCTATTTTCTTTTCGTGCGGTATTGCTTTCGGATGACGATTTACATATTGTTCATCTAGCATGCATTAGCACATATATCATTTTGACCGACGTCATTGTAGGGTAATTACGACATAAATTACTCGGCGACTGCTTAACATAGCCCTACATTTGTCCCTCTTTATCCAATTCGGAACTTGAACTTTCGTGGTCCGGACCTTGATTGGTCGCGTCAACCCAATGTTGATTAATTTTTTTGCATTAGGTCCATAATCTTTGAAACATGACGTTGTAGAGGATTTGGTTCTACCAATCTTCTGTCAAGTCTTCATTAACCTTGACCTAAGTGCATTTTTTAATCATTATAGTTCAAGACGCGAAACAGAATAATCGGTGAAGGCTTATGGCACTAGAGCCTTGTGCTACTAATCACTAACTTACTAACAATATTATTGTACTAATCTTGTTTATGTTTCCTTTTCACTATCTATCTCTCTTTTATTTTTTATGCTCCATTATTACCATCTCATATCATCTTATTGTTTATGCTTCCGTTATTTTTCCTTTGTCCGTTGGACACATGTTTATGCTTCCGCTCTTTTTTCTTTTGTCCACTTGGACCATACTTCTCTTAAGAAATTAATAAATATCGAAACACTTAAAAGACTTGGTTCTCTTAATCTCGGACTGTTGTGACCTTATGGATGGACTTGGACCTTGGACCTTGGACTTCGGACTTTGATCTAGGATCCTTACCCTATGCTCTGGGAGATTCGAGACCTTGAACCTATGTGTTGTTCTTGTCTGTTTGTCTGGAAATTTTCTGTGTGCAGGTGTTATTACTTTGACTTTGAAAATCATCTGCCACGTGAATCTTCTAATTGGCTCTTAACCCTTGGGAATACCTTACTTTGGCTCTGCGGTGGCTTAATTCGGGATTTCCTCTGATGTTTTGATTCATCTGGTTATTATGCTTATGGTTTAAATCCAAAAGGAAGAGGAATGCTTATGTTGACTTCTTGTCAAGTGTTTGCTCCTTGTGTGGTCAGATCTTCCTTTCTCTAGATTTTACTTTGCTTTCTAGGGTAGTCACTTCTTCTCCTCCCCTTCTCCAATTTTCAGAACTTCCTCTCTTTTTCAAAACCTTCTTGTTTTCGAACTTAAAACTGCTTTCATAAAAAACCTTGATTTTTGTCAAGTGATTTTCAAACTTTGTTTTCTTTAATAAATGTCAATCAATGTTAATCATGCTTTGACCATTTAAAAAAAAAACATAAAAAATACAAAAACTCATCCAAACTTTTTTGTGCTTTTATGCACCTTTTTTCTTTTAAACTTTTCAAAAAGAATTAGACATGAGTCATTTTTTTGTTGAGATGTAAAGCTCCTAACCATGGTATTTTGTGTAAAGGATGGCCATTTTCCACTTAGATGTTGAAGTGATAGTCTTGTTGATGTTAATCCAAGCAAATCCTCCATCTTAATGTGATGCAAATGCCTCTTTCCCATACCTTAAGGTAATTAGTTGAGTATTCTCTCTTGAGAATGACGGGTTGTCTTTTTCAAGATAAAATGAACCATAACCAATAATTTTTGTCCTTTGTACCATGAACTACAAAGTTTTGATCCTACATTGCACTTCGTGGGTACGTAGGCATGAAGCGATAAGTTTCTCCAAACACAAAAATCTAAAAAAAAAAATATTTCTCTTCTCACCTCTCCCAATCTCTTTTCAAACAAACCATTTTCAAACCAAAAGCGATAGATATTTCAAAGGGCTCCTATAGAGTACTATAGACATTTTGGGTGCTAACACCTTCCCATTGTGTAACCAACCCCCTTACCCATTCTCTGTTTGTTCTTATTTTAGAACTTCTTTTGGTTTTGTTCGCTCTTTTTTCCTTTCCATTTTTGGATAAAATAAATGTGCGGTGGTGACTCTTGCTTTATGAGTTAAGTTAGTCAATAGCTTACACTCACGATTTTTACCACTACAGAAAATAGGCGACTCTGCTGGGGAAACTCTGGTTCCTAGTGGGTTTAGCCTACTTTGATTTATTTATCGCTTTTTGTTTGATTTGTTTGTTATTGATTGTTCTGTCAGAGTGCTTGATGATGTGTGGTGAGATAAGCCCAATACCCAGGCTTGAGTATACACCTAGGACTAGGGTGGAAAATAGTGTGACTTGTGTGGCATTTGGCCAGACTTAGTATACACGAAAATTCCACATTCAGATGAGATTTTCTTTGGTAATGTTCTATCTTGCGCATTGGTGCAGACGATAGAATGTAACCTAGAGAGCTGTCGACTCTGGCGACCATCCCCGAGGACTCAGTTGAGGCACTCCTCCCAAGAGGTAGTAATGGCAGACCAGAAATGGCAAACCCATTATACTTCTTGATCCGAGGACCCGGAGCTGAGAACAGTAGAACCCTTAACCCATCTTGACCTTATTAGGACGTGGTGTGGTGGCTATTCAGGTGCAGACTTGAATTAGTTGTTACGCGATACCACACTCAGACGAGACTCTCTTGAGAATATTATTGACTACCAAGAAGTTAGGAAATCGATAATATCCGAAAGATGGGTTGTCGACTCTGGGAACTTTTTAGAACCTTGTTCTACAGGTGGATATAAACCCTAGTACATACCATTGTGGGAGGTTCTCAACCTTGACTCCATGCTCGTGACTTGAACCTTGACCCGTGTGCTTTATGTAATCTTGTTTGTGGTTGTTGCATTCATGAGCATTCTTCTAGAAGGTTTCAAGGAACTTAAAGGTGTTATTGCAAACATTGCAGGTACTTTTGTTATGGATTTTGGAAGGAGAAGTACAAGGAAGTACACTTTCAAGAGTCCTAAGTTAGGGGGTTTGAGAGAGCTAGAATCTTTGGTTGATGATACCGAGAAGTTCGAGTCCAGATATGGAAGGCTTTTATCTCTCTTGAAGGATGATATGGATGAAGGATTGCTTGCTACTTTGGTTCAGTTCTATGACCCTTTGCTTCATTGTTTCACTTTTCCTAATTATCAGTTGGTACCTACACTAGAGGAGTATTCTCTCCTGCTTGGTTTGCTTGTTCATGGTCGTATTTTCTCTGGTTTGGATCCTCCTCCCGAGCATCATGTTATTGCGAAGGCTACTCACTTGAAGGTTTCTGAGATTAAGGCTCGCATGGATACCAAAGGAAAGATTCTTGGGTTACCCGCTAAGTTCTTGATGGATAGAGTTCATCACTTTGCTAGTGTGAAGAACATAGTTGCTTTTGAGGCTATTCTTGCCTTGCTCATTTATGGACTGTTCCTCTTCCCGAATGTTGAGAACTTTGTCGACATCAACGCTATTCAGATTTTCTTGATTGGGAATCCAATTCCTACTTTGCTTGTCGATTCTTACCATTCTATTCACCTCAGGAATTTCCATGGTGAAGGGATGATTATCGGTTGTACGCCTTTGATCTACAAGTGGTTTGTTTATCACTTGCTGAAGTCTGCAGCTTTCTGGAACCTCAAGGATGGTTGATATTGGTCGCGGAAGATCATCTCTCTCACTCATTCTGATATTGATTGGTGTAGCTGTGTTCCTTCTGGAGCAATGATTATTGATAGTTGTGGTGATTTTCCCAACGTGCCTCTTCTTGGTACAAAGGGAGGAATCAGCTACAATCCGGTGTTGGCTCGTCGTCAGTTGGGATATCCTTTGCGAGGGGTACCGAAGAACATCCATTTGGCTAGTCTCTTTTTCAAGGAAGATGAATCTCAGGTTACTCTCAAGAGAGAAATAGTGAAAGCTTAGCGCAACATTCGTAGAAAAGGAAAGGAAAGCTTGGGAAATCCGAATTGTGTTTCTTTGGAACCTTACTTCCAGTGGGTTAAAAATAGACCTATTACTTTTAAGAGGCCTTATGTGTGTCAGGAGCCTTTATCTCTAACTGCTAAGAAGCCTATCCTCTACTTTATGGAAGACACAGAGAAGCTTCAGATCGCTTTGGCTGAGATGCAACAAGAGAGAGATGTTTGGAAGAACAAGTATTAGATTGTTGAGTTAGAGAATGCAAGACTTCAAGAGCACTTCAAGAAAAAGAATGAAGACGAAGTCACCAACAAGAAGATAAAGGTGCAAGAGGATTTATTTTCCTCTCGCATTCAGACACTTTCCGATATTCCAAAGAGTTCAGAATCTGCTTGGAAGTTGATCGTCAATCAGTAGGTAATTGAGAAGACTCAGATGCAGGTCCGCATCAAGAAGCTATAAGAGAGGGCTGGGACTTCTTCTCATGAGATTCTCTAGGATTCTAGTTTTCTTTATTCTCTATTATTTTAGGATTCTTGAATTTGTACTTCCAAGATGTAATCTTTTCCATCATTAATGAATGAGATTTTAGTATTTCAAATAACAATGTTTGCGATATGCCTTATAGTTCCTTGAAACTTTGCATTTGCACTTGCACATCAAGCATCATTCTGCATTGTTTCTTGCCTTTTCCAGGTGTCTTATTGTTTCTTTTGGTCTTCATTCAGCCAAGCTGACTCACCGGTATTATACTCGGGCTAATCAGAAGTGAAAGATAGATCAACTACAACAAGAGAACTTTGAACTCCGTGAAGAGGTTTCGACTCTGAAGGATGATCTTGAGAGATTGGCAGCTATGATGAAGAGCTTGGTGGCTGATCAGAGTGTCCATCCTGCTTCAAAGATGAATGATCCCAGATTTCTGGAAATCGAGGAAGGAGTTCGTAACTTCGAGGAGCAATTGAAGACGATGAAAGGACCCAATGCATCTAGCTTTAAGGCTCATGACTTGTGTCTGGTTTCGGATGTGGCTATTCCTCCTAAGTTTAAAATGCCTGTCTTTGAAATGTACAAGGGTGTTAGTTGTCCAAAGTACCATTTGTGATGTTCTGTCGAAAGATGACTGCTTATATCGATAACAATAAGCTGATGATCCACTGCTTTCAAGAGAGTCTATGTGGGCCATCCTTGATGTGGTACATGAAATTAGAAAGGAACCATATTCAGTCATGGAAGATCTAGATGATGCTTTTGTGAAATAGTACGATTACTATATGGATACTCTCCCTGTTCCGGTGGAATCTATGATGATTACTCAGAATCAACCACTTCCTCTTCCTCAGACTCCTGTCCAAAGGATCATTGTCTCTGAGATTGTTTCGACACCCATTTTCGTAGCTCCCAAGGGGAGAAATATGAAGAGGTGTCTAGAGGAAGGTAGCCGAAAGGGACAATTGATAAAAGGAAGTATTTCTTCTAGCAGTTCTAAGAGGTTTGGAAATGACTTTTCCAAGAAGAAAGAACACGATGCTAATGCTATCTCACAAGAAAAACATGGGAAATCTCACAAGACCAATCAACTTCATCAGCAAGCAGCGTCAAAAACTCCTATGGTTAAACAAAACAATGTTCAGAATAAAGAGCAGTTCGATCCAATTCTAATGCCTTATGCTGAGTTGCTTCCAGCAATGCTTAAGAAGAATCTTGTGCATCTGCATGACCCACCTGCTGTTCCAGAAAAACTTCCATGGTGGTATAAATCTGACGCTCATTGTGCTTTTCATCAAGAAGCACCTGGTTATGACACTGAAGACTGTTTTCCTCTGAAACATGAAGTAAAAAATCTTATACGAAATGGTATTCTGTCTTTTGAGAATAAGAGACCTAATGTGCAAGCCAAGCTTGGAGAAGCTATGGAGGGATGTCCTGAAAGATAACGTATCTCTAACGTTGACTCGATAAGAGGATCTTTGGTTGATATGCATGTCGATTTGTGTAGGATTACCTATTATGAGCATGATCATGATTCTTGCAAAATCTGCTCTGTGAATCCCCAAGGATGTTCTGTTGTGAAAAGAGATCTCCAAGATATGTTGGATCAAAGATTGCTTCATATTACTAGAGAGAGGGCTGATGTTGATCCTGAAGTAAATGTCATAATTCTGCATTTCAAGATACTGGAACCATTGGTAGTTACTTACAACAGGCAGAAGTTTTCTGCCTCTCCCTTGGTCGTTCCCAAACAAGAGTTATGTTGTCATGATGAAGAGGAAGTGCATTGACCCCTGGTGGTCGTGTTGTTGCTTTTATGTCTCCCAAGAAAGTCGAGGATGTTCTTTCAAGTTCAAGCTGACACAGTTTCCTCAGATTATTAGTTCATCTACTGCAATTTCACTAGTAATATATTATGTTTGTTAATGTTGTGTTTGCATGTAGAATTTGTTTGTTTTGAATATTAATTTTAATGCAATAAGTATGTTTATCTTGAAGTAATCCATTCGCATTCGCTCTAAAAAAATGTTTTTTGCATTTGTAATACCAACTTCTTGTTTAAACTCTTGGAGGGAGGATGATGAAGTGAAAACGCAAAATTTCTGGTTGTGTGCTTTTGAATAAGACCCTGCTGATAATGTAAGGCATTGTTTTAAATTCCCAAACACCGATTGTTAACCCCTTTGAGTCTTGAAGTAGGAGTTTCTTTTCTAAATGAAAAAACCCCCACATTTAACCTTGGGGCAGGGTAGTCTTCAATTAATTTAACCAAGTGTCCAAATTTTAAAAGGAGTGTGCGTCTAAGGAAACCACAATGGTTATTCCTCATCCATGAAGGAAAGAGAATGTCATAACCCTTTCAGATAAGCCAGTGTCACATGATTTGTTCAAAAAGAAAAAAAGGAAAAAAAGGAAAAGCCCGCTAAGTCGATAACTTGAAAACAAGTGACTTAGGCAAAATTTGGGGCATCCCGCTGGACATCAAAAATTCAAAAGAATCAGTCCAGGCAAAAGTTAGGGAAAATAAAAGAATAAAAATGTGAAAAGCAAAAAAATAAAAGAATGAAAATGTGAAACGCAAAAAAAAATAAAAGAAAAATCTTCATCCAAAGAACAAATATGTGTGACTATAAGTCGAAAGACGATAAGGGTGACTGTTATTCCCCAAATAGCCTCATTGGTTCTTAAACCATCAGTTTTATCCTTTTGCGAGATGAACATTTGTGTCAAATTAGCTAAATGTAGGACTGAAGAACATCACGGAGAATGGGTGGGTACAAATGATTTTGAGCCTAAAAATCCTTTTTTCTGAAAACAGTGAACCAGGCCAAGTTATAACCCTCAAAAGACTAGGGTTTATTTTGAGAGCATACTCCAAACGAGATAGCGTTCCTGATTCCCATGAATTGCGCTAAAAGATCTTTGTTGGTATTGCATGTGCATTCAAAAATCAATGTCGTATCTAAACTAGTGATTCATTCACAAGGTTTTGCGACATCTTTTCAATAAAAAAACTTCAAGATTAACATGTCTGTTGCATTAGAATTATCATTCTCAGAATTAACATTTTCTGCTTGTATACATTTGTTTGACATCATAGAAGCTTACATTTGAGCATCAGTGATTAGTCTAATCTTTTGAGGCTTGAAACTATGATGAGTAATTGGCAAATCATTACAAGGATGATCATATCCAGGGACATGTTGCCTAAAGGCTTTGTTGAGTATAAGGTTGATGCTTTCACATGGAGCAAAGTTTGAAGACTCTGTTGATCAAAGAGCGTGCTGAGTTCAGTTAATCTGGGGAAGTTACGTCGAGATTTGATGAATCTCTCAAAGAGTTTAAAGACACTAGGGCAGATTATCTCAAGTCCTTATGGTACAAAGTTTCCTTTCGGTGTAAAATCCTTTGCGGATCATGCAGTCTGGGGCAAAAGTTGTTATTTCAACATTCTCCAAAGCAGAGCTCGATCTTGTGAATTCAATCAAGCTCAGTTTCCTTTCCAGTAGGGTTGCCCAGATTATTCAGTATCCTCCTCCGAAGGATTTCATGATTTATCTCTAGCTCTGAGCAATGGTGAAAGATATTATCTTCATAAATGTTTGGAAGACTTGTTTGGTTTGTGATTATCTCAGCAAGATCTTTCTTTCCCCTGAGCAGAGTTACTCTTGCGATACCCTGGATGAATTCTAAATCATTCTTCAAATAGATAATGTCACTCCCCGAACAAGTATTGGTATGGTTGTCATTTGTTAAGGTTTTCTCTTACCTTGTGTTGGGTATTGATGTAAAATCCCTTGCAACTTGACATACGCCATGATGTTAACTTCTTGGTTCCCCTGCAAGTTCCGGATGTTTTCCTCTTAAATGTAGAAGTTGGGATATGATGATCCTCAGTGGATATTTCCTTCCCCTTTACAGTGTTGATATTAAAGGTCGATATCCCCAGGAGAGTTCTTGTTGTTTATTCATCTCCAGCAAATCGCCATTTGTTCCCGTAGTGGAAATACTTTGACATTATGTCATCCCTAAGCAGGGTACGGAGATCATGTTTGATGATCCTATCCCTAGTTAATTCTCCTTTTCTCCTTGTCGTTGACTGGTTGATGATTTTCCTGGTAAAGTTCACTTCGTATGCACGATACCTCTTCCCAGTAGGATGATGTAGACGAGATTTTCACCGGAGAGTTGGAAGAATTGTGTGCTCGTGTAGTACTCGTTTCCCCTCAGAGTGGAATTTATGTTGATATCCTTTCTTAAGGATTTGTGGAAGATTGATTCTATTTGGGTTTTTCTCCCAAATGGTATCTACTTGTTTCCCTTGCAGGAGTGTGAGCCTGGTAATAAGATTTTATTTCATTTGATGGCTGTTGTTTATCCCCTGCTGGAGCTCTCCAAGATTGAATCCCTAGCGGATCCCTAGTGTTATTCCCGTCTTGTTGAGATTAGCCGAGTATCTGGTTGAGTTGTGATGTTTATTCATCCTCTGTTTATATTTATGTCTGTGTTATCAACATATTCATACGCATATTCATGCATTTGCTTTGCACATAACATCATGCATTTTGCATTCTTCTTGCTTTTCCCCGCTCTCCGATGTGGTTTTCTCCGCAGAGCGTTGTGTGCCCTCTCTTCAAATATAGAATGTTGACCCTTAAGCAAAAAGTGTTTATCCTTTATAATTCCTCACTGAATTTGTTCCTCGTGGATGATTATTGATTCAGTCTCCTCCCCAGTGTGTTGTCTGGATGTAATTAATCCCCAATTGAGATATATCCTCCTCGGGATAAGTCTTATTTGACCGTTTCTCTCCAGCTTGTTCCTGGATTGAACTTTGGTCCCCTGCAACATTTGTTTGGATCTCTAAGCTGTGAAACCTAGATTGAGAGTGCGTTTATTTTGCACCTTTGAGGATTCTGCGCCCTTCAGCTGAAATCTGTGTATGATTCCCCTATTAGAAGGTTCAATACTGTTTCATGGCATTCCTTTATTTGAGAAGCCTGAGGCAATGCAGTTAATACCTTTTGCCACTCCGATGAATGGTAAGTCTCTTCGGTTAGACGGGATAGTTCGTTGTTGAGATTTTGTCACTTCGATGAATGGTAAGTCTCTTCGGTTAGACGAAACAGTTCGTTGTTGAGATTTGGTTACTCCGATGAATGTTAAGTCTCTTCGGTTAGACGGGACAGTTCGTTGTTGAGATTCTTCCACTCCGATGAATGGTAATTCTCTTTGGTTAGACGGGACAGTTCGTTGTTGAGATTTTGTCACTCCAATGAATAGTAAGTTTCTTCGGTTCGACGGGACAGTTCGTTGTTGAGATTCTTCTACTCCGATGAATGGTAAGTCTCTTCGGTTAGACGGGACAGTTCGTTGTTGAGATTTTGTCACTCCGATGAATGGTAAGTCTCTTCGGTTAGACGAGACAGTTTGTTGTTGAGATTCTTCTACTCCGATGAATGGTAAGTCTCTTCAGTTAGACGGGACAATTTATTGTTGATATTTTGTCACTCTCATGAATGGTAAGTCTCTTCGGTTAGACGGGACAGTTCGTTGTTGAGATTTTGTTACTCCGATGAATGGTAAGTCTCTTCGGTTAGACGGGACAGTTCGTTGTTGAGATTTGGTAACTCCGATGAATGGTAAGTCTCTTCGGTTAGACGGGACAGTTCGTTGTTGAGATTCTTCCACTCCGATGAATCGTAAGTCTCTTCGGTTAGACGGGACAATTCGTTGTTGAGATTTTGTCACTCCGATGAATGGTAAGTCTCTTCGGTTAGACGAGACAGTTCGTTGTTGAGGTTTTCTACTCCGATGTATGGTTAGTCTCTTCGGTATGCTAGAGATAGTTCATTGTTGAGGTATTGATTTTACCCAGTGGAGCCTTGCTCTGCTAAGTCTTCCCTGTTGATTTATATCCTTGTTGCGGTATGGTTTATTTCCATATATAGTTATTCCTAGTTTGAATCTTTTCCTCAGCTGAGTCCCAGTAGTTATGCGGTATGTTCCCCGGCTAGTTGGTGGTCTCCTGTGATGTGTTTCCCCGGTGGAGTTTCATTCTCCCGTTCTTCATTTTGTTGATCTTTTGTGGTGTTGTTTTCTCCCCACAGAGGTCTTGTGTCTGCATACCATCTGCATAATCATATCATTTTGTGGTCTCTTATGGCCAAAAATTGGGTTTATTGTTATATTTAAGTCTCTTCTATCTCGTCGAGACAAAGATGTCCATCTTCATATCTCCGGATATAAGAAACTTAAATATGGGCAGCTATAATACCCTAATTTTTACCCCTAAGATCCCACATATCATTCGCATCTCATACCACAAACAAGATCACAATCTTTGCTTCTCCCAAGTATCTGTGTATTTCTCACTTGCTTTACATTTGTCTATGTTTACTAACTTCTAACCAAAATACCAAAAATATGCTGCAGTTTGCTTGTTTCTCTCTCTGTGTGTTTAGGTTTCGCATGTTTGTCCAAGCAAGGTATAATTTCAAATTGAGTGTGGTTGTTCAGCTTTGATCCAGTTTAGATGGATGTTTGACCTAATCTTGGTAAAACCATCAAGCAATTGTTCCAAGTGCGAGTTATTTGCGCCATTGGCTATTTCTCAAGCAGCGACTGTTCAAAGTCAAGATGTCTTGTGTTGAGACTCTTCAGTTTATCAAGCAGTGGTTCATGTGAGGTTTGGGTTCAGAAAGTCAGGTTCATCATGACCAGAGTTCATCAGTCTAAGTTCAACTGTGTTCAAAAATGTGGATTCCAAGATAACTGATTCGGGCGAATTTTGAAGTGATTCAGAACTTATTATCAGAGATTCAGAGGATGTTTGATTAAGATATTTTGTTTCAGTGGCAAGATTATTCAGTGATAGCTGTGTGCACTTTATCAGAGGCTTGTGAAAAAGTTTGGTTATCTATTTTTTCTAAACCAAATATCTATTCGAATTTCATTTTTTCTAAATCCACCCTTTTATTCATCATCCTTATCCCATTTTTTCTTATCCATTTTATTTCAATTATCCATTATATCCATTTTGATAATCCACATTTCAAATTCTAATTATCACATTTTCATTTTAATCCAATTTCTTTTCAATCCATTTTTTAATTTTTATTTCCAATTCCTAAATAATTTTTATCCAATTCACATATCCAATATCCAATATCCATTTATATATCCAACTATCCATCATATCCATTTCCCTTTAAATTTCCAATGTTCATCTTTTTATATTCATGCCAAAAATCTGTCTAAATAATCTTGATCCTTTTGTTTAAGCCTACTCATATTCAGCCCATTTACAATAAAAAAAGAGCAAAAAAAAAAATAACTCATGGAATTGCCAAACGAGCCACTTTACGCTACACCAGCCAATGCATATGTCCCAGCCTTCCAAGATGTTTAGCAAGCCACGCAAATATGAAAAGGCAAAAATAAAAACGTGAGCCTCTTGCATCACGCCTATCCTCATGCTTTCACAAATTAATACCGGCTCAAAAACGCAGCTACAAGCCGCTTGCCACTAGGAATCAATTCGCAAACTGAGCTGCTACAAGCCAACTACACAAGCTGCAGAATAAAACTCAAAATGACATGAAAAAATGCAGTAATAAGTCACGCGTAATGCGAGATTGAAACGCAAAAGAAGCATCCAAACGACAATTGCAATTCAATTTAAATTCTCACCATTTCATCTATAAATAAGACTTCATTCACACTGATTTTCTAAAGCTTTGACAGCCAAACTCTCTCTGCCAAAACCAAACCTCAAAGCTTTAATCCATCTTCTAAATAATAAATCGGAATTATGCAAAACAATTCATCAAAAATGTTTCTCCAACTTTCTCCTTAGAACCTTCAATTCAAAATTCACATAACCTTCATCAATTCCTTACTTGCATCAGTTTCGTGAATCCATTTCACCAATTCATCAGTTGATCTATAACAAACTTCAAAACTCAACACGACTTCGCGATTCAAACTCAATCTTCAACACTGCGACATCACACAACATCAACAACGTTTCAGAAATCGAATCACTACATCAACTCAAGAAGAAGAGAAGCAGAGAGAAATCTATTTGTTACTCACCTCAATTCGAAGGTAGTTACCGGTTTCGACAAACTCTCGTGTTCTAAATTCGCCTCTGTGTCTGAGTTTCGTTCAAAATTGTTGGCATATTTGGAATTAGCTTTGCATTTCTATCCCAACCGTGTATGATTCGCTTCCCGCCGCTCTGTTGTGATGGTTTTCGCACATCCATGGCTGCCGTGAATAGTACCGGTCGCATTTCTCATGAAGAAGATGATGAAGTTCTCTCTGATTCACCATTTGGACTTTTTTTCTTTTCTATGTAGTCACTTATGATTTTGGGATTAGGCCATGTGGGCCTTGTGACTATCACCACCATCTTATTTTCTATGAATCTCCCTCATCTTTTCATTCTTTTTTTTTTATGATTTTTTTATAATTTTTTCTTGTTTCCTTTTAATTTTCTTATTTTTTACTTTTGATTTACCTTTTTTTTTAATTTTGTTTTGAAAAAAACTTTCTTAAAAATCATTTGAAAATATTTTAATTATTTTCTCTTCATTTGATTTCTTTTTAACTTTTTTTTCTTTTAATTGTTGTTGGTTGTGTGGATCATAAATGTTAGATCCATTTTTCTCTTCATCTATTTCTTTTTATTTTGATCGATGAAAGTCTTATGGATCTTAGAATTTCTTTGTTGAATTCTTGATCAAGACTAGATCGTTACCTATTTTCTTTTCGTGCGGTATTGCTTTCGGATGACGATTTACATATTGTTCATCTAGCATGCATTAGCACATATATCATTTTGACCGGCGTCATTGTAGGGTAATTACTACATAAATTACTCGGCGATTATTTAACATAGCCCTACATTTGTCCCTCTTTATCCAATTCGGAACTTGAACTTTCGTGGTCCGGACCTTGATTGGTCGCGTCAACTCAATGTTGATTAATTTTTTTGCATTAGGTCCATAACTTTGAAACTTGACGTTGTAGAGGCTTTGGTTCTACCAATCTTCTGTCAAGTCTTCATTAACCTTGACCTAAGTGCATTGTTTATTCATTATAGTTCAAGACGTGAAACGGAATAATCGGTGAAGGCTTATGGCACTATAGCCTTGTGCTACTAATCACTAACTTACTAACAATATTATTGTACTAATCTTGTTTATGTTTCCTTTTCGCTCTCTATCTCTCTTTTATTTTTTATGCTCCATTATTACCATCTCATATCATATTATTGTTTATGCTTCCGTTATTTTTCCTTTGTCTGTTGGACACATGTTTATGCTTCTGCTCTTTTTTCTTTTGTCCACTTGGACCATACTTCTCTTAAGAAATTAATAAATATCAAAACACTTAAAAGACTTGGTTCTCTTAATCTCGGACTATTGTGACCTTATGGATGGACTTGGACCTTGGACTTTGGACTTAGATCTAGGATCCTTACCCTGTGCTCTGGGATATTCGAGACCTTAAACCTTTGTGTTGCTCTTATCTGTTTGTCTGGAAATTTTCTGTGTGCAGGTGTTATTAATTTGACTTTGAAAATCATCTGCTACATGAATCTTCTAATTGGCTCTTAACCCTTGGGAATACCTTACTTTGGCTCTGCGATGGCTTAATTCAGGATTTCCTCCGATGCTTTGATTCATCTGGTTATTATGCTTGTGGTTTAAATCCAAAAGAAAGAGGAATGCTTATGTTGACTTCTTGTCAAGTGTTTGCTCCTTGTGTGGTCAGATCTTCCTTTCTCTAGCTTTTACTTTGCTTTCTAGGGTAGTCACTTCTTCTCCACCCCTTCTTCAATTTTCAAAACTTCCTCTTTTTTCAAAACCTTCTTGTTTTCGAACTTAAAACCGTTTTCATAAAAAACCTTGATTTTTGTCAAGTGAGTTTCAAACTTTGTTTTCTTTAATAAATGTCAATCAATGTTAATCATGCTTTGACCATTTCAAAAAAAAAACTTAAAAAATACAAAAACTCATCCAAACTTTTTTGTGCTTTTATGCACCTTTTTTCTTTTAAACTTTTCAAAAAGAATTAGACATGAGTCATTTTTTTTGTTGAGATGTAAAGCTTCTAACCATGGTATTTTTTGTAAAGGATGGCCATTTTACACTTAGATGTTGAAGTGATAGTCTTGTTGATGTTAATCCAAGCAAATCCTCCATCCTAATCTGATGCAAACGCCTCTTTCCCATACCTTTGGGTAATTAGTTGAGTATTCTCTCTTGAGAATGACGGGTTGTCTTTTTCAAGATAAAATGAACCATAACCAATAATTTTTGTTCTTTGTACCACGAACTACGAGGTTTTGATCCTACATTGCACTTCGTGGGTACGTAGGCATGAGGCGATAAGTCTCTCCAAACACAAAAATCTAAAAAAATATTTCTCTTCTCACCTCTCCCAATCTCTTTTCAAACAAACCATTTTCAAACCAAAAATGATAGATATTTCAAATGGCTCCTATAGAGTACTATAGAAATTTTGGGTGCTAACACCTTCCCATTGCGTAACCAACCCCCTTACCCATTCTCTGTTTGTTATTGTTTTAGAACTTCTTTTGGTTTTGTTCGCTCTTTTTTCCTTTCCATTTTTGGATAAAATAAAAGTGCGACGGCGACTCTTGCTTTATGAGTTAAGTTAGTCAATAGCTTACACTCACGATTTTTACCGCTTCACACAACATCATCTTATACCAGACAGATGTTAAGAGTGCATTCTTGAATGGTTACATTATTGAGGAAGTGTATGTACATCAACCCCCTGGCTTTGAAAACTCTATAAACCCAAATTTTGTTTTCAAGCTCTAGAAATCTCTGTACGATCTAAAACAAACTCCTAGAGTGTGGTATGAAAGACTAAGCAAATTTCTCCTTGAAAATGATTTTACCAGAGGGAAGGTTGATACTACTCTGTTCTGTAAGTCATTCAAAAATGATAATCTTGTTGTACAAATTTATGTTGATGATGTTATTTTTGGTTCTGCTAGTGCCACTTGGTGCAAAGAATTTGCTAAGTCTATGCAGGCAGAGTTTGAGATGAGTCTGATGGGAGATCTCAAGTTCTTTCTGGGGATTCAAATCAATCAGAGTCCAGAAGGAACATACATCCATCAGAGCAAGTACACCAAAGAACTTCTGAAGAAGTTTGACATGTCAGAATGCAAGATATCTAAGACTCATATGCATCCTGAAAATTCTGGTGTCAGATACGAGATGTCGAATACAATGTTACAACACTAATATCTGTTTTGGTTTTGAGAATGAACAAGATAAATAGCGCAGACAATTATAAAAGACACAAGTAATTGTTAACCCAGTTCGGTGCAAAACACACCTACGTCTGGGGGCTACCAAGCCAGGGAAGAAATCCACTATTAATAGTATCAATTCAGGATCAAACCACACAGTTTACACCCTTCACTTAATCCCTACCCAATGCAATTACAAACTCCCCCTCAATCACAACAGTGATAATAACAGACACAAATAAACGAGACAGAAGAACACTCTTCAAGGACACAACTTGATTTTGCTTAAAAGCTTCAATCAAGCACAATGATACTCTTTGCTTAAAAGCTTAAGAGTAAAAACTTACAACTCAATAAACCTATTCCAAAACAATCATCAAAACAATAATTGCTTTGGTTTACAAGAAAACTATGACCACACTTCAAACTCTTAAAAACCGTGACCGAAACAAATGATAGCAGCTGTTTATTTATAGATCTCCCAGCAGCAGCAGCTCCCTAGAAGCTTTTAACCTAATTAGGTTAATTACCAAAAATAAAGGAGTGAAAATAGAAACAAATGAATACTTTCTGGAAATAGCAAATCACACGATTAGGAGAATCTTCCAAAATAAAAGCGCCTAAAAAATCTCAACAGAAACACATTGCAAAACCCAAAGCGCGCGTACACAATCCAAGGCCCAACGAGCTGATCAGAAACAAACATGTCACGACATCAATTTTGACATCCTGATGAAAGCTGCTTACAGGCAGTACTTCATACCTGCAGAAAGGCTACCCAAGCATGTCGTGACATTAGTCTTGACATGGTATGTTTTACCAAAAATTTCTGCCAATTAAAAACACTTACAAACTCCCCCTTTGGCGAAATTTTTGGCTAAAACATAATAATCGAACAACAATCAGAAATAGCAGCAGCAGAAATAGAAACAGCAGATCCAAGGAAGTAAGCAGCATAGCATCAGAAATAGACATAGCAACTTCCAAAGTTAAGAGAAACAGAAATATCCAGTGCTCCCCCTTTTTAGCCATAAAGAGAGCCAAACCCCAAAAAAAACACATAGTCTTTACAACCAAAAAGCCAAATAACCAAAAAAAACTAACACAAGGTGCAGAAGCACATCAAACCAAAAAAAAACAACTTCCACAAGAACCAATATAGAATCACATGGCAAAAAAACTTAATCTTCATCAGAACCAGATACATCTTCAGCTTCTTCACCAGACCCAGATTCATCTTCAGCCTCTCCACCAGAATCAGCCTCACTGTCACTCCCACCAGAGTCTTCACCCTCATTGTCAGCTTCAGTCTTTGCATTAGCACCATCCTCACCTTCCTCCTTCTCAAGTATTCTGATAAGAGCTTCAAGCTTCAACTTTCTGCTCTCTAGCTCTTTGCAAGTCTCCTTGAGCTCAGAAATGATAGTAGACTTATTCATAGGTCTACTGCTAGAGGATGTCTCAGCAGATGTTACAACAATATCAGGGACATGGGCCCCCTGAAACAGCTTGTAATGAAAAGACAAGACACTTTCTCTTTTGCAAGCAGTGTCTGACTCAGTTAAAATTCCAGGATATTATTTAAGGATAATGCCACAAATGACAGAGGGAAAAGCTATGGGAAGCTTCACGACCATCGTACCTGCATGCTTCAGTGTCTGTTCAAAGATGTAAGTCCCATAATCAAATTTTGCCATGGTTCCAACAGCAAAAATGAATCTGCCCAGTCCAGTAGCAATGGTAGATGTGTGATTAGTGGGAACCCAATTATCAGCTCCAATTCTGTGCAGCATCGCATACTTGACACTTAGTAAGCTAGCAGATAATTTTCCCTTTAGAGGCCATTTCTTGACTTGATTCGCTGTAATGGTCGTGCAGACTTGATTATCAGACACCTCCAACTCAGGTTGAGGCTCACCAGTCCTTCCTAGGTAAAAATTTATCACATCAGGGGAGAAATTGACACATCTTCCTCTAACAAACACTTTTCTGAACTCCTTAGATTTACCATCAGCACAATTTTCAGAAGGATTAACAATAAACTCTTTAACCAGTGTCTCGTAGCACTTTGAGAAGCGAGTCACAGTCTTTAACAGGCCAGCAAAGTAGATTAAATCCATTACTTCCTTACACTCCATAGCATTTTCACCCAGCTCTCTTTCTAACGCCAACCTCCGCTGATACACATATTTCCATTTGTTAACACTCTCAGCAGAATGAAAAGAGATATTATCTAAAGGAGCATCAGGTATTCTGGTAGCCAGTTTGCTAGCAGAGGATTTCTTTTTGAGATGGATGTCAGGAACATCACTTTCAACATCATCTTCAGAATCAGAAGAGACTCTTGTCTTTATCTTCTTGACAACCACTTTGCTCCAACCCTTGGGGAGACCAGAAACAACCTTCTTGATGTTGCGCTTGGAAGGACTTGGACTAGCTACATTCTTGTGCTTGGGAGAACTTTGCTTAGCACCCTTGTTTCCTTTCCTAGTAACAAGTCTATTAGCTATGCTGGCAAGGAGAGCGTTGTCATCAATCTCATCAAGATCCACAACATCATCAGCCATGACATCTTTGGTTTTAGAGGGTTTACTCCCAGCATCCTTCACACTTTCAAAGGTATCTTCAGCAACAGAGGTCTTAACATCACATGCAACATCTTGAATATCTTCCAGATTTGTATCACCATCTTCTTGATGCTTCTGACTAGTTTGAGGGGCGGAAAGTTGCCTCAAAGGGATAGAAATCCCAGCCACAACATGATCTTCATTAATGATGCGAGTAACGATGCTATCAACAGTCTTATGAACATACTCAGATCCTTCCCTTGCCATAGCAGAAAGATCAACAGAAGACGATGTGGGAATATTACCTGAAGGACTTTCTTTAGGTCTTCTTGCATGTTGAGTTCGAGGCCTTTGAACATGAGGCACGTCAGCAAGCACCATATTTAACGGGACAACATCAACCACATCCTTAGGAGAATGATCCATATCTTGTGCCCTAGAATCAGAAGACGAAACAGTCTTAGGAGACACCGGCTTAGAGGGGGACGAAGCTTGTTGGTGAGACATGTTATTCACAGGTAAAGTGATAGACGAAAATCTGAAATGAGGATTGGCAGTGACAGAATGTTTGGAGAGAAGAAGATAAACAGTATGGCGTGTATGAGTGGGAATGGAGAGCGTTTGATAATAATGCAAAAGAGGGGGGAAAGGATTTATATATTTTGATGATACAAATTCTTGGAAAACTAAGATGTGCCGGACAATGTTTCCACATGTGATTAATTGCTATAAGCCTTCATAAAGACAAATTCCTAACTTACCCCTTAGGTTCTCAAATTGACTTGCATCCAAAGCCTTTGTAAAAATGTCAGCCAGCTGCAGCTCAGTGGCAACATGCTCTAATGTAATCACTTTGTCTTCCACAAGATCCCTAATGAAATGATGCCTAATATCTATATGCTTGGTACGGCTGTGCTGGATAGGATTCTTGGAGATATTTATAGCACTTAGGTTGTCACAATATAGTGTCATGACATCTTGTGTGACATTATACTCTGTTAGCATTTGTTTCATCCATACTAGCTGTGAACAACTACTTCCAGCTGCAATGTATTCAGCCTCTGCCGTGGATAAGGATACACAATTTTGCTTTTTGCTGAACCATGAAATGAGATTGTTTCCTAAGAAGAAGCATCCTCCTGATGTGCTCTTTCTATCATCAGCACTTCCAGCCCAATCAGCATCACAATATCCAGATAAAATAGGATTACACCCATGAGAGTACAGCATACCAAAGTCACAAGTTCCATTCACATATTTGAAAATCCTCTTGACTTAATTTATGTGACTAACTTTGGGATCTGCTTGATATCTGGCACATACTCCAACTGCAAAAGCAATATCAGGTCTGCTAGTTGTGAGATACAGTAAGCTACCTATCATACTTCTATATAGACTTTGATCAACATTAATCCCCTTTTCATCTTTAGATAATTTCAAATGAGTAGGTGCAGGTATTCTTTTATGGCTTGCATTCTCCATTCCAAATTTTTTGACTATGTTTCTTGCGTACTTACTTTGACTGAGAAAGATTGAATCTTCCATCTGTTTTACTTGTAACCCAAGAAAATAAGTCAGTTCTTCAACAAGACTCATTTCAAATTCAGACTGCATTTGTTGAACAAAGTGTTTCACCATCCTATCTGACATTCCACCAAACACTATATCATCCACATAAATCTGAGCAATCATGATTTTTCCTCCTTCATCTTTAACAAAGAGAGTCTTATCTAACCCTCCTTTCCTGTATCCATTATTAATGAGGAACTCTGTCAATCTCTCATACCAAGCTCTAGGAGCTTGTTTCAGTCCATAAAGAGCCCTTTTTAATTTGTACACATGGTCTGGAAAGGTTGGGTCAATGAAACCTTTAGGCTGCTCTACATATACTTCCTCATGCAAATAGCCATTCAAAAAGGCACTTTTCACATCCATCTGGAACAGCTTGAATTTTAGAATGCAAACCACTCCCAATAGCAATCTGATGGATTCAAGTCTAGCAACAGGGGCAAATGTCTCATCAAAATCAACCCCTTCAACTTGAGTATATCCTTGAGCTACAAGCCTTGCTTTATTCCTGGTTACAACTCCCTGCTCATCTGACTTGTTCTTGTACACCCACTTTGTACCAATAACATTTGTCCCTTCAGGTCTTGGAACAAGCTCCCACACCTCATTCCTTTTAAACTGACTTAATTCCTCTTGCATTGCATTAATCCAAAACTCATCAGTCAGAGCTTCTTTGACATTTTTTGGTTCAATTCTTGACACAAAGCAAGAGCTTGAGATGAGTTCTCTTGATCTTGTAGTCACTCCACTGTTGAGATCTCCTATGATAAGTTCTTTAGGATGATCTTTCTGCACTCTGGTGGCGGGTCCCTTGTTGATAGGTTCATCCTCAGATTCTGTGGTAGTAGGATTGGGGTCAACTTCTTTATTTGATGTACCAGCAGGAATATCCAAGAATGTTCTGACATCATCTGTGACATTTGCTTCCTCATACAAATCATCAACCACCACATTTATTGATTCCATCATAGTTCTTGTTCTAGAGTTGAAAACCCTATAGGCTCTGCTGTTTGTAGAGTAACCCAAAAAGATTCCTTCATCACTTTTGGGATCCATCTTCCTTCTTTGTTCACGATCTGTTAGTATGTAACACTTACTACCAAACACATGAAAATATTTGACAGTTGGTTTTCTTCCTTTCCAGATTTCATACAAGGTAGTGGAGGTTCCCTTTCTCAAGGTCACTCTATTATGAACATAGCAAGCGGTATTCATAGCTTCAGCCCAGAAGTGGATAGGGAGTTTCTTAGCATGAATCATAGCTCTGGCTGATTCTTGAAGTGTCCTGTTTTTTCTTTCCACAACCCCATTTTGTTGAGGAGTAATGGGAGATGAAAATTCATGACTGATTCCTTCAGATGAACAGAACTCTGCAAATCTTTGATTTTCAAACTCTTTTCCATGGTCACTTCTAATTCTAACAACACAACCTTCCTTCTCTCTTTGAACCTTTTGACAGAGGTCTTTGAAGACATCAAAAACATCTGATTTCTCTCTGATGAAATTTATCCAGGTATATCTAGAATAATCATCAACAACCACATAAGCATATTTCTTCCCACCAAGACTTTCCACTTGCATAGGTCCCATTAAATCCATGTGTAACAATTCCAAAACTTTAGATGTGGTAAGATGTTTAATCTTTGGATGTGACATCTTGGTTTGTTTGCCAACCTGACATTCACCACACACTCTTTCTTCATTAATCTGTAGTTTTGGAATCCCTCTTACAGCTTCCATAGAGATAATCCTTTTCATACCCCTTAAATGAAGATGACCAAGTTTTTGATGCCATAGCTTTACTTCATTTTCTTTGGTTTCAGAACAAACTGATGAGTAACTAGGTTCTTGAGATACCCACAAATAGCAATTATCCTTAGACCTGACACCCCTCATAATCACTTCTTTTTCTTCATTTGTGACCATACATTCAGATTTTGTAAAGTTGACATGATAACCTTGATCGCAGAGTTGACTGATGCTGATGAGATTGGCAGTTAATCCTTTTACCAGAAGAACACCATCCAGATTTGGAACTCCTGAACACTCCAGTTTTCCAACACCTTTGATTTCACCTTTGGCTCCATCACCAAAAGTCACATACCTGGTAGCATGAGGTTTGACATCAACTAACAGATTTTTGATTCCAGTCATATGCTTTGAACACCCACTGTCAAAGTACCAATCTTCTTTGGCTGATACTCTGAGGGACGTATGAGCTATTAAGGCAACAACTTTGGGACTCCATTGCTGCTTCTTAATGGGCTGATTCTGTTTAGGTCTGAAATATGGAGTTTGATCAGGGTATCCATACAGTCTAAAGCAGAATGGCTTTATGTGCCCATATCTACCACAATAATGACATCTCCATCTTTGGAATTTCTTTCTTGTGTGATTCATTTTACCCTTATCATGATGTTGAAACATAGGTTTTGACATCTGATTCATCATACTAGATTCAGGTTCTGGTTGACTGTTTCCTGAAGACGATTTCTTTGTTCCTGTAAATCCTATACCAGACATATCTCCTGCACTCTGTCCAGTCTGAAGAATCTCATCCAGTGTGTCAGTTCCACTGTTCAACATTCTGATAAACTTGGTCATCTGATCAAGTTTTGAATTCAGTAAGGTGACTTTATTGTTTAACTGAGATATTGTTTCAAGATGTTCTTTATTCTCAACTTCCGGCTTAATTATAAGTTTCTTCTGTTTTTCCCCTTGTTGACAAACTTCTGCACTTCTGATACATAGCTTTTTGTAGGAGGCTGCAAGCTCTTCAAAAGTTAACTCATCTTCACTTGAGTCTCCATCTGAAGTACATACACCAGTTAGTGCAGTGACAAGTTTGGCAGATTCATCTTCAAAGTCACTCTCATAATCTTCATCAGACCATGTAACAGTTAACCCTTTCTTTTGCTTCTTGAGATAAGTAGGACACTCAGCCCTAATATGCCCATACCCTTCGCATCCATGACACTGAATCCCTTTGCCTTGGTTAGACTTTTCTTCAGGTTTTGTTTTCCTGTTAGAATCATAGGACCTGCTAGTGTCAGAAGAATTGTTCTTGACATTTGACCTTGACTTCTGATCCATTCTTTTCATAATTTTGTTGAATTGTCTTCCAAGCATAGCCAAAGCATCTGATAAGTTCTCTTTATTACCAATATTATTTTCTTCTGCCTCTTCTTCAGTATTGGACACAAGAGCTATACCTTTGTTCTTCTTTTCAGAGTTGTCATTTATTCCCATCTCAAAGGTTTGAAGAGAGCCAATGAGTTCTTCAACCTTCATATTGCTGATATCCTGAGCCTCTTCTATAGCAGTGACTTTCATGGCAAACCTCTTGGGCAAGGATCTGAGAATTTTCCTCACCAGTTTTTCATCAGACATTTTTTCTCCTAATGCTCCTGACGTGTTGGCAATCTCAAGAATATTCATGTGAAAGTCATGAATACTCTCACCCTCTTTCATCCTCAGATTCTCAAACTTGGTAGTAAGCAGCTGGAGCCTTGACATCTTCACCTTGGATGTACCTTCATGGGTAGTTCTGAGAGTATCCCAAACATCTTTGGCTAATTCACAGTGATGCACCAGTCTGAATATATTTCTATCAATCCCATTAAACAAGGTGTTTAAAGCTTTAGAGTTGCCAAGAGCCAAATCATCCTCCTCTTTGCTCCATTCTTCCTCAGGTTTAGGAATTGTCTTTCCATCCTTTCCAACAGTGACAGGATGTTCCCATCCTTTGTTTGCTGCTCTCCATGCCTTGCTATCCAAGGATTTCAAGAAGGCTATCATACGAGGTTTCCAGTAGTCATAATTAGAACCATCCAGAAGAGGTGGTCTGTTCACAAACCCTCCTCCTTCCATAATACCAGAATATAATGTCCCTAGATCTCACCCAGAGTAACAGGCAGGGTGCCTGCTCTGATGCCAATTGAAAATTCTGGTGTCAGATACGAGATGTCGAATACAATGTTACAACACTAATATCTGTTTTGGTTTTGAGAATGAACAAGATAAATAGCGCAAACAATTATAAAAGACACAAGTAATTGTTAACCCAGTTCGGTGCAAAACACACCTACGTCTGGGGGCTACCAAGCCAGGGAGGAAATCCACTATTAATAGTATCAATTCAGGATCAAACCACACAGTTTACACCCTTCACTTAATCCCTACCCAATGCAATTACAAACTCCCCCTCAATCACAGCAGTGATAATAACAGACACAAATAAACGAGACAGAAGAACACTCTTCAAGGACACAACTTGATTTTGCTTAAAAGCTTCAATCAAGCACAATGATACTCTTTGCTTAAAAGCTTAAGAGTAAAAACTTACAACTCAATAAACCTATTCCAAAACAATCATCAAAACAATAATTGCTTTGGTTCACAAGAAAACTATGACCACACTTCAAACTCTTAAAAACCGTGACCGAAACAAATGATAGCAGCTGTTTATTTATAGATCTCCCAGCAGCAACAGCTCCCCAGAAGCTTTTAACCTAATTAGGTTAATTACCAAAAATCAAGGAGTGAAAATAGAAACAAATGAATACTTTCTGGAAATAGCAAATCACACGATTAGGAGAATCTTCCAAAATAAAAGCGCCTAAAAAATCTCAACAGAAACACACTGCAAAACCCAAAGCGCGCGTACACAATCCAAGGCCCAACGAGCTGATCAGAAACAAACATGTCACGACATCAATTTTGACATCCTGATGAAAGCTGCTTACAGGCAGTACTTCATACCTGCAGAAAGGCTACCCAAGCATGTCGTGACATCAGTCTTGACATGGTATGTTTTACCAAAAATTGCTGCCAATTAAAAACACTTACACATCCTACATGCATCCTTGAGAAGGATGAGGTAAGCGGTAAGGTAGATCATAAGTTATACAGAGGTATGATTGGCTTTCTTCTATATCTAACTGCTTCTAGACCTGACATTTTGTACAGTGTATGCTTGTGTACTCATTTGCAATCAGATCCTAGAGAATACCACTTAACTGTTGTTAAGAGGATCTTCAGGTATCTAAAAGGTACCATTAACCTTGGCTTGTGTTATAGAAAATCTAAATATTACAAGCTAGTGGGTTAGTGAGATGCTGACTATGCTGGAGAAAGACTTGAGAGGAAAAGCACTTCTGGAAGCTGTTAATTTCAGGGAGATAATCTGATCTCATGGTCCAGCAAAATGCAATCAACAATAACAATATCAACTGTAGAAGATAAATACATTACAACCTCTGGATGTAACACTCAGATGCTATGGATGAAAAGTCAGCTAGAAGATTTCCAGATATACTAGAGTAACATTCCTATACTCTATGTAATACTTCTGCTATTTGTTTATCTAAGAATCCTATTTTGCATTCTAGAGCTAAACATATTGAGATAAAGCATCACTTTATACGTGACTATGATCAGAAGGGTATTTTAGATTTAAAATTTATTTATACAAACCATCAATGGGTTGATATCCTTACAAAACCCCTTGCTGAAGATAGATTCATGTTCATTCTGAAAAATTTGAAAATGGACTTTTGCCTATAATGAATATGATGATTATCACAGAATGTCAATCTCTCAAAAAGATAAAATATGACTCTGAGATATGTTTTGGTTCTGAGTGTGTGAGTCTTCTAAAGTGTGAAGCTCTCATATGTTCAGAGTTATCCAGTCAACATTTTTGTTTTATCAAATCTACATTCTGGATATTAAATAATCATTTCATTAAATAGTTGTCAATCAGTTTTGGGAAACAAAGCAGTTTAAAGATAGTCGTCTTAGAAAATTGAATCAGTTTTTAATAAATGTGCAACACATTGGGTATAATCATGATTCTCGAGATTAGGTTAAATCTTTTCGCCTTACTCCCCTCTTGTTAGATATCTGTGGAAATGGATTTTATTCGCTTTAATTATTATTATTGCATATTTTTGTCATGATTACTAATTTCCCTATTTAAACCCACATCACTCCCTTCACACACTTACTCAACTTTTCACTCCCCACACTTTATTGTTTTCAAACCGAAAAATCTTTCAAACCCTAAAATATTTCTCTGCAATAATGGCTTCATCATCATCTTCATCTCAACAACAACAACAATAGGATCAACAGCGAGTACAACAATAACAACCATATTTAACTGAAGAAGAGTTACATAACTTGAGGTTTCAAAGGGTTGTTCGCAAGGCTGAAGCATACCAACCACCAGAGTTCATCCCTCATCTTCTCCAAACTCACAAGACACCAACAACTGTGCATCCTAACTCGGTTGTATACACGGAAGATGCATATGATTCTCCTGAGATCACTCTCTCCACACCTGTTGAAAACCTTGAAGTTATTTGCAAACTTATTGTTGATTTTGTTAGCATGAAGGCTCATGGTTTTGATCTTCTTCCTGTTGTCCGTACTTAAGGGTGGAATCAGTACTTTGACCGTCTCAATGGTCCAGTCTTTCTAGATCTTGTAAGGGATTTTTTTGGTTCATGCCAAGACCTCTTCTACTAAAATAGTGTCTTTCGCTTTATGTAAAAAGATTGTTATTACGGAGAGACTCGTTGTCAAACTCATTGGTCATGAAGGGAAGGGTATTTCATGTAAACTGATGGGAGAAAGAAGATCCGACTATAATGAAATGTCCAAGAAGATTTCCTCAACTGGAGATCTTTCAGGAAAAATCCAGGATCCTGTTTCTAGGCTAAGAGTTTTCGGGCAATAATCTTTCTTACCAATCGTGAGGGAGAAGCCAGTTGTTGAACTTGTTAAGATTACTGATGAAACGAAGGACCAGAAGTTTCAAGTCTAAAGAATGCTAAGAGGAACATCCGTGCCAGACTCTCTAGTATTGTTGAACCTCTACTTCTGAAGGCTCTGGCTACTCTTTTCTGCTCCTAACACCAGAAGTGATTCCTCCTCCTCCTCCTGTTCAGACTTCATTGATTTCTGCCGAGACTTCTGCTAAAGCTGTTAGTGGTTATGGCACCAAGGAAACTTCAAGTTCTGATGACTATGTTCTAAAAAAGTTGGAATATCAGGTTGTGGAGAATTCAGAAGTGAAAGAAAGGACGTCAAAGATCTAAGAGTTTCTTGCAGAGATTCTTTCAAGACTGCCTAAACCCTCTGGACATTAGTGTTGAAAAATTTGTGTTATCTTTATTCTGTTCTATTTTTCTATTTAGTACTTATCTATTTTTCTGATTAATGAAATGAAGTATTTTGTTTGAACAAGTTTTGGTTATGCATCTGGCCTTTAGTTTTGATGATAACAATACGGTGATTGATAGAGAATAAATTTGTACACTAATGATTTTCTTTGTTAAGTGTGTAGCTTTTGCTAAACATGTTTTGAATCTGAACCTCTAGCGTGTAATGTCATCAGATCCTGGAATTAACACGCTCTGACTATGAGGAAATACAAGTATTCATAAGATGTTGTCAAGTTAGAAAAAGCTTGTAGACAACGGTTCTGAAGAACGTTCGTGCTCAAGATTCTGACTCTGATTGCGATTGAAGAGCCTCTGAAGGACTAACTCCCTTCAAGACTTTAAGCTCATGCTGAATATTCTAAAGAATGAGCTCAACAACGTTATTCAACATTCTTTTAAACATTCTTCAACAACGTTATTCCAGAAGCCTCTCAAGAATTAGAAGATCAGATCAAGCCGTTTACGTGAGATAAATAGTACACAATAAAAGATCAAAATATTCCTTCCACTACGTGGCTTTCTTGGAGTAAGGAGATTTATTATGTACGATTTTGTCTTCCACTATTGAAGATAGTTATTCAAGGCGCCAACTCACACCTGAAGATTCCCATTCTACCCTTCAACAGATCTTTCTTTGGCTATATAAGGAAGACTTAGAAGAATGGTTCAGGCGGCTACTTTGAACATATTCATACGATATTCAACACCTTCATGTTGAGACAAATTTGGTTCATACTACATATCCTCTAAAGTTTTTATGATAACAAAGTATTTGAAAAACAATTAGGATTTCTAACTAGCGGGTTCTTATGTGCAGAATTATATTTACTTGGTGAAACTGGTTCTGACACAGAAGAAGCTATGATCTGGTTCTAATTTTGTACTTGTAAGAGAGTCTGATCAGAAAGTTGTCGTTATTACATTTCAGAATCAGAAACGTGCTTTACCCGCCTCTGAAACTGAGTAATGTCACCTCAAGCTCTGTAATCACGGGACTCGAGAATTGTTGACATTATCTTTAAAATATTGTGTTGTACTTGTTTCATAGAAGAGTTCTTCGGGCAAAGGCCTTGTTCATTGGATAATTATTTCTCTACGAGTTCCAACACCTACTTTATTGAAAAGAAGATGTACTAAAAGATTTGATCTGATTATAACCGTTGAGGATGCTTCAACGACTCTATTTCTTCAGCTATAAAAGGAGTAGAAGAACTGAAGAACAACCAAGAGAATAACGCTGCAATTACAACTAAAATATACACGCACTTCATTCATACCAGCTCAATAGAAACTAATTTGTTAAGAGTTCTTATTCTTGTATAGCTTAAGAATCCTTAGTGTTAAAATGTGTTGTATTATATTTTAACACCTCTGATTGTTAATCAAGTGTTGTTGTAAGTTATTTCTTCTCTAAATAGTTAGTTTAGATGAAAGTCTCTTGTCTTAGGCATGAGCATTGAAGTCTTGAATTCATGGAATCTGAGCAGGAAGCCTTGAACTCGAGGGGTTTAAGAAGAAAGTCTTGGACTGGAGGTCTAAGCAAGGAAGTCTTGAACTTGGGAGGTTTAAGCAAGAAAGTCTTAGGATCTGAGGATCTAAGCAGAAAGTCTTGATCATGTGCTGATTAAGCAAGGAAGTCTCGGGCTGAGAGTCTGAGCAGAAAAGTCTTATACTTTAAGGTATAAGCAATTGTAATCTGTTTGGTTATAGTGAAAATCTATTGTGCTGCAAGGGGACTGGACTACTCTCAGTTGCAGAGGAACCATTATAACTGTTGTGCATTCCTTGCTATTTTTATTTACTTATGTTACATTTTTCGTTGAACTTTTTATCAGTTTCTGAACTTTTGTTTAGAATCTGAACTCTGGTTCAAAAGTAGAAACAATTTGGCAAACACAATTCAACCCCCCCCCCCATCTTGTGTATTTTTCTCACCTTCACTTCACGCTGCTTTATTTTTCTCTGATACTGTTGTGAATATTGTATAAACACATAGAATTTTTGTTCATACTATGTGATTGGGCCATTGTACCTAAACCTTGTGTTATCAGTTTACTAGAAGTGAACTTGTAAACACATTCTGTAAATCTCAAATTTTTTTGAGTGATTACCTTGAGTGACTAGGGTTTAGTCTGTATACTCGAGAAGACAAGGCCATTTGTCTTTGTGGTGCTTGTAATCTGTTTGACTATAGTGGATTAAGTCATTTTGATAAGGCGAAATCACCTTGGAGGGTGGACTGGAGGTAGTTTATTGTTAATTAGATTGATTTTGAAAAATATTTGATTTTTAGAAACTCAATTCAAACCCCCATTTCTTGTGTTTCTCGTAACCTTGAATATATACTTGGAAAAAAATAAAACGATCATAATAACTTTAAAATGCATGAAGAAAAAAGAATTTCAAGAGATAAATATAAAGATAATTTCTACTTATCATTTAACATCAGAAAAATGTCATTATCTCATGTAGGGGTAGCAATTTGACCCATCCCTATAGGACAAGGTATCCACAAAAAATTACCCACAACGGGTAGGGTAAAATCCCGTAAAATGGGCATGGGTAATTAACCACTAAAATATATGGGCATGAGCGCTGGTACAGGAACTTTAGTATCCAACTCGCCCCATACTTGCACCATATATTTTTTTTATATTTTTTATTATTATAAACACATGTATGTTTATTAATTTTATTGAACACATCTATATTAAATTTGTGGGAATTTAAATGTAAGTGTTAGTTTATTTCTTAACTCACTAGTAATTTTTTGAATTTATTTTAATATTGCCAAAATCTTAAAATGACATGATAAATTATAATTGATCGATAATGTTTTATTAGAAATGCAGGTAAACGGGTACGTGTATGAGTACTTAGATACCCATAGGGTACGGACACGGGTACAAATGTCGGTGCCTACACGGGTGGACTCGGGTACGTGCATTTTTAAAAACCGCGGGTATGAGGACAGGTACTATAGTACTCTGTCCAAGCCCTACCCATTGCCATCGCTAATCTCATATGACCATTGGAAAAAATAATTTATATTATTACATATATATTAATTTTTTGGTTAAATACACAACCCCCCTGCAATGTTAGCGAGTTTTCATTTTAGCCCCTGACAAAGTTTTTTTTTTAAAAACCCCCTCATCTTAGTTAGATTCCCTCAGAAAACCCCCCAGAGGCCAAGTGGCAATGAAGATTCCGTTTTGACCATCAGAATCTGTCCATGCTGGCATTTTGGATTAAATTTTAATGGCTGACTGGGTATACATTTATGCGTTTACAAATACCCCCTTGAAATTGTTAGGGTTTGGCTCCCATTTTTTTATCTTCTTCGTTCGCCGTCGTCGTGTACATGGGTGGTAGCAGGTCATCATCGTCTGGGGGAAATTTTCCAAAGAGTTTGCCAAGATGTGGTTGCAATGATACGATGAAGATGTTTGTATCAAACACAGTTGAAAATCCTAGCAGAAAATTCTGGAAATGTCGAAATTCTTTGGTTAGTTGATATTCATCTTGTTAAATCCATGTGTTCATTCGATTTGTTAATCACTGTGCATGTCTTAATCATCGGTTTGATTTAATTTGCAGAATGGTTGCGGTTTGTTTGTGTGGGACGATTTTGTTAACGATTTTGCAAGATGTTGTGATTGTGAAGGCACAAAGGGTTATTTGAGAGAATTTGCAAAGGAGGTTGCTCAGGAAATTGAAGTCAGAGTTTTGAAGAAGTATGGTGCAGATGGAAGCATTATCAAGACAGAAAAATTGAAAAGAAAGATTCTAATGGAGAAGAGGAAAAATTTATGGATGTCGTTTGTACTTGGTCTGTCATGGTTGATCTTTGCAGTATTGTTTATGTCCATGTAACAAAGTCTGTTTTGATTTAGCTGTTTAGGTTGGTTGGAATTGATACATAGCACTTGGTTTGTCATGGTACTTGTTTAGGATGGTCTGTCATAGAAGTTGTTTAGCTTGGACTGGCATAATAGTTGTTTAAGTTGGTATGTTAGAGGAATGTCTGTCATGGTTGTAATAAACTCAGTTTAGATTTAGGTGTTTAATGTTACAGTTTGATGTAAGTTGAGTTGTGGTTATAAATGAAAGATTTTGTTATGTAGCAATGTAAATTGAGTTGTTCTTATCAATGAAAACATTTGTTATGTTTCACTGTTAATGTTTGATTTAAGTTGAATTGTTTGTTATCAATGTAAGTTGTATGTTACAGAAATTACTTCCAATGTTAAACAAAAACAGTTACACAAAATTCTGCAATTCTTGTTGCACAGTTGGGAATTCTTCAAAAGTAATATGTCTGATACATAAATAAAGCACACTTGGTGCATGTGTCTGGTACTTCATTGTTACATAGTACAAAATAACACAAAATTCTATAAAATGACACATAGTACTTAGGACTTTGGCAAAGTCAACAAAATGACAACAAATTAAAATTGAGAATACAAGACATAACACTCAGTCTCTCTTTTTCTTGGAATTCCATGTCTTCATAGACCTAGTCTGCAATTCAAGGGAAGACTCTTTTGAACTTGCTTTGGCCTCATTGTCTAGTAGTGTGATTGGTTGTTCACTAGATCCTTCTCCCACAATTGGTTTTTTGAACCAAGACAATTTGATCCTTTCACTTTGCCTTCTCTTTGTAATGACTGGTTTCTTTCCTTTCTTGGTTTTAAATGAATCAACAACACACGATCCAGTTTGACTCATAACAGTTGATGGTTGGGTCAGCTTCATAGAATTAGTTGGGGCAGCATCAGAAACTGCAGCACTAGGGGCAACATCAGAAACAACATTAGTTGGGGTAGCAGTTTGAGTTATATCAGTAGCAGATCCTTGTGCATTATCAGTAGCACTTCCTTGCCCACTATCATTGGCATCTGCATTAGCAGCTTGTGCATCGGCTCCTTGTGCATTAGCAGCAGCAGGTTGCTCCTTTTTAACTTTCCTCTACATATAAAGGATAACACACAAGTCAATGAGCTATTATAGAATTATAAATCAAACAAATGCCAAAGTAATACAGCATAAGTACTTTTCTCTTAAGTGCATTGGGGTCCTATGAGGAGGCCTTACAAGTCAATGCATTGTGACCAAACTTGTCACATTTGGTGCACTTATATGCCACACCTGTTCTTCTCTTCCTTGCACCCTCCTCTCCAACTTCTCTTATCCTTACCTTCCTAGGTCTACCTGGGCCAATTTTATAGGATGGTGGGAGGGATTCCTCCATTTCAACTTCTGGCCACATATCCTGACCATTGATTGGACTAACAGAAAAACCATAGCATAGGGCAAACCTTTGTCTTGTATAACATTCATCCACAAATTCTTCAGGGTTTTGCCTCCTATAGCTCAAGGCAGCTACAACATGCCTACATGGTATTCCCACTAATTCCCAAAAGTTGCAACTACATGATTTTTTGGCAATATCAACAATAAACTCTTGATTATTGAAACTGTGTGTGACTTGAAATTGTTCACCAATTGACCATGTTGGCAACCAATGTCCACTATTGAAAACTTCATTGTCCAATCTCTTTCTAGGTATAGGCATCACTCTATGTGGCCACTTATCAAGTTTAGTAGCAGATGTGGCTAACCTATTCATGAGGTATTTTCTTATCCACTCACACATAGTCAGTATTGGTTTGTCCCTAGCAACTAGGATAGTAGCATTAAAAGACTCTGAGATATTATTCATCAAAACATCATATTTAGGGTAAAAAGTGAAGGCATGCTTACACCAGCTTTTGGTTGGGACTGCCATCAACCATTCCCAAGCATTTTGATCTACTTTCTTCAACTCATTTATTTTTAAGACCCAGGCCTGATAATATGTTGCCTTAGCAGCTCCCATCATCAAGTCTCTGATCAATGATCCACCACCAAACCTTTTCTTGAAATTGGCATAAAGATGCCTAAGACATAACCTGTGCTCAATCCTATCAAGCATTTCCTCAAATACAACCACAAGTCCCTGAAACACAACACCAATTGTGTACACATTAATTACATAAACAACTTTAAATACATAATAACAAGGAAGTAAATAAAGCCACATGTACCTTTTGTTGATCAGATATAAACACATATCTTCTATCCTGGCCAATATCCTCAATCAGTAGTTGAAGGAACCATCTCCAACTCTCCTTTGTCTCATTTTCTACCACACCAAATGCCAAAGGGAAGTATTGATCATTTGCATCCCTACCCACAACAATTAGTAATTGGCCACCATATTTGGTCTTCAAGTGACATTCATCCACCCCCACAAATGGTCTGCATCCGTTTATAAAGCCTTTCTTACAACCATCAAAACAAAAATAGAAGGATCCAAACCTTGGTTGTATGGATGGATGAGGTCTTTCAACATTAATCTTGACTGTGTTGCCTGGATTTACCCTTCTTAACTCAGCTGCATACCTCCAAATGAATGCATATTGATTATCAGCATCACCTTCTATTATCCTCTTTGCAATCAACTTAGCCCTCCATGCTCTTGCAACACTAATACCCACAGAAAAGCTTTGCCTTATATCTTGCATGATGTCTCTTATCCTAACTGTGTCACTTGTTTGCATCCTCTTTACCACATGCTTAGCCACCCACTTTGAAGTTGCAGATTTGTTGTTCAAAACCCTAACACATGTGTGGGTGTCTTTGAGTGTTTTTATAGCAAAAGTGTGTTGGTGGGCCACCTTAGAGCATAAGACTAAAAACCCACATTTAGCCTTACACTCAACCCTTACCCTATAGCTCTCATTTTTCACAAAACTTATTTCCCTCCCATTGAGCACTGACCACTCACGAATTGCATCCCTAAAGTCAGCAAGTGAATTAAATTCCATGCCCCACTTGAACTTATAATCCTTGTTGAGGTGCTCATTCCTAAATGTTTCATACTTGGGCCTTTCATCATCACCTGAGTCATCTGGATCATCACTCTTCAGTTCATCACTATAGTAATCATCTTGGTCCATTTGCTTTTTGGGCCTAACACTAGGCCCACCCATACTTGTCACAAGATTGATTTTATCTACTATTATGGGAACGGGATCATCAATTCCTTCAAAGCCATCAACTAGACCGGTTGCTCTCTCATCTTCACTGTCTTCTAACCTTTCAACATCCTCATCTTCTATATCATCACTCATATTCTCATTAATACACCTAGGTTCAATACCCTCACAGTCCATTGTTTCTGCATAATGTTCTACAAATATATCCCCAATAACTTCCATTGCACTGAAGTATGTAGCAAAGTCGTATGCATCATCATCTCTTCTAATTTTAATAAATCCCTCTTGAATGTCTAACACTTTTGTCCATAACCTAAATGAACCTTCCTTATACCCCCACACACTCAACAACTTGAAAATGTTATCCATTGTCCAGTTCGCAACTAGCAAACCATTTATAGTCAAATCAACCCCCCCTCTGTAAATAATTTCATCCGGCTTACCCCTAACAAATTCACCCCCATGGTGAAAAGTAACATCAAAGGGTTTGAACTCCTGTCAAGATTTCAAAATCATTCACAAACAAAAACCACATATCAAAAACCCTAATATTCCCATCAAGATTTCAAAGTCATTCAGAAGCAAAAAAAAACACTAACAGAATGAATTCGTGGAAGTTTATCGTCAAGAAGTTTACCAAAATACATACCTCACTCATTGCGACCCTCGATTACGGAAATGAATTTGTGAACGAATTTGTTGGTCTTCGTGTATGTAAGTTCTTCGCAGATGTTCCTCCGTCGCATCAGAATGCCCTTCGCAGCTGTTCCTCTGTCGCAGTAAAACCCTAACAATTACAAGGGGGTGAAACGCAACAATATATACCCAGTCAACCAGTAAAATTTAATTCAAAATGCCAACAAGGACTAATTCTGATGGTCAAAACGGAATCTACCATGCCACTTGGACTCTGGGGGGGTATCTGAGGGAATCTAACTAAGATGAGGGGGTGTTTAAAAAAAAAATTTACAGGGGCTAAAGTGAGAACTCGCTAATATTGCATGGGGGTTTTGTATATTTAACTCTTAATTTTTTTATCGTTAAAATATTAAGTAAGATGTCACAAAAAGACATCTTGACTCTTTTATCCAATAGTGTGTTATTTTTGGAAGATCTTGTTCAAATTTTGATTTTGTGTTCCAATTATTGTATAATTAATTTTGAAAAGATTTATCTCATTTAGAATCTGCATGATTTATTTTAAAATAATTTTGTGTGGAATGATTTAATTTACTACAGAATCTGCATGATTTGTTTTAGAAAGATTTATTCTCTTTAAGATTGAATATGTTATGATAGAAAGATTTAATTTGTTGAAGATTAGATATAATATGAATTTATTTATCATAATGAGATTTCTAGTTGGATTGGTTTATCTATATAAAGAGATAGGTTTTCCTTGTAGATTAATAAGACAAAAATAATACACCTATTTTGAGAGATTAATTGAGTTTTATAGTGGGTCTTGTTTGTGTAAAATTCTGTCATTCGTCATTAATTACTACTTTGGAGAAATAGAATTTTTTGGTTTGTATACGTGAAGTTTATCACGTTCATAATAGTGATCCTTACATATACTTGAGTGTTTGAGTGAAAGTAAATGGATCTTAAATTTAAGAGGAGTATGAGTTGAAATTCGCAGGTAGTCTTAAAAAAAATCATCATAAATATGCTGTGTGTTGATTCAAAATATTAAAGATATTTTAGATTCAAGATATGCACATTAATGACATGCTCAATATCAGCCTTATTTACAATCCCTTCAATAATCAACATAAACATTTCGTATTGATTCAAAGTAATAAAGATATCTTAAAAGAGTGTTTACAATCCACATCTTTCCTTAAGACAGTCAAAATGCTAATTTTATGACAAAACTTGACGGATCTAGTTACGCTGATCTTATGACTCACAACTCTCCTCCAAAATTGAACAACGTCTTTGAAGTTCATTTTTAAGACTATAGCTTTTTTTTTCTTTTCTTTTTTTTTTTATCTGTGACAAAAAAAAAAAATAGGTGATCTGCCTAGTAGACTAATGCTTGATTGCTGATCTTGTTAAAAAAAAAGTGGAAGGAGGCTACAAAATAAGAGTCTTATATTATTTAATGCATGTACGTTGAAAGACAAATAGTGGATTTCGTTCTCTGATATTATTCTATCGTGCCAGTGTCAATCTGACAGTTCCTATAAGACTTATTTACCCGTAAAAAAACAATGGGTACAACAACCAAACTATAAATAACAGCACTCTTCAATTCGCCGTCACCTTAATCAATGTCCAAATGTACTCCCTCAGTCCTACCAGGTAACTAACCTTTCACAGATTTTCTGTCACATTTATTGCTTGGCTTTTTCTCAGCTACATGTCAATAACTTGGCAACTAACTAGTTCAGCCTGTACCAAACACCTACTTGCAATAATTTTCCAAACTACAGCATCGGTTTCGACTGGCGGGTCCACGAATTCATGCAAAGAACTTTGTGACAGAGTCGAGGAGGAGGAGGACGACGGTGAAGAATTCAAATTATTGCGCAGCTCGGCTTGCAGAACAGAAATATTATGGTTGGCATCTTTTGTGATGACATGAAGTTTTCCATGGAAACCAGCAAGTAGATAAGGAGATTCCGAATCATCAGAACCATATATAGGGACTTTTCCAATAACAACTTTCCAAGCATCTTCTCCTTGATCATATACCTTGATCCTTCCACTGTCCATAGTATTAGAAGGATCAAAAGCATATAATTCGCCGTCCACTACGACGCTTAATTTTGTACCTGCTTGCCGTGCGGGCCAACCCTCGCCCATTCCAGTTGGCATTTCTATCCATGAGTTTGTTTCAGGATCATAGATTTCTCCACCAACATCGACAAAAAATGGCCACGAATACAAACTCTGCGGAACACATAACTTTCCCATGTATGATGTCAACCCTGTGGCAATCGGCTTTAACATGTCGGCCAAGAAGGCGTTGGGAAGGACCTGAGCTCTTGAGAATGGCATACTAGGCACATCTGACCATGTACCTGTCAAAGGATCAAAAACTTCAGCAGATTGAAGAGGTAGCAATCCAGCCGAACCTTGACTAACCCCTCCAACAACATAAAGCTTGTTGTTTAAGATTCCTGTCTTACAATACGCCCTACCTGTAGACATAGAAGTCACCTCGCTCCACGAATTTTGTATCGGATCAAATCGCCAGACGCATTTCATAGTCGAAGCCTTCGAGAATCCACCTAAAACATAGAGACATCCACCAACAGCTCCAATAGCACAACCACAAAACGGCATTTCATCAAATGCATCCTTTCGTCCAAAAAAGCCTCTAATAACCTCAGCAATTCTCATACCTTCCACCATGTTCCACACCCAAAGCCTAGAAGAAGAACCCTTTCTAGATTCCTCTTCATCAACAACACTAGGCATAGTAGGCAGTCTCTGCCATATCCGAGACCGAGGATCAACAGCATGCCACAAAAGCTTATTTTCTCCAACCTTAACCAACATATATAGCCACTCTTCCGTTGTCCTTAATTCTTTTCTTATCTTATATAGCTCTGAACTCATAATAGTCGATTTCCACTTCCTCGACACCAACCTTAAATTGAAGTAATAAATTCTCGGAACTCTAGCAATAATCTGAATCGATACCTCATCAGGAAGATTCGGGAATAGTCGTGGATTCTCTTCGTCAACCGTAAGCGACATTCTTTGTCTCTTACATATCTCATTCGAAGAGACTCCATCCCACTCACTTTTATCCGAATTGGTATTACTCGCCCTAGCCACACTTAAAAACGAACCCATCTTGGCGAAAAACTCAATATCTGCAACAAAACCAAATTACCTCGAAACAATTCCTCAGAGGAGTTTTCAACAATAATATATAAAATCATTAATCAGAAAGAAAAACTTAGAGAACTAGAATCAATTAACAATGAAACTCATAAAACGTTGTCCACAGTGCCACCAGAAACAGGTGATAGAAACAAGAAAAAAACACCTCACTCATGAAATCATCATATCTAGATCCAAAACAATTCAGAACCGAAATCTACCCTGGTTTAGTTCAGAAACTACAACAATTATCAAAATTATCAAAATTTTCAGCAGCAGTTAAATGAATTTTTTTCTCAGTAAATTGAAATTGAATTCAAGAATAAAATCAGAGTCATAAATTGAACAGCACGCAATCAAAATTATATGAAAAAGAAAAGAAGAAAAAAATGAAAAAGATACTCACAGTTACAGTGAAAGAAGATGAAGATAGAGTAAGTTAGGTACCTATTTGGGGTTGGTGAAAAAATGGATTGAAGAATAAAATCGAGGTTGGGATGAAGGAAACGTAAAAATGAGGCAAAGTGACATTGCATTCGGAAACATCATCGTAACCGCATCATGTGTAGTTTTTTGTTTCAAACTTGAAAAGTACGAAGTTGAATTTGAAGCAGAGACAATTCTCGTGGTAATAAATAGAGTAATCTATCGCACTATCGAAGAAACTTGTTTTGTTTTTTTGTGTATGTTGGAATTGAAATTTCAGCGTGACATGATAAGGGATATTTATGCGACTAACTTTTTATTTTTTTTGGTTATTTAAGATATATTAGAAGATTATTTTAATTTAGATGTATGGAAAATAAAATAGAGAAAATGCAATATAATTTAGATTAAGGTACAATTATAGAACATTTATGTGCCAAATAAATCTAAATAATAGAGGCATTTTCATTTACCAAGCGTGAAATTTAAAAATAACAAGTAATACAATCACTAGACATGTCATAAAACCACCATAATCATATTTGATTTGGAGTAATTGTTTTCAGATTTAAATGTATTAGTGAAATGAAAAGCGGGTAGATGAATGTTTGTTCGGGGTCGGGAAGAGGAATGTTATAATGTTCAAGTTAGTGGCAGTTTGAGGAAGAAAGAAATATTTTAGGTTTTAAAGAGAGTGTATCATCTTTATAAGTGCATTATAAGCTTTTCTGAGATCTAAGACCTTCTTGAGTATAAAAGATGTTAGAATATCAATCATTCTTTCATCTAACTGTGAGGGATATCCTTCTAGCCATCTTGTTTTAATGATGTCAACAAATGCATTAGATTGTAATTTGAGCGGTATCACTTCACGTGTCGGGCATACAGCATCTCATCGTTGTTGGTCATGTGTCTAGATGCATAGGATCCTATTCTCCTCAAAAATAAATGTCCACAAGTGATTTAATAGTGTCTAGCATGTGTGTTTGTCCTTGGTCTGGTAAAAACAATTCAAAAATTGAAATTTCTCAAAAAATTGGCCTTCATGCGCTGACCTCAGATCTTATGCGCCGACCTCAAGAATCATGCGCTGACCCCCCAGAACTCACGGGTAAGCGCATAAACCTGAGAACCCAAAATTGCTTTTCTATGCGTCGACGCATAGACTCCAGAGGTCGACGCATGACACTGCTTTTTGTGCTTTTTCACTCAAATTCGTTTATGTTATTTCCTGTTATATCCTTTGGTCATATTTTTTCATATAAATAGTTTTGGGTCTTCATTTTTCAAAAAGTACAAGAAACGTGAAAAATATATGTCAGTTCTCTCTTCATCTTCATCTTCTTCACTGTGTAAATAAACAATCACACATAATCATTTTTGTTTGTGTCGCCCATTGATCGAAGTGATAACGTTCAGAATTTAGGAGGTGTGATCTTCATCTTCTGAGTTGAGAGATTGGCAGGTGTTTCTTGAATCAAACCAGTTGGGTTTGTCCTCCAAGAATCGAGGAGATTTTGGGGGTTTTTGTACAAACTGTTCTTTCTACAGGGATTCAGCTGGGCGAAGGTAACCGGAAATTGGCGCAACTGTTTCGGTTTAGTAGCTGGAATCAGAGGATCGTAGAAGAAGGTTTGGGTTCGAATTCTTGGAAGATTTCAATTGACCGAGTGAAGGTAACTGAAGAACGGCGTTCTCTTTCGGTTTAGTAGCGTGGGACGGTAATTGAATCGTCCATATTCGGAGCACTTGATTCATCTTGAATCAAGGGAAGAGAAAATTCTGCATCAAAGATCGAAGACGTTCGGGGTTTGAATGTTCACAGTTTTCTCTTGTAATAAACATTGCAACAACTACATATATATATATATATATATATATATATCTCAATTCCTGTTGTGGAATTGGGGGCAGACGTACCCAAAGCGAGGACGATTGGGGAACTGCCTAATCAAATCTCGGGTGTTCTCTCTCTTTCTCTTAACTCTTTTACATTTCAGTAGTGTTCGATTTTGTGACGTTGCAAACTATCGTAATTTCTGTCATAGAATAATTGTATGCTGTTAAACTGTTTTTGTTAAATCAATACAATTCATTGAATTGTGTTTTGGAGCAGCTGCACATTATTCTCCATAGAAATTCTGCACATAGTGTGTTTACGCACACTACGTGTTTGATAATTTGTTTTCAAGCAAAATTCGAACACAGTGCTTTAAATTGTTTATCAATTAACCTCATTGGATCGGTATAAACATCAAGCAAGTGATAATTTATTGTCTGCGTTTATAAGTGTTATATTCAGAACTGAATTTTTCTCTTTCGTTCTCATCCACAATATTTCGCGCATATCCGATCCTTTCGGTAGAAGGTTCGTTGTAGACGTTTCTATCCAGCGGTATCTTCCGTTAAACAAATTTTTTAAAACAGAATTTTGTAGTCCAATTGCGTGTAAAACTCAAGGGATCTATTCAACCCCCCCTTCTAGATCCATAGCCATCGTCTAACAAGTGGTATCACGAGCTCCGGTTTATTCTAGTGCTTCGGTAGAACTTCTTGGATCATGGCGAACGAACCTAAGGGGGCTTATAATAGAGCTCCAGTTTTTACAGGTGAAAACTACAGCTACTGGAAGGATTGTATGCGTGTTCATATTAACTTCTTAGATCGGAAGGTTTGGAACGTTATTTTAAACGGTCTCATGGAAATCACTATTACTAACGCGGAAGGCGTTGTTGTTCCTAAACCCGAAGACCAATGGACTGAGGAGGACGAGAAAAAGTACAGTTATGATTGGAAGGCTTGTAATATGATTATTTCCTCTTTGGGAGTTGACGAATATTATCGAGTCTCCCATTGCGAAACAGCCAAAGCTATGTGGGATGCCTTACAAGTAGCCCACGAAGGCACTAATGATGTTAAATTGGCTCGTATCAATACACTAACGCAAGAGTTTGATTTGTTTTACATGAAGCAAGGGGAAACCATTGCGGATATGCAAAAACGATTCACTCACATCATCAACAAATTGCATGTTCTTGGTAAACCAATTCCTAATGAGGTTTCTACTAATAAAATTCTGAGGTGTCTTAGCAGGGAATGGCAACCGAAGGTTACCGCTATCAAGGAGGCCAATAATCTTGCTACTCTAGACCTCACAACACTCTTTGGTAAACTCGATGAGCATGAGCAAGTGCTCATTAGCTTGGATAAACATGATAAGAGCATAAAGAAAGAGAAGGTAAAAGATACGGAGAAGAAGTCGATAGCTCTTAAGGCTTCTTGTTCAAAGTCCACACATCAAGAGCTAAGTGATGATGAAGCCAAAAACGACAAAGATGAAGATTCCGGTGACGATATGAGCTTATTTGTGAAAAGATACAATAGATACATTCGTAAGAATGATATTCAGCACTCGGACAGAAATCTTGTCAAGTTCCGTAAGCAATCGAGAAGTGAAGGAAATAAAAATGGCAAGGTAAAAGGGACGTGCTACAACTGTGGAAAATCCGGGCACTACAAACCGGATTGTCCATCCTTAAAGAAAGACAAAGACAAGGATAATGACAAGAGTCGCTCAAACAAAAAGTCCAACAAGTCTCGACGAGCATACATCGCTTGGGAAAGTGATAGCGAGTCGGAGAAAGATGACTCTTCAAGTGACGAAAGTGAATCCGTCAACCTTTGTCTCATGGCACGTCACAACAAAGGAAAAGAGGTAAAACACTCTAAATATGAAAACTGTCAAAATATGTCTCATGCTGAATTACAAAGAGCTTTTGATACATTACACCACGAAGCTAAGGAAGCATTTCAACGCTTAGCTTCGAATAAAAAGATTTTTTCCTATTTGGAGAAAAAGGTCTCCGATTCCCAAAAGGAATTGGAAGATCTTAAAAACTCCATGGTGAATGCATCAAAAACTAAAATCAATGAGAATAAATATACATGGTTTGACCTTGGGGGCTGTGGTACTTGTCACATTTGGCAAAGAGAGGTGAGAACCCTCAAAGCCAAGTTAGACAAGGCTCTTAAGCCTAAGATTACGTTTGCTATTGATCGATCACATTATCGTGAAACAATGAATAATCCTTATCAACAATACACGTATGTGATTCAAGATAGTGATAGCAAAGGTAAACTCCAAACTAATCGTGATTGCTTATATTGTTGTAAGCCCGGTCATACTATTGCTAAGTGCCGCTTTCGGAGATTTCTTGTTCCAAAGGGCATTTATCAATGGGTTCCCAAAGGCAATTTTGGTTTCACTCACCATGAAGGACCCAATGAGAATTGGGTACCTACTCTCCCTTGATTATTTTTGTAGGTACAAAGTCTTGAGACCACCGAAGGAAGATGGGTTCTAGATAGTGGCTGCTCAAGACATATGACCGGAGACATATCTCTTTTCATCGACTTTGTGGCGAAGAAAAAGGGGTTTGTCACTTACGGAGATAATAACAAGGGACAAATTCTCGGTAAAGGTAGTATAGGTAACCCCTCATCTATTACTATCTCTGATGTACTTCTTGTGGAGGGCCTTAGACACAACCTTTTAAGCATTAGTCAACTATGCGACAAAAATTATAAAGTCTCTTTTTCAAAGAATTGTTGCGTAGTTGAAGATTGCGACAAAAAGAATGTGTTTAAGGGCTTGAGGGTGAATAACGTCTATATGCTAGACTTAAACGAGGTATCATTGGATGGAGACAAGTGTTTAGTCACTATGAATGAAGATTCATGGTTGTGGCATAGACGCTTGGCTCATATCAACTTTGATTTGCTTAACAAAATTGTTTCTAAAGACCTAGTCATCGGTTTACCCAAAATTAAATTTACAAAGGATTATCTTTGCGATGCGTGCCAAATGGGGAAGCAAACAAGGATCTCTTTTAAATCTAAAAACATTGTTTCAACTATGAGACCTCTTGAGCTCCTCCATATGGATCTCTTTGGACCATCTAGGGTTAAAAGCCTAGGTGGTAACTACTATGGATTTGTTATAGTCGATGATTTTTCTAGGTTTTGCTGGACAATTTTCTTAGCAAATAAAAGTGATACCTTTTCAGCCTTTGAGCGATTTGCTAAGTTATCCCAAAACAAGTTGAACACAAACATTGGGTCAATCCGAAGTGACCATGGGGGTGAGTTTGAAAATCATTTATTTGAAGCATTTTGTGATTCCAATGGAATTGATCATAACTTTTCAGCACCACGTACCCCTCAACAAAATGGGGTAGTGGAACGTAAAAACAGAGTTTTGGAAGAACTTGGAAGGACTATGATCAATGATAGTGGATTACCAAAATACTTTTGGGCCGACGCCATAAGTACGGCTTGTTACGTTTTGAATAGGGTGCTCATCCGACCTATTCTAAACAAGACTCCGTATGAGCTTCTAAAAGGGCGTAAGCCAAACATATCTCACCTTCATGTATTTGGTTGCAAATGCTTTGTGTTAAATAATGGAAAAGAGACTCTCGGCAAATTTGATGCCAAGGCTGACGAGGGTATTTTTCTTGGATACTCTCAGTCAAGTAAAGCTTATAGAATCTATAATAAAAGGTTACGTATAGTTGAAGAGTCAGTTCATGTTTCTATTGACGAGTCTTATCCGAGAAATGTCGGAGAAGGTAGTTCTTTTCATGGTGCAGGTGTACCTACTGAAGACATACTCAAGGACACTGACAAGGGAACTGATCATCCTGAAGCAGTGCGTATTGAGGAGGAAAAGGATCACCAACCAGTGAAAAGTGAGGATGATCATCATGCTAAGAATGATGAACTTCCTCCAGCTTGGAAGTCTTCCAAAGACCATCCAATTGACAACATTCTCGGTGATATCTCTAAGGGAGTAACTACTCGCTCTAAACTTAGTAACTTTTGTTATTACTCTGCTTTTGTTTCCCAAGTCAAACCTAAAAACTCTAAGGAAGCGTTACTCGATGAGCATTGGTATCTATCAATGCAAGATGAACTAAATCAATTCTGGAGAAATAAGGTTTGGGACCTTATCCCCCCTCCGCGAGATCATCAAGTAATAGGCACCCGATGGGTGTTTAGGAACAAACTTGATGAAAATGGAGTAATAACGCGTAACAAAGCTAGGCTTGTAGCGCAAGGCTATAACCAAGAGGAAGGAATCGACTATGAGGAAACTTATGCGCCGGTTGCCCGACTCGAGGCCATACGCCTTCTACTTGCCTACGCTTGCACAAAGAACTTTAAGCTATTCCAAATGGATGTCAAAAGTACATTCCTTAACGGATAGATAAATGAAGAGGTTTATGTAGCCCAACCTCCAGGTTTTGAATCACATGAATATCCTGATCATGTTTATAAACTTAAGCGAGCTTTGTACAGACTAAAACAGGCCCCTAGGGCTTGGTATGAACGTCTAAGCAAATTTCTACTTGATCAAGGGTATTCAAGAGGAAAGGTTGACACAACCCTCTTTATTAAACGTCAAGGAAAACACTTAATTTTGGTACAGATTTACGTTGACGATATTATATTTGGGTCTACTAACATGACCTTGGTCAAGGAGTTTTCTAGTTTGATGCAGGGGGAGTTTGAAATGAGCATGATGGGGGAGCTCAACTATTTCCTTGGATTGAAAATCAAACAACTTGAAGAGGGCACATTCGTGAGTCAAACGAAATATTGTCTTGAGTTACTAAAACGTTTTGATATGCTGAACTGCAAAGCAATAGATACTCATATGCCTACAAGTGCTAATCTCGATCGTGACAAAAAGGGTAAGGATGTTGAGGTTAAGAAGTACCGAGGTATGATAGGGTCTCTCCTTTTTCTTACCGCATCACGTCCCGATATAATGTTTAGTGTATGCATGTGTGCGAGGTATCAGGCACATCCCAAGGAATCCCACCTGAAGGTAGTTAAGTGCATACTTCGATACCTCTCTGGTACTCCAAAGTATGGGCTGTTGTATTCCAAAGGAAGTGTTTGTTCCTTAGTTGGTTACTCTGATTCCGACTTTGCCGGGTGCAAGTTGGATAGGAAAAGTACTAGTGGCACATGTCACTTTTTCGCAAATTCCTTGGTGAGTTGGCACAGCAAGAAACAGGTTTCCATTGCTCTGTCAACAGCCGAGGCGGAATACGTTGCCGCCGGTAGTTGTTGTGCTTAAGTCCTATGGCTTAAACAACAATTACTGGATTTCAATTTAAAACTTGAACGTATTCCAATTTTGTGCGATAACACTAGTGCGATTAATCTAACTAAGAATCCTGTACTACATTCACGCACCAAGCATATCGAAATACGCCATCATTTTCTTAGGGATCATGTAGAGAAAGGTGATGTTATTTTTGAGCATGTTGACACTAAGAATCAACTTGCTGACATTTTCACAAAACCATTAGCTACAGAGCCTTTCTTTCACATCCGTAGGGAACTTGGCATTCTCGATATCTCGGATCGTGCATAACATCCTTGAGAATTATGAGCTTCACATATATATATATATATATATATATATATATATATATATATATATATATATATATATATATGCTTGTTCATATCTTTAACTAACAATGCAAAGAGAAATTTATTCATATGTGAGGGATCTCACCATCATGACGTTCAAGGTAATATCGTTCCAACTTATAGAGGTTTATCAACATTTTGTGCCATGTTACTTACTCCAATCTTGATGTTTATTTCATTTTGAGCACTTATCATTCATGTGAATGTTTGGTTCTGTGTGTATATGTGTATTTATCTGCTTGGAACAAGATTTTTGCAAAAATTTCAATTTTACACTTCCATGCGTCGACGCATGATTTCACGCGCTGACCTATTAAACTCTCGGGTCAGTGCATAACAACATGGTCAAGTAATTTTCAAAATTTTCAGAAAGCATACGCCGACGCACAGGTTACAGGTCGACGCATAAAGGATTCGTTCAGACTTCTTTATGTTTCTGGGTTGCGTGCGCCGACCTATAATTGCTTCACCTTCCCTATATTCTCTATTGCACATTAAACTATGATTCTTGCATGTCATTTAATTAGCTTTTGTGGTCAATCTCTCCCTATTCTACTCCTTTAAACCTCATCAATCTCAATTAATCCCCGCTAAACTCTCATCAAAACCCTAATAAATTAAAAAAAAAGGGAAGGGAATACCAAGAGAGAAATTTCTCTATATATCTACAACAAGGTACTCAAAGGATTTCACACATCTTCTCTTCTATCTCTGCAACAATCAAGTTTGATAATCTCTCTTCAACTCTTCTTCAACAATGGCTTCCAGAAGAAATGCTGGTACAAGAGGAGGAAGAGGATCAACTTCACAACAAGCTCAAACAAGAGAATCATCCACACAACGGGTAACATTTCAATCCCTAATTTCTGAAAGGTTAGCCACTCCATTTGCAGAATTATTTTCTAATCGGGCTGTTATCAGACAACATGGCTTTTATCCGTTGATGGGTCGAGATTTTCACATTCCTGAAATTTCTGAACTCATCAATTTTCAAAATCTGAATGAATTTGTTGAATGTGATGACAAGTACATTGAAGACTTGACTAGATTGTTCTACTGTGGGATAAAGGGAAAATTTCGTGGAGCTGAATTTAAGTTCTCTATCAATAATGCAGAATATAAAGTGACAAACGATGTATGGTCTACATTGTTTATTTTGAATACTGATGAGAGTCTCCCAAAGGTTACTGATAAAACCTTTGTTAAAGACTATGCATTCAAAACTGCTTTGAATTCTATGCTGAGGGAACCATATCCAGCTGATTATGTGGCAAGTGAAGCATTTCCTAAGAGTGTCACCACCGGTCATCTGAAATTTAAAGAACGTATCCTTCAGTGGATTATTTCTCGCATCTTGAGACCTAAGAAAGGAGGCCTCTCAAGAGTTGAACAAGCGGAGGTGCATCTTATCTACATCTTGAGGGAAAAGATCAAAATCAACTGGCCTTACTACTTTGCTTCTAGGATGTTCACAACTCGCAGCTCTAAGAAATTTTTAGCACTTGGATATGCATCTGCTATGGCAAATTTTCTGAATCACTTTGACATTCCTTTTCCAGAGATTTGTCATGTTCACATTACTGCTGAACAACAGTTCTGGCCAGAACTTTGTCCATGATGGGTTATCATTGGAACTCTCATGAGCAAAGGTTCATCCATAGACAAAGAGCTACCCATCCTGAACCTGTCCATCTTGAAGCAAGTGAGGATGAAGGAAGTGAAGGTAATGCAGATCCTGTTGGTAATGATGAAAATGTAGTGATAGCGGAAGACTTTGTCATGCAGGACAATCAAGCGGAAGAAGAAGAAGACAATCAAGAAGACAATGAGGCATGGATGGGATATCAACCGGCAGAATCCTATGACAATCAAGGCTGGGGTCAGTGGAATCAACAAAACTGCTGGACCAACCTTGGCGCTGCATATGTTCCTCCATCCTATGATGCTGACTCTGAATGGCAAATTCCAGAAAATTCTGCTCCACCAACTCCACCGTCTCAGCATTATTCACAATCCAATGATGAAATTTTGGCAAGACTGACTGAGTTATCTCTGCAACATCAAGAATTTCAAGCGCAACAGGAAACTCGATACTTGACTCAACAAGAACAGCTTACCAACCTGTCTAACCAACTGTCATCTCATGCCACTAATTTCAACAATTTTGCAAATGCTGCTATGACAAGGTTCAATCAAATGGATGCCAATCTAACTCAGCAAAATCAAAACTTGGCTAACAACATTGGTAACCTTAACAGCACCTTGATTGACCTCAATATTCAACTCGAGGAATTTCCACCACCAAGTCAATACCATAGGGGACGAAGTTATTCGTTTAGGGGGAGGAGACCATAAACCTTAGGGCATCATGTTTTAGTTGTGCATGAAGTTCTGTTTTGTTGTTTGCTTTCTGTTATTTTGACATGCGCTGCACTTTTCTGTTATGTTTCAAACTTTATGAAGTGAATGTTTTGCTTTAATATCGTTGTTCCGTATTTAATCAATACTAGTTTACATTAGCGGTATCATATGTGGACGCTGATAACTGTTTTGTTGTTGCAAATATTTGTTGATCCAATACATATTTTCGTATGCTATTTTGACCACTGTCTTCTCGTATTTTTGATGTTGTCAAAGGGGGAGAAGAATACAAGCTACAGAAACGTTTAAACCGGATGTTAAAGACATGTTAAAGACAGGGGGATGTTAAAGACATGTTAAAGACAGGGGGAGTATTGATCATCTCAAATTACATCTCTCGTGAAAAACAAGGAAGTGTTGCCATCATCAAAAAGGGGGAGTATGTGAGGGATATCCTTCTAGCCATCTTGTTTTAATGATGTCAACAAATGCATTAGATTGTAATTTGAGCGGTATCACTTCACGTGTCGGGCATACAGCATCTCATCGTTGTTGGTCATGTGTCTAGATGCATAGGATCCTATTCTCCTAAAAAATAAATGTCCACAAGTGATTTAATAGTGTCTAGCATATGTGTTTGTCCTTGGTCTGGTAAAAACAATTCAAAAATTGAAATTTCTCAAAAAATTGGCCTTCATGCGCTGACCTCAGATCTTATGCGCCGACCTCAAGAATCATGCGCTGACCCCCCAGAACTCACGGGTAAGCGCATAAACCTGAGAACCCAATATTGCTTTTCTATGCGTCGACGCATAGACTCCAGAGGTCGACGCATGACACTGCTTTTTGTGCTTTTTCACTCAAATTCGTTTCTGTTATTTCCTGTTATATCCTTTGGTCATATTTTTTCATATAAATAGTTTTGGGTCTTCATTTTTCAAAAAGTACAAGAAACGTGAGAAATATATGTCAGTTCTCTCTTCATCTTCTTCACTGTGTAAACAAACAATCACACATAATCATTTTTGTTTGTGTCGCCCATTGATCGAAGTGATAACGTTCAGAATTTAGGAAGTGTGATCTTCATCTTCTGAGTTGAGAGATTGGCAGGTGTTTGTTGAATCAAACCAGTTGGGTTTGTCCTCCAAGAATCGAGGAGATTTTGGGGGTTTTTGTACAAACTGTTCTTTCTACAGGGATTCAGCTGGGCGAAGGTAACCGGAAATTGGCGCAACTATTTCGGTTTAGTAGCTGGAATCAGAGGATCGTAGAAGAAGGTTTGGGTTCGAATTCTTGGAAGATTTCAATTGACCGAGTGAAGGTAACTGAAGAATGGCGTTCTCTTTCGGTTTAGTAGCGTGGGACGGTAATTGAATCATCCATATTCGGAGCACTTGATTCATCTTGAATCAAGGGACGAGAAAATTCTGCATCAAAGATCGAAGACGTCCGGGGTTTGAATGTTCACAGTTTTCTCTTGTAATAAACATTGCAACAACTACATATATATATATATATATCTCAATTCCTGTTGTGGAATTGGGGGAAGACGTACCCAAAGCGAGGATGATTGGGGAACTGCCTAATCAAATCTCGGGTGTTCTCTCTCTTTCTCTTAACTCTTTTACATTTCAGTAGTGTTCGATTTTGTGACGTTGCAAACTATCGTAATTTCTGTCATAGAATAATTGTATGCTGTTAAACTGTTTTTGTTAAATCAATACAATTCATTGAATTGTGTTTTGGAGCAGCTGCACATTATTCTCCATAGAAATTTTGCACATAGTGTGTTTACACACACTACGTGTTTGATAATTTGTTTTCAAGCAAAATTCGAACACAGTGCTTTAAATTGTTTATCAATTAACCTCATTGGATCGGTATAAACATCAAGCAAGTGATAATTAGTTGTCTGCGTTTATAAGTGCTATATTCAGAACTGAATTTTTCTATTTCGTTCTCATCCACAATATATTCGCGCATATCCGATCCTTTCGGTAGAAGGTTCGTTGTAGACGTTTCTATCCAGCGGTAGCTTCCGTTAAACAAATTTTTTAAAACAGAATTTTGTAGTCCATTTGCGTGTAAAACTCAAGGGATCTATTTAACCCCCCTTCTAGATCCATAGCCATCGTCTAACACTAACGACTTTTCTTTAATCACTCGCCCTTGTTAGGTGTTTTCTTAGGGAAAAACACAGCATGTTCCCGCGGTCTCGGGATCTTCTCGTTTTTCCCTTGTTTGCTTCATGCAAAATTTTCTTGCGTTTAAAGTGTTATTGCTTTCTTCCTTTTAAAGTGCTTCCATTCTTCATCAACTTTCTTCATACTTGCAATTGGTAAGTTTTCACTATATATTCCCTGTTATATATTTCGTAGCAAGCGAAGTTGACTAGTTTAATTAAATAGTTTTCACTTCAGATCTTTCTTCTATCCATTTTCTTGTCATTTATTTCATACAAAAGCAGGTGGTGAACAGAGGGGACTACGTTCCTTAAACTCACTATTCCTTATGTGTGATTTGTAACTCCCCGTTTTGTCTTATTTATTTAATCGTGTCGATTTAATTATTTTCGTTTTTATATTATTTTATTCTTGACTTTTATTTGACAATATATTATTTTTCATCGTTATTATGTTTTATCGCGTTTTGAGAGCGTTTGCGAGATATTTGAGCTGAGGGGTAACATAGTCTTTTTAGGGGATTAGATATTTTTAATAAATGGAGATTAGAGAGAAATAGAAAGAAAAGAAAAAGAAGAGAAAGAAAAGAGAGAAAGAAGGAAAAAGAGAGGAAAGAAATGGAGAAGGGGAAAAGAGGTGGAAATCGACATAGCTCCGTTTCAAGCGCGAATAATCGGGTAAGGGTGAGAAGTTTCGATTATATCTTGCTTGTGTATGTATATGTGTAACGACCCAGTTTTAGTCTGTTTTATTTAATCGAGTTGTTTTGATTATTTTATTATTATATTATTTTATTTCTGACTTTTATTTGAAAATATGTTATTTTTCATCGTGATTATATTTTATCGCGTTGTGGGAACGTTTGCGAGATATTTAGGTGTGGGGGTACTTTGGTCTTTTCATTTAATTTTCCTTAAGATTAGAAAATGAATGGAATTAGAAAGAGAGAAAAACATAGTAAGAAGAAAAGAGAAAGAAAAAGAGGAGAAGAGAAAGGGAAGAGGAAAAACTTGTGGATTGAAGAATCGATCAACCGACTTTCTAAAACACGATTAAATCGGGTAAGGGTGCGAAACTCGATTATCTTATCATTGTGTATGATTATGTATGTGTGTGTGCATGTTGTCTTGCCTTTTTCCATAGTTTTCAGTTTTAGGTCGAAAACGAGTAAACGAGTAGAAATCGATGTTTTTGCGGTCGGAAATCGATATAATTTACGTTGTATGATCACAATCTGTTTATGAGTCATTGCTGATAATTGTTTTGCTGTTGGAATTGATTTGGAATGAAAAATGAGGTTTTTGGGAGTTTTGGAATAGTGTAACCCGTAACAGAATTTTTCTGGTTCTGGTGCGATTCGCCAGGCGAATTGGGAATTCGCCAGGTGGATTAGTCTTGCCACTAGTTCGCCAGGCAATGTGCTGGCGAAGGGTGATTCGCCAGGCGAAATCGTAAGTCGCCAGGCGAATTTGGAATGACAGAAAGGGGGTAGCTTCTGTAACTCTTGGGGTTTTTTCTAAATTTGTGACTCGCCACTAGTTCGCCAGGCGAAGTGCTGGCAAATGGAATCCGCCAGGCGAAATGCTGGCGAATGGGGATCCGCCAGGTGAATTCCTAATTTTCCAGGCGAATTCCTAATTCGCCAGGCGAATCTGGCTGTTTCTCAATAAATTCTTTTCTTTGAAAATTCATAACTTTTGATCCGTAACTCAGATCGGGACGTTCTTTATATCGTTGGAAAGCTTATGAAATGTTCTTTCTTATTAAAATGGTTTCGAGATTATGGCCGATTAAATTATGTCGGGAAATGGAAATAGTGTCGTTTTGTCGACTTTTGCCGTTTTAATTGTGTGCAATTGGTGTGTATCATGTAGTGTGCTGTTGTTATGGAGATCGTATGAATGGTGTGCTGATATGTGGTATGAATGCATATGATTGAATGACGTGAGGGTGGTTTGTGGTCTTATGGAAAAATAAATGTGTTGTTTTGGATTTGGTTTCAATGTATGATAATGATGTATTGTGGGTAGCCTTGGTGGTGTGAATCCCTTGTAGAAGTAATTGTGATTGCATGATTGTTATGGTTTGTGGATTATGATGAAAGGTATTGTTTGTGTGAAATTCGATATATGTGGTTGGTGGCCTTTATGGTTTGAAATGCATTGTTCAAATTATTTTCAATGCATGAATAATAATGATGAGTTGAAATATATGTATGATTATGGTTGCATATATGTGTGAAGATGCATTTGATTGTCATGAGTTCTTGGGTGTCAAGAATCATGATATGCATCTTGTAATGCCGTGTGCCCATGTGGGGTGTGAGCGACGGTTAGGTTCCAGAGGAAATCCGCTATAACATTGTGTGCCTTAAAAATAAGAGGACCTAAAGCGATCGGATGGATCGTGTGCCTTAAAAATAAGAGGACCTAAAACGATGATTATAGACGATCGTGTGCCTTATACAAAGAGGACCTAAAGCGATCGGATCGTGTGCCTTAAATACTTAAAAGGACCTAAAGCGATCCATAAACGTCGTGTGCCTTAAATACATAAGAGGACCTAAAGCGACGGGGAACATCGTTTGCTCGACGGGGTGTTACGTGAGTGATCCTCAGTAACAAGCGATGATTCCAGCAGAGTTCTTGAGTGAACTGGTGTTGAGATGATGAATGTCGGTACCGCATGTGCATTGCATAGAGTCGTTGTGTCGGTCTCTGTGCATTTGCATAAATCATGAATATGATTGACTATGTGTGAGAATTATGAATGGATCGATCGTGTATGGAATTATGGATGAAATTGATGAATTGATATATGTTGGTGACCATTGTGTTGTGCATGATTAATATGCATTGGGGATGGATATGGGAAATATACATTGTGTTGTTTTGTGTTTGAATTCTGGTATGAGTTGTGGTGAGAATATTTTATATGTGTATTTTTGTGTTATATATAATTATATGAAATTATATTATGATTGTGTTTCTCACCCTTCTGCTGTTTTAGTGCTCTATGAGGCATTGTAGATTAGATGCTGGAGGCCTTTTTGTGAAGCTTAAGTCTTCATTCTTTTGTCGGTCGGCTCTGATATGTAGCACCGGGTAGTCGGGGAGATCGAGTGTGAATATTTTGTATATGTATCTTTGGATTGTACATGTATGATGTGGTTTATGACAAACAAACTTTTATGATATAGATATATGAGATTCAGTTATGGATTTTCCGCTTTTATTCTGTAATTGGATTGTGGGTGTATTACTACCTTAATTGTTGCATATCTTTATGAGCAGGTGTTGTATGTTTGTTTCAAATTGATGTGACCCCTCGGTCTATGCCGTGAATGGTTTAATTATACTCTGATAAAAATTTGATTAATTGTTATCGCTTTAATTGCATGGGGGTGTAGAAGGAGGTGTTACATTAAGTGGTATCAGAGCTAGTCCGTGTCAGTTGTGTCAGTCCTTGTTGGTCTTTGTGGTTCGGTGAGCTGTTTGTTTATGTAACACCCCATTTCTACCCGGCAATTATATTGAAAATCAGAGTAGTAAAAAAATTCAATCAACAAGTACACAAATAGGATGCCACATTTTTCAACTTTAAAAACTTATTCATTTAATCAAATAGTACATTGATACATAACACTTTTAATTCGGATGAAACTATAATAACAACTTTTATTCATTCTTGGAAACCAAAACAATTTTCACAACTACGCAACGGATTCTCAAATATTCAACTATACATGATATAACATTTGTTCAACTTAAACAACTTAGTAACAACATATTTTCATGGAAACAACTTAAAACAACAACAGAGCAACTAAGCGTTCATCCCCCCGAGTGCTACGTATCAGAGCGACATCACCGACTCAACTAATGAAGATAAACGACCTTCTTCTCTGCTAACCTGCACGTTACCAACATAGGGGTAACATTCAAACAAAAGGGGTGAGATATCGAACAATATAAACAAGAATATGATAATCAGTACGTTAGATAGAATCATACAATTTCACTACTATCCAACAACAATGACCACTTAACAATAATCCACAATTTATCAACATACTCTTAAATCAACGTAAACATCTTCATCAACTTCAACAAATATACTCAACATATTCAACTTCTTCAACATCAACATAATCGACTTCATCAACTTAAACAACGCAAACAACCTTATCAACTTAAGCAACATGAACAACTTTATCAACGTAAGCAACATGAACAACTTTATCAACTTGGACAACATAAACGACTTACTCAACTTCAACAAAACACAATCCACAAACAACATAATTAATGCGACACAGGATGCGACTCGACTATGCGTATGCATGTGGTACCATTGGAGCAAAACTCCTAACTTAAAATATACCAGGTTATCGAGGTATCTGCAAGGCATAATCCTTCAACTTAATAATCTTGCCAATCCAGGCCAACGTGGTGAGCATCAGCTCCAACTTAAAAATTGCCAATCCAGGCCAACTTAATAATGTTATGCTATGATGCAACGACTCAACACAAAACAGCAACCAACTCTGAACAACATATAACAAACCACATAACAACTTTAATTCAACATGATTCAACTTTGGCCATAGGCCTACAACTTATATACATCAACGTTGGTCATACGACCTACAACTTTAACATCAACATTGGTCCTTCGACCTACGACTTAAAAATGCCCACAAACCAGGACAAAACCACATAAGCAACAGTACAAGAAATCCACACATACAACACGAATTCAACAAAATAAGCCAACCAATTTATCTATTAATTATTACGGACCTCTCTGACAAATTTCATTTAATTCCGGTCAACTGATTTTATCGCGTAATTTCATCCGGTAGACTAAATCGGTACTGTTTCTACTACTATTACTACTACCAATAATTCCTACTATTCCTGTTAAATTCTATTTTTCTGATTCCAACATTTTTCCGTCACCCAACTAACACTGTTATCACAATTCTGTCAAAATACCATCCTGCTAAAAATTCATTTTTCTGTTAGAATCAACACTACTGATAGTCCTGAATTGCTACCATGTATTTCCCTTCATCAGCATAAAAACCATCTACTAATTAATATAACTATGTATTTTAATTAGTCAAAACCATATCTAACACCTAAAATATTAAAATATGTATTTTCACTTAAAACAGACAAAACAAAAACCAGGTGGCCCCCACATGATCAGGTGGCTCTCAACATGATTTTAATTTATTCTAAACATTTCATAAAGAAACTTGGTAGTTGTTTAATAATACATTATATTAAAAACAAAATAGAGTGGTTATCAGTAATTTGGATTAATTGGAAAACATATAAAAAAGTATAAAATTTAAAGAGTATTCCCCTCCCACATGGGTGGCTTGCGCCACCCTCTATGAGGAAATACCATGGCTTGCGCCATCCTTTATGAGGAAAAACCATGGCTTGCGCCATGTGCCTTGTGGCTCCCGCCATATGTGTTCTCTCTTGTTTTGGGTGGCCTGCACCACCCCTAAGTGAGTGATGGGTGGCCTGCGCCACCCGTGCGCAAGTGAACCGTGACATTTTCGTCCCCAACCAATTTCCAGAAATTAACAACCTCACAGCAACATTTACAAAATAAATCCAACAATAAAATTTAACAACATCGATTTATCAGTATTAACCCGGAAACAACAACATCACACCAGCAGGATCACAATTTCAACAACATCAATATCAATTCCACACCGACAGCAATAATTCATCAATTACAATCCAACACGTTCAGTAAACGAAATCATACAATCCTAATCCCACATATTAATCATCTTATTCCCGGTTATAAAATTTGAACCCCACCCTTACCTTAGATTGACGGCCGCTCGAATTTCCGATCGACTTTTCCGACTTGGCTCCGACTGAAATTCTCCCGTATCCCTCTTTCTCCAACTTTTCCTCGTTCTTCTTTCTCACGATCCTGCTCTTCTTTCCTCTACTGATACAAAACCTAACTTCCTCTCCTTATTTTTCTCTAACTTCCTTTACTGCCTCCTCCACTTTTCTTTTTATTTTATTTCTATTAATTAATAAACCTAATATTATAATTTCTAATATCTATTGGGCTTATGCTTCTTACCCCTTATTCTACTACTTCCAACACAACACTTAAGCCCACTTAATTAAAACATTCTCTTATAATTCTATAATATTAATTCTAATATTATTTCTCTCGACTAAATCGACTAATTACCGACTATCAAATAAATCATCCAAACCACCAAATCAACACATTTAACCATAGACGGAAAATATTCAATATTATTTCCACAACTTAAATCAACTTATTAAATCAATTCAACTCGAACCAACTTAGAAACATCAACATAATATTCCGATATTCTGAAATCAACTTAAATCGACACAAGTATCACAAACCAACGCAAATTGACACAAATACTCAAATCAACGTGAATCCACACAACATACTACAATTATATTTAATTAAATACTTAATTAAATAAACGGTCGTTACAGTTTAACCATAGTTGCTATTATTGGGAATGAACATAATATGGCTGGTAGGAATGACGCTGCTTTAGCTGCTACGATGCAAGCTATGGCTCGGGTTGTGCATGGTGCACCTAATGCTGCTGGTAATGATGAGTTCAGGAAGAACAAACCGCCTATCTTCAAAGGAAGATATGATCCTGATGGTGCACAGATTTGTCTTAAAGAGATAGAAAGGATCTTCTGAGTGATGGATTGTGCTGAGGACAGTAAGGTGAGACTGGGAACTCACATGTTACGGGAAGAAGCTAATTGTTGGTGGGTTAGTGTGCGTCCTGTGTTAGAAGCTGAGGATGAAGAGGTGACTAGGGAATTGTTTAGCAGGGAGTTTCTGAGGAAGTATTTTCCCGAAGATGTAAGAGGGAAGAAGGAAATTGAGTTTTTGGAGTTGAAACAAGGTAGTATGTCCGTTGTTGATTATACTGCTAAGTTTGTGGAGCTTGTGCAGTTTTATCCACATTATGTTAAAGCTACTGCGGAGTTTTCTAAGTGTGTGAAGTATGAGAGCGGATTGCGTCCTGAGATAAAGCAGGCAATCGGTTATCAAAGGATTCGAAGGTTTGCAGATTTGGTGGATTGTTGTAGGATTTATGAGGAGGATAGTAAGGCTCGTTCTACTCACTATAAGAGTGTGAGCGAGAGGAAAGGGAAGCAACAGTTTCATAGTGGTCCTTATGTCACACCAGCTGATAAGGGTAAACAAAGAGGGAATTTTGAGAAAAGGCCAAGTGGAAGAGGTATGTCTAATTTTCCGAGATGTTTTAGGCGTGGTGAATTGGGACATCGTCAGTTTGAATGTAGGAAAGATTTGAGGAAGTGTTCGAATTGTGGAGGTTTAGGGCATGTTGCAGCTGATTGTAAAAGGAATGTGGTGAAGTGTTTCAACTGTGGTGAACCTGGGCATGTTAGTACGAAGTGTCCGAAACCGAAGAAAGCTCAGACTGGTGGGAAAGTTTTTGCTTTGGCAGGGACTCAGACCTCAAGTGCAGACCGTATGATCAGAGGTACTTATTTTATTAATAGTACGCCTTTAGTTGCTATTATTGATACCGGAGCGACTCATTCGTTTATTTCGTCTGAGCGCGCGAAGCGTTTGAATCTTGTGTTGTCTTTGATGGGTGGTGAGATGGTTATTGATACTCCAGCAATGGGGTCAGTAACTACTTCTTTGGTTTGTTTAAGTTGTCCTTTGACCATTTATGGTAAAGACTTTGAAATGGATTTGGTGTGTGTGCCGTTGGTTGCAAGATTGTAAGTGTTGTTTGGACAATGTTGTTCCCGATTCCGGAGGGAATGCGGAGGTAAGGTTTATGTCGACTAAGGATTGGTGCCTTAGGTAGTTTTGTGCATGAGATGTAAGGAATGCTATTATAGGTTGGTAAAGACGGTTTATGCCCCATCATGATTGCCGGCTGTCTATTGACAAATTGAGGAACTGATCACCCTTAATCTCTTGTTGATAGCACCCGAGAATTATGTTGGATGGAATAGACGTGTCTTTCCGGCTTTGATAGTGTGTGTAATGAATTGTTTGGAATTAAGGGAAATGTTTACGGATTGTTTTGTTGAGTTGATGAAGATTTTCATATCGGAAGGTGAGATGGATTAGAGATTTTGGTAGGTTGGTCAGGTTGGAATGTCTTTGAGAGTGAACGATTGGGTATCCTTAACGGTTGTTCTCAGCGAGTAGAGTGTGAACTCAAATTTGACGAAGGGGAAGATTTGAGGTTTGGATCGGCTAGGTAAGTAGAAGAACTTGTAGGTAGTGTAACTCAGATTTAAAGAGCGGTTGGAATATTTACTGAAAAAGGGATTTGTGAGACCAAGTGTGTCGTTTTAGAGAGCTCCAGTAGTGTTAGTAACAAAAAGGAAGGATGATTGAATGGAATAACAAGCACGATGTGTATAATGATATTGAGACTATGGAAAACGAAACTTAGAGTTCTGGAGAGGTTGGAGTTTTGGAGTTTTAGAGCAGTAACGAAAATTTTGAGAAAACCTTAAGCGTGGATGTAATATTTGAGAGTTCCTTTGGGTTGGTTGTTGCTACACGTGGGGATTTATGGAATTTAGACTGTTAAGAGAAGAAATTGTGTATGGATTGTTAACAGTTGAATAAGGTAACGATTGAGATGGTTGAGTTTGACTGGAGTTGCAAGTGTTTGAGAATTGAATTACAAGTGTTGAAAGGAGACGAAGTTTTATGCTAAGCTATTCAAGTGGGAATTTTGGTTGAAAAGGGTTAGTTTTCTTGGATATGTTATTTCAGATGAGAGTATGGTTATGGATCCATCGGAAGTAGATGTAGTTCTACAAGAGAGGCTCCGAAGTTGGTTAAGAAGAGTAGAAAATTTTGGGCTTAGTTGGTTGTTACTGCAGGATATGGAAGACTTTGTTAAGTTCGTACTTTTGGTAGCTCAGTTGGCTTGCAAAGGGTGAGTCTTTGTTTTGGATGTTCGTTGGGAGTAAGTTTTGGTGAGCTGAAGTAGAGGTTGTCTACGGCTCCAGTTTTGATTTTGTGTGACTCTAATAAACCGGTTGTAAGATAGTGAGATGTGTCTCTGATGAGTTTAGTCTATGTGTTAATGCAAGAGGGTAAAGTTGTGGCTTATGCTTTACGACAATTGAGGATTCATAGAAGGATCTAAACTATTTTGGATTTGGAATTAGGCACGGTGGTATCGTGTTGGAACATTTGGAGGTATTATCTTTAGGGTTCTAGGTTCGAAGTGTTTAGTTATCACACGAGTTTTGAGTACTTGTTTAGTCTGAAGGAATAGAGTATGAGACAACGAGGAGTGTTGAAATTCGTGACGGGTTAGGAATTTGGTTTGGACCTTCCTTCGGGAAAATCTAAGGTTGTACCTGGTGAGTTAAGCCGAAAGTTTTTGTGTAAGTTGTTTTGATGGTTACGAGTAATCAAGTGCGCAGCGGAAGCATGAGGTGACACATTTTGTATATGTGGGTGTTCGTAACTTGGGTATTCTTTGAGTTGTGAGTTGGTCGTCAAGTGCATTGTATGGGCTTTGCATCTTGTCATGGTAGTTGTCGTCGTGTCGTTGTAGTAGTTGCTGTTAGCAAGGTGGTTTGTCAGTTTGTGTTATTCGTGGTGTGCTTTTGTTGGCATGTTAGTTGTTGGTCGGTGCGAGAGTCGTGTCCGGAGTTGTTCATCTCAGTATATTTTCGAGGACGAAAATTTCTAAGTGGGGGAGAGTTGTAACGACCCAGTTTTAGTCTGTTTTATTTAATCGAGTCGTTTTGATTATTTTATTATTATATTATTTTATTTCTGACTTTTATTTGAAAATATGTTATTTTTCATCGTGATTATATTTTATCGCGTTGTGGGAACGTTTGCGAGATATTTGAGTGTGGGGGTATTTTGGTCTTTTCATTTAATTTTCCTTAAGATTAGAAAATGAATGGAATTAGAAAGAGAGAAAAACATAGTAAGAAGAAAAGAGAAAGAAAAAGAGGAGAAGAGAAAGGGAAGAGGAAAAACTTGTGGATTGAAGAATCGATCAACCGACTTTCTAAAACACGATTAAATCGGGTAAGGGTGCGAAACTCGATTATCTTATCATTGTGTATGATTATGTATGTGTGTGTGCATGTTGTCTTGCCTTTTTTCATAGTTTTCGGTTTTAGGTCGAAAACGAGTAAACGAGTAGAAATCGATGTTTTCGCGGTCGGAAATCGATATAATTTGCGTTGTATGATCACAATCTGTTTATGAGTCATTGCTGATAATTGTTTTGCTGTTGGAATTGATTTGGAATGAAAAATGAGGTTTTTGGGAGTTTTGGAATAGTGTAACCCGTAACAGAATTTTTTTGGTTCTGGTGCGATTCGCCAAGCGAATTGGGAATTCGCCAGGCGGATTAGTCTTGCCACTAGTTCGCCAGGCAACGTGCTGGCGAAGGGTGATTCGCCAGGTGAAATCGTAAGTCGCCAGGAGAATTTGGAATGACAGAAAGGGGGTAGCTTCTGTAACTCTTGGGGTTTTTTTCTAAATTTGTGACTCGCCACTAGTTCGCCAGGAGAAGTGCTGGTGAATGGAATCTTCCAGGCGAAATGCTAGGCGAAGTGCGGGCGAATGGGGGTCCTCCAGGCGAATTCCTAATTCGCCAGGCGAATCTGGCTGTTTCTCAATAAATTCTTTTCTTTGAAAATTCATAACTTTTGATCCGTAACTCGGATCGGGACGTTCTTTATATCGTTGGAAAGCTTATGAAATGTTCTTTCTTATTAAAATGGTTTCGAGATTGTGGCAGATTAAATTATGTCGGGAAATGGAAATAGTGTCTTTTTGTCGACTTTTGCCGTTTTAATTGTGTGCAATTGGTGTGTATCATGTAGTGTGCTGTTGTTATGGAGATCATATGACTGGTGTGCTGATATGTGGTATGAATGCATGTGATTGAATGATGTGAGGATGGTTTGTGGTCTTATGGAAAAATAAATGTGTTGTTTTGGATTTGGTTTCAATGTATGATAATGATGTATTGTGGGTAGCCTTGGTGGTGTGAATCCCTTGTAGAAGTAATTGTGATTGCATGATTGTTATGGTTTGTGGATTATGATGAAAGGTATTGTTTGTGTGAAATTCGATATATGTGGTTGGTTGCCTTTATGGTTTGAAATGCATTGTTCAAATTGTTTTCAATGCATGAATAATGATGATGAGTTGAAATGTATGTATGATTATGGTTGCATATATGTGTGAAGATGCATTTAATTGTCATGAGTTCTTGGGTGTCAAGCATCATGATATGCATCTTGTAATGTCGTGTGCCCATGTGGGGTGTGAGCGACAGTTTGGTTCCAGAGGAAATCCGCTATAACATCGTGTGCCTTAAAAATAAGAGGGCCTAAAGCGATCGGATGGATCGTGTGCCTTAAAAATAAGAGGACATAAAGTGATGATTATAGACGATCGTGTGCCTTATACAAAGAGGGCCTAAAGCGATCGGATCGTGTGCCTTAAATACATAAGAGGACCTAAAGCGATCCATAAACGTCGTGTGCCTTAAATACATAAGAGGACCTAAAGCGACGGGGAACATCGTTTGCTCGACGGGGTGTTACGTGAGTGATCCTCAGTAACAAGCGATGATTCCAGCAGAGTTCTGAGTGAACTGGTGTTGAGATGATGAATGTCGGTACCGCATGTGCATTGCATAGAGTCGTTGTGTCGGTCTCTGTGCATTTGCATAAATCATGAATATGATTGACTATGTGTGAGAATTATGAATGGATCAATTGTGTATGGAATTATGGATGAAATTAATGAATTGATATATGTTGGTGACCATTGTGTTGTGCATGATTGATATGCATTGGGGATGGATATGGGAAATATACATTGTGTTGTTTTGTGTTTGAATTCTGGTATGAGTTGTGGTGAGAATATTTTATATGTGTATTTTTGTGTTATATATAATTATATGCAATTATATTATGATTGTGTTTCTCACCCTTCTGCTGTTTTAATGCTCTATGAGGCATTGCAGATTAGATGCTGGAGGCCTTTTTGTGAAGCTTAAGTCTTCATTCTTTTGTCGGTCGGCTCTGATATGTAGCACCGGGTAGTCGGGGAGATCAAGTGTGAATATTTTGTATATGTATCTTTGGATTGTACATGTATGATATGGTTTATGACAAACAAACTTTTATGATATAGATATATGAGATTCAGTTACGGATTTTCCGCTTTTATTCTGTAATTGGATTGTGGGTGTATTACTACCTGAATTGTTGCATATCTTTATGAACATGTGTTGTATGTTTGTTTCAAATTGATGTGACCCCTCGGTCTATGCCGTGAATGTTTTAATTATACTCTGATAAAAATTTGATTAATTGTTATCGCTTTAATTGCCTGGGGGTGTAGAAGGGGGTGTTACAATATGTGTTGTTTGTTGTAATTGTTTTGGTTGTTTCACAACTTTTCCTCATTGATAAATTGATGAACAATTGATAGAAATCGATGTTTTCATGGATGAATTTCGATATAAACTGCGTAGAATACTTGTCGTTAGGTTTGGATAATGTGTTGGTTGTTATAGTATGATTTGAAAATGTTTGAGTGGAGGAAATGATGAATTTTGGCCCAAATGACCTATAACAGCGCTGCTGCGAATCTCAGAATTCGCAGGTTCGCTTTGCAAACGGCAGCGAAGAGGAAAGCGAAGGCTCGCCAGAGCTTCGTAGTGCGAATGTGGAAGGCGAATGTTCGCCAGCAGTTCGCTTTAGGCTGTTTTTCTTCTGCCTTGGTTCGCTGGGGCTTCGCACTGCGAATGAGGGAAGCGAATGCTCGCTAGGAGTTTCGCATAGCGAACATGACAGATTGTTCCGTTTTGTTTCCTTCATAACTTTTGGGTCGTAACTCGGATAGAGGCGAGGTCGGATGCGTTGGAAATCTTATGGGATGTTCTTTCTTATAAAAATGGTTTTGGGATTAGTGGCTGATTTAATTATGTCAGAAATTTGGAAACGTGTCGTTTGGTCGACTTTTACCGTTGTAATTGTGTGCGATTGATGTGTTATCATGAGATATGCTTTTGATATATAACGTATAGCTTGTGTGCTGTTATATGAGGTGAATATATGTGATGAAACATTGTGATGAAGTTTTGTGGTCTTGTGGAGAAATAAATGCATTGTTTTGGGTGTGATTGCAATGCATGACTAATGATGTTGTTGTGTCGTAAAATACATTGTTTGATTGAATTTCAATGTATGTTGTTATGAATGTTGTCGTGTGTTAGTTCTTGGATTGGCTGGAATTTTGGTAAAACAAAGTATGTTCAATGTTGATGTCAACGTGGTGATGTTGCAACATTGAGTCTTAACACTGGGCTGTGTTAAATATTTAAATTGCTGAAGTTGGATGTCTGATGTCACATGGCGATGTTGTGACATTAGATCTGCAAAATTAATAACATCAAGTTGTGATGTTGTTAGGGTTCGCGTGTTAGCTGGAATTGTGGAGAGCAAGCTGTCTCATTGGATGCGAATATCTTGGGTTAGATATTCTCGCTGCATAGGAGATCTGGTGCAGATTTGTTGGAGATTTAAAAGGTTGAAGATTTAAAAAGATTTTAGGAGAAAATCTGTTTTGAATATTCAGTTTTAAATAACAAATCAAGTCAGATATTGTAGGAAGTCCAAGCCCAATTCAGGTTGCTATTTAAAGCGCACAAAGCCAAAGGAATAGGTACAGAAATACAGAGAGAAGATCAAGAGCAGAGGCTGAGTGTCTTGAGTATTTTGTACGAGTTTTGTATATAGAATTCTAGGTTGAATTGCTGAGTCGTTTTCTGTCCTCTCTTAGATGTTGTGAAGCAATAGAGAGTTATTACTTGATCAAAGCTGTGAAGTAAGATCAAGGTTGCTCAAAGAGGTTGTTCCTTGAGTATTGTTTTAGGGATTGAGTAGTGTTCTCATAACTAAGTGGTTTCTTAAGTAGAAAGTCACTAGTAGGAATTAAGTTTAGGAGATTGTCAACTGGGTTGTTGAGTCTGTAAATTAATTCTACAAATAGTGAATTTCATCCCTGGCTTGGTAGCCCCCAGACGTAGGTAGTTAGACCGAACTGGGTGAACAATTTGGTGTGTTATTCTGCTGTTTATTTTGTCCATTGTGCAGAGTGTGATGTTGTGACATCGCACCTTAACATCACACGTCTGATACCAAAATTTCAATTGGTATCAGAGCCGGCATCCTGTCTGTCTCTGGGTGAGATCTAGGGAAGTTACTTTCTGGTGTAAAGATGGACAAAGAAGTTGGAGGATTCGTCAACAGACCCCCTATTTTGGATGGATCCAATTATAACTATTGGAAGCCAAGGATGACCACTTTCTTAAAATCCTTGGACAGCAGGGCTTGGAAGGCTGTTATTAAAGAGTGGAAAGCACCTGTTGTGTGTGAAAAAGATGATGCTGGCAAAGACAAAGAAGGCACCTCAAAGCCAAAGCCTGAAGAAGAATGGACCAAAGAAGAAGATGAGCTTGCCCCTGGAAATTCCAAAGCTCTAAATGCAATTTTCAATGGAGTGGATAAGAATATCTTCAGGTTAATCAATACCTGTGAAGTTGCTAAGGAAGCGTGGGATATTTTGCAGGCTACACATGAAGGAACATCTAGAGTTAAGATGTCAAGACTACAGCTTCTAACATCGAAGTTTGAAAGTCTGAGGATAAAGGAAGATGAGACTATTCATGACTTCCACATAAGTGTTCTTGACCTGGCTAATGCTTCCAGTGCTCTTGGTGAAAAGATGTCAGATGAAAAGCTTGTAAGGAAGATTCTTAGGTCACTTCCTAAGAGGTACAAGATGAAGGTGACTGCCATTGAAGAAGCACAAGACATCAGCAAGATGAGAGTTGATGAGCTCATTGGATCTCTTCAAACTTTTGAGCTTGGGTTGAATGAGGAAGAACCAGAAAAGAAGCCAAAGAGTATAGCCTTGGTGTCAAATGATGAAGAAGTAAAAGGAAAGAGTTCTGAATCCCAGGAGGATCTATCTCAGGCCATAGTTATGTTGGGAAGACAGTTCAACAAAGTGTTCAAGAGAATGAATAATAACTCCAGGCCTAATGTCAAGAACATAACTTCTGACACCAGCAAGTTAAAAGAGAAGGATGAAGAAAAAACTGCCCAAGATAAAGGAGTTCAGTGCTTTGAGTTTGAAGGGTATGGACATGTCAAGAAAGAATGCCCCACCTTCTTGAAAAAGCAGAAGAAGGGCATGACAGTTTCCTGGTCTGACTCTGAAAGTGAAAGTGAAGGTGAGTCAGCAAAGCATGTTAGAGCTCTAACAGGAACAATTGTTTCTGATGATGATTCTAGTGATGGAGAAATAACGTATGAGGAGTTGGCATCAACTTATCAAGAGCTGTGTTTAAAAAGTGCTGAGATTTGTCAAGAAAACAAGTGCCACAAGCAACATATTACTCAGCTTGAAAATGAAAAAGCTGATCTAGAGAATGAAGTTGTACTAGTTAAAGCTCGCCTTGATCAGATGACCAAGTCTGTTAGGATGCTGAGCTGTGGGACAAACACACTTGATAAGATCCTTCAGATAGAAAAGGTGGCTGGTGATAAGTCTGGTATAGGATATGTGGCAAGCACTTCAGGAGCAAAGGAGGAGGTGTCCCAACCAATGGCTCAAACAAAGAGACAGGATTCTACCCCTAAGAAGGCTGTTCAGCCTCAGAATATTGAGAAAAAGGAGGGTCCTCATCAGAGGAAGATGCAGCCTCAAGGAGCTAGTCAGTATATGCCCCCCCAATATCACACGAGCATGCAAGCTGCAAGGTTAAAACAGAACATGTCTCATCAGATGTCTCAACATCAGGGAGATTGGTATGGATATGAATACAACAAGGTTGTGCCCCATTACCATGGAAGAAGGAAGCCTCATCACCATAGGAGACAGCCTAGAAGACAGCATCCTCAGTTCAGGAGACAGTCTACCTATGGCAAAAGACATCAGCACCATAGTAGACAGACCAACTCTGGAAGGTGGAGACGATACTATGGGTGGAAGCCACAACAACATCATAATGGTAGAAGATATAACCAATTCAGTGATGATAGGGTTAGATGCTTCTATTGTGGAAGGTTTGGACATATGCAGTACTCTTGTTTTAAATTGCATGGTTATCCACAATCTGCTCCTCAAAGCAAACCAAAGGAGGTCATACCTAAAGTTACTAAACAATGGGTTCCTAAGGAGAAGGTGAACTGTCTTTTAGCCCACACCTCAGATAGACAGGTTGATAAGGATACGTGGTACTTTGACAGTGGATGTTCAAAGCATATGACTGGATTCAGAACTCTGATAGTTGAAGTCAGTCATTGTCCCTCTCATGAGGTTATGTTTGGCAATGGCGAGAAAGGTGTAGTTGCAGGAGTTGGAAAAGTGAAAGGTGATGGTAGACCTGAACTTGACAATGTTCTGTTTATCAATGGTTTAAATGCAAATTTGATCAGCATAAGTCAATTGTGTGATGACGGGTACAAAGTTAGCTACACCAAAGATGAATGTGTGGTAGCTGATGAGCAGAATAAGGTAGTGATGAAGGGAGTAAGATCCAAAGATAATTGCTATTAGTGGATACCTCAAGTGGACAGCTTATCTAGTGATGTTAAGGTTGTTACTGTAACATCAGATGGTGACATCAAGTGTGAAAGTATGGTGAAAAGTCAATCTGGGTTAATGACTTATGGTGCTGTTACTCCTAAGTTGGATGATGTGTTAAAAGCCAACTTGAGTAGTCAGTTATGTGAGCAAGATGAAGGAGTCAACAATGCTGATGGAAGGATCAAAAGCTGTGACCTTAAGAAGTGTTGGGAGCTGAACACTTTCAAGGCCAAGAAAGATGACAACCTGACTAATGACTCCTATAGTTCAGAAGAAAAATTTCACAAGTTAACAATCCTTAGGTTGGAAGATGCAGATGCTAGAGCTGATGTTAAAACATCTCAAGTCAAGAAAGGTACTTCTAGCCTTAAAATAAAGAAGAGTGATGATGAACAAATTGCAAAAGTGGTTCATGGGGTTACTAAATGACTGAAATCAAGGAAGAGGAAAGCTATTGAGTCACCTCCAAAGATGAGAACTGATAAGCAGAAGATCTATGTGGATGGTACTACAAAATCCAGGAGTAAAGTGTTCATCTCTTCTAGAAATAGGAAGATCAGAGATAAGTCTGATAATAATGTCCAGGATATCTCTCAAATGAAGAAAGTCGTTGTTGTTAGAACTTCTGAGAAAATTCAAAAGGCCATACTAGATAACATTCCTGTGCTTTTCATAAAATGGTGGAAGTATGTTCTGGAAAAAGAATTTGGTATAGATACTCTGGATATGGTTAAGTTTGCTAGGATATGGTTCAGAGAGGGTGTGGGAACTTATGGTATTCAGGTGTGTATGAATAAGTTGCTCTGACTGTGTTTTATTGGGAGCTTATTGAAGGACTTTTTGTGCGATGAGTCCTTTGAATGGTGATGAGAAGCTGATGTCCCAAAAGATGTTATAACATCATGTTTGCTAGTGGTTATATCTGGAAGATGATTAAGATTGGACATGTGGAGTTAGATGCTCTAGCATTTTTGGTCAGAAGAGGTGGAGATTATGGTCAGGTGTTTAGTAGTTTGTTCTGGCAAAGCATGACTACTGTCTTTGAATACTTCACCAGTTTGAACAATTACTGGTGGATGTAAGGATAGAGGAATTATGATCTCTTGAAGAGACTGGATCTCAATAAAGCTTATAAGTAAGCTGAGAATTTTTGGAGTTTGTGACGCAGTGTTGAGTTTGGATTATTTTGCTGATAGTAAATCCAGTAGTGGAGCATATGTAATTCCCTGGTGTCAAGAGTGTCAAGAGTATCCTTGGTGAAGGATGTCTTTGTTCTGGATCTGAAGCTTAGTGCTTACATTATATCAAAAGAGCATCTACATAGTCATACGGGAGAATGATGAAGTAGAAGGTTTGCCTTGGATGGTGAAGATGAATTGTATGATAGCCTCTGGAGAAAGGGACAGTGGTACCAAAATGCATGTACTCAGAAAATGTGCTCAAATGTTCATCTCCATCTAGAGCAGTTGTTAATCATGACAGGGGGAGTACTTGTCTATGGAATTTGCAGCAAAGGTGCATTTATTGTGAAGATTGCATGCTGATCAAGCTTGTGAAGATTGGTTGCCTCTTATGAGGATATAATGTCAGATAGCATGTTATGACATTAGGCTGTTGATTGGTGTTTTGGTGTGGCCTTGAATGGTTTTAGTCATATGAAGCAAATTGTTTGAATCTTGTGCGCACATGCTTCTGAGGAGATGTCTGAAGACAAGATTGAATCATGGCCTTGAATAGATTGTACACTTGTCTTGGTGTGTGTTATTCTTAGAGTTCAGTGGAAGGCATTGTGTGTGTGCTTCAGATCTTGTGGATGATTGTGTGAAGCCTTCTTGACTGGATGGATGAAGACTATGACTAATGGTAGAGGAGCTGACAGAAGATGTACATGTTGAGGTTTGTCTAATTATGGCTAAAAAGGGGGAGAGGTAGCCAAGAGTTAGTCAAGCTGCAATGTCAGTTTTGAAGGAGTGCTGCTAGTGTGGTACTGAAGTGCAGATATTGAGGGGGAGAAGTTGTTGAATAGCTGTATTTTGGTTCTTGCCTTGAGGGGGAGATTTACCCCACGCTGCTGTGTTGTGCTGAACAGCTGTTTGAAGAAGGTGTTGAAGCCAGTGTTGCTGATGGAGTGTTTCTGCAGCAGAGTTTTGTGTGAAGTGAAGTTTTTTTGTATTGAAGATGCTGCTGCTTGAAGTTTCAAAAAATATTCAAGTTTTTTTCTGCTGCTGAAGTCTCTGAAGGTGTAGAGTGCAGAGTTTGTTTTAGCCAAAATTAGCCAAAGGGGGAGATTGTTAGTTCTTGGATTGGCTGGAATTTTGGCAAAACAAAGTATGTTCAATGTTGATGTCAAGGTGGTGATGTTGCAACATCGAGTCTTAACACTGGGCTGTGTTAAATATTTAAATTGCTGAAGTTGGATGTCTGATGTCACATGGCGATGTTGTGACATTAGATCTGCAGAATTAATAACATCAGGTTATGATGTTGTTAGGGTTCACGTGTTAGCTGGAATTGTGGAGAGCAAGCTGTCTCATTGGATGCGAATATCTTGGGTTAGATATTCTCGCTGCATAGGAGATCTGGTGCAGATTTGTTGGAGATTTAAAAGGTTGAAGATTTAAAAAGATTTTAGGAGAAAATTTGTTTTGAATATTCAGTTTTAAATAACAAATCAAGTCAGATATTGTAGCAAGTCCAAGCCCAATTTAGGTTGCTATTTAAAGCGCACAAAGCCAAAGGAATAGGTACAGAAATACAGAGAGAAGATCAAGAGCAGAGGCTGAGTGTCTTGAGTATTTTGTACGAGTTTTGTATACAGAATTCTAGGTTGAATTGCTGAGTCGTTTTCTGTCCTCTCTTAGAAGCTGTGAAGCAATAGAGAGTTATTACTTGATCAAAGCTGTGAAGTAAGATCAAGGTTCCTCAAAGAGGTTGTTCCTTGAGTATTGTTTTAGGGATTGAGTAGTGTTCTCATATCTAAGTGGTTTCTTAGGTAGAAAGTCACTAGTAGGAATTAAGTTTAGGAGATTGTCAACTGGGTTGTTGAGTCTGTAAATTAATTCTACAAGTAGTGAATTTCATCCCTGGCTTGGTAGCCCCCAGACGTAGGTAGTTAGACCAAACTGGGTGAACAATTTGGTGTGTTATTCTGCTGTTTATTTTGTCCATTGTGCAGAGTGTGATGTTGTGACATCCCACCTTAAGATCACACGTCGGATACCAGAATTTCATCGTGGGTATCCTTCGTGGCGTGAATCCTTGATGTGAATTGATATGAGTGTATATGATAAAGTAGTAATTGTTGTGGTTTGTGGATTATGATGAAATTCAATGTGTGTTAATTGGTGGCCTTATGGCAAGTAAATGCATTGTTTGAGTTGATTTCCAATGCATGAATAATGATGATGAGATAATCCATATTGTTGATTTGTGAAGATGAATTTGATTGTCATGAGTCCTTGTATGCCAAGCATCATGATATGCATTCTTGTGATGTCGTGTGCCCTAGTAGGTGTGAGCGAAGAAATGATTCCCGAGGGAATCTGCTGTAACGGTCGTGTGCCTTATACAAAGAGGACCTAAAGCGACGTTATAGACGATCGTGTGCCTTATACAAAGAGGACCTAAAGCGATAGGATCGTGTGCCTTATACAAAGAGTACCTAAAGCGATCCATAAACGTCGTGTGCCTTATACAACAAGGACCTAAAGCGACGGGGAACATCGTTTGACCGACGGGGAGTTACACTAAGTAAGAAGCGATAATTCTAATAGTTCCTGAGTGAACTAATGATGAGAATGATGGATGGAACGGTACCGCATTGCATTTGCATAGAGTCGTTGTGTCGGTCTCTTTGCATTTGCATAAATCATGAATGGATTGATTATGTGTGGAAAATCATGAATGGATTGATTATGTGTGGAAATTGTGAATTGATTGATTATGTGTTGAGCTTGTGATGGCATTGGTGATTTGATATGCAATTGTGATAAATGCATTGGTTATGGATGATATGTTTTATGTATAGACACATGCTATATATGAATATATGTGATGTGGTGGTGTGTTTCCATATGTCATAACCTTGGTATGCCTTATGTGTGAATATGTGATTATGTTGGTATAATTAATATATGCTATATGTAGTGGTATGTGATGCTTGTGGTGAGAATAACTATGCATGTGAATTTATATGTGTTTGCATATTATTATGCAATCTTGATTTAGTTGTTATTTCTCACCCTTCTGCTGTGGTTTGTTGCTTTATGAGGCAATTGCAGATTAGTAGTCTTGGAGGCTTTTGTGAAGATTAGTTCTCCATCCGTTTGTCAGTCGGTCTACTCTGATACGTAACACGGGAGTCGGGGAATGTTTTTGTTATATATGTGTACATTTGTTGGATCTATTTTGTATTACCTTAGTATGAATATTTTGATGTTATAAAATAATTTATTTTGTAAAACAAGTTGGTTATGGATCTTTCCGCTTTATTCCATAATTGAACTTTCCTTTTATATGGAAAAAGTTTCCCTTTTAGGTTTATTCCATTTCGTGTTATGTATCAAATTTATGGGCAGGGATTATGTTTTCTTTCTTCAAATGTGGCATCCTTGTTTCTGTCTAAGAATAATAAATTTTTATTTACTTTGATTTATTTATGTATTATTTATTCGCGATGGGAATTGGGTTGTTACAATAGTGGTATCAGAGCAGGTCGGTCCGTCCGGCCAAGTTGTTGAGTCAGTTGGTGTGACAGTTGAATACTGTCGATGTTGTTTGTTCCTTAGTATGTGATATGTGTGTGAAACACTGTCAGTACTTTCTGGTTTCCTAATCCTTTATCTTCAGGTGTGAGAATGAGATAAATGGGGGAGAAGCTGGTGCTTCTCCCAGTTGCTTTGGTTGTGGAGCGGTGGTTGCAAGATTGTAAGTGTTGTTTGGACAGTTTTATTCCCGGTTCCAGAGGGAATGCGGAGGTAAGGTTTATGTCAACTAAGGATTGGTGCCCTAGGTATTTTTGTGCACAAGATGCAAGAAATGCTATTATAGTTTGGTAAAGAAGGTTTATGCCCCATCATGATTGTCGGATGTCTATTGACAAATTGAGGAACTGATCACCCTTAATCTCTTGTTGATAGTAGACGGAATTATGTTGGATGGAATAGACGTGTCTTTCTGGCCTTGATAGTGTGTGTAATGAATTGTTTGGAATTAAGAAAATGGTTATGGATTAATTTGTTGAGTCGATGAAGATTCTAACATCGGAAGATGAGACGGATTTGAGGTTTTGGTATGTTGGTTCAGTTGGGAAGTCATTGAGAGAGAACGATTGGGTACCGTTAATGGTTGTTCTCAGAGAGTAGAGTGTGAACTCAAATTTGAAGAAGGTGAGGATTTGAGGTTTGGATCTGCTAAGTAAGTAGAAAAACTTTTAGGAAGTGAAACTCAGATGTTTGTCATGTTTGTGATGATAGTGTTCTGGAAATTGGCAGGAAAGCCACAGTGATGGGTCGTCAGTTGTGCATGGCTTTCAGATGTGTTTTTGGATGGAACATTAGTGTGTTGACTTGAAGAAGTCCATCATGGTTAGTAAAGAAAAGGATGATAGCATGAGGTTGCGTGTTAATCAGTGAGTAGTATGGAAACTTGTGGTTGTGTTCTGGATTGCTTGAGTTTTGAATTGTGATGAATTGCGAACGATTTGAAGTTCCTTGATGGTATTACTTTTGTTATGGGTTGAGATCCCGTGTCAGCAAAAACCTTGAGTGAGTTGGAACCCTGTCAGAAGAATTGATATGGAATGTGGTAACCAGAGATTGTTAAGCTATTTTGGATAAATTGTTTCGAGCTCAGAATGAATTTTGAAGGTTGTATATGTTATGGTTGTGGAGTATATGAATCGTATCTTCCATACTTGTTTGGATAAGTTTATAGTGATGTTTATTGGATGATATTCTGATTTATTTTAAATCAAAGGATAAGTATGTAGAGTATTTGAGGATTGAATTACAAGGGTTGAAAGAGAGGGAGCTTTCTGCTAAATTATCGAAGTGAGAATTTTGATTGAAAGAGGTTAGTTTTCTTGGATATGTTATTTCGGATGAGAGTATGGTTAATGGATTCATCGGAAGTAGATGTAGTTCTATAATGAGAGGCTCCGAAGTTGGTTAAGGAGATTAGAAACTTTTGGGCTCAGTTGGTTGTTACTGCAGGTTATGGAAGACTTTGCTAAGTTAGTGCTTCTGTTATCTCAGTTGACTTGCAAAAGGTAAGTCGTTTGTTTGGGGATGTTCGTTGTAAGGAAAGTTTCAGAGAGCTGAGGTGGAATTTGTCTACGGATCCAGTTTTAATTCTGTGTGATCCTAATAAACCGTTTGTGAGGTATTGTGATGTGTCTTTGATGAGCTTAGTCAGGGTGTTAATGCAAGAGGGTAAAGTCGTGGCTTATGCTTTACTACAATTGACGATTTATAAAAGGATCTATACTATTCCGGATTTGGAATTGGTTGCGGTTGTATTGTGTTGGAATATTTGGAGGTATTATCTTTATGGTTCTAGGTTCGAAGTGTTTAGTAATCACAAGAGTTTAGAGTACTTGTTTGGTCTGAAGGAATAGAGTATGAGACAACGAGGATGGTTAGAATTCGTGACGAGTTATGAATTTGGCTTGGATTATCATCGAGAAAAGCTAATGTTGTGCTTGAAGAATTAAGTTGATAGTCTTTGCATATGGCTGTTTTGTTGGTCAGAGAATTAAAATTATTTGAGCAGTCAGAGACTTGTGTCTGGTGTGTGAGATAACTCAGTGGAGTGTAAGGTTAGGTCTTTTAGAAGTGAACTATGATTTTTCTGGTGAATATTAGAGAGGGTCAGAAGTTGGATATGAAATTGGTGGATTTGATTGTTGCGAGTAATCAGAGTGCGGATCGAAAGCGTGATGTGGCACATTTGGTATATGCGTGTGTGACTTGTAAAAGTTCATAGGTTGAACATTGGAAACATGTAGGAGTGATGAGACCATTGGACGTTTCAGAATGGAAGTGTTAGGTGAAAGGTTTAAATATTATTCATGGGCTACTATGTAGATGGATGTTTTGGTTATATGTTCGATTGGGGAATCGTAGCAGTGTTGTAATATTGTTGTGTGACAAGGATGTTGGTATTGTGGTTATGTAAAGGTTGTTGAAACGATGTTGGGTCGTGGAACTTTCTGTTCTTGTTTGTGTTGTTGCCTCGTTTCCATCGTGATGGTTCGAGTGCGAATAGCTAATTCCTGTGTGAGAGATTAGGGGAGTGTTACCTATGGTGAGGGTAACGATCTCGCGGTGTTTCGGTTCAAGAGTGAACCTGTGTGTGTTCGTACCTTGGGTATTCTTTGAGTTGTGAGTTGGTCGTCAAGTGCATTGTATGGGCATTGCATCTTGTCGTTGTAGTTGTTGTCGTTGTCGTGTCGTTGTTGTAGTTGCTGTTAGCAAGGTGGTTTGTCAGTTTGTGTTATTCGTGGTGTGCCTTTTGTTGGCATGATAGTTTGTTAGTCGGATGCGAGAGTCGTATCCGGAGTTGTTCGTATCAGTTATATTTTCGAGGACGAAAATTTCTAAGTGGGGGAGAATTGTAACGCCCCGTTTTGTCTTATTTATTTAATCGAGTCGATTTAATTATTTTCCTTTTTATATTATTTTATTCTTGACTTTTATTTGACAATATATTATTTTTCATCGTTATTATGTTTTATCGCGTTTTGAGAGCGTTTGCGAGATATTTGAGCTGAGGGGTAACATAGTCTTTTTAGGGGATTAGATATTTTTAATAAATAGAGATTAGAGAGAAATAGAAACAAAAGAAAAAGAAGAGAAAGAAAAGAGAGAAAGAAGGAAAAGGAGAGGAAAGAAATGGAGAAGGGGAAAAGAGGTGGAAATCGACATAGCTCCGTTTCAAGCGCGAATAATCGGGTAAGGGTGGGAAGTTTCGATTATATCTTGCTTGTGTATGTATATGTGTTGTTTGTTGTAATTGTTTTGGTTGTTTCACAACTTTTCCTCATTGATAAATTGATGAACAATTGATAGAAATCGATGTTTTCACGGATGAATTTCGATATAAACTGCGTAAAATACTTGTCGTTAGGTTTGGATCATGTGTTGGTTGTTATAGTATGATTTGAAAATGTTTGGGTGGAGGAAATGATGAATTTTGGCCTAAATGACCTATAGCAGCGCTGCTGCGAATCTCAGAATTCGCAGGTTCGCTTTGCGAACGGCAGCGAAGAGGAAAGCGAAGGCTCGCCAGAGCTTCGCAGTGCGAATGTGGAAGGCGAATGTTCGCCAGCAGTTCGCAAAGCAAACTTTAGGCTGTTTTTCTTCTGCCTTGGTTCGCTGGGGCTTCGCACTGCGAATGCTCGCTAGGAGTTTCACATGGCGAACATGACAGATTGTTCCGTTTGTTTCCTTCATAACTTTTGGGTCATAACTCGGATAGAGGCGAGGTCGGATGCTTTGAAAATCTTATGGGATGTTCTTTCTTATAAAAATGGTTTTGGGATTAGTGGCCGATTTAATTATGTCAGGAATTTGGAAATGTTTCGTTTGGTCGACTTTTACCGTTGTAATTTTGTGCGATATATGTGTTATCATGAGATATGCTTTTGATATATAACGTATAGCTTGTATGATATTATATGAGGTGAATATATGTGATGAAACATTGTGATGAAGGTTTGTGGTCTTGTGGAGAAATAAATGCATTGTTTTGGGTGTGATTGCAATGCATGATTAATGATGTTGTTGTGTGGTAAAATACATTGTTTGATTGAATTTCAATGTATGTTGTTATGAATGTTGTCGTGGGTAGCCTTCGTGGTGTGAATCCTTGATGTGAATTGATATGAGTGTATATGCTAAAGTGCTAATTGTTGTGGTTTGTGGATTATGATGAAATTCAATGTGTGTTAATTGGTGGCCTTATGGCAAGTAAATGCATTGTTTGAGTTGATTTCCAATGCATGAATAATGATGATGAGATAATCTGTATTGTTGATTTGTGAAGATGCATTTGATTATCATGAGTCCTTGTATGCCAAGCATCATGATATGCATTCTTGTGATGTCGTGTGCCCTAGTGGGTGTGAGCGACGAAACGATTCCCGAGGGAATCTGCTGTAACGGTCGTGTGCCTTATACAAAGAGGACCTAAAGCGACGTTATAGACGATCGTGTGCCTTATACAAAGAGGACCTAAAGTGATAGGATCGTGTGCCTTATACAAAGAGGACCTAAAGCGATCCATAAATGTCGTGTGCCTTATACAAAGAGGACCTAAAGCGACGGGGAACATCGTTTGCCCGACGGGGAGTTACACTAAGTAAGAAGCGATGATTCCAATAGTTCCTGAGTGAACTACTGATGAGAATGATGGATGGAATGGTACCGTATTGCATTTGCATAGAGTCGTTGTGCCGGTCTCTTTGCATTTGCATAAATCATGAATGGATTGATTAGGTGTGGAAAATCATGACTGGATTGATTATGTGTGAAAATTGTGAATTAATTGATTATGTGTTGAGCTTGTGATACCATTGGTGATTTGATATGCAATTGTGATAAATGCATTGGTTATGGATGATATGTTTTATGTATAGACACATGCTATATATGAATATATGTGATGTGGTGGTGTGTTTCTATATGTCCTAACCTTGGTATGCCTTATGTGTGAATATGTGATTATGTTGGTATAATTGATATATGCTATATGTACTGGTATCTGATGCTTGTGGTGAGAATAACTATGCATGTGAATTTATATGTGTTTGCATATTATTATGAAATCTTGATTTAGTTGATATTTCTCACCCTTCTGCTGTGGTTTGTTGCTCTACGAGGCAATTGCAGATTAGTAATCTTGGAGGCTTTTGTGAAGATTAGTTCTCCATCCGTTTGTCTGTCGGTCTGCTCTGATACGTAACACGGGAGTCGGGGAACACTTTTGTTATATATGCATACATTTGTTGGATCTATTTTGTATTAATTTGGTATGAATATTTTGATGTTATAAAATAATTTATTTTATAAAACAAGTCGGTTATGGATCTTTCCGCTTTATTCCATAATTGAACTTTCCTTTTATATGGAAAAAGTTTCCCTTTTAGGTTTATTCCATTTCGTGTTATGTATCAAATTTATGAGCAGGGATTATGTTTTCTTTCTTCAAATGTGGCATCCTTGTTTCTGTCTAAGAATAATAAATTTTTATTTACTCTGATTTATTTATGTATTATTTATTCGCGATGGGAATTGGGTTGTTACATGATTAACTACTATGGTGCAATATGATGTCTTTGTTCTTGGGTAGATGACATTTACTCGGGCACTCCTTTAGTGTATTTTGATTGGGAAGAATTATCAAAATATGAGTGGTTAAGGAAATTAGGGGGGTGGACTTGGAAAGTTGTTATCATGGCCTTTACTAGTAGGGTATGTCAATAATTTCTTCAACTTTCCTTGCCCTTGTTTGACGTTGTTTTCTGGGAAATGGGTTTCTTCCTCCCTTTTACCATATTTAAACAAGAAATATTATGTTGCAAGGTTGTGGCGCCCTCATAATTTAGCCCTAATTGTCATCCCCCATTGGCATTTATCAAAAAGAGGGAAAAAAGAAGAATAAGAAGCAACAACAAATAGAACAATATATATCACATTGAGAATTAAGGGAAGAGGAAAGAGATGAAACACATTACAAATTAATCTATTGATGATTGATTTAGAATTATTAACTCAGTTCTTATAAGAAAGAAACTTTCTTTAGGAAGAGGTTTAGTAAAAATGTATGTTAGTTATTTAGATGAAGCCATAAACTCAATTATGCAATCCCTTTTTTAGACAGGATCCCGAATGAAATGTTGCCTAATATCAATGTCTTTCATCCGAGAGTGAAATACTTGATTCTTAGTGAGATTTGTGGTGCTAATTTTGTCTCATTTTATCATAATAGTTATGATATTAACTCAATAAACGCTTAAATGTTGTTTCATTCAGATAACTTATAACCAACAACTACATGCATCGACATATTTTACTTCAACTATGGATAACGAAACACTTGCTTGTTTCTCTCTATGCTTGGAGACAAGCAAGTTCCCAAGAAAATGACACGTATTATTGATATTTTTTCGTTCCAATTATCAATAAGCGAAATGGGAGTTAGAATACCCATTTAAAGCACAATTTTTCCCTTTAAGGTACCATAAAACCTTAAGTGGTGTTCTAGTGAGATACCTCATAATGCATTTGACCATAGTGAGGTGTGATTCTTTAGGGTTTGCTTGAAAGCATGCACACATACAGACTGAGAACATAATAACAAGACGAGATTCATTAAGATAAAGAAGGGAAACGATCATACCTAGATATTTACTTTCTTCATTAAATTTTCCTCCCACATCTTTATCTTAACTACATGAGGTGCTCATGGGAGTTTAGATAGGTTTTGATTTTTCCATTCCAAATATTTAGCTTGATTGAAGAAGGTGCCTTCCTTTGATTGATAAATTTTAAAACTGAGAAAGTATCAAAGCTCCCCCATCATAGACATTTCAAGTTTGTTTTCCATCATATCAAGAATATCCTTACAAAGAGACTCGTTAGTAGCACCAAATATAATATCATCCCCATATATATTAACGAGTGAAAGGGTGTGCTCATATTTCTTAATAAAAAGTGTTGTATAAACCTTTCCTTTTTGAAATTGTTTTTCAAGTTGAAACTTGCTCAAATGGTCACACAAAGTTCAAGGGGTGTGTTTTAAACTGTAGACAACCTTTTTCAGCTTGAAGAAGTGATTAAGAGAAGTTATGAAACTCAAGTGGTTGATTAACATACATTTCCTATTGGATGTAACTGTTCAAGAACACACTATTTACATTTGGAAGAGTTTGAAATTTCAAATGCATGAAAAAGATAAAAGCATTCTTATGGATTATAATCTAGCTACATGAGCATAAGTTTATGTTCCGTTGTGGAACCGGAAATGGAGGAGATTGCAGAAGTTACGGTGGAACGAAGCTTCGCGAGCGATTTATCGATGCGACTTCTTGGATTGAAGGTTACGTTTGTGACACATCATGAATTAAAGACATTGATCTTGACATGTGTCACTAATCTCCCGTACGGTGGACCTAGGGGTGCCTGCATGGTTAGCACTCCAACAACCAAGTCAGTTTAAGGTTCAAGATAATCGTAGTGTCAGGGGAGATTAGAGATTGTCTACCTGAAATCCTCTTTGAAATGTACTTATACCTTGGGCTCAATGAAGTCGGCGAGATAAGTGTGACGTATCATATTGGGCCTTTGGCCAACCTAAAACAGTTTCATTGAAATATTTTTCATTTTGTTGATTGTACCCTTTGTAACAAGACTTTATTTATCAAAGAAGTGTCATTTTCATCAAGTTTGTTGTGAAAGAATTATTTGGTTCCAATGAATAGATTGTATTTAGGTTTGGGAACAAGTTCCTAGACAATCTTCTTCCATAGAAAGATATAAATATTCATCAATGAGAGCTTCATTGACGCTTTTTGACTCAATTTGGGAAACAAAAACCGTAAAATTACACACCTGGTTAAGGGAGTGCGAGTGGTTACTCACTTTAATATATCCCTTATCATGTTCTTTATTTGACGGTCTCCATTGTTCTTCATTCCTTGGGTAGATCTTAATCGTCTTTACTTGTTTCTTTAACTTGGTCATTATTTTTACCTTCAATTTTAAATTTTTTTCTTGACTTTGATATTTATCTTGATATTAATCTTCCAAGAGAGTCTTCACCAAAATACATGCACAATTGAACACTTTTATTTCTACCGATTGAGGTTAGTTTCATCAAAGGTAACATGGATTGATTCTTCTATACTCAAGGTTTGTTTATTAAAGATTCTAAAAATTTGTATATAAGTAGAATATCCTAATGATAGAACTTCATCATCTTTATCGTCGAATTTTCCAAGGTTAACCTTCCCGTTATCAAGGACAAAGCAATTGCATCCAGAAATATGGATATGATAAATATTAGGCTTCCTTGTATAATATGTAGGGTGTCAGTTTTAGTATTGGTCTTATAGAACATGATTCATCACATAGCGAGTTGTGATTATTGTATCATCACACAAATACATAGGAAAGTTGGTTTCCTTGAGCATCATACTCTCTAGCTTTCAATAGATCTATTTTTCCATTCCATAACCCCATTTTTGTTGGGAAGTTTTGGAGTAGTGAAAGTATGCTCTATGCTATTATCATTCCAAAAGTTCTCGAATTCCACATTTTAAAAATCACCTTAATGGTCACTTTAGATAGATGTGATGCTTAAGTCTTTTTAGTTATGGATAACTTTGGCTAATTTCTGAAATGCAACAAACACATATTTTTTATGAGATAAGAAAAGCGTATAGGTATATCGAGAATACTCATCGACTATGACAAAGGCATAGTAATTTCTGCTAAAACTCATGGTTCTTGATGGGCCAAAAAGATACATATGCAAAAGTTATAAAGGCCTTTGTAGAAATGATATTTTTTGATTTAAAAGAGACCTTTACTTTTTTTAACTTTTTAGCATGCATCTCATAATTGATTCTTTTCAAAAACTCAAGTTTGACAAACAAATTACTAATTCCTTGGAGACCAATTTGTTCAAATGGTCCATGCAAATATGGTTTATTCTCCTATGCAATATCCATGATTCATCCTCTTTACTTAAAATAAAAACATCATTTGAAGATATAAAATTTGCGGTGTAGGTATTTCCACTTTTTAAACTAGTAATTTTTTATTTATTGTTTTCAGTTTTTACGACCTTGCGTGTAGGCGAATCAAAAGTTGCATTGTTACTTTTGTCACATAACTAACTAATACCTAGTAGGTTATAATTCAAACCTTCAACTGAAAGGATATCCCCATTTGTTGGATAACATGGTTTTATCTTCAATCATATGCATTGAAAACCTATCACCAAGTGCCCATTATTGTTTGATATTGTAAAGCATACGTGTATTATGAACTTAAGTCTTAACTTTAGGTACTCAAATTATTTTGGGTCTTTTAATGTTAATGTAATGCAATTTCTCTCCAGGTTTCTAATTAGAACTATGATCATAGAAGTAAGATGAAGAAGAAATTTTTCTCATTTTATTTTCATGGCTTTTCTTATAAAATGTGATAAAAAAAGCATTTTTATTTTCATGACTTTTTCTAATAAAGGAGAATAAAGCAATATGACCATTTTTACCACAATAGTTACATCTACACATACTACATTTAGAGGTCCAATTAGCATGGCATATATTACTAAAATTATTAGAACTATTTTTCTATTTGATCATGAGTGCTGGATCAGATCCTGTAGAATCAGGCCGCCAAGTGCGTCAGGGATGCTGGTCGTATGGAGAGGAGGAGGGGGTGTACCTGCAAGGTACTCCGATGCTCAAGTAAGAAAGGGGTCAGAGAAAAGGAGCAAGTACAAAGTGTGAGGGTGAATATTGAATACATGACCCTCTCAAGCGAGAGGGTTTATATAGAGCCCCCAGCGCGTGGCCAACTGTCCTATTTTTGGGGCGAACTAACCGTTTTCCCTAAAGAATAGGTAACTACCCAAACTAGCCGTTATGTCGGGCAGGGTGTCCAAACTAGTTGTTATGTCGGGCATAGGCATGGTTCCGGGCACCTGCCCATAGCAGTTCGGGGAGCGATGAAGCCGTGTGTGACGGGCATTAATTCCGGGGAGGAACGTTGCATTCCTTGCCCGGTTGGAGGGGCAGAAAGGTAACTTTTGCCCCTCTGTGGATTGGACTTAGGCAATTTGGGCCGCTCTGGAGCAGAGGCGGATTGGGTCAATTCTAGCCATTGGTCCAGTCCAGAACAGGAGCCCCCCAAGTCGTTGCTCCCGAGCATGGGAGTGATGACTTAAGGACTACTCGTTGCTTCGGGGAGCCAGTATAGAGTCGTTGTTTGGAGACGAGGAGGATTGTCTCAAAGTGCTCGTGATCCCAGATGTTCGTGAGATTCGTGGTCGTGACCTTATTGCCCGGGGTTCGGGGAGACTAATGGTCAGACATAATTAGAAACATTGGGTCGCCACGTGTGCATCGAGCTCCGTGTAGCAGTTAATAGGTAATGATGGCTAGTTGGTAGCCATCATGGCCTACGAGGGCGTGTTTGCACGTGCCCCTTTGTATAAAAAGGGGAAAATCGTTCCATTTTGAACTTTTCCTTTCTGATTTCTCCTCGCTTCCTTCAAGTTCTTGCCCGTCACCGTCTTCAGCCTTTCCAACCACCGTTACAAGCTTTTGAGCAGCACTTTCTTTACTCAAATCAAGTAAGTTTTTTGATCTGGAACTTGTTCTGCTTCTGTTTGTTGTTAGTGGTAGATTGGATGCGGTTAGGGCTAGCTTTAGAGGACAAAATAGGTGGATTTCTGGTGACAGTTGGCGGTGGACGGTGGTCGTGCCACTTTTCTACTTCTGACATGTCACTGGACGTGTCTGCGTGCTCCGGTTAGGAGGGTGGTTGACGGTGTCGTTGCGATGGCGACGCCTACGTAACCGTCGTGATTTTCCATTTTCTGAACGAATGATGAGTTTTCTGGCAGAATAACTCCAGATTTCGGTGAAGCTTCGTGATTTCCGGCAGAGCTTCGAACGGAAACTGGGATTGAGTGCGAGGAAGCTCCTCGTCAGATATGTTTCGAGCGGCTCCTCGAGGGGAGGTTCCAACCTTTCCTTTGATGTTAGGGCTTAGGCCGGGGACACTGTCCTTAGCCCTTTGCGCGCCCTTTCACTTGACTTAGCAGTGGAAGGGTGGATTTGATTTGCTGTCGAATTCACATTCTTCTCTGCTTTTCAGGTGATCGACATGGCGACGGGGCCGGATAGAGAAGTTATTTTAGACACCTCTGAGGAGGAAACAGGATCCTCGGACAAGAGTAGCTCGACGGCTTCGAGCTCGTCGTCTTCGAGTTCTCCAAGTGATGTCGAGGAAGAAGAGGTTCGGGATGATATGGACGAGGATGTTACTGATGATTCCACGGAGGAATGAGAGGTGGCCGAGCCTGCTGAGCACGTGTCCAAACTCGCGGGGGATGCTTTTACTGTAGTCGGGCCAGAGGGAGAGTGGATGGTGCATTTCCCTGCCGAGGATGAACGGGTCTGCACGAATTTCGGGGACCGTTTCACGATGTACGAATACGCCTTTAAGGAGCTGGGCCTGAGATTACCGTTCACTGATTTTCAGCAGTCAGTGTTCGAGCATTTGAAGTTAGCCCCCATGCAGCTGCATCCAAACTCTCTGGCCTTTATCCGGGCGTTTGAGTTGGTGTGCGAACATCTTGCTATAGGGACCACTCTCCCTCTGTTCTTTACTGTCTTCCATCTTCAGCGGCAGCTGTCGGGGAGGAAGTACGGCTGGGTTTCGTTGAAGCAGCCCCGCAAGCTGTTTAAGCCTTTTTCGGAGTCGATAAGGACGTTTAAGGAACGTTATTACATCGTTGAGCCCTTGTCCGAAGCTGCCCAGGACAGCACATACGTCTGGGAGATAGAGGTTGACAAGGATGGGAATGAGCTGCACGACGAGGAAGGGAAGTATATTGGGCGGAGACTTTACAAGTTCCCCATCCACTGGTCACCTGATCACTTCACCAAGGAGCCCAGCGATTATGTTTTTCAACCGAGCGAGCTGCTCGGGGAGGACGCCGCGGCTTATGAGGCACTGGTGAACTGGGTCACTCCTTCCGGCTCGCTGAGTGCTGGACGAGCAGGGGCAGTCCGATCTTCGAGGAGGACGGGAGCCAGAGAGTTGAGCGTAGATTCATCAATGTTAAGGCACTGCTGGAGTGCAAGGCTCCTCAGGACGTCGCGAAGCTGCTCGGTAGTATTAGTTGCTTAATTTTGTGTGTCATTTTCTTTCATCGTATCTAACATGCTCGTATTTTTTCTGTGCAGGTGAGATGCCTCAGGCCCACGACAGAGTTGTGCGGAATGCTCTTGCAAGGAATAAGACTGAGGCGGCTCCTCCGAAATCTCGGTTTACTGGTGCTCGTGCTCCTCCTGCTATTCAAACTACTGCGGGTACCTCTTCTTCCCCTACTCCTGCTCCTCGGGGGTCACCTCTTCCTTTGGCTGGTCGACCCAAGCGACCAAGGTTTAATGATGTTGTGGACCTTACCCGGGCGCCAGAAAAGGGGAAGTTCGAGCTTCCTCCTTGCATCCATGACCGGAAGTTCTTCAAGGGGAACTCTCTGATTGTGCCTCGGGCGGAGTCTCTTCGCTTGGAGAGCATGGACCGCCCGAGCAAGAGGGCGTTGGTGGCCCAGGACGCATCTGCCATGGTTAGGATGTTGGAGATGGCAGCTGTGTACGCCGAAGGGGATTCATCGACTGAGGCTGAACTCACTGCTACCCGTGCTACCGTGGCATCTCTCAAAGAAGAAGTCAAGAGCGCCGGCGAGGCTCGGAAGAAGGCTGAAGAGGAGGCGGCGAGGTTGAAGGAAGAGAACTCCACGCTGGCGGCTGAGAAGAAAGCTGTCGAGGAGCTGATCAGGGAGCTGAGGACGGTCAATGCCCCGAGTGTCGACAAGCCGGAAGATGTAAAGGCATTGAAGACTAGATCCGAGCTGGTTGCCCGTTTGCTGACGACCGAGGACGACGACATCGTCGTTGCGGAGGAGTCTTTCGGGAATGCCGTGGCCCAACTGCGGGTGGTGAACCCTGAGTTAGAAATTTCTGTCGAGGGCACTCACTACTTGGCGCATGTTGAGGATGGTTGCATTGTTATGCCCGACGGTCTCTTTGAATGTACGCCCGAGGACCAGCCCGTGGAGGACCAGGGTTCTCAGCCGGAGCCAGCCGAGCAGGCGGATGAGTGAGGAGCTTGTTATTTTGATGTTGTTGTATTTTGTCCGGCCTGTGTGCCGTGGAATCATTGTAAGTTATTTTTGGGGGGGGCATGGCCCCCGTTTTATGTAACAACCTACAATTGTGGTCTTTGCGGCCACTTGTTAAATTATCACATATTTAATTCTATTGTTTGCATGATTTTACTTGCTTTTATTTTTGCTAAGTATTGTATGCATGCTCGCTGTGAATGTATCTCCCCCCGCGATAGGGGGTATTTGACTTGTGCGAATATTTTGGGGGGATTGCTCGTAATAGATGTGTTCGGCAGTGGGGGGAACTGGTCGAATTGCCGGGGAATGTCCTGGCGGGGTGCGGAGCTCAGGTCGCGTTTGAGGCCTGAGTTCGCAGCGTGAATGTCCCATCGCGAGCTGGGGTTCTGCCAATCATGGTACTTTGACGACGGCGTTGCTCGATCGAGGACCGCTGTCGAGCAATTGCCCGACTCGTTACTGAGCGGGGTTATGCTTTAATCGTATGCGACGCTTGTACCTAGACGTGCATAGTGGTCGGTAGCTGACGTTCGTCATTTCGACGGGTCGAACCGGGAATTTAACTGTAATATTGTTTTAGCTTTTCAGCGTTCCATGGTCGAGCAAGTTCTTCCCCAGAGAGATGTTCAAGGTAGTAGGCCCCATTTTCCGTTTTTGCTCGGACACGATAGGGTCCTCCCCAGTTGGCTGCTAGTTTGCCTTCGCGAGAGTCTTTGTGGTTTCTTCTGAGAACAAGGCTTCCCGCATCGAACTCTCGCCGTATCACCTTGGCGTTGTGCCTGATGGTAATTTTTTGTTTTAGTGAGGCTTCGCGAAGGGCTGCTCCGGTTCAGATTTCTTCGACGAGGTCTAGCTCTTCTCTCAACGATTCGTCGTTCATTTCCTCGTCTAGGGGCGACTCTGTCCGCCTAGAGGGCACGTGAACTTCGACAGGAATTACATCCTCGGTCCCGTATGCTAAACGGAAAGGTGTTTCCCTGGTCATTGAGTGTGGAGTTGTGCGGTATGCCCATAGTACGCTGTGTAGTTCCTCGACCCATGCCTTCTTTGTTTCGTCCAGCCTTCGCTTGAGGCCTCGAAGGATGACTTGGTTAGCTGCCTCAGCCTGCCTGTTTGTTTGGGGATGCTCGACAGATGCGAAGTGTTTGTTCGTGCCCAGTTGGGCGACGAAGTCCTGAAACTTCCTGTCCGTGAATTGCGTCCCATTGTCCGTTACTATCGCTTGGGGAATACCGAAGCGTGCAAGGATGTTTCATTTGTAGAAACGCAGGATGTTGAGGGAAATTATTTTGGCTAGAGCTTCTGCTTCTATCCATTTGGTGAAATAGTCCCCGCCCACTATGAGATATTTGTTCTGACTTAATCCTACCACGAAGGTTCCTAGGATGTCTAGGCCCCACCAGGCGAATGGCCACGGGGAGGACATAGACTTAAGCTCGTTAGGCGGAGCCAGGTGCATGTTCCCGTGCCGTTGGCATTTGTCGCATTTATTTACGTGTTCTTTCGCGTCGTTCTGCATGGTCGACCAGTAGTAGCCTGCCTGGAGAGCCTTTTGAGCAAGGGACCTTCCGCCGAGATGTTGGGCGTTGATTCCCTCGTGGATCTCGCGCAGGATGTGTGCGACCATTTCCTCCTCGACGCATTTGAGCAGCGGAATGGAGAATCCCCGTCAGTAGAGTTTGTCTTCGACCAGAACATAAGAGCAGGCTCTTCACCTGACTATGCTGGCCTCCTTTGGGTCGGACGGGAGTTCGTCTTTGGCGAGATAGTTGTAGATTGGGGTCATCCAACAGTTGTTGTCTCCGATCACTTGCACGTCGAGTGTCGGGGAGGCCTTCTCGATGCTGGATCGAGGAAGTACTTCCTGTATGACAGACCTGTTTCCGCCTTTCTTCTTCGTGCTGGCTAGTTTGGACAACACGTCTGCTCGCACGTTATGTTCGCGGGGAACGTGTTTCACTTCCACCGCCGTGAATTTCGCCATTTCCTTCTTTACCAGGGCCAAGTATTCGGTCAGGTTGTTGTTTTTGGCTTGGTACTCTCCTCGGACCTGGAGGGCCATGAGTTGCGAGTCTGTGCAAATGACGACGTTTTCTGCTCCCAGGTCCTCGGCGAGGCGTAGCCCAGCGAGGAATGCTTCATATTCAGCCTGGTTTTTGGAGGTTGGGAAGGATAGTGTGAGCGATACCTCAACGATAATTCCTTCGTCGCTTTCCAGTATGATGCCCACGCCGCCTCCTGCCGAGCTAGAGGCACCGTCGACGAAGATGGTCCACTTGCGCGCTTCACTCGCGGGGGAGTCTGCGAATGTCATCTCCGCGACGAAGTCGGACAGAGCTTGTGCCTTGAGGGCTTTTCTACCTTCGTATTGGATGTCGAATTTGGACAGTTCTAGTGACCATTTGAGCATTCGGCCGACCATATCTGGTCGTCCGAGCAGCTGGTTTATGGGCTAATCCGTTCGAACAACGATCGTGTGAGCCAAGAAGTAGTGTCTTAACCTTCTGGCTGCGTTGATGAGGGCCAGTGCCACCTTCTCTATCTGTTGGTATCTTAACTCTAGTCCTTGCAGCGCTTTGCTCATGAAATAAATGGGCTTCTGCCCGTCGGGCGTCTCGCGGATGAGAGCGACGCTCACGGCTTCGGTCGCTACGGCCAGGTATAGATACAACGTTTCACTGTTGTCCGGTCGAGAGAGGACCGGTGGCTCTGAGAGTTCCTGTTTCAGATGGAGAAGGGTCTTGTCGCACTCCTCGGTCTATTCGAATGCAGCCTCTTTGTGGGGGAGTTTGAAGAATGGCAGGGCGTGCTGGGCGGACTTGGCCATGAAACGAGATAGTGACGCGAGCATCCCGTTGAGGGACTGGATGGATTTTTTGGACTTGGGCGTAGGAAACTCGGAGAATGCCCGACATTTGTCGAGATTGGCCTCGATTCCTCGTTCTGTTAAGTAGAAGCCGAGGTATTTGCCTGCCCGGACGCCAAAAGTGCATTTTTCCGGGTTAAAACGCATTTTGTATTTCCTGGCCTGTTCGAAGACCTTTCTCAAGTGGGCGGTATGATCTGTTTCCTCGTGGGATTTTACGATCATGTCATCCATGTAGACTTCGAGCATGTCGCCTATTTCTCCCTGAAACACTTTGTTCATCATTCGTTGGTACGTAGCTCCGGCGTTCTTCAGGCCGAAGGGCATTACGTTGTAGTAATAGTTGCCTGATTCGGTCATGAAGGCCATGTATTTTTTGTCGGACATTGCCATTGGGATTTGATTGTAGCCCGAGTAGGCGTCCATGAACGATAAAAGTTTAAAACCAGCAGAATTATCAATAAGTTTATCAATATTGGGGAGGGGGTAGGCATCCTTCAGGCATGCCTTATTGAGATCGGTATAATCAATGCACATGCGCCATTTTCCATTAGATTTTTTAACTAATACAACGTTGGACAACCAAGTTGTGTACTTGGCTTCCGAAATAAATTTGGCCTCGAGGAGGTCCTTTACAGCTTTTTCAGCAGCCTCCGTTTTCTCCGAGACTGCTTCCTCCTACATTGTGCTACGGCCTTGACAGCCAGGTCGATGGTCAGCTGGTGACAAGCGACGGATGGATCCAAGCGGGGCATTTTCGCAGCGCTCCACGCGAAGAGGTCGGCATTCTCTCTGAGGCATGCTTTGAGCTGCTTCCTCGCGATGTCAGGAAGGTCAGCTCCGATCTTCACTCCCTGTTGGGGGTCTTCGCCGAACAGAACTACCTCGAAGTTGCCATCCGGGATTGGGCGCATCAGATGGGAGTTGCTGCTGGATGACGTGGACGGGTTGGCTGAAGCTGCTTGTTCCTCCTGTTGGTCCTCGGGGAAACGTCTGTCGAGGTCAATAGAGTTGACCTGGGGCAGGGGCTTGGCCTCCTCGGAGCTGTTTGGCAGTGCTGGCTTGCTCGACGCTTTTGGCATGGGCGCAATGGCGTTGAGCCCCTTTGTAGCTGCTTCGAAACACCGTCGGGCAGTTTCTATATCACCGTGGAGGGTGGTGACCATCCCTTTCGAAGTGTAATACTCCATCTTCAGGTGGACGATCGAGGGCACTGCTACCAACTTGGCTAGAGTTAGCCTTCCGAAAATGCATTGGTAAAGCGACGGTTAGTCGATTACTAGGAATTGCACCTTGATGGATCTTGCCGTTTCAGCTGATTCGAAGGTCACGATCAGCTCGACGTAACCCCACGGCTTGGCCACAGACCCGTTGAATCCCTATAAATTGGACCCTACGTAGGGGGTAAGGTGCGATTCGTCCAGCTGAAGCGTTGAGAACAGCTGGGAGTACATGATGTCGACCGAGCTGCCCTGGTCGACTAGGATTTGGCGAACGTCGAAGTTTTCCATTTGGGCTCTGACGAGCAACGGTATGCTTGAGTTCGGGGAGCCGCCGAGGAGTTCCTCCCTGTAGAAGGAGATGGGGATGGAACCCTTCGGGGCCTGATCAAGCGTGGTCATTTTGTTCGAGCTGGTGTTGATCAGGTGTTCGAACTTCCGTTTCACAGACCCCACAGTGACTTTGTTGAAACCCCCTCCAGAGATGACCATGGCGGAGGGGAAAGTCTCCCACGGGCTGTGGGCTGCGAAATATGCAGGGGCGCTGAGCCCGTCAGGGACGTTGAAGTCCTCGGGTCGCGATATGGACATAACGACCTGTATGTTGGTATCTTCCGAGGAGGGTACCTCCTCCTCGACCTTCTTGGACTCCTGGGCGTCCTGCCGGGGAGTGTCCTTCTTCTTCGCGAACTGCTTCAGGTGGCTGTCCCTGACCAGTATTTCAATGGCATCCTTTAGATGGATGCAGTCCTCCGTGGTATGGCCGTGACTTTTGTGGAAATGGCAGTATTTTGATTTGTCCACGTTTGGTCTGTTCGGAAGCTGTTTGGGGAAGCGGACCCCAGCCTGTTTAAACTCAGATATGGCACATTCGAACAAGATCTTTTCCCTGGAAATGGTCAGGGGAGTGTAGTCGTGGAACCGCCCGGAGGGGGCTTTGCTGTCACGGGAATCACGAGGACGGTCCTCGCGCCTCCAGTCACCTCGACGAGATGTTAAATATTTTTCTCCTTTGGATGCCCGAGCGTTCTCCTGATGGCGCGATGCTCGGATGTGGCTGGCCGCAACCTTCTCTTCATACTGAATGTGTGATTGGGCTTTGAGGAGGAGGGCGCCTAAGTTCCTTGGTGGCGCGAGGCCAATGGCTTTAGAAAACTCGGAGCCTGGGCGGAGCCCCTGCTCGAGCAAAAACTTCTTCATTTCGTCCGTCGTCGGGACCTGCACTGCTTCTTTGTTGAACCTCTCGATATATGCGCGGAGAGATTCGTGTTTACCCTGGATGATGGCTCCCAGAGAGGCCTCAGTTTTGGGGTGGCGGCGAGATGCTGTAAAATGCCGCGAGAACATCCTGCCCAGCTGTTTCCACGAGGTGATGGACTCCTCGGGCAGTTGTTTATACCATGTCATTGCTCCCTTCCGAAGGGTGGTCGGGAACAGTCTGCATTTAATGGTGCCCCGTACGCCGCAGTAGTCTAGCAGCGCATCGATGTTCTCGATGTGCTCGTCGGGGTCGGTGGTCCCGTCGTATGTGCCAAGTGACGGGGGTTTCTCCAAGCTTTTTGGGAGACGGGTAGCCAAGATCTCCTGGGACAACGGGCCACGAGGCTCATCGTCGTCACTAGAACTGGTGTATGATGGGGACCGGACGGGATGCTCGCGTCAGCGGTTCCTTCGCGGGGAAGGTGAGCGGTTCCTTCGAGGAGAAGGTGAATGGTTCCTTCGAGGAGAAAGTGAACGGTTCCTTCACGGGGAAGGTGAGCGGGCCCGTCCTTTGGACTTGATCGGGGGAGACAGTTCGTTCCTCCGAGTCCTCTTGTGGTCATGAGCGTACTGGTCACGCGGGGAGATCTGGTCGCGCTTTCGGGCTACACAAGGATCATGCTCTTGGCACAGTCTTCGGTCGATTTCTCTCCGTGGCTGCGGGCTTCTTGATCGTCGCTGGTTCCTCCGCGTAAGAGGGGATCTTGGACGGCGAGACTCTTCCAGTGCCCCGATCCTCTCGTTCTACTGCATGATCAGGGTGCTAGTTTTGTTGAGTGCCTCCAGGAGGGCTGCCACGGCCAGGTCGGCGTTGGGCAGAACAGGAACGGACTGCAGGTCGAGAGAAGGTTGATCGTTGTTGGGATCATCAGGGGTAGGGGAAGGAGAATCAGTGGCTCCATCCCTGAGGAAACGGGCATCTCGTAGGAGAGATAACTGGCCGTCAACGTCCAATTTGTTGACGGGGAGGATGGTGGTTTGGAGAGCATCCTTGGAGCGATCTTGGGAGGCCATGATCGTGATGAGGTTTGAAAATTGTTTTGATCTTTGATTACTGAGGAAGGAAAGATGGGGAGAACAAACTTCCCACAGACGGCGCCACTGATCGTGAGTGCTGGATCAGATCCTATAGAATCAGGCCGCCAAGTGCGTCAGGGATGCTGGTCGTATGGAGAGGAGGAGGGGGTGTACCTGCAAGGTACTCTGACGCTCAAGTAAGAAAGGGGTCAGAGAAAAGGAGCAAGTACAAAGTGTGAATTCTTAGGGTGAATATTGGATACCTGACCCTCTCAAGTGAGAGGGTTTATATAGAGGCCCCAGCGCGTGGCCAACGGTCCTATTTTCTGGGCGAAATAACCGTTTTCCCGAAATAATAGGTAACTACCGAAACTACCCGTTATGTCGGGCATAGGCATGGTTCCGGGCACCTGCCCATAGCAGTTCGGGGAGCGATGAAGCCGTGCGTGATGGGCATTAATTCCGGGGAGGAACGTTGCATTCCTTGCCCGGTTGGAGGGGCAGAAAGGTAACTTTCGCCCCTCTGTGGATTGGACTTAGGCAATTTGGGCCGCTCTGGAGAAGAGGCGGATTGGGCCAATTCTAGCCATTGGTCTAGTCCAGAACACTATTCATAACCTAGACCAAATTTGTTCCGGACTGGCCCAATGGCTAGGCATGGCCCAATCCACTTATGCTCCCAGAACGGCCCAATAGCCTAAGCCCTGCCAGTTAAGGGCAAAAGGAAGCATTATCTCCTTTGCCCCTCTGCTGAGGAAGGCTGGCCAGCTGACCTCCAGGATCAGCTGCCCTTCATTACGTTTTTGTTCATCATGCACGGTTCCACCATCCAGGAACAGTCACGACGCCCTTGCCTGCTACCACGCCCTTGCTCGCAGCAACAACTAGTTCCGAGCATGTCTGTCCATCTCAACGGCTAGTTTCTGGAAGTTACCTACTTTTGGGGAGCGAATATCTCACCCCAAAAATAGGCACCAATGGCCAAGCGTTTCAGGCATTATAAAAACCCTCTCATTTGAGAGGGTTAGGTATTCTAAAATCATCCTAAGACATACTCACTTTGTACTTGCCTTCTCTTCTCCTGATTCTTACTTTAGCATCGGAGTCCCTTGTAGGTACACCTCCTCCTCATCCTTGAAATCCATCATCGCAGACGAAGTCTCTGGCCCACTTCAAGTTCTGATCAAATGGAAAGATCAGTGGTGCCATCTGTGGGAAACTCTGTTCTCCCCGTCTTTCCTTCCCCGTAAATCAAATACCAAAGCAGTTCTTTCAAGATTCTGATCATGGCTACCCATGACAACGTCAACGATGCTTGCAACACCGTCGTCCTCCCCATCAGCAAGACGGACAATGATGGGGCAACCCCTTTTCTTGGAGATGATGCTCATCAACAGAGGGATAGAGCCATCACGTCTCCCTCCCCAGACCGCGCTGACTACGTAGAGGTCCAGCCCTCAGAGGATCATCATCCTGTCCCAGTTTCGCCCAATTCCGATTCGGCCATGACAGTCCTGCTCGAGGTCCTCAATAAGATAAACCTTTTGATCCTCCAACAGAATGCAAGAATTGGAGCCTTGGAAGGGTCTCGCCGTCCAAGATCTCCTCCACCGAGGCGCGAGCGCCAGAGATCTCGAAGACCTTCTCCCAGACGAGGAAGAGGCCGTCGGGCACTAGCGGAGCCGAAATCCTTGGCGATAAGGAAATGCAACCATAATCCTCCCCGGAGCCAACACTCCCCGGCGGCCAAGAGAACCAAAAGGGATCTGCGGACAGAGCATCAACATTTGCCTCCGCCCAGATTCAAGGGTCGGGCACAAACTCCTTCTCCGCGTCGAGATCGCGGTCCTCTCCCTGGACGAAGTACCCGCTCTCGTTCGCGGTCTAGCAGCAGCAGCGACGACGAGCCTCGAGGCCCGTTGTCCCAAGAGATCATGGCCACGCGCGTACCCAAAGGGCTGGAGAAACCCCCACCCTTGGGCACATACGATAGCACTACAGATCCTGACTAGCACATCAAGAACATCGATGCCCTGCTCGACTACCATGGCGTCAGGGGCGCCATCAAATGCAGATTGTTCCCGACTACAGTGAGGAAAAGAGCAATGTCATGGTACAAGAGCCACCCCTTCGAATCCATCACATCATGGAGGCAGTTGGGAAGGATGTTCTCCAGACATTTCACAACCTCTCGTCGTCACCCGAAGACAAAAGCCTCCCTTGAGGCCATCATTCAAGGGAAAGATGAATCTCTTCGAGCATATATCAAAATATTCAACAAAGAAGCTGTCCAGGTCTCCACGACCGATGACATGAAAAGTACTTACTCAAATGAGGACTCTGACCCTGCAGCGACTTTGCCAAGCGGTTGGCATTGAGACTCCAGCAACACTGGATGCCCACCTCCTCAAGGCTCAGGCATACATCCAGTACGAAGAAAAGGAAGCTGCGAACACTGCTCAGGACTCGAGGCACCAGGAGAGCTCCAGGTCCTCCAAGCACGATGACTCTTCGTCAACTCGTCGGGGAACGAAGAAAAGAAGGGATGAGCACCCCCAGGAATCCCGAGATTACAAAGGGCCATCTGACCATTTTCACGAGTACACTCTGCTGACTACCTCTCGCGAGAAGATTCTCTCCGAATGTGCAAACTCGGAGTTCTGGCAGGCAGGGGTCCATTTCCCAAAGCAGATACCGGACAAGCCGAACACAGATAAGACGCAGTACTTCTGGTTCCACAAGATCCACAGGCACATGACATATGAGTGCATCCATATCAAGGATGCAATTGAGATCTTGATCAGGGACGAGCACCTAAAACAGTTCGCGAAGAAGAAGGACGCTCCTCGGCAGGACACCCAGGAATCAAAGAAGGTCGAAGAGGAGGTGCCTTCCTCGGACAAGACCAGTCTTCAGGTCTCCATGAGTATCTCATGGCCGGAAGACTTCTATGTCGCCGATGGGCTCAACGTCCCTTCTTACTTTGCTGCACACAGCCCATGGGAAACCTTCCCCTCCGCCATGGTCATATCGGGAGGAGGGTTCAACAAGGTGACCGTGGGGTCCGTGAAGAGGAAATTCGAGCACCTCATCAACACAAGCTCGAACTGGAGTTCTACCCGTGATAAGGTCCAGGGAGAGTCGGTTCCCATCACCTTCTACCTCGAAGATCTCCTCGGCGGAGCTCCCAACTCCAACATTCCTCTACTCGTAAGGACAGAAATGGCCAACTTCGACGTTCGGCGAATTCTGGTCAACCAGGGAAGCTCGGTCGACATCATGTACTCCGAACTGTTCTCCACACTTCAGCTAGACGAGACACACCTGACGCCTTATGTAGGCTCTGATCTACAAGGCTTCAACGGTTTTGTCACGAAGCCGTGGGGATACGTGGAGCTGATCGTCACCTTCGGGGCAGCGAAAATAGCCAGATCCATCAAAGTCCAGTTCCTGGTCATTGACTGCCCATCCCTTTATCAATGCATCTTTGGACGACCAACTCTGGCCGAATTAGTAGCTGTGCCCTCCACCGTGCACCTGAAGATGAAGTATTACACTTCCAAAGGGCTCTTCGCCACCCTGCACAGAGACATAGAGGCAGCGGGAAGGTGTTTTGAGGCAGTCTCAAAAGGGCTGAACGCCATCACCACCCGACCAAAGACTCCCAGCAAGCCTACTCTGCCCTGCAGCTCCGAAGAGGCGAAACCGCTGCCCCACGTTGACTCCATCGACCTTGACAGCCGTTTCTTCAAGGACGACTTGAGGGACCAGAAAAGGAAGGGGAAGAAGATTCAGCCAAGCTCGAGCAGCCTTTCCACATCAACCAGTAGCGGCAACACCGTCCGTCCGATGCGGCCAATCCCAGATTGCAAATTCGAGCTAGTTCTCCTCGGTGATGACTCCCAAAAGAGGGTGAAGATTGGGACCGGCCTCCCCGACCTTGCGAGGAAGTAACTGAAAGCCTGTCTCCTGGAGAATGCAGATCTGTTCGTGTGGAGCGCCTCGTAGATGCCCGGGCTGGATCTAGAGGTGGCCTGCCACCAGCTCACCATCGACCCCGCAGTTAGGGTAGTAGCTCAACATAGGCGAAAACAGTCTCCAGAAAAAATGGAGGCTGTCGAACAAGCTGTAGAAGACCTCCTTGAGGTAAATTTCATTTCGGAAGCCAAGTACACTACTTGGTTGTCCACGTTGTACTTGTAAAGAAATCAAATGGAAAATGGAGAATATGTGTTGACTATACCGATCTTAATAAGGCCTGCCCTAAAGACGTCTATCCCCTCCCCAACATAGACAAATTAGTTGATAATTATGCCAGTTTTAAATTATTGTCTTTCATGGACGAGTATTCGGGCTATAACCAAATACCCATGGCCAAAAGCGATAAAAGGTACAGAACTTTCATGACCGAATCAGGCAACTATTACTACAATGTAATGCCCTTCGGCTTGAAAAAAGTTGGCGCTACCTACCAAAGAAAGATGAACAAAGTCTTCTGAGGAGAAATAGGGGATATGCTCGAAGTCTACATGGACGACATGATCGTGAAATCCCATGAGGAATCCAACCATATGCTCCATCTGAAGAAGGTCTTCGAGCAGGTCAGGAAGTATAAGATGCGATTCAACCCAGAAAAGTGAACATTCGGGGTACGGGCAAGGAAAGTTCCTCGGTTTCTACCTAACAGAACGGGGAATTGAAGCCAACCCCGAAAAATGCAGAGCCTTCTCCGAATTCCCTACACCGAATTTGAAAAAATCAATCCAAGCCCTGAATGGGACGCTCACTTCACTGTCTCTTTTCGTGGAAAAATAAGCTCAACACGTGCTCCCCTTTTTCAAACTCCTCCGCAAAGAGGCAGCTTTTAAGTGGACGGAGGAATGCGACAAAGCCCTCCTCCACCTAAAACAAGCACTATCGGAATAACCGGTCCTCTCCCGGCTAGATAACGGGGATGCCCTCTATCATTATCTCATCGTCGCGACCGAAGCCGTCAGTGCCACCCTCATTCGTGAAACCCCTAAAGGACAGAAGCCCATATACTTCACGAGAAAGGAGCTGTAAGGACCGGAACTTAGATACCACCAGATCGAAAAAGTAGCCATGGCCCTCATCAACACAGCGAGAAGGCTAAGGCACAATTTTCTAGCCCACACCATCGTGGTGCGCACAGACCAACCCGTGAGGCAACTATTAGGCCGACCAAACATGGCCGACAGAATGCTCAAATGGTCGCTGGAACTGTCCAAGTTTGACATCCAGTACGAGAGCAGGAAAGCCCTCAAATCTCAGGCACTGGCCGACTTTGTGGCAGAGATGACCTTGCTCGCCTCCCCAACTTATGGTGCTCGCAAGTGGACAATCTTCATCGACGGATCATCCAGCTCGGTGGGGAGCGGAGCAGGCATCATCCTGGAAAATGAGGAGAGTATCCTCGTCGAGGTCTCGCTCACCTTATCTTTTTCCCACCTCCAACAATCAAGAAGAGTATGAAGCCTTCCTTGCAGGTCTACGCCTCGCCGAAGACCTTGGAGCCGAGGAAGTCATAATCTACACAGATTCTCAGCTTGTGGCCCTCCAGGTTCGGGGAGAGTATTAGGCCAAGAACGACAACCTATCTGAATACTTGACCTTGGTTAAGGAAAAGATGACGAAGTTCACATCGGTGGAGGTAAGGTACATTCCCCGCAAACACAATGTCCGGGCAGATATCCTAACAAAGCTGGCGAGCACGAAAAAGAAGGGAGGAAACAAATATGTCATCCAAGAGGTACTTCCTTGACCAAGCATCGAGAGAACTCCCTCGACCCTCAACGTGAACATCATTGGAGATAACAAGTGCTGGATAACCCTAGTCTACAACTACCTCGCCAAGGACAAACTACCATCTGACCCAAAGGAAGCCTACATGGTCAGGTGCAGAGCCTGTTCCTATGTCTTGGTCGAAAATAAGCTCTACAGGCGAGGGTTCTCCTTTCCTCTCCTCAAATACGTGGAGGAAGAAATGGTGGCCCACGTCCTACGCGAAATCCACGAAGTAATCAATGCCCAACACCTCGGAGGAAGATCTCTCGCCAGGAAAATTCTACGAGCAGGATACTATTGGCCGACCATGCAGCATGACGCGAAGGAGCATGTGAAAAAATGTGACAAATGCCAACATCACGGAGACATGCACTTGGCACCGCCCAACGAGTTCAAAATAATGTCCTCCCCGTGGCCCTTCGCTTGGTGGGACCTGGACATCCTAGGACTATTCGTCGTGGGATCAAATCAGAACAAATACCTGATAGTAGGCATGGACTATTTTACAAAGTGGATAGAAGCAGAGGCTATGGCTAAAATAATGGCCCAAAACATACACTACTTCTACAAGCGAAACATTCTTGCTCGCTTCGACATTCCCCAAGCAATCGTCACCGACAATGGGACACAGTTCACGGACAAAAAAATCCAGGAGTTCGTCACCCAACTGGGCACCAAACAACACTTCGCGTCCGTCGAGCACCCGTAAACGAACGGGCAAGCCGAGACAACAAACATTGTAATCTTGCGAGGTCTCAAACGAAGACTAGCCGAAACTAAGAAATAGTGGGTCGAGGAGCTGCACAACGTGCTCTGGGCTTACCGAACCGCGCCCCACTCTTCGATCGGGGAAACCCCTTTCCGTTTAGCATACGGGTCCGAGGCGGTGATCCCTATCGAAATACACGTGCCCTCCAGGCAGACTGAAGCTCCCCTGAACGAAGAGGCAAACGACGAGGCACTAAGGGAGGAGCTCGATCTCGTCGAAGAGGTCCGATCAGGAGCAACCCTCCGTGATCCTCGTTAAAACAAAAAATCGCAATCAGGCATAACGCCAAAGTCATACGACGAAACTTCCAAGTGGGCAGTCTCGTCCTAAGGAGAAATCACAAAGATTGTAGTTAAAGCAAACTTGCCGCAAACTGGGAAGGACCCTATCGTGTTTGAGCAAAAACTGAGAATGGGGCATATTACCTAGAACATCTCAACGGGGAAGAACTCGCTCGACCATGGAACGCCGAAAAGCTAAAACAATATTATACACAAGGCCACAACTGTCGGCGTGCTCTGTCAACACGACGAGCATAGTGTACCGACCAGAAGTGTGCACCCCGGTATAAGCGCTACATACCAAAATACATCAAGAAAGACTTTTACTCTGGAATGAGCAAAACCCCTGCCCGACAGCGGTCCCTTGACCGAGCCCACCGTTGCCAACATACCAGGGAAGGCATATAACCCAGATCGCGATGGGAGGTTCACGCTGTGAACTCAGGCCACAAACGCGACCTGAGCTCCACTCTCTGTCTCGGATACTACCCAGGCCTTTCGACCGGTTCCCATCACTGCTGAACATCAATTTGTCGAGCAAACCCCGAAACATAATGAAAATCGTTCATGAAAACAACCCATACAACTGGCACACATGACGAGCAACGCATGACACTTAGAGAAATTAAGCAAAGTAAAAACATGCATGCACAAATGAAATTCTGGTACCAGACGTGTGATGTTAAGGTGCGATGTCACAACAACACACTCTGCAATAATGGACAGAATAAGCAACAGGAAAACACAAGGAATTGTTCACCCAGTTCGGTCTAACTACCTACGTCTGGGGGCTACCAAGCCAGGGATGAAATTCACTACTTGTAGATATAATTTACAGACTCAACACACCAGTTGACAATCTCCTAAACTTATACTCTACTAGTGACTTTCTACCTAAGAAACCACTTAGATATGAGAACACTACTCAATCCCCTAAAACACTCAAAGAACAACCTCTTTGAGATCCCTTGATCTTGCTTCCTAGCTTCGATCAATCAACAACTCTCTATTGCTTCACAGCTTCTAGAGAGGACAGAAAATTCAACACCTATTCAAACCTAGAATAGTGTGATTACAAGTACTCTAAACAAACCCTAGACTCTAAGCCTCCAGCTCTTGATCTTCAATCTGTTTTCTGTACCTTCTTCCTTGGTCTTGTGCGCTTTATATAGCTCCTTGAATTTGGATTAGATTTGTCACAATATTTGATCAGATTTGTTAATTAAAAACTGAATCTTTTAAAACAGATTTTATCCCCAAAATCTTTTTAAATCTTCCACCTTTTAATTCTCCAACAAACCTGCAATCAAATCTCCCATGTAACAGAAAATATCTAGCCCAAGATATTCTCATCCAACGAGTCAACACTCTCCACAATTCCAGCTAATACGCGACCCTAATAACAACAAGCCCATGCTGTCATTAACTTCAGTTCTGCAGGTCTGATGTTACAACATCACCTATGTGACATCAGACATCTACTTCAGCAACTAGCAACCTTAACACAGCCCAGTGTTAAGTGCAATGTTATTACATCAAGCCCATGACATCAAACATAGTTAACCTTCACAACTTAGTACAGCCCAGTACTAAGACTCAATGCTGCAACATCAACACCATGACATCAACATTGAACACCTTGGTGTTTTACCAAAATTCCAGCCAATCCAGGAACTTACAATCTCCCCCTTTGGCTAATTTTGGCTAAAACAATCTCTGCATCTTCAGAGACTTCAGCAGCGGAATATCTTCAATATTTTGAAACATTAACTTGCAGCAGTTTGACAATCTTCATATAGTCTTCATTACTTGATCTGCTGCAGCACCATCTTCATTATTGACAATAGCCAATTGGTGCTCCCCCTCAAAAACTTGAACCAGCATCACAACTGTTCAGTAGCTCACAATGTGCATCACATCTCCCCCTTGATGTCTGCTTTGCTGCACTCTGCACTCTTCAATGCTATGAATACTTCACTAGCAGCTCCACAACTATGCTGTCTATACTCCCCCTCCACAGCTGCATCATTACTTTTCAACTAAACACCTTTTATTTTTATTCTTTTAGCAGCAACTACTCTTCTCCTCATGGCAATTTTTAACTCTCCCCCTTATTAGTCATAATTAGACAATTATCCCAATAAAGTTAGTCCTAAACTAGCCCTCATTGTTAGCCTCACAGTCAGCAAATAGGCAAAACAAACCATACAACAAAAATAGGTGCAAAAAAACAGCACAATATTCAAATTACACAGGCAAGCACATTAAGTGCAAAACAACAAAACAAGAAAACTAAACTACTAACTACCAAAAACAGCAAGGTAGTAAGCTAGTCTTCATCAGAGCTGAGCTCCTCACTTTCTCCTTTATCACTAGGTCCTTCATCATCCTTGCTAGTGTTGACTGCTCCACCTTCCTTTGCTGCCATTTTCAGAGTCATGACAAGTCTTTCAAATTTTTGTTTCCTTTCAGTACTAACTTTGATGACTTCATCCAACTCCTTGCAAGCCTCTTCCAGTTCTAAAATTAACCCTGTCTTGGCTGGCTGCTGTTGTGATGTTGAAGCAGATGTCTTGACATTGTCAGAAACATGTTTCACTTCAAACAATTTGGAATGGACTGACAAGGCAGGCTTCCTTGTGCAAGCTATATCCCAATGCTGTAGAATTCTAGGCTGTTGAGATAAGATAATCCCACAAATGAGAGAGGGAAAAGCAATTGGCATCTTCATAGTAGCAGCATGCTTAACAGTGTAATCAAAGATGTAGGAGCCATAGTCAATTCTTTGCTTTGTCCCTACAGCATAGATTATCTTCCCCAATTCAACCGAAATTGTGGTCTTGTGCCCAGTAGGAACCCAGTTGACAGCACCAATTCTGTGCAGAATGGCATATTTGACACTCAACAACCTGGTTTGCAGCTTTCCATCTTCTGGCCAAACTTTTACCTGACCACCAGTGATTTCTTTACATATCACATTGTTGGAGACTTCTAATTCTTCACATTCTTCCTCACTTCTTCCTAAGTAGCCATTGATCACTTTAGGAGAGAACCATACACATTTGCCTCTGATGGTAACTCTTCTGAAGGCTTGACTCTTGCTGTTGTTTATAGATTCAGAGATATTGCCTATGAATTCTCTGACCAGCCCATCATAACAATTGGTCAACCCCGTCACAGTCCTTCGCAGACCAGCACACTCAATGAGGTCAATAATTTTAGTGTCTTCTGCAACTACCTCTCTTTCCAGTGCAATCTTTCATTGAGGCACATAATTCCACATGGCTCCATAGTGATTCTGCACTTGATTATCAGTTGGGTCGATGTCTTGAGCATCGCTCTCAGACTCAGACTCTTTACTGATTCTCCTCTTTTTGCCCTCCTTGTCAACTTTGCTCCACGATTTTGGAGAATCTTTACTTGAGGCCCTTTTTTTGTCCTTCCTTCTTCCAATTTTCTCATCACCAGATGAGTCCTCAATCTCAATGACCTCGACCTGATCCTTCTCTTTACCCTTGTGACTAGCTTCCCTAGGGGATGATGTTCTGACATTACCATTGACATCAGGATCTTTACCCTCATCCTTTTGAAGATCTTTGTCCTCTTGAGTGGCGACCTTCTCAGCAGCCATTTGCCTTAGAGGGACAGAAATCCCTTTTACGCGTATCCCCTTCTCCAGGATTTTGGTGGTAAGCTGTTCCAACTCCAAGTCTACATTAAACTTCTCTTCAACAGCTTGGGATGATGATGTCCTGCCTTCAGTTTTATTCGTAGGGGAGGGTTTAGGGTTATCTGACTCGGAAGGAGCACCAGAACCGTGTTCATCATTGCCTAGGTCGTTTTCGGAGGGAACCCTAGTTCGTGCCGGTTCAGAGTTCTTGGAAGACATCATTCCTTTGAAACAGACCAGGTTTAGAACAAAACTCTCTATGTTGTTGAGATTTAGGAAGATGAGGCGTTGTGATGAGATGGTTTTGGAAGGTCTTGATGTGATATTAATATGGTAAGGCCCCTGATTTTGGTTCCAATTACTAAAGTTTTCCCTCCACGAAACCTTTCCTTTTAAAAATTTAAAATGATTCACCCTAGAGCTCATTAGCTCAGTTTGACCTTTCAGTATCCCTTCATACTTGATGTCACAACCTAATGTTAAAGCATCAGTCTTGTCATCCACAGTGGGGCTAACCCTTATGGGTATCCAAGAATAACAATTGTTTCTGGTTCTGACTCCTTTCATGACCACTTCATCCTTCTCACTTGTCACCAGACACTCATCCTTTGAGTAGCAGACTTTGTACCCTTCATCACATAGCTGACTTATGCTGATCAGATTAGCATCCAACCCTTGGACAAGCATCACACTATCATGAGTGAGTCCATCAAGATTTTTCACTCTTCCAACTCCCTCTACAACTCCTTCTTCTCCATTACCAAAGACAACCTTGTTAGCATGCCCAGACATGATCTCCACCAAATACTCCTTGGATCCAGTCATGTGCTTTGAACATCCACTGTCAAAGTACCAAGTTCCTTCTTCTGCTTCTTTGTCAGACAACTGAGCCAATAAGCACTTCCCCTTCTCCTTAGGTACCCATTGTTTAACAACTTTGGGCTTGTGCTTTCTCCCTCCGTTTTGAGGCTGAGGGTATCCATGCAGCTTGTAACAAGAGTACTGCATGTGTCCATACCTTCCACAATAGAAACATCTGATTCTATCATCTCTGAAGTGGTTAAACCTTCTCTCACCTTGATGATAAAGCTGTGGCTGCCACTCATAATGTTGTTTTCTCCTAACATTGCTTGCCTGCCTTCTATTATGCTGGTATCCATAAGGAAGCTGAGAATGCTTTTTCCTGGATTGTCTCCCATGATGGTGGGACTTTCTCCTTCCATAATGAGATACAACATTAGTGTAACCATACCCTTGATGTTGAGACACCTGATGAGACACGTGCTGTTTAAACTGAGGATGCTGTCTTCTAGGCTGTCTCCCATGGTGATGAGGCTTCCTTCTTCCATAATTATACGGCACAACATTGTTGAGGCCAGGTCCATACCAGTGTTCCTGATGTTGAGACATCGGATGTGACCTGGTCTGCTTGACCCTTGCAGCTTCCATGCTCCTATGATATTGGGAGGGCATATTCTGGCTTGCTCCTTGTGGCTGCTTTCTCTTCTGATTATGACCAGTCTTCTTCTCAATCTTCTTAGGTTGTGAAACATCAGCTTCCTTGGGAGTAAGATTCTGCCTTTTTGGCTGATGTTGAGGCACAGTTTGTGACTCTTCCTTCTTTAGACCTGAAGTACTTGCTTCTGAGGTACCTTTGTCTTCGGCCATATATCCTATCCCAGCTTTGTTTCCAGCAACCTGTTCTGACTGGAGTATCTTGTCAAGAGTGGCTGTACCACTGTTCAGCATCCTAACAGATTTTGTCATCTGATCAAGTTGAGATCTCACTAGAACAACTTCATATTCCAGATCAGATTTTTCATTCTCAAGTTGAGCAATCTGTTCCTTGTGGCACTTGTTTTCTTGACAAACTTCAGCACTCTTTAAACACAGCTCTCTGTAGGTTGAAGCTAGCTCATCATAAGTGACTTCTCCATCACTCTCATCATCAGATTCAACAATTCCTGTCAAAGCTGTAACATGCTTTGCTGACTCACTTTCATCTTCGCTATCAGTGTCAGACCAGGAAATTGTCAAGCCTTTATTCTGCTTCTTCAAGAATGTGGGACACTCTTTCTTGACATGTCCATACCCTTCACATTCAAAGCACTGAACTCCTTTATCTTGTGCAATCTTTTCTTCATCTTTCTCTTTTGACTTGCTGATGTCAGAAGAGATGTTCTTGACACTAGGTCTATAGTTCATCTTCTTGAACACTTTATTGAACTGTCTTCCTAACATAACTATAGCCTGAGGCAGATCCTCCTGGGACTCATCATCTTTAGCTGCTGCAGGAGTGGAGACTAAGGCTATACTCTTGGGCTTCTTTTCTGGTTCTTCCTCATTCAACCCAAGTTCAAATGTTTGAAGAGATCCAATAAGCTCATCAACTCTCATCTTGCTGATGTCTTGAGATTCTTCAATGGCTGTTACCTTCATCTTATACTTCTTAGGGAGGGACCTAAGAATCTTTCTTACCAGCTTCTCTTCTGTCATCTTCTCACCAAGAGCACTGGATGCATTTGACAGCTCAAGAACACTCATGTGGAAGTCATGAATAGTTTCCTCTTCCTTCATCTTCAAGCTTTCAAACTTAGATGTTAGAAGCTGAAGTCTAGACATCTTAACTCTAGATGTGCCTTCATGAGTAGCCTTCAAAATATCCCAAGCAGCCTTAGCAGTTTCACATGAGTTGATCAGCCTGAATATGTTCTTGTCAACCCCATTGAAGATAGCATTTAGGGCTTTTGAATTCCCAAGGGCAAGCTCATCTTCTTCCTTGGTCCATTCTTCTTCAGGCTTAGGCTTTGAGGTGCCTTCTTTATCCTTGACAGCCTCATCTTTCTCACATACCTCTGGAGCTTTCCACTCTTTAATGACAGCCTTCCAAGCTCTGCTGTCTAATGACTTTAAAAAAGTAGTCATTCTAGGCTTCCAATACTCATAGTTTGAGCCATCCAAGATAGGGGGTCAGTTGACGAATCCTCCAACCTCTTTGTCCATCTTTCACCAGAAAGTAACTTCCCTAGATCTCACCCAGAGACAGACAGGATGCCTGTTCTGATACCAATTGAAATTCTGGTACCAGATGTGTGATGTTAAGGTGCGATGTCACAACAACACACTCTGCAATAATGGACAGAATAAGCAACAGGAAAACACAAGGAATTGTTCACCCAGTTCGGTCTAACTACCTACGTCTGGGGGCTACCAAGCCAGGGATGAAATTCACTACTTGTAGATATAATTTACAGACTCAACACACCAGTTGACAATCTCCTAAACTTATACTCTACTAGTGACTTTCTACCTAAGAAACCACTTAGATATGAGAACACTACTCAATCCCCTAAAACACTCAAAGAACAACCTCTTTGAGATCCCTTGATCTTGCTTCCTAGCTTCGATCAATCAACAACTCTCTATTGCTTCACAGCTTCTAGAGAGGACAGAAAATTCAACACCTATTCAAACCTAGAATAGTGTGATTACAAGTACTCTAAACAAACCCTAGACTCTAAGCCTCCAGCTCTTGATCTCCAATATGTTTTCTGTACCTTCTTCCTTGGTCTTGTGTGCTTTATATAGCTCCTTGAATTTGGATTGGATTTGTCACAATATTTGATCAGATTTGTTAATAAAAAACTGAATCTTTTAAAACAGATTTTATCCCCAAAATCTTTTTAAATCTTCCACCTTTTAATTCTCCAACAAACCTGCAATCAAATCTCCCATGTAACAGAAAATATCTAGCCCAAGATATTCTCATCCAACGAGTCAACACTCTCCACAATTCTAGCTAATACGCGACCCTAATAACAACAAGCCCATGTTGTCATTAACTTCAGTTCTGCAGGTCTGATGTTACAACATCACCTATGTGACATCAGACATCTACTCCAGTAACTAGCAACCTTAACACAACCCAGTGTTAAGTGCAATGTTATGACATCAAGCCCATGACATCAAACATAGTTAACCTTCACAACTTAGTACAGCCCAGTACTAAGACTCAATGCTGCAACATCAACACCATGACATCAGCATTGAACACCTTAGTGTTTTACCAAAATTCCAGCCAATCCAGGAACTTACAACAAACATCAAAAACAAGTCATACATAAGAGACCACCACGGTCGAAGACAAATATTATAATATAAAATGGCCATAAGGACCGCGATTGTACTAATTACATAAAAAAGGGGCCAAGCCCCATAAAAAAAATTACAATGTACGGAATGCATGCCGGGACTACAAAAAGAGAAAATCAGTCGGCCATAGGCTGAGGCTCCTCGTGGGATGGCTGCTCGGGCTCCTCGCTAAATCTGAGGAAGTCCGGGACGACAATTTGGTCATCCACCACACTGCTGAGGAACCCGGTCCCCTCGGTAGATAGCTCGACCCCGGGGTTCGCAACTTTCAGCTATTCCACCATGTTGTTGAAGGCGTCCTCGGCAGCCCCCAAGCAATCTTCCTCAGCCTGGCTGATCCGGGTAATAAGCTTGGCTCGAGTCTTCAGACTCTTCACCTCATCGCTTTCGTCCTCAATAGGAGCAGCTGAAGCCCTCAATGAAACGACTATGTCCTCCGCAACTTTCTTCTTCGCGACTAGGGTATCCCTCTCCCCAGTAATAGCGACCAGCTCTTCCTTAGACTTTTTCGCCGCCTCCTTCGCAGCCTTCAGCTCCTCCTTCAGGACAGCGGTGGCATCCTGGGTCTTCTTCAGCTCCGCCTCTTGAAGGCCCCCTTCCTCAGTGTAGACCACCGCCATGCCCAAGACCCTCATTAGGGCAGCAGCGTCCTGGGCCAGTAGCATCCTCTTGCTCGGAAGGTCCAGATCCTCGAGCGCCAAGGACTCCTCCCAATAGAGTGCGAGGGAGGAGCCTTCAAAGAAACTCCTATTGTGGAAGCAAGGAGGCAACTTGTATTTTCTCTTCTCTCCCTCGTTGGTAAGGTCAAGGATCTCCTCCGCCCGGGGGCACTTGGGCTTTGAGGTTACCGGTAAAGGGGAGGTCTGGGTGGCAGTGAATCTGGATGAAAAGGTCCTTGACCCAGTCGGGGGCAGAACCACTTGCTTGCCGAGGCAGATTCTCCCAATTTTCTTCCCCAGCTTGAGCTTGGCTTGGGCACTCTTCACCAAACGCTCCTGGGCCGAGGACATTTTTCCTGCAAAACAACGGACACACGTTAGTAAACAAAAAACAACAATGCGAACAAGCTAAGAAGAAATAAATGGCTACCCAAAAGTTCCAGAGCCTCCTCACGCGTGCCGCACTCGAGGAGCTTCTTCGTATTAATGTATCGGGTCTCTACCTTAGGCCCCCTACTTCTTCGTAAATAATATCCCCGCCTCTAGTCACGCACTGGGCAGGGCGGAAGCCATCAACAAAAGCCACCACCTTGTTGTAGCTGGCCCAATCATCCTCCCCCAGCATGGGCGGCTTGGCTATGTACTCCTCGGTCTCCCTGGTGAAGTGGTCCTCACTCCAGGAGAAACAAATTTTCAGTACTCGACGTCCCTTTATCTTGCCCTGCTCGTCGATGAGGGGCTCCCCACACTCATCAGTACGAATCTCCCGGGCGAACATGGAGTCTTTAGCCCTCTCCAACATAGGCTCCAATATATAATACTGGAGAAGGCCTTGAACAAATTTCTCCCCTGCTTCAGGGAAACCCATCTGAACTACCTTCCTAGGACCTGGCGTTGGATATGGAAGACAGTGAAGAAGAGGCAGAGAGTGACACCAATCTTCTAAAATTCACATGTAATCTCGAATTCCCGGATGAAGGCAATCGGGTTCGGGTGTAGTTGGAAGGGCGCCAAGTCTAGGTGTCCAAAAACTGCCACTTGAAAATCCGTGAAGGGCAACCTTAACCCGATCTCCTTGAAAACGAACCAGTACATGGGGAACCTCTCCCCGTAAGCCGAGCATATTCCAGTCTCCTTTGACCCCCACCGTCGTGAAGACGTCCTGAGTATGGAAGGAAAAATAGGAGGCATGCTCCCGAGGCTCAACAACAATCCACTCTTCCCCGATACTATTGAGAGCGGAGGTTTTGCCGGCATTCCTGGGAGCAGCAGTTTCGTCAGCACTGTTATCCTCCGAAGAGCTCTCCTCGGACAACTCCCACTTTAGCATAACTTTGTCCTCAGGATTGCGAGACATCTCCTTTACCTGAAAAGAAAAGGACAAAAAGTGAATTCGATGACAAATCAAATCCACCCTTCCACCGCTAGTCAAGTGAAAGGGTGCGGGAAGGCCGGGGACAACGTCCTCGACCTAAGCCCTTACTCAAACAACGCAACAATGGTGCGAGGATATTCTCATCGTAATCCCTTAAACCTTCACGGAGAGATCTTCCTCGACACTTTACCCAGAATTCCGTTCAAGGTCCACAGGAAAACTCATGAGTACACCGGAAAATTCATAAGCTCCACCGACAACAAACTCGTTCGTCGTCGCAACGGTGTCGGGATCGACAAAAAACCTAAGTTCGTAACGCTCCGAAGACGACGCCGGTGGCGGAAAATGGCTTAACCACCGCTAGACACCAACATTCACTGGAATGCACCCCTACTCTACCTAGTTTTCATCCTAACCGCATGCAATCTAAGCAAAACAAGGTTGAAACACATAAAATAGAGAAGGGTAAGGAAACTTACGTGGTCGAAGAAAGAAAAGAGGTGGTCGGCGAATCCTGGTCGGTGCTCGTGCGGCGGCGTTACGGCGGTAGATGACAGAAACGAAGACAACATCAAGAGAATAAAGAGAAGCAAAAAGTGAAAATGAATGCTTCCTTCCTCTATTTATAGATAGATCAGAGGCACTTGCACGAGCACGTGCGGCGTAGGGGCATCATCATGACCCTAGCATAGCCATCATTATGCATTAAATGCGGCACGTGGCTCGATGCACGTGTGGCACTCCATCCCTTCAAGCCCCATCAATTGCTGGGCTCCCCGGTTGTCGGGCATGTAACACCCATCTAATTCTCGCGGAAAACATATAATAAATCAGAGTAAATAATCATGCCATTCACTTAAGGGTGTCACACATAATCATAAAACATCATACAACACTTGTCATGCTCATTAACACTTAAGTAATTTCATGCTTTTCAAAAACTTCTCTTAGCATGAAGCAGCGGATTCAAATAATCATAATTGACATAAAGAGAGTTTCATGCTCATCACATCAATAAACAATACTTAGGCATAAAAGCCAAACTTCATACAATTCAAGTAAGCATAAAAGCATAAAGTAGAGTACATAGTGTATCTCTAAAACATAAACCAAACGATCCCAGTGTTACATGATCAGAGCACGACTCGACCCAACATAAATAAAGACACTAAACAGCTGCATCAGCGGCTACCTCGCACTACGAGAAAGTCTACTCCTCGGTACCTGAGCGATGTCGTATAAAACATCGTTCCAACAGAAGGGTGAGAATTCACATCAATATTGAAATTATAAGATAATGATTAATGTAAATCACATAAACATAAATACAAACAATTCCACGCTTCAATATTCATCAACAAGTATCTCTCAAGTATCCACACAATTCACATTAATTTCCAATATTCAACAAGTCACATTCATACACATACTTCCATATCACAATCATATATGCAATGCGACTCAATGCAACTCATGCCATGTGGTACCAACACTTGTTATTATTTTTCGGTTTTTACATTTAAACCGGGTCCATCCCCTAGACCAATAACAAAACAAAAGCCCGTCCCCTAGGCTTTCATACCCCACTCTAGGTTTGGGACAAGTCACTAGCTCCCACGGAACTAGCAAGCATTGCCTCTTGACACAAATGATGCGTATCCAATCAACAACAATATGCAATTAAGACCATTCCCTAATCTTAATATCATGCATATTTCGAATAATTCATCACACTTGAATCATCACACAATTGCACACACAACACAATTACATTTCATATTTAAAGTGTTCATACTTTAAATATCACCGTCACAATCAATAATTAATACATAAGCACTAATTAGATCCCATCACAACTCACAACATAATTTACCGATTAAATGCAGACTAATTAATCAATCACTAAAAATTGAATCCAATATAATTTCACTATTTAAATAATAGTAACTATTTGAATAAACAATTTATATTTAAATAATTAATCTATATTTGATAAGTAACTAGTATTTATTCAAATAATTAATATTTAAATAGATAGTCCAGATTTACTAAATATTCAACCGTTAATAATTAATAATTAAATAGTTATTCAATATTTAATTAGTCTTTAATTAATTAATTAGCATTTAGTAACACCATTAGTCCTCAATAAAATGCTAATAATAATAATAATGTATACTACTTAAAGCATGGCGCATGATGCGGATGGCTACCAGCCATTTTGATTCTAAAAACTTTATATCAATTACTCTATTTAATATGTCATCTATGGTTCCAGGTATAAACAATAAACTGATACAATTACTACATCATTTCTATTCATTTGAAGAAGCTACATGATATATATCTATATATATATCACCTATTTCCTGCGCATGAACATGAGGAAAAGGACCAATTGTTCTATCCAATACTCATTTACTCAATGGCACTACTTTATTAATATATATATATATATATTAAACCACCTAAAAGTTAATGATTGATTCCTACTCCTACTTAATTGTTGGTAGCTTCATGGGCTTAGTTCCTGCGCCTAGTAAGAAGGAAAACGAAATATCTTGCGCAATAGTTTATAAAGAAAGGGTGGCTACTTAATTTCTACTAAACATAAGGTCCTGTACAACTTTTGTTTAAATTATAAAGGGAAATCTTCATTTTCATACTACAAACCTACTTAATTTCTACCACATATATATGTCTAGTTACTGTGCCAAAACAGGGTATTAACAGAACCAAGGCAATGCACTTCGTGATATGAACTAAGGTGAAAAATCTTAACTCTCATAGTTATATATCGCTACAGTGAAATAAATAGAATGATTTCAGATTTTTTCCTCTAACTTTAATAGATACCCTAAATATTAAATGGGTCTCTAAACTATTACCAAAATCCATTTCTAAACATCCAAAAATTAGTAATTTCAGAAAATAATCTTAACTAAATTAATTTCAGTTTTCACAGAAATTTTTTAGGATTATTCTAATACTATTTCAACACAATAACCATCACCCAAATAGGTCCAATATTGAGTAAAATCTCACCCTTACCTTAGATCTCTTGGTGAATTTGCTCTTGCTCTACGGTTTTCTCCTTCTCCTCTTCCTCCTTTTTCTTCTATTTTCTGGTTTTCTCCAAAGTCCTACCAACACTACTTCTCTAAACCCTACTATTCATTCAATAAAATGGGCCTAACTCAACCATTATTAATTTACTGCTAATACCTCCCTCAAAGCTCACTAATTCTAGTAACCATAAATTCTCTTAAATAGAATAAGTTAAATAGTTTACTAAATACTAACAATCTAATTAAAATAAATAATTAGATAAATTCCACAATTCAATTTATTTTCAAATAATAAATTAAATCACATATTTCAATTTAATCAATTAAATCAATTAATTCACATAAATTAAATAAAACAATTAATTTATATAAACTCAATAAATTATATAAATCAAACAATTCATATAAATTTAATAAATAAAATAATTCATTTATATCCCATAATTCAAATAAATTAGATAAATCACATAAATCAATATTTCATAAAATCACTCAATAATTAATATAAATAATTAATTAATAAAAATCGGGGTGTTACAGGGCACGCAGGACAACCTTTCAGGTTCCTCGGGAACAGGTACCCTTGAGCACCACGAAACAACCCCGTTTTAGTAACAGGCGTCGACCATGCTTACTCCTCATCGGGACCATGGACTGCCCTTAAGTCACCACTCTTATGCTCATGAGCAACGACTTGGAAGGCTACTATTCCGGACTGGCCCAATGGCTAGGCATGGCCCAATCCACTTCTGCTCCCAGAACGACCTAATAGCCTAAGCCTAGCCATTTAAGGGCAAAAGGAAGCATTCTCTCCTCTGCCCCTCCGCTGAGGAAGGCTAGCCAGCTGACCTCTAGGATTAGCTGCCCTTCATCACGTTTCTACCCGTCACGCGCATTTCCACCATCCAGGAACAATCATGACGTCCTTGTCCGCTACCACGCCCATGCTCGCAGTAACGACAAGTTTCGAGCATGTATGTCCGTCTCAACGGCTAGTTTCAGGCAGTTACCTACTTTTGGGGAACGAATATCTTACCCCGAAAATAGGGACCAATGGCCAAGCGCTGGGGGCATTATAAAAACTCTCTCATTTGAGAGGGTCAGGTATTCTAAAATCATCCTAAGACATACTCACTTTGTACTTGCCTTCTCTTCTCTCGATTCTTACTTTAGCATCGGAGTCCCTTGCAGGTACACCCCTTCTTCATCCTTAAAATCCAGCATCGCAGACGAAGTCTCTGGCCCACTTCAGGTTCTGATCGACCAGAAAGATTAAAATTCATCATAGGTTGCTCTTTGATTACCTATAATGAGATCACGTTATCTCTCCCTTTGGTAAACTTATATAGTTTCTCATGCAAGTCATCAACTTTATTTTCTAAAAGGTTGGATTTTCACACTTGATAAATTCCTCAGAGTTCTCATAAGAAAATATATTTCCTCCAACACGTTTTTATTTTATTTTGTAAGAGAAGAATTGTTGACTTAGAAACTGAGACAATGTTTTTTATTTAATTGATTCACTATCTAACATTTTACATCTAAGGACGAGTTCGAGATAAGTAAAGTAGAAAGTTTGATCGTTTACCTCATTGCCCTCATGTTTTTCCTTAAGACGATTAGATTTTCCCTTCTTTTATGATTTGTTTGAATAGTAAATATCATTGTCATCCCAAGTTGTGTAGACCTTATTTGTTTCTTTTTGAGGTCTCTTAAAATTTTCATATCTTCTCTAGTTTTAAGGGGAATTTGGCGTTATATGACATTTCTTTCCGCACTTAAAGCAAGTTGGCACGAACAAAGATCATTTTTCATTTTTATGTTGAAATTATTATGGTTTCTTGTCAGGCCTTGTGAACTTCTTAAAATTTCGGATTAACAAATTCATGTCTTCACTAGTTTCTGAATCTTTACTTTATTTTTACCTCGAATGTAATATTTTTTTTATTCTTTTTTGGGCTCTTCATTCACAGATATCCTTTTTAGTTCCATTTCATGTTACTGAAATTTATCTAAGGATGTTGTTAATTAAATTTTCTTTAGAACATTTTTGTCCATAGTTATCAAGTGATTTATGATATGAATAAAGCATTTTTTCATGTCCTGAATATTTTCCTCAAGATTCATTCTAAAAAATTCATACTCATGGGTTAATGTGTTCGTTCTATCCTTTTTATTGCGGTTGTACCTTAATGCGTAATTTGAAGAATGTCCCATATTTATTTTTCAAAAATATAGTGAGAAACACAACAAAAGCTCATCAAAATTGAGAGCGGTAGTGGTAGTAGTTTTTGCTTTAAGACTATACTATATTTTTTTCCTTATACTCTTTGGTACAATTGTATCTAGGGTTTTTTTCCACAACACATCAATTATATGTGCGGGAACAAAAGATCCATTTTTTACAATGGCTCAAATATCACAATCCATCCCTATATAAAGATTTTGATCTTATCTTTCCAATAAGCATACCCCTAAGACAATTAGTCTTATAATATGGGTTAGGATCTAATGTCACTTGTTGATCAAGTGGTTTCAAACACAAGATGAGGTATTATGTTACTTGGGTTTAGAAAAGGTTTTCGCAAATGATTGATTTTAAGAAATGAGAAGAAGAAGAGATTAAGTGGTGGAAAGTAAATTATGGAAAAGTGAGTGAGTGATTGATATATATATATATATATATATATATATATATATATATATATATATATATATATATATATATATATAGAGAGAGAGAGAGAGAGAGAGAGAGAGAGAGAGAGAGATAGAGAGAGAGAAAGATCACACAATGATTTATACTAGTTTGCTCTTAAACCACACAGTGTAATTCAGTCACCAAGAGTTCCCCCTTGTTATTACCACTAAACAATTTGAACTTTTACATCAGGATCAACCCAATAACTTTTCTTACACCAAGCTTTTTTCACATGTTTAGTGTAACACCCCAAAAATTCGATTAAATTATTTAATTTAATTGTTTGAAATGATTTTTATTTAATTTATTGATGTTAATGTGCCTTTAAATAAATTATATGATTGTATGTTGTTAGGGGGTAGTGGTAATAATAGGGTATGATGAGAAGGTGGTAGCTTGATAAAATAAATTATAATATAATTTTAATTTTAATTATTATTAGAAACAAAATGAGAAAATTAGTAAAAATAAGGAATTGGGCCAATTGTGTGAATTGAGAGGAGTATGTGGCAAAAGGAAAAAAACTGGGAATAAGTTGGGCAAAACTGTAAATTTGAGAAATAATTAGAAAACCATATAATTTCTAAAAGTTTGGAGAAGATAGGTTTTTAGAGAACTCTTATAGTAGGTGAAAATAAGAGGCATGAAGAACAAGGGCTTATGGGAAGGAGAGCTAGGATTGGGAAGAAGAATACATATGAGTTGTTCGATTCGCTAGCATTTCTAGAAATCTAAGGTAAATGGGAGAAAGGGCTATCAATATGTGTGTATTGAATGATGGCATATATATATGAGAGGTCTTTACTCTCATTAGGGTTCCATGATTTGATTAGATGCATTGTTGGGTGATAAAAATCGGGAAATTTGTTGGTTGATTATGTATCTAGATGTGTTTCTATGACTGAATATATGTTTGAAATTACATGATCATGTATCTGTATTTTTCTACCATTGAAGAATGTTTGAATGCTTGAGTTGTATCCATACTTGATGAGGAAATTGTTGTCGAATTATTGATGAATTTCTATGGATTATGATGAAAATAAATGTTATAATGTGTTGTTGATTATGATAATATGATTCCTAGTTAAATTCATGTTTTGGGTCTTTTGATTTTGAATGAATTGATTGGGATCATGTATGGAAGTTAAGGATGAAGGGGAATGTTGAACGTACGTGAAAAACTAATTTTTTGGGAAAAATTGTCTTAGACCAACCGATTGGTCCTAGGCACCAATCGATTGGTTCCTCTTAAAAACACACACAAAAGTTGGCAGAAAACAAGGAGCAATTATTTGGTCCCATGGTGTAATTGGTTGGTCCATTCAAAACTTGTGAAAAAACATTGTCAATGAGTTAGGGACAATCGATTGGTCCCCTATGTCAATCTATTGGCCCATGTACCAATTGACTGGTTCACTTGTCGATTTTGGCTGTAACTTTCATTCTGTAAGTCCAAATGAGACGTCATTCAAAGCGTTGGAAAGCTAACGCGCAAAGATACCTCATGGTAATGCATGGTGAAATAATTGAGTTTTAGTCAGGTGTCTAATGTAGTGATGTTTGTGGTGGTTTATATGATCGATTAGCGAATCGTTGTGTTTATCTAATGATGTGTTGATGTTATAACGAATTAACATGATTGAATGCTTATGAGTTTGCACTTGCTGAAGTATTTTTGTTGGTGTTACTTCTTGAATGTTGTAACATTGATTAATTGTTGCGTGTGATGAATGATGTTGTGCATAAACTTTGAAATATGTATGATGATTCTTTTGGTGAACTGTTTAGTGATAATTCATGTTGCTGAGAGTCATGAATCATGGTATACGAACTTTGGTTCAGTTTTGGTGTGCTCTGGTCCTATGGTGGGGATTCACGAGTGAGTAGTTGGTTCCAAATGGGAATCGGTGAAGCGTTAACTATGGTGATGGTAACGGTTTGGTATGCTCTGGTCCTATGATGGGGATTGAGGAGCGAGAGGAACCTGAGTGTTCATAAATGGTAACGCGTTCATAATGAGTCAGTTGTGGAGTACATTGCATACATATTTGCATATGTAGTTAATTGTTCATGATGTTGTAGTCTGATTGAAAAAATGTGCATGTTGTTATGAAAAGATGTGAGATTATGTTGTTGTTAATGGTGTAATTAATGTGTGCTTGTTATATATTATCTACCTTATCATTATTTAAAATATGTATATTGAATGTTGTTTCTCACCCCTTGCTTCATGTTGTCCACCATGGACATCTTGTAGATACTCAGGACTGATCCTTGTTGTTGTGTGTTGGAAGGTGACTTGTTGGATCAACTATTCACATTCATTTATAACAAATTAGTGATCTACTGCTCTAGTCGTGTAACATCGGGGAAGGGAGTTAATTATGTTTCGAAGTTTTTGTTGCCTTTGTTAATTTGGATTTTATGACTTATTTATGAAGTAGTGTTGAAAAATGTTTTTCCGCTGCGTAGTTCAAACGATTTGATGTGTTTTTGAAAGTTTGTCGTTGGTGACACCTTAAATTATCGTGTATTGCTTTATTTATAAGTTTTGGGGTTTTGGGTGATACATAGTGGTATCAGAGCAGACCCGTCCCTCCGACCAGGTTTTTTAATATTGTCCAGTCCTTAGTATGCGACATGTGAGTGTGTGCACTGTCGATGCATTGTTTCTTCTAACATCTATTTGATGGTGTGAAGAATGGTTGGAAGGAACGATTGAGATATTGCTGATGCTTTGGAGTCAGTTGCTCAGGCACTGCTGAAGATGACTGGTTTACATCCTGAGTGAATCACACACTCAAAGATAACACAGAGTTGCCACCGAACTTTATTTAGTCCCGAAGGACAGGGAAAATATCGATAAAACCAAAGGGGAAGAGAAACGGGGACGGGGGTCGGTTATGAGAAAGGAAGGTACTAGCACCTTACGCATCCGTCGTACTCGACGGAAACCATTTCGCTTGCTTCTAGGCTTGGATAGGTTATCTATCTAAAGGCTTCTAGCTATAAGAAGAGGAGAGAAAGAAGAAAAGAGGAAAAAGAAAGAAAACAAAGAAAGGAAAGTGCTCGCGGAGGATTGGGGCCCTCGTGCCTACGTACCCTCATAGTGCAATGAGGAAATCAGAGCGTCGTAGTTCATGGAACCAGGGGACAGAAAGGAAAAGAAAAGAAGGAAATAAGGGTGGAAGTGTGCTCGCCAAGATCATTGCGATCTCGTGCCTATGTATCATACATTCAAAAGAATGCAGAATCAGAGCTTCCGTAGTTCGGGGAACCGAATGAAAAACAAAACAAGAAAGAGATAGGTGGTGTCAAAAACCAAGAGCAAGAGTGAAAGAAAACTCTACTGGGGAAAAGCCAAACAATAAGAGACTAGAAAAGGAATGCTGTCAAAACCAAGAACGAAAGAAACTCCGCTGGGGATAACAAAGAGGATTGGTGTCAAAACCGAGAAAGTAAGAGCAAAGTGAACAGAAAGGACTCCGCTGGGGAAGAAAAATAAAGAACTTCTAGGGACAGAGGGTAAGCAACCCTAATGGGAAACAAACAAAAGGATGGTGTCAAAACCAAGAGAAAAAGGAAACTCGGTATATTAACTAGCTGGCAGTGGTTAACCGAAGAGAAAGAGTAAGAATCAGGTGGGGAAAAGAGGCTGGTGTCAACAGACGGACTGTGATAAACCAAAAGAGAGAGTGTTGAACCAAGGGAAGGTGTTTGACTCTGAGGGGACATCGGTATGTTAACTGATAAACAGTGGTTAACCGAGGAAAGCAAGGATTGCAACTCTATGGGGATAGAGAAGCATTGGTTTTAACAGAGAAACCCAACGGGGTGTTGGTATTGATTGAACAAACAACACTTGACCAACGAAGAATGGTATTGAACCAAAAGAGGTTGCTAACCACTGGGGGGTTCGGTTTTTAACTGAACACTGTGACTAGCCGAGGGGAATGAGTGATTAACCAAGAGGAGGTGATTAACTCAAAAGGGGTTCAGTATTTTAACAGGCAGGCTGTGGTTAACTGAAGAAACGGGTGATTAACCGAGAGAAGGTGATTAACCCAAGGAAACTCAGTGTGTTAACAGATGGACTGTGGTTAACTGAGAAGGAGTGCAAACATTGGTGTTTTAACTGACAAATAGTGATTAACCAACACAGGGAGAAGAACCAAAAGAAGGTTGCGAACTCCGCAGGGGATTCGGTCGTAACAGAAGTACTGCACTTAACCGAAGAAAGAGAAAAGAGACTCTTCTGGGGAATCAAAAAGCAATGATTGACCGCAAGAAAAGAAAAGGGTATTGAAACAAAGGGAGCTTGCTAACCCAAGGAATAATGATCTTAACCGAGAAGGTGATTGATCAAAAGAGAGATCGAAAGAGATAGGAGTGATCAAGGATCGACCCGACTGGGGAAGAAAGCACACAACTGCCTGGAGATAGAGATGACTAAGCCAAGCACAGGGTCATTCGTCCCCTACCTGAAGTAGTCAGAATGAGAGTAGGAATTCTCCCTTCTCATCCCTTCTCTAACACACAGGGTGTAATGCAGAAGATGAAACAGATGACACAACAACTCCAAGTTGTACAGTGCTCCCGCGTGATGAAATGGATAGCATAACAGCTTTAATTTGTACAGTGCTCCGATGCAGGGCGTAGCGTGAAACTCCAACTCCGCGGGAGGACCGAGAGAGAAAGGTCTAAAGGAAGCCTAAAGAGAAGGAAGGGGAAGATCAACCAATCGAAACATGGTTTCGATCAATTAATCAAAGGGAAATGCCATGCTAACAATTTTCCAAAGAGAATGAAAAATCATTAAAGCAAAAGGTGTGAATTATTGATTAAGCAAGATTAAGCTCATCCATGAAGAATGAATTTAATGCAAACCCAAGAAAGGGAGTAAAAACAATACCAAATGATCAACAAATATACAACACAAAGTCATGTTATGTGATCAAAGAGAAATGCAAGAATGATTATATTCACATGATGCCAAAATATGAACAAATTGAATAATCGAAAAAATGCATCGAAAGTTCATGAACATGCTTCAATCAGAAGTTAAATAACACTTAAAACATCCATAAAAATTAAACATATCAATCTATGGAAGTTAGAAGAAGAAAGGACACCAAACAAGCTTGAAAAAACTCAAAATTGGCCAATATGTTCAGTGGTATCCGGTTACAGCATATGTGCTAACCGGTTACTTGCTTGAAAAAACTGCATTTCTGGTGAAATTTACACTTAGTAACCGGTTACAGCATATGTGATAACCGGTTACTAGCTTGAAAACCTGCGTTTCTGGTGAAATTTACACTGAGTAACCGGTTAGCAGATATGCTGTAACCGGTTACCACTGAGACAGTGGCAAAAATAACAACAAAAACAGCTTTTCAAAAGTGATTTTCAGCACTTAATCACTTATACCAACCACCACATGCTAGATCATGAATTTGTGCACGAAAATTACACCATATGAGAGCAATTAACACAGATCACAAGCAATAATCATGGAGATCCAAGTTCGATCAAATGCACGGAAAATCAAACCGAAAATGAAACTGAATTACATCGTAAATGTGCGAAATGATCGAAACAAAGAGTAGAGTGAGATCTACCAACCTACAAGGATGAGATGTGCCTTGGTAATTGTTGCAAAGTGTTCTTGATGCAAAAAATTAAAGAAAACCAGAGGAATCTTCAATTTGGTGACGAAACGTGTCGAAATCGATCAAAATATAATAAAGCTCCAAAATGCGAGTTCGAACCGTTGAATGTTGTAGCAAATACTCAAGATTAATCCACAAGCTGAAATAACTCCAGAAATCCAAGTGTAATTAAAAAAAGGATGAAGGTTGAGCTCAAGAAATAATCACTTTTGATGTAAAAGTGATTATCCTTCAAAGTAGAAATGAGCTTTGGTGAGGTTTTGGAAGAGAATTGAGATGAAGATGAAGATGTAGCAGAAAAATCAGAGAGAATGTGAGAGAATTGAGAGTGAATTGTGCAAATGGTTGAAGGTCCTTGAAAAATGAGTGAAGGTGAGTTTATATAGACTTTAGGTTTGGAGTATGAGTGGTTTGGAGCTATCTTTGGACTTAGCTTTGGGTTTGGAACTAGGCTAGGAGTTAGTTGGGCTTGACTCACCGAGTCAAGGTGGTCAACTCGGTTAGTTAGAACCAACTCGGTAACAATCCCAATGTGAACTCCATCATCCAAAGGTTGGCAAGCTTGTAAAACAAGGAACATGGTGCACTTAAATTGGAGTGAAGCATTAGAGTAAATGCACTTGGATTGAATTGAATAGCCTTGAAATGTCTAGAGAAGTCTAGAATATTCCACATGCTGCTAGAATATTGTAGAATCAATGACCAAAGGGTGTGCAAGGGGCTGTCCCAAAAAATGCAGCAGGAACTGAAATTTTGCACAGAGTAACCGGTTACAGCATATGTGCTAACCGGTTACTTGCTTGAGAACTTGCATTTTTTGGTGAAAAATACACTGGGTAACCGGTTACAGCATATGCGCTAACCGGTTACTTCAGCCAAATTTCCACAAATTTGCAAAAAGATGATGCTGAAGTCCCGATTTCGATTTTCCACCTCTTGTCTTGATAAATAAACATGGAAACCTTTATTTTGAGCTTGTTTTGATGATGCAATGATCTTGTGAGGACGTGATTAATCGGGCTTGGAAAACCTGAATATTCCTGCAATAAAACCAAAGAGGAAACCAAATGCGAGTGCGTATGCTAGCGATGTGAATGCGTGTGCTTATGCAAAAAGGCAAAAAAGGGAGGTCAAATTTCGGGTTACTACAACTGCCTCTATTTAATCCTCTTGGACCTGAATGTACGAATTGCGCTAGCTTTTCGATGATTCGAGGTAAAAGGGGATTAAATAAAAGAGTAGCTCGAGAATTTGGCCGACGGCGACAAAAGAAAAGGTGCAAGTGTACAGAGCTGATAGGTGCATGGTTTGACTGAATATCTGCTGAGGGATGAATCAGGCCAAAAGAAAGGGAGTATGCTTGATGCACATGCTATGTATGCGTTCTACATGATGCTTGATATCATGCAATGCAAAGGTGCGGGCTAAGGTAATATGTGGTGAGTTAGACAGAGATTGTAGCAAAACGATCTCAACATCCTCGGTCGGGGAGAGAACCCACAGATGAAGACCAAACTTGCTGGGGAAAGGCCCTCAAAGAGTGATAACACTTGTTGGGAAGACCCAAGAAAAATGGTGAAGATTCCACTGAGGAAGAACTATCACCGATGATATTGCAGGGGATAAGAGAACCAGGTCAACCGTTTCCACCACGACTTCCTTGGCTTGGGGAAGCGAAATAAAAAAACTCCGATTTAAAAGCTGCCACTGACTCTATTGTAAGGAATTCACAAGGTTCTGAGGATCTTCTCTGCTTGGAGAAGATGGGGAACCAAATTGTAAAGCTGTGGATGCGAATGATGCACGACCCATGCGGGGTAAAAGAACAAACCCGTCTCTTCTCAGGGTGCATCGTGACAACTTTGCTGGAGACATTATGGATCTGTTGGGGAAATGGAAAGTAATCAACCTTTCCGTAGAACCATAATGGCGATTGCTGGGGAACTGATGACTCTGCGGAGGAACTGTTCAGGAAACAACAACTTCTCAAAGAACCACCACATTGCCGATCGGGCGTTAGGCTTATCAATGGATATTAGTGATTATCCTGCAGGAATTACCAGTAACGCATGCAATGCATAATGCTTTCTCGATTGATTCAGCTTTTTATTGTTCTCAACGTTTTATAGTATTATGTGATCACAAATAATTGTTTATTTTGCAGACAAAATACTGGAATGAAAACACTTGAGATAATAAATGATGCATTTTATTGAATGTAAAATTTTGTACATAAGATGTGTACAAGGATGCAAAAATCCTTGATGAGGAAATTTGCAATAAAGTTGAAAAACAAGTGTAAATGGCAAAGGGAAATCATGTTTTGCATTGATTACTACATTGGCCACCATCCACTGTAAGTCTAGGTTCCAACGCCTTGCACCAGTTGATGATGACTTGACTGCTTTGTTACCGTCTGAGGTCTAGCTACGACGAAAAGAGGCTCAAGGGTTCACAGTCAATGGCTCTATCCCTAATTTTTGCCTGGACATATTTTCATTTTTTTTTGTCCACCGGGATACCCATTTTTGCCAAAGTCGCCCTTTCGGGTTTTCAACTTAGCGGGCTATTATTGTTTTTTTCATTGTCCCTAACTTTTGCATGGACATTTCTTTTTTTTTGGTCCATCGGGACGTCCATTTTTTCCTAGATTGTCCTTGCGGATGTCAATCTAGCAGACTCTTATCTATTTTTTCAGGCATAATATTTTTTGACTGTATCGGAGTTCAAGGGCGATGGCAATTCCTCCTCATCTATGGTGGTGAGGATCAGGGCTCCGGCTGAGAAGGCCTTCTTGACAATAAAGGGTCCTTCGTAGTTGGGAGTCCATTTGCCTCGTGGATCTGAGTGAACAGGTGAATATCTCTTAAGCACGAGTTCGCCTTCACAGAACGTTTGAGGGAGAACCTTCTTGTCAAAAGCTCGCTTGAGGCGTCTCTGATACAATTGACCATGACAAACGGCTGTAAGGCGCTTCTCTTCGATGAGATTTAGCTGGTCGTATCTGGATTGAACCCATTCAGCTTCATCAAGATCTGCTTCCATGATGACTCTGAGCGAAGGAATTTCGACTTCAATGGGTAGAACTACCTCCATACCATACACAAGCGAATACGGAGTTGCCCCAGTAGAAGTGCGGACTGAAGTTCTATAGCCATGTAGTGCAAAGGGAAGCATTTCATGACAATCCTTGTAAGTTTTGACCATTTTTTGGACAATCCTCTTGATGTTTTTGTTTGCTGCTTCAACAACACCGTTCATCTTGGGCTGATATGGTGAAGAGTTATGGTGCTCGATCTTAAATTCTTGACACAACTCCTTCATTATATTATTGTTTAGGTTGCTTGCATTGTCTGTGATAATGCTGCTTGGAATGCCATAACAACAGATTATCTATTTCTTGATAAATTTGGCAACCACTTGTCGTGTAACGTTTGCATAAGAAGCAGCTTCAACCCACTTGGTGAAGTAGTCGATAGCAACCAGAATGAATCGATGACTGTTGGAAGCTTTTGGCTCGATCATTCCAATCATATATATACCCCACATGGAGAATGGCCAAGGTAAAGTCAAAACATTCAATGGAGTTGGAGGCACCTGGATCTTGTCTCCGTAGATTTGGCACTTGTGACACCTTTTGGCAAAGTTGCAACAATCTACCTCCATTGTTGTCCAGTAATACCCAGCCCGAAGGATCTTCTTGGCCATAGTAGGACCTTTAGCATGTACACCCTCGCAGCCCTTATGTATGAACCTTATGACCGTGTTTGGTTCGTGTCTATCCACACATCTGAGCAACACAGAATCATAATTCCTCTTGTATAGTACAACACCACTTAAGAAGAACCTGGCGCAAAGCCGCCTAAGAGCTTTCTTGTCCGTGATAGTAATACCCTCGGGATATTCCTTGTTAGTTCTTGTATTGGCTGGAATTTTGGTAAAACAAAGTTGAACAATGTTGATGTCACATGTCTGATGTCTTAACATTGGTTCCTAACATTAGTTGTTTCAGGGTTGCAGTTTTGTGGTCTGATGTTAAACATGATGTCTTGACATCAGTTGACAGAACATCAGAAAACCATCTTTTGTGGTTTTTGTATTGCAGGATGTTGGGTGAGATGTCCTGACATGGTTAATCAGACATTAGTACAGATATGGAGTATTACTGTCATGACAGTATGTCATAACATCTTGGTTCTGGCACAACAGTTGCTGCTGTTATGTGACAGATGTTGCAGGAGATGTCATGACATCTTATTCTGGTATAGTAGGTGTTGTTAATGATGTCATGTGCCTGATGTCTTAACATTGAGTCATAACATTAGTGAATGTTAAGGTGTTGAAGAGTTAAAGTGCTGAAGAGTGATGTCACATGCGATGTCTTGACATCACTATAACAGAACATTAAAACATCAGGTTGTGATGTTTTTAGGGCTGCGCGTATTAGTTTGATTTGAGGAGATCTGCTAGTTAGATTGGATGCGAATTTCTTGGTGAAGATATATTCTGGTGCAAGCATATTTAGAGCAAATATTGTTGCTATTTTCATGCAAAAAGATATGGAGAATAATTAGATGTAATTATGAAGATTTGATTGAAGATTTAATTGAAGATCTATTTAGTAGCAGAATCTTTTGCAGATTTGTAGCAGAAGATTGGTTGTGATTTGAAGGCCCAAATCCAGTTGGGTATAGGTTATAAATAGGGTCTTTGTAACCTAGAAAAAGCATGCCAGCCATCATGTAAACTATAAGGGCTGTGTTGTTTGATGAACCACCCGGTTCGTGGGATGGTCATCATGTTTATCTCTAAGCCTGTAGGTAAGAGATGTATTGGTCTTAGAGGAAGCTGTTAAGCAACTCTAAGCATTGTTCTTAGTCATGAGGGTCATGTCTAGGTATTGTTATAGGAGTGTGTCTTCTATGTGATTGAAGAGTTTTTGGAAATCAAGTTGTTGATGCAGTGACTGAGATGTTGACTGCTAGACATCATTGCGATGATTGGGAGTGAGATAGAGTCTCTTATCTAGGGAGGACTTAGATAGAAGGGTCATTGGGTAGTGATTAAGTTAGTGGATTGTCAACTGGTTTGTTGAGTCTGTAATTTGATACTACTAATAGTGGACTTCCTTCCTGGCTTGGTATGCCCCCAGATGTAGGTTGTTAGACCGAACTGGGTGAACAAATTCTGTGTGTTGTTTACTGCTTTTTCTGATTACTATTATTGCCTTGTTCATAAAACAGATATTGATGTTGTGACATCACACTTGACATCACATATCTGATACCAGAATTCAATTGGTATCAAAGTAGGCATCCTGTCTGTTTCTGGATGAGATCTAGGGAAGATACTTTCTGGTTCATGAGCAAGGAAGATAGTTTTGCTGAGTTATGGACTTGGTCAGTTCATATAGTTATTTGTATGATCCCTTGAAGTGAAGGATGGACTATTCATGACAGGGTATGTATTGGACCTGTCTGTTGTTATCAGGAGAACTGCTGTTGTGAGTTTGATTTGTTGGCACTTGGTTTATGGTGATGGTGTGCAAGGATTATTGAGTAGTGCCTGAAGGTTGTTGAGGAGTTGTTGTATGTTCCGCTGCATAGTATCTGATGTAACCCTGGTTGGTTCTTGTATCTCTGGTGGTGAGATTCTAGGAAGGTATTCTCTTGGAAAGACATTAGGGTTTGGTCTCCTCAGCAGGATATTCTATGATGTTGTAGTTTATGCAAGACAGCTTCAACCGTTTGGTTAGAGATGCCAAAGATACTTAAGGATTATCTCATATCTTTGTTTTGGGAAAGGAGTGATCAAAAGGTGAATGGATCTTATTAAAGATTGTATGACATGGAAGTTTCAGAAGAAGAATATATTTCAAATCAGGCATTGAAGACCAATTTGTCCAGAACATTGATTCCTTCTTTATCAATTTTCTTGATGGTGAAAGAAGAGGGTGGAGCCAAAGCAAAAGAGTATCACTGTCAAATCTTTCATGCGGGAGTGAAGATCTTGATAAGTTATCTCTTAAGCTTAGTTGTGGTGACCTAATTAGGAGGATCTTCCTGGTTATGATGTCAAATGTGGTTCTGGTATATCTGAAGATGAATTCTCTTGTGAAGATACATGTTTCTGATTTTCAAAATCATGAACTGGAGGATGTTTCATCAAGAAAGAAGCTGAACTTAATATGTCAATTCTAATGTCTCGACATTGCGCTACACATCAGCAGTTTATGGTAAATGCTGAGTCAAAGTCCTATTAGATTGTAGCTGTTTTGAAGGATCACTGAAGCTGTGAAGTTGAACAATTTTTGAGACGCTGTTCATAATGTCATAGCATCTCAGCTGGAATGCTTTGTGGTGTGAAAGGTTGTCATGATGGTTTTTTTTGAAGAAGAATCAGCAGATGCCTGTTTGTCATACCCCAAATTTTAACCACTAAGATTTCCCATCATTGTGAAAATCATCATCACAATATGGAGGAACCATCATACTTCATTAGTCTCCCCAAAGATGGGTGAGCATTCACTATAATCAAGCTTAGGGTTTCAAACCCTCTCAGAGCCTTTAGACAAATGATCAATCAAGGAATGACATGATCTTCAACTTGTCTAAACCTCTCAAACATTCACAAAGGATCAAGAGGACTCCCACATCAAGAATTAAGCACAAGAGTGCAACATTTCAAGTGGATCAAGCCTCAAGTTCATCTAATACAAAGTTAACTGACGCAGAAGTCAAAGTTTGACTTTTGGTCAACTTTGAGCTTCACAAGCCATTACTCAAGAAAATATGATGGATGATTTAATTTGATCAAATTTAAATCAAGAAATCATGCAAAATTGCAAAATTGATCAAATTGAAAGAAACTTAGAAATTTTTTCTAAGTTAAAATCATGTTCAAGTGCACAACTTTTCAAGGTTGTAACTATTGACCCAAGCATCCATTGGTTTTGCGTAAGGGCTACTTTTAAAGAGGGTATTTGATACTTCAACATTGTAGAAGGAATCAACTAAAAATATCATAAGGATTGAAAGATATAAGTGATCTAAGTTTGGAATTCTTAATGTCCAATGTTCTGACATTGCATGGGACATCATTAATATTTTTCCAGCAAGAATGTCCCAACTTCAGGGATGTTTTTCTCCATGATCCAAGTTGATTCAAGCCAAACCTTGAACATCAAAGTTGAATTAGGTTATCTCAGCTTTCCAGAAAGTTGTAGAACGTCCTTGTAGCATACTCGAGCAAGGAGATATGATTTTTGCAAAAAACATTGATAAAGCAGAATTTTCATGACAGCTTTTAGGACAGATTTGACTACACAAGTTCAAGACCATTTTTGATGACTTTGCAAGCTGAACCGAGACCAAAGTCAAACATCAAAGTTAAAGTATGTCATTAGGGCTTTCCAAAATGTATAAGAACTCCCATTAATTCAACTTGAGCAAGGAGTTATGAACATCACAACAGGCCTTGCTCGAGCTGATTATTTTGGGACAGATTTTGTGCACTTTTCTTGTGCCACCCAATTTTCAAACTTTGTCACCATGCAAGACAAACATCAAAGAGGCAATTCACTTCAACTCAAAATATCATAGTGGATTAAAAGATACAAGTGATTGAAGTTTGGAATTATTAATGTTCTTAATGTCTGATGTTCCAACATTGCATAGGACATCATTAATATTTTTCCAGCAAGAATGTCCCAACTTCAAGGATGTTTTTCTCTATGATCCAAGTTGATTCAAGCCAAACCTTGGACATTAAAGTTGAAGTACATCATCTCAGCTTTCCAGAAAGTCCTAGAACGTCCATGTAGCATACTCGAGCAGGGAGTTATGGATTTTACAAAAAGGCTTGCTGCAGCTGAATTTTTCATGGGGCATATTTTCACATTTCTTGTGCCACACGAATTTCCAAGCCTTGTCATCATCTTGGACACATATGAGGATCAAATCTAAAGGGGACAATCGCTGAGCCGAGCCTCCAAAGTCCTTGGAACAAGAAGTAGCATGCTATTCCTAAAAATCCCTAAAAGAGGGACAAGACTCCAATTTTGGATTGGAGCATTTAATAGATGCTTAGAGGTGGCATGGACTGACACATTTGCAACTGAATTCAGTCAAGATTCCTCCAACAAGTAGGGAACCAAAGCTCTGTGCCCTAACCTCTAGTCAATGGCTAGAGGAGACTTGGATTCTCATTAGACAACATTGGCCAAACCTCTGCTGCAGCCACCATTCACTATTGCTACAAAAACAAACTTGCTCTACTATAAATAGAGCTCATTTGTGTTCAGTTTGAGTACACCAAAGCCATCAAACAGATGCTTTCCTCAAAATCTCTTCTTTCACCTCAAATTTGCCTTCCAAAGCAAGTAATTCTGAGTTTTTGAGCTTGAGAGCTTTTCCATCACAATCAATCACACACCTCATATATATCATATGTAAGCTGTGCAAACTATCACAAGTGACCTGTAATCACAAAATCACAAAGTCACTTCTCAAAACCTCAAAATGGCACTTTTTTGCATTTTTCAAGCCATGTCTTGATTCAGTTACTTACCAAACCAGATAAAACCTCAAACACACTCCAAATATCATCCTTGAACTATCCCAAATGGTTCCCAACATCTGGAACACCATTTGAGGGAGTTGCTATTTTGGTCACTTTTAACCCCTTTTGCAAAAAAGGGACAGTTTGTGTTTTTTGCAGGTACCAGCTGATTCCAACCATCCTAAAAGCTTCTAAGAGGTCATTTGAGGGTGTCCAAAGCATCAAATCATTTCTGGAACAAAGCACTTGGTAGGTTGCACAAAATCTCCAAAAAAAGAGGTAAAATTCATAACTTGAATTCTTTGAATCATGCTTTCCTTTGATGTCCACATACATGCATCATATTGAACAATTCTTGAAGCAAAAATGTAGTCCTTAATGTGTATGTTATGATCCTCCTACTGATTGCAATTTAACATGTTTATATGTGGAGTTTATGTTGTTTTAAACTTAAGGTGCAGATCTGGTTTTTTGCCTTGTATGTGCTGTACATTAAGTTTCAGTATATATGAGTAATACCATTGGATTCCTTGCGAAAAATTGGTCAAGATAGGTTCTTACGGATTTCAATTTCGTTAAAAATTGAGAGAGTTATGAATGTTTGAAAATTTGATAAGCAAAGATGTTTAAACTTAAGGTGCAGATCTGGTTTTTTGCCTTGTGTGCGCTGTACATTAAGTTTCAGTATGTATGAGTGATACCATTGGATTCCTTGTGAAAAATTGGTCAAGATAGGCTCTTCCGAATCTTAATTCCGTTAAAAATTGAGAGAGTTATGAATGTTTGAAGTTTGATAAAAAGATGTTGAAAATCAAGGTGCAATTCTGGTTTTTGTCTGATGTCGAATGTGATGTTGTGACATCGTCCCTTTTCTCTTATATTCAAAACTCATGAGTGATGTCTCATGAGTGATGTTGTGACATCACATTCCTCTTTTTCTTAGTTTATCTTCAAAACTCAACCAATTCTTTTACATAGCAAAAATCATCATTTTCAAAATCTGTTTTACACACTTCTTATTCATACTCCATAATATTTTAATCCACCAAAAAATCACAAAAAATATTATTATTTGATATATTTTTAATATATTCAAAAATATTGTTTTAAATTGTTTTAAATGCTTTTAAAATGATTTCTTTTTCTTGATTTTTAAAACCAAAATGATTTTAAATATTCATGTGGATAAAATACTTTTTCATAAACCTTAATCACTGTTTATAACATGATTAATGATTTTATTTGATATTTTTTATCATTTTTTTACTTGATTTTTCTTTGAAAAATGTCCTTTAAAAAATGAAATTAGGGTTTTTGATTAATTTAACCCTCATTAAACTTTTTCAAACACTCATGGGCCTCTATTAGAGTGTAAGACCCAACCCACTTGTACAGAAAACTTTTTGGGCCTCACTTATTGTATAAGTCCCTCTGTACATTTTTAAATTCGGCACGATCGTCGCCAGTTTAAAAAAAACCTTGGGCCTACCCTCGAGTAGTAAGACCCATTTCTTTTCTTAAAACTCTTTGGGCCTCTATTAGAGTGTAAGACCCAACCCCCTTTTAACTAAAACCATTTTGGGCCTCACTTATTGTATAAGTCCCTCTGCTTTAAAAGAAAACCTCGGCGCGATCGCCATTTTTAAACGAAAAATCATCTGGGCCTACCCTCGTGTTATAAGCCCCACTCTTTTTCTTTAAACCTTTTGGGCCTCTATTAGAGTGTAAGACCCAAATCCCTTTGTACAGAAAACCTTTTTGGGCCTCAGTCACTTGTATAAGTCCCTCTGTACAAATTCAAACAGTGCGCTCACTGATAAAACCCTGGGCCTCTCCTTGAACTGTAAGCCCCAAATATTTCTTTTCAAAGCACTTTCTCCTTTGATTTTGAAATATACTGTTGTTTTCAATCTTTCTTTGTTGAACAACTAACCAAACAGCATGGAAGCTCTACAACCGAGTAAGTGTTTATCCGCTTTCATATACATATAACTGTATTGTGGGATTGTTTCGCTGTAAGTCTTCTTTCACAAACTCATATCAACTGTGTAATAATAGTATAGATATTTAGAGTTTCCCCGGCAACTACGTCTAGAACTAGGTGATGCCGTTTCGTTTATTCGTAGAAATAAACAACTAGATCCCCAATAGGATCACCAGATACAGTCTTCTCTTCGGCTGTCATCATTAGGAATTGTCAAGAAACTCTACTCCCAGAGATGAATGTATTCTCCGTGAATGGCATCTTTGAGTTTCTTCCAAATTCTCGAACTTTCCTGGCTTGATCTATTCCTTGTGAATAGCCTGTCTTGAATTTCTCGGGGTTTGGGGACCCACGGGCTTCTTAAAAGCATCAGCCTCCTCTTGGGCATCGTACAAGGACCCACAGGCTTCCTAAAAGCAACCCCGCCTCCTCTTGGGCTTAGTACAAGGACCCTACGGCTTCTTAGAAGTATTCGCAGCCTCCTCTTAGGCTTCGTATAATGATCTCTTCCTCCGGGAATGATAGCCTCCTCTTGGGCTTCGTACAAGGACCCGTCGGCTTCTTAAAAGCTTCCAGCCTCCTCTTGGGCTTCGTACAAATTGTCCCGACGACCTCTTAGAGGTATAGGAATAGAACTTAGTCATCTGCATAGAACAGTCCTTTCAAAGAGTCTACTACTGTTTCTCAAAGCATAGTACAAAAGATGAAACTCTAGACTTGGACAGTCTAATTTCCTTGAGTCTCAAAGACATTCTCAAGTGACCCCTTCGTTAAATAGGAAGGAAACCCGTAGACTCGGACAGTCTTAATACCCTTCGGATTTCCCACTTCCTTAAAGAACAGGAAATATCCCTGGTCCTCGAATCAAAAATCCCTGAGTACAGCATTACTCATATAAAAACTGATTTTCTCTTTCAAAATCAGCATACTGGACCTGTCACTCAACTGAAACAGTGCCATAGCCTCCTCTTAGGCTTTGTATAATGATCCTTCTTCAGTGGAGTTAGCCTCCTCTTGGGCTTTGTACAATGATTCTCCCCAGCGGAGTCAAACAACGTTTAGCCTCTCTCTCTCGGGCTTTGTACGAGACACATAAGAGACTCCCTCGTTGAGTCAATCACCTTTTCGCCTCCATCTTGGGCTTTATACGAGATACAAAAAGGTTCTTATTGAGCCAAACAAATTTTAGCCTCCCTCTCGGGCTTCGTACGAGATACAAAAGACTCTCTTGTTGAGTCAAATAGCCTCCATCTCGGGCTTTATACGAGATACCAAAAGATTCCCTCGTTGAGTCAAAACCTTTAGCCTCCATCTCGGGCTTTGTACGAGATACAAAAACTCTCTTGTTGAGTCAAATAGCCTCCATCTCGGGCTTTATACGAGATACCAAAAGATTCTCCTGTTGAGTCAACCCTTTTAGCCTCTCTTTCGGGCTTCGTACGAGACACACAAAAACTCCCTCTTGTTGGTCCAATAGTCTCCACTGGTTGATCCAATCATCCTTTTAGCATCAAAGTCGTGCATCGTTCACAATACACAAACATCAACAACTCTTTCCCCTTCATCTAATCGCTGTAAGCGGCAAGCCTCTGGATCATCTACATCCATGCCACTGTCCCTCTTTTAGCATGAGAAATTCCTAAGGAAAGATAGCATTGCTCTACATTGAGTTAAAGTCTTCTCCTTCAGGTTAAAATCCCCTTTAAAAGAAATTATGGCATTGCCGGATTCACACATCCCGGTTAAAGTAATTCTCCTTTATAAACAGTTGTGACATACAACCCCCTCTTTAGAGATGACAAATTCTCTCTAAAGACAACACCTTTCAGCTTCACATCTTGGGCTTTGAACAAGATACAAACTACCTTTCGCTTCACGTCTTGGGCTTTGAACAAGACACCAAATACCATTTCCTCCCATAGAATAGGAGGAACTACGAACGCTCTGATTTCCCTATTTCGGTAAACGGGAATACGTAGGCATAAGATTGAAAGAAAAATCTTAGCGAGCACACTAAACAAAAACCCAAAATCCCATACTCTCATACATTCGTCCTAACATCCTAACCGATAGCCTAAAACACCCCTCGTCAACAAAATAACCTAGGAGAAACCCCGAATCTTTGTAGCATCTGTAAACCAACAGTTTTGACTATTTAACCTCAGTATGCAAGTAGGGTTAATTGGAGACATCTATTTCCCTTCCTTCATCAGCTTTAATAGGATAAAAAATGAATCAAACTGTAGTACTAGAGCGATCGTGCTTCGCAACCACATCCAAAAATCACTCGCTACACTGTTGTGTGAGTAGGTTACCTTGATAGGAGCTGAGCGTTTATCTAAGATGTTGTGCATTCAACTAATGACAATATACATTGACGGGAGACTATGTATATGTTTGATGTAAAAGTGCAGGACTGCAGAAGTGTTGAGAATTTACCTTTCTCTATGAGGCTATTTATTTCTCTATGTGTGATGACCTGGGATTATTGCTTAGCATCTGTTCCTAGTAAGTATTGTGGTGGTGATGTTGAAGATGAAGATGGAAGACTATGAAGACATCATAATCTTGATGGTTACAGCTTGGATCAGTTTAAGTGGTTTGGAGCATAGTGTTGGCTCTGGTTGTGAAGGTCGAGGATAAGTGGCAGTTATCTCTGGCTTTCTACTGATGGCTCTACTAAGGGAAGTGACATTCTTTAGTATTGCCATGGGGTAGTCTTGGACTACTTATTTTCTGAAGATTCAGATGTGGTAGGTTTGAAGTCTTTGGAGTTTCTAAGCAGGATGGAGGTTGTCTACTCAAACTTGATTGTTGAATCAAGTCTATGAGAGCATGGAAATCTGGTTCTGCAAAGGGAGGAGGTTCTTCTGAGTGGCAGAAGGAGGAGCTGAATTCAACAGTTGGATGTCATAATGTTCTGACATCTAGCTTAACATCAAGAGTCTCAGCTGGTGATGTGGCACATCAGCTAATGATAGGGTGATCTACAGGAATGATAGGATGTTTCAAAAAGATCGTTCTCATGGCAGTTTGCGGGAGCTGCAGAAAGGAAAAGATGTTACATGACCATGGCTTAGGGAGTCTAAGTGTGTTTGCTTTTGAGCAAGTGGAACATGTGACTTGAAGATCAAATTTCCTTGGTGGATCAAGATATCTTTGTGAGAGTTCTGACAAACGTGAATGAGGTGCTCAAACTGTGGCATTTGGTTGATCTCAGAAGTGGATTCGAAGAATCAAGATAATCAGAGTGTGGCAGCTGGTTATTATTGAGGATTGTCTTGGAACAAGTTACTCTTGGGAAGAAGGGTGATGAGTTGGAGACTCAAGGAGATTATTCTTCTTGAAGGTGGATGATAGTTTTATTCTCTAGTTCTTTGGATTACTATGCAATAGTAAGTCCAGTTGGTGGAGCATATCAAGAATCATGGTGATGATATCTTGGTGTGTGGCAAATGTTCTAACTTGTGAATATCCTTGGTGAAGGATGATCTTGTTCTGGTTCTGAAGCTTGGTGCATACATTATGCCTAAGGAGCGTCTACATAGTCATACGGGAGAATGATGAAGTAGAAGGTCTGCCTTGGACAGAAAATGTAGAGAAGACCGAAGTAGATCAGGTATTGATTGATTAGAAGTCTGAAGATGAAGAGTATGATAGGAAATGAATGCCTTTGGAGAAAGGGACAATGGTACCAAAATGCATGTGCTCAGCAAGTGTGCTCAAATGTTCATCTTCATCTAGAGCATTAGTTAACCATGACTGGGGGAGTACTTGTCTATGGATTTTGCTGCAAAGGTACATATATTATGAAGATTGCATGTTGATCAAGATTGTGAAGATTGGTTGAATCTTATGAGGATATAATGTCAGATAACATGTTATGACATTAGGCTGTTGGATGACATGTTGGTGTGGACATGAATGGTTCTAGCCATGTGAAGCTAATTGTTTGAATCATATCTGCACATGCTTCTGTGGAGGAGTCTGAAGGACGATTTTATTTGTGCAGATTTTGGAATTACTTTGTGAGGGTCTTTGTTGATGGGAGATGTCACACTTGTCTTGGTGTGTGAGTTCAGTGGAAGGCATTGTATGTGTGCTTCATAACTTGTGGATGATTGTGTGAAGCATTCCTGACTGGATGAATGAAGACTATGACTGGATTTTCCAAATGTTATGATCAAGGAGTTCATTGTGATCATTCCTGTGGATATTACAGAGAGAAGTTGATCAACTTGGCAAGATGTGAGTTTTGGAGCATGAGAAGATAACAAACCAAGAGGGAATCATGTGAGTTTTGGTATTTGGATTGTTTGAGGATGAAGCATTAAGTGAATGCGTTCAACAGGTGTGTTGAACAGAGGGTGCGCTCTTGAAGACATGAAGACGAGTCTTATGTTTTCCATTCATTTAAGGTGTTCTTCTTGCAAATGAGCACTAGTTATCTTAGATAGGGGGAGTTGATCTTTTGTTGAAGTAGTTGTCAGGCAAGATGTTACTGGTGAAGTTCATGGTGAAGTTCATGGTGTGTCAATGGATTGAATCAAAAGTATACATTTACCCCAATGTTTGTCAATTATTGGCCAGAAAGGGGGAGAAAATGTACAATAGGAGCTATTGAGTCTGGATTTTGTTCTGAGTATGTTGGTTGGCATATTCAGAGTTTGTCCAATTTTGGATAAAAAGGGGGAGAGAGTTGCCAAGGTGTGGTTGTGAAGCCTTTTCTGATATGGTGCGGCAGTTGAGGGGGAGAGTGTTTGAACAGCTGTGAGCTGGTTCTTAGTTTGAGGGGGAGTTTGCCCTATGCTGATGTGAAAGTGAGTTTATGCAGCTTGTTGGTTTTTGCTGCTGCTAGTTGTGTGCTGATGTTAGCTGAGATTGTTTTAGCCAAAATTAGCCAAAGGGGGAGATTGTTAGTTCTTGTATTGGCTGGAATTTTGGTAAAACAAAGTTGAACAATGTTGATGTCACATGTCTGATGTCTTAACATTGGTTCCTAACATTAGTTGTTGCAGGGTTGCAGTTTTGTGGTCTGATGTTAAACATGATGTCTTGACATCAGTTGACAGAACATTAGAAAACCATCTGTTGTGGTTTTTGTATTGCAGGATGTTGGGTGAGATGTCCTGACATGGTTAATCAGACATCAGTACAAATATGGAGTATTACTGTCATGACAGTATGTCATAACATCTTGGTTCTGGCACAGCAGTTGCTGCTGTTATGTGACAGATGTTGCAGGAGATGTCATGACATCTTATTCTGGTATAGCAGGTGTTGTTAATGATGTCATGTGTCTGATGTCTTAACATTGAGTCATAACATTAGTGAATGTTAAGGTGTTAAAGAGTTAAAGTGCTGAAGAGTGATGTCACATGCGATGTCTTAACATCACTATACCAGAACATTAAAACATCAAGTTGTGATGTTTTTAGGGTTGCGCGCATTAGTTTGATTTGAGGAGATCTGTTAGTTAGATTGGATGCGAATTTCTTGGTGAAGATATATTCTGGTGCAATCATATTTAGAGCAGATCTTGTTGCTATTTTCATGCAAAAAGATATGGAGAATAATTAGATGTAATTATGAAGATTTGATTGAAGATTTAATTGAAGATCTATTTAGTAGCAGAATCTTTTGCAGATTTTTAGCAGAAGATTGGTTGTGATTTGAAGGCCCAAATCCAGTTGGGTATAGGTTATAAATAGGGTCTTTGTAACCTAGAAAAAGCATGCCAGCCATCATGTAAACTATAAGGGCTGTGTTGTTTGATGAACCACCCGGTTTGTGGGATGGTCATCAAGTTTATCTCTAAGCCTGTAGGTAAGAGATGTATTGGTCTTAGAGGAAGCTGTTAAGAAACTCTAAGCATTGTTCTTAGTCATGAGGGTCATGTCTAGGTATTGTTATAGGAGTGTGTCTTCTATGTGATTGAAGATTTTTTGGAAATCAAGCTGTTGATGCAGTGACTGAGATGTTGACTGCTAGACATCATTGCGATGATTGGGAGTGAGATGGAGTCTCATATCTAGGGAGGACTTAGATAGAAGGGTCATTGGGTAGTGATTAAGTTAGTGGATTGTCAACTGGTTTTTTGAGTCTGTAATTTGATACTGCTAATAGTGGACTTCCTTCCTGGCTTGGTATGCCCCCAGATGTAGGTTGTTAGACCGAACTGAGTGAACAAATTCTGTGTGTTGTTTACTGCTTTTTCTTATTACTATTATTGCCTTGTTCATACAACAGATATTGATGTTGTGACATCACACTTGACATCACATATCTGATACCAGAATTTCAGTCATATTTTTCCAGATATCTTTTAATGTCATAGAACCAAGGCTTGTCATCAGACTCATCCTCGATTGCTAAACAGTGTGCTGGTTCCTAGAAAGGTATGATCGAGACACAACAAGGTGGTCCCTAGAAAGGTTGCCCAAACCATAGGACTCAGGATGAAAATTCCCCGCCATAGTGAATTCTCACAGGATGAAAGTATTTTCAAACGAATCACGATCTGGGATGTGGGTCTCGTGATATCCCAACGCGCAAAACGCAGGCCTCTCTACTATCCACGTTCTAGCCTATGCGTATACTAGGCCCAGTGTTAGGACCTTTCTCTCCAATAATATCTACCCATCCCAACAACAGCAGAAAACAACAGATATCTAGAATATGCAGCATATGAATATTCAAAGCAGTAAAGAAATGCAGTAAATAAACATAAAGCTAAAGCATAAAGATAAAGCAAGTAAAGCGTGAAAGATAAACACCCAAGCAAGCAAGAAAGCAAACAAAACTAGGCAAGACCCCAACCTACGAGCGCAAGGAATCCCCAGCAGAGTCGCCAGCTGAAGATGGCTGGTTTACATCCTGAGTGAATCGCACACTCAAAGATAATACAAAGTCGCCACCGAACTTTATTTAGTCCCGAAGGACAGGGAAAATATCGATAAAACCCAAGGGGAAGAGAAACGGGAACGGGGGTCGGTTATGCGAAAGGAAGGTACTAGCACCTTACGCATCCGTCGTACTTGACGGGAACCATTTCGCTTGCTTCTAGGCTTGGATGGGTTATCTATCTAAAGGCTTCTAGCTAAAAGAAGAGGAGAGAGAGAGAGAGAGAAGAAAAGGGGAAAAAGAAAGAAAAGAAAGAAAGGAAAGTGCTCGCGGAGGATTGGGGCCCTCGTGCCTACGTACCCTCATAGTGCAATGAGGAAATCAGAGCATCGTAGTTCATGGAACCAGGGGACAGAAAGGAAAAGAAAAGAAGGAAAGAAGGGTGGAAGTGTGCTCGCCAAGATCATCGCGATCTCGAGCCTACGTATCATACATTCAAAAGAATGCAGAATCAGAGCTTCCGTAGTTCGGGGAACCGAACGAAAAACAAAACAAGAAAGAGATAGGTGGTGTCAAAAACCAAAAGCAAGAGTGAAAGAAAACTTACTGGGGAAAAGCCAAACAGTAAGAAACTAGAAAAAGAATGGTGTCAAAACCAAGAATGAAAGAAACTCTGCTGGGGATAACAAAGAGGATTGGTGTCGAAACTAAGAAAGTAAGAGCATAGTGAACAGAAAGGACTCCGCTGGGGAAGAAAAATAAACAACTGCTAGGGACAGAGGGTAAGCAACCCTACTGGGAAACAAACAAAAGGAGGGTGTCAAAACCAAGAGAAAAAGGAAACTCAGTATATTAACTGGCTGACAGTGGTTAACCGAAGAGAAAGAGTAAGACTCAGGTGGGGAAAAGAGGCTGGTGTCAACAGACAGACTGTGATAAACCAAAAGAGAGAGTGCTGAACCAAGGGAAGGTGTTTGACTCTAAGGGGACATCGGTATGTTAACTGATAAATAGTGGTTATCCGAGGAAAGCAAGGATTGCAACTCTATGGGGATAGAGAAGGATTGGTTTTAACAGAGAAAGATGTGATCAACCAGAAGAACGGGTGTAGGACCGATCGAAGGTCGTAACCCAAAAGGGGTGTTGGTATTGACTGAACAAACAACACTTGACCAACGAAGAAGGGTATTGAACCAAAAGAGGTTGCTAACCGCTGGGGGGTTCGGTTTTTAATAAAACACTGTGACTAACCGAGGGGAATGAGTGATTAACCAAGATGAGGTGATTAAATCAAAAGGGGTTCAGTATTTTAACAGGCCGGCTGTGGTTATCTAAAGAAACAGGTGATTAACCGAGAGAAGGTGATTAACCCAAGGAAACTCAGTGTGTTAACAGACGAACTATGGTTAATTGAGAAGGAGTGCAAACATTGGTGCTTTAACTGATAAACAGTGATTAACCAACACAGGGAGAAGAACCAAAAGAAGGTTGCGAACTCCGCAGGGGATTCGGTCGTAACAGAAGTACTGCACTTAACCAAAGAAAGAGAAAATAGACTCTTCTGGGGAATCAAGAAGCAATGATTGACCGCAAGAAAAGAAAAGGGTATTGAAACAAAGGGAGCTTGCTAACCCAAGGAATAATGATCTTAACCGAGAAGGTGATTGATCAAAAGAGAGATCAAAAGAGATAGGAGTGATCAAGGATCGACCCGATTGGGGAAGAATGCACACTACCGCCTGGAGATAGAGATGACTAAGCCAAGCACAGGGTCATTTGTCCCCTACCTAAAGTAATCAGATTGAGAGTAGGAATTCTCCCTTCTCATCCCTTCTCTAACACACAGGGTGTAATGCATAAGTTGAAACGAACGGCACAACAGCTCCAAGTTGTACAGTGCTCCCGCGTGATGAAATGGACAGCGTAACAGCTTCAAATTGTACAGTGCTCCGATGCAGGGCGTAGTGTGAAACTCCAACTCCGCGGGAGGACTGGGAGAGAAAGCTCTAAAGGAAGCCTAAAGAGAAGGAAGGGGAAGATCAACCAATCGAAACATGGTTTCGATCAATTAATCAAAGGGAAATGCCATGCTAACAATTTTCCAAAGAGAATGAAAAATCATTAAAGCAAAAGGTGTGAATTATTGATTAAGCAAGATCAAGCTCATCCATGAAGAATGAACTTAATGCAAACCCAAGAAAGGGAGTACAAAACAGTACCAAATGATCAACAAATATACAACACAAAGTCATGTTATGTGATCAAAGAGAAATGCAAGAATGATTATATTCACATGATGCCAAAATATGAACAAATTGAATAATCGAAAAAATGCATCAAAAGTTCATGAACATGCTTCAATCAGAAGTTAAATGACACTTAAAACATCCATAAAAATTAAACATATCAATCCATGGAAGTTAGAAGAAGAAAGGATACCAAACAAGCTTGAAAAAACTCAAAATTGGCCAATCTGTTCAGTGGTAACCGGTTAAAGCATATGTGATAACCGGTTACTTGCTTGAAAAAAAGGTGTTTCTGGGGAAATTTACACTGAGTAACCGGTTACAGCATATGTGCTAACCGGTTACTTGCTTGAAAACCTGCGTTTCTGGTGAAATTTACACTGAGTAACTGGTTAGCAGATATGCTGTAACTGGTTACCATTGAGACAGTGGCAAAAATAACAGCAAAAACAACTTTTCAAAAGTGATTTTCAGCACTTAATCACTTATACCAACCACCACATGCTAGATCATGAATTTGTGCACGAAAATTACACCATATGAGAGCAATTAACACAGATCACAAGCAATTATCATGGAGATCCAAGATCGATCAAATGCACGGCAAATCAAACCGAAAATGAAACTGAATTACATCGTAAATGTGCGAAACGATCAAAACAAAGAGTAGAGTGAGATCTACCAACCTACAAGGCTGAGATGTGCCTTGGTAATTAATGCAAAGTGTTCTTGATGTAGAAAATTAAAGAAAACCAGATGAATCTTCAATTTGGTGACGAAACGTGTCGAAATCGAGCAAAATACGATAAAGCTCCAAAATGCGAATTCGAACCGTTGAATGTTGCAGGAAATACTCAAGATTAATCCACAAGCTGAAATAACTCCAGAAATCCATGTGTAATAGCAAGAAGGATGAAGGTTGAGCTCAAGAAATAATCACTTTTGATGTAAAAGTGATTATCCTTCAAAGTAGAAATGAGCTTTGGTGAGGTTTTGGAAGAGAATTGAGATGAAGATGAAGATGTAGCAGAAAAAATCAGAGAGAATGTGAGAGAATTGAGAATGAATTGTGACAATGGTTGAAGGTCCTTGAAAAATGAGTGAAGGTGAGTTTATATAGACTTTAGGTTTGGAGTATGAGTGGTTTGGAGCAAGCTTTAGACTTAGCTCTGGGTTTGGAACTAGGCTAGGAGTTAGTTGGGCTTGACTCACCGAGTCAAGGTGGTTAACTCGGTTAGTTAGAACCAACTCGGTAACAATCCCAATGTGAACTCCATCATCCAAAGGTTGGCATGCTTGTAAAACAAGGAACATGGTGCACTTAAATTGGAGTGAAGCATTAGAGTAAATGCACTTGGATTGAATTGAATAGCCTTGAAATGTCTAGAGAAGTCTAGAATATTCCACATGCTGCTAGAATATTATAGAATCAATGACCAAAGGGTGTGCAAGGGGCTATCCCAAAAAATGCAGCAGGAACTGAAATTTTTCACAGAGTAACCGGTTACAGCATATGTGCTAACCGGTTACTTGCTTGAGAACTTGCGTTTTTTGGTGAAAAATACACTGGGTAACCGGTTACAGCATATATGCTAACCGGTTACTTCAGCCAAATTTCCACAAATTTGCAAAAAGATGATGCTGAAGTCCCGATTTCGATTTTCCACCTCTTGTCTTGATAAATAATAATGGAAACCTTTATTTCGAGCTTGTTTTGATGATACAATGATCTTGTGAGGACGTGATTAATCGGGCTTGGAAAACCTGAATATTCCTACAACAAAACCAAAGAGGAAACAAATTACGAGTGCGTATGCTAGCGATGCGAATGCGCGTGCTTATGCAAAAAGGCAAAAGAGGGAGGTCAAATTTTGGGTTACGACAACTGCACGTACTATAGAATCGGGAAGATGATGAGTTCCGTGGTTTGGGGAAATTTCATAAGAATAATCCGCCAGTGGTCAAGGGCAACTATCATTCGGAGGATACTCAAGTGTGGCTCCAAGAGATCGAGAAAAATTTTTGAGTGATGGAATGTACTAAAGAACATAAGGTATCGTTTGGTACTCACATGTTATCTGAGGAAGCTGAGGATTGGTGGGATAATGTTCGCCAAAGACTAGAAGTTGTTGGCGCTGAGATCACTTAAGTTATGTTTAGACTGCAATTCCTATAAAAGTACTTTCCTGAGGATGTGCGTAGAAAGAAGTAGATTGAATTCCTTGAGTTAAGCAAGGAAACATGACGGTTTTTGAGTATGCCACCAAGTTTAAAGAATTAGTGAAGTTATGTCCTTACTACAATTATGCAGTTGTGGTGGGGTCAAAGTGCATTAAGTTTAAGAACAAACTATGCCCAGAGATTAAGCAGGGTATCAACTATAAGGAGATTCATAGGTTTCCTACTCTGGTGAATAAGTGGAGGATGTATGACAAGGACTGCAGGGCTCGCTCTGCTCACTACAAGAGCATTAGTGAGAGGAAGGGAAAGAATCAATATAGAGGAAAGCCATACAGTGTTCCAGATGATAGAGGGAAGAAGAGAGATTCAGATGAGAAAAATCTAAGCGCGGGAGAGACTCCCACTTCTGTTAAGTGCTTTAAGTGTGGCGAGTTAGGCCACCATGCTAATGAGTGCAAGAATAATATTCTGAGATGCTTGAGATGAGGAAATACGGTTCATCGTGTTGCAGATTGCAAGAGTGTTAGGTCGACTTATTATAACTGCGACGAATAAGGTCACATCAATACCAATTGTCAGAAGCCAAAGAAGTCACAGTTTAGAGGGAAAGTCTTTGCTCTGTCGGTTTCAGAGACTACTAGAGGTGACCGTTTGATTCGAGGTACGTGTTTTATAAATAGTATTCCACTTACTGCTATTATTGACACGGGAGCAACAAATTTGTTTGTTTAGCTTGATTGTGCTGAGAGGTTGGGTTTGAAATTATCTTCTATGGGTGGGAATATGATAGTTGATACCTTGACTCTAGGTCCGAAAACCACTTTGTGGGTTCGTTTGAACTGTCTACTTACTATTTTCGGTAAGAGTTTTGGTATGGATTTATTGTGTCCACCGTTGAGAAATCTCGATTTTATCCTTGGAATGAACTGGTTAGAGTTCAACTATGTTCATGTCAACTGTTAAGATAAGACGATGTCATTTCTAGAGTTTGATGCAAGTGATGAGTTATTTGTGTCTGCTAAGCAAGTGGATGAAGCTGAGGTGTTTATGATATTAGCTTCTATGAAGGCTGAGAGTAAAGTTGTGGTTGATGAGTTGCATGTGGTGTGTGATTTTCCCTAAGTATTTCTAGAAGATATCGTTGATTTGCCAAAAGAGCGCGAAGTTGAGTTTACTATAGACTTAGTACCTAGTATTAGTTATGTATCGACATCTTCTTATAGAATTTCTGCTTTAGAGTTGAGTGAACTAAATAAGCAATTGGAAGATCTACTTGAGAAGAAGTTTGTTTCGCCGAGTGTTTCGCGTGGGGTGCGCCAGTGTTGCTAGTCAAGATAAAAGATGGTAGCACGAGGTTGTGTATTGACTATCGATAGTTGAATAAGGTGACTATCAAGAGCAAGTATCCATGTACCTTGCTTGCATTCATCACATTCAAAATCCAATCATCACCATCCAAACTTGGTAGAATCTTCATTGGATACTTTTTATGCAAAAGAGCAACTAATCTATGACGTTCTCCTCATCACATTCAATGTAGAAGCAAAAATTCAAAACAATTTAACAATCATAAAAAAACTAACTGAACATTCAAACTGAAATATTAAATTCATTAAACATAATGTAATGGTGTACACACCAACAAAAGTAGTAGTAGAAATCCAAAATAAATCCAACTAACTGGATAGAGTACAACAACATGAAAATAAAAGAAATAAAATACAACAACATCAAAATATAGCAATGATCATAAAGCTTAAACAAGAAACTTCACTTTGTCAAAACATAAGGAAGTAAGCTTTTAAGATAATGCTAAAAAACATCAGAAACTAATCCTCATCAGACTCAGTCTCATCAGCACCATCACCATCATCGTCAGCATCCTCAGCATCAGCTACACCTTCCCTCTCTCTAGAAAATGGCCCATCCTCAGGCCAACCTGCATGAGCTAGGAACTGCTCCCCAGTCATGATAGAATGATCCACGGTAGGCTCACGGTATTGTACCTGCATCTGCTGCATAGAATCATGTATGGAAATCATAGCACGCTGAGTTACCTACATCCAATCCCAATTGTAGTTGCAGACTTCCCTCTGATTAGGGTCAAAACTCTGGAAGTTAGCTACTCCAGAGCTTGAACCCGCTCCAGCACCTGAAGCCTCTCTAGCTCTACCTCCATCTCCAGCTCACCTCTCCGGCTTGCAAAACGTGGAAACATAAGCATTATCTATAGCAATAGTCAGGGTGACATGGCGGCGGGATGGTAAATTTGTACGCCCGTGCACATATAATGACATGATCAAGCATGGGAAAACCAAGGGGCAATTAACTATGGCCCCTGGTTTTACACAGCTCTCTACCACCACCCGCATCTCATCAGCAATGATACGTGTTGTCATACCCCAAATTTTGACCACTAAGATTTCCCATCATTGTGCAAATCATCATCACAATATGGATGAACCATTAGTCTCCCCGAAGATGGGTGAGCATCCACTACAATCAAAATTAGGGTTTCAAGCTCTCTTTGAGCCTCAGCCAAAAGATCAGATCAAGGAATGACATGATATTCAACTTGTCTAACCTCTCAAACATCCACAAAGGATCAAGAGGAATCCCACCTCAAGGATTAAGCATAAGGCTTCTCCCTTCTAGGTGGATCAAGCCTTAACGATCGGCAGTGTCACCAAATTAGGGTTTGGTCGACCAGGGCCTCCAGATGGAAATTTTCCTCTGGGCATGAGACAATGCTTCAAAGCATAACCTATGATGCTCTAAGGGGCATCATAAACCTAATCATCAAGTCAATTTAGCCTCAGGGGATGCATTCATCAAAAAAATTAGGAATTAGGGTTTCTTGACCTAATTCACCCCTAAGTTGATTTTTGGGACAAATCATGAGCCAAGACCTCAAGTAAGGATTTGAGGGTCTCTAACACATCACATTGATCCATTTTCAACAATGGATTGAGCCAAGAAGCTTGAGGAACAAGTTTCAATTTCATCTGAACCACAGTTAGGGTTTCGCGGGAAAAGTCAACTGTAGCTTTGACTTTTGACCAGTACATGCTCCCAAACCCTAAGACATGATTCAATACACCCTATAACACCTATGGAATCAATCCATAAAGTTTGATTTAGGTCAAGGACTTGATTTCATAGAGGATTGCACAGTTTGGAGTTCATCTGACAAAAAGTCAATTGTGCACAAAAGTCAAACTTTGACTTTTTGGGATTTTTCACAATTATGGTTTTTTAACCCTAAAATGATGTTAATGTGTGATTTGAATCATCATTCATCAATAAAAATCAAGAAAAGTTGGATAACTTGTAAAAGGGGTAACCATAAAAACTTAGAAAATTGTCTAAGTTATGGAACAAAGTGGCTAGGGTACCAACTTTGGAGGATCACAACTCCTAAACCACAAGGCCATTTTTTCCTATCCAAAGCTGGATTTGTAGCCCTCATGTCCCTCTACAAAAGCTTCAACTACACCTCATTCCAATTCATTATGGATTTTGAGTTATGGAATGATCAAAGTGGCTGCAAACATGAAATGCCACTTTTTCCTACACTTAATGAAATTTTCACTAAGTCAGAATCTGTCTTACTTTTTACAAAATGTAGGAGCATTTTTCACTTGGATCCAAAAAGTATCAAAACCAATTATGATCAAACAGTTGCTGTATCATATGAGGGCTTTCCAAAATGGCCAAGAACATCACCAAACTCAACTTGAGTCACCAAGGCTAGGCAGAATTTTGCACTTTTGCTCGATTTGGCAAAATCAGATAATTCCAACCCTTGTCATCACTTTGGACACATCTGAGGATCAAATCTAAAGGGAACAACACTGATCCAAGCCTTCAAAGTCTTTGGAACAAGAAATAGCATGACAAACCTAGAAATCCCTAAAAGAGGGACAAGACTCCAATTTTGGATTGGAGCATTTAATGGATGCTTAGAGGTGGCATGGATTGACACATTTGCATCTGAATTCAGTCAAGAATGATCCAACAACTAGGGAACCAAAGGCCAGTGCTCTAACCTCTAGTCAATGGCTAAAGGAGACTTGGATTCTCATTTGCCAACATTGGCCAAACCTCTGCTGTGGTTGCCATTCACTATTGATCCCAAAACAAACTTGCTCTACTATAAATAGAGCTCATTTGTGCTCAGTTTGAGTACACCAAAACCATCAAACACATGCTTTCCTCAAAATCCCTCTCTTTAGGCCAAAATGCCTTCTTTAACAAGGTAACTCTGAGTTTTTGAGTTAGAGATCATTTCCATCACAGCTCATGATCCTAACACCTCCAATATATCATATCTAAGCTATCCAAACACTGACAAGTGACCTATAATCCTTAAATCACAAAGTCACCTCTCAAAACCTCAAAATAGTACTTTTGTGCACTTTTCAAGCCATGCCTTGATTCAGTCACTTTCCAAACCAGCCTTGCCGTTTCTTGCCAAAACCTGCCTTGCCTTGCCTTGGCCAGGCCTAGAAAACAAGGCAAACCTTGTATATTTGTTGGTTTGTTTTAATCAACGGATGTATCACCACCCTAGTGGTAAGGCGCGCGCCCTATAACCTTGAGGTCGTGGGTTCAAACCCCACCCATGCCATTTTGTGTTTTCTCACATTTTGCTATTTTTTCCAATATTTTCATGTTTTGTTAATTAATTGGAAAATTAATAACTCCCTCAATTTTAATTATTTTTTATTGGTTCTTTTTGCAAAAAATAAAAAAAATGTTGAAATATTTTATTCCCCCAAAAAATTAGATTTATATTATTTAATTAATATAATTAATATTTTTGTGAATAAATGTCTTTTATTTGTTTTTAAACTCTTTTAAAAATAAATATCCATTTTGGAAAAACAAAACCAAGTAGGTTTTAATTCATCTTGTGATGAAAACCTCATTTTTCAAACCTTCAACAAAAATCACAAGTCGTTTATTCAAACTTATTTGGTATTTTTATCATTTTATTTGATTTTCTTTAAATATTTCCTTTTAAAAGAAAACAAATTTAGGGTTTCCTTGATTTTCACTCAAACAAACTTTTTTCAATCACTCAGGGGCCTCTAATAGAGTGTAAGACCCAATCCTTTGTAATTACAAACCTCTTGGGCCTCACTTATTGTATAAGTCCCGTTGTATTTCAAAAGTTCGGCGCGATCATCGTCCGCTTAAAACAAACCATCTGGGCCTCTCCTCGAGCTATAAGACCCATTCAAAATCTTTGGGCCTCTAATAGAGTGTAAGACCCAATCCCCTTTTAACCAGAACAATCTTTGGGCCGCATATATTGTATAAGTCCCTCTGCGTTAAAAGAAAAGCTCGGCGCGATCGCAGTTCAAAAGAAACTTCTGGGCCTACCCTCGTGTTATAAGCCCCATTATATTTTCTTCTTTCAATCATTTTGGGCCTCTTGAGAGAGTGTAAGACCCACCCCCTTGTACAGAAAACCTTTTGGGCCTCAGTCACTTGTATAAGTCCCTGTACAATTTCAAACAATAGTGCAATCACTGATAAAACCCTGGGCCTCTCCTTGAGTTGTAAGCCCCAATTTTCCTTTCAAAAGCACTTTCTCCTTTGATTTTGTAACATAATGTTATTTTCAATTTCTTTGTTGAACAACTAACCAAACAACATGGAAGCTCTACAACCGAGTAAGTGTTTACCCGCTTTCATTTACCGCTTTCATATGTATATAACTGTACTGTGGGGTTGTTTCACTGTAAGTCTTCTTTCATAAACTCATATCGACTGTGTAATAATAGTATAGATATTTAGAGTTTCCTCGGCAACTACGTCTAGAACTAGACAAAACCTCGTCTCCCTACATCTGACGTTATACCGGATACTTCAACATAACCTAAACCATGAGAATTTTCTTTTACAACAATTTTAGATAACTAGATCTATGAAATCTCTCCCTTGAACAATTCATATACAGAAGGCCAATGTTCCAAGTGAAACCCCTTCTGGAACTGTTCATCAGCCTCCTCTTGGGCTTAGTGCAAGGACCCACAGGCTTCCTAAAAGCATCCCCGCCTCCTCTTGGGCGTTGTACATGGACCCGTCGGCTTCTTAGAAGTTTTCACAGCCTCTTCTTAGGCTTCGTATAATGATTCTTCCTCCAGGAAGATAGCCTCCTCTTGGGCTTCGTACAAATTGTCCCTCGGCTTGTTAAAAGTTTTCTCGCCTCCTCTTGGGCTTCGTACAAATTGTCCCAACGACCTCCTAGAGGTATAGGAATAGAAATTAGTCATCTTAATAGAATAGTCTTTCAAAGAGTCTAGATCTTACTACTACTGTTTCTTAAGCATAGTACAGAAGATAAAACCCGTAGACTCGGATAGTTTAAAGCTCCTTTGGATTCCCCGTTTCCTTAGAGAACAGGAAATAATCCCGCTCCTCAGATAAAATCCATGAGTACAACATTACCCATATAAGAACTGATTTTCTCTTTTAACTAACACGCTGGACCTGTCAATCAACTGAGACAGTTACCCTAGCCTCCTCTTGGGCTTTGTACAAAGATTCTCCCCAGCAGAGTTAACCTTTTCAGCCTCTATCTTGGGCTTCGTACGAGATACAAAAACACTCTCTTGTTGAGTATAAAAGACTCTCTTGTTGAGTCACTTCCCCCTTAGCCTCTATCTCGGGCTTCGTACGAGATACAAAAACACTCTCTTGTTGAGTATAAAAGACTCTCTTGTTGAGTCACTTCCCCCCTTAGCCTCCATCTCAGGCTTCGTATGAGATACAAAATCACTATCTTGTTGAGTATAAAAGACTCTCTTGTTGAGTCAATCACCTTTAGCCTCTATCTCGGGCTTCATACGAGATACAAATCACTCTCTTGTTGAGTATAAAAGACTCTCTTGTTGAGTCACTTCCCTTTCAGGCTCCATCTCGGGCTTCATACGAGATACAAAACACTCTCTTATTGAGTATAAAAAACTCTCTTGTTGAGTCAAACACCTTTAGCCTCCGTTTTGGGCTTCGTACAAGACACATACAAAAGCACTCTCTTGTTGAGTCAACCCGTTTAGCCTCTCTCTCGGGCTTCGTACGAGACACATAAAAACACCCTCTTGTTGGGTCAATAGCCTCCTCTTAGGCTTTGTATAAGAAAACCCCGATTGAGTCAATCAACCTTTTAGCATCAAAGTTGTGCCTCGTTCACAGTATACAAACATCAACAACTCCTTTCCCCTTCATCTAATTGCTGTAAGCGGCAAGCCTCTGGATTATTAACATCCACGCCACTGTCCCTCTTTTAGCATGAGAAATTCCTAAGGAAGGATGGCATTGCCCTACACTGAGTTAAAGTCTTATCCTTCAGGTTGAAAATCCCCTATAAAGGATATTATGGCATTGCTGGATTTGCATATCCCAGTTAAAGTAATTCTCCTTTATAAATCAGTCACCCAACAATTGTGACAAACAGACCCCTATAGAGATAACAAATTCTCTCTAAAGTCAACACCCTTTTAGCTTCACATCTTGGGCTTCGAACAAGATACAAATAGACCCTTCAGCTTCACATCTTGGGCTTTGAACAAGATACAAACCACCTTTATCTTCACGTCTTGGGCTTTGAACAAGACATCAAAACACCATTTCCTCCCATAGAATAGGAGGAACTACGATCGCTCTGATTTCCCTGTTTCGGCAAACGGGAATACGTAGGCATAAGATTGAAAGAGAAATCTTAGCGAGCACACTAATCAAAAACCCAAAATCCCGTACCTTCATACATCAATCGAAAAGCATAAACCCTAACATCCTACCAATAGCATAGTCCCGTCATTTCAGTCTTAACAAAATAAGCAGAAAGAGGCCCAACTTCCACATAGCATCCGTAACCTAACAGACCGCTGTTTAAACTCAGTATGCAAGCAGGGTTAGTTGGAGACATCTATTCCCCTTCCTTCATCAGCTTCAATAGGATAAAAAATGAATTGACCTGTAGTACCCCAGAGCGGCAGTGCTTAAGAACCACATCCAAAATCGCTCGCTACAGAAAAGTGGCGCCCACCGTGGGTCCCGTCTTTCTTTCTTACAATTTAAGGTGAAAACCTTGGACAAGTTATTTTCATGACGGTTCCATCGGGGAATGTAATTATTGCTAGGATCGGCCCTCACTAGGATCTTAGGTCAAAAACCTTTATATTGGGAAGGTGCCACAGAATGGCGACTCCGCCGGGGAGCCATTTTCTGTTAGGATCATAGGATTCATAGCTTTTAAAAAGTCTAGGAAAATAGGATAAATATATATACCGCTTTTCCTAATTGATATCTGTGTTTATTTTTCTGCTAATGGGAATGCGTGTGATGCCGCATGTGGAAAGATTGAGTATATACCTAGGAAAAACCTCTTTCAGTAGTGCGGAAGCTATTGGAAATAGTTGTCACGCGATACTACCCTCTTCTGAGGTTCTTCGAAATAACATCACCTAGCACGGTTCCCGGCCCGCTGATGTTATCTCGACAAGAATCAATGATTTTGAGAGACAAGTACAAAAATCACTAGTATAAACCTTTGGGGGGGGGGGGTAGAGCCTTGACTTCTTGACACCGACCCTTTGACCCCATGTTTTTTCTATGTTTTTGTGTGCTGCATTCATGCATTCATTTTAAAAAACATTAAGCAAATTTTTTTTTTCTCTTCTAGTCTCTCTTTTTCAAATTAAACTAAGACAATGATTGCAAATGTCAGAGAGAAAAGGATTGCGCTCATGGATTTCGGTAGACGAAAAACTCACAAGTATACCTTCAAGGTTCCAAAACTAGAGGATTTGAGAGGATTAGCAAGGATGATCACTAACCCTGATGCTTTCAGAGCCAAGTACAGAGGTCTGCTACCTCTGTTAAGGGTCCATGTAATTGAAGGAATCCTGGAGGCACTCATTCAGTTTTACGATCTAGTCTATCACTGTTTCACATTCCCGGATTACCAGCTCACACCAACGCTGGAGGAGTATTCTCATCTGATTGATCTACCCATTACTGATCAAGCTCCCTTTTCTAGACTGGAAGAAATTCCAAAGGACCAGACCATTGCAAGAGCAATTTATTTGGACGATTCAGAAGCCAGGACTCACATGACCACTAAGGGTGGCATCCGGGGTTTGCCAATCCAGTTCTTGACAAAGAAAGCCGTGTACTTTGCTAGTATAGGGAACATAACTGCTTTCGAGAGCATCTTTGTTTTGCTCACCTACGGGTTACTTTTGTTTCCCAACATTGATAACTTCATCGATATCAACGCCCTTAAGATTTTCCTGATTGGAAACCCTGTACCAACCTTGCTCGCAGATGCGTATCATTCTGTATACTTAAGGAATTTATACAACGGAGGAGTGATCACGTGCTGTGTACCCCTGCTATATAAATGGTTTATCTCCTATTTGCCCAAGTCTGTTGCATTTTGGGATCATAAGAGTGCTTTACGTTGGTCGCAGAAAATCACGTCTCTTACCAACTCTGACATAGATTGGTACAATAGGATTTATGGCGGGATCAAAATCATTGACCGTTGTGGAAACTTCCCCAACGTACCCCTCATAGGAACCAAGGGAGGAATCAATTACCATCCAGTTTTAGTTCGTCGTCAATTTGGGTTCCCGATGAGGCATGTCCCGCGTAATGCTCATCTGGAAGGTCTTTTCTTCAAGGAAGGAGAAAATGACAGGGCACTAAAGACGGAAATAGTGCACGCTTGGAAACATGTTCATAAGAAAGGACGGGAGTCTCTAGGAAAACTGGACTGTGTCTCGGTGGAGCCTTATCTCCACTGGGTACAAACTAGAGCTCTCAAGCTAAAGATGCCTTATCCTCGTCACGAAGTTCTTCCGCCAAGGGAATCTGTCATGTACTTCATGACTGAGACAGAAAAACTTCAGGTTACTCTCAGCAAAGTTCAACAGGAGAGGAGGTCTTGGAAGAACAAGTACCGCATTCTCAATGTGGAGTGTACCAAAATACAGCGACTGCTGAAAGATAAGGATGCTCTAATTGAGATTTTGAGCAACATGCTGTAGAAAATCAGGATGACCAAAGGAATTTGCTCGCTCCTTTCACTTGGCAAAGGAATAACACCCCGACAACGGCCCAAGAGCCCCGGTCCAAGAAAAGGAAAGTACCAGAATCAGCACCCGAGTTCTCCTCAGAGAGGACTCGGGACCCATTAGCTTAGCTTTCTGTTTCCGCACCTTGTAATTTACTGTATTTCCATTTCCTCAATCCTTTGAATTCAATAAACGAGGTTTCCCCACTGTTTGATATTTGCAATCCAATTGTCGAAGTTTACTTTGAATAAACAAAAATAATTAATAATCATTGCATTCATCATTCTCATAAACGCATTCTTTTTACCTACGAATCTCACGTTTGTGTCTCGGTTCTAGAGTCAAACTGTCTCATTCGTACAATACTTGGGCCAATCGTCAGAAAAAGATGGATGATCTCGAGGAAGAGAACAGAGAGTTGAAAGAAGAGATCGACGCTCTGAGAGAGGATATGAGAAATATTCGTAATGACATGCAAGCCATGGCAGAAGCTCAGCTACAAAGAACTGTGATCTCAGAGATCACCTCAATGCCCATAGTGGAGAAGTATGATCCTAGGTATCAAATGCCGAAAGATCGCCCCTGGGGTATGCCTGTTAACTATATCCTGGAAGGATATGTTCCGTCAATCACTGAAGATCAGGGAATCATAGCAGAAGCCGCTGGGCATGAAGGTTACAAACTTCGGGAAAGCGAGGATGCCAGAGGCCTAATAAGGACTCCTGAAGGTTACAAACTTCGGGAAATGCCAAGATTCACTGCCGTAGTAACGGTACCACCCCCCGTGGTACACACTGTCCCGGAAGGACAGATTCCATAGATACCTTATGGTAGAAAGGAAAGTATGTTTGATAGAATGGATGAATTCGAGGAGCAGTTCCTGGAAATGCAGAAGGAACTACAAGCCATTCGCGGTCAAGATTTATTTGGAAAGGACGCCGTAGACCTTTGTTTGGTCCCCAATGTGAAAGTCCCGCACAAGTTCCAAGTACCCGATTTTGAAAATTACAAGGGTAACTCTTGCCCTCAAAGCCATTTGGTGATGTACGCTCGGCAAATGTCAGCTCAGACAGAGAACCAGGATCTACTGATTCACTACTTTCAAGATAGTTTAACCGGTACCCGCATTAAAATGGTACATGGGTTTAAACCGCGCTACGATTAGCACTTTTAGAGATCTTGGCACTGCCTTCGTCCAACAATATAAATACAATTTGGACATGGCACCAAACAGAGATCAACTCAGATCAATGTCGCAAAAAGACAAGGAAACCTTTAAGGAATACGCTCAGAGATGGCGTGAAATTACCGCTCAAATTTGTCCACCTCTTGAGGAAAGAGAGACGACAAAGATTTTCTTAAAGACCTTGAGCTCATTTAAATAGGACATAATGGTTGCCAGTGCGCCCAACGACTTCACCGAAATGGTCGGTATGGGAGTGCGTCTCAAGGAAGCCGTTCGAGAAGGACGTCTGGTTAAAGACGCTGGATCATCAAGTAGTACAAAACGATACGGTAGTGCTCTGCCTAAGAAAAAAGAGCAAGATATTGGGAATATCTCTCTCGGAAAGCAAAGGCGACGGTACCAACCAGTAGAAACTGTAATTCCTGCTATCAACCCTGCGCCTGTTTCTACGTATCAACCTCAGGTTGCTCAAAGCCAACCACATTCGCAGCAATTTCAGCAAAGGACACAACAGCCTCCTCAGCAGGCTCTTCCTCAATACAACAACAACCGTGCAACGTGGCCACCAGGATTTGATCCTATACCTGTATTGTACGCAGAACTATTTCCGTTACTACTGGGCAAGGGGCATGTCTAGACTAAGTCTCCTCTTACAGTACCGAAAAATCCGCCTTTTTGGTTTAAGGTGGATCAGACTTGCCCTTACCATCAAGGAGGACTAGGGTATAACATAGAAAACTCTCTCAATTTCAAATCCGACGTGCAAAAGCTTGTTAGGAGCGGGGTCTTATCTTTCAAAGATACGAATCCTAATGTTCTCACGAACCCGCTGCCTCAACAGGAGAAGGCTACAGTCAATTTGATAGAGGGAGAGTCTAGCAACACCTATCAAATTCACGATGTACTCTTATTGAGGGCCAACTTGGTCAAGATGCATTGTAGACAGAGTGGATATGGCCACGTGGCACCTCATAATTATCACCAGTGTGATATCTTCTCCAAAAGCAATCAAGGATGTTCTGTGGTGCAATCAGCTCTACAGGAACAGATGGATCTCAGATGGATCCAAGAGCACCGAGTTCGTGGAGTTAACATGGTTTATACGAATTCCAACATCATTCAAAACCACGATATTTGTGCGATGAATGTCAACCTGGTGGAAATGCACTCAAGGCAAAGCCAGTATCATAATCTGCCACGACACGATTATAATTCCTGCCTGACTTGCTCGGTAAACAAACAGGGATGCTCTTTCATACAGGAGGCCCTCCAGCGTCAGATGGATCTTGGATGGATCCAAGACTACCATGATAGGAATCATTATCAAATCAACATGGTTCAAATCTTTGATATTCGCTTGATGAATACCAGCCTGGTGGAGTTACATCCTAAACAGGTCCAGCTCGGGTTCCTGCTATCACATGATTATCAGGGCTGTAAAGCGGGTTGCGAAGACGATCAGGGTTGTGCCCTTTTCTAGGAAACACTTCAACACTTGTTGAACCACTGGTGGCTTCCAATCTATATGGATGAAGACACCCAGCAAATCAGTATCACTAATGGGAATCCTACTAGATATCAAAGTCAGGATGTTCGGTTGATGGAAACAGATCTAGTAAGGTTACACTGTATTCAAAGCGGATGTGGCCAGGTGCCACTACACAACTCTGAGCGGTATAGAGTTTGCTCAGTGGATAATCACGGATGCTACCTCGTGCGAGCAGCCCTTCAAAGTCAGTTGGACCGCAAAGAGATTCAACCATGGTCAAGTTCTGGATCAGTGAACTACCTCGCTGATCAAATCGAGGATGTTGTCGTAATCTCTGATCATCAGAGGGCTAGGGATGTTTGTGCCATCATCCCTCTACTTGACGAATCGAGAGTTCCCAACTGGGAACGAATCAAAATTACTTATGATGGTCAGAAAAATCAAAAGGCTCCCATAGTCATCTATCTACCGGGACCACTACCGTATGAATCAACTAAGGCTATCCCTTACAAATACGGTGTAACAACAGTTGAGAATGGAAAGGAAATTCCATTACCCTCCGTCGAGAATATTGCAGACATCAGTCTAGTAACACAGAGTGGTAGAATCTTTAACAGAGGAGTTGGAGAACCCAGCAAAGAAAAGGAACCTCAGACAGAAGTTCCCAATCCACCAGTAGGTCAATCCAGTAATCCCGACCTTTCGAAAAACAATGATGAGATGCTAAAGCTCATCCAAAGGAGTGAATATAACATTATTGATCAACTGTTACAAACTCCTTCAAAGATCTCAGTTCTATCACTTTTACTCAGTTCCGAAGCCCACAGGGAGGCTCTACAGAAAGTCTTGGAGCAAGCCTTTGTGGAACAGGATGTAACAATTAGACAGTTCGATAGCATTGTCTCTAACATCACTTCCTGCAATAGCTTGGGATTTAGTGATGAGGAATTACTTGAAGAAGGTCGCCGTCATAACATGGCGCTCAACATTACAGTCAACTTCCAGGACGATGCTTTAGCCAACGTATTGGTAGACACAGGGTCAGCCCTTAATGTTATGCCAAAGTCCACTTTGATGCAATTATCATTCAAAGGACCTCCGATGAGAACCAGCGAGGTCGTCTTCAAAGCATTTGACAGATCCAGAAAAACGGTTATCGGCGAAGTCGACCTTCCCATAACTATTGGTCCTCATACTTTCCAAGTCATTTTCCAGGTCATGGACATCCGGGAAACATACAGTTATTTATTGGGAAGACCTTGGATACATCAGGCTGGGGCGGTCACTTCGACCCTCCACCAAAAGTTAAAGTTCGTCCAAAATGACCAACTCGTCACAGTCTGTGGAGAACAGGCTTTGCTCGTAAGCAACTTGTCATTATCTACTTGTGTAGAACCCGAGGAGGTTGTTGGAACTCAGTTCCAAGCGCTTACGGTGAGCAATGAGAATCAATAAGAGAAAGGAACCTCGATTTCCTCATACAAAGATGCTACCAAAGCGGTCGAGAGTACCAACACAATAGGATGGGGGTAGCTTGTCATTCCTATTGACAATAAGAAGAGGAAAGGTCTTGGCTTTTCCTCAACCTGTACACAGGCTGCTACCAACAATGAAAGTCTTTGTCCCATTCAGAACTTCTTCCACAGTGGAGGTTTCCTTCACCCAGTGTCTCAAGAAGTACATACCATCAATGAAGATGATTCCTCCGATACAGATGAAGAATGGAAGTCCTATCTCAACGAGGACGGTTATACGTCTCAGGGCGAAACGCATAATCCCTTTTACTTTCCTGCATAGAGCCCGAGATTTATATCGAGGTCAGACGTCGAAATGGTATATGGAGATTGTGATCCGGAAGGATGTCGTGCTCCGCCAAACTCATTAGAGGAGGACACTCTGATGAAAGACAACTTTGACACCAGCTACTATGGCCCGATGGCTGGTCTGCCTATCTGGCAGCCTTACCCAGGAAACTTGGGGCAAGAAAATCAGCCGAACAATGAAAATCAGCTGAGCATCATTAAAAAGAATACCTGCGTCCCCACCATGTCATGGGATCAACACTCAGGTCATTCCGAACTTATCCAGTACGATGATGAATTGGCAAAGCTTGCCGGACTAGAATTCATCAACTATGCTTTTCTCGAGGTCAACGTCATCGAGAGGGATGACTCCTCCAGTTCCAAAGAAGTGTGGGACACCTTGGGACAACCGAGTAGAAAGTACGACTTCATGGTCAAATACATCGCCCCTGAAAGCTCTCGTATCAGGTTCGAAGTCATCCAACCAACTGGATGGGGAGATACAGCTGAGAGTACAAATACTATGCAAAATACAACAGAGGAATCCTCCTACGACAACGCTGCTTGGGAGACAGATTCCAATGATTCTGCTCCACCAGAAATCAGCGTCATTTCTGAAGATAAATCAAGGAAGGTACCAGACTTTGTGATTCACCGAGGAGTTCGCCGCCAATGGGTTGCTGTCGATGTTCCAAAGATTGTTCATAAGTCGAAGTAATTTCCATCTTTGCTTTAACCTTTCACCTTGCCCAGGTGAAACGGATGTTTTGATAGGGCTCACTTTCTGTAAATATTCCTCTTCGCTTCGTCCAAAGCGACAGAGTTTTGTTTTATAGGGCTGTAGTTTCAAGAATCGACTTGTTCATTAATAAAATAACGTCGTTCTGTAATTTATGTATTAATTGATATTTTCTCTTTTTGCTTTGCTCAGAAAATGGTAATCCTAAAAAACAACTCAATCATAAAAACAAGCAGTTTTCAAAGAAAAATACACTGCACACACTTTTGCATTTTCCCTCTATCTCTTCTAAACACAAATCATCACGTCATGCAGATTGCTTGTTTTAAACCCTGTTGAAACATACGATCCAATGCCTTCTCCCAACTTTGAGTTCCTGATATTTGAGGCTGAAAAAGAAAATGACGGCGAAATTCCAGAGGAGATCTCCCAATTACTCTGACAAGATTAAAGGTCCATTGAACCTCACAAAGAGCCGTTGGAAACGGTCAAATTGGGTTCAAAAGAAGAGATAAAAGAAGTCAAGATTGGGGCACTGCTCAGTCCAACTGTCAAAAAGAGTTTGACGAAACTTATTAAAGAGTTTCCCAATGTATTCGCTTGGTCATATCAGGATATGCCAGGGTTGGATACCAGCATCGTGGAACATCATCTACCATTAGGATCAGAATGTCCGCCGGTAAAACAAAGGTTGAGACGGACTCATTCGGACATGGCTGTCAAAATCAAAGAGGAGGTACAGAAACAGATTGACGTGGGTTTCCTCGCTACGTCAGAATATCCTCAATGATTAGCTAACATCGTACCAGTTCCGAAAAAGGACGGAAAAGTAAGAATGTGTGTCGATTACCAAGATCTGAACAAGGCAAGTCCAAAGGACGACTTTCCCTTACCACACATTGACATGCTGGTAGACAGTACAACAAAGTTCAAAGTTCTCTCCTTCATGGATGGATTCTCGGGCTATAATCAAATCTAAATGGTGCCAAAAGACATGAAGAAAACTTCGTTCATTACCCCATGGGGTACTTTTTGTTATAAGGTAATGCCATTTGGTTTGAAGAACGCCGGGGCAACCTATCAAAGGGCCATGACTACTCTGTTTCATGACATGATACACAAAGAGATCGAAGTGTATGTCGATGACATGATTGCCAAATCTAAAAGATGAGCATGTGACCCACTTGTTAAAACTATTCGAGCGGTTGAGAAAGTACAAACTCTGTTTGAATCCCAACAAGTGCACTTTCGGTGTCCATTCAGGGAAACTCTTAGGGTTCATCGTCAGCCAGAAATGAATTGAGGTTGATCCTGACAAGGTCAAGGACATTCAAGAAATGCCTTCTCCAAAGACTGAAAAACAAGTCAGGGGATTCCTGGGACGTTTGAACTACATCTCCAGATTCATATTCCTCATGACCGCGACATGTGCGCCGATTTTTAAATTACTAAAAAAGAATCAGGACTGCGTTTGGACAGAAGATTGTCAAACCACCTTCGACAGTATTAAGGAATATCTGTTGAACCCACCGATTCTATCACCTCTAGTGGAAGGAAGACCACTGATCATCTACCTCACAGTCCTAGAGGACTCAATGGGATGTGTACTTGGCCAACAAGATGAAACCAAACGGAAAGAGTCTGCCATCTATTATTTGAGCAAGAAATTCACCGATTGCGAGACTCGGTACACTATGCTCGAGAAAACTTGCTGCGCTCTAGCTTGGGCAGCCAAACGTCTTCGCTAGTACATGATTCGTCACACCACTTGGTTGGTCTCCGAAATGGATCCAATCAAGCCTGCTCTCACGGGAAGGATTGGTCGTTGGCAGATGTTGTTATCAGAATATGACATAGAGTACCACGCTCAGAAAGCCGTTAAAGGAAGTGTTTTAGCCGATCATTTGGCTCATCAACCGATTGACGATCAGGAATCAGTCGGATTTAACTTCCCAGACGAAGATGTCATGTATCTAAAAATGAAAGACTGCGATGAACCGCTACCCAGTGAAGGGCCAGAACCAGATTCCCAATGGGGACTTATCTTTGACGGAGCTGTCAATCATTACGGAAACAGAATTGGGGAAATCATCATAACACCTCAGGGTACCCACATTCCTTTCACCGCTAGACTCACATTCAAGTGCGCAAACAACGAGGCCAAATACGAAGCTTGTATTATGGGTCTTGAAGAAGCAATCGACTTAAGGATTAAGAACATGGATGCATATGGCGACTCTGCTTTAGTCGTCAATCAGATCAAAGGAGATTAGAACACATACCAATCCAGACTAATTCCTTACAAAGACTATGCGAGAAGGTTGTTACCATTCTTTAACAGAGTCGAGTTTCATCACATCCCTCGTGATGACAATCACATGGCTGATGCATTAGCCACTCTCTCTTCTATGATTAGTGTAGGTCAATGGAATGGCTTACCTAAGATCGACATAATGCGCCTTGAACGACCCGCTTACATCTGCACGATTGAAGAAGTTATAGACGACAAACCTTGGTATCACGATATCAAATGCTTCCTTCAGAAATAAGAGTACCCACCTGGGGCATCCAGGAAAGACAGAAAAACCCTCAGAAGACTGGCTGGAAGTTTCTTTCTGAGCGGTGACACACTCTATAAGAGAAATTTTTACATGGTCTTGCTCCGATGCGTCGACAGACCAGAAGCAGACGCACTGATGAAGGAAATTCATGAAGGATCCTTTGGCACTCATGCCAACGGACACACAATGGCGAGAAAAATTCTAAGAGCAGGGTACTATTGGTTGACCATGGAATCCGACTGCTACAAGTACATGAGGAGGTGTCACAAGTGTCAGATATACTCAGAAAAAATTCATGTACCGCCTACATATCTCAAAGTTCTCTCTTCCCCGTGGTCTTTTTCCATATGGGGAATCGACATGATTGGCATGGTTATGGTGTTCCGATCCAGATCATTACAGATAATGAATCTAACTTGAACAATAAGATGATAAAAGAGTTGTGTGCTGAGTTCAAAATCGAACACCATAACTCATCTCCCTACCGACCCAAGATGAATGGAGCGGTAGAAGCAGCTAACAAGAACATCAAGAAGATTATTCAAAAGATGGTCGTAACCTACAAAGACTGGCACGATATGCTACCCTTTGCTCTTCACGGTTATCGCACATCTGTCCGCACATCAACAGGAGCAACCCCTTTCTCTCTAGTATATGGCATGGAAGCAGTACTCCCCATCGAAGTAGAGATCCCATTAATCCGGGTATTGATGGAAGCTAAGCTTACAGAAGCTGAATGGTGTCAAAGTCGACACGACGAACTGAACCTGATCGAAGAAAAGCGAATAACGGCACTATGCCATGGTTAGTTGTATCAGTAAAGGATGAAGAGGGCGTTTGACAAAAAGGTTCGACCTCGCGTCTTCAGAAAAGGAGACCTTGTGCTCAAGAAGATACAATCATTTTTCACTGATTCTCGGGGCAAGTGGACTCCGAATTATGACGACCCCTATGTGGTCAAGAAAGCTTTCTCAGGCGGCGCCTTGAGACTTGCAACCATGGACAGAGAGGAATTTGCCTACCCCTCAAATGTTGACGTAGTCAAGAAATACTTCGCCTAAACTAAAAAAAAAAGTCTCGGTGGATTGAAAACCCGAAAGGGCGGTCCAGGAAAAAATTAGAGACATGATCAAAAATCATCCCGATGGATTGGAAATCTCAAAGTACAATCCAGGAAAAAATTAGGGATAATGGCAAGTAACTACGTTCGACAAAGGGGCAAGTCCCTCGGCAGCAGTTACATCATCCGTCAGGAAAACTCCTGTCAAGGTCATCTTTGACAGAAGCTCAGGATGCCCCGAAGTCAAAGTTGGTAGAAGGATAGTGGTCGTTATGTTTCAATGTAGCCCTTTTCCCTTAAATTACCATTTTCTAACTTTGTAAATACTCTATTGAATCACGCGTTTGGCTGATTTCCATCCTATCAATAAAATTTGAGCCCTTGTGCTTTTGTTTGTAATTCTTATTTGTTTTAGCTTTACAGAATGCCATTTAAACATGATTAACGATTCTTGAAACGAAACAAAAATGAATTTACTTGTAAAACTTTTTCTGCTTTTAAAATAAGGATGGCAATTTCTTTTGACTGTTGAACATCGAAAGAACATCGATCACTTCTCCAGAAGTAATCGAACCTCAAATGCAGAATCAAGGTATTCCTTCTAAATCAGTGCGCCTGAACGAAGGATCAACTGTGTTGAAGACCGTGTTTCATTCGACATCCCCGACAGAGTTCTTATCTCTTAAGCCCGACCAACTTAGCTCCCCACGAGGACTACTTCTCCTAAGCAAGGAAGAATTGCTATCTTGAACCAACAATACTTTTTATTTCCCACAGTGGCCGAGTATCCCGTAGTGTTCATCCGTCAGTTTGTATGTCGCGTCAGTTTTGTCAGCATATACATACATGCATCATGCATTATTGATTTACATTCATATTCATATTGCATCACTATCACTCTAGTCAGTCTTGTTCCCTAGTGATAAGAGTCCTATCAATCGAGTCGTCAGTTCTTTCCTCGTCAGGAAATGAATCATCTAAGTGATCTCTCCTCCATTTTATTTCTGGATTGAAGGTGGTTGTTTGACCACTTTGATAACTTGAACCTATGAAGAGCCAGAGAGCATCCGAAAAACATCACTCTTCGCCATTGAAGATGATATCTTCACTTTCCCGGATTAAGTAAAATCCTCTGAGAAAGCCTCACGACTAAAGACTTTCAGCAACACATTGATTTTCCTCTCCAGAGAATCGGTGTTCATAAGGTCATCGGCACCTCAAAATTGGATCACATCATATATCATTTCTCCAAAAAGATCTCCGAGAAAAGTATGATGCAATATCCCTAAGCGAAAATAGTCTTTCAAGAGACTCGTTCTCCCCCAGTAGAATCAACGAATGGCATCTCCAACAGAAAAGTTTGTGCCTCTCTATAATCAAAACTTTTTCCATCAAATGGCATCTCTCCAGGAAATTTCGGCGAGAAGTTTGAGGAAAACCGCTACAAGTAGCGTCCCTTGTCAATAAAGTTTATTGATAAAAGAAATTAAGACCAGTTCCTTGTTAGGAAATTAAGATTGGGGGGAAGTTTATTTCAGAAACTTAGACTAGTTCCTTGGTAGGAAACCAGGATCGAGGGGAAGTTTATTTCAGAAACTTAGACCAGTTCTTTGGTAGGAAACCAGGATCGAGGGGAAGTTTATATCAGAAACTGAGACCAGTTCCTTGCTAGGAAACCAGGATCGAGGGGAAGTTTATATCAGAAACTAAGACCAGTTCCTCGGCTGAAGACCAGGACCGAGGGGAAGTTTACCTTTTCTAAGCATCATTGCTTAGCAAAAGAAGAAGAATGGGCAAGCTGCCATTCTTAACCACCATCAAAATTTCGGGTATTCCGATATTTAATCCTCTTGCACCCCGAATACCCGAATACCTTCGCCATTCACACCTTCGGGTCCAAGAAGATTAAATAGGGGCATCTGTCATACCCCAAATTTTGACCACTAAGATTTCCCATCATTGTGCAAATCATCATCACAATATGGATGAACCATTAGTCTCCCCGAAGATGGGTGAGCATCCACTACAATCAAAATTAAGGTTTCAAGCTCTCTTTGAGCCTCAACCAAAAGATCAGATCAAGGAATGACATGATCTTCAACTTGTCTAACCTCTCAAACATCCACAAAGGATCAAGAGGACTCCCACCTCAAGGATTAAGCACAAGGCTTCTCCCTTCTAGGTGGATCAAGCCTTAAAGATCGCCAGTGTCACCAAATTAGGGTTTGGTCGACCAGGGCCTCCAGATGGAAATTTTCCTCTGGGCATGAGCCAATGCTTCAAAGCATAACCTATGATGCTCTAAGGGACATCATAAACCCAATTATCAAGTCAATTTAGCCTCAGGGGATGCATTCATCAAAAAACCAGGAATTAGGGTTTCTTGACCTAATTCACCCCTAAGTTGACTTTTGGGACAAATCATGAGCCAAGAACTCAAGAGAGGATTTGAGGGTCTCTAACACATCACATTGATCCAATTGCAACAATGGATTGAGCCAAGAAGCATGAGCAACAAGTTTCAATTTCATCTGAACCACAGTTAGGGTTTCGCAGGAAAAGTCAACTGTAGCTTTGACTTTTGACCAGGACATGCTCGCAAACCCTAAGAAATGAATCAATACACCCTATAACACCTATGGAATCAATCCATCAAGTTTGATTTAGGTAAAGGACTTGATTTCATAGAGGATCGCACAGTTTGGAGTTCATCTGACAAAAAGTCAACTGTGCACAAAAGTCAAACTTTGACTTTTATGGATTTTTCACAATTATGGTTTTTTAACCCTAAAATGATGTTAATGTGTGATTTGAATCATCATTCATCAATAAAAATCAAGAAAATTTGGATAACTTGTAAAAGGGGTAACCATAAAAACTTAGAAAATTTTCTAAGTTATGGAACAAAGTGGCTAGGGTACCAACTTTGGAGGATCATAACTCCTAAACCACAAGGCCATTTTTTCCCATCCAAAGCTGGATTTGTAGCCCTCATGGCCCTCTACAAAAGCTTCAACTACACCTCATTCCAATTCATTATGGATTTTGAGTTATGGAATGATCAAAGTGGCTGAAAACATGAAATGCCACTTTTTCCAACACTTAGTGAAATTTTCACTAAGTCAGAATCTGCCTTACTTTTTACAAAATGTAGGGGCATTTTTCACTTGGATCCAAAAATTATCAAAACCAATTATGATCAAACAATTGTTGTATCATATGAGGGCTTTCCGAAATGGCCAAGAACATCACCAAACTCAACTTGAGTCATGAGATATGACAATGGCAATATGCCTTGCTGAAAACTGCCAAGGCTAGGCAGAATTTTGTACTTTTGCTCGATTTGGCAAAATCAGATAATTCCAAGCCTTGTCATCACTTTGGACACATCTGAGGATCAAATCTAAAGGGAACAAACACTGATCCAAGCCTCCAAAATCTTTGGAACAAGAAATTGCATGACAAACCTAGAAATCCCTAAAAGAGGGACAAGACTCCAATTTTGTATTGGAGCATTTAATGGATGCTTAGTGGTGGCATGGACTGACACATTTTCAACTGAATTCAGTCAAGAAGGATCCAACAACTAGGGAACCAAAAGCCTGTGCTCTAACCTCTAGTCAATGGCTAGAGGAGACTTAGATTCTCATTTGCCAACATTGGCCAAACCTCTGCTGTGGTTGCCATTCACTATTGATCCCAAAACAAACTTGCTCTACTATAAATAAAGCTCATTTGTGCTCAGTTTGAGTACACCAAAGCCATCAAACAAATGCTTTCCTCAAAATCCCTCTCTTTAGGCCAAAATGCCTTCTTTAGCAAGGTAACTCTGAGTTTTTGAGTTAGAGATCATTTCCATCATAGCTCATGATCCTAACACCTCCAATATATCATATCTAAGCTATCCAAACACTCACAAGTGACTTGTAATCCTTAAATCACAAAGTCACCTCTCAAAACCTCAAAATAGTACTTTTGTGCACTTTTCAAGCCATGCCTTGATTCAGTCACTTTCCAAACCAGATAAAACCTCAAACACACTCCAAATATCATCCTTGAACTGTCCCAAATGGTTCCCCCCATCTGGAACACCATTTGAGGGAGTTGATATTTTGGCCATTTTAACCCCTTTTGCAAGAAAGGGCCTGTTTGTGTTTTTGCAGGTTCCAGCTGATTCCATTCATCCTAAAAGCTTCTAAGGGATCATTTGAGAGTTTCCAAAGCATCAAACCATTTCTGGAACAAGAAACTTGGCAGATTGCACAAAAACTCCAAAAGCTCAAAAGAGAGTTAGGCATCATGACTTGAACTTTCCAAAATATGCATTGCTTTGAAGTCCACTGATCATGCACATCTCATACATGTTATATATGTTGTGTTTGAACTAATTCATCATGTAATTCATGCCTGTACCAAAGTGTAGCATAGAAAATGCAATTATAGGCCTATTTCAAAACCACTATCGGATTTTGAGGAGGGATCATGATCTGAAAAAAATACCACCAGCATTAGATTCCTTGTGAAATTCTAGGCCAGATGCATATAAATTTTGTCCCCAACCATGGAGAAATGAGAAAGTTATGGACCTTCCCGTTTCTTGCCAAAACTTGCCTTGCCTTGCCTTGGCCAGGCCTAGAAAACAAGGCAAGCCTTGTATATTTGTTGGTTTGTTTTAATCAACGGATGTATCACCACCCCAGTGGTAAGGCGCGCGCCCTATAACCTTGAGGTCATGGGTTCAAACCCCACCCATGCCATTTTGTGTTTTCTCACATTTTGCTATTTTTTCCAATATTTTCATGTTTTGTTAATTAATTGGAAAATTAATAACTCCCTCAATTTTAATTATTTTTGTTTGGTTCATTTTGCAAAAAATCACAAAAATGTTGAAATATTTTATTCCCCAAAAAAATTAGATTTATATTATTTATTTAATATAATTAGTATTTTTGTGAATAAATGTCTTTTATTTGTTTTTAAACTCTTTTAAAAATAAATATCCATTTTGGAAAATCAAACCAAGTAAGTTTTAATTCATCTTGTGATGAAAACCTCATTTTTCAAACCTTCAACAAAAATCACAAGTGGTTTATTCAAACTTATTTGGTATTTTTATCATTTTATTTGATTTTCTTTAAATATTTCATTTTAAAAGAAAACAAATTTAGGGTTTCCTTGATTTTCACTCAAACAAACTTTTTTTCAATCAATCATGGGCCTCTAATAGAGTGTATGGCCCAATCCTTTGTAAATACAAACCTCTTGGGCCTCACTTATTGTATAAGTCCCGTTGTATTTCAAAAGTTCGGCGCGATCATCGCCCGTTTAAAACAAACCATCTGGGCCTCTCCTCGAGCTATAAGACCCATTCAAAATCTTTGGGCCTCTAATAGAGTGTAAGACCCAATCCCCTTTTAACCAAAACAATCTTTGGGCCTCAGATATTGTATAAGTCTCTCTTCGTTAAAAGAAAAGCTCGACGCGATCGCCAGTTCAAAAGAAACATCTGGGCCAACCCTCGTGTTATAAGCCCCATTCTTTTTTCTTCTTTCAATCATTTTGGGCCTCTTGAGAGAGTGTAAGACCCATCCCCTTGTACAGAAAACCTTTTGGGCCTCAGTCACTTGTATAAGTCCCTGTACAATTTCAAATAACAGTGCAATCACTGATAAAACCCCGGGCCTCTCCTTGAGCTGTAAGCCCCAAATTTCCTTTCAAAAGCACTTTCTCCTTTGATTTTGTAACATACTGTTATTTTCAATTTCTTTGTTGAACAACTAACCAAACAGCATGGAAGCGCTACAACCGAGTAAGTGTTTACCCGCTTTCATATGTATATAACTGTACTGTGGGGCTGTTTCACTGTAAGTCTTCTTTCATAAACTCATATCGACTGTGTAATAATAGTATAGATATTTAGAGTTTCCCCGGCAACTACGTCTAGAACTAGACAAAACCTCGTCTCCCTACATCCGACGTTATACCGGATACTTCAACTTAACCTAAACTATGAGAATTTTCTTTTACAACAATTTTAGATAACTAGATCTAAGAAATCTCCCCCTTGAACAGTTCATATACAGAAGGCCAATGTTCCAAGTGAAACCCCTTCTGGAACTGTTCATCAGCCTCCTCTTGGGCTTAGTGCAAGGACCCATAGGCTTCCTAAAAGCATCCCCGCCTCCTCTTGGGCGTTGTACAAGGACCCGTTGGCTTCTTAGAAGTTTTCACAGCCTCTTCTTAGGCTTCGTATAATGATTCTTCCTCCGGGAAGATAGCCTCCTCTTGGGCTTCGTACAAATTGTCCCTCGGCTTCTTAAAAGTTTTCTCGCCTCCTCTTGGGCTTTGTACAAATTGTCCCAACGACCTCCTAGAGGTATAGGAACAGAAATTAGTCATCTTAATAGAACAATCTTTCAAAGAGTCTAGATCTTACTACTACTGTTTCTTAAGCATAGTACAAAAGATAAAACCCGTAGATTCAGACAGTCTAAAGCTCCTTTGGATTCCCCGTTTCCTTAGAGAACATGAAATAATCCCGGTCCTCAGATCAAATCCATGAGTACAACATTACCCATATAAGAACTGATTTTCTCTTTTAACCAACACGCTGGACCTGTCACTCAACTGAGACAGTTACCCTAGCCTCCTCTTGGGCTTTGTACAAAGATTCTCCCCAGCAGAGTTAACCTTTTCAGCCTCTATCTCGGGCTTCGTACGAGATACAAAAACACTCTCTTGTTGAGTATAAAAGACTCTCTTGTTGAGTCACTTCCCCCTTAGCCTCTATCTCGGGCTTCGTACGAGATACAAAAACACTCTCTTGTTGAGTATAAAAGACTCTCTTGTTGAGTCACTTCCCCCCTTAGCCTCCATCTCGGGCTTCGTACGAGATACAAAATCACTCTCTTGTTGAGTATAAAAGACTCTCTTGTTGAGTCAATCACCTTTAGCCTCTATCTCGGGCTTCGTACGAGATACAAATCACTCTCTTGTTGAGTATAAAAGACTCTCTTGTTGAGTCACTTCCCTTTCAGCCTCCATCTCGGGCTTCGTACGAGATACAAAACACTCTCTTGTTAAGTATAAACGACTCTCTTGTTGAGTCAAACTCCTTTAGCCTCCATCTTGGGCTTCGTACAAGACACATACAAAAGCACTCTCTTGTTGAGTCAACCCTTTTAGCCTCTCTCTCAGGCTTCGTACGAGACACATAAAAACACCCTCTTGTTGGGTCAATAGCCTCCTCTTAGGCTTTGTATAAGAAAACCTCGGTTGAGTCAATCAACCTTTTAGCATCAAAGATGTGCCTCGTTCACAGTATACAAACATCAATAACTCCTTTCCCCTTCATCTAATTGATGTAAGCAGCAAGCCTCTGGATTATTTACATCCACGCCACTGTCCCTCTTTTAGCATGAGAAATTCCTAAGGAAGGATGACATTGCTCTACACTGAGTTAAAGTCTTATCCTTCAGGTTGAAAATCCCCTATAAAGGAAATTATGGCATGGCTGGATTCGCATATCCCAGTTAAAGAAATTCTCCTTTATAAATCAGTCACCCAATAATTATGACAAACAGACCCCTTTAGAGATAACAAATTCTCTCTAAAGTCAACACCCTTTTAGCTTCACATCTTGGGCTTCGAACAAGATACAAATAGACCCTTCAGCTTCACATCTTGGGCTTTGAAAAAGATACAAACCACCTTTAGCTTCACGTCTTGGGCTTTGAACAAGACACCAAAACACCATTTCCTCCCATAGAATAGGAGGAACTACGATCGCTCTGATTTCCCTGTTTCGGCAAACGGGAATACGTAGGCATAAGATTGAAAGAGAAATCTTAGCGAGCACACTAATAAAAAACCCAAAATCCCGTACCTTCATACATCATTCGAAAAGCATCAGTCCTAACATCCTACCAATAACATAGTCCCGTCATTTCAGTCTTAACAAAATAAGCTGAAAGAGGCCCCACTTCCACATAGCATCCGTAACCTAACAGACCGCCGTTTAAACTCAGTATTCATCAGCTTCAATAGGATAAAAAATGAATCGACCTATAGTACCCCAGAGCCGAAGTGCTTAAGAACCACGTCCAAAATTTCTCGCTACACGTGCCACATCCATTTGCGTATCCAAAAGGATACTATGCACCAGGTGTGCCATGTCAATCGGAATTGTAGAAGAATGAGTTCAAGGCTTGATGTTATACAACACCAAGAGTAACACAAGTTGTGCCACAGGACACATGTCCTCTCTTTTGTACCTAACCAGAACCCCAGATGGGTTTAACTCCACACTTTTTCCTTCCCTCAACAAATCATTAGTCATCTCAACAATATTCCTATGTAATCTCAAGTCTCTATGGTACACATCTACGTTATTAGGCCCAAGAGTCAAAAGGATTCCCTAATGTCATACCCCAAATTTTGACTACTAATATTTCCCATCATTGTGCAAATCATCATCACAATATGGATGAACCATTAGTCTCCCCAAAGATGGGTGAGCATCCATTACAATCAGACTTAAGGTTTCAAGCCCTCTCAAAGCTCTTAGACAAAGGATAAATCAAGAAATGACATGATCTTCAACTTGTCTAGCCTCTCAAACATCCACAAAGGATCAAGAGGACTCCCACTTCAAGTATTAAGCACAAGGCTTCTCCCTTCTAGGTGGATCAACCCTTAAGATCGCCAGTGTCACCAAATTAGGGGTTGGTCGACCAGGACCTCCAGATGGAAATTTTCCTCTGGGCATGAGCCAATGCTTCAAAGCATAACCTATGATTCTCCAAGGGATCTCATGAACCCAATCATCAAGTCAATTTAGCCTCAGGGGATGCATTCATCAAAAAATCAAGAATTAGGGTTTCTTGACCTAATTCACCCCTAAGTTAACTTTTGGGACAAAACATGAGCCAAGACCTCAAGAGGGGATTTGAGGGTCTCAAACACATCACATTGATCCATTTACAACAATGGATTGATCCAAGAAGCTTGAGCAACAAGTTTCAATTTCATCAGAACCACAGTTAGGGTTTCGCGGAAAAAAGTCAACTGTATCTTTGGCTTTTTACCAGGACATGCTCCCAAACCCTAAGACATGATTCAATACACCCTATAACACTTATGAAATCAATCCATCAAGTTTGATTTAGGTCAAGGACTTGATTTCATAGAGGATCGCACAGTTTGGAATTCATCTGATAAAAAGTCAACTGTGCACAAAAGTCAAACTTTGACTTTTTGAGATTTTTCACAATTATGGTTCCTTAATCCTAAAATGATGTTAATGTGTGATTGGAATCATCATTCATCAAGAAAAATCAAGAAAAGTGAGATAACTTGTAAAAGGGGTAACCATAAAAAACATAGAAAATTTTCTAAGTTATGGAACAAAGTGGCTAGGGTACCAACTTTGGAGGATCATAACTCCTAAACCATAAGGCCATTTTTTCCCATCCAAAGCTGGATTTGTAGCTCTCATTACCCTCTACAAAAGCTTCAACTACCACTCATTCCAATTCCCCATGGATTTTAAATTATGGAATGATCAAAATCACAAAAAGTGAAAATGTCACTTTTTCCAACACTTAGTGAAATTTTCACTAAGTCAGAATCTGCCTTCACTTTTTTTCAAATGTAGGGGAATTTTTCACTTGGATCCAAAAAGTATCAAAACCAATTATGATCAAACAGTTATTGTATCATACGAGGGCTTTCCAAAATGGCCAAGAACTCCATCAAATTCCACTTGAGCCATGAGATATGACAATGGCAATATGCCTTGCTGAAAACTGGCAAGGCTAAGCAGAATTTTGCACTTTTGCTCGATTTGGCAAAATCAGATAATTCCAAGCCTTGTCATCATTTGGACACATCTGAGGATCAAATCTAAAGGGAACAAATACTGATCCAAGCCTCCAAAGTCTTTCGAACAAGAAGTAGCATGCCAAACCTAGAAATCCCTAAAAGAGGGACAAGACTCCAATTTTGGATTGGAACATTTAATGGATGCACCAAGGTGGCATGGACTAACACAATTGCAATTGAATTCAGTCAAGAATGATCCAACAACTAGGGAACCACAACTCTATGCTCTAACCTCTAGTCAATGGCTAGAGGAGACTTGGATTCTCATTGATCAATATAAGCCAAACCTCTGCTGCAGTTGACATTCACTATTGATCCCAAAACAAACTTGCTCTACTATAAATAGAGCTCATTTGTGCTCAGTTTGAGTACACCAAAGCCATCAAATAGATGATTTCCTCAAAATCACCTTCTCACTTCCAAATTTGCCTTCCAAAGCAAGTCACTATCGGGTTTTGAGATTGAGATCAATTCCAACCAAACCAATCACACACACACCTCATAAACATCATATAGAAGTAATCCAAACACTCACATAACATCTGGAACACCAAAATCACAAAATCACTAGCCAATTACTCAAGCCTTTGACAGATTTGCAGTTGGGATGCCATCTCAAGTTCTAGATCATTTCAATCCATTCCAAGCATCCAGACACGCTCCATGGAACCTAGGGAAGCTATCCAGATCATTGGAACCTAACTGTAACACCTCTAACCCAAAACACCATCACCAGCTGCAAGAGGTGAGCATGAGCTCTTCTAACTCTATGATCCATGCATTTTTTGCTGCACAATAATTTGGCCATATGTTCATAATCATGCATAGAGTGTTTACCCTTAATAAATTGCTTTGTATGAATCGTGTATGGAATTTCTGAACCTTCATGCAGAATTTTGGGTTCTTGAGGTTTCTCTTTGATTTCTTATTCCATGCTTAAAATAAATGAAATTAAAGACCATAGACATGATCGTGAGGTTAAAACGAGTAGATTGATATGTAGATTGCATGATATAATCAAGTATTCAGTGAGATTGGATAGAAAACACAAATCTGCAGAAACAGAGGAAGGGCGCGTGTTCTTGCTATGTTCTTGGCGCCCTTTTTCAAATATTTGAATATTTGAATTTTGTGATTTTATTTAATTGATTCAAAAATTAATTTCTCTCTGAGTTTTAATGATTTTGAGTTGATTCTTTTTTTTAATAATTCACAAAAATGTTAAAATATTTTATTTTACCAAAAAATACCAAAAATATTATTTATTTCATATAATTTATATTTTTGCCAAGAATTAATATTTTAATTGTTTTTTACATTTAAAATATTTTTTCCTTCCTGATTTTGCAAATTTTAATGATTTCTAATCATTTTGTAGGTCAAAACATGATTTTTGAAACATTAATCCAAGATCACAATTTGTTTTCCACATGTTAAACAATTTTGATAATTTTAATTGAATTTTTTATTCAATTAAAATACATTTTGGAAACAAATTAGGGTTTTGATTAATTCAACCCTCATCAAACCTTTTAAAAACATTTTGGGCCTCTAATAGAGTGTAAGACCCAATCCTTTGTAAATACAAACCTATTTTGGGCCTCAAATATTGTATAAGTCCCGTTGTATTTAAAAAGTTCGGCGCGATCATCGTCCGTTTAAAACAAATCATCTAGGCCTCTCCTCGAGCTATAAGACCCATTCAAAATCATTTTGGGCCTCTAATAGAGTGTAAAGACCCAATCCCCTTTTGAAACCAAAAACGTTTGGGCCTCAGTCATTGTATAAGACCCACGGTGTTTTCAAAACCTCGGCGCGATCGTCACCCTTTTCAAAATAAACCCGAGGCTTCTCCTTGAGCTATAAGACCCATATTTGTTCACTTTCAATCATTTTGGACCTCTTGAGAGAGTGTAAAACCCATCCCCTTGTACAAAAAATCTTTCTTGGGCCTCAGTCACTTGTATAAGTCCCTGTACAAAACAACAGTGCGATCACTGATAAAACCCTGGGCCTCTCCTTGAGCTGTAAGCCCCAATTTTCCTTTCAAAAGCACTTTCTCCTTTGATTTTGTAACATACTGTTATTTTCAATTTCTTTGTTGAACAACTAACCAAACAGCATGGAAGCTCTACAACCGAGTAAGTGTTTACCCACTTTCATTTACCGCTTTCATATGTATATAACTGTATTGTGGGGTTGTTTCACTGTAAGTCTTCTTTCATAAACTCATATCGACTGTGTAATACTAGTATAAATATTTAGAGTTTCTCCGACAATTACGTCTAGAACTAGACAAAACCTCATCTCCTTACATCCGACGTTCTCCCGGATATTTCAACATAACCTAAACCATGAGAATTTTCTTTTACAACAATTTTAGATAACTAGATCTAAGAAATCTCCCCCTTTGAACATTTCATATACAGAAGGCCAATGTTCCAAGTGAAACCCCTTCTGGAACTGTTCATCAGCCTCCTCTTGGGCTTAGTGCAAGGACCCACAGGCTTCCTAAAAGCATCCCCGCCTCCTCTTGGGCGTTGTACAAGGACCCGTCGGCTTCTTAGAAGTTTTCACAGCCTCCTCTTAGGCTCTGTATAATGATTCTTCCTCCGGGAAGATAGCCTCCTCTTGGGTTTCGTACAAATTGTCCCTTCGGCTTCTTAAAAGTTTTTCTCGCCTCCTCTTGGGCTTCGTACAAATTATCCCGACGACCTCTTAAACGTATAGGAACAGAAATTAGTCATCTTAATAGAACAGTCTTTCAAAGAGTCTAGATCTTTCTACCGCGAACGTACTGTCTCTTGATCTCTCTTAAGCATAGTACAAAAGATAAAACTCTAGAGTTGGACAGTCTAATCTCCTTGAGTCTCGAAGACATTCTCAAGTTCCTTTCAAAAATAGGATAAAACACCCGTAGACTTGGGCAATCTCAATACCCTTCGGATTCTCCGTTTCCTTAAAAAACAGGAAATAATCCCGGTCCTCAGATCAAATCCATGAGTACAACATTACCCATATAAGAACTGATTTTCTCTTTTATCCAACATACTGGACCTGTCACTCAACTGAAACAGTAACCCTAGCCTCCTCTTGGGCTTTGTATAATGATTCTCCCCAGCAGAGTTAACCTTTGCAGCCTCCATCTCTGGCTTCGTACGAGATACAAAATCACTCTCTTGTTGAGTATAAAAGACTCTCTTGTTGAGTCAAACATTTTTAGCCTCCATCTCGGGCTTCGTACGAGATACCAAATCACTCTCTTATTGAGGATAAAAGACTCTCTTGTAGAGTCAAACATTTTTAGCCTCCATCTCGGGCTTCATACGAGATACCAAATCACTCTCTTGTTGAGGATAAAAGACTCTCTTGTTAGGTCAAACAATTTAGCCTCCATCTCAGGCTTCGTACGAGGTACAAAGACTCTCTTATAGAGTCAAACACCTTTAGCCTCCGTCTTGGGCTTCATACAAGACACATATAAAAGCATTCTCTTGTTGAGTCAACCCTTCCAACCTCTCTCTCGGGCTTCGTACGAGACATATAAAATCATCCTCTTGTTGGGTCAATAGCCTCCTCTTAGGCTTTGTATAAAGAAATCCCCATTTGATTCAATCAACTTTTTAGCATCAAATCATCCTTTGGTCTCAGCATACAAACATCAACAACTCCTTTTCCCTCGTCTAATTGCTGTAAGCGGCAAGCCTCTGGATTGTTTACATCCACACCACTGTCCCTCTTTTAGCATGAGAAATTCCTAAGGAAAGATGGCGTTGCTCTAAACTGAGTTAAAGTCTTCTCCTTCAGGTTGAAAATCCCCTATAAAGGAAATTATGGCATTGTCGGATTCGCATATCCCAGTTAAAGTAATTCTCCTTTATAATCAGTCACCCCAACATTTGTGCCAAACAGACCAAATACTCCCCTTTAGAGATGACAAATTCTCTCTAAAATCAAAACCCTTTAGCTTCACATCTTGGGCGTCGAACAAGATACAAATAGACCATTCAGCTTCACATCTTGGGCTTTGAACAAGATACAAACCTCCTTTAGCTTCACGTCTTGGGCTTTGAACAAGACACCAAAACACCATTTCCTCCCATAGAATAGGAGGAACTACGATCCCTCTGATTTCCCTATCCCGGGAATACGTAGGCATAAGATTGAAAAAAGAATCTTAGCGAGCACACTAATCAAAAAACCCCAAAGTCCCCTACCTCCATCCAATCTGGCGCAGGATCCCAACAAATTCCCCATGAACAATCCCGGTATTTCGCTCTGAACAAAATAAGCAGAGAGAGGCCCACGAACTAAAGCCGCATCTGTAAACCAACATTTTTTACTGTTTAACCTCAGTTTGCACGCAGGGTTAGTTGGAGACATCTATTTCCCTTCCTTCATCAGCTTCAATAGGATAAAAAATGAATCGAACTATAGTACCAAAGCGATAGTGATTCGAAACCACAAAAACCGCGCTACACCTAACACCTCATTAATAGTATCTCAGTTGAACTTCACATCCCTTTCGTTCACCCTCGTGGTCCATGTGAAAATCTCCTCATCATCATGGAGGGCGTTTACATAGAACTCCCTCGCAATGTCAACATTAAAACTCTCACAAGGGTGTATTAGCTTATCCCACTTCTTGTTTTCAAAAACCACAACAGCTACCCGAAAAGGTCCTTCGGGATGGATGGTGAATACCTTCTCAGCAAAGATACTCCTCTTCTCAAGGTTAAGATACCTATCAGTCTGCTTGGGACCTTTGAAACGAACGTTTTCATATGGTCTTGGTTGTGCTTGACAAGAGGAGCTTCCAATCGTCTTTTGCTTCTTTGACACATTTGTTTTTGGAGGTGGCATCTGCACAACACAAAACAAAACCAACACCTGCATAACAACACATTAGACAAGCAAGGCATAAGAGAAAAGAAGTTAACAGTTAAACATAAAAGAAACAGACAACAACTGCTGCTGTCATGGTCGCCTAAGCTCGCACAGTGAACTATAGGTGAGCTCGCACTGCGAGCTCAAGGAGAACCTGCGAAAATACTGATTTTCTAGGTTCTGCAGTAACAATACAACACAAAAACTTTTCCATAGAATTCACATGTTTTCAACAGAACACATGTTCTAAAAAAATATATTGCACAACATCTAAACATCACAAACAATTTCAACACACCATAATGGATTAATGAACATACAATTCAAAGTTTTTACAAGAAAAATCTCAAAATGCCAACTTTAAACCTAAACAAGAACTTGACATGTAACCATGGTTATTAAAAAAATCAAAATAAATATACATATCCAATCACATACCAACAAAAGTTCAAACCCTCAAAGCTAATTTTTCACAAAGTTCACTAACCCTAACCACATGTGATTTTCTAAAATTAAGAGAACAATGGCAAGGAAAGCATCAAACCTGGAGTTTGTAAAAGTAGAGATTAGGGAAATGAAAGTGGAAAACTGAAAATGTGCTTCTTCTCTTGGGACGGATGAAAGAGACAAAGAGAGTGTGTTTTTGTTTTTGTTTGTGAGAGTGAGAGTGAGAGTGAGAGTGGAAAAGTAAAGAGTGAGGGGGAAAGGTGGGATAACCCCACAAAATCAGAATGCATTAAATGGGCCCACAAGAATGACCTAATTAAAATAAAACCAAAAAAGGATGTGAATAAACTTACAACACTCTACCATGTTCGCGCAAGGTGACCTCGCCCAAGCTCGCACAACAAGCTGAAGGCGAAGGTGACAGAATTTTTAAAAATTATGGTTTTTCCTAAACTTGTTTCACCACAACACTTCTTGAACTAACATAACAATTCTAGAAATGCAATAAAAATGAAAGAGTACTTACAATGTTGGGGTGCCTCCCAAAAATTGTTTTGTTTAACGTCGTTTGAGCTCGATGGTCCAATGCGACCTCACGGATCGGCAAACGGAACTGTTGTTGTACTTCGATCAACCTCGCCACCAATGTATATTTTGAGTCTTTGACCATTTACTATCCAACTTTCATTTGTTAAGGGACCTTCGAGAACAATTGCTCTGTAATGCTTGACTTCCTTAATCTGGAACGAACCGAACCATTTGGACTTCAACTTACCCGAAAATAATTTCAATCTTGAATTGAACATTAAGACCAATTTCCCTTCTTTGAAATTTTTGTTGACAATCTTCCAGTCATGAAATTTTTTCACCTTTTACTTATAAATTTTGTTAGAGACATAAGCTTGAAGTCACAGCTCATCCATCTCATGAAGTTGCACTTTCCTATTTTGTCCACTTAACTTAGGGTCAAAATTCAAGATTTTTAAGGCCCAAAAGGCCTTATTCTCCAACTCAACCAGCAAGTGAGAAGTTTTCCCATAGATTATTTTAAAAGGTTTGAGACCAATCAAAGCCTTGAATGCGGCCTGATAAGCCCACAATGTGTCATCAAGCTTGTTGGACCAATCTTTTCTAGAAGAAGAAACAGTTTTTTCAAGAATTCTTTTAAATTCACGATTTGATACCTCCGCCTGACCATTGGCTTGTGGATGGTATTGTGTTGTAACTTTGTGTTTCACACCATAATGCTCCAAACCTTTCTCTAACTGAGAGTTACAAAAGTGGAATCCTCCATCACTTATTAACACTCTCGGAGTACCAAAACGTGAAAAAATGTTCTTCTTCATAAATTTGATCATGTTTTTCCCGTCAACTTTTTCACAAGCTATTGCTTCCACCCATTTGGACACATAGTCCACAACCACCAAAATGTATTCACAAGAAAATAAGGGTGGAAATGGGCCAACAAAGTTGATTCCCCAACAATCAAATACTTCTACTTCTAACATGTTTTGTAAAGGCATCTCATTTCTATTTGTATTTCCTCCACTCCTTTGGCACTTGTCACAACTTTGGGTATGTAAATTCACATCTTTAAACAAGAAGGCCAATAAAAGCCCTATTGAAGGACTTTTGTTGTTGTTCTTAACCCATTAAAGTGGCCACCGTAAGGTGAGTTGTGACAATTCCAAAGAATGAATTGTTACTCTTCCTTTGTAACACATCTTCTCAAAATGTTGTCAACACCAAGTTTAAACAAATAAGGTTCATCCCACACAAAATACTTGGCATCCGACAAAAATTTCTTTTTTTGATTCCAAGCTAGACCGTCCGGTATCAATCCGGTGGCTTTGTGATTTGCAAAGTCGGCAAACCACGGTCTAACTTGAACCATCAACAACTTCTCATCTTGGAACTCTTCCTTAACCTCAATTTCACGTTTGGTCACCTCGACATTGACAAGACGATACAAGTGATCTGCTACCACATTTTCGGAGCCCTTTTTGTCACGAATTTCAAGATCAAATTCTTGTAACAAAAGGACCCATCGAATAAGTCTTTGCCTAGAATCAGGTTTGGTTAGCAGATACTTTATCTCCGAATGGTCCGTGTAAACAACCACTTTTGACCCAATGAGATAGGATCGAAATTTTTCCAACGCATACCCTATTGTAAGAAGCTATTTTTCGGTTGTGGCATAATTGATTTGAGCTTCGTTTAATACTATACTTGCATAATGTATTGTGTCATACCCCAAATTTTGAACACTAAGATTTCCCATCATTGTGAAAATCATTACTACAATATGGATGACCCTACATGCCTCAACCAGTCTCCTCAAGGATTGTTGAGCATTCACTACAATTAAGAATTAGGGTTTTAAGCCCTCTTCGAGCTTATATAAAGGATCAATCAAGAAATAACATGATCTTCAACTTTTCTAATCTCTCAAACACCCACAAAGGATCAAGAGGACTCCCACATCAAGAATCAAGCACAAGGTTGCAACATTCCAAGTGGATCAAGCCTCAAGGTCACCAGTGTCACCAAATTAGGGTTTTGGTCGACCAGGGCCTCCAGATGAAAATCTTCCTCTAGGTATGAGCCAATACTTCAAAGCATGACCCTAGATACTCTAAGGGACCTCATAAACCCAATCATCCAGTCAATTTGACCTCAGGGGATGCCTTCACCAAAAATCAAGAATTAGGATTTCTTGACCATATTCACCCCTAAGTTGACTTTTGGGACAAAACATGAGCCAAGATCTCAAGACATGATTTGAGGGTCTCTAACACACTATATTGATCCATTTGCTACAATGGATTGATTCAAGAAGCTTGATCTACAAGCTTCAATTTCATCAGGACCACAATTAGGGTTTCGAGGGAAAAGTCAACTGTACCTTTGACTTTTGACCAAGACATGCTCCAAACCTCGGGACATGATTCAATATGCCCTATAACACCTATGGAACATATCCATCGAGTTTGATTTAGGTCAAGGACTTGATTTCACCAAGGATCGCACAATTTGGAATTCATCTGATAAAAAGTCAACTGTGCACAAAAGTCAAGTTTGACTTTTTGAGATTTTTCACAATTATGGTTCTTTGACCCTAAAATGATGTTAATGTGTGATTTGAATCATCATTCATCAAGAAAAATCAAAGAAACTGGGATAACTTGTAAAAGGGGTAACCATAAAAACTTAGAATTTTTCTAAGTTTTGGAACAAAGTGGCTAGGGTACCAACTTCCAAGGATCATAACTTGAGATCCAAGCAACCATTTTGGATGGTCCAAAGATGGATTTTTAGCTCTCATGGCATACTTTAAAAGTGTCAACTACACCTCATTCCAATTCCTCATGGATTTCAAGCTATGATTGGATCAAAATCACTAAAAACATGAAAATACATCTTTTTCCAACACTTAGGAAAATTCTGCCCAAGGCAGATTTCAAGTGAAACACCAAACTTGTGAGGTTTTTTCACATAGTTGCAAGTTGAGTCAATTCCAAATATAAACATCAATGTTGTTGCAAATGTTGCTAAGAATTCAAAAACTTATTAGCATGAATTGATTCAACTTGAGCCAAGAGAAATCCATGACCAAACATGCCTTGTTGCAGTTGTTTTGCAACAGATTTTGTTGCATAACTTGATGAACTCGATTCTTATCCAAAGAGCATTGATCACAAGACCTGCTGCACTCACTTTGATGACTACAAGCTCTGCATCACCTGCCAATTCAGTTCAAGGCCAGCCAATGGGAGCATGAACATAAGAGAATATGCTTGGAATCCAATTTGCATTTATGAGCAAATAGTGAATATTCAACATTCCCTTTATGATCAGTCAAGCTTCCTTCATAATCCACCAATAAGAAGACTCCAGAATGTGAAATTTATCAGACCATAGCTGAGCTATTTGGAGGCTCCTATATTCCTTGTGAGTGAAGATATTTGCCAAGCCTTGACCAAGAAAACTCAGAGCATATCTCTTGAGCCCGAGCTAACAACTTTAGGGCAACATCTTTGCCTATAAATAGAGTGCATATTTCATGCTTGACACCACACCAAAGCACAAGAATTCTTTGCTTTCTTTCTTTCACTCTCTAGTCACAAAAACTCCATATTTGGGCCAGTCACTATCGGGTTTTAAGTTGCAGAGCCAAGCAACTCAAACCATCACTTCTAACACATCACATATGATGTATAGAAGTTGTCCAAACATCTAAACCACTTCTGAAACACCTCCATCAAAATCTCAATCTTCAACCTACCTGTTATGCAGTTGGATTTCTCCAACTTGATCCAAAGACTTTCAAAGTGTTCTAAGGCTTGCAATCCACTCCATAACATCCATTGAAGCTGTAGAGGTCATCAAATTACTTCTGGAACACACTTTGTGCAGAGTTCCAATTCTTCTTACAGCAAGGTAAGCCTCAAACTCTCATAACATGATCCATGCATATTTCCTCGCATGATACTTTTGCCAATTGCTTATCATCATATGTTGAGTGTTTCCCCTCAAAATATTTGACCATAACACTCACAAACATGTCTGCACGATTGCTTTTACAAAACTAGGGTTCATACATTCATGTTAATATAACTTGCTGCACACTAAAAATAAATGAAATCAAATATTGCCATATGTTCCTTGTTAAAAAATGCATGAATTTGGTGTTTGAATCATGTCAAATGGTTGAGAAACGAGTAAGATAGAGAGCTTCACACATCTGGCCCAAGGAAGAAGATGGCCATGGCGCCATTCTTCAGATTTTCAAACCAAGTTTGCCTTATATTTTTCATTTGCCATACTATATTTGAATTGACATTGCGCCCCAGTGGTTGATAAGCTGGTTTGTGTGTATTGAGCGAGTGGAAGGTCAGGGGTTCGAATCCCCCTCGCCCCAGACCTCTTTTTTGATCACTTTTTCCACTTTTTATTATTTTTCATATTATTTTTAAATGATTTGAAAAATTAATTTCTCCTTCAATTTTAATTATTTTTTATTGGTTCTTTTTGCAAAAAATCACAAAAATGTTAAAATATTTTATTCCACAAAAAAATCAGATTTATATTATTTATTTAATATAGTTGGTATTTTTGTAAATAAATTCATTTTTATTGTTTTTAAACCTTTTAAAAATGAATATTCATCTTGAAAATCAAAATCAAATGAGTTCTAAATCATCTTGTGATTAAAACCTCATTTTTCAAACCTTAACCAAAAATCACAAGTAGTTATTTAGACTTATTTGGTATTTTTTTCATTTTATTCATATTTAAAAGGATTACTTTTAAAAGAAAATGAAATTAGGGTTTCTTTGATTTTTACCCCAACAAATCTTTTTCAAACACTTTTGGGCCTCTAATAGAGTGTAAGACCCAACCCCTTTTGAAAACCAAAATAATTTGGGTCTCGGTCATCGTATAAGACCCACTGTGTTTTCAAACCTCGGCACGATCGCCATTTTTAAAATAAAACAATTGGGCCTCTCCTCGAGCTATAAGTCCCATTTCTTTTCTTTAAATACTCTTTGGGCCTCTAATAGAGTGTAAGACCCAACCCCTTTGTAAATAATACATTTATGGGCCTCACACATTGTATAAGTCCCTTTGTATATTTTCAAACATTCGGCGCGATCGTCGCCTTTTTAACAAAATCAACTGGGCTTCTCCTTGAGCTATAAGACCCAATCCCCTTTTGACCAAAACTTTTTGGGCCTCAGTCGTTGTATAAGGCCCGATACGATATTCAAAACAATAGTACAATCACTGTTCAAACCTTGGGCCTCTCTTTGAGTATAAGCCCCAACAATTTTTCACAAACAACTCCCTTTTGATTTAGGTTCAAATATACAGTTGTTATCAAAACTTTCTTTAATTTCTCTGAACAACTAACAATACAGCATGTAAACTCCCTCATCCGTAAGTTTTAACAGCTTTCATTTACTCGCTTTAATATATATAACTGTATTGTGGGAAGCAGTGCATGGTTAGTCTTCTTTCATTCTTTTAAATACATTTCAGATATATATAACTGTATTGTGGGAAGTTGCGCATGGTTAGTTTGCTTTCATACCTTTTTATATACTTGTCATATATCAACTGTATATATACTAGTATAGTTATTTAGAGTTTTCCCCGACAACTAGGTCTAGAACTAGGTAAAGCCATGTTGGTCACTCTTCAATACAAACAACACTAGATTCCCCATAGGATTTCCAGATATAGTCTTCCCTTATCTTGGGGTTAAACAATATGGAACAAAGAGAAAGGAAGTATTCTCAGTGAACCTTTTCTCAGACTGTCACCCTTAGAAAGTGTCAAAGAAATTCTACTCCCCGGAGTTGATATATTCTATGTGAATAACATCTCTTGAGTTTCTTCCAAACCCTCAAACTTTCCTGGAATGATCTCTTATCTGTGAATTGCATTTCTTGCACTTCTCTTGGTTTGGGGACCCACATGCTTCCTAAAAGCATCCCCGCCTCCTCTTGGGCTTTGTACAAGGACCCTTCAGATTCTTAGAAGTTCTCATGCCTTCTCTTGGGCTTAATACAAGGACCCTGATGACCTCTTAAAGGTATAAGACAGAACTTAGTCATCCTTTGTTAGAGCAGTCTTTCTAGTGTCAGACCTCAGGCCACTTTAGGGTTGATTCTCATCCCTTAATGCCCTTGCCTCCTCTTGGAGGCATCATACAAAAGATAAAACTCTTCCACACCCGTAGACTTGGACAATATAAATCCCTTTGAGTCTCAAAGACATTCTCAAGTTCCTTACAACTATAGGAAGAAACCCCGGGCATTCTGGATCGATCTCCAGCAGAAACCCATCCTCTCTCATGAGAGTTCCCCGACCAGGGTCAACACTATCCCAAATCAGAACCTCAAGGTATCTGACATCTCAACTCTTCTGTAACCCTCAGCAAGAGTTGATTCCCCGCTTGGACCTGCCTCGGGATCTCAATTATCCCCGGCAAAAGATAGCCTCCTCTTAGGCTTTGTATAAGGACCATTCCTCAGTAGAAAGCTAGCCTCCTCTTAGGCTTTGTATAATGATCCTTCCTCAGCAAAGTCAGCCTCCTCTTGGGCTTTGTACAAAGGATTCTCCCCAGCGGAGCTAACCTTTTCAGACTCTCTTGTTGAGTCAAGACCCTTTTTGCCTCAATCTCGGGCTTCGTACGAGACAACAAATCACTCTCTTGTGGAGTATAAAAGACTCTCTTGTGGAGTCAATCACCTTTTCAGACTCTTTTGTGGAGTCAATCACCTTTTCAAACTCTCTTGTTGAGTCAATCACTTTTCAGACTCTCTTGTTGAGTCAAACACTCTTTTGTTAAGTCAACCCCTTTTTAGCCTCTATCTCGGGCTTCGTACGAGACAAATAAAAACACTCTCTTGTTGAGTCAAAACCCTTTAGCCTCAATCTTGGGCTTTATACAAGACATAAATTTCCCTCTCTTGAGTTAGGGATAGATACTTTCCCCAGCCAAGTCATTTTCTCCCAGCCTTTGTTTAGGCTTTGAAGAATAATGTCCCTAAGTAGAGTCAAACTCATTGCAGCCTCAATCTTGGGCTTTGTACAAGACCCATCCTCACCAGAGTCAGTTAAATTTCCCGTTTTAGCCTCAATCTTGGGCTTTGTACAAGACAGATAATACTCTCCAGCAAGAGTCAAACTCATTTCAGCCTCAATCTTGGGCTTTGTACAAGACACATATAAACCTCCCCGACGGAGTCAAAACCCTTTTTTAGCCTCCTCTTAGGCTTTGTATAATGATATCCCCAAAGAGTCAGTCTCTTTTTAACCTCAATCTTGGGCTTTGTACAAGACAGATAAAAACACTATCTTGTTGAGTTGGTCACTTCTACCCTCCCCTTAGGCTTTGTATAAAGAAATCCCCTAACCAAATCAATTAACCTTTTAGCATCAACCTTGTGCTTTGATCAAGGAACACAAAAGTCAATAATCTCTCTTTAGAGATGACAAATTCCCTCTCAATACCCTTTTAGCTTCAATCTTGGGCTTTGAACAAAACACAAACAAACCTTTTAGCTTCAATCTTGGGCTTTGAAAAAGACACCAAAACCTCATTTTCCTCCCTTAGAATAGGAGGAACTACGATTGCTCTGATTTCCCTGTTTCGGTTAAACGGGAATACGTAGGCATAAGATTGTGAAATCTTAGCGAGCATACTAATCAAAAACTCTAGGTCCAGTACCTTCACATTAATCAAAACTTAGGTCCAGTACCTTACCAAAAACATAAACAAAACTCACTCTCCCTGTCACACTTTCCCAAGAAACTTTCCCAACCCATTAGCAAATAAACACTATCAATTACAAAGCGAAACCTAAAGCTAATATCCTATGGATAACCGCATATAGGATGGAAAATTGACAACTACTCATTGTATAACCTGACCCCGACTCCCCGAATCTCTTAAAGCGTTTGTTCAGTTAAACATTCGCGTGCAAGGTTAGTTTTAGATAGCTTCCCTTTCCCTTCCAGCTTCATGGGATAAATAAGAAATCAGAAAGTAGCACCCTTTCTCCTTCAGGAGAAAACCTAAACTTCAGCGATAAGGTGGTCGCGTCATCGACAAAAATCGCTCGCTACAGGAAAATAGCGACTCTGCTTGGGAGTCATTAATTGTTTAGGATTATAGGATATAGCTCTTAAGAGGTCTAGGATGTTAGTTTTAAGACAAATATATATATATATATATATATATATATATATATATATATATATATATATATATATCGCTTTTCCTAATTGATATCCATGTTTATTTTTCTGCTAATGGGACTGCGAGTGATGTCGCATCTGGAAAGATTGAGTATACTAAGATAAGTGATGGCACTAGACGGGTAATCTTACAGGGAGTGACTCCCAAATAAGAGGTCTCGGTCGACCATCGAATCAGTGGAGATGCCCTTTGAGGATTCAATGCCTATACGACTTCGGTTGTTGAAAGAAGATTATTCGATTGGGTTATCTGAGAAGCTGAGGATTTTAGTAGACTGAAACCTTGTTACTATTTTGTAGTGCGGAAGCTATCGGAAGTAGTTGTCACGCGATACTACCCTCATTTGAGATTACTCTAAGATACATCAGCTTGCTCGGGTGATTCCAGCCTGCTGTTGTTATCCCAAGAGGGGTCAATGATTTTGAGGACAGGTACAAAAAACCACCAGTATAACCTTTGGGGATGGGTAGAGCCATGACTTCATGAAACCGAACCTTTGACCCCATGTTTTTCTATGTTTTTGTGTGCTGCATTCATGCATTCATTTCATTAAAAAACATTAAACAAAGAAAAATTTCTCTTCTAGTCTCTCTTTTTCAAATTAAACTAAGACAATGATTGCAAATGTCAGAGAAATGAGATTGCGTTATGGATTTCGGTAGAAGGAAGACTCACAAGTACACCTTCAAGGTTCTAAAATTAGAGGATTTGAGAGGTTTGGCGAGGATGATCACCAACCCTGATGCTTTTAGTGCTAAGTACGGAGGACTGCTATCTCTGTTAAGGGTCCATGTAATTGAAGGAGTAATGGCTACGCCCATTCAGTTTTATGATCCGGTCTATCACTGTTTCACATTCCCATATTATCAACTAGCATAAACACTAGAGGAATACTCTCACATGACTGATTACCTATCACTGACCAAGTTCCCTTTTCTGGACTGGAAGAAATTCCAAAAGATCAAACCATTGCAAGGGCTATCTATTTGGACGAGTCAGAAGTCAGGACTCACATGACCACTAAGGGTGGAATCCAAGGTTTGCCATCCCAGTTTTTGATAAAGAAAGCCCTGTACTTTTCTAGTATAGGGAACGTGGCCGCTTTCGAGAGCACCTTTGTTTTGCTCACCTACGGGTTATTTTTGTTTCCTGGCATCGATAACTTCGTAGATATCAATGCCATTAAGATATTTTTGATTGGAAACCCTGTACCAACCTTGCTCGTAGATGCCTATCATTCTGTACACTTAAGGAATTTATACAGCGGAGGAATGATCACCTGCTGTGTACCCCTGCTGTACAAATGGTTCATTTCCAACTTGCCCAAGTCTGCTGCATTTTGGGATCCTAAGAATACTTTACGTTGGTCGCAGAGAATCATGTCTCTTACCAAATCTGACATAGAATGGTACAATTGAATCTATGATGGGATCAGAATCATTGACCGTTGTGGAAACTTCCCTAATGTACCCCTCATAGGAACTAAAGGAGGAATCAACTATCATCCAGTTTTAGTTCGTCGTCAATTTGGATACCCGATGAGGCATGTCCCGCGTAATGCTCATCTGGAAGGTCTTTTCTTCAAGGAAGGAGAAAATGACCGGGCACTAAAGACAGAAATAGTGCATGCCTGGAAACATGTTCACAGGAAAGGAAGAGAGTCTCTAGGAAAACCAGACTGTGTCTCGGTGAAGCCTTATCTCCACTGGGTACAAACTAGAGCTCTCAAACTAAGGATGCCTTACCCTCGTCAAGAAGTTTTTCCGGTAAGGGACCCTGTCCTTTATTTTATGTCTGATACGGAAAAACTTCAGGTTACTCTCAACATAATTCAACAGGAGAAGAAGTCTTGGAAGAACAAGTACCGTATTCTTAATGTGGAGTGTAAGAAAATACATCAACTGTTAAAAGTAAAGGACGCTCTAATTGAGATTTTAGAGCAACATGCTGTAGAAAATCAAGAAGACCAAAGGAATTTGCTCGCTCCTTTCACTTGGCAAAGGAATGACAACCCGACAACGGCTCGAGAGCCCCGGTCAAAGAAATGGAAAATACCAGAACCAGTACCTGAGCTCTCCTCAGAGAGGACTCAGGATCCATTAACTTAGATATTTCCTTTTACAACACTATGTAAATTACTGTATTTCTATTCTGCAATCTTTGAATTCAATAAAATGGGGTTTCCCCACTGTTTTATATTTGCAATCCAATTGTCGAAGTTTATTTTGATTAAACAAAAAAAACATATATAATATAATCGTTGGATATCATTCATCATTCTCACGTAACGCATTCTTCTTACCTATGAATCTCACGTTTGTGTCTCGATTCTAGAGTCAAACTGTCTCATTCGTACAATACTCGGGCCAGTCAGCAAAAGAAAATGAATGATCTTGAGGAAGAGAACAAGGAGTTGAGAGAAGAACTCGATGCTCTAAAAGAGGATTTGAGAAAGCTTCACAACAATATGCAAACTCTGGTAGCAGCCCAGATGCAACAACGGACTGTGATCTCAGAGATCACATCGACACCCATAGTGGAAAAGTATGATCCTCGATATACCATGCCTAAAGATCGTCCCTGGGGCATGCCACTCAACTATATCCCGGAAGGATATATTCCGCCGATCACGGAAGATCTGGAAACTACAGCAGGAACCGCTGGGCCTGAAGGTTACAAACTTCGGGAAAGCGAAGATTCCATGGGTATGACAGCAACTCCTAAAGGTTACAAACTTTGGGAAACACCAAGAGTCTCAGCCATAATGACTATACCACCACCCGTGGTACACACTGTCCCGGAAGGATAGATTCCACAGATATTGTCTGGTGGAAACGAAAGTATGTTCGACAGAATGAATGAGTTCCAAGAATAATTCCTGGAGATGCAGAAGGAAGTGCAAGCCATTCACGATCAGGATCTATTTGGAAAGGACGCCGCAGACCTTTGTTTGGTCCCCAATGTGAAAGTTTCGCATAAATTCAAGGTGCCCGAATTTGAAAAATACAAGGGTAACTCTTGCCTTCAAAGTCACTTGGTGATGTACGCTCAGAGGATGTCAACTCAGATAGAGAACCAACAACTACTGATCCACTATTTCCAAGATAGTTTAACCGGTGCCGCACTCAAATGGTACATGGGTTTGAACCGCACTAAGATCGTCACTTTTAGAGATCTTGGCGCTGCCTTGGTTCAACAATATAAGTATAACCTGGACATGGCACCGGACAGAGATCAACTCAGAGCCATGTCGCAGAAGGATAAGGAAACCTTCAAGAAGTACGCTCAGAGATGGCATGAAATTGCCGCCCAGATTTGTCCACCTCTTGAGGAAAAAGAGATGACAAAAATCTTCCTACAAACTTTGAGCTCATTTTACTACGAAAGAATGGTCGCCAGTACGCCCAGTGACTTTACTAGATGGTAGGCATGGGAGTTCGTCTTGAGGAAGCAGTCCGAGAAGGACGTTTAGTTAAAGACGCTGGACCATCAAACAGTACCAAAAGATACGGTAGTGCTCTCCCTAAGAAAAAAGAGCAAGATATTGGTAATATCTCTCTCGGAAAGCAAATGCGACGGTACCAACCAGTAGCAGCTGTAACTCCTGCTTTCAACCCTGCGCCTGTTCCTACGTATCAACCTCAGGTTGCTCAGAGCCAACCTAATAAACAACAATATCAGCAAAGGACACAACAGCCTCTTCAGCAGGCTCGTCCTCCATAGAACAACAACCGTACAACGCGACCACCAGGGTTTGACCCTATACCCATGTTGTACGCAGAACTGTTTCCACTACTACTAATCAAGGGGCACGTCCAAACTAGGTCTCCTCTTACAGTACCAGAAAATCCGCCTTTTTGGTTCAAAGCAGATCAGACTTGCCCTTACCATCAAGGAGGACCGGGGCATAACATAGAAAACTGTCTCAGCTTCAAATCCGATGTACATAAGCTTGTTAGGAGCGGGGTCTTATCCTTCAAGGATACGAATCCAAATGTTCAGACAAACCCGTTGCCTCAACATGAGAAAGTTGCGGTAAATTTGATAGAGGGAGAGTCTAACCACAACTATTAAATTCATGATGTACTCTTATTGAGGGCCAACCTTGTCGAAATGCATCGCAAACAGAGTTGATATGGGCATGTACCATCTCATAACTATCACGAGTGTGATATCTGCTCTAAAAATAATCAAGGATGTTCTGTGGTGCAATCAGCTCTACTGGAACAGTTGGATCTCGGATGGATCCAGGATCACCGAATCCGTGACGTCAACATGACTTATACGAATTCCAACATCATTCAAAACCACGACATCCGTGCAATGAATGTCAACTTGGTGGCAATGCACTCAAGGCAAAGCCAACATCATAATCTGCCTCGGCACGACTATAATTCCTGTCTGATTTGCTCGGTAAACAATCAGGGATGCACTTTTATACAGGAGACCGTCTAGCGTCAGCTGGATCTTGGATGGATTCAGGATTACCGTGATAGAAAATAGTATCAAGTGAATATGATTCAAATCTTTGACATTTGTTTGATGAGTACCAGCTTGGTAGAGTTACACGCTAAGCAAGTCCAGCTCGATTTTCTGACTTCGCATAATTATCAGAACTGTAAGGGATGTCGTGAGAGCGACCAAGGATGCGCTCTCGTTCAAAGAACTTTACAACACTTGTTAAATCACTGGTGTAGCGCGATTTTTATGGTTTCAAATCACTATCGCTTTGGAACTACAGTTTAATTCATTTTTTATCCTGTTGAGCTGATTAAGGAAGGGAAATAGATGTCTCCAATTAACCCTGCTTGCAAATTGAGATTAAACAGTCAAAACTGTTGGTTTACATATGCTATCAAGAGGGGGTTCTTCTTTAGGGTTATCCGCTTAAAAACAGTGTCTAGGCTATTGGTAAGATGTTAGGTCTGATGCTTTTCGATTGATGTGTGAAGGTACGGGATTTTGGGTTTTTAATTAGTATGCTCGCTAAGATTTTTGTAAACTTATGCCTACGTATTCCCGAAACAGGGAAATCAGAGCGATCACAGTTCCTCCTATTCTATGGGAAGAAAGAGGTGTTTTGGTGTCTTGTTCAAACCCCAAGATTGAAGCTAAAGGTGGTTTGTATCTTGTTCAAAGCCCAAGATGTGAAGCTAAAGGGTTATGGCTGAGAGAGAATTTGTCATCTCTAAAGACGAGCTGTTGATGTTTGTATGCTGTGAGCAAGACACAACTTTGATGCTAAAAGGTTGATTGACTCAACCTGGGTTTTCTTTATACAAAGCCTAAGAGGAGGCGGGAAGTTTGACTTTTCTGGAGGAAAATGTTCTTTCTGTCTTGTACAAAGCCCAAGATTGAGGTTAAAACGGATTTTGACTCCGTTGGGGAGAATGTATCTTGTATAAATCCCAAGATGGAGGCTGAAAGGGTTTGACTCAACAAGAGAGTACATTTATCTGTCCTGTATAAAGCCCAAGACGGAGGCTAAAAAAGGTTGACTCAACAAGAGAGTCTTGAACATGTGATTGACTCAACAAGAGGGTCTGAAGGTTGAGTAACTCAACAAGAGAGTCTTTTATACTCCACAAGAGAGTGATTTGTGGTCTCGTACAAAGCCCGAGATTGAGGCTAAAAGGAGATTGACTCAACAAGAGACTCTTTTATACTCAACAAGAGAGTGTTTTTATATGTCTTGTACAAAGCCCAAGACGGAGGCTAAATGTGGTTGACTCAACAAGAGAGTCTTTTATACTCAACTTAACAAGAGAGTGTTTTTCTATCTCGTACGAAGCCCGAGATGGAGGCTAAAAGGAGGTTGACTCAACAAGAGAGTCTTTTATACTCAACTCAACAAGAGAGTGTTTTTCTATCTCGTACGAAGCCCGAGATGGAGGCTAAAAAGGGATTGAATCAACAAGAGAGTCTTTTATACTCAACAAGACAGTGTTTTATATGTCTTCTACAAAGCCCAAGACGGAGGCTATAAGTGGATTGACTCAAATCGAGCAAAATTGGGAGGCTGATGGATCAGTGTTTATCCCTCCTTGGTCTCCCCCTGAGGTGTTCAGATGGATAAACTTGTTTGTCATTTGTAAAATTTGCTCAAATCGAGCAAAATGCACAAATCTACCTTGCCGTGACAGTTTTCAGCAAGACACATTGTCATTGTCATATCTCATGGCTTAAGTGGAGTTTCATGGAGTTCTTGGCCATTTTGGAAAGCTCTTATATGATACAACACATGTGTGATCATAGTTTGTCTTGATACTTTTTGGATCCAAGTGAAAAATCCCCCTACTTTTGGAAAAAAGTGAAGGCAGATTTTGACTTAGTGAAAATTTCACCAAGTGTTGGAAAAAGCGGCATTTCATGTTTTCAACCATTTTGATCCAACCATAACTCAAAATCTATGATAAATTGGAATGAGGTGTAGATGACACTTTTAAATTATGCCATGAGAGCTACAAATCCATCTTTGGATCAGCCCAAATGGTTGCTTGGATCTCAAGTTATGATCCTTGGAAGTTGGTATTCTAGCCACTTTGTTCCATAACGTAGAAAATTTCTAAGTTTTTTATGGTTACCCCTTTTACAAGTTATCCCACTTTTCTTGATTTTTCTTGATGAATGATGATTCAAATCACATATTAACATTGTTTTAGGGTCAAAGAACCATAATTGTGAAAAATCTCAAAAGTCAAAGTTGACTTTTGTGCACAGTTGACTTATTGTCAGATGAACTCCAAACTGTGAGATCCTCTATGAAATTAAGTCCTTGACCTAAATAAAACTTGATGGATTGATTTCATAGGTGTTATAGGGTGTATTGAATCATGTCCCAAGGTTTGGGAGCATGCCTGGGTCAAAAGTCAAAGGCACAGTTAACTTTTCACGCGAAACCCTAATTGTGGTTCTGATGAATTTGAAACTTGTTGATCAAGCTTCTTGGATCAATCCATTGTTGTAAATGGATAAATATAGTGTGTTAGAGACCCTCAAACCCTATCTTGAGGTCTTGGCTTATGTTTTGTCCCAAAAGTCAACCTAGGGGTGAATTAGGTCAAGAAACCCTAATTCCTGATTTTTTATGAATGCATCCCCTGAGGCAAAATTGACTTGATGATTGGGTTCATGATGTCCCTTGGAGCATCGTAGGCTGTGCTTTGAAGCCTTTGGCTCATGCCCAGAGGAAAATTTCCATCTAGAGGCCCTGGTCGACCAAAACCCTAATTTGGTGACACTGGCGATCTCGAGGCTTGATCCACTTGGAATGTTGCAGCCTGGTGCTTGATCCTTGATGTGGGAGTCCTCTTGATCCATTGTGGATGCTTGAGAGGTTTAGACAAGTTGAAGATCATGTCATTCCTTGATTGATCCTTGGTCTAAGAGCCCTGAGAGGGCTTGGAGCCCTAAGTTTGATTGTAGTGGATGCTCACCCATTTTTGGGGAGACTAATGAGGTATAATGGTCCATCCATATTGTGATGATGATTTGCACAATGATGGGGAATCTTAGTGGTCAAAATTTGGGGTATGACAACTGGTGGCTTCCGATCTATTTAGACGAAGACATACAACAAGTCAGTATGATTAATGGGAACCCTACTAGGCATCAAAGTCAGGATGTTCGATCAATGGAAACAGACCTAGTGAGGTTACACTGCATACAAAGAGGATGTGGCCGGGTGCCACCACATAATTATGAACGCTGTAGAGTTTGCTCTGAAGATAATCAAGGATGTTACCTTGTGCGAGCAGCCCTTCAGAGTCATTTGGACCACAAAGAGATTCGACCGTGTCCAAGTTCTGGGTCAACCAATTCGATGCCAGACTTTGTCGCTGATCGAATCAAGGAAGTTGTCATAATCTCTGATCATAAGAGGACCAAAGATGTTTGTACCATCATCCCTTTATTTGACGAATCGAAAGTTCCTAACCAGGAACTGATTGAAATTACTTACAATGGTCAAAAGAATCAAAAGGCTCCTGTAGTTATCTATCTACCGGGACCATTACCATATGAATCAACTAAGGCTATCCCTTACAAATACGGTGCAACAATAATTGAGAATGGAAAGGAAACTCCATTACCCTCCGTCGTGAATATTGCAGACATTAGTTGAGTAACACGGAGTGGTCGAATCTTCAACCGAGGAGTTGGAGAACCTACCAGAGAAAGCGAACCTCGGACAAAAATTCCCAATCAACCAGTCGGTCAATCCAGTGATCCCGACCTTTCAAAGAACAATGATGAGATGGTGAAGCTCATCCAGAAGAGTGAATGCAACATTGTTGATCAGCTGTTGCAAACTCCTTCAAAAATCTCAGTGTTATCACTTTTACTTAGTTCCGAAGATCACAGAGAGGCTCTACAGAAAGTCTTAGAGCAAGCCTTTGTGGAACAAGATGTGTCAATAAGATAATTTGACAGCATCATCTCCAACATCACTTCCTGCAACAACTTGGGGTTAGTGATGAGGAATTTCCAGAAGAAGGCAAAAGTCACAACATGGCACTCAATATTACAATCAACTGCCAAGACGATGCTTTAGCCGTCATACTGTTAGACACCGGATCGACTCTAAACGTGATGCCAAAGTCCACTATAATGCGACTATCATTCAAAGGACCTCCGATGAGAGGCAGTGAGGTCGCCGTCAAAGCATTTGACGGATCCCGAAAAACAGTTATCGGCGAAGTCGACCTTCCCATAACTATCGGTCCCCACACTTTCCAAGTCACTTTCCAGGTCACTTTCCAGGTCATGGACATCCGAGCAACATACAACTGTTTGTTAGGAAGACCTTGGATACACGAGGCTGGGGCAGTCACTTCGACACTTCACCAGAAGCTGAAGTTTGTCAAAAACGACCAACTAGTCACAATTTGCAGAGAACAAACCTTGATCGTGAGCAACTTATCGTCGTCCAATTGTGTAGAACCAGAAGAGGTTATAGGAACCCAGTTCCAGGTATTTTCGGTGAGCAATGACAACCAATCAGAAAGAGGAATGTTGATTTCCTCGTACAAAGATGCTCTCGAAGTAATTAAAAGTAACAATACAAAAGGATGGGGACAGCTTGTCATTCCTACTGGTAACAAAGCGAAGAAGGGTCTTGGTTCTTCTTCAGCCTGTGCCCAGATAGCTACTAATGATGAAAGTCTTCATCCCATTCAGAACCTCTTCCATAGCGGAGGTTTCCTTCACCCAGTGTCTCAAGAAGTACATACCATCAACGAGGATGATTCCTCCGATACAGATGAAGAATGAAAGTCCTATCTTAACACATACGGTTATATGTCTCAGGAAGAAGCGCCTACGCCATTCTGTTTCCCCACGCAGGGTCCGAGATATATACCAAGGTCAAATGTCGAGATGATATATGGAGATTGTGATCCGAAAGGATGCCGTGCTCCACCCAACTCATTAGAGGAGGACACTCTGATGAAAGACAACTTTGACCATGACTATTATGGCCCAATGGATGGTCTGCCTATCTGGCAGCCGTACCCAGGAGACTCAGGATAAAAGAGTCAGCCGAACGATGCATATCAGCTGAGCATCATTGAAAAGAACACCTGGGTCCCCACCATGTCATGGGATCATTACTCAGGGCATTCAGAAAATATCGAGCACGACGATGAATCTGCAAAGATTGTAGGATAAGAGTTCATTAACTACGCCTTTCTCGAGGTCAACGTCATAGAGAGGGATGACTCCTCCAGTTCCACTGAAGTGTGGGACACCTTAGGACAACCGAGTGGAAAATTCGACTTTCTGGTCAAGTACACCGCTCCTGAAAGCTCTCGTATCAGGCTCGAAGACATTCGGCCAACTGAATGGGAAAATCCGCCTGAGAGTGCAAACATTGTGCAAGATGCAACAGAGGAATCCTCCTACGACAACTCTTCCTGGGAGACAGATTCCAACGATCCTGCTCCGCCAGAAATTAGCATCATTTCTGAGAGCAAATCAAGAAGGAAAGTACCAGACTTTGTGATTCACCGAGGAGTTCGCCGCCAATGGGTTGCTGTCAACGTTTCGAAAGTTGTTCATAAGTCGAAGTAATTGCCGTCTTTATCTTAACCTTTCACCTTGCCCAGGTGAAACGGATGTTTTTACAGGGCTCACTTTCTGTAAATGTCCCTCTTCTCTTTGCCCAAAGCGACAAAGTTTTGTTTTATAGGGTTGTAGTTTCAAGAATCGACCATATCATAAATAAAATAAACGTCGTTCTGTAATTTCTGCATTTATTGTTGTTTTCTCTTCGCTTTTTCAGAAAATGGTAATCCTAAAAAACAACTCAAATAATAAAAACAAGCAGTTTTCAGAAAATACACTGCACACACTCTTGCATTTCTCTCTATCTCTTCTAAAACAAATCATCACGTCATGCATATTGCTTGTTTTAAACCCCATTGAAACATACGATCTGATGCCTTCTCCCAACTTTGAATTCCCGGTATTTGAGGCTGAAGAAGAAGATGACGATGAAATTCCAGAAGAGATCTCCCAATTACTCAGACAAGAGGAAAGGTCCATTGAACCTCACAAAGAGCCGCTGGAAACAGTCAACTTAGGTTCAGAGAAGGAGAGAAAAGAGGTCAAGATTGGGGCACTGCTCAATCCAACTATCAAAGAAAGTTTGACAAAGATTCTCAAAGAGTTTCCTAATGTATTCGCTTGGTCCTATCAGGACATACCAGGGTTGGATACCAACATCGTGGAACATCATCTACCGTTAACATCAGAATGTCCGCCAGTGAAATAAAGACTAAGACGGACTCATCCAGACATGGCCATCAAAATTAAAGAGGAAGTACATAAACAGAGTGACGCGGGTTTCCTCGCCACATTAGAATATCCTCAATGGTTAGCCAACATAGTACCAATTCCGAAAAAGGACGGAAAGGTCAGAATGTGTGTAGACTACAGGGACCTGAACAAAGCAAGACCAAATGATGACTTTCCCTTGCCGCACATAGACATGCTGGTAGACAGTACATCAAAGTTCAAAGTATTCTCCTTTATGGATGGATTCTCGAGCTATAATCAAATCAAAATGGCGCCGAAAGACATGGAGAAAACTTCCTTCATCACCTAGTGGGGCACTTTTTGTTACAAGGTAATGCCGTTCAGTCTGAAGAACGTCGGGGCAACCTATCAAAGGGCCATGACTACTCTGTTTCATGACATGATACATAAAGAAATCGAGGTATATATCGATGATATGATTACCAAATCCAAAATAGAGGAGGAGCATGTGACCCACCTGTCAAAACTATTCGAGCGGTTGAGAAAGTACAAACTCCGCTTGAATCCCAATAAGTGCACATTTGGTGTCCGCTCAGGGAAACTTTTAGGGTTCATCGTTAGCCAGAAAGGAATTGAGGTTGATCCTGACAAGGTCAAGGCCATTCAAGAAATGCCTTCTCCAAAGACTGAGAAACAAGTCAGGGGATTCTTGGGATGTTTGAATTACATTTCCAGATTTATATTCCTCTTGGCCGCGACATGTGCGCCGATTTTCAAATTACTCAAAAAGAATCAGGACTGCGTTTGGACAGAAGATTGCCAAACCACCTTCGACAGTATCAAGTAATACATGTCGAACCCACCGATTCTATCACCTCCAGTGGAAGGAAGACCACCGATCATTTACTTAACAGTCTTGGAAGACTCTATGGGTTGTGTACTTGGCCAACAAGACGAAACAAAAAGGAAATAGTCTGCCATTTACTATTTGAGCAAGAAGTTCACCGACTGTGAGACTCGATACACTATGCTCGAGAAAACTTGCTGTGCTCTGGCTTGGGCAGCCAAACGTCTTCGCCAGTATATGATTCGTCACACTACTTGGTTAATCTCCAAAATGGATCCAATCAAGTACGTCTTTGAAAAGCCTGCTCTCACGGGAAGGATTGCCCGTTAGCAGATGTTGTTATCAGAATACGACATCGAGTACCATGCTCAGAAAGCCGTTAAGGGAAGTGTTTTAGCCGATCATTTGACTCATCAACCGATTGACGATCAGGAATCAGTCGGATTTGACTTCCCAGACGAAGATGTCATGTACTTAAAAATGAAAGATTGCGATGAACCACTACCCAGTGAAGGGCCAGAACCAGGTTCCCAATGCGGACTAATCTTTAACGGAGTTGTTAATCATTATGGAAACAGAATTGGCGTAATCATCATAACACCTCAGGGTACCCATATTCCTTTCACTGCCCAATTGACATTCAAGTGCACAAACAATGAGGCCGAATACGAAGCTTGTATCATGGGTCTCGAAGAAGCAATTGACTTGAGAATTAAGAACTTGGATGTATATGGCGAATCAGCCCTGGTTATCAATCAGATCAGAGATTGGAACACATACCAATCAGGATTAATTCCTTACAAAGATTACGCGAGAAGGTTGTTACCCTTCTTCAACAGAATCGAGTTTCATCACATCCCTCGTGAAGAGAATCACGTGGCTGATGCATTAGCCACTCTCTCTTCCATGATTAGTGTATGTCAATGGAATGAGATACCTAAGATTGACATAATGCGCCTTGAATGACCTTCTTACATTTTCACAATCGAAGCAGTCATAGACGACAAACCCTGGTATCATGATATCAGGTGCTTCCTTCAAGGACAAGGGTACCCACCTGGGGCATCCAGAAAAGACAGAAAGACCCTCAGAAGGCTAGCAGGCAACTTCTTCCTGAGCGGTGATACACTCTATAAGGGAAAATTTGACATGGTCTTGCTCTAATGCGTAGACAGACCGGAAGCAAACATGCTGATAAAAGAAATTCATGAAGGATCATTTGGCACTCATGCCAACGGACACACAATGGAGAGAAAAATTCTGAGAGCAGGGTACTACTGGTTGACAATGGAATCCGATTGCTACAAGTACATAAGGAAGTGTCACAAGTTTCAGATATACTCAGACAAGATCCATGTACCGCCAACGCATCTCAAAGTTCTTTCTTCCCCATGGCCTTTTTCCATATGAGGAATCGACATGATTGGCATGATCGAACCCAAGGCTTCGAATAGACATTGGTTCATCCTGGTAGCCATTGACTACTTCACCAAGTGGGTCGAAGCAGCGTCATACACCAATGTAACCCGACAAGTGGTGGTCCGATTTATAAAAAACAATATCATTTGTCGTTATGGTGTTCCGAGCCAGATCATTACTGATAATGGATCTAACTTAAATAACAAGATGATGAAGGAGTTATGTGCTGAGTTCAAGATCGAACACCATAACTCATCTCCCTACCGACCTAAGATGAACGGAGTGGTAGAAGCGGCTAACAAGAACGTCAAGAAGATTGTTCAGAAGATGGTTGTAACCTACAAAGACTGGCACGAGATGTTACCCTTTGCTCTTCATGGTTATCGCACATCTGTCCGCACTTCAACAGGGGCAACCCCTTTCTCTCTAGTATATGGCATGGAAGAAGTCTTTCCCATAGAAGTAGAGATCCCATCAATTCAAGTATTGATGGAAGCTAAGCTTACAGAAGATGAATGGTGTCAAAGTCGGCACGACGAACTGAATTTGATTGAAGAAAAGCGAATAACGACACTATGCCACGGTCAGTTGTATCAACAAAGGATGAAGAAGGCGTTTGACAAAAAGGTCCGACCTCGCGTCTTCAGAAAAGGAGACCTTGTGCTCAAGAAGATACAATCATTTCTCACTGATTCCTGGGTTAAATGGACCCCGAATTATGACGGCCCTTATGTGATCAAGAAAGCTTTCTCAGGTGGCGCCTTGAGACTCGGAACCATGGATGGAGAGGAATTTGCCTACCCCACAAATGTTGATGTAGTCAAGAAATACTTCGCCTAAATAAAAAAAACGTCTCGGTGGATTGAAAACCCGAAAGGGCGGTCCAGGCAAAAATTAGAGACATAATAAAAAATTATCCCGGTGGATTGGAAATATCAAAGTACAATCCAGGCAAAAGTTAGGGATAATGGCAAGTAACTACGTCTAGTAAAGGGGCAAATCCCCCCAGCAGCAGTCATGCCATCCATCAGGAAAACGCCAGTCAAGGTCATCTTCGACAGAAGCTCAGGATGCCCGGAATTCAAAGTTGGTAGAAGGATAGTGGTCGTTATGTTTCAATGTAGCCCTTTTCCCTTAAATTACCATTTTCTAACGTTGTAAATACTCCATGGAATCACGCGTTTGGCTGATTTCCATCCTATCAATAAAATTTGAGCCCTAGTACTTTTGTTTGTAATTCTAATTTGTTTTTGCTCTAGAGAATGATGTTTTTAATATGATCAACGATTCTTGAAATAAAACAAAAATGAATTTAATTGTCAAAGTTTTTCTGCTTTTAAATAAATATTGCAATTTCTCTTGACTGTTGAACATCGAATGAACGTCGATCGCTTCTCCAGAAGTAATCGAACCTCAAAGTGCAGAATCAAAGTACTCTTTCTAAATCAATACGCCTAAACGAGGGATCAACTTTGTCAGAGACCGTGTTTCATCTGACACCCCCGGCAGAGTTCTTATCTCCTAAGCCCGACCAACAGTTTTCCCCCACAGGGACTATCTCTCCTAAGTAAGGCATAATTGCTACTTTTGGACCAGTGATATTGTTCATCCCCTGCAGTGGCCGAGTATCCAGTCGTGTTCATCCACTAGTCTGTATGTCGCGTCAGTTTTGTCAGTATATACATACATACATCATGCATTATTGATTTACATTCATATTCATATTGCATCACTATCACTCAAGTCGGTCTTACCCCCTAGTGATAAAAGTCTTCTCAATCGACTTGTCAGTCCTTTAATTGTTAGGAAATACAACGTCTGAGCAGTTTCTCCCCAGCTTATTTTTGGATTAGAGACGGTCTTCGACCACTTTGATAACTTGAACCTCTGAAAAGCAAGCAAACTTTCGACAAATATCACTCTTCGCCATTGGAGATGATATCTTCGCTTTCCCGGATTAAGGAAAATCCTAGGGAAAGCCTCTCGACCAAAGACTCTCAGCAACACATTGATTCTTCTCTCCAAAAAATAAATGTTAAGGAAGTCAGGAGGACTTCAGAATTGGGGTACATAGTATGGCATTTCTTCGAGAAGGTTTCGAAGAAAAGTATGATGTAATATCCCCAAGCAAAAAGCAGTCTCTCAAGAGACTCGTTTTCCCCAATAGAGAAGACAAATGGCATCTCCAACTAGAGAAGTTTGAACACCTCTACAGCTCAGACCAATGGGTTCCCCAATAGGTCTGACATCAAAACTTTTTCCATCAAATGGAATCTCTCCAGGAAAATTCGGCGAGAAGTTTGAGGAAAAACCGCTACGAATAGCGTCCCTTGTCAAGAAAGTTTATTGACAAAAGAAACTGAGACCAGCTCCTTGGTAGGAAACCAGGATCGAGAGGAAGTTTATATCAGAAAATGAGACCAGTTCCTTGGTAGGAAACCAGGATCGAGGGGAAGTTTATATCAGAAACTGAGATAAGTTCCTTGGTAGGGAACCAGGATCGAGGGGAAGTTTATATCAGAAACTCAGACCAGTTCCTTGGTAGGAAACCAGGATCGAGGGGAAGTTTACATCAGAAACTGAGACCAGTTCCTTGGTAGGAAACTAGGATCGAGGGGAAGTTTACATCAGAAACTGAGACCAGTTCCCTGGCTGAAAACCAGGATCGAGGGGAGGTTTAGTAAAAAAAAGGACAACTGAGACCAGTTCCTTGGTAGAAGACCAGGATCGAGGGGAAGTTTTTACCTTTTCTAAGCATTATTGCTTAGCAAAAGAAGATGAATACATAAACTACCATTCATAATCACTGTCAAAATTTCAGGTATTCCGATATTTAATCATCTTGCACCCTGAATGCCCGAATACATTCGCCATTCACACCTTCTGGTCCAAGAAGATTAAATAGGGGCATCTGTCATACCCCAAATTTTGACCACTAATATTTCCCATCATTGTACAAATCATTACCATAATATGGATGAACCTACATGCCTCAACCAGTCTCCTCAAGGATTGTTGAGCATTCACTACAATTAAGAATTAGGGTTTTAAGCCCTCTTCGAGCTTAGACAAAGGATCAATCAAGAAATGACATGATCTTCAACTTGTCTAACCTCTCAAACGCCCACAAAGGATCAAGAGGACTCCCACATCAAGAATCAAGCACAAGGTTGCAACATTCCAAGTGGATCAAGCCTCAAGGTCACCAGTGTCACCAAATTAGGGTTTTGGTCGACTAGGGCCTCCAAATTAAAATCTTCCTCTGGGCATGAGCCAATACTTCAAAGCATGACCCTAGATACTCTAAGGGACCTCATAAACCCAATCATCCAGTCAATTTGACCTCAGGGGATGCCTTCACTAAAAATCAGGAATTCGGGTTTCTTGACCTAATTCACCCCTAAGTTGACTTTTGGGACAAAACATGAGCCAAGACCTCAAGACATGATTTGAGGGTCTCTAACACACTATATTGATCCATTTGCAACAATGGATTGATTCAAGAACCTTGATCTACAAGCTTCAATTTCATCAGGACCACAATTAGGGTTTCGAGGGAAAAGTCAACTGTACCTTTGACTTTTGACCACGACATGCTCCCAAACCTTGGGACATGATTCAATATGCCCTATAACACCTATGGAACATATCCATCAAGTTTGATTTAGGTCAAGTACTTGATTTCACCAAGGATCGCACAGTTTGGAATTCATCTGATAAAAAGTCAATTGTGCACAAAAGTCAAGTTTGACTTTTTGAGATTTTTCACAATTATGGTTCTTTGACCCTAAAATGATGTTAATGTGTGATTTGAATCATCATTCATCAAGAAAAATCAAAGAAAGTGGGATAACTTGTAAAAGGGGTAACCATAAAAACTTAGAATTTTTCTAAGTTATGGAACAAAGTGGTTAGGGTACCAACTTCCAATGATCATAACTTGAGATCCAAGCAACTATTTTGGATGGTCCAAAGATGGATTTGTAGCTCTCATGGCATACTTTAAAAGTGTCAACTACACCTCATTCCAATTCCTCGTGGATTTCAAGCTATGATTGGATCAAAATCACTAAAAACATGAAAATACATCTTTTTCCAACACTTAGGAAAATTCTGCCCAAGGCAGATTTCAAGTGAAACACCAAAACTTGTGAGGTTTTTTCACATAGTTTCAAGTTGAGTCAATTCCAAATATAAACATCAATGTTGTTGTAAATCTTGCTAAGAATTCAAAAACTTATTAGCATGAATTGATTCAACTTGAGCCAAGAGAAATCCATGACCAAACATGCCTTGTTGTAGCTGTTTTGCAACAGATTTTGTTGCATAACTTGATGAACTCGATTCTTATCCAAAGAGCATTGATCACAAGACCTGCTGCACTCACTTTGATGACTACATGCTATGCACCACCTACCAATTCAGTTCAAGGCCAGCCAATGGGAGCGTGAACATAAGAGAATATGCTTGGAATCCAATGTGCATTTATGAGCAAATAGTGAATATTCAACATTCCCTTTATGATTAGTCAAGTTGCCTTCATAATCCACCAATATGAAGACTCCAGAATATGAAATTTTTCAGACCATAGCTGAGCTATTTGGAGGCTCATATATTCCTTGTGAGTGAAGATATTTGCCAAGCCTTGACCAAGAAAACTCAGAGCATATCTCTTGAGCCCGAGCTAGCAACTTCAGGGCAACATCTTTGCCTATAAATAGAGTGCATATTTCATGCTTCACACCACACCAAAGCACAAGAATTCTTTTCTTTCTTTCTTTCACTCTCTAGTCACAAAAACTCCATATTTGGGCCAGTCACTATCGGGTTTTAAGTTGCAGAGCCAAGCAACTCAAACCATCACTTCTAACACATCACATATGATGTATAAAATTTGTCCAAACATCTAAACCACTTCTGAAACACCTCCATCAAAATCTCAATCTTCAACCTACCTGTTATGTGTAACGCCCAATATTTAATTATTTATTTAATTAAATATTTTTGAATTATTTTCTAATTAATTGTCGAAGTTGTAGAATGTTGATTAAGTTGTGTTGTTGTTAGTTAATTCATGAGTTGATTAAAATGATGGAAAATAGTATTAGATTAATACTAATATTATTATATGGGCTTATTTTATGGTTGTGTGTAGTAAGATTGGGGGTGAAGATAGTAGGCCCAATAAGAATAATAAAATAATAGTATTATTATTATTATTATTATTATTATTATTATTATTAATTGGGTTGGTTGAGAAAAAAGGGGAATTAGGTTTTGATTAGTGGAGAAAAATAAAGGTTGAGAGAAGGAGTAAAACATGTACGTGAAAAGTTGCAAGAGGAAGTTTTGGAGAAATTGATCGTGGAAGTTACAGAGGAAAAAGTCTTAGAGAAGAATAAGGGTTTTAGAGGGGAGAAAATAGCTTGGAAGCAAGGAAGGAGAAAGAAGAACTCATGATCATATCTCTATTTTCGCACTTATGGTACAGCCTCCACTAAACAGGTGACTACTTTTTACTCGTAATTCCGATTAAAGCGATTCTTGAATTTCTGGAAAGCTTACGAAATTCCCTTCAATTTGATATATGATTTCGTGTCAATAAGTTCGGTATTCAAGGAGAAAAACGCATTTGAAATTTGGGAGTTCATGCTGGAAATGGGTCAAATAGTAGTTACGGGATTGATGATGATGGAGGCTGAATTTTGGTCAAGATAGGAACTCAATGGCAGCATGTTCATATTTCTAATCTCCATGGATGCAAGAGGAGAGGAAAAGAGGCATAGAGGCAAAGGGTTGGATATTCGATCGGAGAACTTTAGAGACTAACCGGAAAATTATTAGAGCAACCGTCAATCTAAGGTAAGGGTGGGGTTCTGACTCTATAATTGGGTTTATGATGAATGATATGTAGGTTTTGGGTTGTGTAATTCATTGCTGTGTGTTTGTATTAAATTGTTGTGGATGTCCTGAAATTGATAGAATTGTATACTGTGATGGAATCATTCTGATGTGATTTGTGAAAATATGTTATTGTTGTTGCTGTCATATTTTGTCCGATGAAATTGCAGTGATTTAAATTGATGAACTGTGGTTGGAAAATTAGCGTATATTGGTGTGGTTGTTACATTGTTGTGTTGTTGTCATGGTTGGTCTGAAGCGATTAATTGATGGAAGGATTGTAAAGGCTACATTGGAGACAGGTGAAAGCATTGTGTAAAACTACCTGGGCAATGTGACAACCGTTACATGGGTGGGTGAAGAGCATGACGAGCGTCATGGCTTTTGTGACGACCGTCACACGTGTGTGTGGGGTGGGACGACCGTCAGGACTGGGGAGCAGGAACTTGGTGACGAGCGTCACGTGGCGCGTGCAGGATGGGCAATATTAAGTAGTTTCAGTTAATAATTCCTTTAGACTTCCATTATATAATTATCATTAGGCTAAGTATAAACTAGAGTTTAATTAATTTAATTAGGCTAACTGAATTACAGTACATAGTAATTAAGTAGAGTAAAATAACAGAGGGATTATGTTGGAGCAGACTCAATAAGTAGTAGTTTTGGAATTGAAATAGCAGACCTATCATAATAGCAGAAATAATTAGAGACTGGTATACATATAATTAAGTTACATTTAACTAAGAGTAATGTGTATATATATTTAATTGGTCTAATTCAGTTGCAGTTGCAGTATATATATATATAGACCCAGTAGCAGTGAAGTAGCAGTTCTAAAATTAAATAGCAGAGGGATTTCTAATAGCAGGAAAAGAATTACAGAGTTGTATATATTTAACAGTTATCAAAAGAGATAGTAGAGCTAATTTTAGAAAGGGATTAGCAGTACAGTAATGAAATAGCAATAACAGGTTAGTCTTAATAATATTTAAATGACAGAGTTGTACCTATTGATTAGTAGCAATAGCACCTGAACATCGGGACTGTAATGACCTTAATTAATTAAGAGGTGGTTATAAATTAATTAGTAGCTATTAATCTATGAATTGATGCTTAGTGAGTTTGGTTAGAATTGTGTTGTGTGGTGGGTACTACTTGTGACAGCAGTAGTAAATTGGTGGATTATTAGGAGTTAATTAGATATTTTATAAATTAGAATTGGTGGTGCATTTTGTGAATTGTGTGCATGTATGCTTATTTGCCCGAACAGGTGTGGTAATACCAGTGGGTATTGCGTAAGTATAAGACTTACAGATGATCAGGAGGATCATGTGATCAGGAGGATCGTGTTGGTGTGAGCATGTTTTGTACATGTGATTATATGCATATTTTTTTTCATGCATTCATGGTGTGTCTGGTGAAAATAGGTCATTGCTCAAGAGGAGTGTATGTGACCAGTGGTGGAGATAATTTGTTGCTCGGTGGAGTGTATGTGAATTATCCGGATTCCTTGGGAATTGGGTTCGATTGAATGAACCGTGAATTGTGTATAATCACAGTTGTTGGTGCGGTCATGAAATAAGGATCGTACGTGACCATGAAATAGGGGTCGTGGGTGTGATCATGAAATAGGGGTCATACTGGATCATGAAACAGGGATCGATATTGGTACCACATGCATGTGTATTGTAATGAGTCACATTGCATTATTATTATTACTATGTGTTTGATTGAATTGTGAATGGAAGTGACATGTGTGTCGTGTTTATGTGGTATGGTTGTGATGATGAAATAGATGTTATATCACGTTGATGATTTTGTTATGATAAAAATTGTTTAAAAGTTGTGAAGTGGTGGTTTTGTATGATCTGATTCTTATATATTCTTTATCATACATTTGATTATATTGTTTGATATCTCACCCCTTCTGCTGATATTTCCCCTACCATGGGAAATGGGCAGGTACTCAAGAGTAGCAGTGGAAGTCCAGGATAGCTTTATGGAAGTCTTCCGTGTTGTTAGTTCGAGTCGCTCTGATACGTAACACGGGATAGTTTGGGGATTTATTTTATTTGTTATGTCATGTTATTTCGTTACGTATCTCATTTATTAAACTTGTATTAGACCACTTATGATGTGGAGAGTATTGTGGTGAAGGCCTTAGTGCCATAGATTGAATTGAATTATGATTCCGCTGTAAAACAGTTTTTATGAGTAATAAAGTGAATGAAGTATTTGAGACTTCAGGTTATTTTTATGAGATATGACATCCTACTTGTGATGTGAACTCTGATATTATATTATTATTTTACCGTATTTTATATAATGGGAAAGTGGGGTGTTACAATTGGTATCAGAGTAGGTCGGTCTGTCCGGCCAAGTCGTCTAATGTTGTTTATACCTTAGTACGCGACAAGTGTGTGGAACACTGTCGGTACTTGTTTGTTTTTCTAATTGATGGTATGCATGAGTAAGTTAAAAGATAAGTGGGGGAGAAGCTTTGCTTCTCGGATATGTTTCGGTTATAAGATGTTGGTTCAGTATGCTGCTGTTAGCGACAGTGCAAGTTGTTGAAGTTTTGTTGTTTCCCGAATCCTAAGGTGACATGGATTCAAGATTTTGTTTGTTGATCAAGTTGGAGCGTCTTGAGGGATGATGATCAGATGTTGTAGATGTTTATTTCTCGAAGGACGAGGAGCGATATAACGGTTGTTTATGTACGAATAGAGAGAAAACCCCTGCCGTTTCAGAAAATGAATGTTAAGTGGCAAGGATAATTTTTAGAAGATGGAATTTAGAAAGTTGCGATGTTTCAGCGCCGCTGGTGGACTGTGAATTTGTCGGTGTGAGTAGTCCTTGCGTAAGATGTCGACGTTTGAACGGTAATAGAATGACAGATTGCTGTAGACCGTGTCGTGGGGTCCTTGTGAGTGATTGTAAAGGTTGTGGAAGTTGTTGGAACATTTTGAATTGCGAGTCAGAGTCGAAAATGCGAGGAGATGAGTACGATTTCAAGGATGGTATGAGTTGGTACTGGTACAAAGAAATTCTGTTCTGATGATTATCGTAAGGTGTGTAATAGTATGTCGCTGCATGACGTCGGTGTTCGCATTTTCGGATAACTTTGGAAATTCATATCTTGTGTTCCGAGTATCGGATTGATGTTCCGTTTGAACCTATGAGGAAGTAAAAATATATTCTATCCTATGGAAGTGTTTCGAATACGGTAGATGCATTCCTATATGGAGGGACTCTGAAGTCGGTTACGGAACTAGAGGCTTTGAGCATAAATGGTTATTATCACAGTTGTTCGAGACGAGGTTAAGTGAAATATGTTGTTGGTGAATAAGTTAATAGATGAGATGTTCGGCATTAAAAAGGATGTGAAAGTATTGGAGAATACTTAACCTTCGTGTGAGGCTAAGTGGGTGTAATGTGGACCGTGTAATGCATTGAGCGTTGGTGTCTCATCGACAAGATCGAATGAGAGGGAAATTCGTGGGAGTATTTGTAAACTTATTGGAGATTATTGGATTATGGTGCTTTAGGTGATTTGAGTACAAGTTCTAAAGGAACACTATTATAGTGGGTAACGAGAGTTTATACTCCATTATGGTTGTTGGCTATCTATTGACAAATTGAGGAACTGATCACCCTTAATCTCTTGTTAATGGTAGACGGGATCATGTTGGATGGTATAGACTTGTCTTGCTATTTTAATGGTGTGTAAAGTGATTGATGTTATATCGTAAGGATAGTCTCTCACCAGTTTGTGTGAATTAATATAGGGGTGGCTAGGGAAGAGTTGAGACGTATGGAACAATTCGGAGTAGCGGGTTTATATGCGAGCTAACGTCGCAAAGTGAAAGATTACTAATATCAATTGAACAACGATTTGATGGTGGATGTTAAAGAAAGTCTGAAACTAGATTGAGACTTGTAAACCATATAGTTGACGGAAATTTTAATGATGACGGTGACTTAATATGAATGATCAGAGTTGCGCAGCTGAAGCGTGATGTGGCGCATTTGCTATGTGTGTACGACTCGTTAGAAGTAAAGGACTAAATATCAGAAGTCTATGAGAATGGTAGGTCTCGGTCTACATGTTTAATTTGGTGGATTATTGATATAAGGATGAGGTGCCAGGTTACTGTGTTTTCTCGTAAATAATTACGGATTTTATAAGGATATTATTGTGGTTGTTGGTTGATGGTGAGTTGTGTGTAGATTTGTTGAGTTATACTGTTAAGTTGACAACTATAATGATTTTGCCCCGTTGCTGTGATGTTGTTGTTGATTACCGTAAAATATGAATAATACCCCATAATGTGACGAAGTTGATTATGTGGCTAAGTTGATGTCACTACAAGAGTGATACGACGAGATAAATAGGGTTGTTGGTGTTTTACTGAGAAGTGACATGTACGTTTATAGGAATGAAGTTGTGTATGTGTTTGGTGTGTAAAATGTTGTTAAGACGGTAGTGTGATGTTGTGTATCCAAGTATGAGCGTGTTATGGCTGTTGCTACTTCGAAGTGGATATGCCAAGATGTTGTTGAAGTGGTTGATGAGTTAGTGGCGAGTATGTCGCGGAAGTGTTGGATGATTAGCATGTGTGTTGGGATTTAGAACGTGTTGAGTTTTGTTATGTCGGAAAGGAGTAATCAGAGTGTTACAAAACACGACTTGAGAATTAGATAGTTGGATGCGAAGTTTGCATTAAGTGAGGTAGTATCGAGGAGATTTTCGAGGACGAAAATATTCTAAGTGGGGGAGAGTTGTAACGCCCAATATTTAATTATTTATTTAATTAAATCTTTTTGAATTATTTTCGAATTAATTGTCGAAGTTGTAGAATGTTGATTAAGTTGTGTTGTTGTTAGTTGATTCATGAGTTGATTAAAATGATGGAAAATAGTATTAGAATAATACTAATATTATTATATGGGCTTATTTTATGGTTGTGTGTAGTAAGATTGGGGGTGAAGATAGTAGGCCCAATAAGAATAATAAAATAATAGTATTATTATTATTATTATTATTATTAATTGGGTTGGTTGAGAAAAAAGGGGAATTAGGTTTTGATTAGTGGAGAAAAATAAGGGTTGAGAGAAGGAGTAAAACATGTTGTACGTGAAAAGTTGCAAGAGGAAGTTTTGGAGAAATTGATCGTGGAAGTTACAGAGGAAAAAGTCTTAGAGAAGAATAAGGGTTTTAGAGGAGAGAAAATAGCTTGGAAGCAAGGAAGGAGAAAGAAGAACTCATGATCATATCTCTATTTTCGCACTTATGGTACAACCTCCACTAAACAGGTGATAACTTTTTACTCATAATTCCGATTAAAGCGATTCTTGAATTTCTGGAAAACTTACGAAATTCCCTTCAATTTGATATATGATTTCGTGTCAATAAGTTCGGTATTAAAGGAGAAAAGCGCATTTTAAGTTTGGGAGTTCATGCTGGAAATGGGTCAAATAGTAGTTACGGGATTGATGATGATGAAGGCTGAATTTTGGTCAACATAGGAACTCAATGGCAGCATGTTCATATTTCTAATCTCCATGGATGCAAGAGGAGAGGAAAAGAGGCATAGAGGCAAAGGGTTGGAAATTCGATCGGAGAACTTTAGAGACTAACCGGAAAATTATTAGAGCAACCGTCAATCCAAGGTAAGGGTGAGGTTCTGACTCTATAATTGGGTTTATGATGAATGATATGTGGGTTTTGGGTTGTGTAATTCATTGCTGTGTGTTTGTATTAAATTGTTGTGGATGTCCTGAAATTGATAGAATTGTATACTGTGATGGAATCATTCTGATGTGATTTGTGAAAATATGCTATTGTTGTTGCTGTCATATTTTGTCCGATGAAATTGCAGTGATTTAAATTGATGAACTGTGGTTGGAAAATTAGCGTATATTGGTGTGGTTATTAAATTGTTGTGTTGTTGTCATGGTTGGTCTGAAGCGATTAATTGATGGAAGGATTGTAAAGGCTACATTGGAGACAGGTGAAAGCATTGTGTAAAACTACCTGGGCAATGTGACAACCGTTACATGGGTGGGTGAAGAGCATGACGAGCGTCATGGCTTTTGTGACGACCGTCAGGACTGGGGAGCAGGAACTTGGTGACGAACGTCACGTGGCGCGTGCAGGATGGACAATATTAAGTAGTTTCAGTTAATAATTCCTTTAGACTTCCATTATATAATTATCATTAGGCTAAGTATAAACTAGAGTTTAATTAATTTAATTAGGCAAATTGAATTACAGTACATAGTAATTAAGTAGAGTAAAATAACAGAGGGATTTTGTTGCAGCAGACTCAATAAGTAGCAGTTTTTGAATTGGAATAGCAGATCTATCATAATAGCAGAAACAATTAGAGACTAATATACATATAATTAAGTTACATTTAACTAAGAGTAATGTGTATATATATTTAATTGGTCTAATTCAGTTGCAGTTGCAGTATAAATATATAGACCCAGTAGCAGTGAAGTAGCAGTTCTAAAATTAAATAGCAGAGGGATTTCTAATAGTAGGAAAAGAATTACAGAGTTGTATATATTTAACAGTTAGCAAAAGAGATAGTAGAGCTAATTTTAGAAAGGGATTAGCAGTACAGTAATGAAATAGCAATAACAGGTTAGTCTCAATAATATTTAAATGACAGAGTTGTACCTATTGATTAGTAGCAAGAAGTAGGAATAGCAGCTGAACATCGGGACAATAATGACAATAATTAATTAAGAGGTGGTTAAAAATTAATTAGTAGCTATTAATCTTTGAATTGATGCTTAGTGAGTTCGGTTAGAATTGTGTTGTGTGGTGGGTACTACTTGTGACAGCAATAGTAAATTGGTGGATTATTGGGAGTTAATTAGATAATTGATAAATTAGAATTGGTGGTGCATTTTGTGAATTGTGTGCATGTATGCTTATTTGCCCGAACAGGTGTGGTAATACCAGTGGGTATTGCGGTAAGTATAAGACTTATAGATGATCAGGAGGATCGTGTGATCAAGAGGATCATGTTGGTGTGAGCATGTTTTGTACATGTGATTATATGCATATTTTTGTCATGCATTCATGGTGTGTCTGGTGAAAATAGGTCATTGCTCAAGAGGAGTGTATGTGACCAGTGGTGGAGATAATTCGTTGCTCCGTGGAGTGTATACGAATTATCCGGATTCCTTGGGAATCGGGTTCGATAGAATGAACCGTGAATTATGTATAATCACAGTTGTTGGTGCGGTCATGAAATAAGGATTGTACGTGACCATGAAATAGGGGTCGTGGGTGTAATCATGAAATAGGGGTCATACTGGATCATGAAACAGGGATCGATATTGGTACCACATGCATGTGCATTGTAATGAGTCACATTGCATTATTATTATTACTATGTGTTTGATTGAATTGTGAATGGAAGTGACATGTGTGTCGTGTTTATGTGGTATGGTTGTGATGATGAAATAGATGTTATATCGTGTTGATGATTTTGTTATGATAAAAATTGTTTAAAAGCAGTGAAGTGGTGGTTTTGTATGATCGGATTCTTATATATTCTTTATCATACATCTGATTATATTGTTTGATATCTCACCCCTTCTGCTGATATTTCCCCTACCATGGGAAATGGGCAGGTACTCAAGAGTAGCAGTGGAAGTCCAGGATAGCTTTATGGAAGTCTTCCGTGTTGTTAGTTTGAGTCGCTCTGATACGTAACATAGGATAGTTTGGGGATTTATTTTATTTGTTATGCCATGTTATTTCGTTATGTATCTCATTTAATAAACTTGTATTAGACCACTTATGATGTGGAGAGTATTGTGGTGAAGGCCTTAGTGCCATAGATTGAATTGAATTATAATTCCGCTGTAAAACAGTTTTTATGAGTAATAAAGTGAATGAAGTATTTGAGACTTCAGGTTATTTTTATGAGATGTGACATCCTACTTGTGATGTGAACTCTGATATTATATTATTATTTTACCGTATTTTATATAATGGGAAAGTGGGGTGTTACATTATGCAGTTGGATTTCTCCAACTTGATCCAAAGACTTTCAAAGTGTTCTAAGGCTTGCAATCCACTCCATAACATCCATTGAAGCTGTAGAGGTCATCAAATTACTTCTGGAACACACTTTGTGCAGAGTTCCAATTCTTCTTGGAGCAAGGTAAGCCTCAAACTCTCATAACATGAACCATGCATATTTCCTCGCATGATACTTTTGGCAATTGCTTATCATCATATGTTGAGTGTTTCCCCTAAAAAAATTTGACCATAACACTCACAAACATGTCTGCACGATTGCTTTTGCAAAACTAGGGTTCATACATTCATGTTAATATAACTTGCTGCACACTAAAAATAAATGAAATTAAATATTGCCATCATGTTCCTTGTTAAAAAACACATGAATGTGGTGTTTGAATCATGTCAAATGGTTGAGAAACGAGTGAGATAGAGAGCTTCACGCATCTGGCCCAAGGAAGAAGATGGCCATGGCGCCATTCTTCAGATTTTCAAACCAAGTTTGCCTTATATTTTTCATTTTCCATACTATATTTGAATTGGCATTGCGCCCCAGTGGTTGATCAGCTGGTTTGTGAGTATTGAGTGAGTGGAAGGTCTGGGGTTCGAATCCCCCTCGCCCCAGACCTCTTTTTTTATCATTTTTTCCACTTTTTATTATTTTTCATATTATTTTTAAATGATTTAAAAAATTAATTTCACCTTCAATTTTAATTATTTTTTATTGGTTCTTTTTGTAAAAAATCACAAAAATGTTAAAATATTTTATTCCACAAAAAAAATCAGATTTATATTATTTATTTAATATAGTTGGTATTTTTGAAAATAAATTCATTTTTATTATTTTTAAACCTTTTAAAAATGAATATTCATCTTGAAAATCAAAATCAAATGAGTTCTAAATTATCTTGTGATTAAAACCTCATTTTTTAAACCTTAACCAAAAATCACAAGTAGTTATTTAGGCTTATTTGGTATTTTTGTCATTTTATTCATTTTTAAAAGGATTACTTTTAAAAGAAAATGAAATTAGGGTTTCTTTGATTTTCACCCCAACAAATCTTTTTCAAAAACTTTTGGGCCTCTAATAGAGTGTAAGACCCAACCCCTTTTGAAAACCAAAATAATTTGGACCTCGGTCATCGTATAAGACCCACTGTGTTTTCAAACCTCGGCGCGATCGCCATTTTTAAAATAAAACAATTGGGCCTCTCCTCGAGCTATAAGTCCCATTTCTTTTCTTTAAATACTCTTTGGGCCTCTAATAGAGTGTAAGACCCAACCCCTTTGTAAATAATACCTTTTTGGGCCTCAATTATTGTATAAGTCCCTCTGTATATTTTCAAACGTTCGGCGCGACCGTCGCCTTTTTAACAAAATCAACTGGGCTTCTCCTTGAGCTATAAGACCCATATTTATTCATTTTCAAACTCTTTGGGCCTATAATAGAGTGTAAGACCCAATCCCCTTTTGACCAAAACTTTTTAGGCCTCAGTCATTGTATAAGTCCCGATACGATATTCAAAACAACAGTACAATCACTCTTCAAACCTTGGGCATCTCTTTGAGTATAAGCCCCAACAATTTTTCACAAATGACTCCCTTTTGATTTAGGTTCAAATATACAGTTATTATCAAAACTTTCTTTAATTTCTCTGAACAACTAACAATACAGCATGGAAGCTCACTCACCTGTAAGTTTTAACAGCTTTCATTTACTCGCTTTAATATATATAACTGTATTGTGGGAAGCGGCGCATGGTTAGTCTTCTTTAATTCTTTTAAATACATGTCAGATATATATAACTGTATTGTGGGAAGCTGCGCATGGTTAGTCTTCTTTTATACCTTTTTAAATACTTGTCATATATCAACTGTATATATACTAGTATAGTTATTTAGAGTTTTCCCCGGCAACTAGGTCTAGAACTAGGTAAAGCCATGTTGGTCACTCTTCAATACAAACAAAACTAGATCCCCCATAGGATTTCCAGATACAATCTTCCTTTCTCTTGGGGTTAAACAATATGGAACAAAGAGAAAGGCAGTATTCTCGGTGAACCTTTTCTCAGACTGTCACCCTTAGAAATTGTCAAAGAAATTCTACTCCCCGGAGTTGATCTATTCTCTGTGAATAGTATCTCTTGAGTTTCTTCCAAACCCTCGAACTTTCCTGGAATAATCTTTTCTCTGTTAATTGCATTTCCTGAACTTCTCTTGGTTTGGGGACCCACAGGTTTCCTAAAAGCATCCCCACCTCCTCTTAGGCTTTGTACAAGGACCATTCGGCTTCTTAGAAGCTCTCATACCTTCTCTTGGGCTTAATACAAGGACCCTGACGACCTCTTAAAGGTATAAGATAGAACTTAGTCATCCTTTGCTAGAGCAGTCTTTCTAGTGTCAGACCTCAGGCCACTTTAGGGTTGATTCTCATCCCATAATGCCCTTGCCTCCTCTTGGAGGCATCATACAAAAGATAAAACTCTTCCACACCCGTAGACTTGGACAGTCTAAATCCCCTTGAGTCTCAAAGACATTCTCAAGTTCCTTACAACTATAGGAAGAAACCCCGGGCATTCTGGATCGATCTCCAGCAGAAACCCAGCCTCTCTCATGAGAGTTCCCCGACCAGGGTCAACACTATCCCAAATCAGAACCTCAAGGTATCTAACATCTCAACTCTTCTGTAACCCTCAGCAAGAGTTGATTCCCCACTTGGACCTGCCTCGGGATCTCAATTATCCCCGGCAAAAGATAGCCTCCTCTTAGGCTTTGTATAAGGACCATTCCTCAGTAGAAATCTAGCCTCCTCTTAGGCTTTGTATAATGATCCTTCCTCAGCGAAGTCATCCTCCTCTTGGGCTTTGTACAAATTATTCTCCCCAGCAGAGCTAACCTTTTCAGACTCTCTTGTTGAGTCAATACCCTTTTTGCCTCAATCTCGGGCTTCGTACGAGACAGCAAATCACTCTCTTGTGGAGTATAAAAGACTCTCTTGTGGAGTCAATCACCTTTTCAGAATCTCTTGTGGAGTCAATCACCTTTTCAGACTCTCTTGTTGAGTCAATGACTTTTCAGACTCTCTTGTTGAGTCAAGCACTCTCTTGTTGAGTCAACCCCTTTTTAGCCTCTATCTCGGGCTTCGTACGAGACAAATAAAAACACTCTCTTGTTGAGTCAAACCCCTTTAGCCTCAATCTTGGGCTTTATACAAGACATAAATTTCCCTCTCTTGAGTTGGGGACAGGTACTTTCCCCAGCCAAGTCATTTTCTCCCAGCCTTTGTTTAGGCTTTGAAGAATAATGTCCCTAAGCAGAGTCAAACTCATTGCAGCCTCAATCTTGGGCTTTGTACAAGACCCATCCTCACCAGAGTCAGTTAAATTTCCCGTTTTAGCCTCAATCTTGGGCTTTGTTCAAGACAGATAATACTCTCCAGCAAGAGTCAAACTCATTTCAGCCTCAATCTTGGGCTTTGTACAAGACACATATAAACCTCCCCGACGGAGTCAAAACCCTTTTTTAGCCCCCTCTTAGGCATTGTATAATGATATCCCCAAAGAGTCAGTCTCGTTTTAGCCTCAATCTTGGGCTTTGTACAAGACAGATAAAAACACTCTCTTGTTGAGTTGGTCACTTCTAGCCTCCCCTTAAGCTTTGTATAAAGAAATTCCATAGCCAAATCAATTAACCTTTTAGCATCAACCTTGTACTTTGATCAAGGCAAACAAAAGTCAACAATCTATCTTTAGAGATGATAAATTCCCTCTCAATACCCTTTTAGCTTCAATCTTGGGCTTTGAACAAAACACAAAAAACCTTTTAGATTCAATCTTGGGCTTTGAACAAGACACCAAAACCTCATTTTCCTCCCTTAGAATAGGAGGAACTACGGTTGCTCTGATTTCCCTGTTTCGGTTAAACGGGAATACGTAGGCATAAGATTGTGAAATCTTAGTGAGCACACTAATAAAAAACTCTAGGTCCAGTACCTTCACATCAATCAAAACTTAGGTCCAGTACCTTACCAAAAACATAAACAAAATTCACTCTCCCTGTCACACTTTCCAAAGAAACTTTCCCAACCCATCAGCAGATAAACACTATCAATTACAAAGCGAAACCTAAAGCTAATATCCTGTGGATAACCACATATAGGATGGATAATTGACAACTACCCATTGTATAACCTGAACCCGACTCCCTGAATCTCTTAAAGCATTTGTTCAGTTAAACATTCGCGTGCAAGGTTAGTTTTAGATAACTTCCCTTTCCCTTCCAGCTTCATGGGATAAATAAGAAATCAGAAAGTAGCACCATTTCTCCTTGAGGAGAAAACCCAAACTTTAGCGATAAGGTGGTCGCGTCACCGACAAAAATCGCTCGCTACATATTGCATGAAAAAAATTTGTCCTCCTTTGACCAAGTACCGCACCAACAACATAATTACTCGCGCCACACATTAGTTCAAATTCTAGTTTCCAGTCGGGGGCAATGATTATGGGTGTGGTAATCAAAATTTCTTTCAAAAAATTAAAAGAAATCAAGCAAGAATTATCGAATTCGAAAGACTTATCTTTGTTGAGAAAGTAGCTCAAAGGCTTTGCAATTTTGGCGAAGTCTTTTATGAAACTTCGATAGAATCCCGCATGACCAAGAAAACTTCTTATTCGTTTCACGTTCAAAGGTGGTGGCAACTTCTCGATGACGTCCACTTTGGCTGGATTAATTTCTAGGCCCTTTGTAGAAACTTTGTGACCAAGCACAATTCCCTTTGTAACCATAAAGTTGCATTTCTCCCAATTAAGCACCAAATTTTTTCCACACAACATCTAAATTCTTTAAACAAAGATCAAATGACGGTCCAAAATTGAAAAATCATCCATAAAAACTTCAATAAACTTCTCAATCAAGTCGGAGAAGATCGCTTGCATACACCGCTGAAAAGTAGTCGGTGCATTACACAAACCAAAGGGCATCCTTTGATTAGAAAAGACTCCAAATGGGAATGTAAAAGCGGTTTTCTCATGTTCCTCCGGGTTAACAATGATTTGGTTGTAACCCGAATAACCATCTAGAAAATAATAAAATTCTTGACCGGATAATCTTTCAAGCATTTGGTCCATGAAAGGTAGAGGAAAGTGATATTTTCGCGTAACTTGATTTAGCCTACAGTAATCGATACACATCCTCCACCTGATTACAGTTCTAGTCAGTATTAACTCATTATTTTCATTTTGAATGACCGTCATTCCACTTTTCTTCGGCACCACTTGCACCGGACTAACCCAAGTGAAATTCTGGTACAGATGTGTGATGTTAAGGTGCAATGTCACAACATCAAACTCTGTTGCATGAACAAGCCAATAAACACAGAATATGAACACAATCAATTGTTCACCTAGTTCGGTTCAACCAACCTACATCTGGGGGCATACCAAGCCAGGAAGGAAGTCCACTATTAGTAGTATCAAATTACAGACTCAACAGACCAGTTGACAATCTACCTAATTTAATCCCTACCCAATGACCCTTCTACCTAAGTCCTCCCTAGGTAAGAGACTCCATCTCACTTCCAATCATCTCGATGATGTCTAGCAGTCAACTACACCGTCACTGCATCAACAGCTTGATTTCCTAATCTTTTTAACCACATAGACTTTGGAAGACACACTTCCATGACACCCCTTTGGAGTTGCTTCAAAGCTTCCTCCAAGAACAATACATCTCTTACCTACAGGCTTCGAGATAAACCCGATGACCATCCCACAAACCGGGTGGTTCATTAACCAACACAGCCCTTATAATCTACATGATGGCTGGCTCCCTAAAACTAGGTTACAATGCTTCTATTTATAACCTATTTCCCAACTGGATTTGGACCTTCAAATCATATCAAGTCTTCTGTTCCAAATCTCCAAAGGATTCTGCTACTAAATAGATCTTCAATTAAATCCTCAATCAAATCTTCAATTAAATCTTCAATTAAATCTTCAATCATTAACTCTAAATATTCTCCATATCTTTATGCATTAAATTCAGCTCCACATAATATTTCCAGGATATTATGTATCTTTTAAATCTTCACTATTCAGCTGCAAGATCTTCTCCCAATATCTTATTTGATTTGAATTTAAAAACAGATTTTATCTTCAAATCTTTTCAAATCTTTCAGCCCTAAAAATAGCAACAAGATCTGCTCCACTTATGATTGCACCAGAATATATCTTTACCAAGATATTCGCCTACAATCTCTCACTCTCTTCAGCAGAATATCTCTCCAATAACAGAAACACGCGCAGCCCTAATAACACAGCAGACTGATGTTCTGGTATAGTGATGTCAAGACATCGCATGTGACATCACCCTTCAGCACTTTAACTCTTCAATACAAAAACCACAACAGATGGTTTTCTGATGTTCTGTCAACTGATGTCAAGACATCATGTATAACATCAGACCACAAAACTGCAACCCTGTAACAGCTAATGATAAGAATCAATGTTATGACATCAGACATATGACATCAACATTGTTCAGCTTTGTTTTACCAAAATTCCAGCCAATACAAGAACTAACAATCTCCCCCTTTGGCTAATTTTGGCTAAAACAATTTCAGCCTACATCATAACAACTTGCAGCAGAAACGAACACTTTCACATCAGCATAGGGTAAACTCCCCCTCAAACCAAGAACCAGCTCACAGCTGTTCAAACACTCTCCCCCTCAACTGCTGCACCAAGAACCTTGGCAACCACTAGGCTAACTCTCCCCCTTTTTAGCCATAATTTGACAAACTCTGAACATAGCAGCAAGCACAAAATTTCAAAAGCAACCTCTGAGTCATCCAACCAATATATTCAGACCAGAGCAGACTAATCTCCATAGCTGAACAAACCTACTTCTCTCCCCCTTTGGCCAAACATTGACAAGCATTGGGGTAAACTGTCATGTCCACCATTAACTTCACCAGTAACACATTGTTACAACATCTTGTCTGGCATAACCCACTCACTGCACTACTTCAACCACGAAAGATCAACTCCCCTATCTAAGATAGCCAGTGCTCCCTTGCAAGAAGATCACCTCAAATGAATGGAAAACATAAGACTCATCTTCATGTCTTCAAGAGCGCACCCTCTGTTCAACACACCAGCTGAACACATTCACATAATGCTTAATCCTTAAACAATCCAAGTATCACACTAGTACAGACAGAAGTTCTCCCTTTATATTTCACAACTAAAGCTCCTTGACCAGCACATCATAACATTTGGAGAATCCAGACACAGTCTTCAAACTTCTCCTCAGAAGCATATGCACACTTGCTGCAGACTCCATAGACAAGTACTCCCCCTGTCATGGATAACTAATGCTCTAGACGGAGATGAACATTTGAGCACAAGATCTTCACACACTTTCTCTCACTCCTAGAGAACACCTTCAAGTACCCTGACTAGTTTGACATAGCTCACAAACTCCACGAAATCTCAGATTACTTACAAGCTTTACTGAGATCCAATCTCTTCAAAATTTTCTGATCAAATCACCTCATCTGACACAGTTCCTCTGCCATTACATCCACTAGTGAGGTCTTCAAAAATAGTAGAAATGCTTTGCCAGAACATACTACAACAAACCAAGATTAGAATCTCCATATTCTAATCCACAACGTCAGAAACACCTCTTTTGAAATAATGCTTGAGCAATCATCTCCTAAATATGATCATTCTCATCAGGCTTCCAATCAATCAATACCTGATCTACTACAGCCTTCTCTACATTCTCCATCCAAGGTAGACCTTCTACTTCATCATTCTCCCATATGACTATGTAGACGCTCCTTAGGCATAATGTAGGCACCAAGCTCCTGAACCAGAGCATAATCATCCTTCACCAAGGATATCCAACCAAATAATGTCCCAACACAAGATAGAACATCTGCCACACACCACGAAATCATCACCATGATTCTTGATATGCTCCACCAACTAGACTTACTATTGCATAGTAATCCATAGAACTAGAGACTTAAACTCTCATCCACCTTCAAGAAGAATAATCTCCTTGAGTCTTCAACTCATCACCCTTCTGCTCAAGAGTAACTTGATCTAAGGCAAACCTCAATAATAACCAGCTGCCACACTCTGATTATCTTGATTCTTCGAACCCACTTCTGAGATCAACCAATTGCCACAGTTTGATCACCTCAAGCATGACTCCTCATATGAAAATAGCCAAATACCAAATTTTGACCTTTTTCACGTTTGTCAGAACTCTCACAACGATATCCTGATCCACCAAGGAAACTAGATCTTCAAGTCACATGTTCCACTTGCTCAAAAGCAAACACACTTAGACTCCCTAAGCCATGGTCATGTAACATCTTCTCCTTCCTACAGCTCCCGCAAACTGTATGAGACAGACCTTTTTGAAGCATCCATAACTCCCATTACTGTAGATCACTCCTATCTTAAGCTGATGTGCCACAACACCAGCTGAGACTTCTGAAGTTAAGCTAGATGTTAGAACATTATAACATCCAACTGTTGAATTCAGCTCTTCCTTCTGCCACTCAAAAGAACCTCCTCCCTTTGCAGAAACAGATTTCCATGCTCTCATAGATTTGATTCAACAATCAAGTTTGAGTAGACAACCTCCATCCTACTTAGAAACTCCAAAGACTTCAAACCTACCACATCTGAATCTTCAGAAAATAAGTAGTCCAAGACTACCCCATAGCAATACTAAAGAAAGTCACTTCCCTTAGTAGAGCCGACAGTAGAAAGCCAGAGATAACTGCCACTTATCCTCGACCTTCACAACCAGAGCCAACACCATGCTTCAAGCCACTTAGATCAGAAACAAACTGATCCAAGCTGTAACCATCAAGATTATGCTATCTTCATGGTCTTCCATCTTCATCTTATCAACTTCCAAGATTAGACCAACAAAACTGCAGTAACTTGCATAACACACTCTTTCAGATAACTGCCAAGCTCCCAACAAGGTCTTTACAAACAGCCAGCAGATGATGTTCACTCCTTCATTCACACACTTCTGATACAGTCAGCTGATAAGGCTACCTCAGGTTGTCATCTTCAAATACCAAGCTTCTCCATCATGGCCACACAAAAATATCCAGACTGTAGATTTGCATAATCCTCTAGACAAATACTAAGTCTCCCGTAAAAGTATTTACCCTTATGCACAACATCACTAATAGACAGATACTAAGTCTCCCGTCAACGTATCTACTATTAAATAGAAAAAGATTACCTTCTCACACAAGGCATTCTTTTCTGCACACTTCTGGCACTAGCTGATCCTTCTTTTATAAATTTACACCACTGATCACTCCTGAAACTCCACCATGAGCACAACTATCTTTCTTTGGCTGAGAAAGCAAAGAACTGAAATGATGTTTTATCATCAGTTCTGACATCAGTCTTCATCACATAAAACACTTCTATGGCTTTGGAGACTACAACCATAGTGATCCACACATATCTCTTGCAGGGAACACACGAGAACAAATCAAGCTTTGCTTCTACCTTGATGAAACTTCCTCCAGTTCATGTATATTCAGATATACCAGAAAAATCCTCCTAATCAGGTCACCACAACTAAGCTTAAGAGATACCTTATCAAGATCTTCACTCCCGCATGAAAAACTTTGACAGTGATACTCTATTGCTTTGGCTCTACCTTCTTCTGATCCTTCCAGCCAAAAAAAACTTGAAGAGTTTATCCCACACAACTAATGCAGACACCAAATCCAATTAACCAAAGGCTGATTTTCATATTGAGCTCAGGTTCTTTCTACACACTTCAGATGCCTCCTCTTCCAAGTCAGGAGTAGGTTCCAAACAGATGTGATCAACACATTTGTTTAGCCCCTAAGCATCTGTTATGTCACAATCTGCTAGTAGGACCTAAGTTCTCTACACACCAAAGGATCCTTTAACACAGCCCAGAGATTGACCTTGTAAGGTTGGAGGCAAGAATAAATTGCTTCTTTCTTCATACCTCTTTTCAACAAGCTCATATAAGAGTTCCTTTATGAGTGGACTTGGGATGAACCACAAGTATCTTTGGCAACTCTAACAAGCTAGTTGAAGATATCCTCAAGTATCACCACACCATGTGATACATCTTCAGAGGAGAATAGAATGTTGTAGCCTTAACACAAAACCACCAGGAGTTTTCCATCAGATATATATATATATGCAGCGGGACACACACCAGAAAACTCCTCTACAACCTTCAGGCACTGCTCCATAATCCTTGCACATCATCACCATAAGCCAAGTGTCAACACGGTCACAACAGCAGTTCTTAAGAAAAGTCCATCCTTCACTTCAAGGGATCATACAAATAACTATATGAACTGACCAAGTCCATAACCCAGCAAAACTAGCTTCCTTGCTCATGAACCAGAAAGTATCTTCCCAAGATCTCATCCAGAAACAGACAGGATGCCTGCTCTGATACCAATTGAAATTCTGGTACAGATGTGTGATGTTAAGGTGCAATGTCACAACATCAAACTCTGTTGCATGAACAAGCCAATAAACACAGAATATGAACACAATCAATTGTTCACCCAGTTCGGTTCAACCAACCTACATCTGGGGGCATACCAAGCCAGGAAGGAAGTCCACTATTAGTAGTATCAAATTACAGACTCAACAGACCAGTTGACAATCTACCTAATTTAATCCCTACCCAATGACCCTTCTACCTAAGTCCTCCCTAGGTAAGAGACTCCATCTCACTTCCAATCATCTCGATGATGTCTAGCAGTCAACTACACCGTCACTGCATCAACAGCTTGATTTCCTAATCTTTTTAACCACATAGACTTTGGAAGACACACTTCCATGACACCCCTTTGGAGTTGCTTCAAAGCTTCCTCCAAGAACAATACATCTCTTACCTACAGGCTTCGAGATAAACCCGATGACCATCCCACAAACCGGGTGGTTCATTAACCAACACAGCCCTTATAATCTACATGATGGCTGGCTCCCTAAAACTAGGTTACAATGCTTCTATTTATAACCTATTTCCCAACTGGATTTGGACCTTCAAATCATATCAAATCTTCTGTTCCAAATCTCCAAAGGATTCTGCTACTAAATAGATCTTCAATTAAATCCTCAATCAAATCTTCAATTAAATCTTCAATTAAATCTTCAATCATTAACTCTAAATATTCTCCATATCTTTATGCATTAAATTCAGCTCCACATAATATTTCCAGGATATTATGTATCTTTTAAATCTTCACTATTCAGCTGCAAGATCTTCTCCCAATATCTTATTTGATTTGAATTTAAAAACAGATTTTATCTTCAAATCTTTTCAAATCTTTCAGCCCTAAAAATAGCAACAAGATCTGCTCCACTTATGATTGCACCAGAATATATCTTTACCAAGATATTCGCCTACAATCTCTCACTCTCTTCAGCAGAATATCTCTCCAATAACAGAAACACGCGCAGCCCTAATAACACAGCAGACTGATGTTCTGGTATAGTGATGTCAAGACATCGCATGTGACATCACCCTTCAGCACTTTAACTCTTCAATACAAAAACCACAACAGATGGTTTTCTGATGTTCTGTCAACTGATGTCAAGACATCATGTATAACATCAGACCACAAAACTGCAACCCTGTAACAGCTAATGATAAGAATCAATGTTATGACATCAGACATATGACATCAACATTGTTCAGCTTTGTTTTACCAAAATTCCAGCCAATACAAGAACTAACAATCTCCCCCTTTGGCTAATTTTGGCTAAAACAATTTCAGCCTACATCATAACAACTTGCAGCAGAAACGAACACTTTCACATCAGCATAGGGTAAACTCCCCCTCAAACCAAGAACCAGCTCACAGCTGTTCAAACACTCTCCCCCTCAACTGCTGCACCAAGAACCTTGGCAACCACTAGGCTAACTCTCCCCCTTTTTAGCCATAATTTGACAAACTCTGAACATAGCAGCAAGCACAAAATTTCAAAAGCAACCTCTGAGTCATCCAACCAATATATTCAGACCATAGCAGACTAATCTCCATAGCTGAACAAACCTACTTCTCTCCCCCTTTGGCCAAACATTGACAAGCATTGGGGTAAACTGTCATGTCCACCATTAACTTCACCAGTAACACATTGTTACAACATCTTGTCTGACATAACCCACTCACTGCACTACTTCAACCACGAAAGATCAACTCCCCTATCTAAGATAGCCAGTGCTCCCTTGCAAGAAGATCACCTCAAATGAATGGAAAACATAAGACTCATCTTCATGTCTTCAAGAGCGCACCCTCTGTTCAACACACCAGCTGAACACATTCACATAATGCTTAATCCTCAAACAATCCAAGTATCACACAAGTACAGACAGAAGTTCTCCCTTTATATTTCACAACTGAAGCTCCTTGACCAGCACATCATAACATTTGGAGAATCCAGACACAGTCTTCAAACTTCTCCTCAGAAGCATATGCACACTTGCTGCAGACTCCATAGACAAGTACTCCCCCTGTCATGGATAACTAATGCTCTAGACGGAGATGAACATTTGAGCACAAGATCTTCACACACTTGCTCTCACTCCTAGAGAACACCTTCAAGTACCCTGACTAGTTTGACATAGCTCACAAACTCCACGAAATCTCAGATTACTTACAAGCTTTACTGAGATCCAATCTCTTCAAAATTTTCTGATCAAATCACCTCATCTGACACAGTTCCTCTGCCATTACATCCACTAGTGAGGTCTTCAAAAATAGTAGACATGCTTTGCCAGAACATACTACAACAAACCAAGATTAGAATCTCCATATTCTAATCCACAACGTCAGAAACACCTCTTTTGAAATAATGCTTGAGCAATCATCTCCTAAATATGATCATTCTCATCAGGCTTCCAATCAATCAATACCTGGTCTACTACAGTCTTCTCTACATTCTCCATCCAAGGTAGACCTTCTACTTCATCATTCTCCCGTATGACTATGTAGACGCTCCTTAGGCATAATGTAGGCACCAAGCTCCTGAACCAGAGCATAATCATCCTTCACCAAGGATATCCAACCAAATAATGTCCCAACACAAGATAGAACATCTGCCACACACCACGAAATCATCACCATGATTCTTGATATGCTCCACCAACTAGACTTACTATTGCATAGTAATCCATAGAACTAGAGACTTAAACTCTCATCCACCTTCAAGAAGAATACTCTCCTTGAGTCTTCAACTCATCACCCTTCTGCCCAAGAGTAACTTGATCTAAGACAAACCTCAATAATAACCAGCTGCCACACTCTGATTATCTTGATTCTTCGAACCCACTTCTGAGATCAACCAATTGCCACAGTTTGATCACCTCAAGCATGACTCCTCATATGAAAACAGCCAAATGCCAAATTTTGACCTTTTTCACGTTTGTCAGAACTCTCACAACGATATCCTGATCCACCAAGGAAACTAGATCTTCAAGTCACATGTTCCACTTGCTCAAAAGCAAACACACTTAGACTCCCTAAGCCATGGTCATGTAACATCTTCTCCTTCCTACAGCTCCCGCAAACTGTATGAGACAGACCTTTTTGAAGCATCCATAACTCCCATTACTGTAGATCACTCCTATCTTAAGCTGATGTGCCACAACACCAGCTGAGACTTCTGAAGTTAAGCTAGATGTCAGAACATTATGACATCCAACTGTTGAATTCAGCTCTTCCTTCTGCCACTCAAAAGAACCTCCTCCCTTTGCAGAAACAGATTTCCATGCTCTCATAGATTTGATTCAACAATCAAGTTTGAGTAGACAACCTCCATCCTGCTTAGAAACTCCAAAGACTTCAAACCTACCACATCTGAATCTTCAGAAAATAAGTAGTCCAAGACTACCCCATAGCAATACTAAAGAAAGTCACTTCCCTTAGTAGAGCCGACAGTAGAAAGCCAGAGATAACTGCCACTTATCCTCGACCTTCACAACCAGAGCCAACACCATGCTCCAAACCACTTAGATCAGAAACAAACTGATCCAAGCTGTAACCATCAAGATTATGCTATCTTCATGGTCTTCCATCTTCATCTTATCAACTTCCAAGATTAGACCAACAAAACTGCAGTAACTTGCATAACACACTCTTTCAGATAACTGCCAAGCTCCCAACAAGGTCTTTACAAACAGCCAGCAGATGATGTTCACTCCTTCATTCACACACTTCTGATACAGTCAGCTGATAAGGCTACCTCAGGTTGTCATCTTCAAATACCAAGCTTCTCCATCATGGCCACACAAAAATATCCAGACTGTAGATTTGCATAATCCTCTAGACAAATACTAAGTCTCCCGTAAAAGTATTTACCCTTATGCACAACATCACTAATAGACAGATACTAAGTCTCCCGTCAACGTATCTACTATTAAATAGAAAAAGATTACCTTCTCACACAAGGCATTCTTTTCTGCACACTTCTGGCACTAGCTGATCCCTCTTTTATAAATTTACACCACTGATCACTCCTGAAACTCCACCATGAGCACAACTATCTTTCTTTGGCTGAGAAAGCAAAGAACTGAAATGATGTTTTATCATCAGTTCTGACATCAGTCTTCATCACATAAAACACTTCTATGGCTTTGGAGACTACAACCATAGTGATCCACACATATCTCTTGCAGGGAACACACGAGAACAAATCAAGCTTTGCTTCTACCTTGATGAAACTTCCACCAGTTCATGTATATTCAGATATACCAGAAAAATCCTCCTAATCAGGTCACCACAACTAAGCTTAAGAGATACCTTATCAAGATCTTCACTCCCGCATGAAAAACTTTGACAGTGATACTCTATTGCTTTGGCTCTACCTTCTTCTGATCCTTCCAGCCAAAAAAAACTTGAAGAGTTTATCCCACACAACTAATGCAGACACCAAATCCAATTAACCAAAGGCTGATTTTCATATTGAGCTCAGGTTCTTTCTACACACTTCAGATGCCTCCTCTTCCAAGTCAGGAGTAGGTTCCAAATAGATGTGATCAACACATTTGTTTAGCCCCTAAGCATCTGTTATGTCACAATCTGCTGGTAGGACCTAAGTTCTCTACACACCAAAGGATCCTTTAACACAGCCCAGAGATTGACCTTGTAAGGTTGGAGGCAAGAATAAATTGCTTCTTTCTTCAGACCTCTTTTCAACAAGCTCATATAAGAGTTCCTTTATGAGTGGACTTGGGATGAACCACAAGTATCTTTGGCAACTCTAACAAGCTAGTTGAAGATATCCTCAAGTATCACCACACCATGTGATACATCTTCAGAGGAGAACAGAATGTTGTAGCCTTAACACAAAACCACCAGGAGTTTTCCATCAGATATATATATATGCAGCGGGACACACACCAGAAAACTCCTCTACAACCTTCAGGCACTGCTCCATAATCCTTGCACATCATCACCATAAGCCAAGTGTCAACATGGTCACAACAGCAGTTCTTAAGAAAAGTCCATCCTTCACTTCAAGGGATCATACAAACAACTATATGAACTGACCAAGTCCATAACCCAGCAAAACTATCTTCCTTGCTCATGAACCAGAAAGTATCTTCCCAAGATCTCATCCAGAAACAGACAGGATGCCTGCTCTGATACCAATTGAAATTCTGGTACAGATGTGTGATGTTAAGGTGCAATGTCACAACATCAAACTCTGTTGCATGAACAAGCCAATAAACACAGAATATGAACACAATCAATTATTCACCCAGTTCGGTTCAACCAACCTACATCTGGGGGCATACCAAGCCAGGAAGGAAGTCCACTATTAGTAGTATCAAATTACAGACTCAACAGACCAGTTGACAATCTACCTAATTTAATCCCTACTCAATGACCCTTCTACCTAAGTCCTCCCTAGGTAAGAGACTCCATCTCACTTCCAATCATCTCGATGATGTCTAGCAGTCAACTACACCGTCACTGCATCAACAGCTTGATTTCCTAATCATTTTAACCACATAGACTTTGGAAGACACACTTCCATGACACCCCTTTGGAGTTGCTTCAAAGCTTCCTCCAAGAACAATACATCTCTTACCTACAGGCTTCGAGATAAACCCGATGACCATCCCACAAACCGGGTGGTTCATCAACCAACACAGCCCTTATAATCTACATGATGGCTGGCTCCCTAAAACTAGGTTACAATGCTTCTATTTATAACCTATTTCCCAACTGGATTTGGACCTTCAAATCATATCAAATCTTCTGTTCCAAATCTCCAAAGGATTCTGCTACTAAATAGATCTTCAATTAAATCCTCAATCAAATCTTCAATTAAATCTTCAATTAAATCTTCAATCATTAACTCTAAATATTCTCCATATCTTTATGCATTAAATTCAGCTCCACATAATATTTCCAGGATATTATGTATCTTTTAAATCTTCACTATTCAGCTGCAAGATCTTCTCCCAATATCTTATTTGATTTGAATTTAAAAACAGATTTTATCTTCAAATCTTTTCAAATCTTTCAGCCCTAAAAATAGCAACAAGATCTGCTCCACTTATGATTGCACCAGAATATATCTTTACCAAGATATTCGCCTACAATCTCTCACTCTCTTCAGCAGAATATCTCTCCAATAACAGAAACACGCGCAGCCCTAATAACACAGCAGACTGATGTTCTGGTATAGTGATGTCAAAACATCGCATGTGACATCACCCTTCAGCACTTTAACTCTTCAATACAAAAACCACAACAGATGGTTTTCTGATGTTCTGTCAACTGATGTCAAGACATCATGTATAACATCAGACCACAAAACTGCAACCCTGCAACAGCTAATGATAAGAATCAATGTTATGACATCAGACATATGACATCAACATTGTTCAGCTTTGTTTTACCAAAATTCCAGCCAATACAAGAACTAACAATCTCCCCCTTTGGCTAATTTTGGCTAAAACAATTTCAGCCTACATCATAACAACTTGCAGCAGAAACGAACACTTTCACATCAGCATAGGGTAAACTCCCCCTCAAACCAAGAACCAGCTCACAGCTGTTCAAACACTCTCCCCCTTAACTGCTGCACCAAGAACCTTGGCAACCACTAGGCTAACTCTCCCCCTTTTTAGCCATAATTTGACAAACTCTGAACATAGCAGCAAGCACAAAATTTCAAAAGCAACCTCTGAGTCATCCAACCAATATATTCAGACCAGAGCAGACTAATCTCCATAGCTGAACAAACCTACTTCTCTCCCCCTTTGGCCAAATTTGGCCAAACATTGACAAGCATTGGGGTAAACTGTCATGTCCACCATTAACTTCACCAGTAACACATTGTTACAACATCTTGTCTGACATAACCCACTCACTGCACTACTTCAACCACGAAAGATCAACTCCCCTATCTAAGATAGCAAGTGCTCCCTTGCAAGAAGATCACCTCAAATGAATGGAAAACATAAGACTCATCTTCATGTCTTCAAGAGCGCACCCTCTGTTCAACACACCAGCTGAACACATTCACATAATGCTTAATCCTCAAACAATCCAAGTATCACACTAGTACAGACAGAAGTTCTCCCTTTATATTTCACAACTGAAGCTCCTTGACTAGCACATCATAACATTTGGAGAATCTAGACACAATCTTCAAACTTCTCCTCAGAAGCATATGCACACTTGCTGCAGACTCCATAGACAAGTACTCCCCCTGTCATGGATAACACTTCTCGTAAACACTTCTCAATTTCTTTTTCGTCGTTCTTATTGAGACTTTGGAGAGCATTAGTAAGAACTTTTTCTAAGGGGGTAGAAACATGCACTTGAATTTTTACCTCTTCCAACACCTCATCCATTGCATCGAGTCGAAAACAATCACTCTTGTCTTTAGAATGCTTGATGGCTTCGAATAGATTAAAGCAAACCTCTTCATCTTGCACTCTTACTTTCATGAGCCCATCATCCATATCTATGGCCATTCTCGCGGTCTTCATGAAAGGTCGACCAAAAATTAAAGGAGCATCATCGTCTTCCTCCATGTCAATTACCACAAAGTCAATGGGGAACAAAAATTTATCAACTTTTACCAAAACATCTTTCGCTACACCGTGAGGACGGGTAATAGATTTATTGGCTAATTGCAAAGTCATTCTTGTTACCTTCAACTCCATGTGTCCCAACCTTTTCACAATGGATAACAGTATCAAATTAATACTAGAGCCCAAATAAATCAACCCATTACCAACATAAACATTTCCAATTGTCACTGATAAGGTAACTCTTCCCGGATCATTTTCTTTCCGCGGAAGAGTCTGTTTAATAATAGCACTACAACTAGCATAAACCATTATTGTTTCTTTATCCGTGTACCGTTTCTTTTTAGTGAGAATCTCCTTCATGAATTTAGCATATGTAGGCATTTGCTCTAATGCTTCGAAGAATAGAATATTGATTTGCAGTTGACTAAAAATATCCAAAAACGAGCATAATTCCTCGCATTATCCTTTTTGGTCGGACCATGCGGATAAGGTAGATTTTGAATTGGGGTATTGCACACTTGTTCTTCCCCTTTTTATTCTTTTTCTTCTTCTCTTATCTCAATTTCTTTTCTACTTCTTTCATATCTTTTTTCTCATTTTCAACTATGTCTCCCTCTACATTTTTTTTCTCTACTTCACTCTCATCAATATCTTTTTCTTTTTCTTTTTCAACTACTTCCTCCTCTTCCACAACTTCCTCACTAATGCCCATATCTATTTTTCTTCCAGTTCGAGTAAGAATAGCTTTGCAATGCTCTTTTGAATTCACTTGAGTGTTCGCCGGAAAAATCCCTTTGTGTTGGTCGGCTAATTGTTTAGGCAATTTCCCGACTTGCGTCTCAAGATTATTTATAGCCGCATCGGTATTCTTTTGATTGGACATCGACATTTTCATAAATTGAGTGAGTTTGTCTTCCATTTTTGAGGTTCCACCTTGAGGTTGTGGAGGTTTAGTGTAGTTTTGATATTGATTTTGACGATTTGAAATGTCGGCATCTTGCCTCCATCCTTGTTGATAACCTTGGTTATTACCTCTTGGTTGGTAACCTTGGTTTCCTTGTTGATACGGAGGTTGTCTCAGTTGATAGCCTTGATTTTGATTTTGGGTTCCCATCTAATTCACTTCCTCTACCACTGGAGGACAATACCCGGTAGGATGGTGTCCCTTACATAACTCACAACTTGCAATTTGTTGATTTTTGTTGGGAACTTCTCGCATCTCCTTTATTTGGTGTGGAAGTTTTGACATTTGTTGTGTCAACAACTCCACTTGTTGTGAGAGCAACATGTTTTGTGTAAGAATAGCATCATTGGTGCCTAATTCAAGCACTCCCTGCTTCCTTTGAGGTGTACCATGATTATGTTGACCGTGAAGGTCATTGAGTGCCATCCTATCAATGATGGCAATTGCGTCCTCCACGCTCTTTGACATTAAAGATCCACCCGAGGTAGCATCTAAGAGAGTTTTGTGAACAGGTTGTATTCCATTTAGAAATATATTCACTTGTGTAAGATCATCAAACCCATGTCCTTTACACTTCCGCAACATAGATTTGAACCTCTCCCACACTTCGTTGAGAGATTCATTACCACATTGAGCAAATACAGAAATTGTCGTCTTAGCCTCCATGAATCTATTGTGAGGAAAGAATCTTTCAAGAAACTTCTCCTCCAACAATTCCAATCTCTCATCACAAGAGTTGATTGGTCAAGATACCATTCCTTAGCCTTCCCTATCAAGGAGTGAGGGAATAACCTCTTGAACAATAATTCCTCTTCCATTTCCGGAGCTCCCGCAACCTCGTAAACCTTTATAAGATGAGCAAACGGGTCTTCATGATCTAGCCCGGTAAAGGGATTTGAATATTAGAGTTGAAAAATTCCCGTTTTGATCTCTGAGTGCGTTCCATTGTTTGCATTGCGAGCAAACTGAGCATTATGTCGTGGACTATTGGTGCATGGACCTCTGGGAGGTGGTGGAGGTGGTACTTATGCCATGATTGGCGTAACAATGGGGGTAGTTGGTGGATTACTTGAAGAAGTTCCTTCACACTCCCTGCTTTCTTTAGCTAGTTGCCTTTGTCTTCTGGTTTTCCTATTAAGTCTCCACACAGTTCTATCAATCTCAGGATCAAATAGAAGTTGGTCTACGGGTACACTTCCTCGCATAAACAGATATCTGAAATACTAACCAAACAAATTAACAAGCACAAGGAATATAAACTAAGTAAGAGATAACAATACAAAGCTTAAAACAATATAAACTATTGCAATGATTGCAATATCAATCAACAATCCCCGGCAACGACGCCATTTTATTGAAAGCATATAAGGTGGTGAAAGTTGTTTTATCGTCTCTATGGGGATTGTTCTGATATATCTCGCCGTTCTATAGTTCAAAGATTTTTAAGTAGGGTTTTCAAAGGTGTTTTGTTTGGTATCATAAGTTTTCACAAGTTTTAGTATCAAAGAGGAAAGTTGAAATATGTTTGTTTAACAAAGCATATCAAGAATAGATTTGATGAACCTAACTCTCATATATTCGATTAATCAAGCATGTAAATTTCTTTTCGATTAATATAATGACGTACCCTCATAATACCGTTTATATCTAAAGTGGTTTCGTGAGTATTATTGTATCCATCACTAGATGATGTCTCATGCTAACAATCAATTCAATAATCTTTAAGATTGATACAAAGCAAACATCAACTCACAAATCTATGTCTTGAGTTTGTTCATTGATAGATGATTATCTTAGATCAAGTTTTGCAAAATCTATGTCTAGAGTGATTCAAAACAAAGATGTATCATAAAGAACAATGATATTCACCATATATTAATCATCAACTTGTTCACAAACAAAAGATTAAAGAAAATACATGCAAGATTAAGGAAGACTACATCTACCCTTGAATCAAAGGATTTAGCTACCCATCACCATGAGCTTGCTTCACAAGGAATGATATAAGATGAATGTGCATCCACAATGCAGACTCGATAATGGATGCAAATCCAACTTCTATTTGATAAAGATCATTTCTTGATGAATAAATGAAGAATTTAGGGTTTTTGTGCTCCAAGGAAATATTTTTGTCTAAGAGTTTCTAAGAATGTGTTTTAAAAAGTAATAAAAGTACATAAATATTTCCCAATTTCTGCACTAGCTCGCACAGTAAGCTCCCTTTTTAGGCATTTTAAGTTCCTCTGGAACAGTTAAACTGCCCCTCCGAAATATCTGAGCTCGCACAGCGAGCTATCTCGCCTAGTCCTCGCACTGCGTCCACTGAGGCCAAAAGCTACTGCCATCTTTTTTCCTGACTCGCTTTCACTTTGTCTTTGTGCTCGCCCTGCGAGTTCGCCTTCACTTTGTTGGCAGCTCGCAAAGCGACCACTGACATCAACTTCTTTTCTTTGGCTTTCTTTTCCATTCTTTTGTGTCTTTTTCCATGATGATGAAGCCGGATTCCTACACAATAGCACACAAATCAAGAAATACAAAGGTATATGCAATTAAATTGAAGATTCACACATTTTCATGGAATAATTCAATTGAAACACAATTAAAGAGTTGAAAAATGCCAAGAAAGATGATCCAATTTAAGTCATATTTGGCATTCAACATTGGGTGATAAAAATCTAGAAATTTGTTGGTTGATTATAGATTTAAATGTGTTTCTATGACTGAATCTATGTTTGAAATTTCATGATCATGTAACTGTATTTTTCTGCCATTGAAGAATATTTGAATGCTTGAGTTATATCCATGCTTGATGAGGAAATTTTTTTCGAATTATTGATGAATTACTATGGATTGTGATGAAAATAAGTGTTGTAATGTGTTGCTGATTATGACAATATGATTCCCTGTTAAATTCATGTTTTGAGTCATTTGATTATGAATGAATTTATTGGGATCATGTATGGAAGTTAGGGATGAAGGGTAATGCTGAACGTACGTGACCAACCAAGTTCTTAAGCAAAATTGGCTTAGACCAATCGATTTGTCCTAGGGAGCAATCGACTGGTTCCTTTTAAGAACACAAAAAAAATGGCAGAAAAGGAGAAATCTATTGGTCTCATGGTGTAATCAATTGGTCCATTAAAAATTATAAAAAAAGTTGTCAGTTAGTTAGGGGCAATCGATTGGTCCAATGTGTCAATCTATTGGCCCATGTACCAATTGATTGGTTCACTTGTTGATTTTTGTTGTAACTTTCATTTTGCAAGTCCAAATGAGACGTCATTCAAAGCGTTGGAAAGCTAATATGTAGAGATACTACATATTAATGCATGGTGAAATAATTGAGTTATAGTCAGGTCTCTAATATAGTGATGTTTATGGTGGTTTGTATGATCGATTAGCTAGTTGTTGTGTTTATCTAATGATATGTTGATGATATGTCAAATTAACATGATTGAATGCTTATGAATTTGCATTTGTTGAAGTACTGTTGTTCGTGTTGCTTGATGAATCTCGTAACATTGATTAATTATTGCATGTGATGAATGATGTTTTGCATAAACGCTGAAATATGCATGGTGATTTTTTTGGTGAACCATTTGGCGATAATGCATGTTGTTGAGAGTCATGCATTATGGTGTACGGACTTTTATCCAGTTTTGGTGTGCTCTGGTCCTATGGTGGGGATTCATGAGCGAGTAAATTGTTCTTGATGGGAATCGGTGAAGTGTTACCTATGGTTATGGTAACGATTTGGTGTGCTCTGGTCCTATGGTGGGGATTCAATAGCGAGATGAATCTGGGTGTTCATAAATGGTTCCACATGTATAATGAGTCAGTTATGGAGTACACTTCATACATATTTGTATATGTAGTTGATTGTTCATAATGTTTTTTTTCTGATTGCAAAAATGTTCATGTTGTTATGAATCAATGTGAGACTATGTTGTTGTTAATGGTGTAATGAATGTGTGCTTGTTGTATATTCTCTACCATTGAATTCTTTACATTTTTTTATATTGAATGTTGTTTCTCACCTTATTTCTTCATGTTGTCCACCATGTACATCTTACAGATACTCATGAGTGATCCTTGTTGCTGTGTATTGGAAGGTGGCTTGTTGGAGCTAATTTTTGCGTTCATTATATTTGTTTGATAATACATTAGTGGTTTACTTCTCTAATCGTGTAACATCGGGGACGGGAGTTAATTATGTTTTGAAGTTGTTGTTGCTTTTGTTAATTTGGATTTTATGACTTATTTATGAAGTTGTGTTGAAAAATGTTTTACCACTGTGTAGTTCAAACAATTTGATGTGTTTTCAAAGGATTGTCATTGGTGACACCTTAAATTGTCGCGTAATGCTTTATTTATAAGTTTCAGGGTTTAGTGTGTTACATAGTGGTATCAGAGCAGGTCGGTCAGTCCGGTTTTGTAATGTTGTCTAGTCCCTAGTATGTGACATGTGTGTGTACATTGTCGCTGCATTGTTTCATCTAACATCTGTTTGATGGTGTGAAGAATGGTTGGAAGGAATGATCAAGATATTACTGATGCTTTGGAGTCAGTGGCTCATGAGCTGCATGGACAATAGAATCAGGGAGGTGATGATGTAGCGCGACTTTTGTGGTTTCGAATCACTATCGCTTTGGTACTACAGTTCGATTCATTTTTTATCCTGTGAAGCTGATTAAGGAAGGGAAATAGATGTCTCCAATTAACCTTGCTTGCATACTGAGGTTAAACAGTCAAAACTGTTGGTTTACAGATGCTATAAAAAAGGGGGGGTCTTTCTTAGGTTATTTGCTTAAAAAAACAGTGTCTGGACTATTTGCGAGGCTTTTGGTAAGGTGTTAGGTCTGATGCTTCTTGATTGATGTATGGAGGTACTGGATTTTGAGTTTTTGATTACTATGCTCGCTAAGATTTTTGCAATCTTATGCCTACGTATTCCCGTTTAACGAAACAGGGAAATCAGAGCGATCGTAGTTCCTCCTATTCTATGGGAGGAAAGAGATGTTTTGGTGTCTTGTTCAAAGCCCAAGACATGAAGCTAAAGGTGATTTGTATCTCGTTCAAAGCCCAAGATGTGAAGCTAAAAGGTTTGACTGAGAGAGAACTTGTCATCTCTAAAGAGGAATTGTTGATGTTTGTATGCTGTGAGCAAAGCACAAATTTGATGCTAAAAGTCAACCGAGGATTTTTTTTATACAAAGCCTAAGAGGAGGCTAGAAGTTTGACTTTTCCGGGGAAAATGGTATTTCTGTCTTGTACAAAGCCCAAGATTGAGGCTAAAAGGGATGTTGACTCCGTTGGGGAGAATGTATCTTGTATAAAGCCCAAGATGGAGGCTGAAATGGTTTGATTCAACAAGAGAGTACTTTTATCTGTCCTGTATAAATCCCAAGACAGAGGCTAAAAAAGGGTTGACTCAACAAGAGAGTTTGAAGGTTGATTGACTCAATGAGAGAGTCTTTTATACTCAACAGGAGAGTGATTTGTTGTCTCGTACGAAGCCCGAGATTGAGGCTAAAAGGAGATTGACTCAACAAGAGAGTCTTTTATACTCAACAGGAGAGTGTTTTTCGAAGCCCGAGATTGAGGCTAAAAAGAGATTGACTCAACAAGAGAGTCTTTTATACTCAACAAGAGAGTGTTTTTCTATCTCGTACGAAGCCCTAGATTGAGGCTAAAAGGAGGTTGACTCAACAAGAGAGTCTTTTTTACTCAACAAGAGAGTGTTTTTCGAAGCCCGAGATTGAGACTAAAAAGAGATTGACTCAACAAGTGAGTCTTTTATACTCAACAAGAGAGTGTTTTGTTGTCTCGTACGAAGCCCGAGATTAAGGCTAAAAGGAGATTGACTCAACAAGAGAGTCTTTTATACTCAACTAGAGAGTGTTTTTATATGTCTTGTACAAAGCCCAAGACGGAGGCTAAAAGTGGTTGACTCAACAAGAGAGTCTGAAAAGGTTAGCTCCGCTAGGGAGAATTATTTGTACAAAGCCCAAGAGGAGACTGTCTTACTGCTGAGGATTATTGAGATCCTGAAGCGTGTCCAAGTGTGGGGAACTCTCATGAGAGAGACCGGGTTTCTGCTAGAGATTGATCCAGAGTGATCGGTGTTTTTTCCTATGTTTGAAAGGAACTTGAGAATGTCTTTGAGACTCAAGAGTTTTAGACTGTCCAAGTCTAGAGTTTTATCTTTTTGTAAAATGCCCAAGAGGAGGCACGAGCATTAAGGGATGAGTATCAACCCTAAAATGGTCGGAGTTTTAATGCGGGAAAGACTACTCTAGCAATGGATGACTAAGTTCTGTCTTATACCTTAAAGAGGTCGTCAGGGTCCTTGTATTAAGCCCAAGAGAAGGCACGAGAACTTCTAAGAAGCCGAAGGGTCCTTGTACAATGCCCAAGAGGAGGTGAGGATGCTTTTAGGAAGCCCGTGGGTCCCCAAACCAAGAGAAGTTCAAGAAATGCAATTCACAGAGAAGAGATCATTCCAGGAAAGTTCGAGAATTTGGAAGAAACTCAAGAGATGCCATTCACGGAGAAAAGATCATCTCTGGGGAGTTAGAGTTTCTTTGACAATTTCTAAGGGTGACAGTCTGAGAAAAGGTTCACCGAGAATACTGCCTTTCTCTTTGTTCCATATTGTTTAACCCCAAGAGAAGGGAAGATTGTATCTGGAAATCCTATGGGGATCTGGTTTTGTTTGTATTTAAGAGTGACCAACAAGGCTTTACCTAGTGCTAGACGTAGTTGCCGGGGAAAACTCTAAATAACTATACTAGTATTACACAGTGGATATGTGACAAGTATATAAAAGGATGTGAAGGAAGACTTACAGTGAAACAACCCCACAATACAGTTATATACATATGAAAGCGGTAAATGAAAGCGGATAAACACTTACCCATTGTAGAGCTTCCATGCTGTTTTGTTAGTTGTTCAACAAAGAAATTAAAGAAAGTTTTGATAACAACATATATTTGAATTCAAAATTAAAGGAGAAAGTGCTTTGAAAAGATTGTTGGGGCTTACAGCTCAAGGAGATGCCCAAGTTTTAACGATGATCGCACCATTGTTTTAAAAACTATACAGAGGGACTTATACAATATGTGATGCCCAAAAAGTTTTTATGTACAAGGGGATGGGTCTTACACTCTATTAGAGGCCCAAAGATTTATTTTTGTACAAGAGATGGGACTTACAACTCAAGGAGAAGCCCAGGGTTATTTGTTTGAAAACGGCGATCGTGTCGAGGTTTTTCTTTTAACGCAGTGGGACTTATACAATATCGGAGGCCCAAAATTATTTTGGTTAAAAGGGGATTGGGTATTACACTCTATTAGAGGCCCAAAGAGTTTGAAAATGAATAAAGATGGGTCTTATAACTCAAGGAGAAGCCCAAAGATTTTTGTTAAAAAGGCGACGATCGTGCCGAACTTTTTAACGGTATCGGGACTTATACAATACACTGAGGCCCAAAATATTTTGGTTTTCAAGAGGGGTTGGGTCTTACACTCTATTAGAGGCCCATGAGTGTTTGAAAATGATTTGTTTAGGGTGATTAAGATCAAACCCCTAAATTAGTTTCAAAATGTATTTTAATTAAATTAAAATGATCAAAATTATCAAACATGTGTGAAAAACAAGTTGTGATCTTGGATTAATGTTTCAAAAATCATGTTTATATCCACAAAACGATTGGAAACCAATTAAATTTGGAAAATCAAGGATGAAAAAATATTTTAAATGTTAAAAAACAAATAAAAGATTAATTCTTTGAAAAAATATCAAATATATGAAATAAATAATATTTTTGGGAATTTTTGGCAAAATAAAATATTTTAACATTTTTGTGAATTATTAAAAAAGGAATCAACTCAAAATCATTAAAACTCAGAGAGAAATTAACTTTTGAATCAATTAAATAAAATCACAAAATTCAAATATTCAAATATTCAAAAAATGGCGCCAAGAACACACCAAGAACACGCGCCACCCCTCTGTTTCTGAAGATTTGCATTTTCTCACCAATCTCACTGAATACTTGATGAAATCACACAATCCACATATCAATCTACTCGTTTTCACCTCACGATCATGTCTATGGTCTTTAATTTCATTTATTTTAAGCATGGAATAAGAAATCAAGACAAAACCTCAAGAACCCTAAAATTTGCATGAAGGCTGAGAATTTTGATACACGATTCAAACAAAGTAATTAATTGAGGGGAAACATTCTATGCATGATTATGAACATTTGGCAAAAGTATTGTGCGAGGAAATATGCATAGATTAAGAGATGACCAAGTTTAGGCTTACTTGAAGGTCGTGACAGCAAGAGAAAAGTGATTTTTGAGTTGGAGGTGTTACAGATGAGTTGTGATGATCTGAACAGCTTCCCTACACCATATGGAATGTGTTTGAATGCTTGGAGTTATTTGGAAATGGCTGGATCACTTCATGGCATCTCAACTGCAACTTGGTTAAAACCTTGGGCAATTGGCTGGTGATTTTGTGAAATTGGTGTTCAAGATGTGGTTTAAGTGTTTGGATCACTTCTATATGATGTTTATGAGGTGTGCATGTGTGATTGGTTTAGTTGGAATGGCTCTCAAACTCAAAACCCGATAGTGACTTGCTTTGGAAGGCAATTTTGGAGTGAAAGAAGAGATTTTGAGAAAAACATCAGTTTGATGGCTTTGGTGTACTTAAACTGAGCACAAATGAGCTCTATTTATAGTAGAGCAAGTTTGTTTTGCAAGCAATAGTGAATGGCAACTACAGCAGATCATTGTCCAATTGCATCACTTTGGAACCTTACGTCTCCTCTAGCCATTGACTAGAGGTTAGAGCACAGGCCTTTGGTTCCCTAGTTCAGAGATTATCCTTAACTCATTCAGTTGGAAAAGGCTCAGTTCATGCCACCTTGGTGCATCCATTGAATGCTCCAAAACAAAATTGGAGTCTTGTCCCCCTTTTAGGCATTTCTAGGTTTGGCATGCTACTTTTGGTTCCAAAGACTTGGGAGGCTTATGGATCAGTGTTTGTCCCTCCTTTGTCTCCTCCTGAGGTGTTCAGATGGATAAACTTGTTTATCATTTGCACAATTTGATCAAATCGAGCAAAATGCACAAATCTGCCTTGCCATGACAGTTGCAGCAAGGCATATTGCCATTGTTCTAACTCTTAGCTCAAATGGAATTTGATGGAGTTCTTGGCTATTTTGGAAAGCTCTCATATGATTCAACATATGTGTGATCATAGTTTGTCTTGACACTTTATGGATCTAAGTGAAAAATTCCCTTACATTTTGAAAAAATTGAAATAGATTCTGACTTAGTGAAAATTTCACTAAGTGTTGGAAAAAGTGGCATTTTCATGTTTTTGTCATTTTGGTCACTCTATAACTAAAAAATCCATGAAGAATTGGAGTGAGGTGTAGTTGACACTTTTAAAGTATGCCATGAGAGCTACAAATCGATCTTTGGATCAGCCAAAATGGTTGCTTGGATCTCAAGTTATGATCCTTGGAAGTTGGTACCCTAGCCACTTTGTTCCATAACTTAGAAAATTTCTAAGTTTTTTATGGTTACCCCTTTTACAAGTTATCCCACTTTTATTGATTTTTCTTGATGAATGATGATTTTAATCACACATTAACATCATTTTAGGGTTAGGGAACCATAATTGATCAAAAAATCAAAAAGTCAAACTTTGACTTTTGGGCACAGTTGACTTTTTATCAGATAAATTCCAAACTGTGCGATCCTCTATGAAATCAAGTCCTTGACCTAAATCAAACTTGATGGATTGATTTCATAGGTGTTATAGGGTGTATTGAATCATGTCCCAAGGTTTGGGAGCATGTTCTGGTCAAAAGTCAAAGGCACAGTTGACTTTTTCCACGAAACCCTAACTGTGGTTCTGATGAACTTGAAACTTGTGGATCAAGCTTCTTAGATCAATCAATTGTTGCAAATGGATCAATGTAGTGTATTAGGGTCCCTCAAATCATGTCTTGAGGTCTTGGCTCATGTTTTGTCCCAAAAGTCAACTTAGGGGTGAATTACGTTAAGAAACCCTAATTCCTGATTTTTTATGAATGCATCCCCTGAGGATAAATTGACTTGATGATTGGGTTTATGAGGTCCCTTAGAGCATTTTGGGTTATGCTTTGAAGTATTGGCTCATGCCCAGAGGAAAATTTCCATCTGGAGGCCCTGGTCGACCAAAACCCAAATTTGGTGACACTGGCGATCTTGAGGCTTAATCCACTTGGAATGTTGCAGCCTTGTGCTTGATCCTTGATGTGGGAGTCCTCTTGATCCATTGTGGATGTTTGAGAGGTTTAAACAAGTTGAAGATCATGTCATTCCTTGATTGATCCTTTGTCTAAGAGCTCTGCGAGGGCTAGAAACCCTAAGTTTGATTGTAGTGGATGCTCACCCATCTTTGGGGAGACTAATGAGGTATGATGGTTCATCCATATTGTGATGGTGGGTTGCACAATGATGGGGAATCTTAGTGGTCAAAATTTGGGGTATGACAGATGCCCTATTTAATTTTCTTGGACCCGAAGGTGTGAATGTCGAAGGTATTCGGGCATTTGGGGTGCAAGAGGATTAAATATCGGAATACCCAAAATTTTGATGGTGGTTATGAATGGCAGCTTGCTTATCCATCTTCTTTTGCTAAGCAATGATGCTTAGAAAAGGTAAACTTCCCATCGATCCTGGTCTTCTGCCACGGAACTGGTCTCAGTTTATGATATAAACTTCCCCTCGATCCTGGTCTTCGGCCAAGGAACTGGTCTCAGTTTCTGCTATAAACTTCCCCTCGATCCTGGTTTCCTACCAAGGAACTGGTCTCAGTTTCTGAAATAAACTTCCCCTCGATCCTGGTTTCCTACCAAGGAACTAGTCTCGGTTTCTTTTGTCAATAAACTTTATTAACAAGGGACGCTATTAGTAGCGATTTTATTTAAACTTCTCGCCGAATTTTCCCGCGGAGATGCCATTTGATGGAAAAAAAATTTTCATGTCAGACTTGCTGGGGGGAACCCATTCGTCTGAGCTGTAAAGGTGTTCAAACTTCTCTGGTTGGAAACGCCATTTATTGACTCTACTTGGGGGAAACGAGTCTCTTGAGAGGCTATTTTCGCTTGGGGATATTACATCATACCTTTCCTCGAGATCTTCTCGGAGGAAATGCCATGTGATGTAATCCAATTTGGAGGTGCTGATGACCTTTTCATCAGCAAACTTTCCGAAGAAGAACTGCTATATTGCCGAATCTTTGATTAAGAGGCTTTCTCTGGGGATTTTCCTTAATCCGGGAAAGCGAAGATATCATCTTCAATGGTGAAGAGTGACGTTTGTCAACAGTTCTCTTGTTTTTCAGAGGTTCAAGTTATCAAAGTGGTCGAAGACCGTCTCCATCTCATAAATAAACAGGGGAGAAAGGTGGTTCAGACAAAACATTCCCTGACGAGGGAAGAACTGACAACTCGAGTGAGAGGACTTTTATCACTTGGGAACAAGACCGACTAGAGTGATAGCGATGCAATATGAATATGAGTATGAATCAATAATGCATGATGTATGTATGTATATACTGACAAAACTGACGCGACATACAGACTATTGGATGAACACGAATGGATACTCGGCCACTGTAGGGGACGAAGAAGTATCTTTGGTTCAAGATAGCAATTCTGCCTTGCTTAGGAGAAAAATTTCCTGTGGGGAACAACGTTGGTCGGGCTTATGAGGTAAGAACTCTGCCGAGGGGTGTCAGATGAAACATGGTCTCTGACACAGCTGACCCTTCATTTAGGTGCACTGGTTTAGAAGGAGTACGTTTATTCTGCACTTTGAAGCTTAATCGCCTTTGGAGTAGCGATCGATGTTCTTTAGATGTTCAACAGTCAAAATAAATTGCCATCTTTGTTTTAAAAGCAGAAAAAAAAATTTGACAAGTAAATTCATTTTTTTGTTTTGTTTCAAGAATCGTTAATCATGTTAAAATGTCGTTTTGTAAAGCTAAAACAAATATGAATTGCAAACAAAAGCACAAGGGCTCAAAATTTATTGATAGGATGGAAATCAGCCAAGCGCGTGATTCCATGGAGTATTTACAAAGTTAGAAAATGGTAATTTAAGGGAAAAGGGCTACATTGAAACATAACGACCATTATCCTTCTACCAATTTTGAATTCTGGGAATCCTGAGCTTCTGTCGAAGATGACCTTAACTAGAGTTTTCCTGATGGATGGCATGACTGCTGCTGAGGGACTTGCCCCTTTGTTGGACGTAGTTACTTGCCATTATCCCTAACTTTTGCCTAGATTGTACTTTGAGATTTCCAATCCATCGGATGATTTTTGCTTATGTCTCTAATTTTTGCCTGGACCGCCCTTTCGGGTTTTCAATCCACCAAGACGTTTTTTTCTCTCTCTTTTTTTTTTATTTAGGCAAAGTATTTCTTGACTACGTCAACATTTGTGGGGTAGGAAAATTCCTCTCCATCCAGGGTTGCGAGTCTCAAGGCGTCGTCCGAGAAAGCTTTCTTGACCACATAGGGGCCGTCATAATTCGGAGTCCATTTGCCCTGGGAATCTGTGAGAAATGATTGTATCTTCTTGAGCACAAGGTCCCATTTTCTGAAGACGTGAGTTTAGACCTTTTTGTCGAACGCCTTCTTCATCCTCTGCTGATACAACTGACCATGGCATAGTGTCGTTATTCACTTTTCTTCTATCATATTCAGTTCATCGTGTCGACTTTGACACCATTCAACCTCTGTTAGCTTAGCTTCCAACAATACCCTGATTGATGGTATCGCTACCTCTATGGGGAGCAATGCCTCCATGCCATATGCTAGAGAGGAAGGGGTTGCCCCTGTTGAAGTGCGGACAGATGTACGATAACAGTGGAGAGCAAAGGGTAGCATCTCGTGCTAGTCTTTGTAGGTTACAACCATCTTCTGAACAATCTTCTTGATGTTCTTGTTAGTCGCTTCTACCGCTCCGTTTATCTTGGGTCGGTAGGGAGATGAGTTATGGTGTTTAATCTTGAACTCAGCACATAACTCTTTTATCATCTTGTTGTTCAAGTTGGATCCATTGTCAGTAATGATCTGGCTTGGAACACCATAACGGCAGATGAGATTATTTTTGATAAAGCGGACCACCACTTGTCTGGTCACATTGGCGTATGACGCTGCTTCGACCCATTTGGTGAAGTAGTTAATGGCTACCAGGATGAACCGATGTCCTTTTGAAGCTTTGGGATTTAATCATACCAATCATGTCGATTCCCCGTATAGAAAAAGGCCATGGGGAAGAAATAATTTTGAGATGTGTTGGCGGTACATGGATTTTGTCAACGTATATTTGACACTTGTGACACTTCCTCATGTACTTGTAGCAATTGGATTCCATTGTCAACCAATAGTACCCTGCTCTTAGAATTTTTCTCGCCATTGTGTATCCGTTGGCATGAGTGCCAAAGCTTGTGAATTTCTTTTATCAGCATGTCTGCTTCTGGTTTGTCTATGCAGCGGAGCAAGACCATGTCGAAGTTTCTCTTATAGAGTGTATCACCGCTAAGAAATGAAATTTTGGTACAGATGTGTGATGTCTTTGTGCAATGTCACAACATCGCAATCTGCTGAACAAGGCAATAATAGAAACAGTAAATAACACACTGAATTGTTCACCCAGTTCGGTTCAACAACCTACATCTGGGGGCATACCAAGCCAGGAAGGAAGTCCACTATTAGTAGTATCAAATTACAGACTCAACAGACCAGTTGACAATCTACCTAATTTAATCACTACCCAATGACCCTTCTACCTAAGTCCTCCCTAGGTAAGAGACTCCATCTCACTTCCAATCATCACAATGATGTCTAGCCGTCGACTACACCGCCACTGCATCAACAGCTTGATTACCAACAACTGTTCAATCATAAAAGACACCCTTTCATGACACACTTTGGAGTTGCTTCAAAGCTTCCTCCAATAACAAATCCAAACTCATTACCTACAGGTTTCTGAGTTAACCACAGTGACCATCTCACAACCCGAGTGGTTCACTTTGACAAAGCCCTAAAGATCTACATCTTGGACCCGTACCTATTCAAGGTTACAAGCATTCTATTTATAACATCATCCCAACTGGATTTGGGCCTTCAAACCATATCATATCTTCTGTAACAAATCTGCTTCAAAATAGATCTTCAATCATATCTTCAATTAAATCTTCACTTATTAACTCTGAATATTCTCCATATCTTTATGCTTTAAATTCGCAAAAAACTGATCTTCATAATAGATTGTAACAGAATATATCTCTCCCTTGATCTTCGCCTGCAATCTCTGATTCTCTTTAGCAGAATATCTCATTCATACCAGACACACGTGCAACCCTAATTAATCATCCCAGACCTGATGTTGTAATGTTCTGGTATAGTGATGTTAAGACTTCGCATGTGACATCACTCTTCAGCACTTTACCTCTTCAACACTATTTACAACCCAGACTGTTAGCAGTTCATGTTGCAACGTCAACCATGACATCAACATTGTTTTAACAAAATTACAGCCAATTACAAGAACTTACAATCTCCCCCTTTGGCTAATTTTGGCTAAAACAACTATATAAACATTACAACTCAGATTACAAATCTATACTCCTGTCAGTAACCACTGAACCTAACAGTAACCATCAGTAGCTACTGTGAGCAGCAATCCTGGAGAAACATCTTCTAGGGAATATTTGAATGATGTTAAGACATCATGTCTGACAACTTTTTTGGCAGCACAGCTCACCACAATCACTTCAGGCAGCACATCAGGAGGAAGAAGTAGAAAGTCCCGAAGTTATGCACTCAGATTACAGAAATCTGGTGTACATGAGGAAGAAGATTTTAGACACTCCCCCTTAATACGACACATTTCTTTTTCCTTTCAACTCAGACCCAAAATCATTGTGGACGACTCCCCCGGAAAAGAAATGTTTGTCCATTCATCAAAGACCAATGGTGGCATAAGATAATTCTGCACACTATCATTGATCAGACACTGGGTTTAGACCATGGCATAAGAGAAAACTTAAGAAGTGCCATTCTGCCAACCCAGGTAACTTAGAACACAAGTCACAATTGTGTTCATAACTCAGGACACAAGTCACAAAGACTCAACACCAACTAGAGGATGTACCATCCTGTTCTGCACATCAGAAACTACGGATTCCAGGCATAACATCTGTGCAAACCATTTAGACCATCTCTTTCCTTTCTCCCCCTTTTTAGCCACAAATTGGCAAAGGAAACCCTCACAAAACCAGACCCAAGAAGTGCTTACCCATACACGAATAAATGCCATAAGACTTATGAGATAAGAACACTCACTGGCTGAAGGAGAACAAACTAACCCCTATAAATAGCTGACCAGTAACTTAGAAATTAGCGAGCCTTGAATATGTCCATGTTCTTGGTCAAACGCTATTTTAGGTATCAAAAACTGCATTCAAATTCAATGCCTACCTTCCAAAAACTGCCTTGACTGCCTTAAATATTTCACAACTGAATCTTACCATAAATTAGGCCAATAACGCTCCATGCATAGTCGAAGCCACGTGTTTCACTTTATCCTAACACCACCGTCCAAAATACTTCCCTGTTTGGCTCAAAAAAAACATGTCATATATCATGTTCTGACATCTCTTTAGGCATTTCCTGCTGGCTCAGTAACCCAAGACTTTACAAACACATCTTCTTATCTAATGGGTATTGATACAACTTCTCACAACTTCTTCTAGATTGCTTCCAACCATCAGCCAAGTACACCACTTTTTCTTTTTAGACCTCTCCTGTATAGGCACTATCTTCACACAGCTATGACAGGTCCCATCATCACACTGCACACGTTTGATCCATACACATGCTGCAATAGGCTATAGTAATCAGCCTTACACTCAATGCCCTTTATGATATCCCACCAATAATGCCACATTCCTCATGGGGATTTTAGGTACAAGGTCTTCCAAGACCAATAACAAAGGCCCATTTGATAGGAAACTTCTCACACAAGATAAACACCCTTCTGTCCTTACATCCACCAGCTCCTAATAAAGTCTTCATCATGAAAGTAGCCAAGTATTTCCTGAACTACTTACCATCAAGATTAGAATCTACCCATTCTAATCCACACTAAGTCAGAACTGCCACTTCAAACAATAATGCTGCTCCTTCAAACTCCATAAGTATGGTACATACCCAACCTTGTAGGACATCAGCACGAGACAAAAGACCATCCCACTTAACTAGACAAGACCTAGCCTTATCCTACTAGGACCACTTCCATCCAGGCACCAAGCACGAAGTTCTGGTGATCAACATGTCAAGAAAAGCAGGTTCCCAAGAAAAACAGATTCCCACACCAAAGACTACTCTGACTGGTAAGGCGATACAAACAATGCCATATTATCCATTATAAATACAAAACCTCCTTGCTCCTATCAGCACACCAAGGAAGGAAACATGAGTCAGTCTAACAAGAGTGCAGCAAAGAGACACATGCAAGAGGACAAGAAGCCGGATCCTCAGAAGTTGAAGGACACAACACTGTCCAAAGTTGGAGCATCTTCTGAAGCAACAAGAACACGCAAGACATCCGAAACCAGGATGAAGACTATCAAGAAAAACCAAGTGCAACTTCAAGCCTCTGATGATGAATGGGATGAAGATTGGAAGACTTTTCTTGATTCGGGGGGTTGGGATAATCTTTAGACACTTTGTTTGTTGTCTTGTAAGCTTTCATCAATGCAATAAATTTCTGTTTTACTTCGGTTCCATTTACACAACTATACAAGACACTAAATCCTCATGTAAACAACTTTTCAATTTACTTTAACCTAAGTGCCAACACCAAAAGCTCCCATAATATCATTCTCCCCCTACCAAGGATAACCAGTGCACCTTTGCAAGAAGAACACCTTCCATCAACACAAACCCCTACTAAGTTCTTATAGAAATGCACATTCTCCACAAACAAAGCTGTCCTTCAGACTCCTCCTCAGAAGCATGTGCACATATGATTCAAGCAATTAGCTTCACATGGGTAGAACCATTTATGTCCATACCAACATGCCATCCAACAGCCTAATGTCATAACATGTTATCTGACGAGATTCAACCAATCTTCACAATCTTAATCAGCATATATACCTTTGCAGCCAAAATCCATACACAAGTATTCCCCCTGTCATGGTTAACTAATGCACTAGATGAGGATGAACAATGGAGCACACTTCTGAGCACATGCATTTTGGTACCACTGTCCCTTTCTCTCAAGGCAGTCATTCTCTATTAAACTCTTCATCTAAGGCAGACCTTCTACTTCATCATTCTCCCGTATGATTATGTAGACGCTCCTTAAGCATGATGTAGACATCAATCTTCTGAACCAGGGCATAATCTTCCTCTCATCCTTTTTCAAGAAGAATAGTCTCCTTGAGTCTTCCACTCATCGACCTACTGCCCAAGAGTAACTCAAACTCATCCCTGACAAATTGGATGATACTCCATAGTCACCAATCAACCCATCAGTTGATTCATCTCCAAGGTGCTTAACCATTGAAAACACTTATGCAGTCCTGTACTTTAACCTCAAACAAATACAAAGTCTCCCGTCAATGTATATTGTCATCAGTTGACTGCACAAATTTATCCAAAGCAGACAATTATGCAAGATACAACCTTTTATCTAGTCTGACATCATTTTTCTGCAGACTTGAGGCACTGATTGATCCTTCTTTTGCTAATCCATTCCACTGATCACATTAGATTAGGTAAGTGGCTTGACTTGATACTTCACCTTGAGCATAATGTTTCAACACCACCAGTCACATGACCCAGCATACTCTAATCTTCCAAGAATCTTCAAACCTTTGATGCCATCCTCATTAGGTTACCACAACTAAGCTTAAGAGATAACTTATCAAGATCTTCACTCCCACATGAAAACTTTGACAGTGATACTCTTTTGCTTTGCTACAAGGTAATGTTGTTCGGTTTAAAGAACGCCAGGGCAACCTATCAAAGGGCCATGACTACTCTGTTTCATGACATGATACACAAAGAAATTGAGGTATATGTCGATGACATGATTGCAAAATCTAAGACAGAAGAGGAGCATGTGACCCACCTGTCAAAACTATTTGAGCGGTTGAGGAAGTATAAACTCTGCTTGAATCCCAACAAATGCATGTTTGGTGTTCGCTCAGGGAAACTGCTAGGGTTCATCGTCAGCCAGAAAGGGATTGAGGTTGATCCTGACAAGGTCAAGGCCATCCAAGAAATGCCTTCTCCAAAGACTAAAAAACAAGTCAGAGGACCAATGACAACATCAACACCTTGACATCAACATTGAATATCCTTTGTGTTATAACATTACTAGTTGAATCTCCTTCAAGAGTGGTCCACTGATAACAGTTGTCATTGGTTCTGGCACCCTTCATAACAATCTGATTATGCTCATCAGAAACCACATACTCATGAAGAAGGCATTTCTTGGATGGCCTTGACCTTGTCAGGATCAACCTCAATCCCTTTCTGGCTGACGATGAACCCTAGCAGTTTCCCTGAGCGAACACCAAACATGCATTTGTTGGGATTCAAGCGGAGTTTATACTTCCTCAACCGCTCAAATAGTTTTGACAGGTGGGTTACATGCTCCTCTTCTGTCTTAGATTTGGCAATCATGTCATCGACATATACCTCAATTTCTTTGTGTATCATGTCATGAAACAGAGTAGTCATGGCCCTTTGATAGGTTGCCCTGGCGTTCTTTAAACCGAACAACATTACCTTGTAGCAAAACGTGCCCCATGGGGTGATGAAGGAAGTTTTCTCCATATCTTTCGGGGCCATTTTGATTTGATTATAACCCGAGAATCCATCCATGAAGGAGAAAACTTTGAACTTTGTTGTACTGTCTACCAGCATGTCAATGTGTGGTAAAGGAAAGTCGTCCTTTGGACTAGCCTTGTTTAGATCTCTGTAATCCACACACATTCTGACCTTTCCGTCCTTTTTTGAAACTGGTATGATGTTGGCTAACCATTGAGGATATTCTGATGTGGCGAGGAAACCCGCGTCAATCTGTTTCTGTACTTCTTCTTTGATTTTGATGGCCATGTCCGGATGAGTCCGTCTCAACCTTTGTTTTACTGGCGGACATTCTGATCTTAACGGCAAATGATGTTCCACGATGCTGGTATCCAACCCTGGCATATCCTGATAGGACCAAGCGAATACATCGGGAAACTCTTTGAGAAACTTTATCAAACTTTCTTTGACAGTTGGACTGAGAAGTGCCCCAATCTTGACCTCCTTTCTCTCTTCCTCTGAGCCCAAGTTGACCGTTTCCAACAGCTCTTTGTGAGGTTTAATGGACCTTTCCTCTTGTCTGAGTAATCGGGAGATCTCCTATGGAATTTCTTCGTCATCTTATTCTTCAGCCTCAAATACCGGGAATTCAAAGTTGGGAGAAGGCATCGAATCGTACGTTTCAATGGGGTTTAAAACAAGCAATATGCATGACGTGATGATTGTTTTTTAGAAGAGATAGAGAGAAATGCAAGACTGTGTGCAATGTATATTTTTTTTACTGCTTGTTTTTATTATTTGAATTGTTTTTTAGGATTACCATTTTCTGAAATAGCGAAAAGAGAAAACAGCAATTAATGCGGGAATTACAGAATGACGATATTTTATTTATGAACTTGTCGATTCTTGAAACTACAGCCCTATAAAACAAAACTCTGTTGCTTTGGGAGAAGCGAAGAGGGATATTTACAGAAAGGTGAGCCCTATCAAAACATCCGTTTCACCTGGGCAGGGTGCACGGTTAAAACAAAGATAGCCATTACTTTGACTTATGAACGATCTTCGGAACATCGACTGCAACCCATTGGCGGCGAACTCCTCGGTGAATCACAAAGTCTGGTACCTTCCTTGATTTGTCTTCAGAAATAACGCTGATTTCTGGTGGAGCAGTATCGTTGGAATCTGTCTCCCAGGCAAAGTTGTCGTAGGAGGATTCCTCAGTTGTATTTTGCATAGTATTTGTGCTCTTATGTAGATCTCCCCATCCAGTTGGCTGGATGTCTTCGAGCCTGATACGAGAGCTTTCGGGAGCAGTGTACTTGACCAAGAAGTCGTACTTGCCACTCGGTTGTCCTAAGGTGTCCCACACTTCTTTGGAACTGGAGGAGTCATCTCTCTCGATGACGTTGACCTCGGGAAAAGCATAGTTGATGAACTCTAGTCCTGCAAACTTTGCAAATTCATCGTCACACTGGATATTTTCTAAATGACCTGAGTGTTGATCCCATGACATGGTGGGGACGCAGGTATTTTTTTCAATGATGCTCAGCTGATTTTCATTGTTCGGCTGATTTTCTTGCCCCGAGTCTCCTGGGTACGGCTGCCAGATAGGCAGACCATCCATCAGGCCATAATAGTCGTGGTCAAAGTTGTCTTTCATCAGAGTGTCTTCCTCTAATGAGTTTGGTGGAGTACGGCATCCTTCCGGATCACAATCTCCGTATATCATTTTGACGTCTGACCTTGGTATAAATCTCGGACTCTGTGCGGGATAGCAAAATGGCGCAGGCACCTCTTTCTGAGACATATAACCATCCTCGTTAAGGTAGGACTTCCATTCCTCATCTGTGTCGGAGGAATCTCCCTCGTTGATGGTATGTACTTCTTGAGACCCTGGGTGAAGGAAACCTCCACTATGGAAGAAGTTCAGAATGGGATGAAGACTTTCACCGTTAGCGGCTATCCGGGTACAGGTTGCAGAAAAACCAAGACCCTTCTTTGTTTTATTATCAGTAGGAATGACAAGTTGTTCCCATCCCTTTCCATTGTTACTTTTGATCACCTCAAGAGCATCTTTGTACGAGGATATTGATGTTCCCTTCTCTAATTGATTCTCACTGCTTACCGAAAGTGCCTGGAACTGAGTTCCAACAACCTCCTCGGGTTTTACACAAGTGGAAAATGATAGGTTACTCACGATCAAAGCTTGTTCTCCACAAACCGTGACGAGTTGGTCATTCTTGACGAACTTCAACTTCTGGTGAAGTGTCTAAGTGACATCCCTAGCCCGGGGTATCCAAGGTCTTCCCAACAAATAGCTGTATGTTGCTCGGATGTCCATGACCTGGAAAGTGACTTGGAAAGTGTGAGGACCGATAGTTATGGGAAGGTCGACTTCGCCGATAACTTTTTTTCGAGATCCGTCAAATGCTTTGACGATGACCTCACTGTCTCTCATCGGGGATCCTTTGAATGATAGTCGCATTAGAGTGGACTTCGGCATAACGTTGAGAGCCGATCCGGTATCTACCAGTACGCTGGCTAAAGCATCGTCCTGGCAGTTGACTGTGATATTGAGCGCCATGTTGTGGCTTTTGCCTTCTTCTGGAAATTCCTCATCACTAAACCCCAAGTTGTTGTAGGAAGTGATGTTAGAGATGATACTGCCGTATTATCTTATCGACACATCATGTTCCACAAAGGCCTGCTCTAAGAATTTCTGTAGAGCCTCTCTGTGGGCTTCAGAATTGAGTAAAAGGGATAACACAGAGATCTTTGAAGGAGTTTGTAACAGCTGATCAACAATGTTGTATTCACTCCTTTGGATGAGCTTCAACATCTCATCATCGTTCTTTGAAAGGTCGGGATCACTGGATTTGTACAACACTGGTCTCGGTAGATAGATAACTACAGGAGCCTTCTGATTTCTCTGATTGTCGTAAGTAATTCCTGGTTAAGAATCTTCGATTCGTCAAGTAGAGGGATGATGGTATAAACATCTTTAGTCCTTTCGTGATCAGAGATCATGACAACATCCTTAATCTGATCAGCAAAATAGTCTGGCGTCCAGTTGATTGATCCAGAACTTGGACACTGTTGAATCTCCTTGGGAGACAACTGACTTTGAAGGGCTGCTCGCACGAGGTAACATCCTTGATTATTTTCCGAGCAGACTCTACAGCGCTCGTAATTGTGTGGTGGCACCTGGCCACGTCCGCTTTGAATGCAATGCAACCTTACTAGGTTTATTTCCATAGATCAGACATCCGGACTTTGATGTCTAGTAGGGTTCCCGTTTGTCACACTGATTTGTTGCGTGTCTTCGTCTAGATAGATCGGAAGCCACCAATGGTTTAACATGTGTTGTAAAGTTCTTTGAACGAGAGTGCACCCTTGGTTACTCTCACAACATACTTTACAGTTCTGATAATTATGTGAAGTGAGAAAACCGAGTTGGACTTGCTTGGCGTGTAACTCCACCAAGCTGGTATTCATCAAACGAATATTGAAGATTTGAATCATGTTGATCTGATAAGGATTTCTATCATGGTAGTCCTGGATCCACCCAAGATCCATCTGACGTTGGAGGGCCTCTAGTACAAAAGAGTATCCCTGTTTGTTTACCGAGCACATCAGACAGGAATTGTAATTGTGCCACAACATATTATGATACTGGCTCTGCCTTGAGTGCATTGCCACTAAGTTGACATTCTTTGCACGAATGTCGTAGTTTTGAATGATGTTGGAATTTGCATACGTCATATTAACTCCACGAACTTGGTGCTCTTGGATCTATCCGAGATCCAATTGTTCCTGTAGAGCTGATTGCACCACAGAACATCCTTGATTGTTTTTAGAGCAGATATCACACTGGTGATAATTATGAGGTGGCACATGGCTGTATCCACTCTGTCTACAATTCATCTTGACCAAGTTGGCCCTCAATAAGAGTACATCATGAATTTGATATCTGTTGTTAGACTCTCCTTCTATCAAATTTACCGCATCTTTCTCGTGTTAAGGCAGCGAGTTCGTGAGAACATTCAAATTCGTATCTTTGAAAGATAAGACCCCGCTCCTAACAAGCTTTTGCACATCGGTTTTGAAACTGAGACAGTTTTCTATGTTATGCCCTGGTCCTCCTTGATGGTAAGGGCAAGTCTGATCCGCTTTGAACCAAAAAGGCGGATTTTCCAATACTTTAAGAGGAGACCTGGTTTGGACGTGTCCCTTGACCAGTAAGAGTGGAAACAATTCTGTGTACAACATGGGTATAGGGTCGAACCCTGGCGGTCGCGTTGTACGGTTGTTGTTATATGGAGGACGAGCCTGCTGAAGAGGCTGTTGTGTCCTTTGCTGATATTGTTGTTGATTAGGTTGGCTCTGAACAACCTAAGGTTGATACGTAGGAACAGGCGCAGGGTTAATAGCAGGAGTTACAGCTGCTACTGGTTGGTACCGTCGCCTTTGCTTTCCGAGAGAGATATTCCCAATATCCTGCTCTTTTTTCTTAGGGAGAGCACTACCGTATCGTTTTGTACTACTTGATGATCCAGCGTCTTTGTTTAAATGTCCTTCTCGGACTGCTTCCTCGAGACGAACTCCCATGCCTACCATTTCAGTAAAGTCACTGGGCGCACTGGTGACCATTTTGTCGTAGTAAAATGAGCTCAAGGTTTTTAAGAAGATCTTTGTCATCTCTTTTTCCTCAAGAGGTGGACAAATCTGGGCGGCAATTTCAAGTCATCTCTGAGCGTACTCCTTAAAGGTTTCCTTGTCCTTTTGTGACATGGCTCTGAGTTGATCTCTGTCCGGTGTCATGTCTAGGTTATACTTATATTGTTGAACGAAGGCAGCGCCAAGATCTCTGAAAGTGGCAATCTTAGTGCGGTTTAAACCCATGTACCATTTGAGTGCGGCACCGGTTAAACTATCTTGGAAATAATGGATCAGTAGCTGTTAGTTCTTTGTCTGAGTTGACATTCGCCGAGCGTACATCACCAAATGGCTTTGAGGGTAAGAGTTACCCTTGTACTTTTCAAATTCAGGTACTTTGAACTTGTGAGGAACTTTCACATTGGGGACCAAACAAAGGTCTGCGGCGTCCTTTCCGAATAAATCCTGACTGCGGAGGGCTTGCAGTTCTTTCTGCATCTCTAGGAACTGTTCCTGGAACTCATTCATTCTATCAAACATACTTTCATTTCCACCAGAAGGTATCGATGGAATCTGTCCTTCTGGGACAGTGTGTACCACGGGTGGTGGTATAGTCATCATGGAAGTGACTCTAGGTCCTTCCCTATCCCGAAGTTTGTAACCTTAAGGAGTTGCCGTCATGCCCATGGCATCTTCGCTTTCCTGAAGTTTGTAACCTTCAGGCCCAGTGGTCCCTGATGTGGTTCCCTGATCTTCAGTGATCGGCGGAACATATCCTTTCGGGATATAGTTAATAGGCATGCCCCATGGACGATATTTAGGCATGGTATACCGAGGATTATACTTTTCCGCTATGGGCGCTGATGTGATCTCTTATATCACAGTCCTTTGTTGTTGCATCTAAGCTTCTGCTAGAGCTTGCATGTCGTTATGAAGCTTTCTCAGATCCTCTTTCAGAGTGTCGATCTCTTCCCTCAACTCTCTGTTCTCTTCCTCGAGATCATCCATCTTTTTCTGTCGATTGGCCCGAGTATTGTACGAATGAGACAGTTTGACTCTAGAATCGAGACGCAAACTTGAGATTCGTAGGTAAGAAGAATGCGTTATGTGAGAATGATGAAAACAATAATTATATTTTAATTAATAATTTTTTTTGTTTAATCAAAATAAAATTCGACAATTGGATTGCAAATATCATACAGTGGGGAAACCCGTTTTATTGAATTCAAAGATTGCGGAATGGAAATACAGTAATTTACATAGTGTTGTAAAAGGAAATCTAACTTATGGGTCCCGAGTCCTCTCTGAGGAGAGCTCAGGTGTTGGTTCTGGTACTTTCCTTTTCTTTGACTGGGGCTGTTGAGCTGTTTTCGGGTTGTCATTCCTTTTCCAAGTGAAAGGAGCGAGCAAATTCCTCTGGTCCTCTTGATTTTCTACAGCATGTTGCTCTAAAATCTCAATCAGAGCATCTTTTTCTTTTAACAATTGCTGTATTTTCTTGCACTCCACATTGAGAATATGGTACTTATTCTTCCAAGACCTCTTCTCCTGTTGAACTTTGTTGAGAGTAACCTCAAGTTTTTCCGTATCAGACATAAAATAAAGGACAGGGTCCCTTAACGGAAGAACTTCCTGACGAGGGTAAGGCATCCTCAGCTTGAGAGCTCTAGTTTGTACCCAGTGGAGATAAGGTTCCACAGAGACACAGTCTGGTTTTCCTAGAGACTCTCTTCCTTTCCTGTGAACATGTTTCCAGGCAAGCAGTATTTATGTCTTTAGTGCCCTGTCATTTTCTCCTTCCTTGAAGAAAAGACCTTTCAGATGAGCATTACGCGGGACATGCCTCATCAGGTATCCAAATTGACGACGAACCAAAACTGGATGATAATTTATTCCTCCTTTAATTCCTATGAGGGGTACATTTGGGAAATTTCTGCAACGGTCAATGATCCTGATCCCGTCATAGATTCGATTGTACCAATCGATGTCAGAGTTGGTAAGAGACATGATTCTCTGCGACCAACGTAAAGTACTCTTTTGATCCCAAAATGCAGCATACTTTGGCAAATGAGAAATGAACCATTTGTACAGCAGGGGTACACAGCAAGTGAGCATTCCTCTGCTGTACAAATTCCTTAGGTGTACAGAATTATAAGCATCTGCGAGCAAGGTCGGTACAGGGTTTCCAATTAGAAAAATCTTAAAGGCATTGATATCAATGAAGTTATCAATGTTGGGAAACAGAAATAACCCGTAGGTAAGCAAAACAAAGATGCTTTCAAAAGCGGCCACGTTCCCTATACTAGCAAAGTACAAAGCTTTCTTTATCAAGAATTAGGCTGGCAAACCCTAGATACCACCCTTAATGATCATGTGAGTCCTGACTTCAGACTCGTCCAAATAGATTGCTCTTGCAATGGTTTGATCCTTTGGAATTTCTTCCAGTCCAAAAAAGGGAGCTTGGTCAGTAATATGCAAATCAGTCAGGTGAGAGTACTTATCCAGTGTTGGTGCTAGTTGATAATCCGGGAATGTGAAACAGTTATAGACCGGATCGTAGAACTGGATTAGTGTGGACAGGGTTCCTTCAATTACATGGACCCTTAACAGAGACAGCAGTCCCCCGTACTTAGCTCTGAAAGCCTCAGGGTTGGTTATCATCCTCGCCAGACCTCTTAAATCCTCTAATTTTGGAACCTTGAAGGTATACTTATGAGTCTTCCTTCTACCTAAATCCATTAGCAATCCCTTTATCTGACATTTGCAATCATTGTCTTAGTTTAATTTGAAAAAGAGAGACTAGAAGAGAAGATTTTTTTTGTTTTAATGTTTTTTTAATGAATGCATGAATGCAGCACACAAAAACATAGAACAAACATAGGGTCAAAGGGTCGGTGTCATGAAGTCAAGGCTCTACCCATCCCCAAAGGTTTATACTGGTATTTCTTTTGTACCTGTCCTCAAAATCACTGACCCATCTTGGGATAACGACAACAAGCGAATCGCCAACGAGCTGTAGTATCTTAGAGTAGTCTCAAATGAGGGTAGTATCGCGTGATAACTATTTCCGATAGCTTCCGCATTACAAAATGGTTTCACTCTACTAAAATCCTCAACTTCTCAGATAACCCAATGGAACAATCTGCTTTCAACAACCGAAGTCGTATAGGCATTGAATCCGCAAAGGGCATCTCCACTGATTTGATGGTCGACCGGGACCTATAATCTGGGATTCACTCCCCGTAAGATTACCCGTATAATGCCATCACTTATCTTAGGTGTATACTCAATCTTTCCACATGCGGCATCACACGCATTCCCATTAGCAGAAAAATAAACACAGATATCAATTAGGAAAAGCAGTATATATATTTGTCCTAACATCCTAGACCTCTAGTCTTATGATCCTATACATACAATGACTCACTACTACGAAAAAACCCATTTAGCAATGGTTGGGAATGCCATATAATGACGCGGGCGAAGACTTTGTTATGTAGATTGTTGTTGTAAGTTCGCTGTTTCTACAATGGTCTGGAAACCGTTGTTGTATTCTGGAAGCGCGCGTTATATTGCAATGGTTAGGTATTTCAACCGTTGTAATATAAATTAACTATTACAACAGTTGTGAGTATCAACCGTTGTCATATATATTAACTATCACAACAGTTATATGTCTCAACCGTTGTGGAATGTACCCTTAGTTTATTAAATACAAATGTATATTGCTTGTTTTACCATCCACCTAATTAAAGAAATACAACCATTAAAATTGGTAAAGAACTATATAATCTGAAAATTAAACTGTTCTTGAAAACCAACTTAAACACACCACTGTTTTCTGAATTGCATCCATTTCATTCGGCACATTTTATGTTCCTTAACATAAAATTTATGGTTCAATGGCCGATTTCCTTCAATCCATCAATATCTTTTATTATAGTTTACCTCATCATCACCAAAAATCATCATGATTTTATCATCATAACAATCATGATCTTAACAACCATGATGATTAGTGACGACGATGAGGTAAACTATAAGAAAAGATATCGATGAATTGAAGCAAACGGACCATTGGACCATAAATTTTATGTTAAGGAACATTAAATGTGCTGAATGAAATGGATGCAATTCGGAAAACATTGAGATCATAAAGGTTGGTTTTCAAATACATCCTAATTTTCAGATTATAAGTTTCTATATCAATTTAACTGATTTCATTTTCAATAAAAGGATAGTGAAACAAACAATATACATAGTATATAATAAACTAAATTTCATATACAATATCAGAATGAATTCATACATATGTACCTTATCAGAATGAATTCATATGTATGTACCACCATCATCATCACCATGTGAAACAAACCCTAAGAAGTGGGAAGCAATGAAGAAAATTCGTTAGTATTCAATTTAACTATATACAACATACATAGTATATATATATAATAAACTAATGTTTTATATCAATTTAACTGATTGCATTTTCAATAAAAGGATAGTGAAACAAACAATATACATAGTATATAATAAACTAAATTTCATATACAATATAAGAATAAATTCATATATATGTACCATATCAGAATGAATTCATATATATATATATATATATATATATATATATATATATATATATATATATATATATATATATATATATATATATATGTACCACCATCATCATCACCATGTGAAACAAACCCTAAGAAGTGGGAAGCAATGAAGAAAATTAGTTAGTATTCAAAACAAAACAACAAAAAGTTGAAACAAAACCCTAAGAAGTGGGACTGTACCATTACAATGAAGTTTACCTTGCTTGTGAAGCATTGAAGTCGAATCTGCACAAAATGAGAACAATCAACAAAAACAACATGAAACAAACGAGATAATGGGAACTATCTAACAAAAAGATTAAAGTAGAAGACTACCTTATTTTCCATAAAAAATATGTACATTACGCTTGCTACCGCCAGCATCATCACCATGTTCATCTAGTTTTAGATTCTGCAAGAAGAAATACAAGGAGGAAGAAGCTTAAATCAAAAGCTTCATATTTCTTGTATTTCTTTTCGCGGATTCTATAAAAAGATGAAGTTTGCTGCCAAAAATGGGTGCTAGGGTTTCGCTGTGAAGGAAACGACGCTACTGTCAAAAATAGAAAGTTAATTCCTTTATATAGGTAAATATTTCACAACGGTTTTCTAAAATAACTGTAATGATAAGTATATATATTATTTTAATAATATCACAACGGTTAGTTATATTAACCGTAGCGATAACCCTTCTAATTGGTACAAGGTTCGACTCCAGGCAACAACAATTTTCTATAATTACGTAAAATAGAAAAATGTTGTTGCCTAGTATAAGGGGTATCGCTACGGTTATTATTACTAATCGTTGTAATATTATAACCCTTGCTCTTCCCGGAGTAGAGAACACTCTGGCCATAATGATTTAAAATTTTCTCCGTTTTTCAAAAAATATCGTTCCAGAATATCAACCATTTACAAGTTATCATCATTACAAGCATTAAACTATCAGACTTTTCTTCTTTAACCTCATCTATAAATAGACAACTTTACATTTCTTCATAATATATTCTTCGTAACAATGAGTTCTGTAACGCCCCATTTTTGTTATATTTATTTAATCGAGTCGATTTAATTATTTTTATTATTATTTTATTTTATTCTTGACTTTTAATTGGTAATATATTATTTTTCATCGTGATTATGTTTTATCGCGTTTTGAGAGCGTTTGCGAGATATTTGAGTGTAGGGGTATTTTGGTCATTTTACTTATTTTTCTTAAAATAGAACTTAGAAGTTAGAAAGAGAGAAAAATAGAGAGAAAGAAAAAGAAAAGAAGGAAAATAGAAAGAAAAGAAGAAAAAGGGGAAAAACTTGAAGAGTAAGGAATCGAATCAACCGACTTTTGAAAACACGATTAATCGGGTAAGGGTGCGAAACTCGATTATCTTATACTTGTGTATGATTATGTATGTATGTAATTGTGTGATATTGGGTTGAAATTGGATATAGAACCAAGACCATTAATGTGTTGAGATTGTTAGAACTTGATTAAATTGTGTCTGAAATCATGTTTTAATGTTCCTAATTGCTGAGACATGTTAGATAGATGTTGTTGTGCATTCAATTGGTAATTTTCTGGGGTTTAGATGAGATTTAGAGATAATTTTAGATGAATTTCGCAGCAGAAATTCTGCAGGAAAAATTTTGGATTTTCTCTGCCCATACGCGTATCAGGCAAGGCAATACGCGTATTGGGTTGGGCAATATGCGTATGGCAGGTGCAAATTGAGGCAATACGCGTATGGAAATCCATTTTTATCGGCCATCTGTAGAAATACGTAATGGTACGCGTATGGGGCTGGGCATTACGCGTATGGCTCAGGGCAATATGCGTATGGCCAGCGGGGGTGCAGAATTTTGCCATTTCGCGAGTCCCTTTCTTTTGAATTCCTTAACTTGTGTTCCGATTATCCGTTTTGAACATCCTTGGTATCGTTAGAAAGCTAATAAAATGTTCTTTCTTATAAAAATGGTTTTGAGATTGTTGGCCGATTAAATTATGCCGGGAATTTGGAAATGTGTCGTTTTGTCGACTTTTACCGCTTTAATGGTGTGTATTTGATGTGTTATCATGCAATATGCTTTTGATATATATCGTATGACTTGGGTGATTGTATATGATGTGAATGCATGTGATTAAATGTTGTGATGATGGTTTGTCGCCTACGGGCAATTAAATCCATTGTGATTGTGGTTGATTGTATATGCATGATTATTGATGTTGAGACGGTTCACATGGTTGTATATATGTATGCATTGGATTGTCATGAGTCATTGTATGACAAGCATCATGATATGCATCTTGTGATGTCGTGTGCCCTTGTGGAGTGTGAGCGACGAAACGGTTCCAGAGGGAATCCGCTATAACATCGTGTGCCTTATACAAAGAGGACCTAAAGCGATGATTATAGACGATCGTGTGTCTTATACAAAGAGGAGCTAAAGCGATCGGATCGTGTACCTTATACAAAGAGGACCTAAAGCAATCCATAAACGTCGTGTGCCTTAAACAAAGAGGACCTAAAGCGACGGGGAACATCGTTTGCCCGACGGGGAGTTACACTAAGTAACAAGCGATGATTCCAATAGTTCCTGAGTGAACTAATGATGAGAATGATGGATGAATGGTATCGCATTTGCATAGAGTCGTTGTGTCGGTCTCTTTGCATTTGCATAAATCATGAATGGATTGATTTTGTGTGGAATTGTGAATGGAATTAATGAGTTGATATGTATATATGTTGGTGATAAATGCATTGAGCATGATTGATATGCCTTGGTGATGGATATATGAGATATGCATTGTGTTGTTTTGTATTCGAACTATGGTGTAAATTGTGGTGAGAATGTTTTATATGTGTATTTTGTGTTATTATATAATTGTATTCAATTATATTATAATTGTGTTTCTCACCCTTCTGCTGTTTTAAATGCTCTATGAGGCATTGCAGATTAGATCCTGGAGGTCTTTTTGTGAAGCTTAGGTCTTCATTCTTTTGTCGGTTGGCTCTGATATGTAGCATCGGGTAGTCGGGGAGATCGTTTGTGATTATGTGCATATGTATATGTTCTTTTTGGAGTGTACATGTATGACTCTGTATATGACAGACAACTTTTTATGTTATATATATATGAGATTCAATTGCAGATTTTCGGCTTTTATTCTGTATCTGAATAGTGGGTGTTAGGAACTGAGTTCCTCTGTTATGTGCTACCTGATTGTTGCATATCTATATGAGTTGGGTGTTGTATTTTGTTCCAATTGATGTGACGCCTCCGTCTATGCCATGAATGTTTTAATTATACTCTAATTATTTGTTATCGCTTTAATTAATTGGGGGTATAGATTGGGGGTGTTACATTAAGTGGTATCAGAGCCAGTCCGTGTCAGTTTGTGTCAGTTCATGCCAGTCCGTGTCGGTCTTTGTGTTTGGGTGAGCTATTTGTTTAACCACAGTTGCAGTTATTGGATATGAACAGAATATGGTTGGTAGGAATGACGCTGCTCTTGCTGCTGCGATGCAAGCTATGGCTTAGGCTGTGCGGGGTGCACCTAATGCTGGTGGGAATGACGAGTTCAGGAAGAACAACCCGCCTGTCTTCAAAGGGAGACATGATCCTGATGGTGCTCAGATTTGGCTTAAGGAGATTGAAAGAATCTTTCGAGTGATGGACTGTGCTGAGGAACATAAGGTGAGACTGGGTACTCACATGTTGCAGGAGGAGGCTGATGATTGGTGGGTTAGTAAGCATCATGTTTGGGAAGCTGCAGGTGAAGAGGTCACTTGGACTTTGTTTAGCAGGGAGTTCTTGAGGAAGTATTTTCCTGAAGATGTTAGAGGAAAGAAAGAGATAGAGTTCTTGGAGTTGAAACAAGGTAACATGTCTGTTATTGATTACACTGCTAGGTTTGTGGAGCTTGTTCAGTTTTATCCACATTATGCTGAAGCAACTGCAGAGTTTTCCAAATGTGTGAAGTTTGAGAATGGGTTGCGTCCTGAGATCAAGCAGGCAATTGGTTATCAAAGGATTAGAAGGTTTTCAGATTTGGTGGATTGTTGTAGAATTTATGAGGAGGATAGCAAAGCTCGTTCTACTCACTATAAGAGTGTGAACAAAAGGAAAGGGAAGCAACCGTTTCGTGGTGGTCCTTATGTGACACCAGCTGACAAGGGTAAGCAAAAGGGTAGTTTTGATAAAAGGCCAAGTGGGGGAGGTATGTCTAATCCTCTGAGATGTTATAGGTGTGGTGACTTAGGACATCGTCAGTTTGAATGTAGAAAGGATATGAGGAAGTGTTCCAATTGTAGAGGTTTAGGACATGTCGCAGCTGATTGTAAGAGGAATGTGGTGAAGTGTTTCAACTGTGGTGAACCTGGTCATGTTAGTACTAAGTTTCCGAAACCAAAGCAAGCTCAGGCTGGAGGGAAAGTATTTGCATTGGCAGGGACTCAGACTACTAGTGCAGACCGTCTGATCAGCGGTACTTATTTTATTAATAGTACGCCTTTAGTTGTTATTATTGATACCGGAGCGACTCATTCGTTTATTTCGTCTGAGTGCGCGAAGCGTTTTAATCTTTTGTTGTCTTCGATGGGTGGAGAGATGGTTATTGATACTCCAGCAATGGGGTCGGTAACTACTTCTTTGGTTTGTTTAAGTTGTCCTTTGACCATTTTTGGTAAAGATTTTGAGATGGATTTGGTGTGTCTGCCGTTGGAGGGTTTAGATGTGGTTCTGGGAATGAATTGGTTGCAGTTAAATCGGGTTCATATTGGTTGTTATCATAAGTTGGTAAGATTTCCTTCTCTTGAGGAAGACGAGGAATCGAGTTTCTTATCTACCAAAGAGTTGAAGAAACTTTTGGCGGATGAAGCTCAGTTGTTCGGGTTGTTTGCATCGTTGACAGTGGATAGTCAAGTTGCAATTGATGTGTTTCCATTTGTGTGTGAATTTCCAGAGGTGTTTCCAGAGGATATTTCAGATGTGCCGCCAGAAAGAGAGGTGGAGTTTTCTATAGATCTAGTTCCTGGTACTAGACCTGTATCAATGGCACCATATCGTATGTCGGTATCTGAGTTGGTTGAGTTAAAGAAGCAGTTGAATGAATTGTTAGAAAATAGGTTTGTGAGGCCGAGTGTATCGCCTTGGGGTGCTCCAGTTTTATTGGTGAAGAAGAAAGATGGAAGTATGCGATTATGTATTGATTATCGCCAGCTGAATAAGGTGACGATTAAGAATAAGTATCCTCTTTCGAGAATTGATGATCTAATGGACCAGTTGGTAGGTGCTTGTGTGTTTAGTAAAAGTTATTTGAGGTCAGGTTACCATCAGATTAGAGTGAAAGAGGAAGATATTCAGAAGACGACTTTTAGGACACGCTACGGACATTACGAATATTTTGTGATGTCGTTCGGGGTTTCTAATGCGCCAGGAGTGTTTATGGAGTATATGAATCGTATTTTCCATGAGCATTTGGATCGATTTGTTGTTGTGTTTATTGATGACATTTTGATTTATTCTAAGTCTCGGGAGGAACATGCGGAACATTTGTGTGTTGTGTTGCAAATTTTGAAGGAGAAGAGACTTTTTGCCAAGTTGTCCAAGTGTGAGTTCTAGTTGTCAGAAGTGAGTTTTCTTGGGCATGTGATTTTAGGTAATGGTATTGCTGTGGATCCATCCAAAGTAGATGCAGTTCTACAATGGGAGGCTCCTAGATCTGTTACTGAAATTAGAAGCTTTTTGGGTTTGGCTGGATATTATCGAAGATTCATTGAAGGTTTTCCAAGTTAGCACTTCCTTTGACCCAGTTGACTTGTAAAGGTAAAGCGTTCATTTGGGATATTCAGTGTGAGGAAAGTTTTAGTGAGCTGAAGAGAAGATTGACTAAAGCTCTGATTTTGGTCTTACCGAATCCTACTGAACCGTTTGTGGTGTATTGTGATGCATCTTTGATTGGTTTAGGTGGAGTGTTGATGCAAGAAGGTAAGGGTGTGGCTTATGCTTCGAGGCAATTGAGGATTCATGAGAAGAATTACCCTACTCATGATTTGGAATTAGCGGCTGTGGTTTTTGTGTTGAAAATTTGGAGGCATTATCTCTACGGTGCAAGATTCGAAGTCTTTAGTGATCATAAAAGTTTGAAATACTTGTTTGATCAGAAAGAGTTGAATATGAGGCAACGAAGATGATTGGAATTTTTGAAGGACTACGATTTTGGCTTGAATTGCCATCCCGGTAAAGCTAATGTGATAGCCGATGCGTTAAGCCGGAAATCTTTGCATATGTCTATTTTGATGGTTAAAGAGTGGGAACTTTTGGAAGCATTTAGGAATTTGAGTTTGGTGTGTGAATTGACATCTGACAGCGTGAGGCTTGGTATGTTAAAGGTTACTAATGATTTTCTGTTAACCGTTAGCGAGAAACAGAAGTTGGATGTGAAATTTGTTGATTTAATGACTGTTGGAGATCAAAGTGTGAATGGTGACTTTAAAGTGGATGATAAGGGTGTTTTGAGATTCTGTGGTAGAATTTATACTCCTGATGATTCGGACTTGAAAAGGATGATTTTAGAGGAAGGACACCGGAGTAATTTGAGTATACATCTGGGAGCTAATAAGATGTATCAAAATTTGAAGAAGATCTTTTGGTGGTCCGGATTGAAGAGGGATGTGGCTCAGTTTGTTTATGCGTGTTTGACGTGTCAGAAGTCAAAGGTAGAACATCAGAAGCCTAGTGGATTATTGCAACCGTTGGATATTCCCGAGTGGAAATGGGATAGCATTTCTATGGATTTTGTGACAGGGTTGCCGAATACACAGAGGGGACATAATGCCATTTGGGTAGTTGTGGATAGGCTGACTAAAACGGCGCATTTCATTTCGATTGACATCAGTTTTTCTTTGGAGAGGTTGGCTGAGATTTATATTCGTGTGATTGTGAAGCTACATGGTGTTCCGTTGTGTATTGTTTCAGATCGAGATCCGAGGTTTACTTCTAGATTTTGGGAAAGTTTGCAAAAGGCATTAGGTTCTAAGTTGAGATTGAGTTCGGCTTATCATCTGCAGACGGATGGTCAGACCGAGAGAACTATTCAGTCGTTGGAAGATTTGCTAAGAGCTTGTATTCTTGAGCAAGGTGGTGCTTGGGATAGTTATCTTGCGTTGGTGGAATTCACGTATAACAACAGTTTCCATTCGAGTATTGGAATGGCACCTTTTGAAGCGTTGTATGGAAGAAGATGTCGAACACCTTTGTGTTGGCATGAATCTGGTGAGAGTTCGGTGGTTGGACCGGAGTTAGTGCAACAGACTACGGACAAGGTGAAACTTATTCGTGAGAAAATGAAAGCTTCTCAGAGTAGGCAAAAGAGTTATCATGACCGAAGGATGAAAGATCTTGAGTTTCAAGAAGGCGATCATGTATTCTTGAGAGTTACACCGGTGACGGGTGTTGGTCGCATTGAAGTCGAAGAAGCTTACTTCTCGGTTTATTGGTCCTTACCAGATATCTGCGATAGTGGGTGTTGTGGCTTATCGGGTGGCGTTGCCACCGAATCTTTTGAATTTGCACGATGTGTTCCATGTTTCACAGCTTCGGAAGTATGTTCCGGATCCGTCGCATGTGATTCCGATGGATGAAGTTGACGTAAGGGAGAACCTTACGGTTGAGGCATTACCAGTGAGAATTTTGGATCGCGAGTTGAAGCGGTTAAGGGGCAAGGATATTGCGCTTGTGAAAGTAGCGTAGGGAGGCGCTGCTGAGGGCAATTTGACTTAGGAGTTGGAGAGTCGGATGCGGGAGTCGTATCCGAAGTTGTTCGTCTCAGGTAATATTTTCGAGGACGAAAATCTCTAAGTGGGGGAGAGTTGTAACGCCCCAGTTTTGTTAGATTTATTTAATCGAGTCGATTTAATTATTTTTATTATTATATTATTTTATTCTTGACTTTTATTTGGTAATATATTATTTTTCATCGTGATTATGTTTTATCGCGTTTTGAGAGTGTTTGCAAGATATTTGAGTGTAGGGGTATTTTGGTCATTTTACTTATTTCTCTTAAAATAGAACTTAGAAGTTAGAAAGAGAGAAAAATAGAAGAAGGAAAAGAGAAAGAAAAGAAGAAAAAGGGGAAAAACTTGAAGAGTAAGGAATCGAATCAACCGACTTTTGAAAACACGATTAATCGTTTAAGGGTGCGAAACTCGATTATCTTATACTTGTGTATGATTATGTATGTATGTAATTGTGTGATATTGGGTTGAAATTGGATATAGAACCAAAACCATTAATGTGTTGAGATTGTTAGAACTTGATTAAATTGTGTCTGAAATCATGTTTTAATGTTCCTAATTGCTGAGACATGTTAGATAGATGTTGTTATGCATTCAATTGGTAATTTTCTGGTGCTTATATGAGATTTGGAGATGATTTTGGATGAATTTCGCAGCAGAAATTCTGCAGGAAAAATTCTGGGTTTTCTCTGCCCATACGCATATCAGGCAAGGCAATACGCGTATTGGGTTGGGCAATACGCGTATGGCAGGTGCAAATTGAGACAATACGCGTATGGAAATCCATTTTTCTTAGCCATATGCTGAAATGCGTAATGGTACGCGTATGGGGCTGGGCATTACACGTATGGCTCAGGGAAATACGCGTATGGCTAGTGGGGGTGCAGAATTTTGCCATTTCACGAGTCATTTTCTTTTTAATTCCATAACTTGTGTTCCAATTATCCGTTTTGAACATCCTTGGTATCGTTGGAAAGCTAATAAAATGTTCTTTCTTATAAAAATGGTTTTGAGATTGTTGGCCGATTAAATTATGTCGGGAATTTGGAAATGTGTCGTTTTGTCGACTTTTACCTCATTAATGGTGTGTATTTGATGTGTTATCATGCAATATGCTTTTGATATATATCGTATGACTTGGGTGATGTTATATGATGTGAATGCATGTGATTAAATGTTGTGATGATGGTTTGTGGCCTACGCACAAGTAAATGAATTGTGATTGTGGTTGATCGTATATGCATGATTATTGATGTTGAGATGGTTCACATGGTTGTATATATGTATGCATTGGATTGTCATGAGTCATTGTATGCCAAGCATCATGATATGCATCTTGTGATGTCATGTGCCCTTGTGGGGTGTGAGTGACAAAACGGTTCCAGAGGGAATCCGCTATAACATCGTGTGCCTTATACAAAGAGGATCTAAAGCGATGATTATAGACGATTGTGTGCCTTATACAAAGAGGACCTAAAGAGATCGGATTGTGTGCCTTATACAAAGAGGACCTAAAGCGATCCATAAAAGTCGTGTGCCTTATACAAAGAGGACCTAAAGCGACGGGGAACATCGTTTGCCCGACGGGGAGTTACACTAAGTAACAAGCGATGATTCCAATAGTTCCTGAGTGAACTAATGATGAGAATGATGGATGAATGGTACCGCATTTGCATAGAGTCGTTGTGTCGGTCTCTTTACATTTGCATAAATCATGAATGGATTGATTTTGTGTGGAATTGTGAATGGAATTGATGAGTTGATATGTATATATGTTGGTGATAAATGCATTGAGCATGATTGATATGCCTTGGTGATGGATATATGAGATATGCATTGTGTTGTTTTGTATTTGAACTATGGTGTAAATTAGGGTGAGAATGTTTTATATGTGTATTTTGTGTTATTATATAATTGTATGCAATTATATTATGATTGTGTTTCTCACCCTTCTGCTGTTTTAAATGCTCTATGAGGCATTGCAGATTAGATGCTGGAGGTCTTTTTGTTAAGCTTAGGTCTTCATTCTTTTGTCGGTCGGCTCTGATATGTAGCACCGGGTAGTCGGGGAGATCGTTTGTGCTTATGTGCATATGTATATGTTCTTTTTGGAGTGTACATGTATGACTCTGTATATGACAGACAACTTTTTATGTTATATATATATGAGATTCAGTTGCAGATTTTCGGCTTTTATTCTGTATCTGAATAGTGGGTGTTAGGAGCTGAGTTCCTCTGTTATGTGCTACCTGATTGTTGCATATCTATATGAGCAGGGTGTTGTATTTTGTTCCAATTGATGCGACGCCTTCGTCTATGCCATGAATGTTTTAATTATACTCTGATTATTTGTTATCGCTTTAATTAATTGGGGGTATAGATTAGGGGTGTTACAAGTTCTACAAATGAGAATGCTAGAATCACCAATGAGGAACGTCAGGCGCCAATAGAAGAGGTCCAACCAGCGGCCAGGGATGCCTTAAGGGTGAGGAAGGATAAGAAGAAGAAGAAGAAGAAGAAGAAGAAGCTGAAGAAGAAAAAGATAAAGAAGAGATGTCTGGATTATGAAGATGCATTTGCAGCAATGGGCTCTGATATTGATTAATATATGTAATATGATTATCAATGTACTCTTTTTAATGGAATCTTAATAAAATGTTATTTTATATATGCTCATTTCTTATAGTTTTATTTTTATAGTTATATATATTATTCTCTTGCACTTAAAAACACTAACAAAAGAAGTAAAATATATGTTTAAAAGAAAAACAATGATGAATTTTGAGTTTTGAGGTTAAATCCCCGTAAAACTAACAAAAGAAATAAAATATATGTTTAAAATACATGAGAAAAAATATGGTTGCTGGGAATCGAAGCTTATTACATGTATTACAACGGTGTTTTAATACAACCGTGTTTAAAATGTAAAAATATGGAAAAAATGTAGTAGCTGGGAATCGAAGCTTGTTACACAGCTTGTATTACAAAGGTTCATTAGTACAATCGTCGTTAAATATGGCGTTATAAATTTTTTTAACGTATTACAACGTTGGGATACGAATCCGTGGTAAGTCTGGCATCGTTAAATGGGTTTTTCATAGTAGTGACTCCCCAGCAGAGTTGTCATTTCTGTGACACTTTGTGAATTCAAGGCCTTCTACCTAAGCCTGTAAAAGGTCTTCTCTTACCGTAAGACTGCAAGAGATAAATACCTCCCACTGTGGTCGCCATTCTTCTGTAGCGCGATTTTTGTGGTTTCGAATCACTATCGCTTTAGTACTACAGTTCAATTCATTTTTTATCCTGTAAAGCAGATTAAGGAAGGGGAATAGATGTCTCCAATTAACCCTGCTTGCATACTGAGGTTAAACAGACAAAACTGTTGGTTTACAGATGCTATCAAAAAGGGGGGGTCTGCCTTAGGTTATTTGCTTAAAAAAAACAGTGTCTGGACTATTTGCGAGGCTTTTGGTAAGGTGTTAGGTCTGATGCTTCTTGATTGATGTATGGAGGTACTGGATTTTGAGTTTTTGATTACTATGGTCGCTAAGATTTTTGCAATCTTATGCCTACGTATTCCCGTTTAACAAAACAGGGAAATCAGAGCGATCGTAGTTCCTCCTATTCTATGGGAGGAAATAGGTGTTTTGGTGTCTTGTTAAAAGCCCAAGACATGAAGCTAAAGGTGATTTGTATCTCGTTCAAAGCCCAAGATGTGAAGCTAAAAGGTTTGACTGAGAGAGAACTTGTCATCTCTAAAGAGGAATTGTTGATGTTTGTATGCTGTGAGCAAAGCACAAATTTGATGCTAAAAGGTTGATTGACTCAACCGGGGATTTCTTTATACAAATCCTAAGAGGAGGCTAGAAGTTTGACTTTTCCGGGGAAAATGTTCTTTCTGTCTTGTGGCTAAAAGGGATTTTGACTCCGTTGGGGAGAATGTATCTTGTATAAAGCCCAAGATGGAGGCTGAAATGGTTTGACTCAACAAGAGAGTACTTTTATCTGTCTTGTATAAAGCCCAAGACAGAGGCAAAAAAAGGGTTGACTCAACAAGAGAGTCTGAAGGTTGATTGACTCAACTAGAGAGTCTTTTATACTCAACAGGAGAGTGATTTGTTGTCTCGTACGAAGCCCGAGATTGAGGCTAAAAGGAGATTGACTCAACAAGAGAGTCTTTTATACTCAACAGGAGAGTGTTTTTCGAAGCCTGAGATTGAGGCTAAAAAGAGATTGACTCAACAAGAGAGTCTTTTATACTCAACAAGCCAGTGTTTTTCTATCTCGTACGAAGCTCGAGATTGAGACTAAAAGGAGGTTGACTCAACAAGAGAGTCTTTTATACTCAACAAGAGAGTGTTTTTCGAAGCCCGAGATTGAGGCTAAAAAGAGATTGACTCAACAAGAGAGTCTTTTATACTAAACAAGAGAGTGTTTTGCTGTCTCGTACGAAGCCCGAGATTGAGGCTAAAAGGAGATTGACTCAACAAGAGAGTCTTTTAAACTCAACTAGAAAGTGTTTTTATATGTCTTGTACAAAGCCCAAGACGGAGGCTAAAAGTGGTTGACTCAACAAGAGAGTCTAAAAAGGTTAGCTCCACTGGGGAGAATCATTTGTACAAAGGCCAAGAGGAGGCTATCTTACTGCAGAGGATTATTGAGATATTGAAGCATGTCCAAGTGTGGGGAACTCTCATGAGAGAGACCGGGTTTCTGCTGGAGATTGATCCAGAGTTATCGGTGTTTTTTCCTATGTTTGAAAGGAACTTGAGAATGTCTTTGAGACTCAAGAGTTTTAGACTGCCAAGTCTAGAGTTTTATCTTTTGTACAATGCCCAAGAGGAGGCACGGGCATTAAGGGATGAGTATCAACCCTAAAATGGCCGGAGTTTTGACGCGGGAAAGACTGCTCTAGGAAAGGATGACTAACTTATGTCTTATACCTTTAAGAGGTCATCAGGGTCCTTGTATTAAGCCTAAGAGAAGGCACGAGAACTTCCAAGAAGCCGAAGGGTCCTTGTACAATGCCCAAGAGGAGTCGGGGATGCTTTTAGGAAGCTTGTGGGTCCCCAAACCAAGAGAAGTTCAAGAAATGCAATTCACAGAGAAGAGATCATTCCAGGAAAGTTCGATAATTTGGAAGAAACTCAAGAGATGCCATTCACGGAGAAAAGATCATCTCTGGGGAGTTAGAGTTTCTTTGACAATTTCTAAGGGTGACAGTCTGAGAAAAGGTTCACCGAGAATACTGCCTTTCTCTTTGTTCCATATTGTTTAACCCCAAGAGAAGGGAAGACTGTATTTGGAAATCCTATGGGGATCTAGTTTTGTTTGTATTTAAGAGTGACCAACAAGGCTTTTCCTAGTGCTAGACGTAGTTTCCGGGGAAAACTCTAAATAACTATACTAGTATTACACAGTGGATATGTGACAAGTATATAAAAAGATGTGAAGGAAGACTTACAATGAAACAGCCCCACAATACAGTTATATACATATGAAAGCGGTAAATGAAAACGGATAAACACTTACCCGTTGTAGAGCTTCCATGCTGTTTTGTTAGTTGTTCAACAAAGAAATTAAAGAAAGTTTTGATAACAACATATATTTGAATTCAAAATCAAAGGAGTGTCATACCCCAAATTTGTCCTACCCTCTCATTCTTCTTATGCTAGGCATGTTGTGGCCTCATGGATTTTTCTCAAGATAATCATGTGATTTTTGGGGCCATGGTTCTCTAAGATTTAAGTTATGGAGGTATTGTTTAGGCTCAGTGTAATTACAGGCTTTTGCAAGTGCGATGAATCCAAGTGGAAACAATGAAAGATAGGTCCTCGTTACCTTGGTCAATTAGTCAAGATGTGATCAATGGACTTCAAGTTGATTTGATGCCATGATTAAAAGCTACTTTCTCAATCCATGCTTAAGATTGTTTCAGGTTTCAAGATTAAGTGGTGGCAAGCTTTGACTTAATGTGTTTCAAGTTGGTTTTAAGTAGGTGATCAAATTAACCACACATGATTTCGAGTTATTCAAAATAATTCAAGTGATGTCAAGATGATCCAAAGGCACACATCAACAAGATTTTAGGCCATATTCAAATCATGTTTTAAGCCAAGTTTAGATTTTTTCTCAAATCCTAAGATATGGTCAAGTTGTGCTTTGAGATAGAATCAATTTATGTTCAAGCCATGAGATTCAAATTAAAGTCTCAAGCCATATTTTGAATTACGTAAGTCATGAATGGGAGTTATTTTCAAGACATTTTTGGGCCATTTTTCAAGTCACGTGGGAATCGTTCCAAGTCAAAAGTTTAATCGTTTTTGCAAGCCATGAGATTATGACCAATTTCGTTCCAAGCTATTGCAAGACATGAGCCATGTTTCAAGACATGGTCAATTTATTCTCAAGTCATACTTGAATTTGTTTCAAGTTTCAAGCTATGGTCAAATTTACTTTAAGTTAGGCCGTGAGTAAAGTTTGTCTTAGAAGCCGTGGCAAGATTTGCTTCTAGTGTGTTTCAAGCCATGAAGAGATTATTTTTAAGCCTTTTTGAATTGTTTTTGCAAACCATGCGGAATTGTTTCAAGGCAAGTATATATGGTACAAAAGTTTAATTTGCAAATAAAGGTTGATTTCCATAGAACTCAATTGAAAGAAGGACAAAGTTTCATCGTTTGAATTCACAAAGAAATACAAGTCTTTGTCGCAATTTTGGGTACCAAATATTCTACAAGGTGTTGCAAAACCTAAGCTTAAGACAATGAATTTTCTGTGTGCCAAAATCTTCCATTCCAAGTCTTCATGACAAACTTCATCCTCTTCATGCTAACTCTGTCATCAAGTTCTCTTGAACCAAATCTCCTCATTCGTCCTTATGCCATAAAAGCTGTCATCGCTAATAAGTTTCCAAATACACTGCGTGCCAAACTCCTCGCGCAAAGCCAATGCATATGAAAAGGAAATTAAACAAGTGAATTGTTGATCAATAAGACAAGGTAGCTCACTATTATAAACCAAATTCCAAAGCTATCACAATTCAAAATCATGCCATTCACCAATCCAACATCATAACCATATCAAACTCTTTCAATTTATACCAAAACATAATTCATTCAAACTTCATATCATAAAATCCAAAACAAAAAAATCAAGACCAAATCACATTTCATACATAAGCTCATCCAAGTTCAGAATTCACATGGCATGCCACACTCATTTTCGTGCAAGAATCATGGACATACACACATCCACAATTTACCCAAAGTTAGAATCAAAGCAACATAAAGCAAGTAGGGACCATTTCTAAGGCAAAATCAGAATTCACGAAAATGGAAAACAGGGACAGTAACAGAATACATGGTATAGCTACCTTAACACAAAAATGGGAAAGAGATAAAGTGTAGCAGACAAAGCCTAAACTATAGCAATACAGAGGATTTCAGGACTCTAGGAAGGATTATCCGCTAAACCTAATTGGATTCAATATAAAGGAAGCCACATTTCAGAGAGAAGGGAGGAGGATTTTCGAAATCAGCAGCCACAAGAAAAAATATTCACGGCCACCAAAACCCTAATCACACTAGAGCTCGATTTTAAGAGTTTGTTGAGTCTCACACTGAGACTCAATTGAACTAGAGCTAAAGAGCCTCCCAGAAGAAAAAATCGCTGACAGAAAGATTCGAAAGAAAAATAGAAGAAGTTCAAACTGTAGAGGAGAGAGTAGCAGTTGAAGTTACCAGGAACGAACGAAGACGCATCCAGACGAAGCTCTTCAAGGGGTACTCTTTCGAAACCTTACTTATCTTCCATCCACACTCTTTTTCTTGATTTTTGTATTGTTTGTGGCCTTCTGGGTAGTTTAATTGCTCCCTTTTGCTTGATTAAATCGTTTCTGGCTTGCTTCAGAGATTAGGGTTTTATCTAGGGTTAGTATTGATTTGAGCTTTTGGTGAGTATTGTGTGAAAATAGGTTTCAGATTTGAAATGAGGGTGGAAAATAGTGTAGGGTTTGTGTAGATTGTTTTGGTTTTGGGAGAGATCTCGCCGGAGAAGACAGTGGCGGCCGCCGCGCGGCGCCACTTCTCCGGCCATCTTAGGTTTCCGGCGAGCCCCTTTTTTGCAGATAAAGGCATTGAGAGAGTGTGGCATAGAGAGAAAGTTTGAAATCAGAGTGTGAGATATTGTCCCGTTTCCCTGTTTTGTATCCTTTACATGCGGTTGTGTTGGTTGGTGGGTGGGGTGACAAGTGTCCCCCACCATGACACTTGTCGCCGGAGGATAGTCCCTCCCCACATTCCTATGCATCATCCTCTTTAGTCCCTACCATGAACCTACGAATTCTGGCCGCTGATTGGAGTCTGATCTTGACTCCATTGTAGATCTAACGCCCCAGATGTTGAGGGTCCACCATGAACCCCCTCCCTTCGTTGGGCTCTACTGATTTGGGCCTGGGGGAAATTTCCGAATGCACCCCCGTTTTGCTATTTATTTATGGCCCATTTCCCTTTTAATTTATTTTCTTTTTTTAGTTTTATAATATTTCCTTTTAATATAAAATTCCAAAAATCTTTAACTAATTCCTTTTTTTAGAAAAATAATAAAATCTGTTTATTAATTAATTTTCATTAATTTTGTTAAAATCATGTATTTAATATTAACTAATTAATTTAATAATTAGTTTTATTAAACATTTTATTTTAATTTAATTAATCAAGTTAAATCTTTTTCCCTAATTCTAAAAATCTAAAAAAAATCGCTTTTTTTTTTATTAATCAAATTTTAATTAATTCTATTAAACCATTTTATTTAATACTAATTAGCTTTAATAGTTAATTTTATTAAATATTTTAGTTTAATTTAATTAATTGTTAGAACTTCCCTTTTCTCTAAAAAATCCAAAAGCAATTTAGTTTATAATTTCTTCTTTAAGCTAACCTTGGGGATTTAGGATTATAGTTATACTAACATGTTTAATTTTATTTCTCCCCATTTTATTTTGTTCATGGTCTTCATGTGATGTTTACAATTGTCTTATGTGAATTATTATCATGCCTCGATTAGGTATGTCATTCATAATATGCTTGTCCAAACCAAAAATCCTTTTCAAACTAATATCTTGACTTAATGTCAAGCCCTTTTAACACCTTGTAAGTCGATTGTTTTCACGATCACAATCAACCTCACATAGCCTCCTCTTGGGCTTTATACAACGATACTTGTTGCACATTTCACTTTGGTTTGTATGTGTATGCGTGATTGACTCACTTTAATTATGGCTTGATTATTCCCGCTTGAGTAATTGTATCCTTCTCCCATAAGATTAAAATCAACCATTTTCAAAAGAATAAATAAGCTTGATCCAACGTCAAGCATTCTTCAAAACAAATTCAATTAATCACCACTTCATCCTCAAGCATTCACTTGATCCATATATCAAGTCCCTTACCTAACTTGTAAGTCGAGCGCTTTTGCCTCGCAATCGACCTTACCTTAGACCATTAGGACCTCTTTTCCATTAGTCCTCAACCCATTTCGCATGCAAATTCAAACCTCGATCAACATCGAGCATTTTTTTCTAAAATCAAATCAATACATTTAAACCATACTTAAACATCATTTCTTAAAAGGTGAAAAGGAGGGGGATGGAGTCTTTGATCTTTCTCCTCAATTGTTTGGGGGCGAGTTCTCTTACTCGTGTGTGGACAATTGACGCCTCTAAAACACTTGTAACACAACAACATTCAAATTTCTTTCTAAGCAATCATTAAAACATTTAATCCCTATCTAAACACATTTTTACTAAAAGGTGAAGTGAGGGTGGTCGAGTCTTTGGCCCTTCTCCTCAATTGTTTGGGTGCGAGTTCTCTTACTCGTGTGTGAACAATTGTCACCTCTAAAACGTCTAAAACTCTCCTTTCTCGCCTTGTGCGATCGAATCCCTAAAACACATTCAAATCAAATCTTTTTTTTTAATCAAATTCTTTAACACACCTAATCATATATTCAAACACAACTTCCTAAAAGGTGACGTGAGGGGGGCCAAGTCTTTGACCTTTCTCCCCAATTGTTTGGGTGCGAGTTCTCTTACTCGTGTGTGGACAATTGACGCCTACATAAAAAACACTAACCAAACAACCGTAGTCCCACGAACTACGAATGCTCTGACTTTCCCATTGCACGAGGGAATACGTAGGCACAAGGACCCTAATCCTTGCCGAGCACCCTAATAAAAAACCACCCCATTTCCCCCCTTAGAAAGCAATAATCCTTTAGAAGATAACAAACAAACGTAGCTAACTTTCTCTCGAATCGAATCAAGAGGTTCTCGTTGAGTACAACGGATGTAGAGGGTGCTAATACCTTTCCTCTTGCGTAACCGACTCCCGAACCTAGAATTTGGTTGCGACGACCATGTTCTTATCTCCCTTTAAAGGTTTTATCGATATTTTCCTATTCCATCCTTGGAATGAATAAAGTTCGGTGGCGACTCTGTTTCGAACAGTTTTTTCCGCGTCCATCGCGAGGATCGTATTTTTCGAGGTACGACAGATGGCGACTCTGCTGGGGATAAATCATTGCCCTATGCTAGAGAGAGTTAAGCCTAACTTGACTCGATTCGTGAGTGTTACATCAGCTTGTTTGTTTATCTTCCCTTGCTTGTTTGCTTGCTTGTCTGATTATCTATTATCTACTCGCACGCTCATTATTATTATATCCTATTATTGTTTCTTGTGACACTGTGGGGGTTCTCTGATCATTGGTGCTCTGTGAGATGGCTCTATACCCGAGTCTGAGTATAACCCTAGGATTAGGATGGTGGTTGTGTAGTGGAGGCTTGCGTGGTCTCTTCCGCGTGAGCCAAAGCAAAGACCCCGCTTGGAGTAGATTCCCTTGGAAATGTTATCGTTTTGATGTTACTTCGTCACGATGATAATGTTTTCGAGCCTGAATCGTTGATCCCAAGGACCATAAACCCATTCATCCATGGTGGTTGGTAGTGTTAACTCTTTGTGGGTTAATGCGAGCGCCACAATCAGATGAGATCCCTCGAACGTATTACTTCCTGATAGTAATATTTTTGACCTCGATCTAGAATTCTGAGAACTCTGCTTAGAACCCGTGTGTCGATGGTTGTGTAGTGGGCGCCTCCGAGGAGTCTTTCTCGTGGGGAAGAAACGAAGACCTCACATAGACGAGATCCTTTCAAGGATATTATCGTCTGATGTTCCTTCGTCATGGCTATAATGTCTTTGAAAGATATCCATAACTCTAGGCACCTACCCATTTAGAGCCTACCTATGGGGGGTCTTGTGATCAGTGATATCTTGTGTCTAGCTCCTTCCTCAGAATCAGATGATGCCTTTTGATCCTGTACCCTTGCATGAGCATCGCATGACCATAATATTTGCACCCTTTTTTGTTTTCAGGGAATCTAAGAGTTGTCATTTGCTACAGATAGGAATTATGGAAACTGACTTTCGATGCCCTCATTCTTTCAAGTTCAAGAGGCCTGATCTCACTGTTTTACGTGGGTTGGTTTCGCGTATGCCTTCTATCTACCGAATCAACTTTGGGAAAAACTTTGGTAAACTGTTGCGTATTTTGAATCAAGACGTAGACTTTGCCATGCTGAGCACCTTCGTACAGTTCTACGATGCTCCCTTGAGATGTTTCACATTTCAAGACTTTCAGTTAGCACCAACGCTTGAAGAGTACGAGAAACTGGTGGGTATCCCAATGAGGGGCAAGTTACTATTTGAAGGGGTTGATGTGACTTTGAAGGATGAAATCATTGCAAACGCGCTCCACATGTCTAAACAGGATGTCACCAACAATTAGAAGACTAAGGGAGGGGTCAAGGGGTTCTTCCTCTCATTTCTGTTGGAAAGGGCCGACACTCTGTTGAAAGCTGAAAGTTGGGAAGCCTGCTATGCTGCTATAGCATTGGCCATCTATGGGATTGTTCTGTTTCCTAATGTGGATGTAGATGATTTCATAGATATTACTGCCATCCATGTTTTCCTCACAGGAAACCCGATGCCCACCCTTCTAGTTGACGTGTGTTATTACTTGAGTTGGAGACACGTTAAGAAAGGGGGTATGATTGCGTGTTGCGCTCCTCTGTTGTATCAATGGACCTAAATGCACCTTTTGAAGAAGGGACCCTTCATAGAACAAGTGGACGAAAGTTGGGCCCAAAGTTTGGGAACCCTCAGATCAGCTGACTTATCCTGGTACTCCCTAGACTACGATACAGTCATATCCAATTTTGGTAAGTTCCCTAATGTTCCCCTCATCGGAACCTGTGGTTGTATTAATTATAATCCTATATTGTCCGTGAGGCAGTTAGGGTATCTGACGAGTGGACCACCTGATGAGAAGGCTTTGGAAGCATTCTTAATGCATGGTTTGAAAGCTGAGAATCCTGACCTACTCAAAAGAATCACAAAGGCGTGGAAGGAGGTCCATAGGAAAGGAAAAGCTGAGTTAGGGAGAAGGAACAACATTACTAAAGAACCGTACTTTACATGGGTCAAAGAAAGAGTGGAAATAATCAAGATGCCCTTTGCCATTAAGGTGTCCGAGCCTTTGCCTGAGCCAAAGCCTACTCACGTCCCGATTGAGGAGGTCGAGGATCTCAAGGCAACGATAGCCAGATTAGTAAAGGAAAATGAGCAACTTGAGTCGAAGCTTCAGAATGTTACTAAGGAGAAGAATGACTTGAAGTGGGAGCTTCGGCGTAAGAACACTCAACTTGAAGCAATAGGAAGTTGGGCGAATGAAGAAGAGCAGCAAAAAAAGAGGGTTAAGGTGTGTCTTAACCAAACTGATGGAGTGATAGATTGGCTTAAGGAGGAATTAGATCAAGCCTACAAAAAGTGTACTAAATATAATAAAGCTTGGCTCCTTGCCACTGAGAGGAAGAAGACACTTAGAGAAGAGATGGGAGCGAAAATAGAAAAATTAAGCTCAGCTCTACGCCAGTCAAAGGCTTCTGAAGCAATGGAACGCCAACTTAAGGAGGATCTCATGAGAGTTGCTTATGTTGAGCCAGCAGACTGGGATAAAGTGTGTGGTGAGTTGAATAATCTCAAAAGGCTGGCCGAGGAGCAGAAGAATCACCTTGAGGTTGTCCTCGCAGACAAGGAAATTTGGGCCTCTGCTAGGAAGAAAGTGCTTACTGACTGTACTGGTTATGAACGCTCCATTCACATTCTAATAGCTGATAGGGATATGTACCGCAACAAGCTTAATGGGCTAGCGGATTTTTGTAACTGGTTGGCTGAAGACTTGGTGTGGAAGCATAGAGATGCTTTGGAGGCTCTCGACGAATCTACCCCTCAAGCCATCGTCAATTTTGTTTGCCTTTGTAAGATGTTGAAGAGGTTTAAAGAAGAGTTGAAGGAGCGCGAGGCTCGAAGGCCCAAGTTTTGAGTCGTATGTTGTTTTTTCTTGCTTTATGGATTGTATTTACTCCCAAATGATTATGTATCACATAACTATTACAATCTTATGAATGAATGAGACTTGGTTTTCTTTACAACAGTTGGTTCTTTAATATTCCTGTATAAGCTAATGATTAATTCGAGCGATTCCCTGAAAACAAATGCATTCCATCCTGCATACATATCATTGCATTCATTTTCCACAAAACACCTAGCAATAAACTCATTCACTCTATCATTTCTCCAAACAGAAAACCTGACTACTCGACACCGGTACGAGACCCGCTGTAGCTTCAAGATGACGCTGGAGCAAATTGAAGAGAATCAGAACACGATGAGGAATGACATTGACTCGCTGAAGGCCAAAATGGATCAACTGCTAGAGACTATGATGGTACTAGCTCATAAAGAGAACAATGCTGAAACTGTGGCTGATACCAAAAAGCTTGCTGAAAATATAGGAACTTCTGGAGTAACTAAGGGAGTCCCTCCTCCCGTTCACATAGATTTGTCAGAACACTCGGCTCATCATGGATCTGTGAGTGATGCGGATGAGCAGTTTGATGCCTTCTACATACCACATCCACCTCCTCAACATGTTGGACCTGATCCATCTGCTGACCGATTGCGCACATTGGAAGAAAAATTCAAGGCCTTGGAGGTTCAGACTACTCCCGGCTTGGATGCTGTGGATATGTGCTTGGTTCCCGGGTTTGTGATCCCTGAAAAGTTTAAAGTGCCAAATTTTGACAAGTTGATCGCGACTTTATGAGTCTATCGGGATTACTAACTGCAAGCGCACAGTCTATCGCGTAGTTTTAAAAGATATCGAACCCACATGGACCGATAATCAACTAGTGCTATCGGGTTGTTACTATGTTTAGCTAAGGCAGATGAATTCTAAGAGTTAAGGTGCGAACGGGAAACTAAGATTAAACTAGAATTTAGATTTGATCAAAGTATATGGAATATCGGTACGCAATTCATCAATCCTCGGGAATCCAATAGATCGTCGACTTATTAGTCAAAATAGTTTTCAGCAGGAAAATACCAATTTAAAAGTCTTTACCTCACACTCTCGTGTTATTGACTCTGACTATACTCCTAAATCAGAATGTTTGCTCTCGCTAGCCCATTTGAATTTAAAAATACTTTTTGGAAATTAATAAGTCCTAATTGGTTTTAAAGCGCTCTCGCTGTATTTAAAACTAATGTCCAGTTTCAGCTATCCGGTTAAAATTTCAAACTCCCGTTTTATCGATCGTAACCTTAGTACTTTCTTACTCTCATAACAAAAGTTAATTAAAATAAGAAATTGGAACCAGAGAATTATACTGTTAAAGTTTGCCTACGATCGATCGGATTCCTTTCCGATCGACTTAATTACATACCGATATAAATAAATTAGCCAGACATTTCAACATACATACGCAAACATAAACAATAAAACATTAATGCAAACATGATGATTAAAATTAAATGGCAGCTATATTAATTGAGTAAAAACCTGGAACAATGAATCTTAAGTACGCGATCCTCCACAAGTCGGCAGGATTCGCTTTGCTCGAACAATAAAAACTTGAAGTGAACACAAGTACTAAACTAACTTATTAATTCAAGTGCAATAGTTCCCCGGTGTAGGAAACTATTGCTTTGGAAAGTAAGAAAAATGGGAAAGGTAATGCAAGAATGAAAAGCTCTGAACTCAGAAAAACTTGTAACAATTCGGACGCGGCGAAGGGGCCAGAAGTCTTGTGAAGTAAAACCGCTCTATTTATAGAGCTTGAGTGTTGGCGTGAATCAAGGAGAGAAAATCTCAGGCAGGTGCACACGACCGGAATTCTCTGAGCGACTGGTTGATCGTGGCGTTAAGTTGTAACCGTTTGAGAGGCCACGTAGTTTAAAATTAAATTTTGAGAAAGTGGCTTGTGCCGGTCGTCATGACCTCGTGCCGGTCGTCATGGCCTTAATGCTTGTGACGGTCGTCATGCTTGTGTTACGGTCGTAACACCTCCTTTATGCAGAATCTTATTTCTGCTGTCAAAACTCCTTCTTTTCTCCTTCTTTTCTTCTATTTTCTTCTGTTTTCCTCTTCTTTCTTCTTGCTGGTTGACTTAAAGAGAATACCTGAAAATGAACTTAACACTCGCAAATACAATGTTAACAAACGAAAATAACGCAATAAATTAATGTAATTCAGGGAAAAATATACTATGTAATATCGCATTATCAAACTCCCCTATACTTGAATCTTTGCTTGTCCTCAAGCAAATAATCATTTCAAAAGCATTGATCCAGTGCACTTACCTGACACTCCTCCGAATTGTACATAGTTGTGCGGCCTCTGTTCGAAACGATAGATACTCAAACAAACACTAGAGATACATTAATGACACAAAACACATAACATGGTCATAAGCCTCCCTTTTACATACCGGTCCGAATCATTCTATTATAGCTTCACCTAATGCTCCTATTTCGCCCGATTCCATTCAGACGCAATCACATTAAGCCATTTGCCCTTTTGCACGCACATAGTAGAGTAGCCTGTTAGTGATTTTGATCCTTTAAACGACGGGGTCTGGTACACAAGTGTGGTACCCCTTTTTGTACATATTATGTTTGCAAGTTGTGGGGGATCGAACCGTGGTCCGCCCTACCGAGTTCAGTACCAGATACCTCTGAACCAACTAACAACAGATTTTTATTGTCTTTTGCGTCACTTGCATTCTTTAGATTTGGTGCATTTCTGTTCCCACAGTTAAAGGCATGAAATTTCAATTTTTAGCAACTTGAGGTGTCAATCACTTGTCTTCGTCGGCTCTCCACATAGCTTGTGCTTAGGCGGTGCTGACTGCTAATACAAACTACTAGGGGCTAATTTAGAATTTGCAGCTTAAGGTAACGGTATAATAGGTATTCAAACTGATAACGCAAATATGAGAGGTCTAAGGTGTCAAGACGGTATCAATTTTGTTCATACTTTCTCAAGTCTCCAACATAGCCTACTTGTAAGACAACCTATATACTCTAAAGGCGTGTCGAGTTATGCATCGAATAAAAAAAAAAAAAAATTTGTGTTAAGGCACAATAAAGTGGGGAAATTTAATATTGCAGAAAACATACTCATATACTAGTCATGAAGTACATTAAAGTCAATAAAGGGAAATAATAGCATAAACTAGCAAATAAACTAAAACGAATGTTTCCTCTCCCACACTGAGTCTAACATTGTCCTCAATGTTTCGAAATAGTGTAAAGAAAAGAACATCAAAACAGAAAAAATAAAGAAAAACTACTGAGGTCCTCGTGATCTGCCACGAGCTCGTCCCTGTCCACCATGTGCATGGGGATGTGGCATACCCACATGATAGACATGGTCATACAAGCTGTCCACCCTCATAGTCAAAGCGCCCATCTCATCAATGACGCTGGACATTCGTCGATCCATCCGCTCTCCATGCTCGCATTGGTCTTGTTGAATTTGCCGCATGAGACCCATCATTTCAGCGTGCTGAGCCTGGTGTCTCTGGTCGCGCTGAGCATCTAATTCGTTTCTCTACATGATGGCCGCAAGGATGTCATCAGTAGTGGCAGGGGCGCAGTCGCTTCATCGACGACGTCAGGAGGATGAATTAGCTGGTTGCGTTTCAGGTGGCTGGGGGTCATTTTCAGGGAGGTCGTATTCCATTTCATCATAATCATCTCTGACTTGACCTTCTGGTGCAGCCGCATCAGGCTCAGGTGCATCCAAATCAAATAACCAGTTCGCCATGTTTTTCTGATCAATTCGAGCAGGACACGGCAAAATAATACTCTTCACCACCTTGTTTCGTACCACAGGGTTGTATTTGTTGTCTTCTCTAAGTTTGATCAAGCGTGAGCTGCGACAATGTTCCAAATCCATATACACCGCCGGTACAGAAGGTAAGTGGGTAAGCTTGTCTCCCAAATTCAAAGCCAGTGCGATAGAGGTGACTATTCCTCCAAAACAGAAAGGAGTGGTACCTCTTGCACAACTGGAGCTAATGTGTGACAGCAGGAATGAAATGGCGTTGACCGGTACGGGTGTAAATACACAATGCATAAAGAAGAGCTCCTTTGAATTTACCTTATGATTATTGATTCTTCCGAAGATGGTGTGCCCCAACACGCGCTGATAATACCGTATAGCTGGGTTATGGATATATGTAGCATTAAGTCCCTCCCAGCTATCAGCACTTTCACCTGTTAAAGTTCTCCAAATTTCAAATACCGTGTTCGGCCAGTTAGGATCATGTGGCACACGGTACTGCACATTGTCGCCTTGTGGAAATTTTAGCATGGTGGCAAGCTCGTCTTAAGAAAGAGAGTACTCGGTGTTCAACATCCTAAAAGAGGCGGACCCGGTGAGAAACTGTGCGTCGTCTGAAGGGGTGTTGTAAGAAAAGGAGCTGAGGAATTCCAATGTCAGAGCTTCGTATGAGGAAGGTTTTGCGTGCAAATGTGAGTTAGCCCCGAATTATGAAGCATCCAACGAACTCCTTCCAACAGGCCAAGCTCTTCCAGATAGGTAATGTCAAGATAGCGCGTGGGTTGAATTGATCATTTGTGGAACTTGATATACTGCTCCCTTTGATACTCACCTGCTTGGCCATCGCGAAAAATTATCTGAGAAAGGTCAGGTTGTTGAGCCATTGTGAATGCAAGAATTTTTGGGTTTAGAATGTGGGTTGGTTATGGAACAGAGGTGGGATTGTGAATTTGGAGTGAATTGAGTGAGTTTTAATATAGAAAAATGTGGTGAGTGGGTGAATTAATGATGAATAAATGGTGATATTGAACGGTGTGGAGTTATGGTGGCAATGGCAAAGTGGGACGGTTGCAGGAAAATGGAAGGAAGAAGGATACGAGGGGTCTGTTACGAGTATAATAGGGTTTTAGTCTGTGATGATCGTCACAGATGTTATTATGATCGCCATCCATGTGAAGCCTGTGACAGACGTCACAGAGCTGTCACGGTCGTAACGCCTCAATTTTAATAAATTTTATAAAATTCAACTAAGCTTCTAGAATTGCATATATTTGAAAATGGCACACAACATTCCACGCAGTAAAATATAATTGAACCACACATAACATTCACACAATAATAATATATTTGAACCACAGTAGTAAGAAAATAATTGAAATAGACAAAGTATAAAATTAAAGACTAAAGAAATGAGATTGCATTAACTGAAGCAAAATTGTCCAGTATCCAAAAGTAACAGTAACAGATGCAAATGCATCAATGAGTTTTATTTTTAAATCCAACAATGAAAAATAAATACTTCAAGGGAAAATGAAAATGCAGTAAATAAGTCAAAACAGTAAAAATAATCAGTTGTGCATGCGTCTCAATGATTCCACCGCTTGGTTCAGGTGGTCCAGTTGCTCAACTGTGGTATCCATTAGGCCGATAACGTCAAGACGGATAAGTTGAAGTTGGTCTCTCATGGCATGAAGTTCAGTACGGAAAGCTTCAAGTGTAGCATGGATGTTAGCAGGAGGGACAATATTAGTATCATTCATGGGATGCTCAGTAAAATCATGATAGTGAGGAGGAGCTTCAGGGTCAATCTCAATATCAGACACATAACTACTAAGTTCTTTTTCTGGTTGTGGCTCATCTAAATCATAAAGCCAGTTATGGCGATTATGCACACTGGTTCGCTCGTGATCAGGCAGTGTAAAATGTGAAACAACTTCATTATTGATCAGGAGTTGAAACGGGGGTGGTCCAAGATTTCTAATGAGTCCTCGGTTAAAACAGAAAGTGATATTCATTGGCCTATATCCACCTAGAGGGTTCACTCGGGAAAGACGTGTTCTAAATCCCATGGCATCAGCAATTTTTGTTACAAGGCCACCTATCAAAATGGGACCATGATCAGCTTGAGCAATCCTGCGGAGACTATCAAGCATAAAAGTAGCCCCATTAACAGGTCAGGACTGAAACACACAAAACATAATAAATAGATCATCTCTAGAGACTAGGGTGTCATTCTCAGCTTTTCCAAAAAGGGTGTAGGCTAAAATCATATGAAAGTATCTTATGGACGGGTTGTGAATTTCAGTGGACACCATAGGGTGCGGATCATGATGAGGTCGTCCTGAAATACTACTCCAGAAAAAGTTCAGTTCATCTTCCATTAATAAATCCTCCTGTGCCATAGAGAAAACATCGGGTCCATTGGGGGAATCTAACAGTTCTGCAATCTCTCTGATGTTGAAACGGCATGTGTACCCAAATAGCCTAAAGGTTATCTTTCCCCTATTGAATCCCATGCCATGGTTCGGGTCGTAGGACAATGAGCTTAAAAATTCTAGGGTCAGTCTGTGGTAGGTCGGATGCTTCTTTCTAGAAAAACCTTCCCATCCTATCTGGTTAAACATAAAGTCTATGCTATCTCATATGCCTAAAGCAGTCATGGTAGGTCCATAGGGGAATTTGGTTAAGGCCATAGGTCTGCGAGAGAGAACCTCATAGCGGTGCCATTGGACAGCGTCCCTGATAGCACAACCATGGTGTCTTCATTATCCATCTTAACAGTTAATCGGAAAAGTAAAACAGATAGAGAAGGAAGAAGGTAGAAAAAGATGAGAATCCTGGAGGCATAAATTGAGACAATCAGTACTAACTTTTTAAAATAATTGAAAAATACCGCATCTGGTAGTGAAGCAAATTTTGACAAAAATAATAAGAAAAAATAACGAAATGAAAACAAAATAAAAAAAAATCAAGGTAAAGGGAAACAAAACAAAAACAAATTCCGTGGGTTGCCTCCCACTCAGCGCTTCATTTAACGTCGGGAGCTTGACAATTTATAAGAATCATTAGCTTAGGGGGAATGTAGGCATTTCTGCCAGTTTAAGAGCAGTTGAATAATCCCTATTGTCTACGCAGTGATAGTGTTTTAAATGTTGTCCGTTTACGATGAATGGTTCACTAGATCTACCTTTTATCTCAATTGCGCCACTTAGCAAGACTTTGGTAACCTCAAAGGGACCAGACCACCTAGAACGAAACTTACCTGGGAAGAATTTGAGTCTAGAGTTAAATAAAAGCACAATATCTCCTATTTTGAATTCTTTCCTTTTTATGCGTCTGTCATGCCATTTTTTAATTCTTTCTTTGTATATCCTAGCATTCTCATAGGCATCTAATCTAAGTTCGTCTAGTTCATGTAAGTCTAAAATTCTCTTTTCGCCCGCAGCGGTATAATTTAGATTAATAGTTTTGATAGCCCAATAGGCTTTATGTTCTATTTATACCGGCAAGTGACAAGATTTTCCATAGACCAGTTTAAATGGAGTGGTTCCTATGGGGGTTTTGTAAGCGGTCCTATAAGCCCATAAAGCTTCGTGCAGTTTAGAAGACCAATCTTTCCTAGAGGTGGCAATGGTCTTTTCTAGAATTTGTTTAATTTCTCGGTTTGATACCTCTACTTGCCCACTCGTTTGGGGGTGGTAAGGTGTTGCTACACGGTGTTCGACTCCATATTTTGATAGAAGTTTCTCAAAGATTTTTGAAATAAAGTGGGAACCTCCATCACTGATTACCAGTCTCGGAACACCGAATCTAGGAAAAATTATATTCTTAAAGAGTCTGTTCACTACTCGAGCGTCATTGGTAGGAGCTGTTATAGCTTCGATCCATTTTGAGACGTAATCGACAGCGACGAGTATGTATTTGTTACCAAAGGAGGAAGAAAATGGTCCCATGAAGTCTATTCCCCACACGTCAAAGACTTCTACTTCTAGAATGCCCTTTTGAGGCATTTCATCGTGTCTCGAGACATTTCCAGTGCGTTGACACCAGTCACAATTTATAACTGCGATATGTACGTCCTTCCATAGAGTAGGCCAAAAGAGGCCAGCATGCAAGATCTTAGCACAAGTCTTTGAAGTGCTCGCGTGCCCACCATAGGGGACGTAATGACAATGAGAAATTATATCTTCTACCTCGTCTTCGGGTACACAACGACGGAAAATACCATCGGCGCCCCTCTTGAAGAAAAGTGGTTCGTCCCAATAATAGTGTTTAAGGTCGTGGAAGAATTTCTTCTTTTGTTGATAGGGTAGATCAGGTGGCAGTTCTCCAGCTGCTAGATAGTTGACAAAATCAGCATACCATGACAGCGTGGTTTTAGTGTAAACAAATTCTACCACTTCATTGGTTTCTGCGTCCGTATAAGTCAGAGATTGTTCAACGGTATTACTTTCTAACTGGGCTAAGAGTCTTTCATAAGGGAAATCGTCATTAATAGATACTGTTCAGGTTGGATGTTTTCCATTCTCGACAGGTGGTCAGCTACTACATTTTCAGTGCCTTTCTTGTCCTTGATTTCCAAGTCAAATTCTTGTAGGAGTAGAATCCACCTCAGAAGCCTTGGTTTGGCGTCCTTTTTACTTAATAGGTACCTGATTGCGACGTGATCGGTATAGATGATTATTTTTGCTCCTACTAGGTAGGAACGAAATTTATCCAATGCGAACACGACATCCAAGAGTTCCTTTTCCGTGGTAGCGTAGTTCATTTGCGCATGATCCAAGGTTTTACTGGCATAGTAGATTGCATGAAGCTTTTTGTCCTTTCTTTGTCCTAGGACTACACCTACAGCGTAATCACTCGCGTCGCACATGATTTCGAATGGTTCATTCCAATCTGGGGGTTGCATAATGGGTACTGATATTAAAGCTTGCTTGAGTGTTCGAAATGCATTCAAGCATTTGTCATCAAAGACGAATTCATCATCTTTCATTAATAGCTCAGTCAGGGGTTTGGTTATCTTAGAGAAATCTTTAATGAAACATCGATAAAAACCGGCGTGTCCTAAAAAACTTCTTATTTCTCTAACGGTTTTCGGCGGCTGGAGATTTTCTATAACTTCAATTTTTGCCTTGTCGACTTCGATTCCTCTATCGGATACTATATGTCCCAGCACAATTCCTTGTTGGACCACGAAATGGCATTTTTCCCAGTTGAGCACTAGGTTGACACTTACACATCGCTCAAGCATCATTTCGAGGTTTGATAGACATCCTTCAAAACTTTCCCCACAGACAGAGAAATCGTCCATAAAGACTTCCATTATACCGTCTAAGAAGTCAGAGAAGATGGATATCATGCATCTCTGAAATGTTGCAGGTGCGTTACACAATCCGAAAGGCATTCGTCGGTAGGCAAAGGTTCCATAGGGGCATGTGAAAGTAGTCTTTTCTTGGTCGTCGGGATGGATAGGAATTTGGAAAAATCCTGAATATCCGTATAAATAGCAAAAATGGGAGTGTTTAGCCAGACGTTCAAGCATTTGATCTATGAAGGGTAAGGGGAAATGATCTTTACGAGTGGTTTTGTTTAGTTTCCTATAGTCGATACACATTCTCCATCCGGTTTGAGTACATTGCGCTACAGATTCGCCTTTTTCATTATTGATGACTGTAACACCTCCTTTCTTGGGTACAACGTGAACTGGGCTAACCCATTCACTATCGGATATTGGGTATATGATTCCTTCTTCTAACAACTTCTGCACTTCTCTCTTAACGACATCACTCAGAATGGGATTGATTCTCCTTTGATGTTCTCTTGAGGTTTTACAGTCTTCCTCAAGCATGATGCGATGCATACAGATAGAGGGGCTTATTCCTTTCAGACCTGAGATGTTATAGCTCAAGGTAGTTGGGTACTTTCTCAGGACATGTAATAATTTTTTGGTTTCTATTTGTCCTAAATCTGCATTGACTATAACTGGTCGTTCGAGTTCTGTATCTAGGAATTCATACCTTAGATCTTTGGGTAGTGTCTTCAGTTCTACAGCTGGTTTCTTTGGGCAAGGCATGGGGTCAGGGGTGAGAGCGAGACATTCACTTAGCTTATTATCTTGGTATTCACCACGCCAATTATCATCTTCAAAAATTGGTGGCATCGGAATTCTCAGCACTTCAGAATACGTATTTTGGTGTTTTTCCATTTCTTTAACGCATTCATCAATAACATCTAGGAAACAACACGAATCTTCTATGGAAGGTGCTTTGAAGAATTGTGAGAGGATAAATTCCACTTTCTCTTCACCAACCTCGAAAGTCAGCTTTCCTTTTTTCACATCTATGATGGCTCTGGCGGTAGCTAGGAATGGTCTTCCTAAAATGATAGGGATGTTTGAGTCTTCCTTGATGTCCATGATTATGAAATCTGTAGGAATATAGAATTGTCCTATAAGTACTGGAACGTTTTCTAGCATTCCTAGAGGAAATTTTACCGATCGATCAGCTAGTTGTACAGACATTCTTGTTGGTCTCAGTTCTCCCATGTTGAGCCTTTTGCAAATAGATAAGGGCATTAAGCTAATGCTGGCTCCTAAATCGCACAGGGCTTTGTCTATGACAAACTTTCCAATCACACATGGTATAGAGAAACTACCAGGGTCTTTTAGCTTAGGAGGCATGTTGTTTTGGATTATAGCGCTACACTCTGCAGTAAGCATAACGGTTTCAGTATCCTCGAGCTTTTTCTTATTAGTTAACATTTCTTTTAAGAACTTAGTGTAGGAGGAGATTTGTGTGATCGCTTCTGTAAAAGGTATTGTGACATTCAATTGTTTCAGAAGTTCAACAAATTTCTTAAATTGCCGTATGTTTTTAGATTTAGCGAATCTTTGGGGATACGGGATAGGTGGTTTATAAGGTGGCGGAGGCACATATGGTTCTTCTTTCTCTTCGGCCTCTTTGCCATCATCTTCCTTCTCGTTTTCCCTTGGTTCGCCTTCCTTTTCAGCCTCCTTACTAGGCTTTTGGTACATGGCTGGATTTTCGATCCTTGGGTCAGTGGGTCCTTCTAGTTCCGTTCCACTCCGAAGTGTTATAGTGTTTGTATGTCCCTTCGGATTAAGTTGAGTTTTTCCTGGAAGATTACCAGCTGGGGCAGCGGTAATTGCTTGTTGTTGAGCCACTTGTGAGATTTGTGTTTCTAACATTTTGTTGTGGGTGGCTAGAGCGTCAACCTTGTTGGCTAATTGTTTGATTTGCTCACCAGTGTGAACATTCTGGTTAAGGAACTCCTTAATTTGTTGAGCTTGTGCAGCAATGAAGTTCTCCATCATGATTTCAAGGTTTGACTTCCTAGGAACGTTGGGAACGTTAGCAGCGGTTTTTTGATATCCTGGTGGCACAGCAGGCACTTGGCCAGTGCATACAGAGCATTATTATTCTTATACGAAAAGTTTGGATGGTTCTTCCAGCCAGGATCGTAGGTATTTGCATAAGGGTTTCCTTGAGCATAATTCACCTGATCACCGGAGACTCCTGCCAAAATTTGACATTCGGAGGCAGCATGTCCAGGTACTCCGCATAATTCACAGTTTGGAGCTACAGCAGCCACGGTGGCTACGAGTGTTATGGTCAAGTTGTCTATCTTTTGAGCAAGGGCATCTACCTTAGCATGGACATGATCAAGGCTACTAACTTCGTACATTCCACCTTTCGTTTGGGCTTTTTCCACTGGCGTTCTTTCACCTCCCCATTGGTAATGGTTTTGAGCCATGCTTTCGATGAGTTGATAAGCTTCAGTATAAGGTTTGTCCATAAGTGTACCACCAGCGGCGACATCTATTGACATTCTTGTATTGTACAAGAGACCATTGTAAAACGTATGGATGACTAACCAATCTTCAAGACCATGATGTGGACACATCCTCATCATATCTTTGTATCTTTCCCATGCATCGTAAAGAGACTCCGTATCTTTTTGTCGAAATCCATTAATTTGGGCTCTCAGCATAGCTGTTTTGCTTGGTGGAATATATCGTGCTAAGAACACCTTTTTCAACTCATCCCACGTAGTGACGGAATTTGATGGCAAGGATTGCAACCAAGCCCAAGCTCTGTCTCTTAATGAGAAACGAAAAAGATGTAGTCTTATCGTGTCTGCAGTTACGCCATTTGCCTTCACCGTGTCTGCGTACTACACAAATTTGGTCAAATGTTCATTAGGATTGTCCGTAGGATTTCTAGAAAATTGATGTTGTTGCACGGCTGATAGGAATGAGGGTTTCAACTCGAAATCGTTTCGGTTGATAGCAGGGGCAGCAATGCTGTTATGTGGCTCTTGCTCAGATGGGGTAGCATAGAACTTAAGAGGATGGTTCTGTGGCCTTTCACCCATGTCTTTTTCTGATTCTGATTCTGACTCAGATTCAAGTTCTGTTTCAGATTCGGATTCGGATTGAGATTCAGGTTCTGATAAAGGAAATGGTATATCGTGGTTTAAGCAGTATTCTTGGATTCGTCTTTTTACGCTTAGAAGACGTTCAGGTTCGTCTGTCGGTCGTGTGAGGTCTTCGCCTTTTGAGCGAGTACTTGGCATACAACCGACAAATAAGGGAATTTTTTGCCTTAGTCTATACGACGCAACAAATGAATTGCACTATTGAGTAAATCAGTCCCCGGCAACGGCGCCAAAAACTTGATAGCGACTTTATGAGTCTATCGGGATTACTAACTGCAAGCGCACAGTCTATCGCGTAGTTTTAAAAGATATCGAACCCACAGGGACCGATAATTAACTAGTGCTATCGGGTTGTTACTATGTTTAGCTAAGGCGGATGAATTCTAAGAGTTAAGGTGCGAACGGAAAACTAAGATTAAACTAGAATTTAGATTTGATTAAAGTATACGGAATATCGGTACGCAATTCATCAATCATCGGGAATCCAATAGATCGTCGGCTTATTAGTCAAAATAGTTTTCAGCAGGAAAATACCAATTTAAAAGTCTTTACCTCACACTTTCGTGTTATTGACTCTGACTATACTCCTAAATCAGAATGTCTACTCTCGCTAGCCCATTTGAATTTAAAAATACTTTTTGGAAATTAATAAGTCCTAATTGGTTTTAAAGCGCTCTCGCTTTATTTAAAACTAATGTCCAGTTTCAGCTATCCGGTTAAAATCTCAAACTCCCGTTTTATCGATCGTAACCTTAGTACTTTCTTACTCTCGTAACAAAAGTTAATTAAAATAAGAAATTGGAACCAGAGAATTATACTGTTAAAGTTTGCCTACGATCGATCGGATTCCTTTCCGATCGACTTAATTACATACCGATATAAATAAATTAGCCAGACATTTCAACTTACATACGCAAACATAAGCAATAAAACATTAATGCAAACATGATGATTAAAAGTAAATGGCAGCTATATTAATTGAGTAAAAACCTGGAACAATGAATCTTAAGTACGTGATCCTCCACAAGTCGGCAGGATTCGCTTTGCTCGAACAATAAAAACTTGAAGTGAACACAAGTACTAAAATAACTAATTAATTCAAGTGCAATAGTTCCCTGGTGTAGGAAACTATTGCTTTCGAAAGTAAGAAAAATGGGAAAGGTAATGCAAGAATGAAAAGCTCTGAACTCAGAAAAACTTGTAACAATTCAGACGCGGAGAGGGGGCCAGAAGTCTTATGAAGTAAAACTGCTTTATTTATAGAGCTTGAGAGTTGGCGTGAATCAAGGAGAGAAAATCTCAGGCAGGTGCACACGACCGGAATTCTCTGAGTGACTGGTTGATCGTGGCGTTAAGTTATAACCGTTTGAGAGGCCACGTAGTTTAAAATTATATTCTGAGAAAGTGGTCTGTGCCGGTCGTCATGACCTCGTGCCGGTCGTCATGGCCTTAATGATTATGACGGTCGTCATGCTTGTGTTACGGTCGTAACACCTCCTTAATGCAGAATCTTATTTCTGCTGTCAAAACTCCTTCTTTTCTCCTTCTTTTCTTCTATTTTCTTCTGTTTTCCTCTTCTTTCTTCTTGCTGGTTGACTTAAAGAGAATACCTGAAAATGAACTTAACACTCGCAACTACAATGTTAACAAACGAAAATAACGCAATAAATTAATGTAATTCAGGGCAAAATATACTATGTAATATCGTATTATCACAAGTACAAGGGAATCAGCTGTCCCAAAACTCACCTGCGAGCATACTGTCACAAGATGGCTGCTCAAATTAAAAATGACCTACTCCTGATTCACTATTTCCAAGATAGCCTCAGTGGGGCATCGTTGGAATGGTACATACAGCTGGAGAAGGGGCAGATCAGTACTTGGAGAGATCTTTCCGAGGCATTCCTTAAACACTATCAGTACAACACTGATCTGGCGCCAAACCGCACTCAACTACAAGACATGGCTCAGCGCAGGAATGAGTCATTTAAAGAATATGCTCAACATTGGCGGGAGCTGGCTGCTCGTGTTCAACCACCTTTGTTGGACAAAGAGTTAATGGATATGTTTATAGGAACTTTACAGCCTCAATATTTGGACCGTATGCTGGGATCAAGCTTCCCTAACTTTGCTGAGATTGTGTCTGTAGGAGAAAGGATTGAGAGTTAGCTGAAGAAGAACAAAGCAGCTGTTGCTACTACAAGTGGAGGAAAGAGGCCATTTATAAAGAGAAAGGATGAAGAGACCAATGATGTCATTAGTGGACGAGGGGGTAGAGCCCCATTGAAGATACCGTATCAGCAAGTGGCTGCAGTTGCACAAGCCCCATTTTGTCAACCTGCTCAGCAGCCAAATTATCAGAATGTTCCTCCACCGCAATATCAAAATGCCCCACCACAGAGGCAACCAAGACCAATAAGGCATATCGATCCTGTGCCAATGGAGTATAGCTAGATTTTTTCTCAACTGTATCAGAGTGGGCATTTGAAACTCAGAGATTTGAGGCTAGCAGCCTTCCCATATCCTCTCGGATACGATGCCAACGCCCATTATGAGTTTCACAAGGGTGCTCCCGGGCATACCATAGAAAACTATTATGCATTTCAGAATAGAGTTCAAGATTTGGTTGAGTCCAAAGATCTTACTTTCACTCAGCGAGGCGCTAATGTTAAAATTAATCCCATGCCCCCGCATGGAGGACCGTCTATTAATGCTGTGGAGGAAAGCAACGGACAGAGATTGATTACAAGGGTTGAAGATATTCGTACTCCTATGGCGGTTATAGGAGAAAATTGAAGAAATGTGGGATGATCCCTGAAGATGAGCTTGATAATTTGACTGATGAGGTGGTTAAGAAACATTTGCAGAAATTCCCGGATCAAGGTGTGATTCAGGTTGAACGTCGGGATGCAAGAGAACAAAGTGTGGCTGCTATTAACATTCAGTATGATGCACCTGAAGGTCGTCAACAAAGACAAGTTCGTCCTGCTCCGGTAATCATTGAATATGATGGAGCTAATGTTTTCCAACAAAGACCAGTTCGTCCTGCACCTGTGGTTATTCAGTTTGATGAGGCGGATGTTAGCAAACCAAGGCCAGTGCGCCCTGTTCCGATAAATATTGAGTATCCTGTTAGTGTTCCTGAGTCTGAAGTTTTTAAACAAGGGCCAGAAAAGGCAATCATTGAATATGGTGGTGCTAAGTGTGACGCCGTAGTAGGACCATTGGAATGACTCGTAGTGGTCGAATCTTTGCAGCAAAACCTGTAGATGTGCCAAACAATGACAAAGGTAAGGTGATTGCTATACCAACTGAAACTTCGAGTGCTAAATTACAAGAAGGGTTGTCATCTCTAAGAGGGGCATTCACACAAAAAGAGGCTGAAGAGTTTCTGAAGATTATAAAGAAGAGCGACTACAAGGTAGTCGATCAGCTGAATCAAACTCCCGCCAAGATATCTATGCTTTCCTTACTGCTCAGTTCTAAGGCGCATAGATCTTCTCTGTTGAAAGTATTGAGTGCCGCACATATTACCAAAGATATCACTGTAGCTCAATTTGATGATGTGATAGCCAGTGTCACTACTGGAAATTTTGTTGGGTTTAATGATGAGGATCTAACTACTGAAAAGAAGAACCATAACAAGGCTCTTCACATTTCCATTAGATGCGAAGATATTGTGTTATCCAGAGTCTTGGTGGATACTGGATCCTCTTTGAATGTGCTCCCGAAGACTACTCTAGAAAAGATGCCTATAAGTGGAGTAAGCATGAAGCCAAGTACTCTCATAGTGAAGGCGTTTGATGGGTCTAGGCGCGCGGTTATGGGTGAGGTGGACTTATCAATTAAGATTGGACCTACTATCTTTACCATTACTTTTCAAGTAATGGACATTTATCCTGGTTACAGTTGCTTGCTAGGAAGGCCCTGGATTCACTCGGCAGGGGCAGTTACATCCACTCTCCATCATAAACTGAATTTTATTACCAATGACAAAATGGTTGTGATAGGCGGTGAAGAGGATATCCTGGTAAGTAATTTGACATCGTTCCGCTACATTGATGTTGAAGGTGAAATGGTTGAGACACCTTTTCAGTCCTTTGAGGTGGTGAGTACACTGGCTGTGCAACGGGTACCAGAGCACCAAGAGTTAAGATCATCAATAGCCTTATACGAGGAAGCTAAAGCTGTGGTGGAAGAAGAAAATGCCCAAAGGTGGGGCAAAGTGGTTGAGGTTACTGAAAAGATTGATAAGTTTGGGCTAGGTTATCGGCCATCCCGCAATTCAGCTTTTGTTCCATACAACGGAAATCAGATCCTTCCTGTTGGGAAGATTTTTACAAGTGGTGGGCACATCTTTGGTTCTCCAGTAGCAATGATCATTGAAGACCATGATGGTGATGAGCAAGCTTCTGCAAGCTGGATCCGACAAGCAAAGCCTGGTGAAGAGCTCCAGAATTGGAAGGCCATTGAAGTCCCTCAGTTCTTTACACACCAAACGTAATTTTACTGTTTATCAAAAACCCTACGCTCTGCCCTAGGCGTAGTGGAGCGTTGTATGGGCCACCTGATGTTTTCAAACATTGATTATCATTAATGAATTTTAGTTTGCATTCAATTTTCGCTCACTTTCTTTCATTTTTTTTACGTTACAATAAATGGTAATATTTTTCATGCACACACTTTCCTAAATAAACTGCATAAATCATAAACATGCAGAAACACCACCGAGGTCCTTGACATAGATGCTGCTATGGGCCTATATGACTTTGATTGCCCAATCTACCAAGCTGAAGAGGAAGGCGTGAAAGATTGTGAACTCTCCGACGAGTTGGCAAGGCTGCTCAAGCAAGAGGAGAAAGTCATCCTGCCGCACCAAGAAGACATTGAAGTCATCAACCTGGGTACTGAGGAAGATAGAAGAGTGGTAAAATAGGTGCATCTCTTCAAATTGAAGTCAAGACCAAGTTGATAGAGCTCCTCCATGAGTATGCTGACGTATTCTCCTGGTCGTATCAAGACATGCTTGGGTTGGATACTGATATGGTTGTACACAAGTTACCACTCAAGGAGGAATGCCATGCTGTCAAACAAAAGTTAAGAAGGACCCATCCGGATATGGCTCTCAAAATTCGTGAAGAAGTTCGAGAGCAGCTTGATGCTGGATTCCTGGAAGTAGCAAAGTACCCACAATGGGTTGCCAACATTGTGCCGGTACCGAAGAAAGATGGAAAGGTTCTCATGTGTGTGGATTACAGAGATTTGAACAGAGCTAGTCCTAAGGACGACTTCCCATTACCTCACATCGATGTATTGGTTGACAACACAGCTCAGTTCTCCGTATTCTCTTTTATGGACAGATTTTTTAGATATAATCAAATTAAGATGGATCCAGAGGATATGGAGAAGACCACATTTATCACACCATGGGGCACCTTCTGCTATAAGGTGATGCCATTCAGACTTAAGAATGCTGGGGCAACGTATCAACGTGCAATGGTAATGCTCTTTCATGACATGATCCATAAAGAGATTGAAGTGTACGTCGATGATATGATTGCCAAGTCTCAAACCGAAGAAGAGCACTTGATCAATCTGCAAAAGCTGTTTGTTCGATTGAGGAAGTTTAGACTGAGACTCAACCCCAACAAGTGCACATTTGGGGTACGATCTGGAAAATTGTTGGGCTTCATTGTAAGTCAGAATGGAATCAAAGTGGATCCTGATAAGGTGAGGGAAATTCAGAATATGCCTGCGCCTAGGACAGAGAAAGAGGTTCGTGGTTTTCTGGGAAGATTAAACTACATCGCCAGATTTATTTCACATCTTACTGCCACCTGCAAACCTATTTTCAAGCTGCTAAGAAAGAATCAGTCAATTACGTGGGATGATGATTGCCAAGGGGCATTTGATAAAATCAAAGAGTATCTGCAAGAACCACCGATCCTAATACCGCCTGTTCCTGAAAGGCCACTCATTATGTACCTGACTGTACTTGATGAATCTATGGGTTGTGTGTTGGGGCAACAAGATGAGACGGGAAAGAAAGAACATGCTATCTATTACCTCAGCAAGAAGTTCAATGACTGCGAGACAAAGTATTCCTTACTCGAGAAGACTTGTTGTGCATTAGCCTGGGCTGCCAGACGTCTCAGGCAGTATATGTTGACCTATACTACTTATCTGATTTCCAAGATGGATCCCATTAAATACATCTTTGAGAAACCTGCTCTCACCGGCAGAATAGCCCGATGGAAAATGCTTTTGTTTGAGTACGACATTCAATACGTCACTCAAAAAGCCATCAAGGGTAGCATACTGGCGGACCATCTTGCCCATCAACCGGTGGATGATTATCAGCCCCTGAAGTTCGATTTTCCAGACGAAGATATAATGGTACTAAAAGATTATGAAGATCCAGGTCCAGATGAAGGGCCCGAACCAGGGGAGCGATGGACTCTCATGTTCGATGGTGCCTCAAATGATCATGGGAGTGGAATTGGGGCAGTGATTACATCACCCAAGAATTTCCACTTGCCATTCACCGCCAAGCTTTGCTTTCCATGCACCAATAACATGGCTGAGTACGAAGCTTGTATACTCGGGCTAGAAGAAGCCATCAACTTAAGAATCAAGACTCTTGATGTGTTTGGAGATTCTGCTATAGTAATACACCAGATTAGAGGTGACTGGGATGCCAAACATGCCAACTTAGTTCCGTACCGGGATTATGTGGCAAAGCTACTTCCCAAATTTGATGATATCACATTTACCCATGTGCCTAGGGAAGAAAATCATATGGCAGACGCTCTGGCAACTTTGGCTTCTATGTATAAATTGATATGGCCCAACCATCGGCCGCATATTGATCTCCAGTGATTTGAAGAGCCCGCTCACTATTTGGCTGCCGATGAAGAGTCAGATGAAAAGCCATGGCTCTATGACATCAAACGTTATTTGGAAAAACAAGAATATCCAGAAGGCGCTTTGGCGGTGGATAAGAGAACTTTGCGCAAATTGGCATCAAATTTCTTCCTCAAAGGGAATGTGCTATACAAGCGTAATTATGATACTGTACTACTCAGATGTGTGGAAAAGCATGAAGCTGAGCAGATTCTGAAAGACATTCATGAAGGTTGTTTTGGTACCCACGCAAATGGGCATACTATGGCAAATAAGATATTGAGAGCAGGCTATTATTGGCTTACCATGGAGGCTGACTGCTACCATCATGCCCGAACATGCCATAAATGCCAGATATACTCTGATAAGATTCATGTACCTCCCACTCCTTTGAACGTCTTGACTTCACCATGGCCATTTTCCACGTGGGGAATAGATATGATTGGGATGATCGAGCCAAAGGCCTCAAATGGACACCACTTCATATTAGTTGCCATAGACTACTTTACCAAATGGGTTGAGGCTGCATCGTATACGAACGTTACCAAGCAAGTGGTCGCTCGCTTCTTGAAACACAGCATTATATGAAGATATGGAGTGCCTAACCGTATCATCACTGACAATGGGTCTAATCTCAACAACAAAATGATGGATGAACTGTGCGCTAGTTTCAAGATTGAGCACCATAATTCGACACCATACAGACCCAAGATGAATGGAGCCGTTGAGGCAGCCAACAAAAACATCAAAAAGATCATTCAGAAAATGGTGGTCACTTATAAGGATTGGCATGAGATACTACCTTTTGCGCTGCACGGCTACCGTACCTCAGTGTGAACTTCAACAGGGGCAACTCCTTACTCATTGGTTTATGGCATGGAAGCGGTCCTTTCGATAGAAGTCGAAATCCCCTCATTGAGAGTATTGATGAAAGCTCAGCTCGATGAAGTAGAATGGGTGAAGACGAGGTTTGATGAACTCAACTTTCTCGAAGAAAAATGCTTGGCAGCAATATGCCATGGCCAGCTCTATCAAAGACGCATGAAGAAATCTTTTGACAAGAAAGTGCATTCTCGGACATTCCAGGAAGGAGACTTGGTGCTCAAGAGGATCATGACTATGTATAATGAATCCAGGGGCAAGTGGACGCCAAACTACGAAGGCCCATATATTGTAAAAGAGGCATTCTCTGGTGGTGCCTTGAAACTCGCAACTATGGACGGTGACGAATTACCATACCCGGTGAATGCAGAGTACGTTAAGAGATACTACGCCTAAAAAAGTGGAATAATAAAGCCGCTAAGTCGAAAACCTGAAAAGGTGACTTAGGCAAAAATGGCAATCTCGGTGGACCTAAAAAAATCAGTCCAGGCAAAAATTAGGGATAAGATAAAAGATATAGGCCCGCTGAATTGAAAACCCGAAAGGGCGGTTCAGGCAAAAAAGGGCGTCCCGGTGGATTGAAAACCCGAAAGGGCGATCCAGGAAAAAGTTAGGGACAGGTTTCAAGGCAAAGTATCTAGTATGCACGTCCACTTAATCCTGATGTACCACTGAAGAGAGGAATCAACCCAGCTGTCATCCTACGAAGCAAGGTGTTGGAGTTATCAAAGTCATAGGGACCATAGTAGTGTTGAAACTCAATGGAACCTCATTAATTTGTGTTGCCATTACGTTTTTTCTTGCACTGCAATTACCTCATTAAGGAATTGCATCCTTGTACATACTTACCCATTCCAGGGGCAAATCAATACAAAGAGAGATTTCTCACCAAATTGTGCTCATTTTTTTTACTTTATCTGTTTGTTTGCAAACTGATTTTGTTTTGATAAACTGTGTTTTGAAACTTCGGTTAATAAAGACAATATTTGAAAATAATAAAATTTGTTTTGGTGTTGGGAGAACTAAAAATGAATTAGATAGTCTCCAAAAGAACTTCACCACATGAAAGCATCAAATCCGTTGTCAGTCGTCTTGGCTCTTCACCACAAGCAGTGTAGCTTTTCAGGGATGTACTTAATATAATCCCCAACAATGAATCTTTCAAGCCCAACAGGGGAAATCACGCTCCATAGTCATATTTGGCCTGCTCAAAAGGGGTCGAGTAGTCAAACACTCTCACCATCCCCATAAAACCCAAAGTCCAATCCTTTATTGGAAACTACTCAAAAGTCCACACTCGTTGGCACCTTCAAATCTACCCTTTAAAGTCCAGTCTTCATTGGCAACCATTAAAAGTACACCGTCGTTGGCATCCTCATAACACCAAAATAACCAAAGTCCAATTTATTGGCAAACACAAAAATAACCAAAGTCCAATTTCACTTGGCAATTACCAAATCCAATCCCTGGTGATACCCACGACAAGGAAACCTATCCCCAACGCGCCCGATCATTTGCATCGTCATGTGCATAACATGCTAGCATAACATTACATAATCATATCAAGCACTATCATATCATACGTGCATTAGATTCCCTAGCAGTTGCATCTTAGTGTGTTTCAGTGCATTATGCAATGCATGGCATATTCATCCCCAGCAACATAGCATAACAGGATCTAGGATCAATTCGCAAGCATCTTGGCCAGTCCTCCTTCAAAGTCGACAGTACTCTTCTAAAAGGTACCCCACACGTGCTCAAGGAATTCTATTCCCCAGCAAGTCATTCTTCAGCCATGCAGTTGACAATGACAACCCTCAACAGCTGTTGTCAGTGCTCCCCAAGCAGAGGTTACCCTAAAAAGTTTCTTGTGAGCTTTCCCCTGCAGAGCCAGCACATTTCCTCCAACAGGTATCTTGCTCAACTATTCCTCAGCAAATTTACCACAGAGATACTTCTTTGGTATCATCGAGGAACCTTAATGGATAATGGACTGCTTCGACGACCCAGAGAATCGTCTTCCTTCAGAGATATTGCTTTGGTATCATCGAGGAACCTTAATGGATAAGGAACTGCTTCGACGACCCAGAGAATCGTATACCTTCAGAGATACTGCTTTGGTATCATCGGGGAAACTTAATGGACAAGGGACTGCTTCGAAGACCCAGAGAATCGTCTGCCTTCATAGATACTGCTTTGGTATCATCGGAGAACCTTAATGGACAAGGGACTGCTTCGAAGACCCAGAGAATTGTCTGCCTTCAGAGATACTGCTTTTGTATCATCGAGGAACCTTAATGGATAAGGGACTGCTTCGACGACCCAGAGAATCGTCGACCTTCAAGGGATTGCTTCGACGACCCAGAGAATCGTCTGCCTTCAGAGATACTGCTTTGGAGGGACTGCTTCGAAGACCCAGAGAATCATCTGCCTTCAGAGATACTGCTTTGGTATCATCGAGGAACCTTAATGGATAAGGGACTGCTTCGACGACCTAGAGAATCCTCTGCCTTCAGAGATACTGCTTTGGTATCATCGAGGAACCTTAATGGATAAGGGACTGCTTCGACGACCCAAAGAATCATCTGCCTTCATAGAATCGTCTGCCTTCAGAGATGCTGCTTTGGTATCATCGAGGAACCTTAATGGATAAGGGACTGCTTCGACGACCCAGAGAATCGTCTGCCTTCAGAGATACTACTTTGGTATCATCGAGGAACCTTAATGGATAAGGGACTGCTTCGACCACCCAGAGAATCCTCTGCCTTCAAAATATTACTTTGGTTTCGCAAAGAACCTTAATGGATAAGGGATGCTTCGACCACCCAGAGAATCCTCTGCCTTCAAAATATTACTTTGGTATCGCGAAGAACCTTAACGGATAAGATACTGCTTTGACCACCCAAAGGGCCTCAAGTTATTTGGTTCAGTTTAAATCCCATTACTTCATTCTGTCAACTCCCACTCTATATCATTTTACCAATTGTCAGACAAATTTTGGGGCCTTCTTATATCTAATTGACTTCTACCCTAAAAATGAACGCCATTCAGCAGTTCATTCACTCGGGTTCAAGACAATTAGATAGGGGCATCTGTCATTCCCCAAATTTGTCCTACCCTCTCATTCTTCTTATGCTAGGCATGTTGTGGCCTCATGGATTTTTCTCAAGATAATCATGTGATTTTTAGGGCCATGGTCCTCTAAGATTTAAGTTATGGAGGTATTGTTTAGGCTCAGTGTAATTACAGGCTTTTGCAAGTGCGATGAATCCAAGTGGAAACAAGGAAAGATAGGTCCTCGTTATCATGGTCAATTAGTCAAGATGTGATCAATGGACTTCAAGTTGATTTGATGCCATGATTAAAAGCTACTTTCTCAATCCATGCTTAAGATTGTTTCAGGTTTCAAGATTAAGTGGTGGCAAGCTTTGACTTAATGTGTTTCAAGTTGGTTTTAAGTAGGTGATCAAATTAACCACACATGATTTCGAGTTATTCAAAATAATTCAAGTGATGTCAAGATGATCCAAAGGCACACATCAACAAGATTTTAGGCCATATTCAAATCATGTTTTAAGCCATGTTTAGATTTTTTTCTCAAATCCTAAGATATGGTCAAGTTGTGCTTTGAGATAGAATCAATTTATGTTCAAGCCATGAGATTCAAATTAAAGTCTCAAGCCATATTTTAAATTACGTAAGTCATGAATGGGAGTTATTTTCAAGACATTTTTGGGCCATTTTTCAAGTCACGTGGGAATCGTTCCAAGTCAAAAGTTGAATCGTTTTTGCAAGCCATGAGATTATGACCAATTTTGTTCCAAGCTATTGCAAGACATGAGCCATGTTTCAAGACATGGTCAATTTATTCTCAAGTCATACTTGAATTTGTTTCAAGTTTCAAGCTATGGTCAAATTTACTTTAAGTTAGGCCGTGAGTAAATTTTGTCTTAGAAGTCGTGGCAAGATTTGCTTCTAGTGTGTTTCAAGCCATGAAGAGATTATTTTTAAGCCTTTTTGAATTGTTTTTGCAAACCATGCGGAATTGTTTCAAGGCAAGTATATATGGTACAAAAGTTTAATTTGCAAATAAAGGTTGATTTCCATAGAACTCAATTGAAAGAAGGATAAAGTTTCATCGTTTGAATTCACAAAGAAATACAAGTCTTTGTCGCAATTTTGGGTACCAAATATTCTACAAGGTGTTGCAAAACCTAAGCTTAAGACAATGAATTTTCTGTGTGCCAAAATCTTCCATTCCAAGTCTTCATGACAAACTTCATCCTCTTCATGCTAACTCTGTCATCAAGTTCTCTTGAACCAATTCTCCTCATTCGTCCTTATGCCATAAAAGTTGTCATCGCTAATAAGTTGCCAAACACACTGCGTGCCAAACTCCTCACGCAAAGCCAATGCATATGAAAAGGAAATTAAACAAGTGAATTGTTGATCAATAAGACAAGGTAGCTCACTGTTATAAACCAAATTCCAAAGCTATCACAATTCAAAATCATGTCATTCACCAATCCTACATCATAACCATATCAAACTCTTTCAATTTATACCAAAACATAATTCATTCAAAGTTCATATCATAAAATCCAAAACAAAAAAATCAAGACCAAATCACATTTCATACATAAACTCATCCAAGTTCAGAATTCACATGGCATGCCACACTCATTTTCGTACAAGAATCATGGACATACACACATCCACAATTTACCCAAAGTCAGAATCAAAGCCACATAAAGCAAGTAGGGACCATTTCTAAGGCAAAATCAGAATTCACAAAAATGGAAAACAATGACAGTAACAGAATACACGGTACAGCTACCTTAACACAAAAATGGGAAAGAGACAAAGTGTAGCAGACAAAGCCTAAACTATAGCAATACAGAGGATTTCAGGACTCTATGAAGGATTGTCCGCTAAACCTAATTTGATTCAATATAAAGGAAGCCACATTTCAGAGAAATGGGAGGAGGATTTTCGAAATCAGCAGTGTCGCTCCCGGGATTTTCTTCCTAGTACAAACGCGAAAGTGGCACCAAACAGAGTCGCCAGCAATGTGTATTTATCCCAAGAGGGAAAGGAAACACCGCATAAACCTGAAGGAAGGAAAGAACGTGGTCTTACGACCAAGAGAACTAGGTTCGGGAGTCGGTTACGCGAGAGGAAGGTATTAGCACCCCCTCGCGTCCATCGTACCCGATGGGATCCACGCTTGCTGCTTCAATCAAAGGGTGTAAGGAAAGGATATTGGAAAAAGAACTGGAAAAGGAAAGGAAAGAGAAAGAGAAACAAATGTAGGGAAAATAAAAGAAGTGCTCGCATGGGCCCTACCCCACTGCCTACGTATCTCATCGGGAGCATGAGAATCAGAGCGACGTAGTTCCCCTAACTAGGGATGGATTGTTTGTGTTTTTTAGTGGAATACATCAACGTTCACGTTCCAGCAGTTTAGGTGTTGCAGCTCGCTGTAGGGAGACTTAGGCGTTACCTGTTTGCGGTAGAACGGAAATGACGCATCCTTACGGAAGGAATGAATGAGGTGAGGAAAGAATTCCCGAAGGAAAGACGTTATTGTTTGTTTTTGTCTTTTAAGAGATTTTTTTCATTTGTTTGCATATGATAGTGTATCCAAATCTTAGTCATTGGAATGTGTACATTCTCACATTCCAATATGGAATGGGTAAGAAAGCACACTAAGGGTGAAGAAGACCCTCACACTTAGCTCCAATTATTAAGGTTCAAACACACTAGCATACTTGTGTTTATTAAGTATTTTTGTTGATTATGAAATGAAGAAGTGTTTTTTCTTTATTGATACCTTCAACAAGTATTGCATTTAAGTCCCTCATACAAGATCAAATGTTTAACACATTGACCCAAGATGGGTTATATGCTATACATTTTAAGATTATAAGAGAAGACCCCTTATAATCTTTTCTTTATGTGAAAGGCCTAAATGCAATAAATGCCAACCTTTATTAGATGTTTTGAGTTTCCTTTAAGATGAGAAGAGAGACTCAAGAGAGAAGAAAGGTAAAATCTATGTGGACTAAGACTCAATCCTAATTGAAGATTAAAGGGAGTGATCCTAATGGTTTGTGAGGTTTTAACCTAAAGTCTAAAGAAAGAATGAATTAAACAATTCACTTCTAAAGTAGAAGATGAATTGTAATTCAAAAAGGGAGAGTGATGAGTTATTAAAAGAAAGCACATAAGTGCTTAACAAAACACAAAATGGGATTGTAAAAGAGATGAAAGGAAAGAGGTTTGAATGTGGATTCCTTATCCACACCCAATTGCAACTTACCAAAGCCCCTGCATGGTTAGTAAACATGTACAAGAAGTGTAAGAAATAAAAGAACATTTAATGCACTATAAAGCTCAAAAGAATTAAATGAGAAATCAAATTCTATTAATCACAACCAGAATGTGCATCATATGGAAAACAAATGATTATCATCAAGCAAGTTCAAGTGAACAACCCACAATCATCATCCATGGCATTAGAACATGCTACCAAAAGAAAAGGGAGAATGAAAGATGAAAAGAAATGAAAGAAACATGCATGAATGGAACATGTGGTCTAAGGATCAGAATTGAAATGAAATAAGCAATGATATATAAACACATCACAAGCATTCATGTAACACATCAAAACATTTAAGAAGTGATAGAAGAAGTAGAATTGAAATGGAAGTTCAAAAGAAAACACAAGTACAAACATCACATGTTAAAGGTGCACAAGGTTCAAATGAAAGTCAACATGTAAGGATGACATATAATATGTACCAATGACCTATAATGTCAAATGAATAGTTCACCAAAGTATGCAAATAATCATGCAAGTATACACAAAAGAACTCATGTACACATACACCAAAGATTACAATGATATGACATGTCATAATGCTTCAAATGAAATGTCTTAAACAACAATCAAATGGGTTCATGAAAATTATGGAAACATGGTATTGAAGCTCACAAATCAGAGATGAATCACACATCAAAGTAGCATGCAAGAAACCAAGGCAAAATGATGTCAAACAATGCACTTAAATCATATTGGATGCACATGCAAAGTAATGCAAAGATGAACATCAAAACATGCCATAACATGACCTAAAAAATCAAATAAAAATCACTTAACCTAATTCAAGATGTTAATGACTCACCACAAAAAGAATCAACTCAAAACAATCTTTAATGATCAAGAACAAAATTAAACAAAATCATGTACCACATTAAGAATGCACACAAAAGAAAATCAAATAAAATTGTGGAACAGGGGCAAAAAAGTCATAAAACCAAGAAATAAAATCATGAAAAATTTTCTAAATGTTTTAATGATGTTCATGAATTTTTATGGAATTTTATAATACCCTTTGGTAATTTTAAAAATTAAAAAGTAAACGTGCATAAAAAAATGAAGAAATAAAATGAAATGGAAAAAGAATGGGGGTGCAAGCATAGCAATTATGCAGTTCAAATTAATTGGGCCTTGAAAACATGGGGTGTGGATATCAATCTGGCTTAAGTCCAACACACGCGCAGTGCATATTAACAAACATGGAATCTCAGTCAACAAAATTGACTCCCTCATGGCCATTGGATCAAGTCAAGTCAAACAAGCAGTCAAAGTATGCTAATCTAACGCATGTACATGCACGACCACACTCCATACCGTGTACCACGCCACACAAATTTTAAAAATAAAATCAGAATGAGCACATGAGAAGCACGTGCATTTTTATGTGTTGGCGCGCTATGGACCACACGATCACGAAAAATGAACGGACAGGATTAGAACACACATAAACCCTAACATTCAAAGCTGCCGGCCGGAGAGGGACCTCCGGTCACCTTCTCCGGCGAGAACCACCACCTGCAACTTTCACATCTCACCAAAATGTACACTACGCATACCAAATTGAAGCTGAGCTCATGCACATCATGAATCTACCACTATTTTTCACATAATACACATACACATGGAGAACAGAGAAGATTAAAACATGCCCTAGGTTTTGCAACTAAGCCTTTAGAAGGCCTATCAACTAGCCGGTTTGAGCAGAGCTTCTAGCAAGCTTAAAGCACCAAAAAACAAGTGAAAATGACCAGAAATCGTGCAATCCAATTTCAAGAGTTCAAACCTGAAAGTGATGAAGCTTTGAATACAAAAGAATACCAGAGGAAAGTGCTTCTTCCTTGAGCTTCACTTGGCCAAATAAAGGCTTAGATGCAAAAATAGAGGATGATTCAATGGAGTTGCAGTGTGTTTGCTTCAACAATCCAGAGCTGCTTCAAGCTTAGTGATGATTGAATATGAAGCTTGAAGAATGAATCAGAGGAGAATGAGAAGGAACTCGTGCAACTTGGAGAAAAAAAATAGAGATGAAGGGAGAGAGAGATTGAAGCGTTTGAGATTGAATGTGAAAAAATGAAGCTGAATGAAAATGTGAAGTGAGATTTTGTTTTATAGTAGCCTTTAACCACGGTTAAACTGAGTGAGGTTAACTGAGTTAAAGTGGTTATGCTGAGTCCACCCTAACTAACTGAGCCAAGTTAGTTAGGGCGAGTTATCCATGGCTGTGATATGGTGGAGAAGGTGTATGATAGTTGTGGTGGAGATTAATGGAATGAGCTAATTCATGTGTGCTGCAGCAAACAAACTTGTTCTACAAGTTTCCATTCCTTTTCCTTTTTCATGAGCATGGGTAGCACGTGGTATAGTAAATGGGAAATATGTTTGGCTAAATGAAGCAATGTTGGGATGGTGAGCAATGCACGGGCAAGCTAAGACAACAACAATAACATTCCTTTGTTTTTTTTTTGTTTTATATGACAGTTGAGCATAATGGAGATAGGGTTGTTTGAGGATGAATTACTCTCTACTCCATGGGTGGTTTAGTGTGTTTTTGGATTCAATTGAAAGAGGGAATATAATGCAACAAGTTTGGTTTGAGATTGGAGTTGATATGAAGTGTGTAAGAGGTTGGAAAATAGCCTTGAGCATCAAGGTTTGGAATTGTGTGGTGGGCGTGGGAAGCAGGTCATGGCATGGCAAGTGACATGCATGGAAGTTCAGCCTAATCAACCTATCTTGAGACCAAAATTTCCCCTTTATAAATTGATCAAATGGAATTTTGTCCAACATGAAAATTGAAGGTGACATTGCAATGAACAACTTTCATGTTGAAAACTTTTCCATTTGAGGCCTTTAACTATGATAAAAATGAGTGGACATTTGGCTCACCAACTGTTTGAGAAAATGACTGCGCGCGTGCCCTGAAAATCTTGGTCATGACCTAGTTTTGAACCTACTTTGCTCAAACTTTGATCAATCGTATCTCACTCAATTTTTATCCAATAGAGATGTTCCACATATGGATGTGAAGCTTAAAACAAGATCTTGTGTTGTGGCCGAGTGGAATTTTCATTTGGTGCTTCAATTTTAAATGGCCTTGGTTCAAACTCTGATGCAAAATGGCCAAAACTTGCTATTTTTAGTAACCCTTCTTCTTCCAAAAATGGCAACTTTCCACTTCTTGATTTTTTCATGATTCCTTTGAAGTTTCTTGACCAAATTTTGTACATTGGACACATATAACATGAATTTTATGGATTTGGCCTCAAAAAGTCAAGAGTTGACTTTTTCCTCTGATTATTTGACTTGGCCCCCAATTTTCCTGATTTTGATCTTTCTTCCAATTGAACCACTTCTAAAACCAATTGAGAGGCAATTTTCCATACTCATACACTTAAGAACATGCAGAATACCATGACATCAAGTTTTGTCCAAAAAATCAAAGATATCCTAATTTAATTGGAAACCCTAGTTTTGGTGCCCACCTCCTAGGAGAAAAATGTGCAGTCTTCAATTTCAAATTCCTCAGAGTATGTTGTGTATCCTCTTAAATGATGATGAGATATACCATTTGAGGATGACTTTGGATCAATGAGCTATCTATTTTGAGGGTTTTCCTTCAGTTTTTGAACCTCTTGCATGTTGAAGTATATATTGCTTCAATCTCCCATTGGATCTCACTTCCTTGAGATTGTGGATGATCAATTGAGATGGTATGAGACATGAGAGACTCTTGGCTTGCCTGGAGGCAACTTGATTGACCTTATTGTGTTTGAATGATCCCTTGATTGTACATCTTCCCCCTGATCACATGCCTGGATGGTAAGAGGAATGCTATGCTTCATTCTTCTATGTTAAATGCAATGCAATGCTAATGAGATGGATATGATATTGTAAGTGAGAATGCTATGCTATGATGCAAAAATGGGAGAGCAAATTTTGGGGTATTACAAGCAGCCACAAGAAAAAACATTCACGGCCACCAAAACCCTAATCACACTAGAGCTCGATTTTAAGAGTTTGATGAGTCTCACACTGAGACTCAATTGAACTAGAGCTAAAGAGCCTTCCAGAAGAAAAAATCGCTGACAGAAAGATTCGAAAGAAAAATAGAAGAAGTTCAAACTGTAGAGGAGAGAGTAGCAGTTGAAGTTACCAGGAACGAACGAAGACGCATCCAGACGAAGCTCTTCAAGGGGTACTCTTTCGAAACCTTACTTATCTTCCATCCACACTCTTTTTCTTGATTTTTGATTTTTGTTTGTGGCCTTCTGGGTAGTTTAATTGCTCCCTTTTGCTTGATTAAATCGTTTCTGGCTTGCTTCAGAGATTAGGGTTTTATCTAGGGTTAGTATCGATTTGAGCTTTTGGTGAGTGTTGTGTGAAAATAGGTTTCGGATTTGAAATGAGGGTGGAAAATAGTGTAGGGTTTGTGTAGATTATTTTGGTTTTGGGAGAGATCTCGCCGGAGAAGACGATGGCGGCCGCCGCTTCTCCGACCATCTTAGGTTTCCGGCGAGCCCCTTTTTTGCATATAAAGGCATTGAGAGAGAGAGAGAGTGGCATAGAGAGATAGTTTGAAATCAGAGTGTGAGATATTGTCCCGTTTCCCTGTTTTGTATCCTTTACATGCGGTTGTGTTGGTTGATGGGTGGCGTGATAAGTGTCCCTCACCATGACACTTGTCGCCGGAGGATAGTCCCTCCCCACATTCCTATGCATCATCCTCTTTAGTCCCTACCGTGAACCTACGAGTTCTGGCAGCTGATTGGAGTCAGATCTTGACTCCATTGTAGATCTAACGCCCAGATGTTGAGGGTTCACCATGAACCCCCTCCCTTCGTTGGGCTCTACTGATTTGGGCCTGGGGGAAATTTCCGAATGCACCCCGTTTTGCTATTTATTTCTGGCCCATTTCCCTTTTAATTTATTTTCTTTTTTTAGTTTTATAATATTTCCTTTTAATATAAAATTCCAAAAATCTTTAACTAATTCCTTTTTTTAGAAAAATAATAAAATCTGTTTATTAATTAATTTTCATTAATTTTATTAAAATCATTTATTTAATATTAACTAATTAATTTAATAATTAGTTTTATTAAACATTTTATTTTAATTTAATTAATCAAGTTAAATCTTTTTCCCTAATTCTAAAAATCTAAAAAAAAAATCTCTTTTTTTTTTTATTAATCAAATTTTAATTAATTCTATTAAACCATTTTATTTAATACTAATTAGCTTTAATATATAATTTTATTAAATATTTTAGTTTAATTTAATTAATTGTTAGAACTTCCCTTTTCTCTAAAAAATCCAAAAGCAATTTAGTTTATAATTTCTCCTTTAAGCTAACCTTGGGGATTTAGGATTATAGTTATACTAACACGTTTGATTTTATTTCTCCCCATTTTATTTTGTTCATGGTCTTCATGTGATGTTTACAATTGTCTCATGTGAATTATTATCATGCCTCGATTATGTATGTCATTCATAATATGCTTGTCCAAACCAAAAATCCTTTTCAAACTAATATCTTGACTTAATGTCAAGCCCTTTTAATACCTTGTAAGTCGATTGTTTTCACGATCGCAATCAACCTCACATAGCCTCCTCTTGGGCTTTATACAACGATACTTGTTGCACATTTCACTTTGGTTTGTATGTGTACGCGTGATTGACTCACTTTAATTATGGCTTGATTATTCCCACTTGAGTAATTGTATTCTTCTCCCATAAGATTAAAATCAACCATTTTCAAAAGAATAAACAAGCTTGATCCAACGTCAAGCATTCTTCAAAACAAATTCAATTAATCACCGCTTCATCCTCAAGCATTCACTTGATCCATATATCAAGTCCCTTACCTAACTTGTAAGTCGAGCGTTTTTGCCTCGCAATCGACCTTACCTTAGACCATTAGGACCTCCTTTCCATTAGTCCTCAACCCATTTCGCACGCAAATTCAAACCTCGATCAACATCGAGCATTTTTTTCTCAAATCAAATCAATACATTTAAACCATACTTAAACATCATTTCTTAAAAGGTGAAAAGGAGGGGGATGGAGTCTTCGATCTTTCTCCTCAATTATTTGGGTGCGAGTTCTCTTACTCGTGTGTGGACAATTGACACCTCTAAAACACTTGTAACTCGACAACATTTAAATTTCTTTCTAAGCAATCATTAAAACATTTAATCCCTATCTAAACACATTTTTACTAAAAGGTGAAGTGAGGGTGGTCGAGTCTTTGGCCCTTCTCCTCAATTGTTTGGGTGCGAGTTCTCTTACTCGTGTGTGAACAATTGTCACCTCTAAAATGTCTAAAACTCTCCTTTATCGCCTTGTGCGATCGAATCCATAAAACACATTCAAATCAAATCTTTTTTTTCAATCAATTTCTTTAACACACCTAATCATATATTCAAACACAACTTCCTAAAAGGTGACGTGAGGGGGGCCAAGTCTTTGACCTTTCTCCCCAATTGTTTGGGTGCAAGTTCTCTTACTCGTGTGTGGACAATTGGTGCCTACATAAAAAACACTAACCAAACAACCGTAGTCCCACGAACTACGAATGCTCTAACTTTCCCATTGCACGAGGGAATACGTAGGCACAAGGACCCTAATCCTTGCCGAGCACCCTAATAAAAAACCACCCCATTTCCCCCCTTAGAATGCAATAATCCTTTAGAAGATAACAAACAAACGTAGCTAACTTTCTCTCGAATCGAATCAAGAGGTTCCCGTTGAGTACAACGGACGTAGAGGGTGCTAATACCTTCCCTCTTGCGTAACCGACTCCCGAACCTAGAATTTGGTTGCGACGACCATGTTCTTATCTCCCTTTAAAGGTTTTATCGATATTTTCCTATTCCTTCCTTGGAATGAATAAAGTTCGGTGGCGACTCTGTTTCGAACAGTTTTTTCCGTGTCCATCGCGAGGATCTTATTTTTCGAGGTACGACAAGGAGAAAGTGATTTGAAAAGATTGTTGGGGCTTACATCTCAAGGAGAGGCCCAAGTTTTAACGATGATCGCATTGTTGTTTTAAAAACTGTACAGAGGGACTTATACAATATGTGAGGCCCAAAAAGTTTTTATGTACAAGGGGATGGGTCTTACACTCTATTAGAGGCCCAAAGATTTATTTTTGTACAAGAGATGGGACTTACAACTCAAGGAGAAGCCCAGGGTTATTTGTTTGAAAACGGCGATCGTGCAGAGGTTTTTCTTTTAAAGCAGAGGGACTTATACAATATCGGAGGCCCAAAATTATTTTGGTTAAAAGGGGATTGGGTCTTACACTCTATTAGAGGCCCAAAGAGTTTAAAAATGAAAAAAGATGGGTCTTATAGCTCAAGGAGAAGCCCAAAGATTTTTGTTAAAAACGCGACGATCGTGCCGAACTTTTTGAAGGTATCGGGACTTATACAATACATTGAGGCCCAAAATATTTTGGTTTTCAAGAGGGGTTGGGTCTTACACTCTATTAGAGGCCCATGAGTGTTTGAAAATGATTTGTTTAGGGTGATTAAGATCAAAACCCTAAATTAGTTTCAAAATGTATTTTAATTAAATAAAAATTTAATTAAAATGATCAAAATTATCAAACATGTGTGAAAAACAAGTTGTGATCTTGGATTAATATTTGAAAAATCATGTTTATATCCACAAAATGATTGGAAACCAATTAAATTTGGAAAATCAAGGAGGAAAAAATATTTTAAATGTTAAAAAACAAATAAAAGATTAATTCTTTGCAAAAATATAAAGGATATGAAATAAATAATATTTTGGGAATTTTTGGCAAAATAAAATATTTTAACATTTTTGTGAATTATTAAAAAAGGAATCAACTCAAAATCATTAAAACTCAGAGATAAATTAATTTTTGAATCAATTAAATAAAATCACAAAATTCAAATATTCAAATATTCAAAAAATGGCGCCAAGAACACGCGCCACCCCTCTGTTTCTGCAAATTTGTATTTTCTCACCAATCTCACTGAATACTTGATGAAATCACACAATCCACATATCAATCTACTCGTTTTCACCTCACGATCATGTCTATGGTCTTTAATTTCATTTATTTTAAGCATGGAATAAGAAATCAAGACAAAACCTCAAGAACCCTAAAATTTGCATGAAGGCTGAGAATTTTGATACACGATTCAAACAAAGCAATTAATTGAGGGGAAACATTCTATGCATGATTATGAACATTTGGCAAAAGTATTGTGCGAGGAAATATGCATAGATTAAGAGATGACCAAGTTTAGGCTTACTTGAAGGTTGTGACAGCAAGAGCAAAGTGATTTTTGAGTTGGAGGTGTTACAGATGAGTTGTGATGATCTGAACAACTTCCCTACACCATATGGAATGTGTTTGAATGCTTGGAGTTGTTTGGAAATGGCTGGATCACTTCATAGCATCTCAACTGCAACTTGGTTAAAACCTTGGGCAATTGGCTGGTGATTTTGTGAAATTGGTGTTCCAGATGTGGTTTATGTGTTTGGATCACTTCTATATGATGTTTATGAGGTGTGTGTGTGATTGGTTTGGTTGGAATGGCTCTCAAACTGAAAACCCGATAGTGACTTGCTTTGGAAGGTAATTTTGGAGTGAAAGAAGAGTTTTTGAGGAAAGCATCAGTTTGATGGCTTTGGTGTACTTAAACTGAGCACAAATGAGCTCTATTTATAGTAGAGCAAGTTTGTTTTGCAAGCAATAGTGAATGGCAACTACAGCAGATCATTATCCAATTGCATCACTTTGGAACCTTAAGTCTCCTCTAGCCATTGACTAGAGGTTAGAGCACAGGCCTTTGGTTCCCTAGTTCAGAGATCATCCTTGACTCATTTAGTTGGAAAAGGCTCAGTTCATGCCACCTTGGTGCATCCATTGAATGCTCCAAAACAAAATTGGAGTTTTGTCCCCCTTTTAGGCATTTCTAGGTTTGGCATGCTACTTTTGGTTCCAAAGACTTGGGAGGCTTATGGATCAGTGTTTGTCCCTCATTGGTCTCCCCCTGAGGTGTTCAGATGGATAAACTTATTTGTCATTTGCACAATTTGATGAAATCGAGCAAAATGCACAAATCTGCCTTGCCATGACAGTTGCAGCAAGGCATATTGCCATTGTCCTAACTCTTAGCTCAAATGGAATTTGATGGAGTTCTTGGCCATTTTGGAAAGCTCTCATATGTTACAACATGTGGGTGATCATAGTTTGTCTGGACACTTTTTGGATCTAAGTGAAAAATGCCCTTACATTTTGAAAAAAGTGAAACAGATTCTAACTTAGTGAAAATTTCACTAAGTGTTGGAAAAAGTGGCATTTTCATGTTTTTGTCATTTTGGTCACTCCATAACTAAAAATCCATGAAGAATTGGAGTGAGATTTAGTTGACACTTTTAAAGTATGCCATGAGAGCAACAAATCCATCTTTGGATCAGCCAAAATGGTTTCTTGGATCTCAAGTTATAATCCTTGGAAGTTGGTACCCTAGCCACTTTGTTCCATAACTTAGAAAATTTCTAAGTTTTTTATGGTTACCCCTTTTACAAGTTATCCCACTTTTCTTGATTTTTCTTGATGAATGATTATTCCAATCACAAATTAACATCATTTTAGGGTTAGGGAACCATAATTGATCAAAAAGTCAAACTTTGACTTTTGGGCACAGTTGACTTTTTATCAGATGAATTCCAAACTGTGCGATCTTCTATGAAATCAAGTCCTTGACCTAAATCAAACTTTATGGAAAGATTTCATAGGTGTTATAGGGTGTATTGAATCATGTCCCAAGGTTTGGGAGCATGTCCTGGTCAAAAGTCAAAGACACAGTTGACTTTTTCCGCGAAACCCTAATTGTGGTTCTGATGAACTTGAAACTTGTGGATCAAGCTTCTTGGATTAATCCATTGTTGCAAATGGATCAATGTAGTGTATTAGGGTCCCTCAAATCATGTCTTGAGGTCTTGGCTCATGTTTTGTCCCAAAAGTCAACTTAGGGGTGAATTAGGTCAAGAAACCCTAATTCCTGATTTTTTATGAATGCATCCCCTGAGGCTAAATTGACTTGATGATTGGGTTTATGAGGTCCCTTAGATTATTTTGGGTTATGCTTTGAAGTATTGGCTCATACACAGAGGAAAATTTCCATCTAGAGGCTCTGGTCGACCCAAACCCTAATTTGGTGACACTGGCGATCTTGAGGCTTAATCCACTTGGAATGTTGCAGCCTTGTGCTTAATCCTTGGTGTGGGAGTCCTCTTGATCCATTTTGGATGTTTGAGAGGTTTAGACAAGTTGAAGATCATGTCATTCCTTGATTGATCCTTTGTCTAAGAGCTCTGCGAGGGCTAGGAACCCTAAGTTTGATTGTAGTGGATGCTCACCCATCTTTGGGGAGACTAATGAGGTATGATGGTTCATCCATATTGTGATGATGGTTTGTACAATGATGGGGAATCTTAGTGGTCAAAATTTGGGGTATGACAGATGAGTTATGTGGTTTGGGGAAATTTTAGAAGAATAATCTGCCAACGTTCAAGTACTTGTATGATACGAAGGGTGCTTAGGTGTGGCTCCGATTGGTCGATTTTTTTTTAGTGATGGACTTTATTGAAGAACATATTGTATTATTTGGTACACACATGTTGTCTGAGGAAGCTGAAGACTGGTGGATCAATGCTCGCCATAGACTAGAAATTGTTGGCTCTGAGATCACTTGGGCTATGTTTAGAGTGCAATTTTTGGAGAAGTACTTTCTTGAGGATGTGCGTAGCAAGAAGGAGATTGAGCTCCTTGATCTTAAGCAGGGAAACATGACGGATGATAAGTATGCTGCCAAGTTTGAATAACTAGAGAAGTTCCGTCCTCACTATAATTTTACAACTGTAGAGGGGTCGAAGTGCATTATGTTTGAGAACGGGTTGCACCTTGAAATTAAGCAGGGTATCGACTATCAAGAGATACACAGGTTTCATACTTTGGTGAATAAGTGTAGGATTTATGACGAGGATTGCATGGCTCTCTCCGCTCACTATAAGAGCATTAGTGAGAGGAAGGGAAAGAATCAATATAGGGGAATGCCATACAGTGCTCTAGTTGATAGAGAGAAGTAGAGAACTTCATATGAGAAAAGCCAATTGGGGGAGAGAATCTCACTTCTGTCAAGTGCTTCAAGTGTGGTGACTTGGGCCACCGTCCTAATGCTTGCAATAATAATGTTCTTAAGATGCTTCAGATGTGGAAAGACAGGTCACCGTGTTGCAGATTACAAAAGTGTTGGGCCGACTTGTTATGACTACGACGAATAGGGTCACATCAGTACCAATTGTCAAAAGCCAAAAAAGGCACAGTTTGGAGGGAAAGTCTTTGCTCTGTCAGTTTTAGAGACTACTAGTGGTGACTGTTTGATTCGAGATACATGTTTTATAAAGAGTTTTCCACTTATTTCTATTATTGACACATGTGAAGCACATTCATTTGTTTTACTTGATTGTGACGAGAGCTTAAGTTTGAAATTGTCTTCTATGAATGGGAATATGATTATTGATACCCCGACTCTAGGTCCGGTAACCACTCTATGGGTTTGTTTGAACTGTCTACTTACTATTTTCGATAAGAGTTTTTGTATGGATTTAGTGTGTCTACCTTTGAGAAATCTCGATTTTATCCTTGGAATGAGTTGGTTAGAGTTCAACGATGTTCATATCAACTGTTACGACAAGACAATGTCAATTCCAGAGTTTGATGCAAGTGATGAGTTGTTTGTGTCTGCTAAGCAAGTGGATGAAGCCGAGGTGTTTATGATATTAGCTTCTATGAAGGCTGAGAGTAAAGCGGTGGTTAATGAGTTGTATGTGGTGTGTGGTTTTCCATAAGTATTTCCAGATGATATCGTTGATTTTCCAACGGAGCGCGAAATTGAGTTTACTATAGACTTAGTACTTGGTACTAGTTCTATATCGACAGATTTTTATAGAATTTCTGCTTCAGAGTTGAGTGAACTAAAGAAGCAATTGGAAGATCTGCTTGAGAAAAAGTTTGTTCTGCAGAGTGTTTCGCCGTGGGGTGCGCCAGTGTTGCTAGTCAAGACGAAAGATGGTAGCTCGAGGTTGTGTATTAATTATCGACAGTTGAATAAGGTGACTATCTGTAGCGAGCGATTTTGGATGCGGTTCATAAGCGCTGGTCGCTCTCTGCGGTTTGAGCTTAAACTACAGGTCGATTCATTTTTTATCCTATTGTGAGCTGAATAAGGAAGGGAAATAGATGTCTCCAATTAACCCTGCTTGCATACTGAGTTTAAACAGCGGTGTGTTAAGTTACGAATGCTATCAATGTGGGGGGGCCTTTGTACTGGTTATTTGTATTTTCGCCAGTACTGTTTTCTTTCTTTCTAGGACTTTCTAGCGGGGAACAAGGATTAAGATGTTAGGACTGATGCTTTGGAATTACTGATTTTTGATTGATGGAGATATGGGATTTGGGTTTTTTGTTGATTGTGCTCGCTAAGATCTTTTCTTTTGATCTTATGCCTACGTATTCCCGTTTACCGAAACAGGGAAATCAGAGTGTTCGTAGTTCCTCCTATTCTATGGGAGGAAATAGGTGTTTTGGTGTCTTGTTTAAAGCCCAAGACGTGAAGCGAAAGGTGGTTTGTATCTTGTTTAAAGCCCAAGATGTGGAGCTGAAAGGTCTATTTGTGTCTTGTTCAAAGCCCAAGACGTGAAGCTGAAAGACCTCGACTTTAGAGAGAATTTGTCATCTCTAAAGAGGGGGAAGGAGAATTACTTTAACTGGGATACGTGGATCCGAGCAATGCCATAATTTCCGAAGAAAGGGTTTTAACCTGAAGGAGAAGACTTTAACTCAGTGTAGAGCAATGCCATCTTTCCTTAGGAATTTCTCATGCTAAAAGAGGGACAGTGGCATGGATATAGATGATCCAGAGGCTTGCCGCTTACAGTGATTAGATGAAAGGAAAGGAGTTGTTGATGTTTGTGTACTGTGAACGAGGCACAACTTTGATGCTAAAAGGTTGATTGGATCAACCAGTGGTTTTCTTATACAAAAGCCTAAGAGGAGGCTAATTTCCGCTAGGAAAATCATTATACAAAGCCTAAGAGGAGGCTATTTTGTGTCTCGTACAAAGCCCGAGAGAGAGGCTAAAAGTTTTTGACCCGACGATAGAGTCTTTGTGTCTCGTACGAAGCCCGAGATAGAGGCTATTGTTTGTTTGACTCTACGAGGGAGTCTTTGATACTCAACAAGAGAGTGTTTTTGTATCTCGTACAAAGCCCGAGATGGAGGCTAAAGGTTTGTTTCAGTTGAGTGACAGATCCAATATACTGATTTTAAAAGAGAAAATCAGTTCTTATATGAGCAACACTGTACTCAGGGATTTGATCTGAGGATCAGGGATATTTCCTTCTCTTTGAGGAAACGGGAAATCCAAAGGGTATTGAGACTGTCCGAGTCTGCGGGTTTCCTTCCTATTTAACGAAGGGGTCACTTGAGAATGTCTTTGAGACTCAAGGAAGTTAGACTGTCCAAGTCTAGAGTTTTTTTTTTCTTTTGTACTATGCTTTGAGAAACAGTAGTAGACTCTATGAAAGGACTGTTCTATGAGGATGACTAGGTTCTGTTCCTATACCTCTAGAAGGTCGTCGGGACAATTTGTACGAGGCCCAAGAGGAGGCTGGAAACTTTTAAGAAGCCTACGGGTCCTTGTACGAAGCCCAAGAGGAGGCTATCATTCCCGAAGGAAGAGATCATAATACGAAGCCTAAGAGGAGGCTGTGAATACTTCTAAGAAGCCGTAGTGTCCTTGAATAATGCCCAAGAGGAGGCCGGTGCTTTTAAGAAGCCCGTGGGTCTATCACCTCCTTTCCATTAGGAGAGATAACTCTTTTAAAGATAAAAACCACTGGTAAACGTGCGAGGTTTACTATCCAGCGATTTTTAGCTTTTAAAGAGGGTTCCTTAGTTAAGGTCCAAGATTATGACCGTAGTGGGTACCCAAACCCCGAGACATTCAAGGCAAGCTATCCACAAGGAATAAATCAAGTCAGGAAAGTTCAAGAATTTGGAAGAAACTCAAAGATGCCATTCACGGAGAATACATTCATCTTGGGGAGTAGAGCTTCTTGACGATTCCTAAGGAGGACAGCCGAAGAGAAGACTGTATCTGGTGCTCCTATTGGGGATCTAGGCGTCTATTTCTACGAATAAATGAAACGGCGTCACCTAGTTCTAGACGTAGTTGCCGGGGAAACTCGAAATATCTATACTATTATTACACAGTAGATATGAGTTTATGAAAGGAGACTTACAGTGAGCAGCCCCACAATACAGTTTACAATATGAAAGCAGTAATTGAAAGCGATAACCACTTACTCGGTTGTAGTGCTTCCATGCTGTTTGGTTAGTTGTTCAACAAAGAAAGATTGAAAACAACAGTATATTCAAAATCAAAGGAGAAAGTACTTTGAAAAAGAAAGATTTGGGGCTTACAGCTCAAGGAGAGGCCCAGGGTTTTATCAGTGAGCGCACTGTTTGACTTTGTACAGCGGGACTTATACAAGTGACTGGGGCCCAAAAAGGTTTTCTGTACAAAGGGATGGGTCTTACACTCTCTCAAGAGGCCCAAAAAAGGTTTAAAGAAAAGAGAGGGGCTTATAACACGAGGGTATGCCCAAATGATATTTCGTTTAAAAATGGCGATCGCGCCGAGGTTTTCTTTTAACGCAGAGGGACTTATACAATAAGTGAGGCCCAAAATGTTTTGGTTAAAAGGGGGATTGGGTCTTACATTCTAATAGAGGCCCAAAAGTTTTGAATGGGTCTTATAGCTCGAGGAGAGGCCCAGATGATTTTTGTTTTTAAACGGGCGACGATCGCGCCGTTTACTTGTACAGAGGGACTTATACAATGAGTGAGGCCCAAAAAGTTTTTGTACAAGGGGGATGGGTCTTACACTCTCTCAAGAGGCCCAAAGTGTTTTGAAAATGATTTATGAGGGTTGAATTAATCCAAAACCCTAATTTGTTTTCAAAATGTATTTAATTGAATAAAAATTCAATTAAAATGATCAAAAATTTTTTAACACATGGAAAACAAATTGTGATCTTGGATTAATGCTTCAAAAATTAAGTATTGACCTACAAAATAATTAGAAAGCATTAAAAGTTGCAAAATCAATGTAGAAAAAATATTTAAAATGCCAAAAACAATCAAAATATTAATTCTTTGCAAAAATATCAATTATATGAAATAAATAATATTTTTGGGATTTTTTGATAAAATAAAATATTTTAACATTTTTTTGAATTATTAAAAAAAGAATCAACTCAAAATCATTAAAACTCAGAGAGAAATTAATTTTTGAATCAATTAAACAAAATCACAAAATTCAAATATTTGAATTTCTAAAAATGGCGCCAAGAACAAGTTGAAGAACACGTGCGTGTTCTTGGTTTCTCAGATTTGCATTTTCTATCCAATCTCCATGAATACGTAATCATATCATGCAATCCACATATCATTATGCTCGCCTCAACCTCACGATCATGTCTATGTACTTTAATTTCATTTAAATTAAACATACAACAAGAAATCACGAAGAGACCTCAAGAACCCTAATTTTTGCATGAAGGCTAGGATTTTTGATACACGATTCAAACAATGCAATTAATTGAGGGAAAACATTCCATGCATGATTATGAACATATGGCCAAATTATTGTGCGAGGAAATATGCATAGATTGAGAGATGACCAAGTATGTGCTTACCTCCTAGTCGTGACAGCAAGTTCAAAGTGATTTTTGATTTGGAGGTGTTACAGATGAGTGGTCATGATCTGAATAGCTTCCCTACACCCTATGGATTGTGTTTGGATGGTTGGACTTGATTGAAATTGGCTGGATCATTTTGTGGTACCTCAGCTGCACTTTGGTTAAAACCTTGAGCAACCAGCTGGTGATTTTGTGAAATTGATGTTTCAGAAGTAATCTAAGTGTTTGATCAGCTCATATGTGATATATGTGAGGTGTGTGAGTGATTGGTTTGATTGGAATTGCTCTCAAACTCAAAACCCGATAGTGACTTGCCTTAGAAGGCAAAATTGGAGTGAAAGAAGAGATTTTGAGGAAAGCATCTGTTAGATGGCTTTGGTGTACTCAAACTGATCACAATTGAGCTCTATTTATAGTAGAGCAAGTTTGTTTTGCAAGGAATAGTGCATGGCAGCTGGTAAGTAGGTTTGGCCAATGTTGGCAAATGAAAATCCAAGTCTCCTCTAGCCATTGACTAGAGGTTAGGGCACAGAGCTTTGGTCCCCTTGGTCTTGGATAAGTCTTGACTGATTTCAGATGAGAATGGCTCAGTCCATGCCACCTTGATGGTTTCATTGAATGCCTCATTCCAAATTTGAAGTCTTGTCCCTATTTTGGCCATTCTAGGTTCAACATGCTATTTCTTGTTCCATGGACTTTGGAGGCTTGGCTCAGTGATTGTCCCCTTTAGATTCAATCCTCTGAGGTGTCCAAGTGGATAGGAGCAATTGAATTTGGCTGATTTTGGCAAATCGACCAAAGTTGCAAATTCTGCCTTGCCTTGACAGATTTCAGCAAGACAACTTGGCAATGTTGTATCTCATGGTGTAGGTTGAATTTGGCAATGTTCTTGGCCATTTTGGAAAGCTCTTACATGATACAACAACTGTTTGAACAAGTTTGGTTTTGATCTCTTTTGATTCCAAGTGAAAAATCCCCCTACATTTGGCAAAAAGTGAGGCAGAACCTGACTTAGTGAAAATTTCACTAAGTGTTGGAAAAAGTGACATTTTCACTTTTCAGCCACTTTGATCACTCCATAACTCAAACTCCTTAATGAATTGGAATGACTTGTAGTTGAAGTTTTTGTAGGTGATAATGAGGGCTACAAATCCATCTTTGGATGAGAAAAAATGGCCTTGTGGTTTAGGAGTTATGGTCCTCCAAAGTTGGTACCTTTGCCACTTTATTTTTAACTTAGAAAAATTTCTAAGTTTTATGGTTACCCCTTTTACAAGTTATCTCACTTTTCTTGATTTTTCTTGATGAATGATGATTCAAATCATACATTAACATCATTTTAGGGTTAAAAATCCATTTTGGTGAAAAATCTCAAAAAGTCAAAGTTGACTTTTGTGCACAGTTGACTTTTTATCAGATGAATTCCAAACTGTGCAATTCTTCAGGAAATCATGTCCTTGACCTAAATCAAACTTGATGGACATGTTCCATGGGTGTCATAGGGTATATTCAATCATGTATTAGGGTTTGGGAGCATGTCCTGGTCAAAAGTCAAAGTTACAGTTGACTTTTCCCTTAAAACCCTAATTGTGGTACAGATGAAATTGAGACTTGTTGCTCAAACTTCTTGGATCAATCCATTGTTCCAAATGGATCAATATGGTATATTAGAGACCCTCAAATCATGTCTTGAGGTCTTGGCTCATGGTTTGTCCCAAAAGTCAACTTAGGGGTGAATTAGGTCAAGAAACCCTAATTCCTGATTTTTGATGAATGCATCCCCTGAGGCAAAATTGACTTGATGCATGGGTTCATGAGGTTCCATGAAGTATATTAGGTCATGTTTTGGATCATTGACTTGTGCCCAGATGAAAATTTTCCATCTGGAGGCCCTGGTCGACCAAAACCCTAATTTGGTGACACTGGCGATCTTGAGGCTTGATCCACCTAGAAGGGAGCATCCTTGTGCTTAATCCTTGAAGTGGGAGTCCTTTTGATCCTTTGTAGTTACTTGGGAGGTTAGACAAGTTGAAGATCATGTCATTTCTTGATTGATCCTTTGTCTGAGAACTATGAGAGGGCTTGAAACCCTAATTTTTATTGTATTGGATGCTCACCCATCTTTGGGGAGACTGATGAAGCATGATGGTTCATCCATATTGTGATGATGATTTTCACAATGATGGGAAATCTAAGTGGTCAAAATTTGGGGTATTACAGATGCCCCTATTTAATCTTCTTGGACCCGAAGGTGTGAATGACGAAGGGATTCAGGCATTCGGGGTGCAAGAGGATTAAATATCGGAATACCCGAAATTTTGATGGTGGTTATGAATGGTAGCTTACGCATTCATCTTCTTTAGCTAAGCAATGATGCTTAGAAAAGGTAAACTTCCCCTCGATCCTGGTCTCCTACCAAGAACTGGTCTCAGACTCTTTTAACAATAAACTTTACTGACAAGGGACGCTATTCGTAGCGGCTTTCCTTCAAACTTCTCGCCGAATTTTCCTGGGGAGATGCCATTTGAGTGGAAAAAGTTTTGATGTCAAACTTGCTGGGGAACCCATTCGTCTGAGTTGTAGAGGTACACAAACTTCTCTGTTTTGGAGACGTCATTTGTCGATTCTACTGGGGAAAGCGAGTCTCTTGAGAGACTATTTTTGTTTGGGGTTACATCATACTTTTCTCGGGATCTTCCCGGAGAAATGCCATATGATGGGATCCAATTTTGAGGTGCCGATGACCTTCTCATCAGTGGTTTTTTCGGAGCAAAACTGGCGTGCTGCCGAACCTCTGATCACGAGGCTTTCTCTGTGGATTTTCCTTAATCCGGGAAAGCAAGGATATCATCTTCAATGGCGAAGAGTGATGCTTATTGAAAGTTTTCTCTGGCTTTTCAGAGGTTCAAGTTATCAAAGTGGTCAAGGACCAACTTCTTTCCAGAATTAACTGGAAGCGAGGTTGTTCAGACACAGTATTTCCTGACGAGGTAAGAACTGACAACTCGATTGAGAGGACTTCTACCACTAGGGGACAGGACCGACTAGAGTGATAGTGATGCAATATGAAATGTGAATGCAAATAAAAAATGCATGATGTATGTATGTATGTGCTGACAAAACAGACGCAACATACAGACTAAGAGATGAACACAATTAGATACTCGGCCATCGCGGGGCGAAGAAGTACCGTTGATTCAAAATAGCAATTCCACCTTGCTTAGGAGAGATAGTCCCGTTGGGAGCTATGTTGATCGGGCTTAGGAGATGAGAACTCGGCCGAGGATGTCAGACGAAACAAGGTCTCTGACACAGTTGATCCCTTCATTCAGGCGAACTGGTTTAGAAGGAGTACTTTGATTATGCACTTTGAAGTTCGCTTACTTCGGGAGAAGCGATCGATGTTCTTCTGATGTTCAACAGTCAAAAGAAATGCCATCTTTAATTTAAAAGCAGAAAAAGTTTAACAAGTAAATTTGTTTTATTTCAAGAATCGCTGATTAAGTTTAAACAACGTCGTTCTGTAAAACTAAAACAAGTAAAGAATTACAAACAAAAGCACAAGGGCTCAAATTTTATTGATAAGATGGAGATCAGCCAAACGCGTGATTCCAAAGAGTATATACAAAGTTAGAAAATGGTAATTTACAGGGAAAAGGGCTACGTTGAAACATAACGACCACTATCCTTCTACCAACTTTGAGTTCGGGACATCCTGAGCTTTCGTCGAAGATGACCTTTGACTGGAGATTTCCTCCGATAGATGATGCTGTAGCTGCTACTGAGGGACTTGCCTCTGTTGAACATAGTTACTTGCCATTATCCCTAATTTTTGCCTGGATTGTACTATGAGATTTCCAATCCACCGAGATGATTTTTGATTATGTCTCTAATTTTTTCCTGGACCGCCCTTTCGGGTTATCAATCCACCGAGACGTTTTTTTTTTTTAGGCGAAGTATTTCTTGACTACATCAACATTCGTGGGGTAGGCAAATTCCTCTCCGTCCATGGTGGTAACTCTCAAGGCGCCGCCTGAGAAAGCTTTCGTGACCACATAGGGGCCATCATAATTTGGGGTCCATTTGCCCCGAGAGTCAGTGAGAAATGATTGTATCTTCTTGAGCACAAGGTCTCCTTTTCTGAAAGTACGAGGTCAGACCTTTTTGTCGAACGCCCTTTTCATTCTCTGTTGATATAACTGACCGTGGCATAGTGCCGTGATTCTCTTTTCTTCTATCAGGTTCAGTTCGTCGTGTCGACTTTGACACCATTCAGCTTCGGTGAGCTGAGCTTCCATCAATACCCGGATTGATGGGATCTCTACTTCTATGGGGAGCACTGCTTCCATGCCATATACTAGAGAGAAAGGGGTTGCCCCTGTTGAAGTGCGGATAGATGTTCGATAACCGTGAAGAGCAAAGGGTAGCATTTCGTGCCAATCTTTATAGGTTACAACCATCTTTTGAACGATCTTCTTGATGTTCTTGTTAACCGCCTCTACCGCTCCGTTCATCTTGGGTCGGTAGGGAGATGAGTTATGGTGTTCGATCTTGAACTCTGTACACAACTCTTTCATCATCTTATTGTTCAAGTTAGATCCATTATCAGTAATGATCGCGCTTGGAACACCATAACGGTAGATGATATTGTTTTTGATAAATCGGACCACCACTTGTTGGGTTACATTGGCGAATGACGCTGCTTCGACCCACTTGGTGAATTAATCAATGGCTACCAGGATGAACCGATGTCCGTTTGACGGCTTGGGCTCAATCATACCAATCATGTCGATTCCCCATATGGAAAAAGGCCACGGGGAAGAAAGAACTTTGAGATGTGATGGCGGTACATGAATTTTGTCGGAGTATATCTGACACTTGTGACACCTCCTCATGTACTTGTAGCAGTCGGATTCCATGGTCAACCAATAATACCCGGCCCTGAGAATTTTTCTCGCCATTGTGCGTCCGTTGGCATGAGTGCCAAAGGATCCTTCATGAATTTCTTTCATGAGCATGTCTGCTTCTGGTCTGTCGACACGTCGGAGCAAGACCATGTCAAAATTTCTCTTATAAAGAGTGTCACCGCTTAGGAAGAAGTTTCCAGCCAATCTTCTGAGGGTTTTCCTGTCTTTTCTGAGTGCCCCATATGGGTACTCTTGTTTCTGAAGGAAGCATTTGATATCGTGATACCAAGGTCTGTCGTCTATGACTGCTTCAATCGCGAAGATGTAAGCGGGTCGTTCAAGGCGCATGATGTCGATCTTAGGTATGTCATTCCATCGACCTACACTAATCATGGAAGAGAGAGTGGCTAATGCATCAGCCATGTGATTCTCATCACGAGGGATGTGATGAAAGTCGACTCTGTTGAAGAAGGGTAACAACCTTCTTGCATAGTCTTTGTAAGGAATCAATCCTGATTGGTATGTGTTCCAATCTCCTTTTATCTGGTTAATAACCAGGGCTGAATCGCCGTATACGTCCAAGTTTTTGATCCTTAAATCAATTGCTTCTTCGAGACCCATAATACAAGCTTCGTATTCGGCCTCGTTGTTCGTACATTTGAACGTAAGTCTGGCAGTGAAAGGAATGTGGGTACCCTGAGGGGTAACAATGATTGCCCCAATTCTGTTTCCATAATGATTGACTGCTCCATCAAAGATAAGTCCCCACTGGGAACCTGGTTCTGGCCCTTCACTGGGTAGCGGTTCATCGCAATCTTTCATCTTTAGATACATGACATCTTCGTCTGGGAAGTCAAACCTGATTGATTCTTGATCGTCAATCGGTTGATGAGCCAAATGATCGGCTAAAATACTTCCTTTAACGGCTTTCTGAGCATGGTACTCTATGTCATATTCTGATAGTAACATCTGCCAACGGGCAATCCTTCCCGTGAGAGCAGGTTTTTCGAAAACGTACTTGATTGGATCCATTTCGGAGACCAACCAAGTAGTATGACGAATCATGTACTGGCGAAGACGTTTGGCTACCCAAGCCAAAGCGCAACAAGTTTTCTCAAGCATTGTGTACCGAGTCTCGCAGTCGGTGAATTTCTTGCTTAGATAGTAAATGGCAGACTCTTTCCTTTTAGTTTCGTCTTGTTGGCCAAGTACACATCCCATTGAGTCCTCTAGGACTGTGAGGTAAATGATCAGTGGTCTTCCTTCCACTGGAGGTGATAGGATCGAAGGATTCAACAGATATTCCTTGATACTGTCGAAGGCGGTTTGGCAATCATCTGACCAAACGCAATCCTGATTCTTTTTTAGTAATTTGAAAATCGGCGCACACGTCGTGGTCATAAGGAATATGAATCTGGAGATGTAGTTCAAACGTCCCAGGAATCCTCTGACTTGTTTTTCAGTTTTCGGAGAAGGTATTTCTTGAATGGCCTTGACCTTGTCAGGATCAACTTCAATTCCTTTCTGGCTGACGATGAACCCTAGTAGTTTCCCTGAACGGTCACCGAAGGTGCACTTGTTAGGATTCAAGCGGAGCTTGAATTTTCTTAGACGTTCGAACAATTTTGACAGATGTTCAACGTGCTCATCCTCTGTTCTTGATTTTGAAATCAAATCATCGACATATACCTCGATTTCTTTGTGTATCATGTCATGAAACAGAGTAGTCATGGCCCTTTGATAGGTTGCCCCGGCATTCTTCAAACCGAACGGCATTACCTTGTAACAAAAGGTACCCCATGGGGTAATGAACGAAGTTTTCTCCATGTCTTTCGGCGCCATTTTGATCTGATTATAGCCCGAGAATCCATCCATGAAGGAGAATACTTTGAACTTTGTTGTGCTGTCAACCAGCATGTCAATGTGTGGTAAAGGAAAGTCGTCCTTTGGACTTGCCTTGTTTAGATCTCTGTAATCAACACACATTCTGACCTTTCCATCCTTTTTGGGAACGGGTACGATGTTGGCTAACCATTGAGGATATTCAGATGTAGCGAGGAAACTCGCGTCGATCTGTTTCTGTACCTCCTCTTTGATTTTGATGGCCATGTCCGGGTGAGTCCGTCTCAACCTTTGCTTTACTGGCGGACATTCCGATCTTAGCGGTAAGTGATGTTCCACGTTGCTGGTATCCAACCCTGGCATATCCTGATAGGACCAAGCGAATACATCGGGGAATTCTTTGAGAAGCTTTATCAAACTTTCTTTGACAGTTGGACTGAGCAGTGCTCCGATCCTGATTTCTTTTCTCTCTTTTTCCGAACCCAAGTTTACCGTTTCCAACGGCTCTTTGTGAGGTTCAATGGACCTTTCCTCTTGTTTGAGTAGTCGGGAGATCTCTTCTGGAATTTCGTTGTCATTTTCTTCTTCAGCCTTGAATACCGGGAACTCAAAGTTGGGAGAAGGCATCGGATCGTATGTTTCAACTGGGTTTAAAACAAGCAATCTGCATGACGTGATGATTCGTGTTTAGAAGAGATAGAGAAAATGCAAGTGTGTGCAGTGTATTGATTTTACTGCTTGTTTTTATTATTGAATTTTTTTTTTAGGATTACCATTTTCTGAAAAAGCAAAAAGAGAAAACAGCAATTAATGCGGAAATTACAGAACGACGTTATTTTATTAATGAACAAGTCGAATCTTGAAACTACAGCCCTATAAAACAAAACTCACTCGCTCTGGGCAAAGCGAAGAGGGAAATTTACAAAAAGCGAGCCCTATCAAAACATCCGTTTCACCTGGGCAGGGTGAAAGGTTAAAGATGGCAATTACTTTGACTGATGAACGACCTTCGGAACCTCGACGGCAACCCATTGGCGGCGAACTCCTCGGTGAATCACAAAGTCTGGCACCTTCCTTGATTTGTCTTCAGAAATGACGCTGATTTCTGGTGGAACAGGATCATTGGAATCTGTCTCCCAAGTAGAATTGTCGTAGGAGGATTCCTCTGTTGCACTTTGCATAGCATTGGTGCTCTCAGCTGTATCTCCCCATCCAGTTGACTGGATATCTTCGAGCCTGATACGAGAGCTTTCGGGAGCAGTGTACTTGACCATAAAGTCGTATTTTCCACTTGGATGTCCCAAAGTGTCCCAAACTTCTTTGGAACTGGAGAAGTCATCCCTCTCGATGACGTTGACCTCAGGAAAAGCATAGTTGATGAATTCTAGTCCTGCAAACGTTGCAAATTCATCTTCATGTTGAGTAGTTTCCGAATGACCTGAGTGTTGATCCCATGACATGGCGGGGACACAGGTATTCTGTTCAATGACGCTCAGCTGAGTTTCATTGCTCGGCTGACTTTCTTGCCCCAAGTTTCCTGGGTAAGGCTGCCACATTGGCAGACCATCCATCGGGCCATAGTAATTGTGATCAAAGTTTTCTTTCATCAGAGTGTCTTCCTCTAATGAATTTGGCGGAGCACGGCATCCTTCCGGATCACAATCTCCGTAGATCATTTTGACATCTGATCTTGGTATAAATCTCGGACTTTCTGTAGGAAAGCAAAAAGGCATAGGCACCTCTTCCTGAGACATATAGTCGTCCTTGTTAAGGTAGGACTTCCATTCTTCATCTGTGTCAGAGGGATCTTCCTCATTGATAGCATGAACTGTCTGAAACACTGGGTGAAGAAAACCTCCACTGTGGAAAAAGTTTTGAAGGGGATGAAGACTTTCATCGTTGGCGGCTATCTGAGTACAGGTCGCAGAAAAACCAAGACCCTTCTTTATTTTATTGTCAGTGGGAATGACAAGCTGTCCCCATCCTTTTGTATCGGTACTCTCGACCGCTTTGATAGCATCTTTGTATGAAGAAATTGAAGTTCCTTCTTCGGATTGATCGTTCTTGCTCACCGATAGTGCTTGGAACTGAGTTCCAATAACCTCCTCGGGTTCCACACAAGTAGATGATGATAGGTTACTCACAAGCAAGGCTTGTTCCCTACAAACCGTGACAAGTTGATCGTTCTTGACGAACTTTAGCTTTTGGTGGAGGGTCGAAGTGACCGCTCCAGCCTGATGTATCCAAGGTCTTCCTAATAAACAACTATATGTTGCCCGGATGTCCATGACCTGGAAAGTGATTTGGAAAGTGTGAGGACCAATAGTTATGGGAAGATCAACTTCGCCGATAACTGTTTTTCTGGATCCGTCGAATGCTTTGACGACGACCTCGCTGACTCTCATCGGAGGGCCCTTAAATGATAATTGCGTCAAAGTGGACTTCGGCATAACATTCAGGGCTGACCCTGTGTCTACCAGTACATTGGCTAAAGCAACGCCCTGGCAGTTAACTGTAATGTTGAGCACCATGTTATGACGACGACCCTCTTCAGGTAATTCCTCATCACTAAATCCCAAATTATTGCAGGAAGTGATGTTAGAGACAATGCTATCGAATTGTCTGATTGTTACATCCTGTTCCACAAAGGCTTGCTCCAAGACTTTCTGTAGAGCCTCTCTGTGTGCTTCTGAACTGAGTAACAGTGATAATACTGAGATCTTTGAAGGAGTCTGTAACAGTTGATCAACAATGTTATATTTACTCCTTTGGATGAGCTTTAGCATCTCATCTTTGTCTTTTGAAAAGTCGGGATTACCAGATTGACTGACTGGTGGATCAGGAATTTCCGCCGAAAGTTCCTTTTCTTTGTTGGATTCTCCAACCCCTCGGTTGAAGATTCGACCGCTCCGTGTTACACGACTGATGTCTGCAATATTCACGACGGAGGGTAATGGAATTTCCTTTCCATTCTCGATTGTTGTTGCACCGTGTTTGTAAGGGATTGCCTTAGCTGATTCATACGGTAGTGGCCCCGGTAGATAGATGACTATGGGAACCTTCTGATTTTTCTGACCATCATAAGTAACCTTGATCCGTTCCCGGTTGGGAACTCTAGATTTGTCAAGTAGAGGGATGATGGCAAAAACATCCCTGGTCCTGTGATGACCAGAGATCGTGACAACATCCTCAACTTGCTCGGCAAGGTAGTTCGGCAACCAAATGATGGGTCCTGAACCTGGATATGGACGAATTTCTCCATGATCGACCTGACCCTGAAGAGCTGCTCTCACAAGGTAACACCCTTGGTTACTTTCTGCACAGACGCTACAACTGTCATAGTTGTGTGGTGGCACCTGGCCACGCCTACTTTGAATACAATGTAACCTCACTAGGTTACCTTCCATTGATCGGACATCCTGACTTTGACGACGAGTAGGATTCCTGTTATTGATACTAATCTGCTGAGTATCTTCGTCCATATAGATTGGCATCCACCAGTGATTTAACAAGTGTTGAAGTGCCTCCTGGACAAGGGTACAACCTCGATCGTTTTCGCAACCTGCTTTACAGTTTTGATAATCATGTGATATTAAGAATCCGAGTCGGACCTGCTCGGCATGTAACTCTACCAGGTTGGTATTCATCACGCGAATGTCAAAGATCTGAACTATGTTGATTTGATAGGAGTTCCTATCATGGTAGTCTTGGATCCATCCAAGATCCATCTGACGCTGGAGGGCCTCTTGTATGAAAGAGCATCCCTGTTTGTTTACCGAGAAAATCAGACAGGAACTGTAATCGTGCCGCGGCAGATTATGATACTGGCTTTGCCTTAAGTGCATCGCCACCAAGTTGACATTCATCGCACGGATGTTGTGGTTTTGAATGACGTTGGAATTCGTGTAAACCATGTTAACTCCACGAACTCGGTGCTCTTGGATCCATCCAAGATCCATTTGTTCCTGTAGAGATGCTTGCACTACAGAACACCCCTGGTTGTCTTTAGAGCAGATATCACACTGGTGATAATTATGAGGTGGCACATGGCCATATCCACTCTATCTACAATGCATCTTGACCAGATTGGTCCCCAATAAGAGTACATCGTGAATTTGATAGACATTATTAGTCTCTTTCTCAATCAGATTGACTGCAGCTTTCTCGTGTTGAGGCAGCGGGTTCGTAAGAACATTAGGATTCGTATCTTTGAAAGATAAGAGCCCGCTCCTAACAAGCTTTTGCACGTCGGATTTGAAATTGAGACAAGTCTCAATGTTATCCCCTGAACCTCCTTGATGATAAGGGCATGTTTGATCCGCTTTAAACCAAAAAGGCGGATTTTCCGGTACTGTAAGAGGAGACTTAGTCTGGATGTGCCCCTTAGCCAGCAGTAACAGAAACAGCTCTGCGTACGTTACGGGTATAGGATTAAATCCTGGTGGCCGTATTGTACGGTTGTTGTTATATGGAGGACGAGCCTGCTGAAGAGGCTGTTGTGTCCTTTGTTGGTCAGGTTGGCTCTGCGCAACCTGAGGTTGATACATAGGAACAGGCGCGGGGCCGATAGCAGGAGTAACAGCTGCTACTGGCTGATAACGTCGCCTTTGCTTTCCGAGAGAGATATTCCCAATATCTTGCTCTTTTTTCTTAGGGAGAGCACTACCGTATTTTTTAGTACCGCTCGTTGATCCAGTGTCTTTTACCAAACGTCCTTCTCGGACGGCTTCCTCAAGACGTACACCCATGCCGACCATTTCGGTGAAATCACTGGGTGCACTGGCAATCATTCGGTCATAGTAAAATGAGCTTAAGGTCTTTAAGAAGATTTTTGTCATCTCTTTTTCCTCAAGAGGTGGACAAATTTGAGCGGCAATTTCATGCCACCTTTGAGCATACTCCTTAAAGGTTTCCTTTTCCTTTTGCGACATTGATCTGAGTTGATCTCTGTCGGGTGCCATGTCCAAATTGTACTTGTATTGTTGGACGAAGGCAGTACCAAGATCTCTGAATGTACTGATCGTATTACGGTTTAAACTCATGTACCATTTGAGTGCGGCACCGGTTAAACTATCCTGGAAGTAGTTAATCAGCAGGTCCTGATTCTCCGTCTGAGCTGACATCCGCCGAGCGTACATCACCAGATGGCTCTGAGGGCAAGAGGTACCCTTGTATTTTTCAAAGTCGGGCACTTGGAACTTGTGCGGGACTTTCACATTTGGGACCAAGCAGAGGTCTGCGGCGTCCTTTCCAAATAGATCCTGACTGCGAATGGCTTGCAGCTCTTTCTGCATTTCCAAGAACTGCTCCTGGAATTCATCCATTCTGTCGAACATAGTTTCCTTCTTACCAGAAGGTGTTGGCGGAATCTGTCCTTCCGGGACAGTGTGCACCACAGGGGGTGGTACCGTGACTACGGCAGTAAGTCTTGGCGTTTCCCGAAGTTTGTAACCTTCAGGAGTCTTCAGTATGCCCTTGGTATCTTCGCTTTCCCGAAGTTTGTAACCTTCAGGCCCAGCGGCTTCTGTTGCGATTCCCTGATCTTCAGTGATCGGCGGAACATATCCTTCCGGGATATAGTTAACAGGCATGCCCCAAGGACGATCTTTCGGCATCTGATACCTAGGATCATATTTTTCTATGATGGGCGTTGAGGTGATCTCTGATATCACAGTTCTTTGTAGCTGAGCTTCTGCCATGGCTTGCATGTCGTTACGAAGCTTTCTCATATCCTCTCTCAGAGCGTCGATCTCTTCTTTCAACTCTTTGTTTTCTTCCTCAAGATCATCCATCTTTTTCTGACGATTGGCCTGAGTATTATACGAATGAGACAGTTTGACTCTAGAATCGAGACACAAACGTGAGATTCGTAGGGAAGAAGAATACGCGATGTGAGAATGATGAATGCAATGATTATATTAATTGTTGTTTTTTTGGTTTAATCAAAATAAACTTCGACAATTAGATTGCAAATATCAAACAGTGGGGAAACCCCTTTTTATTGAATTCCAAAGGATTACAGAAATGGAAATACAGTAGATTACAAGATGCAGAAACAGAAACCTAAGCTAATGGGTCCCGAGTCCTCTCTGAGGAGAAACCGGGTGCTGATTCTGGTATCTTCCTTTTCTTTGACCGGGGCGCTTGGGCCGTTGTCGGGTTGTCATTCCTTTGCCAAGTGAAAGGAGTGAGCAAATTCCTTTGGTCATCTTGATTCTCTACAGTATGCTGCTCCAAAATTTCAATCAGAGCATCTTTCTCTTTTAGTAGTTGTTGTATTTGGATACACTCTACGTCGAGGGTGCGATACTTGTTCTTCCAAGACCTTCTTTCCCGTTGAACTTTGTTGAGAGTAACCTGAAGCTTTTCAGTCTCAGTCATGAAGTACATGACAGATTCTCTCGGCGGAAGAATTTCGTAACGAGGATAAGGCATCTTTAGCTTGAGAGCTCTGGCTTGTACCCAGTGGAGATAAGGCTCCACCGAGACACAGTCCGGTTTTCCTAGAGACTCTCGTCCTTTCTTATGAACATGTTTCCAAGCTTGCACTATTTCCATCTTTAGTGCTCTGTCATTTTCTCCTTCTTTGAAGAAAAGACCTTCCAGATGAACACCCAGTGGGATGTGTCGCATCGGGTATCCAAATTGACGAAGAACTAATATCGGATGATAGTTGATTCCTCCTTTAGTTCCTATGAGGGGTACGCTGGGGAAGTTTCCACAACGGTCAATGATTCTGATTCCCTCATAAATCCTATTACACCAATCTATATCGGAATTGGTGAGAGACATGATCTTCTGCGACCAATGTAAGACACTCTTGCAATCCCAAAAAGCAGCAGACTTGGGCAAGTGAGAGATAAACCATTTGTAGAGAAAAGGTACACAGCATGTGATCTCCCCTCCGCTGTACAAATTTCCCAAGTGTACAGAATGATACGCATCTGCGAGCAAAGTCGGCACAGGGTTTCCAATGAGAAAAACCTTAATAGCATTGATATCGACAAAGTTATTGATGTTGGGAAACAAAAATAATCCGTAGGTGAGCAAGACAAAGATGCTTTTAAAAGCAGTCCCGTTCCCTATACTAGCGAAGTATAGAGCCTTTTTTGTCAAGAACTGGGCTGGCAAACCTTGGATGCCACCCTTAGTAATCATGTGAGTCTTGACCTCAGACTCGTCCAAATGAATTTCTCTTGCAATAGTCTGATTCTTTGGAATTTCTTCCAGTCCAGAAAATGGAGCTCGATCAGTGATATGTAAATCAGCCAGATGAGAATACTCCTCCAGCGTTGGTGATAGCTGGTAATCCGGGAATGTGAAACAGTGATAAACCGGATCGTAGAACTGAATGAACGCGTCCATGATCCCCTCAATCACATGGACTCTTAACAGTGGTAGCAAACCACAGTGCTTGGCTCTGAAAGCCTCTGAGTTAACGATCATCCTTGCTAACCTTCTCAAATCCCCTAGTTTTGGAACCTTGAAGGTATACTGGCGAGTTCTCCTTCTACCAAAATCCATTAGCGTAATCTTTTTCTCTGATATTTGCAATCACAGTCTTAGTTTAATTTGAAAAACAGAGAGACTAGAAGAGAAAGTTTTTTGAATGTTTTAATGTTTTATTAAATGGATGCATGAATGCAGCACACAAAAACATAGAAAAAACATGGGGTCAGAGGGTCGTTGTCATGAAGTCAAGGCTCTACCCATCCCCAAAGGTTTATACTAGGGTGATTTTTGTACTTGTACTCATTATCATCAGCTCCTCCCAGGAAGGCAGACAACAAGCGAATCGCCAGCGAGTTGTGTGCAATCTTAGAGTAAGTGCCATTCACCGAGAATAGATCACCAGCCTCAAATGAGGGTAGTATCGCGTAACAACTATTTCCGATAGTTTCCGCACTACGAAAGGGTTGGCTTTTCTAGGTGTATACTCAATCTTTCCACATACGGCATCACCCGCATTCCCATTAGCAGAAAAATAAACATGTATAGCATTTAGGAAAAGCAATATATATATTTGTCCTAATCATCCTAGACCTATAAAGCTAAGGATCCTAAGTTCCTGACAGAAAATGGGTTCCCCGGCGGAAGCCCCAATCTGTGGTATTCACACAAGTGAAGAGAATGAAGATCGAGTTTGACAAAGACCGGCCCCACGGTGGGCGCCATTTTTCTGTTGGCGGCCACCGCCATGAAAATGACTTACCCAAGGTTTAAATAGTAAGAAAGAAAGAACGGCCCCACGGTGGGCGCCATTTTTCTGTAGCGAGCGATTTTGGACGCGGTTCTTAAGCGCTGGTCGCTCTCTGCGGTTTGAGCTTAAACTACAGGTCGATTCATTTTTTATCCTATTGTGAGCTGAATAAGGAAGGGAAATAGATGTCTCCAATTAACCCTGCTTGCATACTAAGTTTAAACATCGGTCTGTTAAGTTACGAATGCTATCAATGTGGGGGGGCCTTTGTACTGGTTATTTGTATTTTCGCCAGTACTGTTTTCTTTCTTTCTAGGACTTTCTAGCGCGGAACAAGGATTAGGATGTTAGGACTGATGCTTTGGAATTACTGATTTTTTATTGATGGAGATATGGGATTTGGGTTTTTTGTTGATTGTGCTCGCTAAGATCTTTTCTTTCGATCTTATGCCTACGTATTCCCGTTTACCGAAACAAGGAAATCAGAGCGTTTGTAGTTCCTCCTATTCTATGGGAGGAAATGGGTGTTTTGGTGTCTTGTTCAAAGCCCAAGACGTGAAGCGAAAGGTGGTTTGTATCTTGTTCAAAGCCCAAGATGTGAAGCTGAAAGGTCTATTTGTGTCTTGTTCAAAGCCCAAGACGTGAAGCTGAAAGACCTCGACTTTAGAGAGAATTTGTCATCTCTAAAGAGGGGGAAGGAGAATTACTTTAACTGGGATACGCGGATCCGAGCAATGCCATAATTTCCGAAGAAAGGGTTTTAACCTGAAGGAAAAGACTTTAACCCAGTGTAGAGCAATGCCATCTTTCCTTAGGAATTTCTCATGCTAAAAGAGGGACAGTGGCATGGATATAGATGATCCAGAGGCTTGCCGCTTACAGCGATTAGATGAAAGGAAAGGAGTTGTTGATGTTTGTGTACTGTGAACGAGGCACAACTTTGATGCTAAAAGGTTGATTGGATCAACCAGTGGTTTTCTTATACAAAAGCCTAAGAGGAGGCTAATTTCCGCTAGGAAAATCATTATACAAAGCCTAAGAGGAGGCTATTTTGTGTCTCGTACAAAGCCCGAGAGAGAGGCTAAAAGTTTTTGACCCGACGATAGAGTCTTTGTGTCTCATATGAAGCCCGAGATAGAGGCTATTGTTTGTTTGACTCTACGAGGGAGTCTTTGATACTCAACAAGAGAGTGTTTTTGTATCTCGTACGAAGCCCGAGATGGAGGCTAAAGGTTTGTTTCAGTTGAGTGACAGATCCAATATACTGATTTTAAAAGAGAAAATCAGTTCTTATATGAGCAACACTGTACTCAGGGATTTAATCTGAGGATCAGGGATATTTCCTTCTCTTTGAGGAAACGGGAAATCCAAAGGGTATTGAGACTGTCCGAGTCTGCGGGTTTCCTTCCTATTTAACGAAGGGGTCACTTGAGAATGTCTTTGAGACTCAAGGAAGTTAGACTGTCCAAGTCTAGAGTTTTTTTTTCTTTTGTACTATGCTTTGAGAAACAGTAGTAGACTCTATGAAAGGACTGTTATATGAGGATGACTAGGTTCTGTTCCTATACCTCTAGGAGGTCGTCGGGACAATTTGTACGAAGCCCAAGAGGAGGCTGGAAACTTTTAAGAAGCCTACGGGTCCTTGTACGAAGCCCAAGAGGAGGCTATCATTCTCGAAGGAAGAGATCATTATACGAAGCCTAAGAGGAGGCTGTGAATACTTCTAAGAAGCCGTAGTGTCCTTGAATAATGCCCAAGAGGAGGCCGATGCTTTTAAGAAGCCCGTGGGTCTATCATCTCCTTTCCATTAGGAGAGATAACTCTTTTAAAGATAAAAACCACTGGTAAACGTGCGAGGTTTACTATCCAGCGATTTTTAGCTTTTAAAGAGGGTTCCTTAGTTAAGGTCCAAGATTATGACCGTAGTGGGTACCCAAACCCCGAGACATTCAAGGAAAGCTATCCACAAGGAATAAATCAAGTCAGGAAAGTTCAAGAATTTGGAAGAAACTCAAAGATGCCATTCACGGAGAATACATTCATCTTGGGGAGTAGAGCTTCTTGACGATTCCTAAGGAGGACAGCCGAAAGAAGACTGTATCTGGTGCTCCTATTGGGGATCTAGGCGTCTATTTCTACGAATAAATGAAACGGCGTCACATAGTTCTAGACGTAGTTGCCGGGGAAACTCAAAATATCTATACTATTATTACACAGTAGATATGAGTTTATGAAAGGAGACTTACAGTGAGCAGCCCCACAATACAGTTTATAATATGAAAGCAATAAATGAAAGCGATAACCACTTACTCGGTTGTAGTGCTTCCATGCTGTTTGGTTAGTTGTTCAACAAAGAAAGATTGAAAACAACAGTATATTCAAAATCAAAGGAGAAAGTGCTTTGAAAAAGAAAGATTTGGGGCTTACAGCTCAAGGAGAGGCCCAGGGTTTTATCAGTGAGCGCACTGTTTGACTTTGTACAGCGGGACTTATACAAGTGACTGGGGCCCAAAAAGGTTTTCTGTACAAAGGGATGGGTCTTACACTCTCTCAAGAGGCCCAAAAAAGGTTTAAAGAAAAGAGAGGGGCTTATAACACGAGGGTAGGCCCAAATGGTTTTTCGTTTAAAAATGGCGATCGCGCCGAGGTTTTCTTTTAACGCAGAGGGACTTATACAATAAGTGAGGCCCAAAATGTTTTGGTTAAAAGGGGGATTGGGTCTTACACTCTAATAGAGGCCCAAAAGTTTTGAATGGGTCTTATAGCTCGAGGAGAGGCCCAGATGATTTTTATTTTTAAACGGGCGACGATCGCGCCGTTTACTTGTACAGAGGGACTTATACAATGAGTGGGGCCCAAAAAGTTTTTGTACATGGGGGGATGGGTCTTACACTCTCTCAAGAGGCCCAAAGTGTTTTGAAAATGATTTATGAGGGTTGAATTAATCCAAAACCCTAATTTGTTTTCAAAATGTATTTAATTGAATAAAAATTCAATTAAAATGATCAAAAATTGTTTAACACATAGAAAACAAATTGTGATCTTGGATTAATGTTTCAAAAATTAAGTATTAACCTACAAAATAATTAGAAAGCATTAAAAGTTGCAAAATCAATGTAGAAAAAATATTTAAAATGCCAAAAACAATCAAAATATTAATTCTTTGCAAAAATATCAATTATATGAAATAAATAATATTTTTGGGATTTTTTGATAAAATAAAATATTTTAACATTTTTGTGAATTATTAAAAAAAGAATCAACTCAAAATCATTAAAACTCAGAGAGAAATTAATTTTTGAATCAATTAAACAAAATCACAAAATCAAATATTTGAATTTCTAAAAATGGCGCCAAGAACAAGCTGAAGAACACGCGCGTGTTCTTGGTTTCTCAGATTTGCATTTTCTATCCAATCTCCATGAATACGTAATCATATCATGCAATCCACATATCATTATGCTCGCCTCAACCTCACGATCATGTCTATGTACTTTAATTTCATTTAAATTAAACATACAACAAGAAATCACGAAGAGACCTCAAGAACCCTAATTTCTGCATGAAGGCTAGGATTTTTGATACACGATTCAAACAATGCAATTAATTGAGGGAAAACATTCCATGCATGATTATGAACATATGGCCAAATTATTGTGCGAGGAAATATGTATAGATTGAGAGATGACCAAGTATGTGCTTACCTCCAAGTCGTGACAGCAAGTTCAAAGTGATTTTTGATTTGGAGGTGTTACAGATGAGTGGTGATGATCTGAACAGCTTCCCTACACCCTATGGATTGTGTTTGGATGGTTGGACTTGATTGAAATTGGCTGGATCATTTTGTGGTACCTCAGCTGCACTTTGGTTAAAACCTTGAGCAACCAGCTGGTGATTTTGTGAAATTGATGTTTCAGAAGTAATCTAAGTGTTTGATCAGCTCATATGTGATGTATGTGAGGTGTGTGAGTGATTGGTTTGATTGGAATTGCTCTCAAACTCAAAACCCGATAGTGACTTGCCTTAGAAGGCAAAATTGGAGTGAAAGAAGAGATTTTGAGGAAAGCATCTATTAGATGGCTTTGGTGTACTCAAACTGATCACAATTGAGCTCTATTTATAGTAGAGCAAGTTTGTTTTGCAAGGAATAGTGCATGGCAGCTGGTAAGTAGGTTTGGCTAATGTTGGCAAATGAAAATCCAAGTCTCCTCTAGCCATTGACTAGAGGTTAGGGCACAGAGCTTTGGTTCCCTTGGTCTTGGATAAGTCTTGACGGATTTCAGATGAGAATGGCTCAGTCCATGCCACCTTGATGGTTTCATTGAATGCCTCATTCCAAATTTGAAGTCTTGTCCCTATTTTGGCCATTCTAGGTTCAACATGCTATTTCTTGTTCCATGGACTTTGGAGGCTTGGCTCAGTGATTGTCCCCTTTAGATTCAATCCTCTGAGGTGTCCAAGTGGATAGGAGCAATTGAATTTGGCTGATTTTGGAAAATCGACCAAAGTTGCAAATTCTGCCTTGCCTTGACAGATTTCAGCAAGGCGACTTGGCAATGTTGTATCTCATGGTGTAGGTTGAATTTGGCAATGTTCTTGGCCATTTTGGAAAGCTCTTACATGATACAACAACTGTTTGAACAATTTTGGTTTTGATCTCTTTTGATTCCAAGTGAAAAATCCCCCTACATTTGGCAAAAAGTGAGGCAGAATCTGACTTAGTGAAAATTTCACTAAGTGTTGGAAAAAGTGACATTTTCACTTTTCAGCCACTTTGATCACTCCATAACTCAAAATCCTTAATGAATTGGAATGACTTGTAGTTGAAGTTTTTGTAGGTGATAATGAGGGCTACAAATCCATCTTTGGATGAGAAAAAATGGCCTTGTGGTTTAGGAGTTATGGTCCTCCAAAGTTGGTACCTTTGCCACTTTATTTTTAACTTAGAAAAATTTCTAAGTTTTATGGTTACCCCTTTTACAAGTTATCTCACTTTTCTTGATTTTTCTTGATGAATGATGATTCAAATCATACATTAACATCATTTTAGGGTTAAAAATCCATTTTGGTGAAAAATCTCAAAAAGTCAAAGTTGACTTTTGTGCACAGTTGACTTTTTATCAGATGAATTCCAAACTGTGCAATTCTTCAGGAAATCATGTCCTTGACCTAAATCAAACTTGATGGACATGTTCCATGGGTGTCATAGGGTATATTCAATCATGTATTAGGGTTTGGGAGCATGTCCTGGTCAAAAGTCAAAGTTACAGTTGACTTTTCCCTTAAAACCCTAATTGTGGTACAGATGAAATTGAGACTTGTTGCTCAAACTTCTTGGATCAATCCATTGTTCCAAATGGATCAATATGGTATATTAGAGACCCTCAAATCATTTCTTGAGGTCTTGGCTCATGGTTTGTCCCAAAAGTCAACTTAGGGGTGAATTAGGTCAAGAAACCCTAATTCCTGATTTTTGATGAATGCATCCCCTGAGGCAAAATTGACTTGATGCATGGGTTCATGAGGTTCCATGAAGTATATTAGGTCATGTTTTGGATCATTGCCTTGTGCCCAGATGAAAATTTTCCATCTGGAGGCCCGTGTCGACCAAAACCCTAATTTGGTGACACTGGCGATCTTGAGGCTTGATCCACCTAGAAGGGAGCATCCTTGTGCTTAATCCTTGAAGTGGGAGTCCTTTTGATCCTTTGTAGTTACTTGGGAGGTTAGACAAGTTGAAGATCATGTCATTTCTTGATTGATCCTTTGTCTGAGAACTATGAGAGGGCTTGAAACCCTAATTTTTATTGTATTGGATGCTCACCCATCTTTGTGGAGACTGATGAAGCATGATGGTTCATCCATATTGTGATGATGATTTTCACAATGATGGGAAATCTAAGTGGTCAAAATTTGGGGTATTACACTATCAAGAGTAAGTATTCATGTACCTTTCTTGCATTCATCACATTCATAATTCAATCATCACCATCCAAGAGACGTGAAGAACAAGGGCTTATGGGAAGGAGAGCTGGAATTGGGAAGAAGAATACATAGGAGTTGTTCGATTCGCTAGCGTTTCTAGAAATCTAAGGTAAAAGGGAGAAAGGGATATCAATATGTGTGTATTGAATGATGGCATATATATGAGAGATCTTTACTCTCATTAGGGTTCCATGATTTGATTAGATGCATTGTTGGGTGATAAAAATTAGGAAATTTGTTGGTTGATAATGTATCTAGATGTGTTTTTATGACTGAATATATGTTTGAAATTTCATGATCATGTATCTGTATTATGCCGCCATTGAAGAATGTTTGAATGCTTGAGTTGTATCCATACTTGATGAGGAAATTGTTGTCGAATTATTGATGAATTAATATGGATTATGATGAAAATAAATGTTATAATGTGTTGCTGATTGTCGCTCCCAGGATTTTCATCCAAGTACAAACGCGAAAGTGGCGCGGAAACAGAGTCGCCAGCAATGTGTATTTATCCCAAGAGAGGGAAAGGAAACACTGCGTAAACCCGAGGGGAAAGAAAAAGCATGGTCTCGCGACCAAAAGAAATGGGTAAGGGAGTCGGTTACGCGAGGGGAAGGTATTAGCCCCCCAACGCGTCCATCGTACTCAATGGGATCCACGCTTGCTGTTATCGATCAAAGGGTGTAGGGTATCTGAAACTCAACTGCTATTGGAAAGGAGAAGGAACGGGAACGGAAAAGAACGAAGAAACGAGGAAGAAAAGAAAAAGAAGTGACTCGATAGGACGTCGTGTCCTAGGCCTACTTATTCCCTCATGCAATGGGAAAGTCAGAGTCAACGTAGTTCGGACTACGGTTTGGGGTAAAAGAGAAGGGATTGTGCTCGGAGAGATCTCGCACGATCTCCTGCCTACGTATCCCGCTCGCACGCGAGAATCAGAGCGACGTAGTTCCCCTCACTAGGGATGACTTGCTTTGTTTGTGTTTTTTAAGTGGAATACGTCCAGGCGTGCATTCCAACAGTTAGGTGTCGCAGCTCGTTGTACGGAGTCTTAGGCATTTACCTGTTTGCGGTAGAACGAACGTGACAAATCCCTTACAAGCGGAGCGAGGAAGATGAGAAGAGAATTGTTGGTTTTTGTCTTTTAAGAAGAAGTGTTTTGATTATTTTGTGTTCATAACACGTATTGCATTAAAGTCTATGACATAGGAACGAATGCCTCGCATGGTCGTCCTAACAGGACGTATGCTAAACACTCTAGAAAGGCGAAGGGAAACCCTTCTCCTTCCATTTCCCATATGCAAGGCTCATATGCAATACATGGTAATCCTTTATTAGATGTTTTTGCCTTTGTTTTGGAGATGAGAAAGAGAGACTCAAAGGGTTAAGAAAGGAAAAAGTCTAATAGGGGAAGACTAACAATCCTAATGTTATCATGCGTGGATGTCCTATGGTTGTGTGGGGTATAAGAACCACCTAAGTCTAAAAGAAGAGAGGGATATCACTATCTAATGCTTATCCTAACTCAACTTAATCAAAAATTAAGGACGAGCTAGGATCCCTAAGGGATGTGAGAAAGTTCTACACCACCAAGCCTTACATCATGTAATCCATAAAAGCAATGAGAGGCGAATAAACAAGAAAAACAGCGGCTATTACAGCGCTACAGCATCCATACAGCAGTAAAAAGTGGCACATAAGCAAGACAGCTTATAACAGCACATGATTCAGCACAAAAGGAGCTATAAAAAGTGAAACAGCAACACATATAACAGCATGTGTGCACATAGACAGCGGTGGTACATCAAGGCAGCATGCATTCACAAATGATTCACTCATAGCAAAAAAAAACAAATATGCATCAATCCTTACATATCCTTGAATCAAACATGATCACAACCACACCATAAATCATGGTGAACAACTCTTGACATCATCATGGAAGAATGCCCATTACGGGAGGATGCATCATGTTAAGCATATGAACAAGTTGAAATAAGTGTACACCTCTTGAAATAGAAACTAAATGAACATGCACATGGAAATTCCAGCAACACAAGTATCACTTAACAATTAACAAGCTCAATGTGTGTGCATTATGTGAGCATTACATCAATTAATCAACAACACAAACATAAACATTCATCGATAAAAACCAAGAATCGCGTGTCGAAAAATCATGCTCATGCAATAGTGTGAGGTGAAACAGCTCAAGAATAGTCCACCAATCATCAACACATTAATCCATGAAGTTTAGACATGCAAAGGATCTCAAAAGAACAAGAAAATGCAAGAAAATCACATTTTGCAGCAGTGTTAACCGGTTAACGTATGTGTGTTAACCGGTTAACAGTTCAAAATCAGCCTAAATACGCAGGATTACAACATGTTAACCGGTTAACATAATTGCACTGCAATTGTGTTAACCGGTTACTCTGGGACAGAATTCAAAAAAACTAGTTCCAAAAGCACTTTTCATCAGCAAATCACTTCTCCAAATATCCAAATGAACATGCAATCAATTAATCACAAAATTTACATGGAATTACAGACATCAAACATCAATTGAATCCAATAATCATCAACATCAAGAATCAAATTCAAGCAAATGGATCCAAATCAAAAATCCCCAAAGATCTACATCGAATAAGTTGCAAATAAGCTAAATCATGTATAGATTTGAGGAAAACCAACCTACAAAGCGGAGATTTGCTTTGGTGATTGTTGCAAAGTGATCTTGGTGTAGAAAATTAAAGAAAACCAGAGATTCCCCGATTAGTAGCCGAAACGCGTCGAAACCGAGCAAAATTGCGAAAAATCAGACCAAATACGCAAAATTATAACATGTTAACCGGTTAACATAATTGCACTGTAATTGTGTTAACCGGTTAACCAGGCCAAAAATTGCCTAATTTGCTTGAAAAGTGATGTTTTGGCTCCGGTTTCGATTCTCTCCTCCGTGCTCTGATAGATATCCATAGAATCCCCTGTTTAAAGAGCACCGTGATCCCACGCCTTAAGAAAACCAATGATATATGTATGATGTTTTAATATAACCTATCATGAAATGCAGGAATGAAACATAAGCCAATTATTGGAACGAGATAAGAGGGAAAATTTTGAGGTATTACAGCTGCTCCTATTCAATCAACTGTGTACCCGAATGGATGAGAGCAACGACTGTTAGGAATTCAAGGTACATAGGGATTGAATACAAAGAATAACCAGAAAATTTGTGCTCTGTGGGTAAAAAGAAAAGGATATATGACAAACAAAGCAGTTGTGATGGAGAGGTATTGGTGTAAAAGAGTCCGGAACAAACCAAATCCAAAGGGTGCCTGTCGAGAACGGCTAAAGTTGAAAACCTATGGTTACCTATCGGGAATGGTAAATGGGCTTGTCGGGAAAGGCTAGGTCTAAAACTTAAAGGTCTCCTGTCGGGAACGGCTAAAGTTGAAAACCTATGGTTACCTATCGGGAATGGTAAATGGGCCAGTCAGGAACGGCTAGGTCCAAAACTCAAAGGTCGCCTGTCGGGAACGGCTAAAGTTGAAAACCTATGGTTACCTATTGGGAATCGTAAATGGGCCTGTCAGGAACGGCTAGGTCTAAAACTTAAAAGTCTCCTGTCAGGAACGACTAAAGTTGAAAACCTATGGTTACCTATCGGGAATGGTAAATGGGCCAGTCGGGAACGGCTAGGTCTAAAACTTAAAGGCCGCCTGTCGGGAACGGCTAAAGTTGAAAACCTATGGTTACCTATCGGGAATGGTAAATGGGCCAGTTGGGAACGGCTAGGTCTAAAACTTAAAGGTCGCCTATCGGGAACGGCTAAAGTTGAAAACCTATGGTTACCTATCGGGAATGGTAAATGGGCCTGTCGGGAACGGCTAGGTCTAAAATTTAAAAGTCGCCTGTCGGGAACGGCTAAAGTTAAAAACCTATGGTTACCTATCGAGAATGGTAAATGGGCCAGTCGGGAACGGCTAGGTCTAAAACTTAAAGGTCGCCTGTCGGGAACGGCTAAAGGAATCCTATCGGGAATGGTTCCTGAAGAAACAAGGTTGACCTATACGTCTATCGGGAATGACTAAGGTTCAGAACTTAGAAGGTGCCTATCAGGAATGGCGGTAGGAATCCTATCTGGAATGGTTCCTAAGAACTAAGGTTGACCTATATGTCTATCGGGAATGACTAAGGTTCAAAACTTAGAAGGTGCCTATCGGGAATGGCAGTAGGAATCCTATCTAGAATGGTTCCTAAGAACTAAGGTTGACCTATACGTCTATCGGGAATGACTAAGGTTCAAAACTTAGAAGGTGCCTATCGGGAATGGCGGTAGGAATCCTATCTGGAATGGTTCCTAAGAACTAAGGTTGACCTATACGTCTATCGGGAATGACTAAGGTTCAAAACTTAGAAGGTGCCTATCAGGAATGGCGGTAGAAATCCTATCTGGAATGGTTCCTAAAAGACACAGTTAAAATGTAAGATCAAAAGATCTAGAAGCCGAAAGATGGGACTCTGTGGGGAGAAAAGTGGTGAAACCCTGATATTGCTTTTGAGATATTTGCTGGGGAGTAACCGAGGAATTTGTTTTGGTTTTGTCAATCTGATCGAAGAGAAATAGTTTTGGGCTCTCGCACGAGGTATCAAAACTGGCTTATGCTTCGCATGCATATGTTTGAATTTTCCATGGCGTAATGATCCATCTCAAATGGAAATGCTACGCGTTTTTGAGGATGCAATGATTACTATATGCAAAATGCAAGGAGGTCCCTCAGCAAAATAAATGCTGAGGAAAAGAAGGCAACTCCGCCGGGGACAGCAAACTGAATTGTCCTCGTGTTCGCCACTCATGCTGGGGAAAAAAAAATAACCTGATCTCCTAATCTGGGCTCTGAACTGACAAATCTGTTGAAATTACTGTATGGAATGATGACCTTGCTGGGGAGGTATCATCTGAATCAATCTGTTTGGGGAAGAACTATAACCATAGAACTCCGCTGGGGAAATGACAAATTTCTGACCTGGCTGCTAGGGAGTTGAGATCAAACAAACTCTTGTTACGGAAGGAAATACCTGCTGAGGGGCTGAGATCAACCATGTTCCTGCTGGGGAATGAAGACCTCAAGGAAGAAAATCCCTGTTGAGGTAACCGCTTCCGCTTGGGGAGAACTATTATTGAAGTCCTGCTGGAAAAGACACTGAAGACATCACGCGTTCTTGATGGGCTAACCAGCGAACCTTAACACCTGCAAACAAAGGGGTGTGCACACATGCCCCAGGGTATCAATGAATTTTAAATTCATCACCCAAGGACACCTGGCATTTAAAGCAATTTTAAATATTTTCTTTTGCACGCATGTCGTTGTAACACCTCGATGTTTCAAACGCAATGTTTATCAAAACTCGGACGTTTTTTTTTGCAATCAAAACAAACTGTAAAAGAAAACACAAGAAATGACTATTCTGAATAAAGAAAATTTCATTGATTGAAAAGTCCGAAAATAGGCGTTTACATCAAGAGGCAATTCCTGGAAAGAAGTAATTGCTTAAAAGAGAAAAGAAACTATCCTAATGGCAATGTGGAAAACGGAAATCCATTGAGTTTCAATCCTGTTATGGTTCATATGTCTTCAAGACTTTCCAAGTGGTTCGCTTTCTGAGGGGGGTGATTGGACCGATTCCTATCCTTCGGAATGCCTTTTGTTGAAACGAGACGGGATACAGGTTACTCAGATCGCAGCCTTTCGTTAAATCCCTCTTTTTCCTGGATCGCCCTTTACGGGTTTTCAATCCACCGGGATACCCATTTTTGCCTAAGTTGCCCTTTCGGGTTTTCAACTTATTGGGTGTACTCATTTTTTTTAATTTTATCCCTAACTTTTGCCCGAACCTTTTTTCTTTTTTTTTCTTTTTCTTATGGTTCGCCGGGATGCCCCTTTTTGCCTGGACTCTCTTTTTACTGTCCAGCGGGTCCATTTATGCGAAGTATTTTTTGACTGCGTCTGAGTTTACAGGAGACGGAAAATCCTCACCAATCATAGTTGCAAGCATTAAGGCTCCGCCCGAGAAAACCTTCTTGACAACATATGGACCTTCATAATTTGAAGTCCACTTGCCCCTGTGATCTGTATTAGGAGGAAGAATCCTTTTCAACACCAAGTCACCTGTTTGATAATTCCGAGGACGCACTTTCTAATCGAATGCCCATTTCATCCTTCTCTGATACAGTTGCCCATGGCATACTGCTGCCAATCTCCTCTCTTCTATGACACTCAACTCGTTGAACCTCGTTCGGACCCATTCATCCTCATCAAGCTTGACATCCATCATGACCCTTAGAGAAGGAATCTCAACTTCAATCGGTAAGACCGCTTCCATTCCATACACAAGAGAAAACAGGGCACAACTCTTGCATCATTTTATTATTAAGATTAGAACCATTATCAGTGATTATCCTTTCGGGCACCCCGTATCGACAAATAATCTCTTTCTTGATAAACCGAGCAACCACCTGCTTGGTGACATTTGCAAACGAAGCAGCTTCCACCCACTTGGTGAAGTAATCAATGGCCACCAGAATAAAATAATGTCCATTAGATGCGGTGGTCTCAATCGTCCCAATCATATCAATGCCCCACATGGAAAAGGGCCAAGGGGAACTCATCACGTTTAAAGGATTCGGTGGCACATGCACTTTATCAGCATAAATCTGGCACTTGTGGCATTTTCGAGCATATTTGAAACAATCAGCCTCCATGGTCATCCAGTAATAACCAGCTCACAACAATTTCTTTGCCATGGCATGTCCACCAGCATGGGTGCCAAAAGAACCTTCGTGCACTTCTTGTTTTAACATGTCTGCTTCGTGTCTATCCACGCATCTGAGCAAGACCATGTCAAAATTTATCTTGTACAACACACCATCTTCATTCAAGAAGAAACTGCCCACCAACCTTCTCAAAGTCTTCTTATCATTATTGGATGCCCCAGCCGGATACTCCTGACTCTCCAATAAACGCTTGATATCATGATACCAAGGTTTATTAGCGGTCGCCGTATCGGCTGCAAACACATGAGCAGGTCTATCAAGCCACATCACATCAATTTTGGGTATATGATTCCACCAATTCACTCGAATCATAGAAGATAATGTTTCCAAAGCGTCCACCATTTGATTCTCATCACGAGGTACAATGTACAACTTTACTGTTTTGAAGAAAGTCAACAGTCTTCTCGTATATTCTCTGTAAGGGGTCAAGTGGGGTTGATGGGTGTGCCAATCTCCGTTGACCTGATTGATCACTAGAGCAGAGTCCCCAAATACATCAAGAGTCTTGACCCTTAAATCAATGGCTTCTTCAATACCCATAATGCAGGCTTTGTATTCAGCTTCATTGTTGGTGACATCAAAAGTCAGTATGGCAGTGAAAGGTATATGTGAACCTTTCGGAGTTATGAGAACTGCCCCAACGCCACTACCACTCACGTTAACAGCCCCGTCAAACATCTGTTTCCACTTGTCATCAGGATCTGGCCCCTCATCAACTGATGGCTTGTCACAATCTTTCATTTTCAAGTACATGATGTCTTCATCGGGGAACTCAAACTTCATTGGCTGATAATCATCGATTGGTTGCTCAACGAGATAGTCAGACAGAATACTACCCTTTATGGCCTTTTGGGAAGTATATTGTATGTCATACTCTGTCAACACCATCTGCCAACGGGCAACCCTTCCGGTGAGAGCTGGCTTTTCAAAAATGTACTTGACTGGATCCATCTTTGATATTAATAGAGTTGTGTGAGTCAGCATATATTGTCTCAAACGCTTAGCAGCCCATACAAGTGCACAACATGTCTTCTCAAGCATTGAGTACCTAGACTCGCAATCTGTGAATTTCTTGCTCAGGTAGTATATGGCATGTTCTTTCCTACCTGTCTCGTTTTCTTGACCGAGAACACAACCCATTGAATTTTCATGCACTGACAAGTACATTATCAGTGGTCTCCCAGGAACTGGAGGCATAAGAATCAGAGGCTTTTGCAAATACTCTTTTATTTTGTCAAATGCCCTTTGACAATCACTATTCCACCGAATTGATTGATCTTTTCTCAACAATTTGCATATTGGCTCGCAAGTGGCCGTAAGATGAGAGATGAATCTAGCAATGTAGTTCAACCTCCCTAAGAAACCACGAACTTGCTTTTCTGTTCTTGGCTCGGGCATATCTTGTATTGCTTTTACTTTTGCTGGATCAACCCTGATTCCTCTTTCACTGACAATGAAGCCCAACAGCTTACCAGATCTCACCCCGAAAGTACACTTATTCGTGTTCAGCCTCAGTCTGAATTGTCTCAACCGTTCAAAAAGCTTTTTCATATTCACCAAGTGCTCTTCCTCAGTCTGCGACTTAGCAATCATATCATCAACATAAACCTCAATCTCTTTATGAATCATGTCATGAAAGAGTGTCACCATAGCACGTTGATAAGTTGCCCCTGCCTTTTTCAGACCAAAAGGCATCACCTTATAGCAGAACGTGCCCCACGGGGTAATAAACGTTGTTTTCTCCATATCTTCCGGTACCATTTTAATCTGATTATAACCGGAGAAGCCATCCATGAAGGAAAATACCGAGAATTGAGTTGTATTATCTACCAACACATCAATGTGAGGTAGTGGAAAATCATCTTTCGGACTTGCTCGATTTAAATCACGGTAGTCAACGCACATCCAGACCTTACCATCTTTCTTAGGTACTGGGACAATATTCGCAACCCATGGTGGATAGCTAGTGACGGCCAAGAAACCTGCATCCAACTGCTTCTGCACCTCCTCTTTGATCTTAATGGCCATTTCTAGTTTAGTTCTTCTGAGCTTTTGTTTGACGAGGGAAAAACCTTCTTTGAGAGGCAACCTGTGCACAACAATGTCTGTATCCAACCCCGGCATATCTTGATAAGACCAGGAAAAGATATCAACATATTCGCGTAGCATCTCGATCAACTTTTTCTTCACATTCTCTGCTAGGCTTGCCCCTATCTTGACTTCCTTTCTCGCATCCTCGGTGCCAAGGTTGATGACTTCTAGTGACTCTTGATGAGGCTGAATAGCTCTTTCCTCCTGTTTCAATAATCTGGCCAGTTCTTCGGGAAGTTCACAATCTTCCTCATCCCCCTCTTCAGCTTGGTAGATTGGATTATCAAAGTCATATCTAGCCATAGCAGAACCGTTATCAACAGAATCCGGAAGATTATTTCTGCATGAATGATGGTTCATGCTTTATTTTAGAAAGGGCCTTTTGAAAAGAAAGAAAACAAACTATGGAGAAAAACATTGCCATTTTTATTTGAAATAAAATGAAAAATGAAAGACAGGGAACACAATTTTTGAATGCGAAAAAATGTCCTTTTATTGATGATAAACTTGCATATGAAACAAATGTGGCCCTACAATGAAATCACTAGGCCTTGGGCAGAGCCTAGGATTTTACATGCAATATGAAAAAACAAAGAAAATTACTTTTTCTGCAGGGTGACTTGGATGAGGTCTTCAGAGAACCAATTATTCCGCTTCTGCCCCGGGACACATGGGCGCACCCAATTGTCCATGTCATGGTCGTTATCCCCATCATCTTAATTTGCAGCAAAGACTTGACCAGGGTTGATGATCCCCCCACTAGAAAAAATGATAGGTCCCTGACGCTTTTGGCCCTCTGGCTGCGAAGCTTGAGTAGGCTGGTAACCAATCCAACACTTGTCTTCCTTAAAAGACAACTCAATCAACTGGCCCTAACCCTTAGCATGGCCTGACTGTACTACTTCGAGAGCCTGTTTGTAAGAAACTATAGAAGTCCCTGCTCTTGTTTCACTGGAAGGAGGGTCATTTTCGATACTCACCGCTTCGAATGCTTGACAAAGAGTTTCATGGATCTCGCCGTCCATCTCTACATATTTGAATGACGACAAATGACTGACGAATATATCCTCCTCTCCACATACTATGACAACCTGACCATCCATGACAAACTTTATCTTCTGGTGGAGTGTTGACGAAACGGCCCCTGCAGCATGTATCCACGGGCGTCCTAGCAAGCAGCTATAAGCCGACTGGATTTCTATCACATAGAAAACCGTATTAAACACTTGGGGGTCCAATCTTCACAGGAAACTCTGCCTCCCCAAAAACCGATCTTTTAGAGTCGTCGAAAGCGCGCACAACTAAATCACATGGTCGGAGTACAACCCCCTCAACATCCAACTTTGCCAAAGACTTCTTTGGCAGCACATTCAGAGACGAGCCTGTATCCACCAACACATGGGACAATACTGTACCCTTGCACTCCATGGAGATGTGGAGAGCTTTGTTATGATTTCTTCCCTCTGAAGTTAGATCAAAATCGGTAAACCCCAACCCGTTACTGGCGTTGACATTGGAAATAACACCCTCAAGCTGGTTCACCGATATCTCCTGTGGAACATACGCCATATTTAAAACCTTCAGTAGGGAATTGCGATGTGCTTCGGAACATAACAGTAATGACAATATAGAAATCTTGGAGGGAGTTTGATGCAAGTGATCCACTATCTTGTAATCGCTCTTTCGGATAATCCTCATAAACTCTTCAACGTCTTTTTCAAAGGAATTACCGGGCTCCGCCCTTGGCACGGGCTCTTCACTTACTACCTGTTTGCCTTTAGCTTTCGCTGAAGTTTCAGCATCATCATTTCGGAGCGTCTGTGGAGCAAAGAGCCTTCCGCTACGGGTAAAACCACCCATTCCTCCTACATTCCCCACACTTGAACCAGTTTCCTTGGGAACCTCCATTTCCTGTTTCTGCCCTTGATAATAAACATCAGCTCTGTAATGCCATGGGATCGCTTTTGTACTTTCGTATGGCATAGGACCTGGAATAGTTATAGTCACAGGGGCTACCTGTTCAGGGGTAGGGATCTGCACTAGTGTATGCACGGGAATCTCTGCCGGAGTAAAGTAAATGGTAATTGTCGAGACCGTATCATCCTTCTTTCTCATTTGATCAAACTGTAAATGACCCTCATCCATCATCATCTAAAGGCACTTCCTTAATTCATCACAACCATTCGTCGCAGTCAAACATTCTGAGCAATTTTCCAGACACCCGGGGAACACGCCCCCTTTTAACAAACGTCCTTTCACCACCACCGAAGATGTTCTGACATGATTAACATCTGACACCAGATTCAAGCCTCTGTCCTCTTCTATTGCATTGACCTTTGGTCCGCCATGCGGGGGCATGGGGTTTTGAATCACTTTGGGATTAGGAGGGAAGTTAATAGCTTTCGAATCAACTAGGTCCTGAACTACGTGCTTAAAAGCTTTGCAGTTCTCTATATGGTGGCCGGGCGCACCCGAATGGAATTCACACTTCACATTTGCATCATAGCCATAAGGTAACTTGCCTGCTGGTGGTGCCAGAGTTCTCAACTGTACCAACTTTAAGCGGAACAGTTTCTCTAACATCTGGGCATATGTCATAGGTAAAGTGTCAAAGTGGCGATCACTCATTCTTTGCCTCGGTTGGTATTATCTTTGAGATTGTGGCTGGGATTCGGCAACTGGAACCGGAATAGTTACAGCTGCTGCTTGATGGTACGATCCCTGACGTCCTTTACCTTCTCCCCCCTGTCCATAGGCAGCATTAGTTTCACCTTCACGTTTCTTCGAGCCATTCCCGAAAAGCCTTTTTGCATTGGAAGAACTTGCCCTGCTTCCATCTTGAATTTTCCCCAATTTCAACAGATTTTCAATTCTCTCTCCGGCTATCACAATGCCAGAGAACCCAGTGGATAGACATCCAGCCAAGCGATCCAGATATGGGCCCCGTAAAGTATTCATGAATATATCAGCCATTTCCCTTTCCATCATCGGGGGTTGTACTCGAGCTGCTAGCTCACGCCACCTTTGGGCATATTGTTTGAAACCTTCCTTCGGATCCTGTGTCATATTTGGCAGTTGGGTATGATTAGGGGCCATGTCAATATTATACTAATACTGTTTCAAGAAAGCATCGCCCAAGTCCCTCCAGTTCTTGATATAAGCTCTTTCCAGCTTCATATACCATTCCAATGAAGCTCCTGACAGGCTATCCTGAAAGAAGTACATCCACAGCTTTTCATCGTCAGAATACGCAGAAATCTTCCTGAAATATGCCTGAATGTGAGTCTTAGGACAGGTACTGCCATTATACTTGTCAAAGGTTGGGGGCTTAAAATTTGGAGGGATCCTCACCCCTTGCACCATCCCCATATCAGCAACATTAATTCCCATGGAGTTTTGACATTCTATGGCTCTTACCTTCTCAGCCAACTCTTCATACCTTCTGTCATTACCATCACTATAAACACCCAGATCAGCATTCATCACAGAGAACTGATTGTCTTGATGGTCCTCCACATGTTGATGATTGTTATGGCCAACGCCACCAGGAGCTCCGTCAGGAGGATCAACTGCCGCTCCGCCAGGAGGATTAACATTCGCTCCGCCAGGAGGATTAACATTCGCTCCGCCAGGAGGATTAACATTGGGGATTTCCACTTCCAACCTTTGAACTGTAGTTCTCAAATCCTGCTACCCTTGGGATATGCCCTGCATAAGGTTCATGAATTGCTCCATACGGGCCCTCATTTCATTGAGTTTTGCCTGCACCTGTTCCATGATTCTGGCTTGATTTTGTCGAGTCACGTAGCGATGAATGTTGAGATCAGCTATTCTGCTTGCAACCAAATAAAGGTTAGAAACTCCCTGGGACGAGTACCTGTTATGCAAAATGATATTTTATGAAATGCATGCAAATGACATGTTTTTCACTTCCAAGGGTTTTTTACACCCCGATTCCAGTCTTAATATACATATTGTTGAGAGAAATTTGACGAGAAGAACCGTGTTGTGATAAAGTGTTGTGATAATGTGTCGGTGAACAGAACACTGCTAAGGAACCATTTTTGAGTAAACCACTCATTTGAATTAACAGAGAGCCAAAAAGTGCTGAAGCATTCTACAACGAGTTTGCAACTTGGAAATACATCAAGAAAGTGGCTCCATCAACAAACCTGATGGTAACCACGGTACATCAACAAGACTGCACTAGAAAAATAAAGAGGACACTATCAATCATTCAGCTCCAAATCTTTTAGCTTCTCGCTAGAGTACTTGATTTCTTCAAAGAGTATTCTGGTGCGTTGATGATTTGGCCTTTCAATCATCTCTTCGATCAAAATATCCCTCTTCTTCAGAGCTTCGGCTAATGAATCCAAGTGCATCAAAAGAGCTTCGTCATCACTCACCTACTTAGGCCTCTTCACGCCAGCTTGTATCTTGAGTCTTCCCATCTCCATCATGGCAGCTTCAAGCTTTTTCTTGGAAACTTTCAGTTCATCCCTGACATTCTTCAGCTGCTCTTGGCTTTTTCCAAAGTCTTCCCGATGTTTTCTCTGTTGTTCACGCGCTCTCTGGAGTTCATCGTCTCTGGCCTTTGATTGCTCTCGCAGCTCTGCATTCTCCATTCTGACTTCATCTCAGGCTTGCTGAAGCTTGGCTAACTTGTCTTTTATCTGGGCCAAAGACTGTTTAGTCTGCTTATAAGTTAGAGCGGAAGCTTCAACAGCCATATTAACCTTCTGGTAGTGTCGGGCCCTGTCGGCAAAATCTTTTTCTCTAGCTGCTAAGATCTTTTCTGCATCTTGGGCTTTGCGTTCCAATTCCTTGTTGGTATGTAATGCGTCTTGAAGCCGACTGCTCATATCAGAATTCTCCCCTCTAAGCTCTTTCACCAAATTCTGCAACTTGTTGAATTCTTCGATGGCCACCGTATTCCTCTCTTCTACAACTTCAGGGTATAAAGGAGGTACAGGATCAAAAGGCAGATAGAAATCTTCCACCCTTTTCTTGATCCAGTTTTCATAAGGAGGATAAGTTTGGTTATTGGGTTTTCCAAGAACTCCTTTACCTTTTCTTTGGATGCTATTCCAGGCTGCCGAAGCTTTTCGGACTATTGCTTGATTGTCACCTACTTGAAAGTATAAGGACTCTTCCACACTTCTCTCAGTAGGGGAATTTTCCAGAGCATAACCGAATTGTCTAATGGCCAGGGAGGGATTATAGTTGATAGCTCCCTTCCTCCCTATCAATGGGACATTAGGGAATCCACCACAGCAATGAATAATATCCCCACCAAGTAACCCCCGGTCTATCCAGATGATGTCTTTAGCAGACAAACCCATCAGTCTATGACGTCATTCCAATGAACCCTTGGTATCCACGAATGCACCTTTGCATGGTAACCAGAGTGAAAACCATTTGTAGAATAAAGGCGCACAGCAATTGACATATCCCCCTCTTTTCTTTTCGTTCCTATTATGAACTGAATAATAAAGGTCACCCAATAAAGTGGGAACTGGATTTTGAGTAGTGAATATTTTGATTGCGTCTATATCAACAAATTCGGGCACATCTGGGAATAGAATAATGCCATATACGCAAAGAGCTAAAACAGCATAGAAAACATTCCACTCCTTGTCTTTAGCAGCTTTCTGAGCAATCTTGGTCAAGTACATCAGAGGGTATCCTCGAAATTCTCCCTTTTTGGTGATGTTGGCCTCCACCGTGGAGTTGCTCAAATAAAGAGCAGCAGCCACGGCCTCATAATCTGGATATGTCTTCGAACTAAAAAATGGTACCTCTTCCTTAATGGAGATCCCCAAGATATTCGAATACTCTTCCAAAGTAGGGACCAAGACATAATCCTGAAACACAAAGCACCGTAGAAAAGGATCATAGAATTGTATCAATGTGTGAAGACCCACCCATTCATACTCACTTAGGTTGCAAACAAATGACAAAATCTGCCCGTACTTTCCTCCGAATGCTTCCAACACCTCTGGGCTAGCCATAACTTTCAAACTGCTGATAGGACCTAAACCTGGTTTCAGAAATTTGTAGGTGATGATATTCTTTTTCTTTCTCTCAACATCCATCTGAAAAGAAGCTCCTGACTGGAATCGAAGGTATAATATTGCCCTGGAAATGAAAAAAAAATGTATGTTACGATATGAAAATGCAATGCAAAGGCATGTGATCAGAGTGTCCGGTGTCTGTGCTGGACTTGTGCAGATAGTGACATTAGTATATTTGTGGATAGTGATGGACTGTGGATAATAACCATCTGAACATAATAATATGAACCAGAAGAACCAAGATATCAGGTATGTGGGAGGTCTAAGTCACCTACAAACCTGTAAACACCCGCCCATTCTCACATGTGGGTACTAGAAAACCGAGGATCCTCAATATCACGGGCTCTCAGGTCGAGAAATGATGATACGTTCACCATTTCTAGTTTGGTATCATCATCAATCGAGGAGGCCTCAACTGATTCCCCTCAAAAAGGATATCCTATATGAATTCCTAGCATTGGGTCCTCGGATCGAGAAGTGTAATGGGTTTGCCATTTCTGGTCTGCCATTATCACATCTCGGGAGGAGTGCCGTTATTGAGTCCTCGAGAATGGTCACCAGAGTTGACAGTTCATACATGGATATCTAATGGCCTACATAATATGCAGTATCAGATACCACCTATATGGGCCTCGTCTGGCTGTGGATCTCGCGAAGACTTAACGTGATAACACCACGCAAGCGATCGACTATCCACTCTAAATCCTATGGGTATGCTAAATCCTGGGAAGTGGGCTTATCGATCAGAACGCCCTGCCCACCAAACAGAAAAACCAGCACAGTCCAGTACAGTATAATATATGGCAACAATAAATGGAAAGCATGTAAATGCAATAAAACAGTAAACATGCCACAATGCCATAAATAAAGCGAGTAAAGTAAACAAATAAAACACCCTATAATCGAAAAACAAACAAGCGCTAGGATTGACTCGCATAGGGGATGGACCAGCAAGAGGTCTATCTGTCCCCAGCAGAGTCGCCAGCTGTCGCTCCCGAGATTTTCATCCAAGTACAAATGCGAAAGTGGCGCGGAAACAGAGTCGCCAGCAATGTGTATTTATCCCAAGAGAGGGAAAGGAAACACTGCGTAAACCTGAGGGGAAGGAAAAAGCATGGTCTCGCGACCAAGAGAAATGGGTAAGGGAGTCGGTTACGCGAGGGGAACGTATTACCCCCCCCCCCCCACGCGTCCATCGTACTCGATGGGATCCACGCTTGCTATTATCGATCAAAGGGTGTAGGGTATCTGAAACTCAACTGCTACTTGAAAGGAGAAGGAACGGGAACGGAAAAGAACGAAGAAACGAGGAAGAAAAGAAAAAGAAGTGACTCGATAAGACGTCACGTCCTAGGCCTACGTATTCCCTCGTGAAATGGGAAAGTCAGAGTCAACGTAGTTCGGACTACGGTTTGGGGGAAAAGAGAAGGGATTGTGCTCAGAGAGATCTCGCACGATCTCCTGCCTACGTATCCCACTCGTACGCGAGAATCAGAGCGACGTAGTTCCCCTCACTAGGGATGACTTGCTTTGTTTGTGTTTTTTAACGGACGTGACGAATCCCTTACAAGCGGAGCGAGGAAGATGAGAAGAGAATTATTGGTTTTTGTCTTTTAAGAAGAAGTGTTTTGATTATTTTGTGTTCATAACACGTATTGCATTAAAGTCTATGACATAGGAACGAATGCCTCGCATGGTCGTCCTAACAGGACGTATGCTAAACACTCTAGAAAGGCGAAGAGAAACCCTTCTCCTTCCATTTCCCATATGCAAGGCTCATATGCAATACATGGTAATCCTTTATTAAATGTTTTTGCCTTTGTTTTGGAGATGAGAAAGAGAGACTCAAAGGGTTAGGAAAGGAAAAAGTCTAATAGGGGAAGACTAACAATCCTAATGTTATCATACGTGGATGTCCTATGGTTGTGTGGGGTATAAGAACCACCTAAGTCTAAAAGAAGAGAGGGATATCACTATCTAATGCTTATCCTACCTCAACTTAATCAAAAATTAAGGACGAGCTAGGATCCCTAAGGGATGTGAGAAAGTTCTACACCACCAAGCATTACATCATGTAATCCATAAAAGCAATGAGAGGCGAATAAACAAGAAAAACAGCGGCTATTACAGCGCTACAGCATCCATACAGCAGTAAAAAGTGGCACATAAGCAAGACAGCTTATAACAGCACATGATTCAGCACAAAAGGAGCTATAAAAAGTCAAACAGCAACACATATAACAACATGTGTGAACATAGACAGCAGTGGTACATCAAGGTAGCATGCGTTCACAAATGATTCACTCATAGCAAAAAAAACAAACATGCATCAATCCTTACATATCCTTGAATCAAACATGATCACAACCACACCATAAATCATGGTGAACAACTCTTGACATCATCATGGAAGAATGCCTATTACGGGAGGATGCATCATGTTAAGCATATGAACAAGTTGAAATAAGTGTACACCTCTTGAAATAGAAACTAAATGAACATGCACATGGCAATTCCAGCAACACAAGTATCACTTAATAATTAACAAGCTCAATGTGTGTGCATTATGTGAGCATTACATCAATTAATCAACAATGCAAACATAAACATTCATCGATAAAAACCTAGAATCATGTGTCGAAAAATCATGCTCATGCAATAGTGTGAGGTGAAACAGCTCAAGAATAGTCCACCAATCATCAACCCATTAATCCATGAAGTTTAGACATGCAGAGGATCTCAAAAGAACAAGAAAATGCAAGAAAATCACATTCTGCAGCAGTGTTAACCGGTTAACGTATGTGTGTTAACCGGTTAACAGTTCAAAATCTGCCTAAATACGCAGGATTACAACATGTTAACCGGTTAACATAATTGCACTGCAATTGTGTTAACCGGTTACTCTGGGACAGAATTCAAAAAAACCACTTCCAAAAGCACTTTTCATCAGCAAATCACTTCTCCAAACATCCAAATGAACATGCAATCAATTAATCACGAAATTTACATGGAATACAGTCATCAAACATCAATTGAATCCAATAATCATCAACATCAAGAATCCAATTCAAGCAAATGGATCCAAATCAAAAATCCCCAAAGATCTACATCGAATAAGTTGCAAATAAGCTAAATCAAGTATAGATCTGAGTAAAACCAACCTACAAAGCGGAGATTTGCTTTGGTGATTGTTGCAAAGTGATCTTGGTACAGAAAATTAAAGAAAACCAGAGATTCCCCGATTAGTAGCCGAAACGCGTCGAAACCGAGCAAAATCGCGAAAAATCACCGAGATCGAACTTGCACCAAAATAAATGGTGTGAAACCCTTGGACTGAAGTAGAATAATCCGAACTTCCAGAAATCCAACCAAAGAAAGCCAAATGATGGAGTTTGAGCTCAAGAATTAATCACTTTTCAAGGTGAAAAGTGATTATCCTTCAAGAAATAAGAGCTTTTTGTGAGGGTTTGGAAGAGAGAATTGAGATGAAAGTGTAGAAGTAGCAGAAAGTTCAGAGAGTAAAGAGAGAATTGAGAGTGAAATATGAGAAATTTGGTGAAAAATGGTGGATTCCCCCTTGAAAAATGAGTGAAGGGTTTCTTATATAGATTTTAGGTTCAGAGTGTGAGAGGTTTGGGATTAGCTTTGGACTTAGCTTTGGGTTTGGAGCTAGGGTCGGAGTTAGTTAGACTTGACTCACCGAGTCAAGGTGGTTAACTCGGTTAGTTGGGATCAACTCGGTAACAATCCCAAGGTGAATTTCAACATCCAAAGGTGGAGATGCTTGGAAAACGAGGAATACGGTGCACTCAAATTGAAATGAAGCATTAGAAAATATGTCCTTTGAATTGAATTGAATTGAAATGCCTAGAGATGTCTAGAATGTTCCACTTGCTGCTAGAATGCTGTAGAATCAAAGACCCAAGTGTACAATGGTGCTGTCCTGCAAAAGCAGCAGAATATGCAAAATCTGCCTGTGTTAACCGGTTACAGCATAACTGCTAACCGGTTACACAGTTCAAAATCAGACCAAATACGCAAAATTATAACATGTTAACCGGTTAACCAGGCCAAAAATTGCCCACTTTGCTTGAAAAGTGATGTTGTGGCTCCAGTTTTGATTCTCTACTCCGTGCTCTGATAGATATCCATAGAGTCCCCTGTTTAAAGAGCACTGTGATCCCAAGCCTTAAGAAAACCAATGACATATGTATGTTGTTTTAATATAACTTATCATGAAATGCAGGAATGAAACATAAGCCAATTATTGGAGCGAGATAAGAGGGCAAATTTTGAGGTATTACACTGATTATGATAATATGATTCCTAGTTAAATTCATGTTTTGGGTCTTTTGATTTTGAATGAATTGATTGGGATCATGTATGGAACTTAAGGATGAATGGGAATGTTGAATGTACGTGAAAAACTAATTTTCTGGGAAAAATTGGTTTAGACCAACCGATTGGTCCTAGGCAGCAATCGATTGGTTCCTCTTAAAAACACACTTAAAAGTTGGCAGAAAACAAGGAGCAATTATTTGGTATCATGGTGTAATTGATTGCTCCATTCAAAACTTGTGAAAAAACATTGTCAATGAGTTAAGGACAATCGATTGGTCCCCTATGTCAATCTATTGGCCCATGTGCCAAGTGATTGGTTTACTTGCCGATTTTAGCTATAACTTTCATTCTGAAAGTCCAAATAAGACATCCTTCAAAGCGTTGGAAAGCTAACGAGCAAAGATACCTCATGGTAATGCATGGTGAAATAATTGAGTTTTAGTCAGGTGTCTAATGTAGTGATGTTTATGGTGGTTTGTATGATCGATTAGAGAATCGTTGTGTTTATCTAATGATGTGTTGTTGTTATAACGAATTAACATGATTGAATGCTTATGAGTTTGCATTTGTTGAAGTATTTTTGTTGGTGTTACTTCTTGAATGTTGTAACATTGATTAATTGAATGTTGTGCATAAACTTTGAAATATGTATGGTGGTTCTTTTGGTGAACCTTTTAGTGATAATGCATGTTGTTGAGAGTCATGAATTATGGTATACAAACTTCGGTTCAGTTTTGGTATGCTCTAGTCCCATGGTGGTGATTCACGAGCGAGTAGATGGTTCCAAATGGGAATCGGTGAAGCGTTAACTATGGTGATGGTAACGATTTGGTATGATATGGTCCTATGATGGGGATTCAGGAGCGAGAGGAACCTGAGTGTTCATAAATGGTAACGCGTTCATAATGACTCAGTTGCGGAGTACATTGCATGCATATTTGCATATGTAGTTGATTGTTCATGATGTTGTTGTCTGATTGTAAAAATGTGCATGTTGTTATGAATGGATGTGAGACTATGTTGTTGTTGATGGTGTAATGAATGTGTGCTTGTTTTATATTATCTACCTTATCATACTTTAAAATATTTATATTGAATGTTGTTTCTCACCCCTTGCTTCATGTTGTCCACCAATGACATCTTGTAGATACTCAGGATTGATCCTTGTTTTTGTGTGTTGGAAGGCTACTTGTTGGAGATACTATTCACATTCATTTTATAACAAATTAGTGGTCTACTGCTCTAATCGTGTAACATCAGGGAAGGGAGTTAATTATGTTTCGAAGTTTTTGTTGCCTTTGTTAATTTGGATTTTATGACTTATTTATGAAGTAGTGTTGAAAATTTTTTTTCCGCTGCATAGTTCAAACGATTTGATGTCTTTTCGAAGGATTGTCGTTGGTGACACCTTAAATTATCGTGTATTGCTTTATTTATAAGTTTTGGGGTTTTGGGTGATACATAGTGGTATCAGAGCAGGCCCGTCCCTCCGACCAGGTTTTCTAACATTGTCCAGTCCCTAGTATGCGACATGTAAGAGTGTCCACTGTCGATGCATTGTTTCTTCTAACATATATTTGATGGTGTGAAGAATGGTTGGACGGAACAATTGAGCTATTGCTGATGCTTTGGAGTTAGTGGCTCAAGCACTGCACGGACTATAGATTCAGGTAGATAATGAGTTCCGTGGTTTGGGGAAATTTCATAAGAATAATCTGCTAGTGTTCAAGGGCAGCTATGATTTGGAGGATACTCAAGTGTGGCTCCAAGAGATCGAGAAAATTTTTTGAGTGATGGAATGTACTAAAGAACATAAGGTATTATTTGGTACTCACATGTTATCTGAGGAAGTTAAGGATTGGTGGGATAATGCTCGCCAAAGACTAGAAGTTGTTGGCGCTGAAATCACTTAAGTTATGTTTAGAATGCAATTCCTGTAAAAGTACATTCCCGAGGATGTGCATAGTAAGAAGTAGATTGAATTACTTGAGCTTAAGCAAGGAACAGTTGTTGAGTATGCCACCAAGTTTGAAGAATTAGTGAAGTTATGTCCTTACTACAATTGTGCAGTTGTGGAGGGGTCAAAGTGCATTAAGTTTAAGAACAGACTATGCCCAGAGATTAAGCAGGGTATCGACTATAAGGAGATTCATAGGTTTCCTACTCTGGTGAATAAGTGTAGGATATATGACAAGAACTGCAGGGCTCGCTCCGCTCACTACAAGAGCATTAGTGAGAGGAAAGGAAAGAATCAATATAGAGGAAATCCATACAGTGCTCCAGCTGATAGAGGGAAGAAGAGAGATTCATATGAGAAAAATCCAAGCGCGAGAGAGATTCCCACTTCTGTCAAGTGCTTTAAGTGTGGCGAGTTAGGCCACCATGCTAATAAGTGCAAGAATAATGTTCTGAGATGCTTGAGACGAGGAAAGACGGTTCATCGTGTTGCAGATTGCAAGGATGTTAGGTCGAATTATTATAACTGCGATGAACAAGGTTACATCAATACCAATTATCAGAAGCCAAAGAAGTCACAGTTTGGAGGGAAAGTCTTTGCTCTGTCGGTTTTAGAGACTACTAGAGGTGACCGTTTGATTCGTGGTACGTGTTTTATAAATAGTATTCCACTTATTGCTATTATTGACACGGGTGCAACATATTTGTTTGTTTAGCTTGATTGTGCTGAGAGGTTGGGTTTGAAACTATCTTCTATGGGTGGGAATATGATAGTTGATACCTCGACTCTAGGTCTAGAAACTACTTTGTGGGTTCGTTTGAACTGTCAACTTACTATTTTTGGTAAGAGTTTTGATATGGATTTATAGTGTCTAACTTTGAGAAATCTTGATTTTATCCTTGGAATGAACTTGTTAGAGTTCAACTACGTTCATACTAACTATTACGACAAGAAGATGTCATTTCCAGAGTTTGATTTAAGTGATGAGTTGTTTATGTCTGCTAAGCAAGTGGATGAAGCTGAGGTGTTTATGATATTAGCTTCTATGAAGGATGAGATTAAAGATGTGATTGGTTAGTTTCCTGTAGTGTGTGATTTTATAGAAGTATTTCCAGATGATATCGGTTATTTATCATCGGAGCGTGAAGTTGAGCTTATTATAGACTTAGTACCTAGTATTAATCCTGTATCTATGGTTCCTTATAGAATGTCTGCTTCAAAGTTAAGGAATTGAATAAGCAACTGGAAGATCTACTTGCGAAGAAGTTTGTTCGGCCAAGTGTTCATCATGGGGTGCATCAGTGTTGCTAGTCAAGAAGAAAGATGGTAGCATGAGGTTGTGTGTTTATCATCGACAATTGAATAAGGTGACTATCAAGAGCATGTATCCACTTTCGAGTATTGATGATCTGGTGGGTCAGTTGGTTGGTGCCTGTGTAATTAGCTAGATTGATATGTGTTTAAATATCCTCATATTCGAGTGAAACGAGGAGATATTTCGAAGACTGCTTTCAGAACAAGGTATGGTCATTACGAATGTTCAGTAATGTCGTATAGTGTGTCTAATGCGCCTGGAGTGAAGGTGAAGAGAAACACAAGAAAGGGGGGTGAATTGGGATTTTAAAATTGAAAGCTTTTTAAACCCAACACAACAAATATCAAACAAAGAATAAAAATAATGAAACAATTATTTTTATACTGGTTCGCTACAACACAAGGTACCTTTAGTCCACCCACAAATGTTATTTCGCCTTATCAACAAGGACTTAATCCACTATAATCAAACTTGATTACAACACAAAGATCAACAGTCAATGTCTTCTTGAGTATACATACTAAACCCTAGTCACTCAAGGAACAAAAAATACAATCAATCAAATTGATACAAAGTGTGTTTATAAGATGCTTCTAAGAAAGTAGAATACACAAATGAAATATAAGTTTCACACAAAAGATTTACAATAAAGAGTATGAACAAAAGTTCTTGTGTGAGTGTTTTCTTCCTCTAAAAAATATTCACAAATATCACTGTTTATGTATGATAATAGCGTAGTAAGAATGCATGCTTTTCCATTCTTCCAAGTCTTCTTTATATAGGCAATGGAAAGATCTGTTGGAGGGTAGAATTGAATACCAAAATGTAGTTGTATCCTTGCATAACGGTTTGTGAAAATGGGAGACAAAATGGTACAATAGTATAGTCCTTAGCCCACAAAATCAGTGTAGTGGAAGGAATATTTGATATTGTACTGTGTACTATTTTTTTCACGTAAAACCTTTTGATCTTATCTTTAATATGCAGAGGCTTATGATAAGTTGGTAATGAAGCATATATAAGAGAAGAGTAAGATTATGGTTGAGAGAATCTTCAGAAACTTGGTCTTCAGAATCTTTATCCAATTCCTCAAAACCTGGTCTTTAGAATCTGTTGACACAATTCAGAGTTAAGTTGAGCACATGGCTTCAGAGCGTAACAGCTTTAGAAGCTTCAGAGTATCAAAGTCTTGGATAATCATATATCAAAAACATTTCATACAGAATCCAGAGCTTGATAAACTTTGTAAACACATAACCCAGAGTCAGAATGCATTAGTTTCAAAGTCTAATGATATCACACGTCATTTAGTCAGAGTAAGAAATTGAATATAAAATTTGCACACTGAGCAAAATTATTAGGGTACACAATTGTTCTCTAAAAAACTATGTATTGTTATCATCAAAACCTAAGGCCAGATGCATAACCAAATCTTGTTCTAACAATCTCCCCCTTTTTGATGATGACAAAAACATACATTTTGATGAACAATTTTTACATGGTTTAATCACATAAAGGTATCAGAGTGAGGTTTGTAAGCTCATTCTGAATCTAATGCTATTAAAATTATTTTTAAGCTTAGAACTTCAGAGTTAGGTTTGCAAGCTCACCCTGATTTTAAGACTTAAAATAATATTAACACATAAAATGTCTTAATCGGCATGAAAGAAATAACTTCACTGAACACAGAAGCCTGGTTACAAATTTTTTTATAATTGAATTGGCTTCAGGTATCAGAAAGTCTGGTTATCAATAATGTGTCTAATCTTCGATACATGCTTGGTTAACTCACATAAACCTAGTTAACATATTTTGACTATAGTTCTTAACTTCTGAAAAACCTGGTTAAATTGATTGAAAAAGTTTACAAAAAAATGGTGAACTTATTCAAAGTTCCCATATTAGTTATCAGAGTCAGAAGTTAGAACACTCAGAGTCAAATGTTTGGGCGTCATAAGAGAAATAAGTATCTCTAAATAATATCCACTCTTCTCCCCCTTTGTCATCAATCTAAAAGATAAACAGAAATAAAAAAGACAAAGTAAAAGACATAGAAACCTCATTTCATTTTAAAAAGTACATAATCAAAAGCATAAATGATAAAATACTTAAGCAAAAACTAGAAAGCAACAAGTTTTTAAAAAGAAAGGTTTCTAAGATAGGGGTGGAAGTCTTGACAGAATAATTTGAAACATCCCTTCAATCTTGTGTTAGTCTCAGCCTGTTCCTTGAACATTTCATCTTGCTTGTCTATGCGTGATCTAACTGCTTGATTCTCAGTCTTCAACTCTTGAAGAGTCTTCAGCACCAAGGGAGGTTCAGACCCAGAGTCTTCCATTTCGAAAATAGTCTTAGTTCTAGAAATGGTTGCAACATCTGTTTCTGGAGGAGGGGGAGGGGTTTTTGTTTCCATATCAACATCAGCTTCTTCCACAACTTTAGGACCAGGAGTGGGAGGAGGCTTCAGAGTAAACAACTCCATAAGCGGCTCAATAACTCCAGAAATCTTATCACGGAACCTCTTCTCAGTAGCCTTGTAGTTGAGTTCATTCAGATCACATGAGCGGAAATTCACTCACCTTTTGAACTCAGACCATGCTGAATCACTCTGAGTTGTGTTGAAGCATTCAGTGCATTCTTCCATCAGAGAGTGAAGACGCTCATTCGCTTCTGACTTAAACTTCCTAACTAGAACATTTATTTCCTCAAGGTAAATGATGTGTTAAGGTTCAGGTTAATTTTCATGGTCAGAAGAGATGTGAATGGTTTGGTCAGAAGAATCAGGAGTTGATGGTTCATTGTATCTGAGGCATTCCTTGACGATGTCAATGATAGGTTCATCAACATTGTTTGGTTGAGGGGGTGGAGTTTGTGGAGTTGGGGTATCTTTTGGAAAGGCACATGATTTTGGTATGGTGATATGAATAAAGGATGTGGTAGATTTGATTGTTTCAGAAGATGAGTTGTCTGAAATATTTGATCAAAAGGAATTGAATATGAGGGAGAGAAGATGGCTCAAATTTCTGAAGGATTATGATTTGACTTGAGTTACCATTTGGGTAAAGCTAATGTTGTAGCCGATGCATTGAGTAGAAAGTCACTAGATATGTCGATGTCAATGGCCAAAGAGTAGGACTTGATTGAGAAATTCAGAGACATAAGTATTACATGTAAAAAGACTCATAATAGTGTGAAGTTGGGTATGTTGAATTTAACTAGTGGTATCCTCGAAGAGATCAGATAAGGTCGGAAAATCTACGTGGGATTGGTTGACCAACTTGTGTTCATCAATCGAGGTAAGAGTGATAACTTCAAAATTGACGAGAATGGTGTGATGAGGTTCAGAGACAGGGTTTGTGTACCTGATGTGCCAGAGCTTAAAAAGAGTATTCTTGAGGAAGGTCATAGAAGTGGGTTGAGTATTCATCCCAGTGCCACTAAGATGTATCAGGATTTGAAGAAAATGTTTTAGCGGCCAGGAACGAAGAAGAAGGTAGCTGAGTTTGTTTACGCTTGTTTGATTTGTTAGAAGTTGAAGACTGAACATCAGAAGTCGTTGGGTCTGATGAAACAATTGATATTCCTAATTGGAAGTTTGATAGAATTTCCTTTAATTTCATGACAAGTTTGCAGAAAATTACGAAGGGATGTGATTCGATTTGGGTGATTGTTGACAGAATGACTAAATCAGCTCATTTCATATCGATTAAGATCAGTCACCCTTTATAGAAGTTAGCTGAGTTATATATTGAGAATATTGTTAGCCTGCATGGTATTCTGTAGAGCATCGTTTTGGATAAAGATCTAAGGTTCACGTCGAGGTTTTGGTTGAGTTTGTAAGAAGCGTTGGGTACTAAGATGAAGTTGAGTTCTGTTTATCACCTACAGACTGATGGTCAAACGAAGAGGACTTTCCAATCCTTGGAGGATCTGTTGAGGGCTTGTGTGCTTAAACAAGGAAGTGCTTAAGATAACTACTTGTAGTTGACTGAGTTCACTTACAATAACAATTTCCATTTGATTATTGGGATGACCCCGTTTGAGGTGTTGTATAGTAGGAGATGTAGGACACCTCTGTGTTGGTATGAATTCGGTGAGAGCGCGGTGATTGGACCTGAGATTATGTAACAAACTTTTGAGAAGATCAAGATGATCTAAGATAAAATGAGAGCTTCGCATAGTCGCCAAAAAATTTACTATGATAAGAGAAGAAAAACACTTGAGTACCAAGAAGGAGACCATGTATTTTTGAGAGTTACGCCAGTAACCGGTGTTGGTTGCTCTTTGAAGTCTCGAAAGCTCACACCGTATTTTGTTAGTCCACACCTGATCTTGAAGAGGATAGGAGAGGTGGCTTATTGAATTGCCTTGCCACTGCCACTTGCTAATCTTAATGATGTGTTTCATGTGTCTCAGTTGAGGAGATACATTCTAGATCTGTCTCATGTGATCTAAGTAGAGGATATACAGGTGAGAGAGAACCTGACTATTGAGGCATCACCCATGTGGATAGAGGATCATGAAGTGAATAGTTGTGTGGTAAGGAGATTGCCTTGGTGAAGGTAGTGTGGGGATGACAAATTGGTAAAAGCATAAGTTGGGAGATGGAGATCCAAATGAGAGAGTTGTATCCGACTCTGTTTCCTTCAGGTAATTTTCGAGAGCGAAGATTTTATAAGTGAGGGAGAGTTGTAACACCCCACAATTTTCATTAAATTATTTAATTGAATTATTTTGACTTATTTTTATTTAATTAATTGATGTTGGTGTGCCTTTAAAAAAATTATATGCTTGTATGTTGTTGGAGGAGTGTGTGGCAAGAGGAGTGAAACTGGGAATAAGTTGAGAAAAAACTGTGAATTTAAAAAATAATTAAAAAAACATATAAATTCTAAAAGTTGGGAGAAGCTAGGTTTTTAGAGAAATCTTACAATACGTGAAAACAAGAGGCAAGAAGAGCAAGGGCTTTTGAGAAGGAGAGCTAGGATTGGGAAGAGGAATCCATAGGAGTTGTTTGATTCACTATCGTTGCTGGAAATCTAAGGTTCGGGGGAGAAAGGGATACCAATATGTGTGTATTTCATGATGGGGTAGAGAAGAGAGGTCCTTACTCTCATTAGGGTTCCATGATTTGATTAGATGCACTGTTGTGTGATAAAAATCTAGAAATTTGTTGGTTGATTATATATCTATATGTGTTTCCATGTCTGAATATATGTTTGAAATTTCATGATCATATATCTGCATTTTTCTGCCATTGAAGAATGTTTAAATTCTTGAATTTTATCCATGCTTGATGAGGGAATTGCTGTCGAATTATTGATGAGTTTCTATGGATGGTGATGAAAAACAAGTGTTGTAATGTGTTGCTGATTATGATAATATGATTTGTTGTTGAATTCATGTTTTAGGTCTTTTGATTTTGGATGAATTAATTGGGATCATGTATGGAATTTAGGGATGAATGGGGAATATTGAACGTACGTGAAAAACTAAGTTTTTGGGAAAAATTAGCATAGACCAATTGATTGGTCCTAAGGAGCAATCGATTGATTCCTCTTAAAAACACACACAAAATTTTGGCAGAATACAAGGAGTAATTGATTGGTCTCATGGTGTAATTTATTGGTCCATTTAATATTTTTGAAAAAACATCGTCAGTGAGTTAGGGACAATCGATTGGTCCCTGTACCAATTGATTGGTTCACTTGTAAATTTTGGCCGTAACTTTTATTCCGTAAGACCAAGTGAGACATCGTTCAAAGAATTGGAATTCTAGCGCGCAGAGCTACCTCATGGTAACGCTTGGTGAAATAATTTAGTTATAGTCAGGTGACTAACGTAGTGATGTTTGTGATGGTTTGTATGATCGATTAAAGAATCATTGTATTTATCTAATGATGTGTTGATGTTATGATTAATTGACGTGATTGAATGGTTATGAATTTTCATTTGTTGAAGTATTGTTTTTTGTGTTGCTTATTAAATGTAGTAACATTGATTAATTGTTGCGTGTGATTAATGATGTTGTGCATAAACAGTCAAATATGCATGGTGATTCTTTTGGTGAACCTTTTGGTGATAATGCACGTTGTTGAGATTCATGCATCATGGTGGACAGACTTCGGTCCAATTTTGGTGTATTATGGTCCTATGGTGGGGATTAAAAAGTGAGTAGCTGGTTCAAGATGGGAATCAGTGAAGCATTACATATGGTGATGGTAAAGATTTGGTGTGCTCTGGTCCTATGGTGGGCATTCAGGAGCGAGACGAACCTGAGTGTTCATAAATGGTACCACTTGCATAATGAGTCAGTTGTGGAGTACATTGCATACATATTTGCATATGTAGTTGATTTTTCATGATGTTGTTGTCTGATTGCAAAAATGTGCATGTTGTTATAAATGTGTGTGAGATTGTGTTGTTGTTGATGGTGTATTGAATGTGTGTTTGTTGTATATTCTTTACCTAAGCATTATTTAGACTATTTATATTGAATGTTGTTTGTCACCCCTTGCTTCATGTTGTCCACCAATGACATCTTGTAGATACTCATGAGTGATCCTTGTTGCTGTGTGTTGGAAGGTTTCTGTTGGAGCTACTCTTCGCATTCATTTTATAATACATTAGTAGTTTACTGCTCTGATCGTGTAACATCGGGGAAGGGAGTTAATTATGTTTTTAAGTTGTTGTTACTTTTGTTAATTTGGAGTTTATAACTTATTTATGAAGATGTGTTGAATTTTTTTTTTTGCTACGTAGGTGGTGAGCTCACTCTTTAATCGATTAGACGATGACACTTTGCTTTCCTAATTGGTTACAACGCTTCATAATCGATTAGGTAACATCCAAAAGAAATTTTCAAGAGATTTTGAAATAAATGATTGTTTCGTGCTTACTAAATATGTCGATCATGTGGCTTATATATATATATATATATATATATATATATATATATATATATATATATATATATATATATATAAACAATTCCTAATAAAAACCGCAAATAAATCCAAAAAAATAAATGAAAATTGCAAAAAATGACTATTTTTTAATGTGTTTGGATGTCGTTTTGTAAAAGCCTCTCGGTTCGGATTGATTTTTCAAAACCAATCCAAACCGCGTGTATATATTTTTATACTTATTTATTTTTTATTAATATTATATGTGTTAAATTATTATTCGATAATACTTATTTTTTTAATATTATTTATTTGTTTAGTTTAATCTATTTATTATTATTATTTAATTTGTTTCAATCATAATCGATCATTCTCATTTTATAATATTAATTTTAAATATACTATTTGTTATATATCATATGAAATATATTACTTACAGCATTTTATAATCTTAATAAAAAAATATAATTTGTAATTTTGAAATCCAAAAACCGATCCAAATTAAACCGCATGAAGATGGATCGGATCAGATAAAATTTTTTTAATCAATCGTCCAAAATCAAACCGAGCCACAAGTAAATTTATCTTTTGATCGAATGAGTGTTTACCTCAAAACTGATCCAAACCGCACCTCGAACACCTATATATATATATATATATATATATATATATATATATATATAACTTGATTTTATTTACTATTGATACGTTGAAAATAATTGTTTCTTTTTAATTTGTTTGTTACAAGAGTGACTGCCGCTAAAAGCGCCCACCCATGGGGAAAAGTTGAAGAAGTTCTTAGATGCCCTGATGCCTTAGGAGGTCAGTGAGATTGTTGATGACTGTGATCTCCTTATATTCGTGGAGTTTTCCCGGACCATGCTCGACATTTCACTATTGACAACCTTTGTTGAGCGATGGTATAAAGAAACATCCTCCTTTCATCTTCCATTTGGTAAGAGAATGATTACTTTGGATAATGTCTCTTCCCTTTTCCATCTCCCCTTGTCAAGTAGTTTCTTCACTGCTCATCTTATTAACTAGGAACTTGCATGTATTACTGCTATACAGAACTTGGGAGTTACTAAGACGCACATGAGATATGATTTTAAGGCTAACAAGGATGCTCATTTTCGCTTATCTTGGCTTCGAGATAGGTATGTGGACTTGGTTCAACAGTCTATGTATGAGGAAGACGCTAGGGTATACATGTTACATATTGTAGAATGTATTATCTTAGCAGATAAGTCTCATGTATATATTGATGTGAAATACATGTGGTTATTTAGTAACCTTGACCATGTCAGTTGGGCATGAGGGTGTGTTGCACTGACAGTTCTATATTTTGCACTTAGAGAGGCATTTGTCTTTGAGACTAGGCAGCTTGCCAGTTATATGAGTTTATTTCAAGTATTAAAATTTATTATTTCTTATTAATTTAGGTCTTATTTATGACATTTGTTAATTTGCCTATGTTATTGTGCATTGTTGGATATATGAGCATTTCCCCTCTATTTGTGAGAGGCGGGTTATTCCTACCACTGTTGGCCCCACATAGGCCAAGAGATGGAAGTCCAAGCATGCACACCCAAGTGGTGTTCTTGAGTATAGGAGGAGGATTGATGCAATGACTATAGACGATGTTATTTGGATACCCTACACAAACTATATAGTGCACTGGGTGTTTTATGAGACTTTCATTTTTTCTTGTTATCTGCGATGGGAGACCTTAGTGGCTAGACACTTACCTGAGAGGTGTCTACGCCAACACCAGTCCCTCCTATTCCACTTGAGGGAATTGATAGTTTGTTTGTGGATAACATCATTAAAAATAAATTTTGTATCCTAGTCATCACTGTCACGTTTGCAAAAGTGGAGGGGACAAAAAAATCTAAAGAGAAGTAAAGTTGAGGGACCAAAAAGCTGAATTTTTAAATGGATAGACTAAAAGTTTAAAAACATAAACTAGGAGACCAATAGTGCATTTAAGCCTAATAAAAATTAATCTAAACAAAAAATATCAATCCAAATGAGTAACAAATGGTTAATTAATGAAATACCAAAGGTTTTAAAAAATATCAACTAACCATAATTTAACCCAAGACACGCATTTCTTAAGAAGCTGCTTGATCTAACCTGGTGATTCAGAACGTGGCCGGTAACACTTCTACAACAGCAACGCTTAGCAAGAGTGGATGGAGAGTTGGGGTACCTGCAGACACTCCGATGCTCAAGTAAGTTCAGGCGAAGTGATAGCAAGTAAAGTAAATAATAGAATTGAATATCTGACCCTCCTTCAGAGGAGGGTATTTATAGAGAGCCCCCAGCATTGGCCCAACTGTCTCCATTATGGGTTGAGTGATCAGGCCCATAATGGATGACTGCCAGGATTCCTACGTGGAGGTAGGGATGAGCGGCTCGTGCTCATCATCCAGGGTCAAATGCTCCACATTCTCCAGAAAGTGGAATACTTTCCCGTTATGAAGGACAGAACGTTTCGGCAAGATACATGAGATCAGTTGGTCACGTGTTCTCGATTGAGGAGCACGTGGGGAATGTGCTCTCCAAAGGCTATAATGGATTGGGCCTTTGCATTGAGCCTTCTTAGACGCGGGGTTGGACTTGGTTGTGCCCGACGGTGGGTCAGTCCTAGTCCCAGTCCAGAACAGGAGCCCCCCAAGTCGTTGTCCAAGGTAGGGGGTAATGAGTTAGAGTCAGTTCGTATGTCTAAGAGGGACAAAGGAAATCTACACGAGAAGAGCGTTTATTCGTATTGAAGCTGATGAAGGAAGGGAAATAGATGTCTCCAATTAACCCTGCTTACATACTGAGTTTGAACAGTGGTCTGTTAGGTTACAGATGTTATGTGGATGTGGGGCCTCTCTCTGCTTATTTTGCTAAAAATGGAATGATGGGACTATGCTATTGGTAGGATGTTAGGACTGATGCTTTTCGATTGATGTGTGAAGGTACGGGATTTTGGGTTTTTAATTAGTGTGCTCACTAAGATTTTTCAATCTTATGCCTACGTATTCCCGTTTAACGAAACAGGGAAATCAGAGCGATCGTAGTTCCTCCTATTCTATGGGAGGAAAAAGGTTGTTTTGGTGTCTTGTTCGAAGCCCAAGACGTGAAGCTAAATGTGGTTTGTATCTTGTTCAAAGCCCAAGATGTGAAGCTGAAGGGTCTATTTGTATCTTGTTCGAAGCCCAAGATGTGAAGCTAAAAGGGTTTTGACTTTAGAGAGAATTTGTCATCTCTAAAGGGGGGTATTTGGTCTGTTTGTCACAACTGTTGGGTGACTGGTTATAAAGGAGAATTACTTTAACTGGGATATGCGAATCCAGCAATGCCATAATTTCCTTTATAGGGGATTTTTAACCTGAAGGAGGAGACTTTAACTCAGTTTAGAGCAATGCCATCTTTCCTTAGGAATTTCTCATGCTAAAAGAGGGACAGTGGCGTGGATGTAAATAATCCAGAGGTTTGCCGCTTACAGCAATTAGATGGGGGGAAAAGGAGTTGTTGATGTTTGTATACTGTGAACGAGGCACAAATTTTGGTGCTAAAAGGTTGATGGACTCAACCGAGGTTTCCTTATACAAAGCCTAAGAGGAGGCTATTGACCCAACAAGAGGGTGTTTTTATGTGTCTCGTACGAAGCCCGAGAGAGAGGCTAAAAGGGTTGACTCAAAAAGAGAGTGCTTTTTTACGTGTCTTGTACGAAGCCCAAGACGGAGGCTAAAGGTGTTTGACTCAACAAGAGAGTCATTGTACCTCGTACGAAGCCCGAGATGGAGGCTAAAAGTGTTTGACTCAACAAGAGAGTCTTTTATACTCAACAAGAGAGTGATTTTTATCTCGTACGAAGCCCGAGATGGAGACTAAAAGGTGTGACTCAATAAGAGAGTCTTTTATACTCAACAAGAGAGTGTTTTTGTATCTCGTACAAAGCCCGAGATGGAGGCTAAAAGGTGTGACTCAACAAGAGAGTCTTTTATACTCAATAAGTGAGTGTTTTTGTATCTCGTACAAAGCCCTAGATGGAGGATAAAAGGTTTGCTCCACTGGGGAGAATCATTGTACAAAGCCCAAGAGGAGGCTATTGTGTTGGTGACTGTTTCAGTTGAGTGACAGGTCCAGTATGTTGGATAAAGAGAAAATCAGTTCTTATATGGGTAATGTTGTACTTTGGGATTGATCAGAGGACCATGGTTATTTCCTGTTCTTTAAGGAAATGGGAAATCCAAAGGGTATTGAGACTGTTCAAGTCTACGAGTGTTTTGAGAAATCGATTCTCAGGTAGTGAATGATCTTTGTATGATGCCCAAGAGAAGGCGGGTACATTAAGGGATGAAGGTCAACCCATTAACTGGTCTGACACTTGACTCAGAAAGACAACTCTAGCAAATTGATGACTAGGTTCTGTTCCTATACCTGTAGAGGTCTCTGGGTCCTTGTACTAAGCCCAAGAGAAGGCATGAGAACTTCTAAGAAGCCGGAGGGTCCTTGTACAATGCCCAAGAGGAGGCGAGATGCTTTTAAGAAGCCTATGGGTCCCCAAACCCCGAGAAATTCCAGACATTCCATTCACCGAGAATAGATCAAGCCAGGAAAGTCTGAGAATTTGGAAGAAACTCAAGAGATGCCATTCACGGAGAAAAGATCATCTCTGGAGAGTAGAGTCTCTTTGACAATTTCTAAGGGTGACAGTCTGAGAAAGGGTTCACCGAGAATGCTGCCTTTCACGTCTCCATATTGTTTAACCCCAAGAGGAGGGAAGACTGTGTCTGGTAATCCTATGGGGATCTAGTTTTGTTTGTATTTAAAAGTGACCAACAGGGATTTACCTAGTGCTAGACGTAGTTGCCGGGGAAAACTCTAAATAACTATACTAGTATTACACAGTGGATATTTAACAAGTATATAAAAGCTTGTAAAAGAAGAATTACAGTGAGCAGCCCCACAATACAGTTATATATATATATATATATATATATATATATATATATATATATATATATATATATATATATGAAACGGATAAAGAAAGCGGGTAAACACATACTCGGTTGTAGAGCATCCATGCTGTTTGGTTAGTTTGTTCAACAAAGAAAGCTTTGATAACAATATTATATTCAAAATCAAAGGAAAAAGTACTTTGAAAAGATTGTTGGGGCTTACAGCCCAAGGAGAGGGCCAAGGTTTTATCAGTGATTGCACTGTTGTTTTGTACAATAGGACTTATACAAGTGACTGAGGCCCAAAAAGGTTTTCTGTACAAAGGGATGGGTTTTACACTCTCTCAAGAGGCCCAAAGGTTTATTTTTGTACAAGTGATGGGGCTTACAGCTCAAGGAGAGGCCCAAGGATTTGTTTTAAAAGGCGACGATCACGCCGAACTTTTTCATGGTGTCGGGACTTATACAATACACTGAGGCCCAAATTATTTTGGTTTTCAAAAAAGGGTTGGGTCTTACATTCTACTAGAGGCCCAATGATTTTTAAAGAATGGGGCTTATAACACGAGGGTAGGCCCAAAGAGTTTGATTTTTGAACTGGCGATCGCGCTGAGATTTTCTTTTAACGCAGAGGGACTTATACAATATCTGAGGACCAAAAAGGTTTTGGTTAAAAGGGGATTGGGTCTTACACTCTATTAGAGGCCCAAAAAGTTTTGAATGGGTCTTATAGATCGAGGAGAGGCCCAAAAGGTTTGTTTGACAACGGCGATCGCGCTGAGATTTTTGAAAACGCAGTGGGTCTTATACAATGACTGAGGCCCAAAAAAGGTTTAATTTTCAAGGGGGATTGGTCTTACACTCTATTAGAGGCCCAAAGTGTTTGAAAAAAGTTTGATGAGGGTTGAATTAATCAAAAACCCTAATTTGTTTCCAAAGTGTATTTTAATTGAATAAAAATTCAATTAAAATGATCAAAATTGTTAAACATGTGGAAAACAAATTGTGATCTTGGATTAATGTTTCAAAAATTAGGTTTTGATCCACAAAATGATTAGAAATCACTAAAATTTGAAAAATTAAGAAAGAGGAAATATTTTAAATGTCAAAAACAATTAAAAATATTAATTCTTTACAAAAATATCAAGTATATGAAATAAATAATATTTTTGGGATTTTTTGGGAAAATAAAATATTTTAACATTTTTGTGAATTATTAAAAAAAGAACCAACTCAAAATCATTAAAACTCGGAGAGAAAATAATTTTTGAATCAATTAAATAAAATCACAAAATTGAAATATTCAAATATTTGAAAAACAGCGCCAAGAACATGGCAAGAACACGGGCTCTTCCTCTGTTTCTGCAGATTTGCGTTTTCTATCCAATCTCACTGAATACTTGATGATATCATGCAATCTACATATCAATCTACTCGTTTCATCCTCACGATCATGTCTATGGTCTTTAATTTCGTTTATTTTAAACTTGGAATAAGAAAACAAAGAGAAACCTTAAGAACCCTAAAATTTGCATGAAGGTTCCGAAATTCCATACACGATTCAAATAATGCAATTGATTGAGGGAAAACACTCCATGCATGATTATGAACATATGGCCAAATTATTGTGCAGCAAAAAATGCATGGATCATAGAGTTAGAAGAGCTCATGCTTACCACTTGCAGCTGGTGATCGTGTTTTGTGTTGAAGGTGTTGCAGCTTGGTTCCAAGTTTATGGATAACTTCCCTAGGTGCTATGGAGTGTGTCTGGATGCTTGGAGTGGATTGAAATGATCTGGAACTTGAGATGGTACCCCAACTGCAAATCTGTCAAAGGCTTGAGCAGTTGGCTAGTGATTTTGTGATTTTGGTGTTCCATATGTTATGTGAGTGTTTGGATCACTTCTATATGATGTTTATGAGGTGTGTGTGTGATTGGTTTGGTTGGAATAGCTCTCAAACTCAAAACACGATAGTGACTTGCTTTGGAAGGCAATTTTGGAGTGAAGAAGGAGATTTTGAGGAAAGCATCTGTTAGGTGGCTTTGGTGTACTCAAACTTATCACAAATAAGCTCTATTTGTAATAGAGCAAGTTTGTTTCACAAGGAATAGTGAATGGCAACTGCTGCATAGGTTTGGCCAATGTTGAGCAATGAGAATCCAAGTCTCCTCTAAATTGACTTGATGATTGGGTCCATGAGGTTCCATGGGGTATATTATGTTATGCTTTGAAGCATTGGCTCATGCCCAGAGGGAAATTGCCCTCTGGAGGCCCTGGTCGACCAAACCCTAATTTGGTGACACTGGTGATCTTGAGGCTTGATCCACTGGGACTGTTGCAGCCTTGTGCTTAATCCTTGAGGTGGGAGTCCTCTTGATCCATTGTGGATATTTGAGAGGTTTAGACAAGTTGAAGATCATGTCATTTCTTGATTGATCCTTTGTCTAAGGACTCTGAGAGGGCCTGAAACCCTAAGTTTGATTGTAGTGAATGCTCACCCATCTTTGAGGAGACTAATGGTTCATCCATATTGTGATGATGATTTGCCCAATGATGGGAAATCTTAGTGGTCAAAATTTAGGGTATGACATATGCCCCTATTTAATCTTCTTGGACCCGAAGGTGTGAATGGCGAAGGTATTCGGGCATCGGGGTGCAAGAGGATTAAATATCGGAATACCCGAAATTTTGATGGTGGTTAAGAATGGCAGTTTGTGCATCCTTCTTATTTTGCTAAGCAATGATGCTTGGAAAAGGTAAACTTCCCCTCGATCTTGGTCTTCAGCCAAGGAACTGGTCTCAGTTTCTGAAATAAACTTCCCCTCTATCCTGGTTTCCTACCAAGGAACCGGTCTTAGTTGCTGAAATAAACTTCCCCTCGATCCTGGTTTCCTACCAAGGAACTAGTCTAAGTTTCTAATGTAAACTTCCCCTCGATCTTGGTTTCCTACCAAGGAACTGGTCTAAGTTTCTTTTGTCAATAAACTTTATTGACAAGGGATGCTGTTTGTAGCGGTTTTCCTCAAACTTCTCGCCGAACTTTCCTGGGGAGATGCCATTTGATGGAAAAAGTTTTGATGTCAGTCTTGCTGGGGAACCCATTTGTCTGAGTTGTAGAGGTACACGAACTTCTCTGTTGGAGATGCCATTTGTCGACTCTATCGGGGAAAACGAGTCTCTTGAGAGACTGCTTTCGCTTGGAGATATTACATAATACTTTTCTCGGAGATCTTCTCGGAGAAATGCCATATGATGTGATCTAATTTTGAGGTGCCGATGACTTCATTAACATTGACTCTCTTGGAGAGAAAAATCAATGTGTTGCTGAAAGTCTTTAGTTGTGAGGCTTTTTCTGGGGGTTTTCCTTAATTCGGGAAAGCGAAGATATCATCTTCAATGGCGAAGAGTGACATTTGTCGAAAGTTTCTTTGGTCTTCTCAGAGGTTCAAGTTATCAAAGTGGTCAAGGGCCAACTCCAATCCGGAAATAAACAGGAGGAGGGAGATAGTGCAGACGCAACATTTCCTGACGAGGAAAGAACTGACAACTCGATTGAGAGGACTTTTATCACTAAGGGATAAGACCGACTAGAGTGATAGTGATGCAATATGAATATGAATGTAAATCAATAATGCATGATGTATGTATGTTTATGCTGATAAAACTGACACGACATACAGACTAATAGATGAACACAACTAGATACTCGGCCACTGCGAGGGACGAAGAAGTACCGCTGGTTCAAGATAGCAATTCTGCCTTGCTTAGGAGAAAGTAGTTCCCGTGGGGAACAACCGTTGGTCGGGCTTAGGAGGTAAGAACTCGGTCGAGGATATCAGATGGAGTATTCGCGTCTGACACTGTTGATCCTTCTTTCACGCGTAGTGGTTTAGAAGGAGTACTTTGATTCTGCACTTTGAAGCTCGCTTACTTCTGGAGAAGCGATTGATGTTCTTTCGATGTTCAACAGTCAAAAGAAATTGCTATCTTTATTTTAAAAGCAGAAAAATTTTACAAGTAAATTCATTTTTGTTTTATTTCAAGAATCGTTGATCATGTTAAAATGTCGTTCTATAAAGCTAAAACAAATAAGAATTGCAAACAAAAGCACAAGGGCTCAAATTTTATTGATAGGATGGAAATCAGCCAAACGCGTGATTCCATAGAGTATTTACAAAGTTTGAAAATGGTAATTTAAGGGAAAAGGGGCTACATTGAAACATAACGACCACTATCCTTCTACCAACTTTGAATTCGGGACATCCTGAACTTCTGTCAAAGATGACCTTGATCGAGATTTTCTGATGGATGGCATGACTGCTACTAGGGAATTTGCCCCTGTTGGACGTAGTTACTTGCCATTATCCCTAACTTTTGCCTGGATTGTACTTTGAGATTTTCAATCCACCGGGATGATTTTTTTTATTATGTATCTAACTTTTGCCTGGACCGCCCTTTCGGGTTTTCAATCCACTGAGACGTTTTTTCTTTTTTAATTTAGGCAAAGTATTTCTTGACTACATCAACATTTGTGGGGTAGGCAAATTCCTCTCCGTCCATGGTTGCAAGTCTCAAGGCGCCGCCTGAGAAAGCTTTCTTGACCACATAGGGGCCGTCGTAGTTCGGGGTCCATTTGCCCCGAGAATTAGTGAGAAATGATTATGCACTTGAATGTAAGTCTGGCGGTGAAAGGAATGTGGGTACCCTGAGGTGTTATGATGATTACCCCAATTCCATTTCTGTAATGATTGACACCTCCGTCAAAGATAAGTCCCCACTGGGAACCTGGTTCTGGCCCTTCACTGGGTAGCGGTTCATCGCAGTCTTTCATCTTTAAATACATGACATCTTCATCTGGGAAGTCAAATCTGACTGATTCTTAATCGTCAATTGGTTGATGAGCCAAATAATCGGCTAAAATACTCCCCTTAACGGCTTTCAGAGCGTGGTACTCTATGTCATATTCTGATAACAACATCTGCCAATGGGCGATTCTTCCCGGGAGAGCAGGTTTTTCAAATACATACTTGATTGGATCCATTTTGGAGATTAACTAAGTAGTGTGATGAATCATGTACTGGCGAAGACGTTTGGCTGCCCAAGCCAAAGCGCAACAAGTTTTCTCGAGCATAGTGTACCGAGTCTCGCATTCGATGAATTTCTTGCTCAAATAGTAGATGGCAGACTCTTTCCGTTTGGTTTCGTCTTGTTGGCCAAGTACACAACCCATTGAGTCCTCCAAGACTGTTAGGTAGATGATCACTGGTCTTCCTTCCACTGGAGGTGATAGAATCGGCGGATTCAACCGGTATTCCTTAATACTGTCGAAGGCGGTTTGGCAATCTTCGGTCCAAACGTAGTCCTGGTTCTTTTTTAGTAATTTGAAAATTGGCGCGCATGCCGCGGTCATGAGGAGTATGAATCTGGAGATGTAGTTCAAACATCCCAAGAATCCTCTGACTTGTTTTTCAGTTTTCGGAGCAGGCATTTCTTGAATGGCCTTGACCTTGTTAGGATCAACCTCAATTCCTTTCTGGCTGACGATGAACCCTAAAAGTTTCCCTGAACAGACACTGAATGTGCATTTGTTGGGATTCAATCAGAGTTTGTACTTTCTCAACCGCTCGAATAGTTTTGACAGGTGGGTCACATGCTCCTCTTCTGTCTTAGATTTTGCAATCATGTCATCGACATATACCTCAATTTCCTTGTGTATCATGTCAAGAAACAGAGTAGTCATGGCCCTTTAATAGGTTTCCCCGACATTCTTCAAACTGAACGGCATTACCTTGTAACAAAAGGTACCCCATGGGGTAATGAACGAAGTTTTCTCCATGTCTTTCGGCGCCATTTTTATTTGATTATAGCCCGAGAATCCATCCATGAAGGAGAAAACTTTGAACTTTGCTGTACTGTCTACCAGCATGTCAATGTGTGGTAAAGGAAAGTCGTCTTTTGGAATAGCCTTGTTTAGATCTCTGTAATCTACACACATTCTGACCTTTCCGTCCTTTTTTGGAATGGGTACGATGTTGGCTAACCATTGAGGATACTCCGATGTGGCGAGGAAACCTACGTCAATCTGTTTTTGTACCTCCTCTTTGATTTTGATGGCCATGTCTGGGTGAGTCCGTCTCAACCTCTGTTTTACTGGCGGACATTCTGACCGTAACGGTAAGTGATGTTCCACGATGCTGGTATCCAATCTTGGCATATCCTGATAGGACCAAGCGAATACATCGGGAAACTCTTTGAGAAGCTTTGTTAAACTCTCTTTGGCAGTTGGACTGAGCAATGCCCCAATCCTGATTTCTTTTCTCTCTTTTTCTGAGCCCACGTTGATCGTTTCCAACGGCTCTTTGTGAGGTTCAATGAACCTTTCCTCTTGTCGGAGTAATCGGGAGATCTCTTCTGGAATTTCGTCGTCAACTTCTTCTTCAGCCCCTAATACCGAGAACTCAAAGTCGGGAGAAGGCATCGGATCGTATGTTTCAACGGGGTTTAAAACAAGCAATCTGCATGACGTGATGATTTGTGTTTAGAAGAGATAGAGAAAATGCAAGTGTGTGCAGTGTATTTTTCTTTGAAAAACTTCTTTTTTTATTATTTGAGTTGTTTTTTAGGATTACCATTTTCTGAAAAGCGAAAAGAGAAAACAACAATTAATGCGGAAATTATAGAATGACGTTATTTTATTTATGAACAAGTCGATTCTTGAAACTACAGCCCTATAAAACAAAACTATGTCGCTTTGGGTGAAGCGAAGAGGGAAATTTACAGAAAGCGAGCCCTATCAAAATATCTGTTTCACCTGGGCATGGTGAAAGGTTAAAGACGGCAATTACTTTGACTTATGAACAATCTTCGGAACATCGACAGCACCCCATTGGTGGCGAACTCCTCGGTGAATCACAAAGTCTGGTACTTTCCTTGATTTGTCTTCAGAAATAACACTGATTTCTGGCGAAGCAGGATCATTGGAATCTGTCTCCCAGGCAGAGTTGTCGTAGGAGGATTCCTCTGTTGTATTTTGCATAGTATTTGTGCTCTCAAGTAAATCTCCCCATCCAGTTGATTGGATATCTTCAAACCTGATACGAGAGCTTTCAAGAGAGGTATACTTGACCATGTAGTCGAATTTTCCACTTGGTTGTCCCAAGGTGTCCCACACTTCTTTGGAACTGGAGGGGCCATCTCTCTCGATGACGTTGACCTCGGGAAAAGCATAGTTGATGAATTCTAGTCCAGCAAGCTTTGCCAATTCATCATCATACTGGATAGGTTCTAAATGACCTGAGTTTTGATCCCATGACATTGTGGGGACGCAGGTATTATGTTCAATGACGCTCAGCTGATTTTCATTGTTCGGCTGATTTTATTGCCCCAAGTTTCCTGGGTACGACTGCCAAATAGGCAGCCATCCATTGGGCCATAATAGTCGTGGTCAAAGTTGTCTTTCATCAGAGTGTCCTCCTCTAATGAGTTTGGTGGAGCACAACATCCTTCCTGATCACAATCTCCATATATCATTTCGACGTCCAACTTGGGTAGTGAATAGTGAGTGGGACGGTTGCAGAAGAAGGGAGAAGAATGGGTACGAGCGGTTCTGTTACGAATAAAGCAGATAACAGGTTTTTACTCTGTGATGGTCGCCACAGATGACCTAACGATCGTTACCCTTGTTATGCCTGTGACGGGCGTCACAGGTTTGTCACGGTCGCCACAGTCCAAATTCAGAAAAATTTAAAATTTTAATGAGAAAAGGGGTGATGCACTGACAGTGTAAAAAAGTTTTACACTGTCAACCAATGATGATCATGCATCCCGCTAAGTCAGACTGAAAATTTTAAATTATTTAAATGACATGGCAGAATGTTATATTTCTATTGGATGACAGTGTAAAACTTTTATACACTGTCAGTGCATCACCATTAAACCCAATTTTAATTATATCTCCCAGTAACGCATACATCGTTAAACTGCACACAACACTTCACACAGTATTTCACACAATGTTAATAAATTTGCACCACAGTAACATAAAAATAAATGTAATGGGAATTTATTTAAAGCTGCAAACACAGCAATTAACGAAATATAAAAAAATAAATACCAATGAAATAAATATGCATTAACTGAAGCAAAGTGGTTCAGTATCCAAAAGTTTCAGTAGCAGATGCAAACGCATCAGGCATCAGTAGGCTCAATTTAAAAAAACCCAAAAATGGCAAATGAAAAACTGAAGTTAAAATTAAAGAAAATGCGGTAAATATAAAAATAATTAAAATCAGCCAATATGGCATCTCAGAGTCTCCACTGCTTGGTTCAGATGGTCGAGCTGCTCGACAGTAATGTCCCTTAAACCAATGACATCAAGACGGATAGTACGGAGCTCGTCTCGCATACCATTGAGTTCTGTACGGAAGGCTTCCAATGTGGTATGGATGTTTGCTGGAGGAGTGATATTAGCATCATTAATAGGGTGGTTTGGAAAATCGTGGTAATGTGGAGGTGTTTCAGGATCTATTTCAATCTCGGAGGTATGGCCATCAAGTTCTTTCTCAAATTGTGGTTCGTCCAAATCATACAGCCAGTTATGGCAGTTGTGCACACTAGTTCGTTCGTGGTCAGGCAATGTAAAGTGGGGTACAACCTCATTATTAATCAGTAGCTGGAAATGGTGTGGTCCAAGGTTTCCTATTAATCCTCTGTTGAAACAAAAGGTGATGTTCATGGGCCTATATCCTCCTAAAGGGTTTACTCGAGAGAGACGTGTCCTAAATCCCATGCCTTCAGCAATTTTGGTCACTAGGCCGCCTATTAGAATGGGACCATGATTGGCTTGAGCAATCCTATGGAGGTTGTCAAGCATAAAGGTAGCCCCATTAACAGATCGAGATTGAAACACACAAAACAAGATGAAGAGCTCATCTCTGGACACTAGGGTGTCATTCTCAGATTTTCCAAAAAGGGTAAAGGCTAAGATCATATGGAAATATCTGATAGCCAAATTATGAATATCAGTGGACACCATAGGGTGCGGGTCATGATTTGGTCGTCCTGAAATACTACCCCAGAAAAAGTTAAGTTCATTTTCCATAAGCAAATCTTCTTGTGCCATAGAGAAAACGTCAGGGCCATTGGGGAAACCCAACAGTTCCGCGATTTCTCGGTTGTTAAAATGGAAAGTGTACCCAAACAGCCTGAAGGTTATCCTACGCTTATTAAATCCCATGCCATAATTAGGGTCATAGGCCAGTGAGCTCAAAAATTCAAGAGTTAACCTATGGTAAGTCGAGTGCTTCTTCCTAGCAAAACCCTCTCAACCTATTTGGTTAAACATAAAATCTATGATGTCACCTATGCCTAGGTCCATGGGCGAATTTGGATAAAGCCATAGGTCTAAGAGAAAGAGCCTCGTAACGGTGCCACTGGGCAGCGCCCTTGAATAGTACAACCATGGTGTCTTCGTTATCCATCTTTTAAAGTTAGTAGAAAGAATGAAATCAGTGGAGAAGGAAGAAGGTAGAAAAAATAAAGTCCTGGAAACATAAAGTAAGACAATCAGCACTGATTTTTAAAATAATTGAAAATACCGCATTTGTTAGTGAAGTAAATTTGGATTAAAAAAACTGAAAATAAAATAAGTAAACAAAAATTGAAAATAAAATAAATGATTAAAATAAAGAAAAACGAAGTAATGAACAAAAGAAATTTCGTGGGTTGCCTCCCACGCAGCGCTTCGTTTAATGTCGGGAGCTCGACACAGTTTATCAGGAATATTAGCTTAAGGGTACTGCAGGCATTTCTGTCAGTTTTAGACCAGTTGAAAAATCACTATTGTCTACGCAATGATAGTGTTTCAAACGTTGCCCATTTACGATAAACGGTTCACTAGATCTACCTTTTATTTCAACTGCACCGCTTCTCAGGACTTTAGTTACCTCAAAGGGACCAGACCACCTAGAACGAAGTTTTCCTGGGAAGAATCTAAGTCTAGAATTAAATAAAAGTACAATGTCTCCTACATTAAATTTTTTCCTTGCTATATGTTTGTCATGCCATTTTTTTGTTCTTTCTTTGTATATTCGGGCATTCTCGTAAGCGTCAAATCTAAGTTCTTCTAGCTCATGTAAATCTAGAATTCTCTTTTCTCCAGCAGCGGTATAATTTAAATTAATATTTTTGATAGCCCAATAGGCCTTATGTTCTATTTCTACTGGCAGGTGACAAGATTTGCCATAAACTAGCTTAAATGGCGTGGTTCCTATGGGAGTTTTATAAGCTGTCCTATAAGCCCACAAAGCTTCGTGTAGTTTAGAAGACCAATCTTTCCTAGAGGTGGCAACGGTCTTTTCTAAGATCTGTTTAATTTCTCTATTTGAGACCTCTACTTGCCCACTTGTTTGGGGGTGGTACGGTGTCGCTACACGGTGTTTGACTCCATATTTCGATAGAAGTTTCTCAAAGATTTTCGAGATAAAGTGGGAGCCTCCATCACTGATTACTAGTCTCGGAACACCGAATCTAGGAAAAATTATATTCTTAAAGAGCTTATTCACCACTCGTGCATACTTTACAGCCTCGATTCATTTTGAAACATAATCAACCGCAACGAGTATGTATTTGTTACCAAAAGAGGACGAAAATGGTCCCATGAAGTCTATTCCCCACACGTCAAAGACTTCTACTTCTAGAATGCCCTTTTGAGGCATTTCATCGCGTCTAGAGATGTTGCCAGTGCGTTGGCACCGGTCGTAATTTATAACTGCGATATGGACATCTTTCCATAGAGTAGGCCAAAAGAGGCCAGCTTGCAAGATCTTAGCACAAGTCTTCGAAGTGCTTGTATGCCCACCATAGGGGGCGGAATGACAGTGAGAAATTATATCTTCTACCTCATCTTCGGGTACACAACGACGGAAAATACCATCGGCGCCCCTCTTGAAGAGCAGTGGTTCGTCCCAATAATAGTGTTTAAGGTCATGGAAGAATTTCTTCTTTTGTTGATAGGTTAGATCAGGTGGTAGTACTCCAGCTGCTAGATAGTTGACAAAATCAGCATACCATGGCAGCGTGGTTTTAGTGTAAACAGATTCTATAACTTCATTGGTTTCTTTATCATTATAAATCAGATATTTTTCAATTGTATTACTTTCCAACTGGGCTAAGAGTCTTTCATAAGGGAAATCGTCATTAATAGGTACTTGTTTAGGTTGGATATTTTCCATTCTCGACAGGTGGTCAGCTACTACATTTTCAGTGCCCTTCTTGTCTTTGATTTCCAAATCAAATTCTTGTAGGAGCAGAATCCATCTCAGAAGCCTTGGTTTGGCGTCTTTTTTACTTAATAGGTACCTAATTGCGGCGTGATCGGTATAGATAATTATTTTTGCTCCTACTAGGTAGGAACGAAATTTATCCAGAGCGAACACGACAGCCAAAACTTCCTTTTCTGTGGTAGCGTAGTTCATTTGTGCATGATCCAAGGTTTTACTAGCGTAGTAAATCGCATGAAGCTTTTTATCCTTTCTTTGTCCTAAGACTGCACCCACAGCGTAATCACTCGCATCGCACATAATCTCGAATGGTTCATTCCAATCTGGGGGTTGCATAATGGGCGCCGATATTAATGCTTGCTTAAGCGTTCAAAATGCGTCTAAGCATTTGTCATCAAAGAAGAATTCAGCGTCTTTCATCAATAGCTCAGTTAGAGGCTTGGTTATTTTAGAGAAGTCTTTAATGAAACGTCGATAAAAACCGGCATGTCCTAGGAAGCTTCTTATTTCTCTAACGGTTTTCGGCGGTTGGAGATTTTCTATAACTTCGATTTTTGCCTTATCGACTTCAATCCCCTTATTGGATACTATATGTCCAAGTACAATTCCTTGTCGGACCATGAAATGGAATTTTTCCCAATTGAGCACTAGATTGACACTTACGCATCGTTCAAGCACCATTTCGAGGTATGATAGACATCCTTCAAAACTTTCCCCACAGACAGAGAAATCGTCCATAAAGACTTCCATTATACCATCTAAGAAATCAGAGAAGATGGACATCATGCATCTCTGGAATGTTGCAGGTGCGTTACATAATCCGAAAGGCATTCGCCGATAGGCAAAAGTACCATAGAGACATGTGAAAGTAGTCTTTTCTTGGTCATCAGGATGGATAGTAATTTAGAAAAATCCTGAATATCCATCTAAATAGCAAAAATGGGAGTGCTTAGCCAGACGTTCAAGCATTTGATCTATGAAGGGTAAAGGGAAATGATCTTTACAAGTGGCTTTGTTTAGTTTCCTATAGTCGATACACATCCTCCATCCGGTTTGAGTACGTTGTGCTACAGATTCTCCTTTTTCGTTATTGATAACTGTAACACCTCCTTTCTTGGGTACAACGTGAACTGGGCTAACCCATTCACTATCGGATATTCAGCTTTTGCACTTTTCTCTTAACGACATCACTCAGAATGGGATTGATTCTCCTTTTATGTTCTCTAGAGGTTTTACGGTCTTCCCCAAGCATGATGCGATGAATACAGACAGAGGGACTTATTCCTTTTAAATCTGAGATGTTATAGCCTAGGGCAGTTGGGTATTTTCTCAGGACATGTAATAATTTTTCAGTTTCTATTTGTCCTAAATCTACGTTGACTATAACTGGTCGTTCGAGTTCCGTATCTAGGAATTCATACCTTAGATCTTTGGGTAGTGTTTTTAGTTCTACAGCTGGTTTCTTTGGGCAAGGCATAGGGTCAGGAGTGAGTGCGAGACATTCACTTAGATTATTATCTTGGTATTCCCCACGCCAATTATCATCTTCAAAAATTCGTGGCATTGGAATTTTCAGCACTTCAGAATGCGTATTTTGTTGCTTCTCCATCTCTTTAACGCATTCATCAATAACATCCAAGAAACAGCATGAATCCTCTATAGCAGGTGCCTTGAAGAATTGTGAGAGGATAAATTCTACCTTTTCTTCACCAACCTCAAAAGTTAGTTTTCCTTTTTTCACATCTATGATGGCTCCGGCTGTGGCTAGGAATGGTCTTCCTAAAATGATAGGGATGTTTGAGTCTTCCTTAATGTCCATAATTATGAAGTCTGTAGGGATATAGAATTGTCCTATGCGTACTGGAACGTTTTCTAGCATACCTAAAGGAAATTTCATTGAACGATCAGCTAGTTGTACGGACATTTTTGTTGGTCTCAGCTCTCCCATGTTGAGCCTTTTACAAATTGATAAGGGCATTAAGCTAATACTGGCTCCTAAGTCGCACAGGGCTTTGTCTATGACAAACTTTCCAATCACACATGGTGTAGAAAAACTACCAGGGTCTTTTAGCTTAGGAGGCATGTTGTTTTGGATTATAGCTCTACACTCTGCAGTAAGCATAACAGTTTCAGTATCCTCAAGCTTTTTCTTATTAGATAGAGTTTCTTTTAAGAACTTAGCATGGGAGGGCATTTGCGTGATTGCTTCTGTAAAGGGTATTGTAACGTTCAATTGTTTCAGAAGTTCAACGAATTTCTTAAACTGCCCTATGTTTTTAGATTTAGCGAATCTTTGAGGATACGGGATAGGTGGTTTATAAGGTGGCGGAGGCACATATGGTTCTTCTTTCTCTTCGGCCTCCTTGCCATCGTCTTCTTTTTCATTTTTCTTTGGTTTGTCTTCCTTTTCAGACTCCTTACTAGGCTTTTGATACATGGCTCGATTTTCGATCCTTGGGTCAGTAGGTCCTTCTAGTTCTGTTTCACTCCGAAGTGTTATAGCATTTGCATGTCCCTTCGGATTAGGTTGAGTTTGTCCTGGAAGATTCCCAGCTGGGGCAGTAGTAACTGCTTGTTGTTGAGCCACTTGTGAGATTTGTGTTTCTAACATTCTTTTGTGAGTGGCTAGAGCGTCAACCTTGTTGGCTAATTGTTTAATTTGCTCACTGGTGTGAACATTTTGGTTAAGGAACTCCTTGTTTTGTTGAGCTTGTGCAGCAATGAAGTTCTCCATCATTGTTTCAAGGTTAGACTTTCTAGGAACATTAGGAGCAACTACGACAGCCTTTTGATAACCCGGTGGTACAACATGTGCTTGTCCAGGCGCATACAAAATGTTGTTGTTTTTGTACGAAAGGTTCGGATGGTTTCTCCAACCTGGATTGTAGGTGTTTGAGTAAGGGTTTCCTTGAGCATAATTCACTTGGTCCGTGGAAACTCATGTTAAAATTTGACATTTAGGGGCAGCATGCCCAGGAACTCTGCACAACTCGCAATTTGGAGCTACGGCAGCCACGGTGGCTGTAGGTGTCAGGGTCCAAATTTCAACCTTTTGAGTAAGAGCACCTACCATAGCATTTACTTGGTCAAGGCCATTTATCTCGTACATACCGCCTTTCGTTGGAGGTTTCTCTATGGAGGTTCTTTCACTTCCCCACTGATAGTGATTTTGAGCCATACTTTCGATAAGTGCATGAGCCTCTGCGTAGGGTTTAACCATTAGTGCGCCACCCGCGACAACGTCTATTATCATTCTTGTGTTATATAAGAGACCATTGTAAAAGGTATGTATGATCAACCATTCTTCTAGACCATGATGTGGACAAAGCCTCATCATGTCCTTGAATCTTTCCCATGCTTCGAAAAAAGATTCTTTGTCCTTTTGTTTGAATCCATTAATTTTGGCTCTTAACATAGCAATCTTGCTTGGTGGGAAATATCGTGCTAAGAATACCTTCTTCAACTCATCCCATGTAGTGACAGAGTTGGACGGTAGAGACTGGAGCCAAGCTCTAGCTCTATCTCTTAATGAGAAAGGGAAAAAACGTAGTCTTATTGCTTCAAGGCTGACACCATTTGCTTTCACTGTGTCTGCATATTGCAAGAACACTGACAAATGTAAGTTCGGGTCCTCCGTGGGACCACCAGAAAATTGGTTCTATTGTACAGCTGACAACAACGAAGGTTTTAGCTCAAAGTTATATGCCTTGATGGCAGGGGAAGCGATGCTGTTATGTGGTTCAGCTTGCGAAGGAATGACATAGTACTTAAGAGGACGGTTCTGAGGTCCGTCGGCCATGTCTGGTTTAGTTTCAGGTTTAGATTCAGATTCTGAGTCAGGAAAAGGAATTTCATGTTCTAAACAGTATTCTCTAATTCGTTGTCTTACGCTGAGAAGATGTTCAGGTTCATCTGTCGGTTGCGTTAGGTCTTCGCCTTTTGAGCGAGTACTTGGCATACAACCGGCAAATTAGGGAATTTGTTGCCTTAGTCTATACGGCGCAAGAAAGGAATCGCACTATTGACTAAATCAGTCCCCGGCAACGGCGCCAAAAACTTGATCGTGACTTTATGAGTCTATCGGGGTTACTAACTGCAAGCGCACAGTCTAATCGCGTAGTTTAAAAGATATCGAACCCACGGGGACTGATAATCAAACTAATGCTATCGGGTTGTTACTATGTTTAGCTAAGGCGGATGATTTTTAGATTAAGGTGCAAACGGGAAACTAAAAATTTGGATTTAAACAAGATATGACGGAATATCGGTACGTAACTCGTCAATCATCAGTGATTCAACAAATCGTCGGCTTAGTAGTCAAAATAATTTCCAGTAGAAAAATTACCAATTTAAAAGTCTTTACCTCACACTCTCGTGTTATTGACTCTGACTATACTCCTAAATCATAATGTCTGCTCTCGCTAGCCCATTTGAATTTAAAAATACTTTTTGAAAATTAATAATTTCTAATTGATTTTAAAGAGCTCTCGATGTGTTTAAAACCAATGTCCAGTTTCAGCTATCCGATTAAAATCACAAACTCTCGTTTTATTGATCGTAACCTTCGTTACCTTTTTACTCTCGTAACAAAGATCAATTAAATTAAGAAATTGGAACCAGAAAAGTAAATTATCAAAGTCCCCTACGACCGGTCGAATCCCTTTCCGATCGACTTAATTACATACCGATATAAACGGTTTAGCCAGACATTGTAACTAGTACAGACATGCACATACAAAAGCAATAAAACATTAATTCAAGCATGGTATTTAAAATTAAAGGCAATTCTATTAATTAAATAAAAACCTGGAAAACAATCGAGACTTGAAGTTAACAATCCTCCACAGGTCGGTAGGATTTGCTTGCTCGAACAATGGAAACAAAACAAATAAAAATCTAACTAAGTTGCAATAGCTCCCCAGTGTAGGAAACTATTGCTATTTGGGTGCTAGGAAAGTAAGGTGGAAAAAAAATTGAAAGAAGAGAAAAGCTCTGAACAAAATAAAATCTGCAGCAAAAGTACGTCGTAAGGTAGAGTTCGAGAGAGCCTCCATGTTCCTAACTTCCTCCCTTTTATAGTGTTAATCAGTTGTTGTGGAAGAGAGAAAAAAATCTCAAGTGGAAGTTGGTGGCCGAAAATATATGAGCCACTTCCTTGAATATCTCCTTGACCGGTTGAACGTTGGATCGTGGGCTGAATTACACTGATAACCGTTGAGTGGTCCACGTAGTTTAAATTATATTCTGAGGAAAACAAGTCGTGTCGGTCGCCATGGTATTGTGACGAGGGTCACAACTTAAACTGCGTTACGGTCGCCATGGACCTGTAACGATCGCCATGCTGTCTGAGTGCAGAATCTTCATTTTGCTGTCAACTGTCTTCTTTTCTTCTCTTTTCTTCTCCCTTCTTTCTTCTTTCCTCATGCAGGTTAACTTAGAGAAAATACCTGAAAATGAACTTGAATACTCGCAAATAAAACGTGAATAAACGAAAATGACGAAATAAATTAATGTAATTCAAAGCAAATATGTTATGTAATATCGCATTATCATGAAGATAGCAATGAAGCAACTCCCAAGTGTGTCTAAGTAAAACAGATTATGATTATTTATGTACAAGAACAAGAACCTGCATAAATAAAACACACATCAAATAAACCATTGTTCTTTCTATACTTTTGTTATCATCAAAACTAAAAGAGAATATGTCATGAACAAATTTTGTTCTAAAAAGGATGGCAATTGTACCCATCCCCAGTGGGTACACGTAAAATTTACCCACAATGGGTATGGTAAAAACCCAAAAAACGGGTACGGGTATGGGGACAGACAATTACCCATTAAAATAAGCAGGTGTGGGTGCGGGTACGGGTATCTTAGTACCCAGCCCGCTCTATACCCACACGATATATGTTTATATATTTTTATTTTCATTATTATGTACATATTTTAATCTAATAATATTATTAAATATATCACTATTAAATTTCTACGTATTCTAATATAAATGTTTGTTTATTTCATAACTCAACAGTAACATTCTCAAATTTTTTTAATTGTTGTTAAAAAATTAAAATGACATGATAAATTATAATTGATCGATCATTTTTTATTAAAAATGCGGGTAAATGGGTATGCGTATGGGTACTTAGGTGCCCATAGAGTACGGATACAGGTACAAACGTTAATGTCCACGCGTGTATGAGCTCGGCTACGGAGATTTTTTTAAATCGCGGGTTTGGAGACGAGTACTATAGTAGCCTGCCCAAATACTATCCATTGTCATCCCTAAAGACAAGAGACAAATTAATATTATATTCTTCTTCTTTCAAGTTTCATTTAAATTGCAACATAGCCCATATTTATAATACACTAATGTACAAATATATCAATAAATATCAATAATAACAATTAACCCATATGAGTTAAGAAATATAGAAAAAGTATAAATATGGATATCCATATCCATAATAATAATAAGAATATTAATAATAATAATAATAATAATAATAATAATAATAATAATATCATTATTATTATTATTATTACTATATTATTATTATTATTATTTTATTTTTTTTTGAAGAAAAAGACTTTATTACTTCAAAAAACCACCAATACAAAAGCGATCTCGAAAAATAGGAGATCCAGCTAGGCTAAATGACTAAAGGACCAATAACAACCAAAAAACCAAAAACTAATACATGAGCAACCTTCCTATGGATGTTTTAAGATTTTTCCTCATCCAGTATCTGTTGATCACGACTTCAATGATATTAGGACATACCCTATTCTTGTTAGGATCATTCCCAAAGCATATGCTATTTCTCAACCTCCACGACTCATAGACAGTTTCATCAAAAGCACACTTTAAAATACTGCTTCTAGGCTTCTTCAAATTACTTTTCCTCAGCATCTAACTTAATTCTTTATTCCAATCTCCTGGTGAGAGTATAGTTTGCAGCCAGACCAGGATAGATTTCCAAACAAATTCAGTATCCTTGCATTTGAAAAAAAATATGAGATTGGCTTTCTTTCTCTTTGCAAAAACAGCACGTGTCTTCATGAATCATTCCAAATTTCTTTAGTTTATCCTTTGTGTCCATCTACCATGGCAAGCTAGCCATAAAGTGTTGAGAGCTCCAGGCCTCGCAGGATTGTTGAAAAACAATTTTCGCCATTAAACCTTGGGGAAGGTATCAAGACTGTCATATATCTTTCTGGTGCAATATCTACCAACCTGAAAATAGGAAATCCATGCAGCTGTGTTTAGAACCATGGGCCTAGTTTTCAAGATAGTTTTTAAGATCCACGATGTACTTCCTTTAATGTCCATGGTTAGAATATCCTGCTTCTTGACATAGTAGCAGTGGATCCACTTGATCCACATACTGTCAGCTTTGGTGCAAAGGTTCCAAAGAATTTTTTTCATACAAGCATAGCTCCAATTGGTGAGATTAATGATGTTTAAGCCACCTTTCTTTTTTGAAGAACACACTTTTTCCAGGCTATAGGGGATTTCCTTGTGATGGTATCAGATCCAGACCAGAAGAAGGATCTACAAGCAGCCTCAATTTCAGCAATAACTTTTTTAGACAGAGGAAGGCATTGAAGCCAGAAATTAGTCATGGAAAATATGACATTATTGATCAATTGATTTCTACCTGCAAAGGATATGAGCCTTGAACTCCAATGATGAATTCTAGCAAGGATCTTATCAATCAAAGGCCTATAATGGTTGATGTGAAGCTTTTTACTGGTTAAGGGAATGCCAAGGTAACAAAAAGGAAGCACCCCTTCATCAAAAGTAGTAATCCCTTTAATTCTGGATTTATCCCTGTCATCAACATTCCCAAAAAACACCCTACATTTAGCTGGATTTATCTTTAGCCCTGTGGATTTTGAGAACATGTTAAATCTCTCCATAAGCATTTCTACTGATTTAGGATCACCCCTTGAGAAAAGTAATAAATCATCAGTAAAGCTCAGGTTTATGATTGCCATTTTCTCACACTTTGAGTGGAAATTAAAATTAGGTTGCTCCTTTAACTTTTGCAAGACTCTATAAAGGTACTCCATGATAAGCACAAAAAGCAAGGGGGACAAGGGGTCACCTTGTCTTAGCCCTCTTTTTGATTCCAATAACTGAGTAAGAAAGCCATTTATGTGAAATCTATATGACACAGTTCTGACAGTGAGCATGATCTATTGAATAAATTGTTGAGGAATATTGAGCTCCTTCATGATGGTTTCAAAAGTACTCCATTCCACTGTATCATAGGCTTTCTGCAGATCCATTTGCAGCATGCATCTAGGAGCAACATTCTTAGCAGAATATCCTCTGATAAGATCTTAAGCCATAAGGATATAGTCATGAATCCTTTTACCTGGGAGGAAAGCAACTTGACTATTATGGACAATACTGTTGATGACAGCCCCAAGCCTTTTTGTCAGGATCCTAGATATGAGCTTGTAAACAATGGTACAGCACGAGATAGGTCTGAAATCCTTAATTTTTATGGCAGAATTATGTTTAGGAATCAGAGTGACAATAGTACAGTTTACTGCTTTGTATATCCTATTCCTTTCAAAGAAATCCTTTATGGCCTTAGTAATATCATGTTTGATAATCTCCCAAGACACCTTGTAGAATTTAGCATTGTAACCATCCATTCCAGGGGCAGAATTATCTTTGAGCCCTTTCAAACTAATAAGAATTTCTTCCTAAAAAATGGGAGTTATCAAGAAATCCCTCTGCAAGCCATTCAGCTGAGCACCTTTTCTCATAGCTTCAATATCTATACTAGCCAGATTTGTGTTTGAAGAATGAACCAGCTTCTTATAGTAGTTCATGATTTCCTTTTCCATGTCACTTTGGGTAGTTAGAGTGTTACCATTATCATTTTCCAAATTATCCATCTGATTATTTTTTTGTCTAGTCTTGAGGGCAACATGGAAATAGGCATTGTTCCCATCTCCTAATTTCAGCCACTCCACTTTAGACTTCTATTTGATGATGCTTTCCTCTATACTACTAAGCCTCAGAACTTCATTTTTACAATCTTTAACATGCTCAATAGCCTGAATATTCATTCTGTGATTTATAAGGTGATCTTGAGCATCAAAGAGCTTTTGTCTGGCTTGCCTAAGTTGGTATGTGATCCCATAGAAAGTCTTGCTCAAGTTCCTAATGATTGGCTGCAATATCATAAGCTTTGTCCACACTTTATACATAGGATTCCCATTAAGAGGTTGGTCTCAGCTATCCTTCACTGCATCCTTGAACTCATCATTATGAATAATGGCATTTTGGATTTTGAAGGGAGTTCTAGCAGGTTTTCTGGTCCTACTTTACTGCAAACAAAGTAAAGCATGGTCAGAGACACCATGGTTCATAATTGTCAGCTTGTGATTCAAGTACTTATTCTGCCAATCCATATTTCCCACAATTCTATCAATTATAGAATATATCATATTGTCTTTCTGATTGTTGCTCCAAGTATATATATCACCATGGCTCTCCTTTTCAAAAACACCAACTTGATCCATCATATTAACAAGGTATTTGTATTCATGCTCCTTGACCAGATTTCCTCCAATTCTATCATTAGCTCTCAAGACATTGTTAAAATCCCTTACAATGCACCATGGTCCATCCACACTGCCTTGAAGGTTCTTTATATCCTACCAAAGCTTTTTCCTCTGTTCAAGCAGATTTGAAGCATAAATGGCAGTCATCCAAGTCTCCAAACTACCATTGGGTAAAGAAAGATTACAGTGGATAAATTGGTCAGTAGTCTTGTGGACTGTGACTGTTATTCTATCCTCTTTCCAAAGGATCCATATCCTTCCATTTGTGTGGTTCAAGTAGTTATCTGCAAAATTCCATATTCTACCAAACTTCTCCCTTATTCTATCAACATGATGAGGCTTGATTCTTATTTCAATCAAAATAGAAATGTCAGGGTCCATATATTTGAGGCGGGAAATGACCTCACGACACTTACCTGCATTATTTATTCCCCTTACAGTCCATGAGATCATCATGTTACTTCATCATTTAACCTTGAAGAATCCCCAATTCTCAAGGCTTCAAATCCATTTTGGCAGCTGATGTAATCATTATTTGTAGGGCAAATCACAGCTTTGCCTTTGAATTTTCTCGTGTTGCTAACATTTTCCCAGCTTGACTCCCTTTCCTCTATGTTCTCTTTAGCTGAATCCCCATGAGTGTTTGGCCTAACCTCTGCCTCTTTTTCTTTTAAGATTTCCTTTTCCATGTGCTCACTTGTTTGCTTTTGTTGCCATTGCTTCTTGCTCTTAGGCTTGCATTGATGACCTATCTTTTGACAAATTTCACAGAAATTTGGCTTCCATTCATACTCTACCATTTGCTTCCTCATAGTACCTTCACTGTCCTTGATCATTATGTAATCTTTCTGTTTTTGTGTTATGCCAATTTCCACAAGGATCCTTGCATATGAAACTCTCAGTTTGTTGGCAGTACACTCATCAATAAACAAGGGAACACCTATAGCACTACCTATTTTCCCTAAACTTATCACACCCCATAAATGAAGTGGAAGGTTAGGGAGTTTTACCCAAACTGGAAGGGTGTGCAGCATATCCCTTTTAAAATCAAAGTTTAGAGACCAGTCCTTCAACACCATAGACATATTCTGTATAGTATAAGGCCCTCTCATCACAACTAAGTCTTTATTTTGGAAATATTTGAATTTCATGATAAAATAGCCCTCTTCATGGTAATATAAGTCAGGTAATTTCACAAAATTCCAAAACCTAGTCATGTATTGTTTAACAACATTCATGCTTAAATCTTTCCCTATGACATACATGATTAGAGAAGAGTCCCAAAATCTAACCTCTGATTCAATATCAGCTTCATCAATGTCCACCTGGATTTCTACTGTCACCAAGTTTGGAGCAATGAATTCAATGGGGGCTCCATTTGAAGGACTTCTATTCCCACTAATGATGTCTACCCACAGTTTCGGAGGTAGATCTTCATTGTTTGTTTCACCAGCTTGTTCGTTCTTCTTTGCATCTAGGTTTTCAGAGGATTTCTCTTCAGGGGTTTCCTTCCTCACATCGCAACTCTTCACTGAGTTGGATTCAGTTCCTACAATCGATCCTCTTTCTGAATCATCCTTTCTAGTACTATTTTGTAAGAGTGTGCTCAGAATCTTTGGAGATGGCACCTTGTTTCTCTTCGGCCTCCCTCTCCCTTGACCCATATTCACCATAAGAATAGGTATCAAACCCTACCAGTAGGTCCCTTGTTCGAAAACAAGGAGTTTAAACCATTCTGGTTTGGTTCTTTACCAGCAACCAGCTCTTAAACGCTTGGAACACACAGCTCGCCGGAAGACGATAAAAGGGTGGCCGAAAATCGTCAGAGGAAAGAGGAAAGAGGAAATATCTTGAAACAATGAATTATTATTATTATTATTATTATTATTATTATTATTATTATTATTATTATTATAAACTTTACCTTGTATTAGATATAAATAAAAGGATATTTATATCTTTTTGTTATAAATTTAATTTACTATTTTCAAGTTCAATTTGGAACTAAAATGAGATTAATTATTATTTAATATATTTATAACTTTGTTTTGATAAAAATTTATGAAAAATATTAAAGTTAATATTTCTAAAGTTGTTGATCTATAAATAACAATAACTTATTTACAAATATATATAAATTTTTAAATAAATATTACATATTTGTTAAACTATCCTATCCACCTTATTATTAAAGTTAAGTGAAAATAATTTATATTTGTAAAATTTTACTTTTATGTTTTTTTTCATCAAATGTTTTTTTTCATCAAATGTTTTTTTAAGCAACAATTAGAGATGACAATGGGCAGGGTTTGGGCAGAGTACTATAATACCCATCTCCATACCCGCGATTTGAAAAAATCCACGTACCCGAGTTCATACCCGCTTGGGCGCCACAGTTAGCATCTGTACCCATACCCTATAGGGATGTAAATACCCATACCCGTGCCCGTTACCCACAATCCTATTAAAAATAAATATATCAAATATAAAATATCATATAATTTTAAGTTTTTAAAAAAAATAAAAAGTTTTTAAATAATTTATTGTTGAAATAAACAAACACTTATAATAAATACGTAATGGTTTAACATTGATATACTTTTTAAAATTGATATACATACATTTTTATATAAAAATATAAATTAAAATATATAAATATAAATCAAAATACAAAAATATGTATTGTGCGAGTATGGGGAGGGGTGGGTACCAAGGTGTCCATACCCGCATCCATACCCGCTTATTTTTGTGGGTAATTACTCGAGCCCATGCCTATACCCATTTTTGCGGGTTTTTACCCTACCCGTTGTGGGTAATTTTGCAGGTGCCCATTGGGGATGGGTCAAATTGCCATCCCTAGCAACAACCCCTCGAATAATTTATGTCAGAAAAATTCAATAGTTGTTGCATATAGGGGTTGGGTCAACCCACGAAAATCCTATAAAGTCCACTTAAATAAATTTAAAAAAAAAATGGGTTATGTCAGAAAAATGGATGAATGTGAGTTTAAAAACTAAAAAACCTACTAAAATGATCAAATTTCGAATAAAACCATATCCAAAACCCAATTTGTCAAAATCTTTTTATGTTTCATTAATTATACAAACATGTGCATGATTTAGTTGCTTTCACCTTCCAAATCTTATCTCTTCAAACTGGCACAAAGAATAATATATATTAGAGATAAAAAATCTACTACTTTCATCTTCCAAGTGGATAAAACTCCCAGTCTTGATTGTTTTGGTTAACACATCTACAAGGTGCTTCTGAGTGCTACAGTGAACAACTTCAAGCATTCCACTTTGAACTTGATTTCTCAGAAAATGAAACTTTGTGTCAATGTGCTTTCTCCTTCCATGCATTAATGGATTCTTGGTAAGACTTATAGTTAATTTGTTGTCAATCACCAACTTTACATGCTTGCTCAACTTGATCTTCAGATCTTGCAATAAGTTCATAATTCAAACAGCTTAACAAGCAGATAAAGCACATGCAATGTACTCGGCTTTACAAGTTGACAATGCAACCATTGGTTGCTTCTTGGAGCACCAAGAAATGGGACCTCCCAAATACTTAAAGAAATATCCAGAAGCACTTCTTTTGTCAACTCTGTCTCCACACCAATCAAAGTCTGAATAACATATAAGCTTTGAATCAGATTTAGCACCAGAAAGGAACAAAACTTCATACCTCAGAGTCCCCTTAATAAACCTCAGTATCTTGAAAACAGCTTAGTAATGTGACCACTTTGGTTTATTCATAAACATACTCATCATTCTAACAACATAACAAATTCCAGGTCTGGTGTTACAAAGATATCTCAATTAGCTCACCAATTGTTTACAATTTGTAGCATATACATCATTACCCTTATCATCAAAATCGAGCTTGTGATTTGTTTTAGCAGGTGTGATTGTAGACTTGCAATTTATTAGCTCAACTCTCTTCAGAAACTCAAGTTCATACTTCAGCTTTATACTCTTATTTGAGTACAAAATATTCATCCCTAGAAAATATACCATATTTCCTAGATCACTCATCTCAAACTCATTAACACCTTCTTGAACTTGACTATCTCATTTGAACAGCTCCCTGTTAGCAATATGTCATAAACATATAGACACACAAGAATCATATTGTTATCAGATGTATACCGAACATAAACATCATAATCCATCTCACAATTTCTGAATCATTGAGCTTGAAAAATGAATAAATTTTCAGATTCCAAGCTCTAGGAGCTTGTTTCAGTCCATACAAGGCTTTATGCAACTTGTACACCATCCCTTCCTGATTCTTTTTCACAAATCCAGGAGGTTGGGACACATAAACTTCCTCTTGTAAAGGACCATTCAGAAATGCATATTTCACATCTAAATGTATTAGAGGCCAATTTCTATTAGCAGTTATAGCAATCACCAATTTGATTATTTCATGTCTAGCTACAGGTGCTAACACTTCAAAGTAGTCTAAACCAGATTTTTGTAGAAATCCTCTGGCTACTAACCTTGCTTTGTGTTTGCTAATTGATCCATTTGGCTTCAGTTTCAACTTGTAAACCCATCTTACATTGATGGCTTTCTTGTTCTATGGAAGCCTATTCAATTCCCTAATCTTTTTTCTTTCTATAACCTCAACTTCTCCTTTAATGGCCTTCAACCACACTTTCTTCTTGAGAGCTTCTTCAGTACTAACTGGTTTAGAGTCTACCAACATGGCACACTGAATGACTTCCCCTTCAGAGCCTATCTCAGTATCTTGCAACACGTTAAACTCTGTAAATCTTCTTGGTATTTGCCTGATTCTTAGTGGTCTCTAAACTTGTTCAAAATCTTCTTTAAATGCTAGAACAATATTTGATGTAGGACTACCTTCAGAGGATGGTCCACCTTCAGAGGCATAATTACCACCAGAGTCTGGATCATCATCAGAATCTGGATCAAAATCAGATTCACCTTCAGAGTCAGACTTGTCTTCAAAATCTACTTCAGCACCAGAGTCACCTTCAGACCCTGACTCATCTTCAGAGCTAGAATCCCCTTTAAAGGAAGATTCTCCTCCAAAATCTAAATTATCTTTAGAAGTTAAATCATGTGTTAACACTACACCAGAGTTGGATTGAGACTTGTTCCAATCTCATGCTTTTGTTTCCTTAACAATGGCATTTATGTTGAATTCAAATTTATTAGTCACTAGACAATAAAGCTTATAAGCACTTGTACTGTGGTACCTAATCAGTAACATTACTTTGCTTCTATCATCCAGCTTCTTTCTAATAGCACCTGGCACATGTTTGTAACAAACATAACCAAATGCTCTAAAATGACTCACACTTTTCTTATCTCTAGTCCACTTCTCAAAAGGAATAATTTCCTTCAGCTTCTTTTTGGGACACCTATTGAGCACGTATGCTACAGTGGCAACAACTTCTCCTCGCAAGGTGTGAGGGAGCTTCTTCTCCTTTAACATGCTTTTTGTCATATCAATAAAAGTCTCGTTTCTTCTTTCAGCATAACCATTATGTTGTGGAGTATATGGAGCAGTCACCTCATGTTCAACTCCATTCTCCTCACAAAACCTTATGAATTCTGATGAGTTATACTCACCTCCACCATCGGTTTTGGGAACTTTCAGCTTCTGGCCACTCTGTTTTTCAACCTTCACCTTGAACTTCTGAAACTCATCAAACACCTCATGCTTAAACTTGATGAGTGTTACCCATGTCATTCTTATGAAACATCCACAAATGACACAAAGTACTTGTTTCCTCCAAGTGAAGGTACTTTAAATGGTCCACATACATCAAAATGCACTACTCCTAGAGCATGCTTTTCTCTTAAAGCCACTTCTGATGCAAATGGAAATCTAGGTTGCTTTCCTTTCATGCATATTTCACATGACTTCTCAGGCTTCACAATATTAGGAATGCCATGTACCAATTTATTAGAACTCAGATGTCCTAAGCTTATGTAGTTCAGATGCTCCAATATCTTGTGCCACAACTCACTGTTACCTTTAGCACCTTTTGAACTAAGGCATTTAGTTTCATATGTTTCCACATTCACCTTGAATGTTCTGTTGCTTCCCTATTCAGACTGCATAATCATCTTCTGATCAGAATCATACAACTTGAAGATATTGTCTTTGAAGGATGTTTCTCAATCAAGCATCCTTGATCAGAACACTTTTGTCATTCTTCGCTATAACCTTGACATTTCCCATTCCTTTAGCATTAAGATACTTATCATCAACACATCTGATCTTTGTCCATTTTCTAGAGTCACAATTAATCAGCTATTATTTGTTTCGAGTTAGGTGATTTGAGTAGCCAATGTCCTTATACCACCAGTCTACCAAATATCCACCATCTGATTCGGAAGCCATCATTAGAACATGTTTATCATTAGACTCTCCTCTGGGTATGTACTTCTTCTGATTTCCTTTCCTTGTTTGACCAACAGTCAGCAGCAAAGTGACCAAACTTCTTACAACAGTAGCATTGAACCCTTTTCTTGCCAAACTTCTCCTTTCCCTTCTGATGTTTATTCTCATCAGAGTTGGAGGCTTCTGACTTCTAATAACCACTACCATGTCTCTTCTTGGCCTATGACTAATTCTTGGCCTCTGACCAAGAATACTTCTGTTTCTTTTTACTAGAAGACACCTTCAGAGCCTACTATACCTCTCTTTCAGAGGTTTTCTCAGTCAGACGCAACTCTTGTGCCTCTAGACCACTCTGCAGCTCTTCAATTCTTATGGTGCTAAGGTCCTTAGAGTGTTCAATTGCTGCAACAATGTAATCAAACTAAGGAGTAAGTGATCTTAGTAACTTTTCAATGATTACTTGTACAGAGAGAGTTTCTCCACAAAATTTCATCTCATTTGTGATCAGAATCACTTTGGAGATGTAATCAGGTATCTTCTCATTACTATTCATGTTGAGATTCTCATACGTAGAGACTGAAGTTTCACCTTCTTCACTGATGCATCACTGTCGTAGCACCGTACCAATGTGTCCCATACAACCTTCACCATCATTGAATCAACGATATTCTGAAACACATTTGTATCCACACACTGATGAATATATAGCAACGCCTTCTGATCTTTCTTCCTTGTTTCTCTATGCGTGTTTCTTTGTGCTTTAGTTGCATCTGTTGGAACCGCTGCATAACTGTCATTGACGAAATCAAGGACATCTTGAGTGTCAAACAACACAGCATCTGAATCATCCATTGATTCTAATTCTTTCTATCAAAGACTGAAAGCTTTGTGTTCAAACTGTTGTTTCCACCGTTCATCTTCGATCTTGAGGAAATTCACTCAGATCTGACCAACACTCGTGTTTCCCAATCTTTCAGAATCAAGAAATGTGATTCTGTTATGATTTCGAACTTCAATTCACTGTGAATTTCAGAAACGAAATAAATCACACATGTCTCACGTACAGTCGTGTTTCCCGTTCTGAATCTAAACTATAGCTCTAGATACTAATTATTGGTGCACAAGGTTGAAGATGAAGAAGATGATGGAGAGAAAGATCGAAAAGAAAGATGTAATTAACTTTTTCTAACAGAATTGGAATTGGTTACAAAATGAATTCTTATCACAAACTGAAACTAACTTTCAGTATTTATACAATCATAACCAAATGAAATAAAACTCAAATTAAATTAAATACAACTAATGTGAATTCAGATTCCACACTTCAACACAAATATTTCAACACAAATATTGGGGGATCAAACTCAACCCAGTTAGTCTAAACAAAAGTGTAATATATATCCCAAATAGACAATACAAGGAAAAAACAAACACCAATGAACCCAACTCTAATTAATCATAACAATCAACTACTTAACACGAGCTTAACCCAACAAATACAATAGGACACGAAACCAAGATGAAAAAAAAAATGAAAGTAAAAGCCAAAGAATCTCAATCAAATTTCAAAAGCAGGCAAATAATAGATTGACCGTCTGTTTTGGTAGATAGTGATCATTGATTCTCAACTCTTTAGCTAATTTATTATTATTGGGGTAGAGTTTATTTTCTCTGATTTATTTTTATACTTGGAGTATTACTTTGTTGAAGAAGTTGCTTACTCTAATTTCTTTTATGTGAGGATTGTTTTTGTCCTTTTAGGAGTTGTTTTTTTGTTTTTTTTTTTTTCCTTAACTAGGCATTTCTTATGCTGATATTTTTACTTTTGTTTGGTTCGTGATATATATATATATATATATATATATATATATATATATATATATATATATATATATATATATATATGAAACATATTATATGAGAATGTTATTTTTATGTAAGAATATGTGAATGAATCTGAACCATTAGATTTTAAAATAAATGGTAGAGATTATGTGTCAGTTTTTTTTCTCTCTCCGCCATCATTTATTTTAATAATGGAGGAAAGAGAAAAACAAAAACCACATATAATCTCCACTATTTATTTTAAAATCTAATGATTCAGATTCATTCTCATGTTCGTACATAAAAATGACATTCTCATAGAATATGAACTATATATATATATATATATATATATATATATATATATATATATATATATATATATATATATATATATATATATAGGGAAATGCTAATGAGTACCTTTGGGGCACTGGTTAAGAGATTAAAATGGTAAGTTGAGCATTATGTCATAGATTAAAAAGACATGTTTTTTTTTCTAAATATATGTGTATTCAATGCACTAAAAACATAAATACTCATATTATTTAAAGAATATTGTATGTATTCAATGAACTGAACATAACAAATATTCTTTATTTAGAATTCTTAACAGGGGCACTGGTTAGCATAACCTATATATATATATATATCATTTGCCGTATTATGCTATTAATTTTAATATTCTCGTAATTTGAGTGAAGAAAAATAGTTTTATTTTAATAAATATAAAATTAAATAATGATAATTAAATTTGAAGAGTGAGGTTGTTCAATTATTATGTCTTAGTTGATCTAAATAGATAAAACTTCTTTGTTTAAAGTTCAATATCGATCGCTAATATTTATTTATATTTATACATTAATGTAAACACGTTTTTGATATTTATAAATCAATAAAGTTTATAAAAATAAAATAAAATTTATTAACATAACATATTTGAAAGGCTATTCATTAAAATAAAAATTTTAAAAATCCTAAATTAACTTTGTTATTATTTTTCTAGAGATTAAAAATTTTATAATATGAAAATGAATTTAGAGTTTGCAAATACGAGTGGGTGAAATAACTCAATTAATATATAATAGCTGAGCTAAATATTTGCAAACGGGTGACAATATTTATTTTTATTCATATATTGATATAAATAAATTATTGCTATTTATAAATCAACGATTTTAAAAAATACAAATAAGTTTTAAATTTAACAATATATATGTAAATATAAAATAAAAGTTAGATAAATAAGAAGAAGAAATAAGCAAATACTAGAAAGTAGTATGTGTTGGGAGAATAATAATTGTTTTAAATATTTAATTTAATTATAAATTCCAATATTATTTGAGTATAAACCTTTATTTAATAATCTTAATTATTTATTAATTAAAAAATATTTGTTTAATGATTAAATTGGGTAATAAAACTAATTATTTTATAATTAATTGACATTGATTTTGGATTTTAAAAAAAAAAGATTTTTAAAAATCTGAAACGTTTATTTAATATCCTAAACTGAAATTCCATAGTTTTAAAAGAATTAAAAGTAGATTTATGAAAAGGAAATATATATGATTAACTTTTTATTTTAAAGTTAAAAATATATTTTTAACAAAATAAATTGTTAAAAAAAAAACACTATTAAAATGATAAAAGTAAATTATTTATAAAAAAAAAATATTTTCTTTATAAAGTTCATAACAAAATCACCTTGAATTTCGTTTAGCAATTAGAACCAACGCTCGACTCTATATTTAAATAAGGATAAGCTTTGACTAAAAAAAGCTATTAAAATAAGTCATAAATTGGGAGCCAGCAGAGCTACATACATTACAACACAACAAAATCAATTGAAAGAAAAAAACAGAATTTACGTTTCAAATTAGCGGAAAAGACTTTGCTGTCCCTGGAACCTCGTATGAAGTGGGGCCTTGTTAGCGTGTATCTCAAGTGGACCCACATAAGGGTATCTGAGGTAAACATTGTACTATGTATATAAATACGGATCTCACTTTAATTTCAAGATTGTGTCGTGTTTTTTCTTTCGTTTTCTGTCTCTTTTCCAATCTTTGTGGGTGATAGAGAAAACGTAGAGATGCAAATGCAACCTGATTGATCCTCTTTATTCAGTAGCAATGTAAGATCTTGTTTCATTTCTCGTTTATTTTTCATTTGAATGTTAAATTATTGATCCATCATATTTTATGCACTACTTTTGATTTTAGTTTTACAATATTGCTTTTATATGTTTTCTGATGTCAGATCAATATATACATATTTCATGTTTTTTATTTTCAGATATTCTTAATCTTTAAAATGTTTATAGTGAATGTTGTTATTTAGCACTGACAATTCTGATTGAGAATGTGTTTCATTGTATTAGTGTTCTTCATTGTTTTTATTTTTATTTTTATTTTTTTATTTTTTATTTACAGCTATGAACACATTGTCATTTTCCATTTTAAATTAAAAAAAGTGCTGTTTTTTTTTTCTATATATAATACATTTATTAAATTAGCGAATAAATACAAATATAATTTAATTCCTCGCCAGCTATATTTTACCAATACAAAGCTAATTTTCTTTTTTTATTCGTTTCAGGATAATCATCATCACTCATGGTTTATTTTGTTGAAACCAATTGCAAGGGCATAATAGAGACTTAAAAAAAGCAGCATATTTTGTTTTTATTTTTTGATGTGAAAAATTAAGGAATGGATACATTGAACGAGTATTTATCAAGCCAAGCGGAATACATAGCTTCGTCTCTATATAGCTATGCATTGAGGGTGAAACGGAATCGTCGTAAAAATAATGGAAATTATCGATGTTGTTTTTATCGTTATCATGGTCTTCAAACCCTAGTTCATTCGGAAGATGCGAAACTACCTGAGAGAATTCTACATTGTTACAATTACAACATGGATAAAACAAGAATTGCACTATCACAGGGTATTAAAACATCTTTGTTGTGGGAGAGATTGTCGAGCTCGTTATGGTCGTCATCGCCGGGTTCGCCTAGGTTGCGTTCGACTGTGATGGGCGATTTGATTGGGACGGAGAGTGGAGATTGTATGAGCTGTGATTTACTTGAGCTTCTAGGTCAAGATCGAAGGGAAAAAAAAGGGTTTGTGTTCAAAGAGAGGGAGAAAGTGAAGAAGGAGTTTCCTCCAGCGATAACGTTGTTGAGAGAATCGGGAGGCGCGATGCCGTGGTGTATTAGAAAGGAATGTAATGAGGATGGGAGGTTGATTTTTAAGACGGAGCGAGTTAAGTGCTATTATGAAAACATGGAGGCTCAGAGAGAAAATGGTAGACTTACCATGAGGCTCATCCATCATCAGGATCAGGATGATGACGATGATGATGAATGGCCTATTGAGGACGATGATGAAGATAAAGAAAAGAGTGGCTATGATGAGTTTGAACAAGAATTGGCGAAGGAATTTGAGAGTAGTGAGACGCGGAAGAATGAGATCGAGATCGGGCGATGTTGGGCCGATTTTCGGCCATGTGTTTCATATGGTGGTGGGGGGTTTGCTAGGGATTCAGGATCGTTCTATTTGGGTCAGCCAGGTTCTGCACCCATTGCTTATGTTATGTGATTTTATTCTTTGCCAACTTAATAAATAAGCTCTTAAACTTTCGTGTGATGCAATAAAAAAGCACAGAGAAATTATAAAGTCTAACAAGGGTAAATTAGCTAGTTGGTGAAAAATATGATACACTATTTTTGTTTGTTCTTCAACATTTTGTGTCCGACATTTTAAGAGTTACAGCATTTACTTGTTGTAACTTTCATGGTTGTTTGTTGTTCATTTGAAGAGATTAAATGAATATAAATAAATTATTATTGAAAAGTAGACAACATCTTCGTGAATATAGCAGCTTGCGGTATTTTTAATTAAATGAATCTTATGAATATTTATGTTAATTACATATATTTTATATGAGTTTAATGATTATGTTATAAAATAGTTTTATCCTCTAATTCAATATGAATTCATTAACTCATCACACCAATAATTTAAAAATTACAACATTACAGTCTAATTTACCGATATACACGATGACAATTGGTTGAAAGTGTAAAATTAATTTACACGATCAATTTTCATTTAAAGAAATGGTTAAATAAGTGAAATCTATATTAGTTTGGTTTACTTCAGTTTTTACTAATTTTTAAAATGGTATCGATCCAAATTAATCAGGTTAATTCAGTTCAATTTGGTTCAGTTGATTGGTTTGAAATACTTTTTTTTCTTCATATAAAATTATGGTAACAATTCTATTTCATGTTATTGTTTTTTAATAGATTAAATTAAATTAAATTAATTCATACAACATAATCAAAATGATAATAGTTCACCATCAAATACATTTCTCTTTGTGAGGTGTTAATAACATATTTATTAAGTGTTATTAACATATTATATTTTGGAAAAAAATCTAAAAGAGAAATAATATATTTTTTGCTAAAAAATGAATGAGAAAAAGTATAAAAAAAATAAAACAGAATAAATAAAAGAAGAAGAATATTTTTTTTGTTTTAATATTTATTTTTATTAAGTGTTAATAACATATTCTTTTTATTAAAATGAGAATAATTACTTTTTGTTATAAAAAGAGTTAAAAAAACAGAATATATTGTTTGTTTTATTTTAACATATATTTTTATTCATTATCTATTTAGTTAATTATATGTTTATATATTGTTTTAATATATTTTTTTTAGAGAAAATAAGATTTATTAAATCCAAAATAAGATAATTACAAAGCGACCAAAAGGTCCAGCTCAGAACACCCACACAAGATTAAAACTCGGAAAAACAAAATCGGAGCTAAGGCATCATTAGATGAGCAATACGCTCTCTAAGTTTAGTCCTTCTCCACAACCTATTGATAATGTTATTAATAATTCACTACAAGAAAAACCGAATTTAGCTAGGGGTTTATCCCCTCACTAAGCCAAAAAAACCCATCACAAAACATTATTTTGCGAGGGGGTACAACCCCTAGCAAATCAGGTCATCGCAAATAAATGGCTAGGGGCTAAACCCCTCACAAAAATGACTAGGGGATAACCCCCTCGCAAAATACAATGAAAAAAATTTAGCCTGCTACACTGCAGGCATAAACACAAACTAGTGGACAGTGGGGCTCAGACGTGTCAGAAAATTTGCGAGGGGATAAACCCCTAGCTAATTGTCATTCGTGTTGGCATTTAGTGAGGGGTGAACCCCTAGCTATGTGTGTCAGACTTTAGCGAGGGGATAAGCCCCTAGCTAATTGTCATTCGTGCTGGCATTTAGTGAGGGGTGACCCCTAGCTATATGTTAGATTTTAGCGAGGGGATAAACCCCTAGCTAATTGTCATTCGTGCAGGCATTTTGTGAGGGGTTAACCCCTAGCTAATGATTATCATATTAATTTTGAAATTTATAATTATATTATTTTAATTATATTATTATAATTAGAATAATATAATTATATAATAAATTTTTATATAATTATATAATAAAATATTAAAATTTATAATTATATTATTATAATTAGAATAATATAATTATATAACAAATAAATATATATTTTAATATAATTATATAATAAATAAATATATATTTTTTAAGTTTTATAAAATATAATAATTAATTAAAAGTGCAATAAAATTAAATATTCACATACATCACCAAAAGAAAAAGAGTTCATGACAAAAGGTAAGAAATTATAAAAATACATATTAAAAGTTTCATATTTCAACAAAGTTAATCATCTTCATCCTCCTCCTCATCCTCCTCATCTCTTGTAGCACCTTGGTTCATATGGGTGGCCATAAATTGTTCAAATTTTAGGGCGCGCTCATTTGCAATCCGCATTGCTTCCCCATACGCCGCTGTTTTCCTCCTGAATTCTTCCTCCATCTCTGCTTGTCTTCTCCTCATTTCCTCTATCTCTGCTTGTCTTCTCCTCATTTTCCTCCTGAATTCAATAATATGTTTAATATATAATCTATTTTTTAAATGATATTTATTATACAATACTATTTTTAATAATATGTTTAATATATAATATCCATTTTCAAAATCTAATTTTTAAACATTATTTAGAATATTTTTAAACATTATACTTATAAATATACTACTACATTATATTAATATTTTAAAAAATATATAATTTATAAATAAAAATGTATACTTTCTTAATAAAAAGTGTATATATATATTACAAATTATATACTTTATATAAAAAGTGCATATATTACTTAAATATATTACAAATTATATATTTTTATGATTTAACTCATACTTTTTAAATAAAAGTGTATATTAATATATAATCTATTCTTTTACAAAAATAATATATATTCTGATTTTTAAACAATATTTTTTTATACAATACTATTTTCAATAATATGTTTAATATATAATCTATTTTTTAAAGATATTTATTATACAATACTATTTTTCATAATATGTTTAACATATACATCCATTTTCAAAATCTGATTTTTAAACATTATTTAGTATATTTTTAAACATTATTTAATATATAACTTTTTTTTTAAATCTGTTTTATAAGGATTTTAATAAATCTGTTTTATAATTTTTATTACAAATCTGTTTTTAAATTTTATTTTTAGTATCTGTTTTATAATATAAACTAAATATAATATAATATATTTTATAATATAATCTGTTTTTATAATATTTTTTTAATAATATAAAAAACATTATATTTTAAAACGTTTTTTACAAATATTTTAAAATCTGTTTTTAAAACATTCTTTTACTTAAAATCTGTTTTTAATAATATAAACAACATTATATTAAAATATGATTTAATGTTTTTATATTCTGTTTTAAAACGTTTTTTTACTTAAAATCTGTTTTTAATAATATAAACAACATTATATTAAAATCTGATTTAATGTTTTTATATTCTGTTTTAAAATGTTTTTAATATAAATATGAAAAATATATATTTTATAACAGAAATTTCTAAAACTATTTTAATTTTAATTTAAAATATATATTTTATAACAGAAATATTTTTATAACAAAAATCTGAAAAATATTTTTAAACTATTTTATAACAGAAATCTAAAAAATATATATTTTATAAAGCTGAATCTGAAAACTATTTTAATTTAAACTATTCTAAAAATATATACAGAAATTTCGAAATAACTAATAATATATAATTTATAACACCAGCAACACAGCAAAATATCTAAAATATTTAGAAAAAACAATTAAATGTGTACCTTTAGAAGCTCCCTTAGATTTGTAGCTCCAGCTTCTAGATGAAAGTTGAATACTTTATCAATTATATACATGTAATATAACAAATAAATAAAAAAATTAATTGTTGAAATACATGAAACAAAATTAATTAAAAAAATATATGAAACAGTTGAAGAAAATAGATGGAATGGGAAGACAAATATTTACCTGTATTTGAAATTGAAATGGGAAGAAAATGGTAGAATAGAGAGAATGGTAGAATAGAGAGAATGGGAGCAGATGAAGAATTGAAGAATTGGTAGAAACGAAAAAAATATATTCTGATTATATATATTAACTGCACTCTTTGGAATTGTGAAAAGCATTAAATCAGGTTGCAGGTTGCGAGGGGATACCCCCTAGCCAATCCAACGGTAATATTTTGCGAGGGGGGACCCCAAGCAAAATTTTAACGTGTCAGATTCAGCTCTGCATGTGTAGCACGTGAACTTTTTTGCGAGGGGATGCTCCACGCGATTGGGAAGATAAGATTTGCGAGGGGCTGACCCCTAGCCATTGATGGCGTGTTGCAGTCAACTGGCAGCAGAATAAATGCCTTTTTCAGAGTGATTTGACCAAGAATCTTGATGGTGAGGGGATGCCCCTCGCAAATTACTAATCAAAATTTAGTGAGGGGTTGGCCCCTCACAAATGGTTCAACTGTCAGCCTTATTTTGCGCTGACCCCTAGTTTAAACAGGTTTTAAAATTCAAATTTTTTCCCTCCTCTTTTGCGAGGGGTAGCCTCTAGCAAAATATTTTTTTCTATTATGTGGTTTGCGAGGGGTTTTACCCCAAGCAAGCTTGTTTTTTTAGTGAGGGGTTTCCCTCTAGCCAATTCCCCTAGCTAATCTCATGTTTTTTTGTAGTGGTTTTTCTATACACTCCTATATATGTGTCCACCATTGTCCACTATTGCCCCCGTATTCCTATAAACTTCCTCATTCCTGTACATCTAACATCCATAAACCGTTTCCGCGAATGCAGTCTTGAGAATAACATTAAAAGAAAATTTATAACTTTCATAAAAGTGTTAATAAAACTGATTTAAAAAACATATTCAAATATATAGTTAAACAAAATTTAGTAAATATATGAATATTGTAAATAATAAAATTAATTTAGTAAGTAAATATTTAAGTAAAACCAATTAAATAAATTTATTATTTTTAGTATAATACAACTATTTCATATAAAATATTATTTCGAGATAATATAAGTATATGTTTAAAACAATGTCTAAAACATTATTAATGCGTACATAGTTATTAATTTAATTAATATTTGTAATTAATATTAAAATTATGTTAACTAATTATGAATAATTCCTATTCGCTCTGTCTCAAAATAAGAGTCTTTCTAGCCAAAAAAATTTGTCCTAAAATAAAAGTCTTTTTACGTTTCCAATGCAACAATAATTAATTTTTACCAACTTTACCCCTAATAAATATTCTCTACACAACTTTTAAGATATTACATCACACTATACATTTATGACAACCAATAGTAATTAAGGGCAATTTTGTAAAATAGTTACAATAAATTATTCAATCATTACTTTTCTTAATATATGTGCAACAACTTTAAAAGACTATTATTTTGAGACGGAGGGAGTATTATTTTTTGGATAATGTTAACATGTGCCTTAAGGGCACACATTAAGAAACTTAAAAATAGAAATTTTATGTTGGAAAAAGCAATGGAGAAATTAATTATCAATTTTTAATTAAAACAATGCACAATTTTCAAGAAAATGTTTATTCATATAACTCTTAATTTGGAGTTCGAATATGCTCCATTTAGAATAAATTCCATTTAGTCCTTTTAGATTTATGGATGTAAGACATGTGGCAAATAATAAATTAAAGGTTGAGATTTAAAATTAATAATTTTAATTTATTTAATAATAAGAGAGAGAGAGAGAGAAATCACTTCTCTTCCCTCACGTTCCTACTTTAAACTCAGCAATATTTTTTTTCTTCCATCTTCTCTTTTTATCTCATCTCTACACCATTTTTCTTCCTCTTTTTTTTTTTTACCTTCTCTTTTTATTTCATCTCTACCGCCAGAATTCATAAATTATCATAATTATATTATCGAAATTTATACATTATTATAATTGCTGTCGAAAGTTGATTTGTTTTATTACTCCAGACCCTGTTAATACATATGTATTCTTCATCTCTTCCGTGTCTTGAGCAGCTGTTTAATTTTGTTTTGGCGTGGATGGAGTGATTAGTTGCTGAGTTGCACTCCAGCTTCATTTTTCATGATGAATAGCTGCATTTCCTACCTGACTTCTACTTTGTTGTAAAGTTGAATTTAATTTTTGTCATCCATTTTACTTACAGAGAGGAAATTTAAACATCTGCATTTTTTAGTGTACGAGTTCCTGAGATGATAACTGGCTTTAAAAAAAAATTGCTGTCGAAATTTATATGTTATCGTAATGCTGATATTCGGCGGTATAAGCCACTGTCCTATTTTCGATAACAATTTAACTCAATTCAACTCCATAAATTTATTGTTGTAATCAGTGTTAGAATAACAAAATTGTTCTATTTTCGATAACAATTTAACTCAATTCAACTCCATAAATTTGTTGTTGTAATCAGTGTTAGAGTAACAAAATCTCCGCCAGAATGCAGCATCGTCGTTCAACTCCGTAAATTTGTTGCCGTAATCAGCGTTAGAGCAACAAAATTGCCGCCATAATTCGACAGAAATCAGGGTTGCCAACAAACAGTTCCTGTAAAATTGTAATTCATAGTGTGTCGAATTTAACATGTGTCGAATTACCTAGGAGTGTCGAATTGTTTCGACAGATGCATCTTAGATTAGATTTTATTGGATTCTGTTTTGATTAGATTAGATTTTATATGATTTAGATTAGATTTGATATTTTGGGCTTTAAAGTTTTTGGGCCTTTGTAAATCTAAATCTATATAAAGGGAGTATCCCTTGCATTGTAAAAACAACAATTGTATTCACAGTTTGCGGGTAGCAAGTGAAAGTGCAATAGATTCAAAATCCCACAGTTCGTGGGTAACACTTTTCTCCAAATATTTCTCTTCTCTCTCATTTTCTTTTCTTGCTGTTCTGGTTCTTCATTTGTTCTTCATTGTCATTGCGTATTGTGTGGGTTGGTGATCAATCTTGAGATCAAGATTGAAGCGAAATCATCATAGGGTGTGGTGAATTTCCAACATCTGGTATCTAGAGCTCCAGTTGCGATTCAAGGAGAAAAATCGTGATGGCTATGAATCATTCAAATGGACACTTTCCGGCGACCCTACCAATTCTCAAGAAAGATAATTATGAGAATTGGTGCAAGCAGATCAAGGTGGTTTTCTGTTATCAAGATCTGTGGGATCTTGTGAAGGAAGGAGTAACACCGCTTGGGGAGAACGCGACGGATCAAGAAAAGGCTGCACTCAAAGATTTGAAATAGAAAGATTATAAAGCGCTGTTTATAATCCATCAATGTGTTGATCCAGATAACTTTGAAAAAGTTAGCGATGCAGAATCAGCAAAGGAAGCATGGGAGATTCTTGAAAAGTCATTTGGAGGCGCAGAAAAGGTGAAAGAGGTGAGGTTACAAACTCACAAGAGAACCTATGAGTTGCTTCATATGGAATACAACGAAAGTATTACAGATTTCTTCACCAGAGTTACAAAACTGGTGAATCAAATAAAAGTATGTGGAGAAACGCTGACGACGAAAGCAGTAGTCTCAAAGATTTTGAGATCGTTGGCTCCTAAGTTCGACCACGTGGTAGTAGCCATAGAAGAGTCGAAAGACTTGTCAGTATTGACGAAGGAAGAGCTTCAAGGGACGCTTGAGTCTCATGAACAAAGGATGGCTGAGAGAGCTGCAGGAAAGTCGAAGAGTGATATGGCTTTGCAGGCGCAGTCAGAAAAGGAAAGGAAAGGCAAAGGAAACGTGAATGGCAACAAAAATAGAGGAGGCAGTAATTCAACTCAGAAGAAACCTTGGAACCAAGGCAACCAAAGAGGTGGTGTTGCAGGTAGAGGAAGAGGTGGTGGTCGAAAGTCAGACAAAAGTCACATTCAATGTTTCAATTGTCAAAAGTATGGCCATTATGTTAGTAACTGTCCAGAAAAGAAGAAAAATCAAGAAACTGATGCAAATGTGGCGAAGCATGAAGAAGAAGAGACGTTGCTGATGGTCACAACGAAAGATGAAGAGAGATTCCAAGATCAGTGGTACTTGGACTCAGGATGCTCATCACACATGACTGGAAGGAAAGATTGGTTTGTCAACATGAAGCCCTCATCGAAGAACACGGTAAAGTTTGCAAATGACAACACTCTAGCAGCTGAAGGTGTTGGTGATGTTCTGATTATGAGGAAAGATGGCAAAAGGTCAACAATTTCCAATGTGTTGTACATTCCGGGTATGAAGAGTAATTTGCTTAGTATAGGGCAGCTTGTCGAAAATAACTACAAGGTAGTTGTCGAAGACAAGATAATGAGAGTTCTCGACGCAGGTGGTAGGTTGATCTTGAAGGCTCCAATGTCTCAGAATAGGACCTTCAAGATTGAACTCAATGTGATGGAGCACAAGTGTCTAGCAACAGCAGCCAACAGAGATGAGTGGTTATGGCACTTTCGACTAGGCCATCTCAACTTCAATGACATTAGAGAACTCAAGAGAAGAAATATGGTTTCAGGATTACCAGAAATCGACATTCCAAGTGAAGTCTGTGAAGAGTGTGTTCAGTCGAAACAACACAAGAATAGCTTCAGCAAGGATGCAGGAAGGAAGTCAAAGGCAATACTTGAAGTCATATACTCTGATGTATGTGGTCCAATCCAGGTGGATTCGATTGGTGGCAACAGATATTTTGTCACGTTTATAGATGATTTCAGTCGAAAGTTATGGACTTACCTCATCAAGAAGAAAAGTGATGTGTTTGAGGTATTTGTTAGATTCAAATCCATGGTCGAAAGACAGAGTGGTCGAAGGTTGAAAACTCTGAGAACTAATGGTGGTGGAGAATATGTGTCAAAAGAGTTCGATGCATTGTGTAGAAAAGAAGGGATTGTGCATGAGGTGGTGCCACCCTACACTCCACAGCAGAATGGGATTACAGAATGCAAGAACAGAACCATCATGAACATGGTAAGAAGTATGTTGAATGGAAAGCATCTACCCAAAGAATTATGGGGAGAAGCAGTTTCGACAGCAACATGTCTTTTGAACAGATGTCTGACAAAGAAGCTTGAAGGAGTCACACTAGAAGAATGTTGGTCTGGTGACAAGCCTAGTCTCAGTCACTTGAAAGTGTTTGGATCTATAGCACATAGACATGTGCCAGATCAGTTGAGAAGGAAGCTTGATGACAAGTCGAATCAGATGATCTTGATAGGATATCATTCGACTGGAGGTTACAAGCTGTTCGACCCAGTGAATAAGCAGGTAGTGATCAGTAGGGACGTGATCATAGATGAGCTTAAAGAATGGGATTGGAAAGAGAAAGCCAAGAAGGATTCAGTGAGAATCTCTTGTGAAGAACCAGTCACTGAAGTCGAAAGAGAAGTTCGACAGGAACCAGTTGCAGATGAAGAAGGTTCAAGCAGACCTCGACGAACAAGACACATGCCTGCAAGGTTGCAAGAATGTGTAATTACATCAGATGATGTGGTCGATGAAGAAGGTGAGCTGGTACATTATGCTTTCTACGCAAATGTCGAACCATTCAATGCAGCTGAGGCATTGAAAGATTCGAAGTGGGTGAAAGCAATGAATGAAGAGTTAGAATCCATTGAAGTCAACAACACATGGTCACTTGTCGAATTGCCTCAAGGCAAGAAGGCAATTGATGTGAAGTGGGTTTACAAGGTAAAGGTGAATCCTAGAGGGGAAGTAAATCGACACAAGGCAAGACTTGTGGCGAAAGGATTTCTTCAGAAGGAAGGAATCGACTTCAATGAAGTGTTTGCACCTGTTGCTAGAATCGAAACAATCAGGTTGGTTGTTGGTCTAGCAAATATGAACAACTGGCACACATGTCAGATGGACGTGAAGTGTGCATTCCTTAATGGTCCCTTAGATGAAGAAGTTTATGTCGCACAACCAGCTGGGTATGTGAAACGAGGCGAAGAAGGAAAGGTGTATAGGCTGCATAAAGCCCTGTATGGACTTAAGCAAGCTCCAAGAGCCTGGAATAAGAAAATTGACAGCTTCTTAAGGGAGAAGGAATTTGTGAAGTGTACGACAGAGCATGGAGTATATGTAAGAAGAAGCAATGGCGAATTGCTTATACTATGTCTCTATGTCGATGATTTGTTGATAACATGAAGTTGCAAGAAGGAGATCGAAGATTTCAAACATGACCTAAGTGAGGAGTTTGAAATGTCAGACTTCGGAAATCTCTCATATTTCCTTGGCATCGAATTCTACAAGACTAGTAGAGGTTTGATGATGCACCAACGAAGATATGCAGGCGAAATACTCAAGAGATTTGAGAGGCAAGATTGTAACTCAACTTCGACTCCAGCTGAGACCAGACTGCAACTGCCGAAGGATCCAGACGAAGATGATGTCGACCCAACCCAATACAGAAGACTTATTGGGTCACTTAGATACCTTTGTCACACAAGGCCTGACTTAGCATACAGTGTTGGTATGGTAAGTAGATTCATGCAGAAGCCAAAGGTATCACACCTAACAGCGACTAAGAGGATACTTAGGTATCTGAAAGGGACTCTCGACTATGGCATTTTATTTCCTGCAGCTGATGAAGGGAAAGAATGTAAGTTAGTGGGATACACAGACTCTAGCTGGTGTAGTGATGCAGAGGATAGAAAATCCACAGCTGGATATGTGTTTATGTTAGGTGGTGCACCAGTTGCTTGGAGTTCGAGAAAGGAGCCAGTAGTGGCATTGTCATCATGCGAAGCAGAATACATAGCTGCTTCTCTTTGAGCATGTCAAGCAACTTAGATGATGAACTTGGTCGAAGAGATTACAGGGAAGAATCATGGAGCAATTACCATGAAGATCGAGAGCATGTCAGCTATCAATTTGGCGAAGAATCCAATAGCACGCGGTCGAAGCAAGCACATCGAAATGAGGTTCCATTATCTTCGAGAGCAGGTAGCAGAAGGGAAGATGAATTTGGAACACTGCAGAACTGGGAATCAGATTGCGGATATCATGACGAAGAGAGTGCAGGTCGAAGTATTCAAGAAGCTAAGATCGATGATGAATGTAGATAGTTTAGACATAATGAATTAGGTGGTGTGTTAAATTGTAATTCATAGTGTGTCGAATTACCTAGGAGTGTCGAATTGTTTCGACAGATGCATCTTAGATTAGATTTGATTGAATTCTGTTTTGATTAGATTAGATTTTATATGATTTAGATTAGATTTGATATTTTGGGCTTTAAAGTTTTTGGGCCTTTGTAAATCTAAATCTATATAAAGGGAGTATCCCTTGCATTGTAAAAACAACAATTGTATTCACAGTTTGCGGGTAGCAAGTGAAAGTGCAATAGATTCAAAATCCCACAGTCCGTGGGTAACACTTTTCTCCAAATATTTCTCTTCTCTCTCGTTTTCTTTTCTTGCTGTTCTGGTTCTTCATTTGTTCTTCATTGTCATTGCGTATTGTGTGGGTTGGTGATCAATCTTGAGATCAAGATTGAAACGAAATCATCATAGGGTGTGGTGAATTTCCAACAGTCCCGCCTTCGTAAAGTTGTTGTTGTAATCAGCGTTACAGTAACAACATCGTCCCCAGAATTTGACAAAAATCAACAATGTCGGCAATACAGCTTCACCTTCATAAATTTGTTGTTGTAATCAGCGTTACAGTAACAACATCGTCGCCGGAATTTGACAAAAATTAACAATGTCGGCAATACAACTTCGCCTTCGTAAATTTATTGATGTAATCAGCATTACAGTAACAACATCGCCGCCGAAATTTGACCAAAATCAACGTTGTCGGCAATACAGCTTCCCCTTCGTAAATTTGTTGTTGTAATCAACATTACAGTAACAAACATCGCCACTGGAATTTGACAAAAATCAACATTACCGGTAATATAGCTAGTTTCGTCTCCGGAATTTGACAAAAATCCCAGCATTTCCATTACTCCAATTTGACAGAAATCGCATCATTACAGTAACAATGAAGATTTTTTTTACTTCTTAATTATATATTTCATTTTGAACAAAGATTTTTTAAAACAATAGAGTTTAATTTTAACAAAGGAAAGGAAGATATTACTTATATTTTAGTCAACATAAAAACAAATATTCCAAAAACACAGAAAAAATCAGTATACAAGTCTAACAAATACATCAAAATACTTAGACATTATGTCTAAAAGAAGTTGTGAAATCTAAATGTGTCAATTTGACTTGATTGTGTCATTTGGATAATAGCTTGATGTTGAGTTCCATTCTCAATTTGACTGGATTGTGTTGCTTGAAAGTTAGCTTGATATTGAATTCCATTGTCAATTTGAATTGATTGGATTGAAGTTTATTGCTGCATAATAATAAAATAAATAAATAGATGATAAAATAAAAAAAATTAATAAAATAATAACAAATACTTACCGGTAACGATTATACTAAATTTCTTGAGAGCTCATTCGCTTTTTTTGGGAGTATCTCTTTGACTTTCTAGCTAACTTCTCAACCCAAGACTTATCTCGGTTTTTGTTATTACGTGAACCATCTCGCTTCTTTATGCCTTTTGCCATACCAACGGTGTCCACGTTGTCAACCTTATCACTTGCAATTGATATAGATACATGAACCATTCACTACAAGAAAAAAGGAGATTTACGACACTTGGATTGCGACAGTTATCACAAAACCGTCCTTATTCCTGGACTGCGACGGTTGTCACGACAGTTAGGGTCAACTGTCATAGATTTTTTGCGACGGTTATCACAAAACCATCCTAATTCCTGGACTGCGACGGTTGTCACGACAGTTAGGGACTGGATTGCGACAGTTTTCACAAAATCGTCCTTATTATATTTTTTACTTAACTTTTTATTTTATAAAATAATTTTTTTGAATGAGCGCTAAATGAAAAGGGAAAATTTGTTCCCCTCAATTCATAAAAAATCCTTATCGACTCCTCAACAGAAAATTCATTCCCTTTCAAATAATAAAAAAACCCCTCATAGGGAAATTACAAAACGGTGTAAATTTTAAAAGAAAAAAAATTATGCCCCAATAACATTTCCATACATTCTTATTTGTTTAATTGTTTTTTTATAAAATGTAAATTTAAATATTAACCTATAATAATTTCAAACCTATAATTATAAAATGAGTGTAAAGTTTAAAACACAAAACATATGCGAGAGTTCTCAAAATCTTTTTTAATAAAACGCAAATTTGTAAATATAAATTTATACCTAATTTTATTAAAAATTGGTGTGATATTGGATACTGAATTTTCTAAAATTTCAAATATTTTATAGCAGATAATTCTAAATTTCCGATATATACGCACGAATTTTCAAAAATGCAAAAAATGATGTACCAAAAATTTCAAAATAACTATCAAAATTTTTGTTTTTAGAAGTTGAAAAAAGTAAAAATTAGAAAGAATAATAAAATTGATAAACAAAAATTAACCAGTGTGAGAATAGCAGATAATTCTAAATTTTCGATATATACGCACGAATTTTCAAAAATTGCAAAAAATGATGTACCAAAAATTTCAAAATAACTATCATAATTTTTATTTTTAGAAGTTGAAAAAAGTAAAAATTTAGAAAGAATAATAAAATTGATAAACAAAAATTAACCAGTGTAAGAATATTGAAAGTTTGGGATGTCACTTATGAAAAAAGAGTTTGGAGTTTGCAAGTTAATTTCTTGAAAAAAAAGTTGAAGACTATACCTACTTCTGCACATTTTCGTTCGCCGCCCTCTGCACGACCACCGTCTTCCGAGTTCCGACCACAATCACCGGCCAATTTACAAACCTCTGTCTTTATTGTCTTATATCTCAGCTCAAAACACAATCAGCGAGGTATATTCATGACCTGTGTTTTCAATTCCTTTACCAATTTTTCAATTCACGCGGCTATGATTGCTAATTTCTACCGAGTTTTCATTTTATTTCAAAATCGTAAACCCTTGTCCTTTTTTTAACTCACGTTTATTCTTTCACTCTTGCGTCGATTCGGCTGCGAAGCTTCATCATCTCTCTGGCGATCCTAGACTCTGACACCACGAAATGAGTTTCAATCACCGGCTAAAATGATAGAAAATCGTAAAGTTCCGAAGCTACAAGTTGAAGGAAAGTGCAACATCCTTATCACCACTGCTCTGCCTTAGGTCAACAACGTCCCTCATCTTGGCAACATCATTTGATGTCAGTTCTCTCTAATCCCTCCCTTAAATCACTTATTCATTTCCCTTCCACAATTCACTGGCATGTTCATGGATTCGTTAATTTCTTGGATTGAATTATTTTGTTCATTTCTCCTGTTCATAGCTTTGAAATTCACATGCATTGGTTTAAATTTTATCAGGTGTGCTGAGTGCCAATGTGTTCACTCCGTATTGTCGGCTTAGGGGTTACAATGCTATTTCCATTTGCGGTACCGATGAGTATGACACAACAACAGAGACTAAAGCATCGGAAGAGAGTTGTTCTCCCAAAGAGATTTGTGACATGTATTCATTCATTTCCTCCTTATGCGAGTTTTGTAGTTGTGATGATTGAGTTGATATCATCTTTGCCTGCGGTTGACATAACGAGACATAGGCATGAAATCAATTTGGCTAGCATGGAACTCAACAGAATTCAAAACCAATCATTGCATGAAATTGTGGATCCTACGATCGATTTTGAATCAGATGCTAAGGTAAAGAAAATGATAGTTGCCATGGGCGAGTTAGCATTTCAATGTTTGCAAAGTTTGAAAGATATGAGACCTACCATGGATGAAGTGTTGGAAAGGTTAAAGGATATTCAAAATGGCGGTAAGCATAAAAGCCAACCCGAGGTAAAGGATATTTCGAGTTTATCTGATGATGTTGTGCTGCTGAATCATGTTCCACCTCCACTGTCACCTGATTCGAATGTTCGGAACAATTATACAACACTGAATACTAGTGCATAAATCGGTTCGGTTTGATATGTTCTTGATAGTTTTCAAGCCTTCATCCATACAAGGTTTATATTTTTGAAATTTTGCAATCATCAAGTTTTTCAAACCGGTAGCATCCACCAAATTGCAGCCAGATAACTTTTGAAGTTTTGATTTCACAAACTACAGATTTGTGTTTTTCCTCTATAGTTGTTGTTCCTATTTTTGATTTTGTCTTCCAAGTTCCAACCTCTAGTAATAACTTCCCAAATTCCTTCACCAACTCCTATACAACATATTTGTTGGTTTGATTTTTGGTATAGATAATTAAACTAACCATTCTTACTGCTACTATATATTATGCTGGTGTACTGAAACCGTTTGAATAGTATATGCAAATCTTAGCTAAATTTATAGAAACACACTAAGTGCGTGTTTGGAAAAGTGGTTGGCCACCGCCACCTCAGATTTCACACCCTTGCAAAAAATGTTTAAATCGATTGTGTGTAAAATTTAACATTTTGTTATTAATATTGCAAAAAATGTTTAAATAAAGGAATTCTAGTGCGAGGTTTTCATAAGGAGGCACTTGAGCACAAAAACTTATTTTTATTCATTTGGATTTAATTCAAGTAACATATGTTTGCTTGCTTATTGTAATTCTTAAGTTATCATGTTTTAACTAATGATAATTTATGTGTGTGTTTGTAGATACCATGTCATTCATAAGGAGGCATATGATTTGTATATGTCCTCTGCATGCCACTATTTCTCTTTAAAATCCCTAAGCCAATGTTCCCTCTCGTTGCCAAAAAGAAGGTATATATGTATCTTCATTCTCTTAGTTTTTAAACTTCTATTTGTAATTCAAAATTTTGTCACAACATTATCTCCATTTTCTTTGTTTTGTGGTTTCTTTATGAGTATTTAATATTTATCTCCCTGTTTGTTTATTTTTTAATAATTATTTATCTCCTTGTTTATTTGCAATTTTTCTCTATATTTTAAAGTGTCTATACTTACTACTGACTCTATGATTTGATTATAATGATTTTCTCTTTGCTCTTAAAATCTCAACAATAGTGAGAAACAATTTCTGATTGAGGTTCTAACTGCACTTCAGGCCCTGTTATGACAAAATTCACTATAGCCATAAGAGAAATCAGGACATACAAGGAAGTCCTTTGATCACAGGTGAAGTGTTTTGTTTCATATGCTTTTTTAATCTTTTAATAGTTTCCAATGACTCCCAATCTCCCCATTATCTTCTTTTATCCATAAGAGAAACAATGATGTCTGTACCTCCAATCTCCCCATTATCTTCTTTTATCCATAAAACAAAAAGGAATAATATAGTCATCGATAATTGAACATAAAACTATAAATATTATTTGTTTTATCTAAAGATTATTTCCTCATATCCTAAGAATCATGAAACAATCATTGTGTGACCACTAAACTGCCATTTATGCCTATCTTTTGATTGTCATAACTCATAATTATACAAGTAAGTAGATACTATTATTTTATTCGAAAGCATTCAAGACTATGTAGAAAATTCAGTTTTCAATGCTTATAGCTAGAGTACATACAAATTTACTGTTGCAATTTTCTGTTTCAAGTAAAAAAGATTTTGCTAATTCGCAGTTGTGTCCGTTGTTTGATAGGTGTTATACGTCTTTGAACAAATCTGAATGCAGGGAGAGAACTTGTGCATTTAAGATATAATTATTGAATTGATCGATTCAGATTGTGCTTTGATTGTCTCTATGCATTTTAGGTATGAGATTCTCTATACTTCTACTATTTTATCAATGGATGTACTGTATAGAATATTCTTAGGATATGCGACTGTCGAATCCTCTTCATCACTGTTCAGTTTTTTAGGACAAGAGATATTCAAAATCTTGGACTGTTCTTTTACATGCACCGTATCCATTCTCAAGGGAAGCATCATATCTAGCATATGTGTACTCCCAGGCAAACATTTTATAACCTAGTTAGTTGTGTTGGTAGTTTCGAATATGTATTACATGTTCACTCAGAAGTAACAATCTTATCACTCAGGTTTATCTTGATTTTGGGTTGGCAATTCTAAAGCTCGGTGTACATGGCATGATTTCATTACTGAAAAAGCTTTTAGATCTGGATCTAATAAATAAGGTAACATTATAACCAATTCTAAGAATTATTAACAATTGTGAGACTATTTGACGGAGACAATTGTGAGACTATATTGGGAATGCAAGTTCTATGTTCAAACTAGGACTTCTTATTTAGTTGCAGCATTTGTTTCTAGTGCTGCATGCTATTAACTTCTGGTTTTGTAGTTGTTTATTTATCTTCCCAAATTTACTATTATAACGCTTTTCTTTGCTTATTGCAAGAAGATGCAGCCGTTGTATTTTAGATATCGACTTATTTTATTTTTTGACTTGCAGGTTGCATGTAGAGACTATCCTCATACCAGACATCTTTGTCCTAAATTTCCTTTCTCTTCCACCCCTCATGAGAAACATTGTAGCCAGGTAGAAAAATTATTAAATATCACACTTTGGAATATGTTTAAATTCCGGTTTTCTTTAGCTTTTTTAATTATTAATGTTAGTTATGTATTATTTGATACTCTGAACATTATCCTTTCTGTCACTCATTAATTTTTGTTGTTGATGATATGCAGTGCCACTGTTATGTCTGGGATACCCTAGCACCATGTCTAAAGTGGGGAGGTGTAGGAAGCATGGGGGGCATATTGGAAGCTAATCATCCTTCTCATGGTTCATCTGGCTTTAACATTCATGTTAATGGAGCACAACAACAACCTGTCGATTTTCATGTAGCTACAGGATTCTCAAGTCCCATGAATTTATCAATCTTCTCACACTCAAGCTTAGGACCAGGCAGTCTTAGTCGTGTCAATCCACATAACAGGACTCATGAACCCCTATATGGCCAATCATTATCCCAATCAAATGATAGCCAAAATTTCCATCAAACTTGTAATCAGGGCAATGATGCTACACAAAGTGGAGTTCCAAGTCAAGATACTTGCCAATCAAAGCCACAAGAACAAAATCCAGCTATAACTGCCAAGAGAGTTTCTGCTGTAGGCTCAAGTTGGGATGAGAATATCAGTCAAAGCACTGAACCTCTATTTGAATGTTCTCCTCAACAAACCTCGGGATCTACAAACCAACCGCCTAATGTGGAGAAGTTCAGCACCCAGTTTATTTCAACAGTTGAACCGGTAAATGAAAGTTCTCGTGCTCCTAATTTGATTCTTGATTTTGAAAGCTGGCTTTCGGGTTAAGAAACCGGTCCAATGGCAACAGATAATGTTTTGCCATTTGAACTGAATATACCATCTCCAGATCCTAGTCCATTTGATGATGATTCGGCCATGCTTTCTCCATGGCGGTGAAAGAGTTTAAGGTAGAAAGCAAACTTGGTCTTCAATGGAAGTACTCAGATTTGCCTGTAGTGGAAAGATGCCGATACAGTGATCACTTAATTTTTTAGTGCCAGTCTTGCGACCGAGTCCTATTGTGTAGAAAGTTTCATTTCTCAGGCTCATCAACTCATGCTAAGAGGTGATTTGTGTTATATGTTAACTAGTCCCCACAGTTAATTAATAATGCTAAGTTAGATACATAATTGCTGCTAGTGCTAGCATAGCCTAATTTAGTTTGATTTGTTTAGTAGTTAGATCTGGTGAGGTCTTTGCCTCTCAGGGATAATGGATGTGAAGGGTATAAGAAAGCAGTGTAAAACTACACAATTGAAAAGTGTGTGTTCTATCTCACATGTACTTTTCATTTTTATTTATGCAGTAAAGGTTTCTATTTATCTAAATTTTATGTATAATTATGTCAGTAAATGAAAATAGTTTGTATTTATTTGATCTAAAAGCACTTATATAATAATCACTTATGTTTTAAGTGCTTAATTTAATATTGCTTTATCCTTCACATAAGATTAGAATCTTGATTGTTAAATTATGGCCATGTCTCACAAAAATGAACTTTGCATTGCAGGTCCTGATTCCCCCAACAATTCAAACAGTGGAGTGTCTTCCCCAAGATTTCAAGCTTCTTGGTTGAAAAACATAATTACCAACGGTGCAAAACCATCCACTAGTTCAGAAGCTGAGAATCATAATGGAGTTGCTCCTCTACAACCAACAAAAGAGGATGACAAGGCTCTGCCACGTAGTACATCTTCTCGTAGTTCATCGTCTCGTATTGATAGTTGATGAAAAAGAATCTGTGTCAAAAAAGAATTTCATTTGTTGTACAACTTCAAATCTTATTATCAGTGCCTTGTGAAACTATGTTTAGTGAAAGGGTATTGTGCCAGAGTTACCAAACATAATATCCATTCTGTTCATATTTCTACAATTTTTTTTTTAATTTTAAAAATACATTACCTGCGGATTTACCTGTGGAAAGGATAATTCCTACGGATTTACCTGCGGATGCACCTGTGGAACATAAAAGTTGCGACGGTTGGAACCGTCGTAATCAACAATTAAAACAAAAATCAAATGGAAAGTTAGGACGGTTGATAACCGTCGCAATATACAGATTACGGCAGTTCACTACCCATCGTGAGAATAACGACGATTGGTGTGACGGTTTTGACAACCGACGCGATACGGCCTCGCGACTCACGTTTCAACGACAGGGCTGCAACCGTCGTGACTTGTAAATTACATCGGTTTTAACCGTCGTAACCTGCCAAAATAACCGTCGCAATCTGCCAATTTTATTGTAGTGATTCCACTTGATTCTCCATTCACATATTTTTTTGCTAACATTTCATCAACTATTTTGATTGACTCTTCATACACTTTGGACAAAAACGTGTAAGTTTCATGAGATTCCGAAGCTCTGTTGGTCAATTTGATCATTCGAGGACATAACTCATTGTATCGCTTCATGAAATGTGCTTTCATGTATAATTCAACATGCCTTCCATCCCAATCTTGATTACTTCCCAACCTTGCACCTCTTGTCCATCTCTTGAGTATATAGTGTTCCGGAATTAATTTTATGTTCATGACATCTAAAATTTTCAAAGCGTGCCTACATAAGATGTCATGTGTCTCAAATTTATGACAAGCACAAGAAACTTTTTGTTCCGTAGATCTCCTATTTCTATGCTCTCTTTTATATTATCATAATTTGTGACAACATACACACCTCCTTTCAAATCCTTTATGCAAGTGTCTTGATATTCTTCAGACTCCTCTTAGAATTCCTAAAAAATTCTTGGAGTGTAAACACTTCCGGCTTGTATGAGCATACGAGCCTTCTTCATTTTCAATTTAGGCAACTTATGTATTGACTCATATTCAGCTTCTGACTCATTGTTTCGTTTACCATTGACAACCCTTTTAAAGTGAGTAAAAAATTGTACCAAATTTAAATCTGACTTCAAATGGTTTTTCAAATCAACATTAAAGCTTTCACTTAATTGAGTAGATCTCATACCTGCAGTGAATGTTTTTCGAACATAAGTCCATGCCCATTTTTCCTTAAATTGAAAAATCGTATGCAACCACGAATCTTCTAAAACATTATGTTCAACAAGTAAAGAATTCCATGCATTCAAAAATTCACCTTCCTCTTCGTGCAGATCTATGCATGCTTCAAAATCCAAACCGAACTGTGAACTCTTTTGATATAGATGATTCACGTGCCTTAAAGCGTTTTGTCTTATATGGCAAGTGCACAATCCATGAAAAGTTTCTGGCATAACCAAGGAAATAGCCTTAGCCATTGCAGCATCTTGATCAGTTAGAATGGTTTTAGGCTTTTCATGGGCCATTGCTTTGAGAAATGTCTCAAATAACCACTGAAAAGAAGGAATTGTTTCATCATATAACAATGTTGCCCCAAAAATGATTGTTTGCTTGTGATTATTAAGTCCAACAAATACTCCAAACGGTCGAAAATCCTTATTTGTCTTGTATGTGGTGTCAAAAGTGACGATATCGCGAAAGTACCCATAATCATTTATCATTTGTGCATCCGCTCAAAATATATTAGTTATTTGTTCTTCAACATCCATTTGAAAATCATAAAAGAATGAGGGATTTTCACTTTCTTGTTTGAAATATGCCATCAATGCACCCACTTCACCATATTTTAGTGATTGCTTCCTTTTGGTTTTAAGCAAGTTCTTCAGGTCTTGTCTGGTAAAACCAACAGTCTCTATCCCACCAGATTGCTTAGATATATATTCATGCAAATCTTTTGGTCTTAATGCAGATTCTTCTCCCAAGACAATTTGTGATGCTTGTGCCTTAGATATGTGTCGATGAGAGTGAATCATATGAACATACTCCGGCTGAATAAGAGGGTGGTTATGTTGAGCTACAATGTCAACAACTTTATATTTCTCAATCTTCCGATCAAGTGAAATAGCCATACGCGCTAGACATCCTGTTCGGGTTTCTGCTCTAGGTTCTCCCGTCGGATTGCGTCTTTTGTCAATAACTCATGCACCCTCTTTGAAGCATGTGAATCTTCTTGAAGTCAAAACTCCATCTATTCTACTTTTATTTGAATATTCTCGGTGAATACCAAATCCAACTCTTTTACTATACTTATTATAAAATTCACAAGCCTCTGCTTCAGATAAAAACTTAATTCCCAAGTGAGGTTCAGATTTGCCAATACTTTCTTGGTTTTGTTCCATACTTTGTTCATGAATATTGTTCACCCATTTATCAACACAATTTGGAATTGGTGATGGATTCATATTTTCTGAAAAAGTATAGTCATGATGTTTGTAAACCAATAAAATTAGAATAAATATAATAAACTAAGAAAATTTTCTGAAGTAATAACAACAACATATCTAAACTAATAACAGTATAAAACTAAAAAAATTGCACGTTCATGGTTGAAAAAAAAATCAAAATGGCTAAAAAATGTTGTCTAAAATAATAACTAATAACATAAAATTGAAAAGAATTCCAAATCATAGTTGAAAAAAATTCATATTACAAAAAAAGTTTCATGTAATAACAAGGTACAGTAGCTTATAATAACATAAAACTTAATGAAGTAAAAAATTTCACTAAAGTAGACTAATAACAACATAAAATTGAATTGTAAGCAAATTACAAAATTAAAGTTGGAATGAAAGACAATAATACCTTCAACAAAACAGTAACAACGATAAAGGATGTGAAATAGCGATATCTGATGGCGACGGCGAAACTACAATATCTAAATGCGGTGATACGGTAATGGCTGACGGAGGTGAATTAAAGTTTAATATGTAGAGAAGATGAAGAGAAAAAAGAATCATAAGAGTCTCTAAACACTTAGTAACAAAGAGAAGATATTGGGAAGAAAAATGGTGATAAAGAAGATGATGGAATGCTGGAAGTTGGAACGTGAGGGAAAAGGGAATAGAGAACGTGATTCTCTCTCTCTCTCTCTCTCTCTCTCTCTCTCTCTCTCTCTCTCTTAAATAAATTAAAATTATTGATTTTAAATCTCAACTTTTAATTTATTTTTTGCCACATGTCTTACATCCATAAATCTAAAAGGACTAAATGGAATTTATCCTAAATGGAGCATACGTAGACTCCTTAACTTGTGCCTTTAGGGCACACGTTAGCATTAATTTTTTTTAATTCTTTAGTTAATTTTTAATAAATGCTAGTTATTTGATATAACTGACCAAAATTTTTAAATTTTGGTCAGTTGATTAAAATCTCTTTTGTAACTAAAATTGCAATAATTTTGTAAATTTGCAATATGAAATATTATCAGTACTATCGTAGTTGGATGTACGCTAGAACCTATCCAGGAAGACGCAGATTTAAACCACATTTTAAGAAAGGAGTAAAAAGGGCGTATCACATTTGCATTTGCTCAAGAATGTTGTCGAATTTAAGGAGGATTAAGATGCATGCATCTTAAATGTGAATGTAGGGGTATAACTAGTGACCCAAATGAAGTAAAATGTCATTTGAAGAGAAGGGTTTTACGAAAAAAATTGGGTTTGGATATCAAATGGAGAAGAATTGTCGAATAATGTACCAGAGAGACTACTAATACACAAGCTTCAAGAAGTTAATCACATATGGAATATGAGGAACGCTTTAATATAATTTATGACATGGTTGGTGATGCTTTTGGGGTGAATGTGACTTATGATGAACTTCAAGATTTTGATGAGGAAGAGTTGGCGAGTGAGAAAGCGCATAAATTTTATCAGTTGTTGAAAGAAATAAATACATCATTGTTTAAGGGTTTGTCAGACTCTAAATTATCAATGTGTCATAGATTATTGATCATCACGTCAAATTGAAATGTTCCTTATTAGTGTTTAGAATTATTTGCAAAAAAGATGTTGGTGCGACTCCTACAAGAGACAACTTGCCTACAAGTTTTTATGATGCAAAGAGGTTGGTATCGAAGTTAGGTTTAGAAGTAAGAAAGATTGATTGTTGCATTAGAGATTTCATGTTGTTTCATGACAATGAGTTTGGTACACATGATGGAGCGTTGGAGGAAAGTAAGTTTTGTAACAGTCCAAGATATCTAGTTTGCAGTAAAGCCATTACTCATAAGCAAAAACATGTCGTCATGAAGTCCATGTTTTATTTTCCAATAATACCAAGGTTGCAGAGAATGTTTGCTTCAATGCATAGTGCTAGTCAAATTACATGGCATCATACAAACAAAATTAGTTCAGGCACAATGCAACACCCATCTTATGGTGAGACATGGAAGCACTTTGATCATATACATCTTGAATTTGATGCAGAACCCAAAAACATCAGACACAGATTGTGCTCTGATGGTTTTACTCCATATGTCCAAGCGTCACCAATTGGATATTCTTATTGTCCAGTTATTTTTACCCCTTACAACCTCCTCCTTGAGATGTGCATGACAAAACCTTACATGTTTATGAATTGCATCATTTCAAGACCATGGAGTCCAATAGCAGAAATTGATGTATATTTACAACCTCTAATTGATGATTTGAAGAGGTTGTGGATTGGAGAATGAACTTATGATATATCCCGTAAACAAAACTTTACTATGCGAGCTGGTTTGATGTGGACTATTAATGACTTTCATGCATATGGCATGTTGTCTATGCATGATAAAATGGGATGTCCCCATTGTATAAAATACACAAAAGTTCATTGAAAAAAGGAAAATGAGTGAAAAGTTTGTGGTTTAACTGTCATCGTAGATTCATACCAGAAAACAATGTTTTTAAAAGAAACAAAAATGCTTTAAAAAAAGGTGAATAAGTAATAAATATTTCTTCCCCTCAATTATCACTGTGTGAAGTATGGAATAATGTTTTTGAACTTTCTAAATTCAAAGATTATGGAAAAGCATGCATAGTTCATGGATACGGGGACAAACAAAATTGGACAAAAAAAGTATTTTTGGGACCTCCCATATTGGAAAGATAATTTGTTGCGACATAATCATGATGTTATGCACATTGAGATGAATTTTTTGACAATGATTTCATCAACCTTTATTTTACTTAAGGAACCAATGAGTTTATCAACCTTTATACAACACAGGTCTTAAGCTTTTTCAATAGCAGTCACTTTCATATCAAACCTCTTAGGTAATGATCTGAGAATCTTTCTAGAAAGCTTTTTCAGACATCTTTTAACCTAAAGAAAAGGATGTTTTGGTAAAGTCACGCAATCTGATGTGAAAATCACTCACAGTTTCGTCTTCATTCGTCCTCAGGTTCTCAAAATTTGTTGTTAGAAGCTGCAATCTGACATACGAACCTTGGATGTACCTTCATGTGCATTTTTCATAATCTCCCATACTTCTTTAGCTTCTAAGCATGTGTTGATTATTCTAAACATGTTCGTATGCACACCATTGAAAATTACATTCAATGCCTTAGCGTTCCCAAAGGTTTCATCATCTTCAACATCAGTCCAATCAGCCTTTGGTTTTAGGCTGGTTGTACCATATTCAGAGGTAATCATTGGATATTTCCATCCCTTGATCATAGCTTTTCATGCTTTGTTTCCCAAGGATTTGAGAAAAGACACCATCATCACCTTCCAATAATCATAGTTTGTGCCATCCAAAATAGGTGGTTTGTTTACTGATCCTCCATCTTTAATTGTCTCCATTTGATCTGAATTTATCTTCCTTGGATCTCACCCATCAGTCAAGTGTACATGTGCCAATTGAGATTTGGTTTCTTAGGGGACAGATTTCGAATACGATGCTTCGACAATAGGTTTGAAAAGATACACCAGAACTACTATATAACAAGTAATAGATGGTGGTACAAAAAAGTAATAAATAACACAATCAATTATTTACCTAGTTCGTTGAAACTTCACCTACGTCCGGGGGATTGAGTCCATAACCCAAGAAAGGAAAATCACTTATTAGTAGTTTAGTACAATTATTCTTACAAGAAACAACAAACACAATGTTTCCTAATGTCTTTTCCTAACACTGCCCGATAAATTTCTATTTAGAGTCTCCCCCTAAACATAAGAACCTACTCCCTTTCTTCTCTGCCACAAAACTAGTGACAGGGGAAACAACCATTAAACCCTATTGATCAACTTCAATCTTAACAAGATAAAAGAATGTTGAATATTACAACTCAACTAGATAAACCTTCTATGCCAAGTTACTGAAACATAGAGGTGTACATGACAATGTTGAATTTACAACTCAACTAGACAAACCTTCTATGCCAATTTACTGAAACATAGAGGTGTACATAAAAATTAACAAGAACTCTTGTAAACCCTAGCACACTCTAAAATCTAAAATGATTATTTTCTAATGTAGGTTTGAGCTCCTTATAGAGCAAAATAACTCAGGGATTTTCTTCATGTATTTTAGATTGATTTTTGTCTAGAATTAATGCAAAATATGTTGAATATTTGATTTGTTCCTTGAATATCTCCAACAAGATATGATTACTTTTAATTTAAATTCAAATTTAAGTATTCATTTAAGTCAGAATTAATCTTCATCCAGCTGTCAAACAAATCACCTAATCATATTGTTAAATTAATAACAATAAAATCTTTAATAAATATTCTGCATAACATACTCCAAACTACATCAGTCGGTCGCCTGTTGAGCAAGGCCCGTATGTCGTACCAACATGTTGGAGCATCAAGCTCGGCATGTGTCCTTTCTGCAGTTCCATACAACAATAACAAGTTATACCAATATTGAATACTTGTTCACTTCTCCAAGTTGTTGTTTTGCTGAATGTAGCCAATCCAAAGGACCAATTAACTAGGAACAACAATCTCTCCCTTTGGAAAATTATGACAAAATAACTATTCAAGATACAAAACACTTCTTCCATGAGAACAAGCGACAACCAGTAGATGTACTAGATTTTCAGAGCATTTTAGTAGTAGCAGCTTCCATGTATCAGAGTTAAGCACCAGCAACAACATAAGTCAGAAGCATCAATATTCAAATGCTTACATATAATCCATTCAGTTGCTCCAAACCAAACAGAAAATCATGCAATCATTCACAAATTTAGTCATGCATGAATTTAGTACCACATAGTTTTTTTTTTGATAAAAATTTAGTACCACATAGTTAGTAGCATACAATCCTAGTAACTAACATATATCAGTATGCAATCATTCACATACTTAGTCATATACACAAAATCAGTTAGTTGTTGATATCAGAATATCAATGAATACTACTAACACAGATAGATGTGTTTTCACATATACAAGGACCAAGACCAAATGTCCTACTTGATGCTCCAGCATGGAGCATAACATTAGTATTTCCAGAACAGTCAGTACTCAACAATCACCAGGTTTATCTACACACATAAAATACACCACTTCATCTCATTACTCCCCTTTTTTGCCATGATTTGGAAAAGGTTTAGTCCTTCAACGAAGTCAGTATGCATAGAGAATAGAATACACAAGGTTAATCATGCAAGGGTTATGTTAGCGCGCGCACACACACACAGACACACACACACCTAGAAACATGAGAAACAACCATAACAACATCTAGAGATGCACAAGCATTAGATTTGTTTTAATAGTGCATAAGCTAAAATATGCTAAAGAGCCTTTACAAATCCAAATAAAACAACATGCCTAGAAACAAGATCTAAATCAACAAATTTAGAACCAGGAAATATACAGGAAGAGATCTCCAAACTTCAGCTCCTTAGATCAAAAGCCAATTTAGGTTATCTTCATTTGACTCATAATCACTTGAGTCACTTGATTCCATTAGCTCTGCAACTGTAGCCTCTATCTTTCTTATCTTCTCAGGATGCATACTTGATATTATTATCTTCTTATCATCGGATGTTCCACCAGAAGGATCAACAACGGTGACATTGTTCCTAATATCTCTAGCTTCTTTGGCCTTATTTATCCAGGATTCTAGCTTATCCGCAACATCCTTAGGAACCTCAATTTCTTTAATGGGAGTGCTTTCACTAGACGAATCATCAGAATTTTGATTCATGTTGAAATGAAGAGAGAGATTTGTAGTATGATAGAATGGTATATAAGACGTTTGTCTCTCTTGCGTGTAACGACAACCCAGTTATACCACACTTGAGATACCAAAGTAATCCTCTTTAAATTGTGCCAAAGTGGTCTTAGGGGAGAGAAACAATTTTCCTCTCTTGGCACAACTCCCTAGCATTGATTGCTATTGAATATCACAAATGCATACCCCTTTTCAAAGTTGACTGCATCTAATGACTTAAGAATGTTAGAGACAAATGCCATAACATCTTGTCTCACATTAAACTTATTTAACATTTATTTCACCCAGAGTAATTAATCACCATTACACCCAACGATAGATAATTTAGCTTCATCATAAGGCACACTTACATCAATTCGTTCCTTGATATCCCAGGAAATAATGGTGTTGGCAATAAGAGAAAATCTATTAGATGCTCTCTTTCTGCTACACTTGTGACTTAACATGATGAACTCCTTGCCTGTCACATAGACTTCCTTCAGTAGTTGTAATATTTCCTTGAATGTCAAAACTCCTTTTGACATCTTCTTTTCAAGACATATCCTTTTGTTATACAACTACATATTCTTCAGCAGATTTCCTGCAGCTAAAAAAGGGAATTTGAGGGAAAGAAACTCTTTGTCATTCAGCCTTCTCTGGATGTTGGACTTCCTGACTAAGGTATTTGCTTCAGCATTAGATTTTGATTTGATCATTCTAGTTTCTTCAGGTTGTACATCCTTCCTTTGTAACTCGATCTTCAACATATCTGGCACATCTTAGACAACATCTTCCTTATAAACTTTGATGACATCCTTGAGCATCTGTTTATTCCACTACAATTGAGTGCAACTTCTTCCTCGGGAGTCACTTGAGTAATTCTTAATTTTCTCAAGCTTAATTCGCCCTTGATGAATAAACTACTTTGTCCTGCTTGCCATCAGATCCTCACATTCTCTTATGATGACACAAACAAAAGTTGCATTCCAGAAACTGTTCTTATTTACTTCAGTAGATACCAAGGAAATAAATTATTTCTCATTAATTCCAATTAAAGATTAATCTTCATCATTATAAGGCAACATAACATCTAGAGATTGTGTGTTCTTTGAGATCACTCTCAGCTTCATGCTATTATTAACACAATCCAGAATAGTGTTTTCATTCTTACATATTTCTTCATTACTCAGAGTCTTCATATCTTCTAAAGCATGATCAGGGTTATTATCACTGTTTTCAGTTATACCATCTTCACCCTCAACATTTTCATAGTTATGACCATCAACTTCCTTAAGTGTTAGACGATAGGCTTCAATCTAGATGGGGTGAATAGATCAATATTTTACAACTAAAAACTTTTGGTAAAAATCTGTTTTCAAAATATAGTGCTATGAAAAAATGACCCGGATCGAATCGTCTAACCGAACTTACTATCAAAAAGCAATATACGTATCGCAAACCAAATGAAGTGATAATGAATGTAAATGTTCAACAATGGTCAAGCTACGAATAAATTAAATGCAATGCTAATCGTAACTCGTATATCCAATGAACCAAAACACAATCAAAATACTCACAAACAATTTATCGAACACTTGGTGTGAAATCGATAATGATTGAAAATATAATTTGTTTTGTTGATGTTAAAAGCCAATCACAATCAAAGTGATTGTAATTATATCAACAACAACACTTTTAAAAGATAATAGAAAATAATTTTCAATCTAATTGATCAAACAACGATGAACTCGATAAATTATGAAATCAACAATAAAAGAGATAGATAGATAGATAGATAGATATAGAGATAGAGAGAGAGAGATAGAAATAGTGAGAGAGAGAGAGACCAAGATTTATTTAGGCAGTTCCCCAATTGGCCTCGCTATGGGTACGTCTGCCCTCAATTCAAAATCGAATTGAGATGTTGCTATTAACCCTTTTTTTGCAAAATCGTTTATATAAGAGATGAAGAATGCAAACCCCAAAAACCTTATTGTTTTGTGTTGATTCTTCCACCTCCAACCCTTGATCAAAGCTTGATCAAGTGACAAACAATGCGGCTACAATCCTTCGATTATCTCGAGCACGCAACTTGTTGAAACCCAAGATTCCCAAACACAATTCACCGTCTTGCGCTACTCCCTTACAAGGAAACCACCTTATCCCAAGGTCTTCACTCAGTCAAATTCGTGTTGACGTGATCTTGTCCAAAACCTTCAAATCAATCTGATCTTGAAGGAAAACCCCACCTTGGTTTACTTATTTGAAACACACAAAGTTCCCAACCCAATATTCTCGGTTACACCAAACCTAATTGGACGTTGTCAACCCTAATCTAGATGGTCACCCAATCAAAAAATGATTGTGTAGTTCAATTGTGTGTATGCATAGAAGAAGGGATGGAGATAATGGGGAACTTTGTAATCTGGTTTCGTTTAGGTTTTATTCAGTAGGAAACCCTTACCTAGAGGAAAATGCATGTATGAGTATATATATGTATGTGAAGAAATGGGCAAAAGGAATGCAAAAATTTGGAGCGAAACTAAAGTTTTTGGATGGGAAAAACATATAGGTCGGCCTATGAAAGGAATGGGTCGATTTATGCAGATTGTTCAGGTCGGCCTGGGAAGGTCATAGGTCGACCTATGAAGGTCATAGGTTGGCCTATCAGGAAGCCTGTGAGGCGACCTGTGGGCAGAGCCTACAGGATTTAATACTGCTCTATAGGAGCCAACTTGAAGGATCTATGTTCCGGCCTATACTGAAGCTAAGGCTCATACAGGCTGGCTTGTTCATGCATAGGTCGGCCTTAAGTGACTTGAATGCCCAAAAACATATTCTTTTAATGCAAATATGATGTTGACTCCTTTTCAAACTCAATTAAATGATTCCTAATGCCAAGATGCACATCTATAATGGGAGGATGTCATCCAATATACATAACGCTAGACTTTCCTAGTTTTGACATCACTCAAAATACAAAAGCACTCACATACTTCCCATTTTTTATGATGGCAAAACATGAGACGATGCGTTTAGTGACGTTGTTGTCTTTTTGAAGACTCCCCCTGAATATGTGCATAAATCTTTATCTTGTGAATACTTTTACCCCTTTGAAAACATCAAAAAGGGAAAAAGAAAACAATTAGAAGTATCAATAATCACAAACAAACACAAAATACCACACAGAGGCAATTTGCAAAGAGAAGAACATCAATATGAAAGCATTCACATAGAATGATATGCACATTGATTTAGAATTCCTAAACATAAATACAATCACACCAAGGAACAATAAATTACTTGATGATCTTTAGGACGAGGGACAAGGTCCCAAATGTCGTTTCTTTTAAATTGATTTAGTTCATCTTGCATGGGCATAAGCCAATGCCCATCAAGAAATGCATCTTTAGCATTTTTAGGCTCTACTTAAGACACAAAAGCAAAGTGATGACATAAATTACTTATCTTAAAGCAAGTAGTTACTCCCTTTTTGATGTCTCCAAGTATGTTATCGATAGGGTGATCCTTTGATGTCTTTCAAGTAAAAGGTAGACCTTCCACTGCAGCTAGACTTTCTTCCTTTTCCTCTTCATCATTTTCATCTTCTTTCTTCTCATCATCCACCACTTTAGGTTGATCAATCCCTTGTTCGGTTCCATTGAGAATATCTTAAGAAGACACACCTACATCATGAAAAACAACACATTTCCCAACATATTTTGGATGAGACTCATCAAAGGTAACATGTACGGACTCCTAAACTATAAGCAATCTCTTATTATAAACCCTATACGCCTTATTAGATTGTGGGTATCCTTGGAAGATACCCTCATCAACTTTTGCATCAAATTTGCTAAGATTATCTCTATTATTGTTGAAAATAAGCATTTACATCCGAAGACATGTAAGTGAGAAACATTAGGCTTTCTATCTCTAAGTAGTTCTTAGGGGGTCTTATCTAGAATAGGACGTATAACTACCCTATTCATGACATAGCAAGTCGTGTTAATGGAGTCCTCCCAAAAATACTTAGGCAAATTACCTTCATTAAGCATAGTCCTCGCTAGCTCCTCAAGGATTCTATTTTTACGTTCCACAACGCCATTTTGTTGTAGAGTTCTAGGAATGGAAAAGTTATGCTCAATCCCATGTTTGTCACAATACTTTTCAAAGAGGTGATTTTGAAACTCTCCTCCATGATCACTTCGAATGGAAATGATTTTCAAATTCATTTTGTTTTGAAATAACCTAGCGAATTGCTTAAAAGCCGGAGAGGTCTCATCTTTACTAGACAAGAACAAGACCTAACAAAATCTCGAGTAATAATCTACAATAACAAAGCCATAGTAATTTCCACCTATGCTTTTGTTCCTAGAAGGACCAAAAAGGTCCATGTGAAAGAGCTCAAGAGGTCTCGAGGTAGAAACAAGGTTTTTAGATTTAAAAGAGATTATTTTTTGCTTCCCCATTTTACAAGCTTCACATAGGTGGTCTTTAGTGAACTTTATTTTAGGTAGACCAATTACCAAATCTTTTGAGGATACTTTGTTCAATAGGTCAAAGTTAAGATGAGCTAGGCGTTTATACCACAACCAAGAATTTTCACTCATGGTGGCTAGACACTTAGCACCTCCTATGGATACATCATTTAGGCTTAGCATATAAGTATTATTTACCCTCAATCCTTTAAACATACATTCCTTCTTTTCATCATGCACAAACAAGCAACAAGATTTTGTAAAGGTAACTTTGAAACCCTTGTCACAAAGTTGGCTAATGCTTAGAAGATTTTGTTTAAGGCCATCAACTAGCATAACATCAGAGATAATAGTATATGAGGGATTACCTACACTACCTTTTCCAAGTATAACGCCTTTGTTGTTATCTCCATATGTGAAGAATCCCTTCCTCTTTGGCATGAAGTCAATGAAAAGAGATATGTCACCCGTCATATGCCTTGAACATCCACTATCAAGATACCACATCTTTTCGGTAGATTCAAGACATTCAATCTGAAATTTTAAACAAAGGCAATAGGTATCCAATTTTCATTGTGTCCTTGAAAGTGAGTGAGATCAAAGTTGCTCTTAGGCAACCATTGAACAACTCCTTTAGAAATAAATAACTTCCTAAATTTCACTTTTCAATGGTGTGTCCCTTTTTGCAACAACAATGACAAGATTAGTTTTTATGAGACATGTCCTTGCTATTTGGATCCTTATGCATATGTCTATGTTTATTCTTAGAATGATTCAAAGGCTTTTCAACCTTAGAAGGATCAATAGCAAACACAATATTAGGTTGCATGGCATCATCTAATTTGACTTGAAGAGACTTGGCTTCCTCTTATCTATTATGACAATACTCACAACCAAACCTAGGAGGTATTATGTCTTCTTTCTTGTCACTTTGAATTGCTATCATAGATTTCTTAATAGCCTCAAACTTCCTTTCAGATTCTAACACTTTATGTTCCAAATTTAAAATTACTTTTTCATGTGAAGCTAACTTGTTAAAGGCTCTTAAGGCTTCTCTATGTAGATTTTCAAAGGCCTCTTGTAATTGAAAATAGGATAAATAATTAGTGGATTCAAGTTTAGAGGAACTTACATTCTTCTTTTTCTTCCCTTTAGCCATGAGACAAATTCGAGTAGATTCCACACTTGAAGTTGTACTTTCATCACTAGAGGAATCACTAGCACTTTCCCGAGTGACATGAGCTTTTCTAGACTTTTTGAAGACTTGTGATGGCTCATTTATTTATCCTTTATTCTCATGGGACATTTCGGTCTATAATGACCAATTTCACCACAATGATAGCAATACCTTTTAAGCTTGCTCTTTATATCTTCATCATCATTGGAGGAACTTGTCAACCTTCTAAACTTGGCTATGTTCTTGTCAGAATTTTTAACACCGTTATTCCTTATATACTGTTGGTATCTCCTTACGAACAGCCCCACATCGTCCTCACAAGAGTTCTTGTCATCATCACTCTCACTACTACAATGCTCACAATATGAAGGCCTTAAGCTAGAAGTCTTTAGAGCTATAGACTTCTTCCATTCTTCTTTGTCTTTCCCTTTCTTAATTTTCGACCACTTTTCGCATTCCTTCTCATATTTTCCAAGCAAGTAAGCTCTTGCTCATGCTCTTCCAACTTACCAAACAAAGCTGTAAGATCAAGCGACTTAAGATCATTTACTTCTTTAATAGCGGTGACCTTTGGTTGCCATTCCCTACTTAAATACCTCAAAACTTTGTTAGTAGCAAGTTCATTGGAAACAAAATTACCTAGTGCATTTAATCAATTTATAAGATAAGTGAACCAATTTTGCATATCCGCAATGGTTTCACCATGCTCAATACGGAACAACTCAAACTCTTGATTCAATGTGTTGATCCTAGCTTGTTTGACATCATTAGTACCCTCATGGGCAATCTCTAATGCGTCCCACATAGCTTTTGTGGTCTCACAATGAGAAACGTGATAAAACTCATCAACTCCCAAAGCGGAAGTGAGAATGTTTTTAGCTTTCGAATCATGTGACCATAATTTACTATCATTATCATCCCATTGTGCTTCCGGTTTAGGTATTATGACACCTTCCTTATTGGTCATAGTTATATCATTTGGACCATTTTGGATAACATCCCATATACCTTTGTCAATGGAGTTGACATGAATACGCATAAGTGCTTTCCAATAGCCATAATTTTTGTAGGTGAAAATTAGTGCTCTATTGTATGCACCCTTAGGTTCGGTAGCCATTCTTCTAAGAAATGTATCTCAAGCACATAATGAACCAGGGCTCTTGATGCCACTTGTTAGACGATAGGCTTCAATCTAGAGTGGCGTGAATAGACCATAAATTTTACAACAAAAAACTTTTGGCAAAAATCTGTTTTCAAAATATGGTGCAGCGGAAAAACAACCCGGATCGAATCGTCTAACCGAAACTACTATCGAAAAGTAATATATGTATCGCAAACCAAATAGAGTGATAATGAACATAAAAGTTCAACAAAGGTCAAGCTATGAATCAATTAAATGCACTGCTAATCGTAACTAGTATATCCAATGAACCAAAACACAATCAAAATACGCACAAACAATTTATCGAACACTTGGCGTGAAATCGATAGAGATTGGAAATATAATTTGTTTTGTTGATGTTAAAATGCAATCACAATCAAAGTGATTGTGATTATATCAACAACAACACTTTTAAAAGATAATAGAAAACAAATTGCAATCGAATTGATCAAACAAAGATGAACTCGATAAATTGCAAAATCAACAATAAAAGAGATAAAGAGATAAAGAGAGAGAGAGAGAGAGACCAAGATTTGTTTAGGCAGTTCCCCAACTGGCCTCGCTATGGGTACGTCTGCCCTCAATTCAAAATCGAATTGAGATGTTGCTATTAACATTTTCTTTGCAAAATCGTTTATACAAGAGATGAAGAATGCCCAAAAACCATATTATTTTGTGTTGATTCTTCCACCTCCAACCCTTGATCAAAGCTTGATCAAGTGACCAACAACGCGAGTATAATCCTCCGATTATCCCGAGCACGCAACTTGTTGAAACCCAAGATTTCCGAACACAATTCACCATCCCGCACTACTTCCTTGCAAGGAAACTACATAGTCCCAAGGCCTTCACTCGGTCGAATTTGTATTGACGTGATCTTGTCCAAAACCATCAAATCAACCCGATCTTGAAGGAAAACCCCACCTTGGTTTTCTTATTTGAAACACACAAAGTTCCCAACCCAATATTCTCAGTTACATCATACCTAATTGGACTTTATCAACCCTAATCTAGATGGTTACCCAATCAAAAAATGATTATGTGTAGTTCAATTGTGTGTATGCATAGAAGAAGGGATGAAGATGATGGGCAACTTTGTAATCTGGTTTCGTTTAGGTTTTATTCACTAGGAAACTTTACCTAGAGGAAGATGCATATATGAGTATATATAGGTATGTGATGAAATGCGCAAAATGAATGCAAAACGTTGGAGCAAAACTGGAGTTTTTGGATGGGAAAAACATATAGGTCGGCCTATGAAAGCAATGGGTCGGCCTATCCAGGTTTTTTAGGTCGGCCTGTGATGGTCATAGGTCACCCTATGAAGGTCATAGGTCAGCTTATCTGGTAGCCTGTGAGGCAACCTGTGGGCAGAGCCTACAAGCTTTAACACTGCTCCATGAGAGCCGATTTGAAGGATCTATGTGTCAGCCTATACTAAAGTTGAGGCTCGTATAGGTCGGCCTGTTCATGCATAGTTTGGCCTGAAGTAACTTGAATGCCTAAAATCATGTTTTTCCAATGAAAATATGATGTTGAATCCTTTTCAAACTCATTTAAATGCTTCCTAATGTCAAGATGCACATCTAGGATGGGAGGATACCGTCAAATATACATAACGCTATATTTTTCTAGTTTTGACATCATTCAAAATACAAAAGCACTCACATTAAGCACTTGATATTCAGCAAACTTGTTGGACAGGATGTCTGACACATCATTATCATCATCAATATTTCTCAAACCTTAATTCTATGAATCTTCATCATGAAGCATTTTCATAGGTTGAATTCTTAGTGGAACCATATTCAAAATATCCTCAGCATCCAGATCAGATTTTTCTGATACATACTCCAGTGCACCAACTTCCAATTCATCAAAACCATGACATGTTTTTTATTAGTCATACATTCAGATATATGAGAAGAACTTCTATCATAACCACCATTCTCCCTTAGCTGAACTATAGTAGATTGTTCAAAGTTGGGAGGACCTCCAGCCTAACCGCCATCCTTCCCTTCTATGACACAATCCTCATGAGTTACTTCAGACTCTTGAGACATATGTTTGACCATCTATTTGGACATCTTGGTAGACATTTCTTCTACAAGCATACCAACTTTATCAATTCTAAGTTCTTGCAAACCATTGAAGTCTTTCTCATATATGGCCTCCTTCAAAAGAAATTATTTACCTTTGTTGACTAACTGTTCAGACTCGAAGAAGTTCATATTCCTCCTTTGATCACCCATTTGCTTTATATTGGAAGATAATCCCTTTCTTAGTGAAACTTTATGAACAATATTCACCAATTTCCCAGAGCCCTTGATTTTTCCTTTTGCTTGATTGCCCTGAGCAGTTTTATCTCTAGCCATGGTATCCTCACCATTACCATACTACCATTTCCTTGAGGAAACTTTGTGTTATGTATGAGCTTTAGAGCTAGATAATGAAGCATTGGATTTACACCTCTTTTTAGCATGGTCTTCCTTACGACCACTGATCTTTAACTTAAGCCGTTTAAAACAATAGTACCTTGTATGTTCATATATACCACAATAGTGACATATTAGTGGTTGTTTCTTGTTCTGACTATGATGAGGTGCCATATGTCGACCACAATGTTGTGAAATGTGATCCGACTTCAGAACCTCAACCTTCTTTTCAACCTTCTCTAAGGTAATTTTCATCTATTTCATGTCTCCAACCTCTATTATTTCATCAAGTAAGATTGAACTTCATTTCAAGTTCCTTTCTGTTTGCATCAAGTTTCCTAGATTGGAGTATAGTGGCGAGACCTATTTTTCTAAAATTGTGATGGTAGAGGCATACTCTTCTGATTCTTTTTGAAGAGTATCTATGAATTTCTGTTAGTTAACGACATTTAAGCACGATTTTTGTCATTTGGTGAGTACAAGCTTGTATGTTGCAAGAAGTTCTTTTTTAGTCGGTTCTTCAGAATTGAACTCATCTTCAAACTCATATCTTTCAGGATATGCCATCACAATGTTGGAAACATATTCCTCAAATTCACTCTCAGAGTCTAACTAAGTGATGTTTAATCCCTTTTTTTGTCTCTTTAGAAAGTTAGGGCATTCTTATCTAATGTGTCCATAGCCTCCATATTTAAAGTACTGAGTACCCTTCCCACCATTGGGTTCTTCTTCCTTCTTGTCTTTGTTCTGAGGAATGTTGTTGTACCTCTTGTCTTGGGCATTTGTCCTCCATTTTCTGTCTAGATACTTCAAGGTATTGTTGAATTTTTTCCCCAAGAAGAGCAATATCATCTAACAAGCTCTTTTCTTTGACACCTTGAGTTCCAAATTCCTCAGTGTTGGATACAAAGGTTATACCTTTGTTCTTCTTTTCTGACCTTTCATTGATGGACATCTCAAAGTTTTGTAGGGAACCAATGAGTTCATCAACCTTTATACTAATTAGGTAATGAGCTTATTCAATAGTAGTCACTTTCATATCAAACCTCTTAGGTAATTATATCAGAATCTTTCTAAAAATATTTTCTTCAGACATTTTTTCACCTAAGGAAAAAAGTGTTGGCAATATCACGCAATCTGGTGTGAAACTCACTCACTGTTTCATCTCCATTCATCCTCAGGTTCTCAAAATTTGTTGTTAGGAGCTGTAACCATGACATATGAATCTTGGATGTGCCTTCATGTGCAGTTTTAGAATCTACCGTGCTTCTTTAGCTTCTGATATGTGTTGATCAGCCTGAACATGTTCTTATCTACACCATTGAAAATCACATTCAATGCCTTGAAGTTCCTAAGGGCTTCATCATCTTCAACATCAGTCCAATCACCCTTTGGTTTTAGGCTGGTTGTACCACCTTTAGAGGTAATCATGGGATATTTCCATCCCTTGATCAAAAGTTTCAATGCTTTGATTCCCAAGGATTTGAGAAAAGCCACCATCATCACCTTCCAATAATCATAATTTATGCCATCCTAAATAGGTGATTTGTTGACTAATTCTCCATCTTTGATTGCCTCAATTTAAGCAAAATTTATCTTCCTAGGAGCTTACCCATCATGCAAGGGTGCCTACTATGTGTCAATTGAAATTTTATTCCTCAGGGGACAGATGTCGAACACGATGCTCCAACAACAGGTTCGACCAGATACAGCAATAACATTATAATAGCAAGTCCTAGATGATGGAGCAAAAAAGCAATAAACAACATAATAAATTGTTTACCTAGTTCGTTGAAACTACACTTACGTTTAGGGGGTTGAGTCCACAACCCAAGAAAGGAAAATTACTTATTAGTAGTTTAGTACAATTAGTCTTACAAGCAACAACAAACCCTATGTTGTCCAACGCCTTTTCCTAACACAACCCAATTACTTTCTATTTAGATTATCCCCCTAAACATGAGAACCTACTCACTTTCTTCTCTTCCACAAAACCAGTGACGAGGGAAAACAACTAATAAACCCTGGTGATCAACTTCAATATTAAAGAGATGAAAGAATGTTGAATATTACAACTCACTACAACAAATAACACTTTTCATGACGAAGCTTTCACCTCGAACAATAGAAAACTGAGGTATAAAGCCAAAGCGTGCTAATTTTTATCATTTAAAAATATAAAAAAAAAACATAAACTCCCTCGGTTTTTAAAATAACCGATGTGAAAAATAACTCAGTACAAGCTTCAATTCTCAGCTATCGCAGTTTAAGGTTTTATTTGCTTATAAGTGTAAATAAAATGTTCTAACCCTTCGGTTTTATATTTAATCAAGGTATAAAATAATAAGATTTTACTATAAAAGAACTTGTTAAACAAATTTTACCCTAATCCTTACTAATATGAAGTCGTCCTAAGCATAATTCTTCGGGGTGGATTTCAAGGCAGAAAAAATCTTCAATGTTCTTCTATCTTGAACAAAACCTTTTTTTATACCCTTGCAATCTATCTCACATAATAGTGTTGATGTTGTTATTGTATTTATGTAATAACATTCATATGTTGTCAATCAAAGAAAACATTGAGAAATATATTGCTTTCCTCGATTAACAGCATTGGGAAATTTATTACTAAACACACGCATCCATTTCTCTTTCATGTTTTTTTTCATGTGAAAGCATTTGCCATGAAAACATTTGCTCAATATAATCTGGGTTGGATTGCAAGTACAAAAAAATAATTTCTCTTGGTAAGAACAGATAACTTCTCAGAAATATGAAAATAATGTTAATATAAAAAAAATATTCTCTTGTTTGGAACACATAACTCCTCTGGGTTATTCTCCAAGAATCCATTGTTAAACTCTGGATTTGGTTAAGTAATTTATTTTAATATTCTTTGTATACAATGTAAATATTAAAAAAATTATATTTCCCCTCGATTTTAAGTAATAACCGAGGTAACATATTAACGTGTTTTTTTGTTTCTTCACCATCCATTTAATGACTATCAACGCTCAAGACACTGCCATTAATGATCCTCGTGAAAACTAAAACCCTCATTATAAAAGCATTCTGAGTATTTATATTAGATAATAGTGAATCCACAAGAAACATTGTTGTGAAACTCTATGTGATGGATTGCAAGAGCAGAAAAAAGTTAGATTTATTTAATATGTGGCTGGTGAGAGTGTATTTACTTTGCCAGAGATTTATGTGATGGATTACAAATGCAGAAAATTATCATGGGTTCAAGGTTTGTGTTCTTAAATAATCATATAATTGAATATTAATTTTATTTAGTTAACCTTTTTTATATCAGAAACAAATGAATGCAAAAGCAATAGAAAATATATTGCATTCGACATTTGATCTTCCTCAAGATCAACGAAACGAGGATCACCAATATTTTCTATTCTCCAAGATATCCAGTAATTGTTCTTCACCGACAATGATGACGATGAAGAACAACATTTTTACTTTAATATTCCGTGTAAACAATGTAGTTTGTAAAAAAATTAATTTATTAATATTCTGTGTAAAAAATATAGTGAATTTATTTTTAAAAAAAGATCTAACCCTTCGGTTTTTAAATAAACCGAGAGGTTTGAGGCACTGTTTGTGTAAATAATAAAAAATTAGATGTTGGGGTTCGAACCCATGATCATATAAATTTACCCCTCGGCTTTTCATTAACCGAGTTATTAAGTGGCAACTCTTCGTGTCACCGTTTGTTACGTTGGCTTGGTAGCTAAGGTTACATCTATTTCGCGTGCGATGTTATAAGCATTATTTGTAGTAATGACTAAACTAGACAAACCTTTTATGCCAAGTTTCTAAAACATAGAGGTATGCATAACAATGTTGAATTTACAATTCAACTAGACAAACCTTCTATGCCAAGTTACTGAAACATAGAGGTGTATATAAAAAATAATAAGGACTCTTGTAAACTCCAGTACTCTAAGATCTTCGATGGGAATGCTTTCTTTCCAATGTAGGTTTGAGCTCCTTATATTGAAAAATAACTATGAGCTTTTCTTCATAGATTTAAGATTTATTTTCGTCCATAATTAATGCAAAATCTGTTGGATATTTGATTTGTTCCTTAAATATCTCCAACAAAATATGATTTGTTTCAATTTAAATTCAAATTTAAATCTTCATTTAAATCTGAATTAATCTTCACTAAGCTATGAAACAAATCACCTAATTGTATTGTTAAATTAATAATAATAAAATCTTTTATAAATCTTTTAGATAACATACTCCAAAACGTAATAGTTTGACACCTATTGAGCAAGGCTTAGATGTCGTACCAATATGCTGGAGCATCCCGCCTCAGCATGTGTCCCTACTACAGTTCTATACAACTTTAACAAGCTAGACCAATCTTGAATACTTGGACACTTCTCCAAGTTATTGTTTTGCAAAATGCAACCAATCCAAAGGACCAATCCGCTCTAATTAACAAGAATGTATGATGGTTATGCTTCTAACTTAGCAAGGTATGTCGACACTAACACTGGGAAGTTGCGTTCAATGAAAAGTCATGATTGCCATGTTTTCATAGAACGATTAATTCCAATTGCTTTCATCGCATTACCTACACACGTGCTTAATCCACTAACTGAAATTAGTCAATTTTTGTAGATATTTGTGCGTCAACTTTAAGAATGGATAACCTTATTACGCTAGAAAAAAAATATTCCAATTATTCTTTATAAATTTGAACAAGTTTTTCTGCCTAATTTTTTATTATATGGAACATCTTCTAATGCATATTGCATATGAAGCTTTGCTTGACGACCTTGTTAAATATAGGTGGATGCATCCTTTTGAAATATTCACGGGTGATTAAAAGATATCGGTGAAAAATAAGGAATGAACTTAAATCCAATAATCATGTGATGTTAATTCCAATAATCATAAGGAATGAAGTTTTCTTATTTTATTGTACTTGATATGATCCATCTACTAAAGGCACATAAATAGATAAAAAATATAACATTGTTGTGATTCAAATGGATGAAAGGTACACAGTGTATGACCCTTTCATAATGGCAATATATTGTAAGGCAAGTTTATTACATTATTTATCCTTCAATTTAGCAACGTAAGCAAGGCTGGTGTGTTGTAATCAAATTAAAAGAAATGGGTCATATTTAAACTAAATATCTTATGGAAGATGTTTCTTACATAGATGATGAAATTTCATAAATAACGATGTTATTAAGTTGACCAAATTACAAGTTTGTGTTATACAGTGGTTGAGGGTCAACAAGTTGATGCGTCTATCTTTTTGTTAGCAAATAATGTTAATGAAGAGCATGAAGAGTTTGGATTCAAATCCAATATCGAATTAAATGAAGATAATGAAGATTACAAGGATACACAATTTGAATATATCGCTTTTGTAAAAACTGTATGATAATATCGCTCGAATTAATATATTTGCTCTTTTTACTTATAATATATTGTGTTTATTTATTAATTGTTTTATATAATTCTCTCAAAATAGACAAAATGCCACCCCGACTTAATAAAAGTAAGGGTAAGTCCTATCGCATTATTTTTTCCCACAATCTAGTTAGGAAGATCCCCCGAATATGACTACTTCACAACTTTCCCATCAAATTATCCAATAGATTTTATCCTCCCTTCTAGACATATACATTGATCATATCAACATATACCCTCATATGTACCCTCATCATACTAGCAGTCGGGGGGGGGGGGGGGGGGGGGGTTAACTTAACATATCTAACACATGTACCCTCATCATACCAACAACCTTGGGGATCTAGATTTTCGTATCCTCAACATGCACCCTCGTCATACAAGCATCCTGGGGGATATAAGTTTCAATTTCCTATACATGTACCCTTGCCATCTTAGTAGCTTGGGGGATCCCGCACCCCACATCCCTCACATGTACCTTCATCATCCATGCACTCCGGGGGATCCTACACCCCAAAAGATAATGAAAAGGCAACAGTATGCATGTAACTTTTGTCCAATAAAAAAGAATTGGAGTTGAAGCCTCAACCAATTGGAAAATTATTAAAACATAAGGCTTATTAGAGTGTAACTCTCCAAGAAGCTATAGCGGTTTGGCGATATTTAATACCTATTATTTTCAAAACATCGGTGAAGAAGCAACTGTCAATCCAATACATGTTTGTTTTCCATCATGGTTCAAGGAACAATTGGTATGCAATATTGCACCGAATCCAAGAATAATACATTCGAAAACTTGTCTGAAGGCCCTGTTCAATGTGAAAATGAATGAAACACATACTTTGTGAACATGTATAAATTTCACACTCAGACATGGATAGAAGGAAAAAACACCATAAACAGTGGTGTATTTGTAAAAAGAGTTACGGGTGGTGGGAAGATGACATTAATGGCACCACTAAGCACATTTACGAATTGGTATACAATTTTTTGGACTCAAAAAATAAAGTTGTCTTGTTTTATTGGGATTCAAATGAAACGAATGTACAAATAGTATGACCCCTTCATAATGGCACATACTATAAGGAAGGTTTATTAAGTTCCTTATCCTTCCATTCAGCGACGTAAGACAGATTGGTGTGTGGTAATCAAATTAAAACAACTAGGTCATATTGAAATTGACGATCTTATGGAATATGTTGCTTACCAAGATGATGAAATTTTACAAATAATAATGTGATTGACGTTGAAAAAATTACAAGTTTGTGTGATACAATGGCTGGGGGTCAACAAGTAAACGCGTCTATCTTGTTGTTAGAAAATAATGTGGATGAAAAGCATAAAGAGTTTGGATTCAAAGACAGTATCCGATCAAATGAAGATAATGAAGATTACATGGATACACAATTTGAATAAATCTCTTTTTTAAAAACCATATGAAAATATATTGCTTGAATTTATGTATTTACTATTTATACCTATAATATATTGTGTTGATTTATTAGTTTTTTATATTCTTCTCTCAAAATAGACAAAATGCTACCCCAGCCTGATAAAGGTAAGGGTATGTCGTGCCGCATGAAGATAGCTATATGCGAGCATTTTCTATGTATTGTTCTTTGCCACAGTCTAGGTAGGTGGCTTGCCTGACTATGACCACTTGTGCAATTTCCCATTCGATTATCCACTAGGTTTTATCTACCCTTATGGACATATGCCCTCATTATATCAGCATGTACTCCCACAGGTACCCTCATCATACTTGAAGCCATAGTGTCTAGAATTCCATATGTAACACATGTATCCTTAACATACCAGCATTCTGGGGGATCTAACTTTTAATATCCCACACGTGCCCTCATCATACATGCATCCTAGGGAACATAAATTTCTATTTCCTACACATGTACTCTCGTTACCCCAGCAGCTTGGGGGATCCCGCACCTCACATCCCCCACGTGTACCATCATCATCCATGCATTATAGGGGATCTCGCACCCCAAAAGATAACGAGAAGGCTATAATGGACATGGAACTTTTTTGCAATAAAAAATACTTGGAGTTAAAGTCTCAACCAAATGTAAAATTATTAAAACCCAAGGCAAATTATAGTATAACTCCCCTAGAAGCTAAAATGGTTTTCCGATGGTCAAATGAATTGAGAATGTATGATAATTATAATTGCAACTTAGTAAGGTGTGCTGACGCCAACACTAGAAATTTGCATGGAATGAAAAGTTATGATTTCCATGTATGTTATGCACACTGAGAAATTTTTTCCTATAATGTATTTAACACGGATATGGATGTCCAAGGAAAAATAAAATAGAATGAGAAGGCTATTATGGACATGATTTTTTTGTGCAATTGAAAAGACTTTGAGTTAAAGCCTCAATCAACTGGAGAATTATTAAAACCAAAGGCTAATTACAGTCTAAATCCCAAAGAAGCTAAAGTGGTTTGTCGATGGTTAAATGAATTAAGAATTCCTAATGGTTATGCTTCTAACTTAGCAAGGTGTGCCGACGTTAACACCGAGAAGTTGCATGAAATGAAAAGTCACGATTGCCATGTTTTCATGGAATGATTGCTTCTAATTTCGTTCATCTCACTATCTACACATATTAACTAAAATTAGTCAATTTTTAGAGATATTTGTGTGTCAGCTTTAAGAGTGGGTGTCCTCATTAAGTTGGATCAAAATATCTCAATCATTATCTGTAAGTTAGAACAAATTTTCCCGCCTAGATTTTTAGATTATATTGAACATCATCTTATGCATCTTGCATATGAAGCTTTGCTTTGCACCCTTATTCAATATAGGTGGATGTATCATTTTAAAAGATTCATGGGTGATTTAAAGAGATCAGTGAAAAATAAGGCTAAAGTTGAGGGATCAATATGTGCATATTGCTTGCATTGAGAAACATCACATTTTTGCTCTCATTATTTCAATCACATGATGTTAAATTCAAGAATCATAAGGAATGAAGTTAATGTTACTAAAAGAAGAAATTTAACTTATCAGTCTTCAGTCTTCCAGGTCAACATTTAGGAAAGACAAATTAGCATTGGTTGGCCGAAAAAGAAATGCAATCTGCTCATGTTCATGTCTTTAATAAGTGATTTGGAGTTACACCATACCTTGAGTTAATATACCAAATACATATTTATTTTTAACACATTTGATATAAAATTTATTACCTTATAACTAACTTATAATGTGTTTCGATATTTAATACTTATTATTTTCAAAACATCGGTGAACAAGCAACTACCAGTCACATACATGCCTGTTTTCCATCATGGTTCAAGTAACAATTGGCATGCAATATTGCATCGGCTCCAGGAATAATAAATTTGAGAAATTTGTCTAAAGGACCTATTCAATGTGCAAATGAATGACACATACTTTGTAAGAAACTATAAATTTCACACTCAGACATGGACAGGAGAAAAAAAAACCATAAATAGTGGTGTATTTGTAAAGAGAATTACAAATGGTGGTGAAGACGACTTCTATGGTGTCACTACACACATTTACGAGTTGGTATACAATATTTTGGATTCAGAAAATAAAGTTGTCTTGTTTTATTTGGATTTAAATGAGCTGAAGGTACAAACAGTATGACCCTTTCATAATCGCACATGCTGTAAGGAAGGTTTATTACATTCCTTATCCTTCAATACAATGACATAAGCGAGATTGGTGTGTTGTAATCAAATTAAAAAAGTTGGTTCACATTGAAATTGACAATCTTATGGAATACATTGCTTAACAAGATGATGAAATTTTATAAATAATGATGTGATTAAAGTTTAAAAATTATAAGATTGTGTGATAAAGTGATTGTGGGTAAACAAGATGTTGAGTTTATCTCTTTGTTAGCAAATAATATGGATGAAGAGCATGAAGAGTTTGGATTTAATAACAATATAAGATCAAATGAAGATAATGAAGATTACAAGGTTACACAATTTGAATATATCTCATTATTAAATACCATATGAAAATATATTGCTCGGGCTAATGTATTTACTCTTTTAACATATAGTATATTGTGTTGATTTATTATGTTTTTATATTCTTCTCTCGAAATAAACAAAATTATAGCCCGACCTGATAAAGGTGTTCCGCACAAAGATAACTATATGCGAGGTGGCTCTATTTTCAATGTATTGTTCTTTTCCGTAGTCTAGTTATGTGGCTCTTCTTACTATGACCACTTCTCCATTTTCCCATTTGATTATCCACTAGGTTTTATCCGCCCTTTTGGACATATACCCTCATCATATCATCATGTACCCTCACATGTACCCTAATTATGCCATTAGACAAGAGGGTAGAGCTTTACATATCCATCACATGTACCCTCAACATACCAAAAGCCTGATGGATCTAGCATTCCATATCCCCTACATGTACTCTCATCATACATGCATCCTAGGGAACATAACTCTATATTTCCTACAAATGTACTCTTGTCATCCCAACATCTTAGGGAATTTCATACCCTACATCTTCCACATGTACCTTTTGTGCAATCGAAAAGACTTAGAGTTAAAGTTTAAACTAAATGGAAAACTATTAAAACCCAAGGCTAATTACAGTATAACTCCCCAGGAAGCTAAATTGGTATGCCTATGGTTAAATGAATTAAGAATCTTTGATGGTTATGCTTCTAAGTTAGCAAGGTGTGTCGACGCCAACATTGGAAAGTTGCATGGAATGAAAAGTCATGATTTCCATGTATGTTATGCACATTGAAATTTTTTTCTCAATAATATATTTAACACGGTGATGGATGTCCAAGGAAAAAAGAAATATATTGAGAAGGCTATAATGGACATGGAAGTTTTGTGCAATCGAAAAAGACTTGGAGTTAAAGCCTCAACCAAATGGAGAATTATTAAAACCCAAGGCTAATTACAATCTAACTCCCAGAGAAGCTAAAACGATTTGATGATGGATAAATGAATTGAGAATTCCTGATGGTTATGCTTCTAACTTATCAAGGTGTACCAACGCCAACACTAGGAAGATTCATGGTATGAAAAGTTATGATTTCCATGTTTTAATGGAACGATTGCTTCCAATTGCAATCATCTCACTACCTACACATGTACTTAATCAATAACTTGAAATTAGTCAATTTTTAGAGATATTTATGTGTCAACTTTAAGAGTGGGTGACCTCATTATGTTGGACCAAAATATCCCAGTCATTCTTTGTAAGTTGGAAAAAAAAAATCCGCATGGTATTTATAACTATATAGAACATCTTCTTATGCATCTTGCATATGAAAATTTTATTGTTGGCTTTATTCAATATAGGTGGATGTATCCTTTTGAAAGATTCATGAGTGATTCAAAGAGGTCAGTGAAAAATAAGGCTAAAGTTATTGGATCAACATGTGCACATTATATACATGTACCCTCATTATACTAGCAGCCAAGGGGATCTAACTTTCCATGTCCGACACATGTACCCTCATCATACCAGTAGCCTGGGGGATCAATCGTTTCATATCCCCCCACATGTACCCTCATCATACATGCATCATAGGGGACATAACTTTCCATTTCCTATACATGTAACCTTGTCATCCCAGTAGCTTGGGGATCCCACACCCCACATCATCCACATGTACCTTCATCATCCATACATTATGGGGTTTTAGTACCCCATACACACTACATGTACCCTCATCATCCCATCATTTCGTGTGTGAAGAGTAAGATGACCCTAATTTACACGATCATGAAGAGGTGGATGACTTAGAGAAGGAAAGTGTGGTTGTGACGGAAGATGAGTATCAGAAGATTGATGGAAGAATGGTTGTTATGCCTGAAGGAAACTCATAAGTATCTTTTTATATTTTAAGTATACTTGTTACTATTTTTTAAATTTAATACTTATTAAAATTATTGTTGTTTAGTTTCATGCCGAGTAGGTATACTACAACAAGCATAAAGGAGGTAATTCCATAATTATAGAAAAAAATCTTGGGAGACATTTGGAGAACTTGTGAAAAGGATAATGAAGTGTATATGTATTGGTTTAACAAATTTCGGGCATAACGTTTTCATTTTAAGTAAATGTATTTTTAATTATATTCTTGTTTTAATTATCTAACAATTTTTTCTTAACATTTGCAGGAGAAGTGTATCTAGGATAGAAGAGACGAAGTTAAGATTAAGCATAAGTTTTAAATTAAAGCACTGGCCCAACCTTCTAGCATGCTTAGGCGTGCTAGACTTGGTTGGGAACAAATACTGATTCACCATCCATGGATATGTCCGTATGTTTTTCAAGAACTATTTGTCTATTGGGATTCAGATGCGTTTAAGGAAAAATCTAAAAAAAGAAAAGAAAAATAGAGCATCAGAAGATGGGGCTTGCAATCATGTAGTAGGAAGTATTAGTATCAGCCAACATGGTCATCAAATGGTAATTATAAATACAACTTTTTTAAAATTATATTTTCATTTATTAAAGTTAATTGTATTTACTAGACTAAGGAGATAGGGAGAACCCCCGCTAATTAATGACCTTCATGAGAGGAGTGATACCAAATGAACCGGCGAGTATGTCAACGAGCGTTCTAGAAAAAACCAAGTAATTTTCTATTTATCTTTAATTCTTTTATATAACTAAATTGTTTAAACTTTAATAAATTATATTTTATTTAATTTTGTATGCCTGTGTAGGAGGATTATCATAGATAGATTGCTTAATTCCTATATGCACATCCTCAATTATTTTTTATGAGGGACCCACATCCGGTTTATCCAGGTGCTACACTTCATGTATGGAGTGATGTTATTGGCGGGAGAAATATGGAAAATTTTATGGTGTTGGACTTTTGGCCTCCAACTACAAAAACGGGGATAAAATGTTATAGATGAGAATTGTATATGGAGAATGGTTGTCACGTCCATCAATATTAACCCTTGAAATGGAGAAAACAATGAGAAAATTAGCTCTAAAGAGGTGGCACACGAAGCAGCGCGAATTGGAGAAAATGAGGAAGAGACAATTGAGTTGGAGAAAGCCTTGAGAATTTCATAAGAGCATATGCAATAATATATATATTCTCACAAAGGAACCAAACTCATGGATTAATGGGTGAAAATCAAGAATTTGGTAGATATGACGGAGTTGGGGGATTTGGAGCAGTTGGTATACAAGGAGCAGTAAGCGAGAATGAGGAAGAAAAAGAGAGCGATAAAGATAATATGTGTTCTGGACTGGGCCGTGGTTTCCTACAATCAAATAGGCCCAATCCACACAACTTGAAGAAGCCCAATAAAGCCCTAGAGAAGGACACATGACTGCCCTACGCAAGGCCAAAAAGTATGTCGGGCACCTGACTCCTTGACAATGTCGAGCACCTAAAGACAAACAGGAAAAGAAGACACCACACCTTGATGAAATGGACTTCCTCGACAGATTAACTTCTCCCCGCGAGAATACTCCCAATCCCCGTTGACTCATGGGTCCCCGACAAACATGGTTCGCCTCCATTGAGTCATGTCCAAACCACGACCACCACATCTCCTCGACATTATAGACTCTCCCTCGAGGAGCCCATCAACGGTCTTATCTACACAGATACGTTTCATGTAACCGTCTAATAATGGCATTAAAGAGACAGTTACACTAGGGTGTTGACCACGAGCTGGTCATTATTACTACACGTAAGCCCTAGCAGTTACTTGGAACGGGTCACACGCTGGTCCCACCCGTTGCAAGGATAAGTTAACTTCTTACTCTCACTCATATTCTCTGTATTTGATGTGCACTCACTGACTTAAGCATCAGAGTGTCCTGCAGGTACACCCCCCACCGTCTTTCATCATCATTGAAGCAACAACAAGTCCAGACGTCGTTGGTCATTCTCAATTGTCTGATCTAGGTACGATCAGTGGCGCCGTCTGTGGGAATTTCATAAGTTTCCCCATTTTCCTCGCGATAAACCAAACTTTCCTCATTCAACTACCAGCAATGGCCAACCCGTCAGCGAATCAAGCTGTCGACAATGTCATCACACAACTTGGTGGTAACACCCATGGCGACAACGATGTTCTTCAGCCTGTCGTGGAGAATGATGTCAGAGATGGAATCACCGCCTCCCCATCTTCCGATGAGGTGGAATACGAGACTGCTCAACAAGATGGACATGAAGCAATCTTTCAGCCCTCCTACCATCCTGTGGATCCACCACCAAATGCAGATCCAAACACTGCTGCCTTGTTCGCGTTGGTCAATCAGACCAATCAAATGATCTTCAACCAAGGCTTATGGATCAAGAAGCTGGAAAAAGGCCGTGGTCGAACTTCCCCGCGAAGACATCCACCACCTCCTTATCCCAGACATCCACAATCTCCAGTGGAATCTCGCAGCCCCTCCCCAGTAAATAGAGGTCGCAGGCTACGTTTGGAGCGTAATCAGACCGAGCATCCTCAGAAGCGTCATCGCTCACCGCCACCAAAAGGGCCCCCTCGTCCCTTGAAGACTAAGAGGAATAAGCCTGATGTCGAGGAGCCAAGAGGCCGTCATAAGGAAAACTCCCCGAGACGTCCCTATGTTCGTGTTCATAACTCCCCTTCTGTATTCCCGGGGGGCAGCGATGATGACGACTACCGGACTCCTCTATCCAGACAAATAATGGAAGCTCCTATTCCTAAAGGCTTGGAGAGACCTCCATCCTTGGGGACTTAAGATGGAACATCTGATCCGGACGACCATGTCGAGAGCTTCGAGGCTCTTCTCGACTTTAGAAACGTCTCCGGCGCTATCAAATGTCGATTATTCCCTACGACTCTTCGGAAATGGGCCATGGCTTGGTATAAAAACCTGGCACCTGAATCAATAACGTCGTGGAAAGCTCTAAGAGAACGTTTCAGGAAGCATTTTACAGCTTCTCGAAGACATTCAAAAACTATATCATCCTTGGAGGCCATCTTCCAAGATAAGAAAGAATCTCTCTGGAGCTACATAGAAAGATTCAACAAAGAAGCGGTCGAGGTCCATACGACCAACCATATAAAATTATATCTCATTATCAAAGGACTGCGAGTTGGTTCCAAGTTCGCAGAATCTGTCGGATTACACCGTCCTCGCAGCTTTGAAGGGTTCCTCGAACGAGCTCAATCACATATTGAGTTCGAGGAAGCGGAAGCAGCCCAGATTGCCCTGGATTTAAGAAGCAGAGAAGGCCCCCGCGGCCGGAACAAGGAAGACTCCCCTCCAAAAAAATGGGAGGGGATAGGAGAAGAGAAGACTCCCCTCCACCTAGGCGAGGCGGGGAGAGGAAAAAAGAAAGTCGGAATAAAGACTCCCGCGAATCTCGGGGACCTGCCGGTCTTTTCAAAGACTACACTCCACTTAACGTGTCCCGGGCACGCATTTTTAATGAATGTGCAAATTCGGAGTTCGTGAAAGGGGGAATCCGCTTCCCAAAACCAACAGCTCCCAAACCAAATACGGATAAATCCAAGTACTGTCGGTTCCATCGCAGTCACGGGAATATTACTGAGGATTGCATCCACCTTAAGGACGCAATCGAAACGTTGATTAAAGAAGGCTACCTGAAAAAATACGCCAAACAAGACGAGGCTCCACGTCCCACCGGCCAAGAAGCTCTAAATACCGAGGAGTCTAGCCCTCTGGACACTGGAAAACTGCAGGTTGCCCTAAGCATCACACGACCTGAAGACTTTGTTTTCCAAGAAAATGTTAGCAATGCCGAAGCTATTCGAAACATGTGGAAGAGCTTCCCGGCAGAAGACCTAGTAAGTGTTCGCAGCACCAGGGAAAGTTTCCCCCAAGCCATAGTCATATCGGGTGGAAATCCTGAACGAGAGACCATCGGTTCAATAAAGAGGAAATTTGACGAGCTAAAGACATCCACTCCTCGAGACCCAACTCTCAGCTTATCTCGTGAAAAATCATGCCCTATAAGTTTCTATCTCGAGGAATTACCAGGTGGATCCCCGAATGCTAATATACCCCTCCTAATTCGGGCACAAATGGCCAACTTAGATGTGCATCGGATTTTGGTCGATCAGGGAAGCTCAGTGGACATCATGTACACTCACCTCTTCGACACTCTCCAACTGACAAAGCATTACCTGTCCCCATATGTGGGATCTGACCTACAAGGCTTCAACGGCGCGTCTACTAAACCTCGAAGTTATGTAGAATTGTTGGTCACATTCGGAGCAGGTGAAACAGCTCGACAAGCGAAGACACGTTTCCTGGTGGTCGACTGTCCTTCTCTCTACAACTGCATCTTAGGAAGAACCACTTTGGCTGAAATAACAGTTGTACCATCCACTGTCCACCTAAAAATGAAGTATTATACAACTCGAGGACGTGTGGTAACCTTACACGGGGACATTGAAGCAGCGATCAAAGGTCTAAGTGTCGTCGGTGGCATCCACCCCAAAAGGGCAGCTTCAGATGTCGCACAGATTCCACTACCGCCGGTCAGCGCGGTCGACCTTGATAGCAGGTTCTTCGGGGAACAGGAAGAAGTTGCAGGCAAAGACCTCCCAGTTGAAGTCAACGGGCAGCCTCTCTACCCAACGCGCCCCATCCTAGACGGAGATTTCGAGCTGATCCCTCTTGGCGACGACCCAAAGCAAACTGTGAAGATCGGCCATGGACTACCCGACCTGGCGAGGAAACAACTGAAGGCATGTCTCCGAGAGAATGCAGATTTGTTCGCTTGGAGCACTTCGGAAATTCCCGGATTAGATCCTCAAGTGACTTGTCACCAGCTGACCATAGATCCAAATGCTAGGGCTGTAGCTCAACGTAGGCGTAGGCAGTCTCCAGAAAAAATGGAGGCTGCTGAAAAAGCTGTAAAAGACCTCCTAGAGGCAAACTTTATTTCGGAGGCCAAGTACACCACTTGGTTGTCCAATGTTGTACTTGTTAAAAAATCTAATGGAAAATGGAGGATGTGCATTGACTACACGGATCTTAATCGGGCATGCCCGAAAGACTCTTACCCATTACCTAACATCGACCGACTGGTCAACAACTCTGCAGGATTTAAACTGTTGTCTTTCATGGACGCTTATTCGGGATACAACCAAATTCCCATGGATGAGGCCGACAGAAAGCATACAGCTTTTATGACTGAGTTGGGCAATTACTATTACAATGTAATGCCCTTTGGTCTGAAGAATGCTGGCGCCACCTACCAACGAATGATGAACAAGGTCTTCCGAGCAGAAATTGGTGACATGCTCGAAGTCTATATAAACGACATGATCGTCAAATCCGCAGAAGAAGTCGACCACGCTGCTCATCTTAAAAAGGTGTTCGACACAGCGAGGAAATGTCGCATGAGATTCAACCCCGACAAGTGCACTTTCGGTGTTCGAGCAGGGAAATTCCTCGGCTTTTACCTTACGGAGAGAGAAATTGAAGCGAATCCCGACAAATGTAAGGCCTTTTCCGAGATTCCTACTCCGAACTCAAAAAAGTAGATACAGTTACTTAACGGAATGCTCACTGCTCTCTCTCGTTTTATCGCTAAATCTGCCCAATACGCACTCCCATTTTTCAAACTTCTTCGACAGAAAGCAACATTTGAATGGAGTGAAGAATGCGAACAAGCCCTCCTCCATCTAAAACAAGTCTTATCACAACCCCCGGTCTTGTCCCGACCAGATAATGGTGAAACACTTTTCTTGTACCTGGCCATCGCCAGCGAAGCGGTAAGTGCTGTCCTCATACGGGAGACCCCCGACGGACAAAAACTTATTTATTTCACGAGCAAAGCTCTTCAGGGTCCCGAGATGAGATATCAACAGATTGAAAAGGTCGCCTTAGCCATCATAACTGCAGCCAGAAGATTACGCCATTACTTCCTGGCTCACACAGTTGTGGTAAGAACTGAGCAGCCTATCAGACAACTCCTCAGTCGACCAGATATGGCGGGGAGAATGCTCCGGTGGTCTCTCGAGCTATCCGAGTTCGACGTTCGATACGAAGGAAGAAAAACCTTAAAAGGTCAGGTACTGGCCGACTTCGTAGCGGAAATGACAGTCCCCGAATCTTCGACCAATTGCTCCCAAAAGTGGACAATTTACGTCGACGGAGCCTCCAGTGCAAAGGGCAGCGGGGCAGACATTATCCTTGAAAACGAAGAGGGTATCCTGATAGAAGTCTCACTAGAGCTATCTTTCAAAACATCAAATAACCAAGCTGAGTATGAGGCATTCCTTGCAGGACTTCGACTGGCAGAAGACCTTGGCGCAAAAGAAGTCAAAATCTTTACAGACTCTCAGCTCGTAGCATCACAAGTTCGGGGAGAATTTCAGGCCAAAAACGATAATCTCATTGAATACCTAACCTTGGTACAAGAAAATTTGAAGAAATTTGCCTCCGCGGAGGTGGCTCACATCCCGCGTGAGCATAACACTCGAGCAGATGTGCTCTCCAAACTAGCGAGCACTAAGAAGAAAGGAGGGAACAAATCAGTGATCCAAGAGATACTGACCCATCCGAGCATCAACAAACCTACCTCGACCACAGAGGTGAACGTTATCGGGGACGCAAACTGTTGGATGACTCCAATTCACGAATACCTGATGACGGGCATATTGCCCGACAATCCTAAAGAAGCTGGGATAGTTAGGAGGCGGGCATGTGCATACACCATAGTCGACGGTAAGCTATATCGCCGAGGATTCTCCATCCCTCTACTCCGGTGCGTCGAGGAAAGTAAAGTGTCGGAGATTCTCCAGGAAATTCATGAAGGAATCAACACGCAACATCTAGGCGGAAGATCTTTAGCTCGAAAAGCTCTCCGAGCAGGATATTACTGGCCCACTATGCAACAAGACGCAAAGGAACACGTCAAAAAGTGCGACCGTTGCCAAAGGCATGGGGACATGCACCTCGCTCCTCCAAACGAGCTTAAATCATTATCATCCCCGTGGCCCTTTGCGTGGTGGGGATTGGATATCCTCGGACCTTTCGTCGTGGGATCGTACCAAAATAAGTACCTAATCGTCGGGATAGATTACTTCACAAAGTGGATCGAGGCAGAAGCATTAGCCAAGATCACTGCTTTCAACATATTACGTTTCTACAAGAGAAATATACTAGCCCGATTCGGCGTGCATCAGTCCATTGTCACAGACAATGGGACACAGTTCACCAACGGAAACTTCCAAGACTTCGTTGCCAAGCTGGGTACGAAGCAACACTTTACGTCGGTCGAACATCCACAAACCAACGGGCAAGCCGAAGCCGCGAACAGAGTAATACTCTGAGGACTTAAACGACGACTCGGCGAAGCCAAACAACGGTGGGTCGAGGAATTACACAGCGTTCTCTGGGCATATCGAACTACCCCTCATTCCACAACCGGGGAGACCCCGTTCCGGTTAACATGTGGAACCGTGGCAGTAATTCCCGTGGAAATCAGGGAACCGAAGAGAAGGACAGAAGCTCCTCTTGACAAAGTAGCGAACAACGAAGCCCTCCGCGAGGAACTCGACCTGGTCGAAGAAATAAGGACGGGTGCATCCCTCCGAGAAGCCTCTTTAAAATAAAAAAATAACTTTGTGTTATAACGACAAAGTCATCAAACGAGATTTCCATGTAGGCAATCTTGTCTTACGGCGAAATCAGAAAAATTCACGGGAAGGAAAGTTGGCCGCAAACTGGGAGGGCCCCTACCGCGTCATTGCAAAGACGGGAACAGGTGCTTATTACCTCGAAAACCTCCAAGGTGAACAACTTGCTCGACCATGGAATGCTGAGAAGCTTAAACAATATTATAGTTGAACACTGCATATAACTATACCAAAGTTGCCGTTACGGGGAGCGTGCCATGGTACAGGCACGACACCTCTATATTCTAACGAAGGACAAAAGTCACGTTGTGTGTGCGTTAACTTTTGGCCCGACGAGGAGTACTCTATCGAGCTCCGTCGTCGACATACCTTGTAGGCAGAACACCCAGCTCGCGATGGGAAGTTCACGCCATGAAACTAAGACCTCGATCGACCTCTTAGCTTCATTGAAGGTCGGGGTACAACCCCTGACCGCTCGACCAGCTCTCTTCGCAGTCGAGGATCACTAGAGTCGAGCAAACTCCCAAGTATCCAGCAATTTCAAAGTAACTTAGATAAAAATAAGTAAAATACCACACACAGAGCAGATAAAGAGGCAAAATGGAAATTATATATCGGGCAAGCCCATTGTCAAAATATTACATAAAGCTCTGGCCCTTAGGCCGGGCAAATCAGCAAACATGGCACGCAGGCCAATCATTACAAAAAATTGGCACGCAGGCCAAACCAACTACACTATCGCTCCGCAGCATCATCAGCGGCCTCGGGATTCTCCTGCTCCCCGTTCCCCCCATCAGCATTTACTATCTGTTCGGGCAACACAATCTGTCTGTCGACCACCTCAAACCTAGAATCAGCTCCATCGATTACAAGGTCCGGATTTAGGAGTTTAAGCTACGCCACAGCGTTCTGGAACCCGACATCTACAAACTCTAGAGCATCATCTTCAGCCAACTGAAGATCCTTCTCGACTTCCCTGAGCTTGGCTATCAGGGCTGCTCGAGAAGTCAATAGTTTGTCCTCCTCAGTTTCATTCTCGGCTGGCCGAACAGCCTCTTCCAGTTCAGTTACCCTATCCTTGAGACGTTGTTTTTCCTCTTCCAACACGGTGACCCGAGCAAGGTGGTCCTTCACCGTATCCTCAGCTTCCTCTCCGACTGTTCGTGCTGCTCGCCTTGCTTTCAGTTTAGCTCCTTGCAGTCCTTCAAATCTTTCTGCACGCCGAGCAGTTCAGCCTCCAATATCTGAAGTCTATCTTTCAGTTGAGAAAGCTCAGCAGCAGAGCAACTCTCATCATTCAGAACAAGGGCAGCCGAACAGAGCCGCATGACGGCAGACATATCCTCGAGAATTGTCTTCCTTCTCGCTTCCGCTGTACTCCCCAACAAAGTCCGGACTTCAGCAGGGGCAACACGAGGACAAGTAACCTCGGAGAAATAGCGACGCTGAAGATAACACGGAGGAATCTCGAAGCTTGCAGGAGGAGGAGGGGAACTACCTTCCACATCAACAATGGACGGCCCAACAGTCTTTGCCCGCTTAGATGTCCTTTGGGCCCCCGGGGTCTGATTTTCAGAGCTCACAGTTGCACTTAAAACAGTAAGAGATTGCTCAGAACCCTCGGGCACTGCGGTAGAGGGAATACTCTCAGGCACTGTCGTGGAAGAGATATGCTGAGAGGCGCTTTGTTCAGTCGAACGAGATTGTTCTTCCCTAGCTCTCTTTGCCCTCAACCTCGAATATCTTTCTGCAGCTTTGACCATTTTACCTATAAAAAGAAAGAAAAATATTAGTAAAACAAGATACGTAAACATGAGAAAAATCAAAGTCGAGGATCAGTGCACCACCTAAGAGCTCGACAGCCTCCTCATCGGAGAAAGTTTCGAGCAGAACACGAGTATTAATCAGGCGACGGGTCTTCGTCACCTGCCCCTCACCACCGGTCGAGGTCTCTCCGTCCTCGGATACGCTGGAGAGTTTATTCAAACTCTCCACGTACTCGACAATCTTGTCATAAGCCTCGCGATCCTCGACGTTGAGCTTATGATGTCTTACTTTATATTTGTCTACCCCCTCTTTGTAATGCTCTTCTGTCCAGTAGAGGGGGAATTTTGGCACCAGCACTTCTATAGACTGCCCATCCACTTCTTGAGTCACCCGTTCATATATCGAATTGACGGCCTCGGGGGTGACCGGATTCACAAAATAATAACCCCACTTGAAATCTCGAACAGAGTCCAAGTAAGTATGAAATAAAGCTTTATTTTGTTTGAACGACACCCAGCCGTGTCGACCATCAGTTGTAGACCGCTGCAGATGAAAAATTTGGAAGAAAAGGGACACTGTTGCCCTGATCTCCAAATACTTGCAAACGAGCTCAAAAGCCCAGAGAAAGGCCAATGAGTTCAGCTGCATTTGAAGACCCCCTCTTGGAAGTCTGTGAAGGGGAGCCTCCACCCCGCCTCTTGAAACATAAACTCATACATCGAGAAGTGCATTCCCATATAAGGTGTACCTATACGCTGGTCCTCATTGGGACGGTACACTTTCCAAGATTGCTCAGAACCGAGCAACCTATGCTCAACAGTGCAAAACCCATTTTCGTCGGGGAATGTGAAGACGGGCGACATAGTGAGGGCCTCATCACACACCCAATCCTCAAACGGACGCTCTTGCCTAAAAGCCATATGGGCCATCGGAATTTCAGCTTAGTTATCCTCCTCGAATTCACCTACGGCCACTTCAGCAGCCAATCTGTCCATCAACCTGAAAAGCAGAAGGGAACAGGTGAATTCGACGAGTCATACCAAACTAGCCAGTCGGAGACGAATAACAGATATCCCCGGGAAACCCATCGCTTCCCCGGATAATCTTGCCCCTTTCTCCTCTAAATCAACGAGAAAGAGTAATTGTTGGGGACCCAAAACATTATCAGGTCCCCGCGATGTTCATCACACTCCCCGGAAAGTTTCTACAAATCCCCGGAATATTCATCCAGCTCCCCAGTTTTATTCAACGGAAACAGAAACAGAGAAAATTTCATACACTCTTTCTCTTGAAACAGCCAAAGATCCCTGCCATATTCGCCAGGAATCCTTCCATTTCTCATGAGAACTTCACCAGTTCATCAGAGAAATGATTTCAAGCAAGTCAAACTTAAAGAAGATACCAGAGAAAATAACAGTTTTGAAGAAATTACCTTGTAAATGGTGTAATAGGGTTCAGGCACGGCGCAGCACAGCGATTCACGGCGAACTTACGGTGGTTGACGGCGGCAAACGGAGGATGAGAAAATGGAGAAAGAAGAGGAAGCGATTCTTGAACGAAAGAGCGAAAAATGAGAAATGAAGGGAAATGAGATTATTTATAGACAAATCACGGAACTCGAGAAGCCTGGGGCACTCGAGTACTCTACCCTAGGCAGCCACCCTACGCAATGATGACTAGTGACACGTGGCACACTTACACCAGTCAAAAATCCACGCGTGTCCTTTCGTCATCCCATCGTTTCAAAACGGAAACTTCTCATCTCCCCAACATTTCAACCAGATGCAACTCTTAACTGCCCGTAAGCCACCAATGCCCGACGTCATGGAAATTTCGACTATGCCGATATCCTCCTCGGATTACCCCTTGGCATTTCCCCGACACGATTATTAACCCTCAAGTCATTACTCTGATACCTCAAAGCAACGACTTGGGGGGGCTCCTGTTCTGGACTGGGCCGTGGTTTCCTACAATCAAACAGGCCCAATCCACACAACTTGAAGAAGCCCAATAAAGCCCTAGAGAAAGACACATGACTGCCCTACGTAAGGCCAAAAAGTATGTCGGGCACCTGACTCCTTGACAATGTCGAGCACATGAAGACAAACAGGAAAAGAAGACACCACACCCTGATGAAATGGACTTCCTCGACAGATTAACTTCTCCCCGCGAGAATACTCCCAATCCCCGTTGACTCATGGGTCCCCGACAAACATGGTTCGCCTCCATTGAGTCATGTTTAAACCACGACCACCACATCTCCTCGACATTATAGACTCTCCCCAGAGGAGCCCATCAACGGTCTTATCTACACAGATACGTTTCATGTAACCGTCTGATAATGGCATTAAAGAGACAGTTACACTAGGGTGTTGACCACGAGCTGGTCATCATTACTACACGTAAGCCCTAGCAGTTACTTGGAACGGGTCACACGCTGGTCCCACCCGTTGCAAGTAACCGTTGGCCACGCGCTGGGGGTCTCCTATAAATACCCTCTCACTTGAGAGGGTCAGGATAAGTTAACGTCTTACTCTCACTCATATTCTTTGTATTTGCTGTGCACTCACTGACTTAAGCATCGGAGTGTCCTGCAGGGACACCCCCCCCACCGTCTTTCATCATCATTGAAGCAACAAGAAGTCCAGACATCATTGGCCATTCTCAATTGTTTGATCCAAGTACGATCAATATGGATTATTGATATTCTCATAATTGTTAAATATTTTTTTGTTATTTGAATTTTTAATTTTCAAATATTAATTATTGAATTTTATTAATTATTTTTGCATTTAATTTTTACAAAATTTTAATATTTCTAATTATTTTTGGAATTTTATCTTTACAAAATTTTATTATATGCCTACAACTTATTTATTATATTTATATTATTATAAATATTTAAATAAATATTTATTTTAATATTTACAATAATATAAATATAACAAATAATTTTTTATTAGAAAATATGAGAGCTGCGAGGGGTAAACACCCCTACAATGTATGACACGTAGCTGACATGCAATCTTGCACAATGCATTGCGAGGGGTTTTCCATCTGGAAAAGTTGTGCCTTGTGAGGAGTTATTCCCCTGGAAAAGCATATCAAATCTCCGCGCCCTATATGACATGTAGATAGCATGTTGTTTGCACCCTATAGAAAGTTGCAGGGGTTTTATAATTGGAAAAGTTGAGAAAAGCTTTTCAGCTAGAAAAAAAGTTGCGACAAGAGCTCTTCCAAGGTGTTTTTATCCCTCAAAATATTAAGAATTACGAGGAGTTTTCTTGCTTTGTAAGGGATTTTTCATCTCGCAAAGTCGGGAATTCTTTTTTTTTTTGAAATTAAGTTACTCATAAATTTAAAAATATAATCTATTTTGTTACGAAACCAGAATTGATTGGAGAATCGGTGGTTGCGATGGGCCACAATGGACCTGAGCCTCAGTTGTAGAGGAAGAGGGGCTGACTTGCAAGGTTATCACTCCAACGCTTAAGTCAGTATGTGTTTGAGAAGAGTGAATGAAATTTGAATTAAAAAATGTGCACCTGAAACGTGCTCTTTATATAATGGAGCGGTTAAAAAAACTCGTTAGTCCCTAAGCGTATGATGTGGGGACAAGGACGAACCTATTTACACCACCATGGGGGCAGATGCCCCCACTAAGCTTCCAAAAGGTTTTTATAAGTAAATATAATACTTTAAACCTGATATTACATAAAAAAATTATTTGATAAATCTACACTTCTCTACAATTTATTTCTCGTTATAAACCAAATTTAATACTCAAAGATATTTAATTAATTATAAATCTACATCCAATTTACACTCTTCTATAATAATTAATAACTTAAAAGATATTTTTGCTACAAATATTTACAACAATAAAATATATAGTTACATGAAAGTTAAATAATTCATAAGTTTCTTATATATACCAAGAAAAGTTTATGTCAATAAAATGTTTATTTAATAAAAGTGAAGAAAATTTTATGTCATTAAAAATATTTGTAATATAAAAATGGCATTATATTTTTTTAATATCATAAACTTATAAATTTATGTTTGAGTATGCCCCTACTATTTAATAGTCCTGGGTCCGTCCCTGTGTGGGGAGCCATTGGATGTATATGCGCCCCAAATCTCCCGTGCTCTTTTGCAAGGTAGTTCCCCTATGTCATGATTCATTTGGCCGAATACTAATTTCCTTTATCATCGATCGATGGCTATTATGGTCGGCCCGAAACAATTTCCCCCGAAAGCCCTTGTCTCCTTATGATAGTGCAAGGGTTTATCATATTCTCCCCATTCGTACTAGTTCAGTCCTTTAGCTCATATGGAAAACTAAGACAAGACATTACAATTTTTTGGAATTCACATCTTTAATGCGCCTCATGCTTCAAATGTCTTTTCGTAGGTTCCTTGATAATGATATTCGGGAACTAAAAAACTTAAGTGTTTTGTAGAGGTGGTCTGAAGCATTGATAGGGTTTATTTCCTTTAATAAGTCATCATACGATTCTTGAGGAGTAAATTTTGAATTTCTTTGAGACTTTTTTTCTGCTTCATTGCTATCTGCCTTTTCTATAACACTTTTTTTCCTTGTACTTGAAGAAATTAATGTCCACTATGACTCAAAAATCAAAAGAACATACTAGTGCAACCTGGGTTAACCATGTCTCTTCATAAACTGTTTCCATCTTTGTTCAAGAGGGTAGTCTCGACGGATCCTTTCTGGATGTTGATCCATCTTCATATTATGGCGTCTTGACCCCCGATGAAAATGAAAGAATCTATAGCAAGTATGGTGAATGTGTCATACCTTTCTATGAGTGTATCTTCTAGATCATGGGTCTTTAATTTCTCTTTAACACCTTTGAAATAGAAGTTTCGCATCACTAGATGGTTACCCCATCATATTTACACCCCGCGAGTTGGGCGCATGTGAAAGTATTCCAGTATTGGTAAAATATTTAAAGTGAAAACTCTCTATGTCCATTTTCTTTCATATCTTGAGAGTTCAACATAGTTTTGCGACTCTTACATAGGGCCATAGTTTTATTCATCTGGTGCAAGTTGTTTGTAGTTTTGGAGATTTTATGAAAGCTTGAAGCATTTTGAAATTTTATTATTCCTGGTCACCACTCTCCACCCTAAGTTTCATGCAACAATATGCACCATAGGGATCATAGTGGGAGGAAGGTGTACCAGCTTGTTTCCCAAGTATTGGAATAAGGGTCACTTCTTGATGGGGAATGGATTGTATGTCTACAAAGATACATATCTCAGGAGGATCTGTATCTAAAGAAACAGGTGGTGGGTTTCATCAAAGAGTTAGATTACTTTAGGGTGTTACTCTTTGGGATGAAGCTTCAAAGAAGTGTCTGTAATGACTTATCAAAACCCACTTTCTGATGGATGCTCGTACCAAGGAGAAAATGAAGGTCATTTTTGGTGAGTTACGAATGTACTTGGCCTCTTTGTCGTCAACATGATTATTTTTAATGTCCTTACTTTAGTAATAATTATTTGTAGACTCAATGAAGGATTAAGAGGCGCTCCGTCTCTTAAGATAGGGAAACCATCAAAATTATACTATAACAAACCCTTCAATTGCTTCAAGCATGGTCAGTGCTCCTTCCCCCTCAGGGACCATTGTGTGTGTTGGGTCCTCCGAATCCTATACAGTTGATGAAGCCAGTCCTCCGCGCTCCAAAAGAACATTGAGCATCTCCCTCGGACGAAGAATGTTCCAATCTATCCAACCTAACCAGGCGGGCTCTTGAGAAGGAACTTTCCACTTTGTCACATTATACTCATCGCACTTCTACTGCTCTAGCCATTGTTGGAGCCGATTGTTGGGATTCTTTCTTGTACATCTATAAATGCAAAGAGAAGCAATGGCTAGAGGAAAGTATTCACAGCTTGACACTCCAGCGCGATACATACTTTCAAGAAATACACAAAGCATCTTCTTTTCTTGTCGGACTCGGAGTAAGTTATTATTTGAGTGCCCCCAATCTTTTTGAATCACTAGTTAACCAAGTAACCCTTCTAGTAAAGGGTGTAATGAGGAAGGACAAAAATCTAGCTTCTTCCTGAGCTACTCTATCGTATACTCAATCATCCCTTTATATGGTTCAGGGAGATCTAAAGTCATGCGTCTCCAGAATTCCTCCTTGGCTCAAAGTCTAACTGAGTCCTCCGTTGCTAGTATCACATTTTTTTCAGAGTCCTTTGAAAATGCCTTGCTACAAGTGAAATATTTTCACTATCCTCTGTGTGTTTTGATGGAGCAAATTTGGTCATACCATATGCTCAAATAGAGGAATATCGTCTCCCATAGGGATTGGTGACCCTTGTTTTGTAACATCATGTGCATCAAAGTAAAAATGAAATGAAATTGAAATGGTGATGGTTTTACCTATTTAAGGTATACATGTTTAATACCGAGTACATTGCTCTAGGCTCCGTGCGAACGTATGAGGTCTTCCCTAAAAGTTTATTGGACGTCTCTAGAGCCATGTCTGACCAAAGGTCGGTACCTATTTCCCTCCAGGTAAAAACGTAGTCTGAGGTTAACGTGTGGCCAACCCACTGTTGCCTATGGCGTGACTAGTTACTAGATGGGGGGACCATTATTTCCATTTGAGTAGTTTTTCCACTTCCTTTGTATCTGCGCTTCGCGCTGTGGAACGTTAGTCTCGTAAAAGTTCTCCCCTTGTACACAATTTAAAAAATAGAAAGACAAAGAAAACGTGAAAAAATCATATTGTACAAACGACCATATCAACGGTATAAAACAACATAGGGACATACATAACAATTATATGTATCCAACACACAACATAAGCAATTTCAGAAGAAGATATGCAATATAGACAAAAGTAGAAACACAAAGAATGATAAGAAGATATAAAATATACACAAAAATATAAACACATAGAAAAAAACATATAACAAATAAAAAACAAAACATATAAATCCATATGAAGTGATGTGTCGGACGTTAGTGTAACACATCGTAAAACAAGATTAACAAAAAATAAAAACAAAACAAAACAAATAAAATGATGAGTAAAATGCACATGACATGCAATCACATTTACACTATGCAATAAGAAGAATAATTAAAGCACTTAAAAGACATTAAATGAAAAATAATCAAATAATAATATAGCATCACCAATAAAATAGATTAAGAAGATATATCATAAAAAGTATAGAAACTCATGTAGCTAAAAAAATTAACAAAGGAGAATATTGTTTAGACGAATCATACCAATAAATATAATATTTATTGTAATTTTTTACACAAGAAAATTTTAATAGATAAAAATATATATAGTAAAAATAAGAGAATCAATGTTCATTCAAAGTCACAGGGATCTAAGATAGTTAATCCTCTGCAAATCTTGCGGAATGGGTCTGCGGATAATAGTTTTATAAAACTGTCAGCGAGCTAACTTTTGGCGTCCACATATTCAAAAATGATATCACCTTTTTTACATGATCTCTTAAGAAATGATGCATAATTTAAAATTTTTTGCGTGATAATATAATACCGGGTTCTTGCACTGTTGTTATGATTCGTTGTTGCACATGGATAAAAAAACGAGTTATTAAAATTGTAGTTTAGGAAAGTGACACTCAAATCATATCGTAGGAACTCCTAATTCAATTACTTAACTTTAGCATCAATAGTTATATTGAGGAGTTTTTTTTTATTTTGGACATTTTTTGGGAATTTTGATGAAAAATATGCATGAGAAAAAATCAATCGATCTACTGAATTGACAACTCTGACCTATCAGTCCAATAGTTAAATATTTAATTTCAAATTTATTCTTCTTTGACTATTGTTAGGTGTCAAGAAGTGCTTATTTTCATAATTGATTTTGACACCTTTAAGCTCTTTTAATCGCTTTAATCGGGAAACGCCTCATTATTTAAGCGATTCTTGCATTTTTGTGATTTTTAGGTATTTTGATGTGTTTGTTAATTTTTGCAGCAATTTCGGTGAAAAGATCGCGGGTAAATTCGCGCAGAAACGAAGAATTTGGAAAAGCTGCGTGTTGTGATTTAGGCCCATGCACCGCCCGGCCCTGCAGGGGCGCAGGAAGCTCCCACCGCCCGGCGCTGCAGGGGCAATGGTTCCCCCATTTTCAATCAAAGTTACAAAATTGTGACTTGTTGCGCCTCTTGAAGACCGCCCGGCCGTGAAAGCATAGGCCGACGCTCTGATCCCATCACCCAGCGCTCTCAGATATTTTGAGAGGTCCATGTGACACTGAAGCTGTCACGTGGCCTCACTTTTGGCCACCGCCCGCCGTGAAAAGCACCGCCCGACGCTCTTGTCTGGGCTGAACTTGTTTATAGTCTCATTTTGTAGATATTTTTGAGGAGAACACTTTTAGAAACAATCTTTGTAACCTAGAATCATCTTGGGAGCTTAAAATCTTCATCTTTTACTATTTTTCTTAGAATCCAAACCTTTTATGCTTCAATCCTTGAATCTTTGAAGATTGATGCTCCAAAAGCTTTGCAACTTACTTGTCAAGCAAGCTACCATGTCAATGGCTAGCTAAAGCTCTTTTGTGTCAAGATTAGTGGTAGGTGATCCATTATTTTGTATGTATTCTTCTTGATTGTAAGCTTGTGAACCTTGTTGATGATATTTATAGAAGAAAAACTTTGTTTACATTGTATATTTTGTTTTATTTCATGTTCGAGAGAAATGTTATAAAACATGATCTAAGTTTCATTCCCTCAATATTCATGAGGCTAGAGATAGTTTTGAATGTTGTTGTTCATAAATATTGTTCTTGAATGTTATCATTTTGATAGTTTATGTGAGAGATCAACAAAGGATCAAAATGGTAAATCCCACAACAAGTGTTCGAGAGAAACTTGTTTAGAGGATATGTGGTTATAATTGTTGTTAACAAGTTCACACTCGTAATCGAGAAAATACGTAGGAAACAGATCACCGAAACCTAATCTTGACATGTTTTATCAAAACCCTAAAACAAATCTTTTTACCGTTGTTTTCTAAAATTCGAATGCAAACAATCCGATTGAAAATTTCCAAAACCTGTGTTACGATTAAAGTTTGAAACTCTTTTAACTATCGAACAACGGCAATATACACAATCTCTGTGGATACGATAAAACACCCCCCTAAAACTGTTTCAACAAATTGGCGTCGTTGCCGGGGATTGTTGTTGTATTGTGAGCATTGCAATAGTTATTAAGTTTTAAACTTGTTAACTTTTTCTTGAGCATGTTGATTTTTTTTGTTTAGTGTGAAGACTTTGTTTTATGCGAGGGAAACTACCGGTGGACCAACTTCTGTTCGATCCCGAGATTGAAAGAACCGCTCGTAGAATCAATAGCAGAACTAGACGAAGGAGGCAACTATCTAGACAAAGGCAAGAACAAGAGGGAAGTTCGACTTCTACACCACCACCATTTCCACAGTTACTTCCAGCTATGGATCCACCATCACAACCACCACTTGCTTCTAGACCATGTACCTGTAGCGAGCGATTTTGGACGCGGTTCTTAAGCGCGGTCGCTCTCTGGAGTCAGTTTACTACAGGTCGATTCATTTTTTATCCTATTAAAGCTAATGAAGGAAGGGAAATAGATGTCTCCAATTAACCCTGCTTGCATACTGAGTTTAAACAGCGGTCTGTTAGGTTACGGATGCGATCAATGTGGTGGGGCCTTTCTTGTGCTATTTTGACAGAATGACAGGTTTCTGGCGGGGAACAAGGATTAGGATGTTAGGACTGATGATTTTTGATAGATACATGAGAGTATGGGATTTTGGGTTTTTGTTTAGTGTGCTCGCTAAGATCTTTTCTTTCGATCTTATGCCTATGTATTCCCGTTTACCGAAACAGGGAAATCAGAGCGTTCGTAGTTCCTCCTATTCCATGGGAGGAAATGGGTGTTTTGGTGTCTTGTTCAAAGCCCAAGACGTGAAGCGAAAGGTAGTTTGTATCTTGTTCAAATCCCAAGATGTGAAGCTAAAAGGGTTTGTCTTTAGAGAGAATTTTGTTATCTCTAAAGAGGGTTTGTTTGTCACAACTGTTGGGTGACTGACTGTAAAGGAGGATTACTTTAACCGGGATACACGGATCCTAGCAATGCCATAATTTCCTTTATAGGGGGTTTTAACCTGAAGGAGAAGACTTTAACTCAGTGTAGAGCAATGCCATCTTTCCTTAGGAATTTCGCATGCTAAAAGAGGGACAGTGGCATGGATGTAGATGATCCAGAGGCTTGCCGCTTATAGCAATTAGATGAAGGGGAAGGAGCTGTTGATGTTTGTGTACTGTGAACGAGGCACAACTTTGAGGCTAAAAGGTTGATTGGATCAACCAGTGGTTTTCTTATACAAAGCCTAAGAGGAGGCTAATATGTGTCTCGTACGAAGCCCGAGAGAGAGGCTAAAAGGTTTTGACTCAACGAGGGAGTCTTTTGGTATCTCGTATAAAGCCTGAGATTGAGGCTATTTGACTCAACAAGAGAGTTTTTGTATCTCGTACAAAGCCCGAGATGGAGGATAAAATTTGTTTGGCTCAATAAGAACCTTTTTATATCTCGTATAAAGCCCGAGATGGAGGCGGAAGGGGTGATTGAATCAACGAGGGAGTCTCTTATGTGTCTCGTACAAAGCCCAAGAGAGAGGCTGAACGTTGTTTGACTTCGCTGGGGAGGATCATTGTACAAAGCCCAAGAGGAGGCTATGGTGACTGTTTCATTTGAGTGACAGGTCCAGTATACTGATTTTTAAAGAGAAAATCAGTTCTTATATGAGCAACACTGTACTCAAGGATTTGATTCGAGGATCCGGGTTATTCCTTTTCTTTAAGGAAGTGGGAAATCTGAAGGGTATTGAGACTTTCCGAGTCTACGGGTTTTCTTCCTATTTAACGGAGGGGTCACTTGAGAATGTCTTTGAGACTCAAGGAGATTAGACTTTCCAAGTCTAGAGTTCCATCTTTTGTACTATGCTTTGAGAAACAGTAGTAGACTCTTTGAAAGGACTGTTCTATGCAGATGATTAAGTTCTATTCCTATACCTCTAGGAGGTCGTCGGGACAATTTGTACGAAGCCCAAGAGGAGGCTGGAAGCTTTTAAGAAGCCGACGGGTCCTTGTACTAAGCCCAAGAGGAGGCTATCATTCCCAGAGGAAGAGATCATTATACGAAGCCTAAGAGGAGGCTGTGAATACTTCTAAGAAGCCGACGGGTCCTTGTACTAAGCCCAAGAGGAGGCGGGGTTGCTTTTAGGAAGCCTGTGGGTCCTTGTACGATGCGCAAGAGGAGGCCGATGCTTTTAAGAAGCCCGTGGGTCCCCAAACCCCGAGAAATTCAAGACAGGCTATTCACGAGGAATAGATCAAGCCAAGAAAGTCCGAGAATTTGGAAGAAACTCAAGAGATGCCATTCACGGAGAAAAGATCATCTCTGGGGAGTAGAGTTTCTTGACAAGTGCTTTTAAGAAGCCTGTGGGTCCCCAAACCTCGAGAAGTTCAAGACATGCCATTCACCGAGAATAGATCAAGCCAGGAAAGTTCGAGAATTTGGAAGAAACTCAAGAGATGCAATTTACGGAGAAGAGATCATCTCTGGGGAGTAGAGTTTCTTTGACAACTTCTACGAGTGACAGTCTATGAAAGGGTTCACCGAGAATGCTGCCTTTCATATCTCCATATTGTTTAACCCCAAGAGGAGGGAAGACTGTGTCTGGTAATCCTATGGGGATCTAGTTTTGACTATTTCTACGAATAAACGAAACGGCGTCACCTAGTTCTAGACGTAGTTGCCGGGGAAACTCGAAATATCTATACTATTATTACACAGTTGATATGAGTTTATGAAAGAAGACTTACAGTGAAACAGCCCCACAATACAGTTATATGTATATGAAAGCGGTAAATGAAAGTGGATAAACACTTACTCGGTTGTAGAGCTTCCATGCTGTTTGGTTAGTTGTTCAACAAAGAAAGATTGAAAACAACAGTATATTCAAAATCAAAGGAGAAAATGCTTTGAAAAAGAAAGATTTGGGGCTTACAGCTCAAGGAGAGGCCCAGGGTTTTATCAGTGAGCGCACTGTTTGATTTTGTACAGAGGGACTTATACAAGTTTCTGAGGCCCAAAAAGGTTTTCTGTACAAAGGGATGGGTCTTACACTCTCTCAAGAGGCCCAAAGAGTTTAAAGAAAAAGAGTGGGGCTTATAACACGAGGGTAGGCCCAAATGATTTTTCGTTTGAAATGGCGATCGCGTCGAGGTTTTCTTTTAACGCGAAGGGGCTTATACAATATCTGAGGCCCAAATGATTTGGTTAAAAGGGGATTGGGTCTTACACTCTAATAGAGGTCCAAGAGTTTTGAATGGGTCTTATAGCTCAAGGAGAGGCCCAAAAGGTTATTTTTCAAAAGGCGACGATCGCACCGTTTGTTTTTTACGGTATCGGGACTTATACAATACACTGAGGCCCAAAAATGATTTGGTCAAAAAAAGGATTGGATCTTACACTCTATTAGAGGCCCAAAGAGTTTGAAAAAGTTTTATGAGGGTTGAATTAATCAAAAACCCTAATTTCATTTTTTAAAGGGGCATTTTTCAAAGAAAAATCAAGTAAAAAATGATAAAAAATATCAAATAAAATCATTAATCATGTTATAAACAGTGATTAAGGTTTATGAAAAAGTATTTTATCCACATGAATATTTAAAATCATTTTGGTTTTAAAAATCAAGAAAAAGAAATCATTTTAAAAGCATTTAAAACAATTTAAAACAATATTTTTGAATATATTAAAAATATATCAAATAATAATATTTTTTGTGATTTTTTTGGTGGATTAAAATATTATGGAGTATGAATAAGAAGTGTGTAAAACAGATTTTGAAAATGATGATTTTATCTATGTAAAAGAATTGGTTGAGTTTTGAAGATAAACTAAGAAAAAGAGGAAAGATGTCACAACATCACATTCGACATCTTTCATGAGTTTTCAACATCTTTTTTATCAAACTTCAAACACTCATAACTCTCTCAATTTTTAACGGAATTAAGATCCGGAAGAGTCTATCTTGACCAATTTTTCGCAAGGAATCCAATGGTATCACTCATATATACTGAAACTTAATGTACAACACACACAAGGCAAAAAACAGATCTGCACCTTAAGTTTAAACATCTTTGCTTATCAAATTTTCAAACATTCATAACTCTCTCAATTTTTAACGAAATTGAAATCCGTAAGAACCTATCTTGACCAATTTTTTGCAAGGAATCCAATGGTATTACTCATACATACTGAAACTTAATGTACAACACACACAAGGCAAAAAACCAAATCTGCACCTTAAGTTTAAAACAACATAAACTCCACATATAAACATGTTAAAGTGCAAACAGTAGGAGGATCATAACATACATATTAAGAACTACATTTTTGCTTCAAAAATTGTTCAATATGATGCATGTATGTGGATATCAAAGGAGAGCATGATTCAAAGAATTCAAGTTATGAATTTTACCTCTTTTTTTGGAGATTTTGTGCAACCTACCAAGTTCTTTGTTCCAGAAATGATTTGATGCTTTGGACACCCTCAAATGACCTCTTAGAAGCTTTTAGGATGGTTGGAATCAGTTGGTACCTGCAAAAACACAAACTGTCCCTTTCTTGCAAAAGGGGTTAAAAGTGACCAAAATAGCAACTCTCTCAAATGGTGTTCCAGATGTTGGGAACCATTTGGGATAGTTCAAGGATGATATTTGGAGTGTGTTTAAGGTTTTATCTGGTTTGGAAAGTGACTGAATCAAGACATGGCTTGAAAAATGCAAAAAAGTGCCATTTTGAGGTTTTGAGAAGTGACTTTGTGATTTTGTGATTACAGGTCACTTGTGATAGTTTGCACAGCTTGCATATGATATATATGAGGTGTGTGTGTGATTAGTTTGAGTGGAATTGCTCTCTAACTCAAAAACTCAGAATTACTTGCTTTGGAAGGCAAATTTGAGGTGAAAGAAGAGATTTTGAGGAAAGCATCTGTTTGATGGCTTTGGTGTACTCAAACTGAGCACAAATGAGCTCTATTTATAGTAGAACAAGTTTGTTTTCGTAGCAATAGTGAATGGTGGCTGCAGCAGAGATTTGGCCAACGTTGTCCAATGAGAATCCAAGTCTCCTCTAGCCATTGACTAGAGGTTAGGGCACAGGGCTGTGGTTCCCTTGGTCTTGGATAAGTCTTGACTGAATTCAGTTGAGAATGGCTTAGTCCATGCCACCTTGATGCTTCCATTGAATGCTCCAATCCAAAATTGGAGTCTTGTCCCTCTTTTAGGGATTTTTAGGAATAGCATGCTACTTCTTGTTTCAAGGACTTTGGAGGCTTGGCTCAGTGATTGTACCCTTTAGATTTGATCCTCAGATGTGTCCAAGATGATGACAAGGCTTGGAAATTCGTGTGGCACAAGAAATGTGCAAATCTGTCCCATGAAAAATTCAGCTGTAGCAAGCCTTTTTGTAAAATCCATAACTCCCTGCTCGAGTATGCTACATGGACGTTCTAGGACTTTTTGGAAAGCTGAGATGATGTACTTCAACTTTGATGTTCAAGGTTTGGCTTGAATCAACTTGGATCATGGAGAAAAACATCCTTGAAGTTGGGACATTCTTGCTGGAAAAATATTAGTGATGTCCTATGCAATGTTGGAACATCAGACATTAAGAACATTAATAATTCCAAACTTTAATCACTTGTATCTTTTAATCCACTATGATATTTTGAGTTGAAGTGAATTGCATCTTTGATGCTTGTCTTGCATGGTGACAAAGTTTGAAAATTGGGTGGCACAAGAAAAGTGCGCAAAATTTGTCCTAAAAAATCAGCTCGAGCAAGGCCTGTTGTGATGTTCATAACTCCTTGCTCAAGTTGAATTAATGGGAGTTCTTATACATTTTGGAAAGCCCTAATGACATACTTTAACTTTGATGTTTGACTTTGGTCTCGGTTCAGCTTGCAAAATCATCAAAAATGGTCTTGAAAATGTGTAGTCAAATCTGTCCTAAAAGCTGTCATGAAAATTCTGCTTTATCAATGCTTTTTACAAAAATCATATCTCCTTGCTCGAGTATGCTACAAGGACGTTCTACAACTTTCTGGAAAGCTGAGATAACGTACTTCAACTTTGATGTTCAAGGTTTGGCTTGAATCAACTTGGATCATGGAGAAAAACATCCTTGAAGTTGGGACATTCTTGCTGGAAAAATATTAGCGATGTCATATGCAATGTCAGAACATCAGACATTAAGAATTCCAAACTTTGATCACTTATATCTTTCAATCCTTATGATATTTTGAGTTGATTCCTTCTACAATGTTGAAGTATCAAATACCCTCTTTAAAAGCAGCCCTTACGCAAAATCAATGGATGCTTGGATCAATAGTTACAACCTTGAAAAGTTGTGCACTTGAACATGATTTTAACTTAGAAAAAATTTCTAAGTTTCTTTCAATTTGATCAATTTTGCAATTTTGCATGATTTCTTGATTTAAATTTGATCAAATTAAATCATCCATCATATTTTCTTGAGTAATGGCTTGTGAAGCTCAAAGTTGACCAAAAGTCAAACTTTGACTTTCTGCGTCAGTTGACTTTGTATTAGATGAACTTGAGGCTTGATCCACTTGAAATGGTGCACTCTTGTGCTTAATTCTTGATGTGGGAGTCCTCTTGATCCTTTATGGATGTTTAAGAGGTTAGACAAGTTGAAGATCATGTCATTCCTTGATTGATCCTTTGTCTAAAGGCTCTGAGAGGGCTTGAAACCCTAAGCTTGATTGTAGTGAATGCTCAACAATTCCTTGAGGAGATTGACGAGGCACAAAGGTACATCCATATTGTGATGATGATTTTCACAATGATGGGAAATCTAAGTGGTCAAAATTTGGGGTATGACAGATGCCCCTATTTAATCTTCTTGGACCCGAAGGTGCGAATGACGAAGGTATTCGGGCATTCGGGGTGCAAGAGGATTAAATATCGGAATATCCGAAATTTTGATGGTGGTTATGAATGGCGGCTCACACATTCATCCTCTTTTGCTAAGCAACAATTCTTAGAAAAGGTAAACTTCCCCTCGATCCTGGTTTCCTACCAAGGAACTGGTCTCAGTTTTCTTTTGAGATGAACTTCCCCTCGATCCTGGTTTCCTACCAAGGAACTGGTCTAAGTTTCTAATTTAAACTTCCCCTCGATCCTGGTTTCCTACCAAGGACCTGGTCTTAGTTTCTGATTTAAACTTCCCTTCGATCCTGGTTTCCTACCAAGGAACTGGTCTTAGTTTCTGATTTAAACTTCCCCTCGATCCTGGTTTCCTACCAAGGAACTGGTCTTAGTTTCTTTTGTCAATAAACTTTATTGACAAGGGACGCTATGTGTAGCGATTTTCCTCAAACTTCTCGCCGAATTTTCCTGGGGACATGCCATTTGACGGAAAAAGTTTTGATGTCAGACTTGCTGGGGAACCCATTCGTCTGAGTTGTAGAGGTGTACAAACTTCTCTGTTGGAGACGCCATTTGTTTCTACTGGGGAAAGCAAGTCTCTTGAGAGACTGTTTCCACTTGGGGTCTTACATCATACTTTTCTCGGGATCTTCCCGGAGAAATGCCATATGATGTGATCCAATTTTGAGGTGCCGATGACCTTTTCATCAGCGGGTTTTTTGGAGAAAATTTGTTGTACTGCCGAATCTCTGCTTAAGAGGCTTTCTCTGGGGATTTTCTTTAATCCGGGAAAGCAAGGATATCATCTTCAATAGTGAAGAGTGACATTTATTGAAGGTTCTCTGGTCTTTCAGCGGTTCAAGTTGTCAAAGTGGTCGGGGACCCAACTTCAATCCAGAAATAAACTGGAGGCGAGATCGTTCAGACGCGACACTTTCTAACGAGGAAAGAACTGACAACTTGATTGAGATGACTGTTATCACTGGGGGACAAGACCGACTAGAGTGATAGTGATGCAATATGAATATGAATGCAAATCAAATGCATGATGTATGTATGTTTATGCTGACAAAACTGACGCGACATACAAACTGACAGGTGAACACGACTGGATACTCGGCCATCGCGGGGCGAAGAAGTACCGTTGGTTCAGAATAGCAATTCCACCTTGCTTAGGAAAGATAGTCCCTGTTGGGAGCTATGTTGGTCGGGCTTAGGAGATGAGAACTCGGCCGAGGCGTGTCAGACGAAACAAGGTCTCTGACACAGTTGATCCCTTCATTCAGGCGTACTGGGTTAGAAGGAGTACTTTGATTCTGCACTTTGAAATTCAAACGCCTTTGGAGACGCAATCGACGTTCTTTCGATGTTCGACAGCCAAAAGCAATTGCCATCTTTAATTTAAAAGCAGAAAAAGTTTTAACAAGTAAATTCATTTTTGTTTTATTTCAAGAATCGTTAATCATGTTAACAACGTCGTTCTGTAAAGCTAAAACAAATAGGAATTACAAACAAAAGCACAAAGGCTCAAATTTTATTGATAAAATGGAGATCAGCCAAACGCGTGATTCCAAAGAGTATTTACAAAGTTAGAAAATGGTCATTTACAGGGACAAGGGCTACGTTGAAACATAACAACCGCTATCCTTCTACCAACTTTGAATTCGGGGCATCCTGAGCTTCTTTCGAAGATGACCTTGATTGGAGTTTTCTGACGGATGATGTAACTACTGCTGCTGAGGGACTCGCCTCTGTTGATCATAGTTACTTGCCATTATCCCTAATTTTTGCCTGGATTGTACTATGATGTTTCCAATCCATCGGGATGATTTTTTTTTATGTCTCTAATTTTTGCCTGGACCGCCCTTTCGGGTTTTCAATCCACCGAGACGTTTTTTTTTTTTTTAGTTTAGGCGAAGTATTTCTTGACTACATCAACATTTGTGGGGTAGGCAAATTCCTCTCCGTCCATGGTTGCAAGTCTCAAGGCGCCGCCTGAGAAAGCTTTCGTGACCACATAGGGGCCGTCATAATTCGGAGTCCACTTTCCCCGAGAGTCTGTGAGAAATGATTGTATCTTCTTGAGCACAAGGTCTCCTTTCCTGAAGACACGAGGTCGTACCTTTTTGTCAAACACCCTCTTCATTCTATGTTGATACAACTGACCATGGCGTAGTGCCGTGATTCGCTTTTCTTCGATCAGATTGAGTTCGTCGTGTCGACTTTGCCACCATTTAGCTTCTGAAAGCTTAGCTTCCATCAATACCTGGATTGATGGGATCTCTACTTCTATGGGGAGAACTGCCTCCATGCCATATACTAGAGAGAAAGGGGTTGCCCCTGTTGAAGTGCGGGCAGATGTTCGATAACCGTGAATAGCAAAGGGTAGCATGTTGTGCCAGTCTTTGTAGGTTACAACCATCTTTTAAACAATCTTCTTGATGTTCTTATTGGCCGCTTCTACCGCTCTGTTCATCTTGGGTCGGTAGGGAGATGAGTTATGGTGTTCGATCTTAAACTCTGCGCACAACTCTTTCATCATCTTATTGTTCAAGTTAGATCCATTATCAGTAATGATCTGGCTTGGAACACCATAACGGCAGATGATATTGTTTTTGATAAATCGGACCACCACTTGTCGGGTTACATTGGCGTATGATGTTGCTTCAACCCACTTGGTGAAGTAGTCAATGGCTACTAGGATGAACCGATGTCCGTTTGAAGCCTTAGGTTTAATCATGCCAATGATGTCGATTCCCCATATCGAGAAAGGCCACGGGGAAGAGAGAACTTTGAGATGTGATGGCGGTACATGAATTTTGTCGGAGTATATCTGACATTTGTGACACCTCCTCATGTACTTGTAGCAGTCGGATTCCATGGTCAACCAATAGTACCCTGCTCTTAGAATTTTTCTCGCCATTGCGTGTCCGTTGGCATGAGTGCTAAAGGATCCTTCATGAATTTCTTTCATAAGCATGTCTGCTTCTGGTCTGTCGACGCATCGGAGCAAGACCATGTCAAAATTCCTCTTATAAAGGGTGTCACCGCTCAGGAAGAAGCTTCCAGCCAATCTTCTGAGGGTTTTCCTGTCTTTTCTGAGTGCCCCAGATGGGTACTCTTGTTTTTGAAGGAAGCATTTGATATCGTGATACCAAGGTTTGTCGTCTATGACTGCTTCAATCGTGAAGATGTAGGCGGGTCGTTCAAGGCGCATTATGTCGATCTTAGGTAGGTCGTTCCATTGACCTACACTAATCATGGAAGAGAGAGTGGCTAAAGCGTCAGCCATGTGATTCTCATTACGAGGGACGTGATGAAACTCGACTCTGTTAAAGAAGGGTAACAACCTTCTTGCATAGTCTTTATAAGGAATCAGTCCTGATTGGTATGTGTTCCAATCTCCTTTTATCTGATTGATAACCAGGACTGAGTCGCCGTATACGTCCAAGCTTTCGATCCTTAAATCAATTGCTTCTTCGAGACCCATAATACAAGCTTCGTATTCGGCCTTGTTGTTCGTACATTTGAACGTAAGTCTGGCAGTGAAAGGAATGTGGGTACCCTGAGGGGTAACAATTATTGCCCCAATTCCATTTCCATAATGATTAACTGCTCCGTCAAAGACAAGTCCCCATTGGGAACCTGGTTCTGGCCCTTCACTGGGTAACGGTTCATCGCAATCTTTCATTTTTAGATACATGACATCTTCGTCTGGGAAGTCAAACCCGACTGATTCTTGATCGTCAATCGGTTGATGCGCCAAATGATCGGCTAAAATACTTCCTTTAACGGCTTTCTGAGCGTGGTACTCTATGTCATATTCTGATAACAACATCTGCCAACGGGCGATTCTTCCCGTGAGAGCAGGTTTTTCGAAGACATACTTGATTGGATCCATTTCTGAGATTAACCAAGTAGTATAATGAATCATGTATTGGCGAAGACGTTTTGCTGGCCAAGCCAAAGCGCAACAAGTTTTCTCAAGCATCGTGTACCTAGTTTCGCAGTCGGTGAATTTCTTGCTTAGATAGTAAATGGCAGACTCTTTCCGTTTAGTTTCGTCTTGTTGGCCAAGTACACATCCCATTGAGTCCTCTAGGACTATGAGGTAAATGATCAGTGGTCTTCCTTCCACTGGAGGTGATAGAATCGGCGGATTCAACAGGTATTCCTTAATACTGTCGAAGGGGGTTTAGTAATCTTCTGACCAAACGCAATCCTGGTTCTTTTTGAGTAATTTGAAAATCGGCGCACATGTCGCGGTCATGAGGAATATGAATCTGGAGATGTAGTTCAAACGTCCCAGGAATCCTCTGACTTGTTTTTCAGTTTTCGGAGAAGGCATTTCTTGAATGGCCTTGACCTTGTCAGGATCAACCTCAATTCCTTTCTGGCTGACGATGAACCCTAAAAGTTTACCTGAACGGACACCGAAGGTGCACTTGTTGGGATTCAAGCGGAGTTTGTACTTTCGCAAACGCTCGAATAGTTTCGACAGGTGGGTCACATGCTCCTCTTCTGTCTTAGATTTTGCAATCATGTCATCGACATATACCTCTATCTCTTTGTGTATCATGTCATGAAACAGAGTAGTCATGGCCCTTTGATAGGTTGCCCCGGCGTTCTTCAAACCGAACGGCATCACCTTGTAACAAAAGGTACCCCATGGGGTAATGAACGAAGTTTTCTCCATGTCTTTCGGCGCCATTTTGATCTGTTTATAGCCCGAGAATCCATCCATGAAGGAGAAAATTTTGAACTTTGTTGTGCTGTCTACCAGCATGTCAATGTGTGGTAAAGGAAAGTCGTCCTTTGGACTTACCTTGTTCAGATCCCTGTAATCAACACACATTCTGACCTTTCCGTCCTTTTTGGGAACGGGTACGATGTTGGCTAACCATTGAGGATATTCAGATGTGGCGAGGAAACCCGCATCAATCTGTTTCTGTACCTCCTCTTTGATTTTGATGGCCATGTCCGGGTGAGTCCGTCTCAACCTCTGCTTTACTGGCGGACATTCCGATTTCAACGGTAAGTGATGTTCCACGATGCTGGTATCCAACCCTGGAATATCCTGATAGGACCAAGTGAATACATCGGGGAATTCTTTGAGAAGCTTTATCAAACCCTCTCCGGCAGTTGGACTGAGAAGTGCCCCAATCCTGATTTCTTTTCTCTCTTATTCTGAACCCAAGTTTACCGTTTCCAACGGTTCTTTATGAGGTTCAATGGACCTTTCCTCTTGTCTGAGTAGTCGGGAGATCTCTTCTGGAATTTCGTCATCATTTTCTTCTTCAGCCCCAAATACCGGGAACTCAAAGTTGGGAGAAGGCATCGGATCGTATGTTTCAGCGGGGTTTAAAACAAGCAATCTGCATGACGTGATGATTCATGTTTAGAAGAGATAGAGAAAATGCAAGTGTGTGCAGTGTTTTATTTTACTGCTTGTTTTTATTTTTAATTGTTTTTTAGGATTACCATTTTCTGAAAAACGAAAAGAGAAAATAGCAATTAACGCGGAAATTACAGAACGACGTTATTTTATTAATGAACAAGTCGAATCTTGAAACTACTGCCCTATAAAACAAAACTCTGTCGCTTTGGGCGAAGCGAAGAGGGAAAATTTACAGAAAGCGAGCCCTATCAAAACATCTGTTTCACCTGGGCAGGGTGAAAGGTTAAAGATGGCAATTACTTTGACTGACGAACGACCTTCGGAGCATCAACAACAACCCATTGGCGGCGAACTCCTCGGTGAATCACAAAGTCTGGTACCTTCCTTGATTTGTCTTCAGGAATAACGCTGATTTCTGGTGGAGCGGGATCATTGGAATCTGTCTCCCAGGAATAATTGTCGTAGGAGGATTCCTCCGTTATATTATGCAGAGTAGTTGTGCTCTCAGCTGTATCTCCCCATCCAGTAGGCTGGATGTCTTCGAGCCTGATACGAGAGCTTTCGGGAGCAGTGTACTTGACCATAAAGTCGAATTTACCACTTGGTTCTCCCAAGGTGTCCCAAACTTCTTTGGAACTGGAGGAGTCATCCTTCTCGATGACGTTGGCCTCAGGAAAAGCATAATTGATGAATTTTAGTCCTGCAAACACTGCAAATTCATCTTCATGTTGAGTAATTTTTGAATGACCTGAGTGTTGATCCCATGACATGGTGGGGACACAGGTATTCTGTTCAATGATGCTCAGCTGATTTTCATTGTTCGGCTGACTTTCTTGCCTCAAATCTCCTGGATAAGGTTGCCACATTGGCAGACCATCCATTGGGCCATAGTAATTGTGGTCAAAGTTGTCTTTCATCAGAGTGTCTTCCTCTAATGAATTTGGCGGAGCACGGCATCCTTCTGGATCACAATCTCCATATATCATTTCGACGTCTGACCGTGGTATAAATCTCGGACTCTGTGCGGGATAGCAAAATGGCATAGGCACCTTTTCCTAAGACATGTAACCGTCCTCGTTAAGGTAGGACTTCCATTCTTCATCTGTGTCAGAGGGATCTTCCTCATTGATAGCATGTACTGCCTGAGACACTAGGTGAAGGAAACCTCCACTGTGAAAGAAGTTTTGAAGGGGATGAAGACTTTCATCGTTGGCAGCTGTCCGGGTACAGGTTGCAGAAAAACCAAGACCCTTCTTTGTTGTATTGCTAGTAGGAATGACAAGTTGTCCCCATCCTGTCGTATCGGTACTCTCGTCTGCTTTGATAGCATCGTTGTATGAAGAAATGGAAGTCCCTTCTTTGAACTGATTGTTCTTGCTCACCAACAGTGCTTGGAACTAAGTTCCAATAACCTCCTCGGGTTCTACACAAGTAGATGATGATAAGTTACTCATGAGCAAGGCCTGTTCTCCACAGACTGTGACAAGTTGATCGTTCTGAATGAACTTTAGCTTTTGGTGGAGGGTTGAAGTGACCGTTCCAGCCTGATGTATCCAAGGTCTTCCTAACAAACAACTGTACGTTGTCCGGATGTCCATGACCTGGAAAGTGACTTGGAAAGTGTGAGGACCAATAGTTATGGGAAGATCAACTTCGCCGATAACCGTTTTTCTGGATCCGTCGAATGCTTTGACGACAACCTCGCTGATTCTCATCGGAGGGCTTTTGAATGATAATTACATCAAAGTGGACTTCGGCATAACATTCAGGGCTGACCCTATGTCTACCAGTACGCTGGCTAAAGCATCGTCCTGGCAGTTAACTGTGATATTGAGTGCCATGTTATGACGACGACCCTCTTCAGGTAATTCCTCATCACTAAATCCCAAATTATTGCAGGAAGTGATGTTAGAGACAATGCTATCGAACTGTCTGATTGTTACATCCTGTTCCACAAAGGCTTGCTCCAAGACTTTCTGTAGAGCCTCCCTGTGAGCTTCTGAACTGAGTAATAATGATAATACCGAGATCTTTGAAGGAGTCTGTAACAGCTGATCGACAATGTTGTATTCACTCCTTTGGATGAGCTTCAGCATCTCATCATCGTTTTTCGAAAGGTCGGGATTACTGGATTGACCGACTGGTGGATCAGGAGCTTTCGTCTGAAGTTCCTTTTCTTTGTTAAGTTCCCCAACCCCTCGGTTGAAGATTCTACCACTCCGTGTTACTCGACTGATGTCTGCAATATTCACGACGGAGGGTAATGGAATTTCCTTTCCATTCTCAATTGTTGTTGCGCCATATTTGTAAGGGATTGCCTTAGCTGATTCATACGGTAGTGGTCCCGGTAGATAGATGACTATGGGAACCTTCTGATTTTTCTGACCGTCATAAGTAATCTTGATCTGTTCCCGGTTGGGAACTTTAGATTCGTCAAGTAGAGGGATGATGGCAAAAACATCCCTGGTCCTATGATGACCAGAGATTGTGACAACATTCTCAACTTGATCGGCAATATAGTTCGGCGTCCAGTTGATGGGTCCAGAACCCGGATATGGGCGAATCTCTCCACGACCCACCTGACCCTGAAGAGCTGCTCTCACAAGGTAACACCCTTGGTTACTTTCCGAATAGATGCTACAACGGTCATAATTGTGTGGTGGAACCTGGCCACGCCCATTTTGAATACAATGTAACCTCACTAGGTTAGCTTCCACAGATCGGACATCCTGACTTTGACGTCGAGTAGGATTCCTGTTACTGATACTAATTTGCTGAGTATCTTCATCCATATAGATTGGCATCCACCAGTGATTTAACAAGTGCTGAAGTGCCTCCTGGACAAGGGTACAACCTTGATTGTTTTCACAACCCGCTTTACAGCTGTGATAATTATGTGACACCAGGAATCTGAGTCGGACCTGTTCAGCATGTAACTCTACCAGGTTGGTATTCATCACGCGAATATCGAAGATCTGAACCGTGTTGATCTGATAAGGGTTTCTATCATGGTAGTCTTGGATCCATCCAAGATCCATCTGATGCTGGAGGGCCTCTTGTATGAAAGAGCATCCCTGTTTTTTTACCGAGCAAGTCAGACAGGAACTGTAATCGTGTCGTGGCAGATTATGATACTGGCTTTGGCTTGAGTGCATCGCCACCAAGTTGACATTCATTGCACAGATGTCATGGTTCTGAATGACGTTGGAATTCGTATAGACCATGTTAACTCCACGAACTCGGTGCTCTTGGATCCATCCGAGATCCATTTGTTCCTGTAGGGCTGCTTGCACTACAGAACATCCCTGGTTGTCTTTAAAGAAGATATCACACGGGTGATAATTATGAGGTGGCACGTGGCCATATCCACTCTGTCTACAATGCATCTTGACCAAATTGGTCTTCAACAAGAGTACATCGTGAATTTGATAGACATTGTTAGTCTCTCTCTCAATCAGATTGACTACAGCCTTCTCGTGTTGAGGCAGCGGGTTCGTAAGAACGTTGGGATTCGTATCTTTGAAAGATAAGAGCCCGCTCCTAACAAGCTTTTACACGTCAGATTTGAAATTGAGACAGTTCTCTATGTTATGCCCTGATCCTCCTTGATGATAAGGGCATGTCTGGTCCACCTTAAACCAAAAAGGCGGATTTTCCGGTACTGTAAAAGGAGACTTAGTCTGAATGTGCCCCTTAGCCAGTAGTAACAGAAATAGTTCTGCGTACAACATGGGTATAGGATCAAACCCTGGTGGTCGTGTTGTACGGTTGTTATTGTATGGAGGACGAGCCTGCTGAAGAGGTTGTTGTGTCCTTTGCTGATTAGGTTAGTTCTGCGCAACCTGAGGTTGATACGTAGGAATAGGCGTAGGGCTGATATCAGGAGTTACAGCTGCTACCGGCTGGTACCGTCGCCTTTGCTTTCCGAGAGAGATATTCCCAATATCTTGCTATTTTTTCTTAGGGAGAGCACTACTGTATTTTTTAGTACCACTCTTCGATCCAGTGTCTTTTACCAAACGTCCTTCTCGGACGGCTTCCTCAAGACGTACGCCCATGCCGACCATCTCGGTGAAATCACTGGGTGCACTAGCAACCATTCGGTCATAGTAAAATGAGCTTAAGGTTTTTAAGAAGATCTTTGTCATCTCTTTTTCCTCAAGAGGTGGACAAATCTGAGCGTCAATTTCACGCCATCTCTGGGCGTACTCCTTAAAGGTTTCCTTGTCCTTTTGTGACATTGATCTGAGTTGATCTCTGTCCTGTGCCATGTCCAAATTGTATTTGTATTGTTGGACGAAGGCAGTGCCAAGATCTCTGAAAGTGATGATCGTGGCACGGTTTAAACCCATATACCATTTTAATGCGGCACCGGTTAAACTATCCTGGAAGTAGTGAATCAGTAGGTCCTGATTCTCCATCTGAGCTGACATCCGTCGAGCGTACATCACCAGATGGCTTTGAGGGCAAGAGTTACCCTTGTATTTTTCAAAGTCAGGCACTTGAAACTTGTGCGGGACTTTCACATTGGGGACCAAGCAGAGGTCTGCGGCGTCCTTTCCAAATAAATCTTGACTGCGAATGGCTTGCAGTTCTTTCTACATTTCCAGGAACTGCTCCTGGAATTCATCCATTCTGTCGAACATGGTTTCCTTTTTACCAGAAGGTATCGATGGAATCTGTCCTTCCGGGACAGTGTACACCACAGGGGGTGGTACCGTGACTACGGCAGTGAATCTTGGTGTCTCCCGAAGTTTGTAACCTTCAGGAGTCTTCAGTATGCCCCTGTCATCTTCACTTTCCCGAAGTTTGTAACCTTCAGGCCCAGCGGCTTCTGTTGTGATTCCCTGATCTTCAGTGATCAGCGGAACATATCCTTCCGGGATATAGTTAACAGGCATGCCCCAAGGACGATCTTTCGGCATCTGATACCTAGGATCAAACTTCTCCACTATGGGCGCTGAGGTGATCTCTGAGATCACAGTCCTTTGTAGCTGAGCTTCTGCCATGGCCTGCATGTCGTTACGAAGATTTCTCATATCCTCTCTCAGAGCGTCGATCTCTTCTTTCAACTCTCTGTTTTCTTCCTCAAGATCATCCATCTTTTTCTGACGATTGGCCCGAGTATTATACGAATGAGACAGTTTGACTCTAGAACCGAGACACAAACGTGAGATTCGTAGGTAAGAAGAATACGCGATGTGAGAATGATGAATGCAATGATTATATTAATTATTTTTTGGTTTAATCAAAATAAACTTTGAAAAGTAGATTGCAAATATCAAACAGTGGGGAAACCCCTTTTTATTGAATTCAAAGGATTACAGAAACGAAAATACAGTAGATTACAAAGTGCAGAAACAGAAACCTAAGCTAATGGGTCCCGAGTCCTCTCTGAAGAGAAATCGGGTGCTGACTCTGGTATCTTCCTTTTCTTTGACCGGGGCTCCTGAGCCGTTGTCGGGTTGTCATTCCTTTGCCAAGTGAAAGGAGCGAGCAAATTTCTTTGGTCATCCTGATTATCCATAGCATGTTGCTCCAAAGTCTCAATTAGAGCATCTTTCTCTTTCAGTAATTGTTGTATTTTGATGCACTCTACGTCGAGGGTGCGGTACTTGTTCTTCCAAGACCTTCTCTCCTTTTGAACTTTGTTGAGAGTAACCTGAAGCTTTTCCGTTTCCGTCATGAAATACATGACAGATTCCTTTGGCGGAAGAATTCCGTAATGAGGATAAGGCATTTTTAGCTTGAGAGCTCTAGTTTGTACCTAATGGAGATAAGGCTCCACCGAGACACAGTCTGGTTTTCCTAGAGACTCTCGTCCTTTCTTATGAACGTGTTTCCAAGCGTGCACTATTTCCATCTTTAGTGCTCTGTCATTTTCTCCTTCTTTGAAGAAAAGACCTTCCAGATGAACACCCCGTGGGACGTGTCTCATCGGGTATCCAAATTGACGACAAAGGAGAATTGGATGGTAATTGATTCCTTCCTTAGTTCCTATAAGGGGTACGTTGGGGAAGTTTCCACAACGATCAATGATTCTGATTCCATCATAGATCCTATTACACCAATCTATATCAGAGTTGGTAAGAGACATGATCTTCTGCGACCAACGTAAGGCACTCTTGCAATCCCAAAAAGCTGCAGACTTAGGCAAATGAGAGATAAACCATTTGTAAAGCAGAGGTACACAGCACGTGATCTCCTCTCCGCTGTACAAATTTCCCAAGTGTACAGAATGATACGCATCTGCGAGCAAAGTCGGCACAGGATTTCCAATGAGAAAAACCTTAATGGAGTTGATATCGACGAAGCTATTAATGTTGGGAAACAAAAATAACCCGTAGGTGAGCAAGACAAAGATGCTTTCAAAAGCAGTCACGTTTCCTATACTGGCAAAATACAGGGTTTTCTTCGTCAAGAACTGGGCTGGCAAACCTTGGATGCCACCCTTAGTGGTTAGGTGAGTCCTGACCTCAGACTCGTCCAAATGAATTGCTCTTGCAATGGTCTGATTCTTTGGAATTTCTTCCAGTCCAGAAAATGGAGCTCGGTCAGTAATGTGTAGATCAATCAGATGAGAATACTCTTCCAGCGTTGGTGCGAGCTGGTAATCCGGGAATGTGAAACAGTGATAAACTGGATCATAGAACTGAATGAGCGCATCCATGATTCCCTCAATCACATGGACTCTTAACAGTGGTAGCAGACCTCCGTGTTTGGCTCTGAAATCCTCTTGGTTTGTGATCATCCCTGCTAACCTTCTCAAATCCTCTAGCTTTGGAACCTTGAAGGTATACCTATGGGTTCTCCTTCTACCGAAATCCATTAGCGCAATCCTTTTCTCTGATATTTGCAATCACGGTCTTAGTTTAATTTGAAAAACAGAGAGACTAGAAGAGAAATTTTTTTTTTTAAATGTTTTTTAAATGAATGCAGCACACAAAAACATAGGAAAAACATGGGGTCAAGGGGTCGTTGTCGTGAAGTCAAGGCTCTACCCATCCCCAAAGGTTTATACTAGGGTGATTTTTGTACCTGTACTCATTATCATCAGCTCTTCCCAGGAAAGCAAAACAACAAGCGGATCGCCAACGAGTTGTAGAGCAATCTTAGAGTAAGTGTCATTCACCGAGAATAGATCACCAGCCTCAAATGAGGGTAGTATCGCGTAACAACTATTCCCGATAGTTTCTGCACTATAAAAGGGTTTGGCTCCTCAGCTTCTCAGACATCACAATCGGCCCATTGTCTAGGTGAGAGAGTGGTTTGCATTGGTCAGCCTCCACTGAGGTTGATGGTCGACCTCGTCGCCATCACTTATCTTAAGTGTATACTCAATCTTTCCACATGCGGTATCACACGCATTCCCATTAGCAGAAAAATAAACATGTATAGCAATTAGGAAAAGCAGTATATATATTTGTCATAATCATCCTAGACCTTTAAAGCTATGAATCCTAAGTTCCTGACAGAAAATGGGTTCCCCGGTGGAAGCCCCGATCTGTGGTTTACACACAAGTGAAGAGAAAAAAGGTTTAGAAGCAGGCCCCACGGCGGGCGCCATGTTTCTGTAGCGAGCGATTTTGGACGCGGTTCTTAAGCGCGGTCGCTCTCTGGAGTCAGTTTACTACAGGTCGATTCATTTTTTATCCTATTAAAGCTGATGAAGGAAGGGAAATAGATGTCTCCAATTAACCCTGCTTGCATACTGAATTTAAACAGCGGTTTGTTAGGTTACGGATGCGGTCAATGTGGTGGGGCCTTTCTTGTGCTATTTTGACAGAATGGCAGGTTTCTGGCGGGGAACAAGGATTAGGATGTTAAGACTGATGCTTTTTGATAGATACATGAGAGTATGGGATTTTGGGTTTTTGTTTAGTGTGCTCGCTAAGATCTTTTCTTTTGATCTTATGCCTACGTATTCCTGTTTACCGAAACAGGGAAATCAGAGTGTTCGTAGTTCCTCCTATTCCATGGGAGGAAATGGGTGTTTTGGTGTCTTGTTCAAAGCCCAAGACGTGAAGCGAAAGGTAGTTTGTATCTTGTTCGAGGCCCAAGATGTGAAGCTAAAAGGGTTTGTCTTTAGAGAGAATTTGTCATCTCTAAAGAGGGTCTGTTTGTCACAACTGTTGGGTGACTGACTGTAAAGGAGGATTACTTTAACCGGGATACGCGGATCCTAGCAATGCCATAATTTCCTTTATAGGGGGTTTTAACCTGAAGGAGAAGACTTTAACTCAGTGTAGAGCAATGCCATCTTTCCTTAGGAATTTCTCATGCTAAAAGAGGGACAGTGGCATGGATGTAGATGATCCAGAGGCTTGCCGCTTACAGCAATTAGATGAAGGGGAAGGAGCTGTTGATGTTTGTGCACTGTGAACGAGGCACAACTTTGAGGCTAAAAGGTTGATTGGATCAACCACTGGTTTTCTTATACAAAGCCTAAGAGGAGGCTAATATGTGTCTCGTACGAAGCCCGAGAGAGAGGCTAAAAGGTTTTGACTCAATGAGGGAGTCTTTTGGTATCTCGTATAAAACCCGAGATGGAGGCTATTTGACTCAACAAGAGAGTTTTTGTATCTCGTACAAAGCCCGAGATGGAGGATAAAATTTGTTTGGCTCAATAAGAACCTTTTTATATCTCGTATAAAGCCTGAGATGGAGGCGAAAGGGGTGATTGACTCAACGAGGGAGTCTCTTATGTGTCTCGTACAAAGCCCGAGAGAGAGGTTGAACGTTGTTTGACTTCGCTGGGGAGGATCATTGTACAAAGTCCAAGAGGAGGCTATGGTGACTATTTCATTTGAGTGACAGGTCCAGTATACTGATTTTTAAAGAAAAATCAGTTCTTATATGAGCAACACTGTACTCACGGATTTGATTCGAGGATCCGGGTTATTCCTTTTCTTTAAGGAAGTGGGAAATCAGAAGGGTATTGAGACTGTCCAAGTCTATGGGTTTTCTTCCTATTTAATGGAGGGGTCACTTGAGAATGTCTTTGAGACTCAAGGAGATTAGACTGTCCAAGTCTAGAGTTTCATCTTTTGTACTATGCTTTGAGAAACAGTAGTAGACTCTTTGAAAGGACTGTTCTATGCAGATGATTAAGTTCTGTTCCTATACCTCTAGGAGGTCGTCGGGACAATTTGTACGAAGCCCAAGAGGAGGCTGGAAGCTTTTAAGAAGCCGACGGGTCCTTGTACTAAGCCCAAGAGGAGGCTATCATTCCCGGAGGAAGAGATCATTATACGAAGCCTAAGAGGAGGCTTTGAATACTTCTAAGAAGCCGAAGGGTCCTTGTACTAAGCCCAAGAGGAAGCGGGGTTGCTTTTAGGAAGCCTGTGGGTCCTTGTACAATGCCCAAGAGGAGGCCGATGCTTTTAAGAAGCCCGTGGGTCCCCAAACCCCGAGAAATTCAAGGCAGGCTATTCACGAGGAATAGATCAAGCCAGGAAAGTCCGAGAATTTGGAAGAAACTCAAGAGATGCCATTCACGGAGAAAAGATCATCTCTGGGGAGTAGAGTTTCTTGACAAGTGCTTTTAAGAAGCCTGTGGGTCCCCAAATCTCGAGAAGTTCAAGACATGCCATTCACCGAGAATAGATCAAGCCAGGAAAGTTCGAGAATTTGGAAGAAACTCAAGAGATGCAATTCACGGAGAAGAGATCATCTCTGGGGAGTAGAGTTTCTTTGACAACTTCTACGAGTGACAGTCTATGAAAGGGTTCACCGAGAATTCTGCCTTTCATATCTCCATATTGTTTAACCCCAAGAGGAGGGAAGACTGTGTCTGGTAATCCTATGGGGATCTAGTTTTAACTATTTCTACGAATAAACGAAACGGCGTCACCTAGTTCTAGACATAGTTGTCGGGGAAACTCGAAATATCTATACTATTATTACACAGTTGATATGAGTTTATGAAAGAAGACGTACAGTGAAACAGCCCCACAATACAGTTATATGTATATGAAAGCGGTAAAAGAAAGCGGATAAACACTTACTCGGTTGTAGAGCTTCCATGCTGTTTGGTTAGTTGTTCAACAAAGAAAGATTGAAAACAACAGTATATTCAAAATCAAAGGAGAAAATGCTTTGAAAAAGAAAGATTTGGGGCTTACAGCTCAAGGAGAGGCACAGGGTTTTATCAGTGAGCGCACTGTTTGATTTTGTACAGAGGGACTTATACAAGTGACTGAGGCCCAAAAAGGTTTTCTGTACAAAGGGATGGGTCTTACACTCTCTCAAGAGGCCCAAAGAGTTTAAAGAAAAAGAGTGGGGCTTATAACACGAGGGTAGGCCCAAATGATTTTTTGTTTGAAATGGCGATCGCGCCGAGGTTTTCTTTTAACGCGAAGGGGCTTATACAATATCTGAGACCCAAATGATTTGGTTAAAAGGGGATTGGGTCTTACACTCTAATAGAGGCCCAAGAGTTTTGAATGGGTCTTATAGCTCAAGGAGAGGCCCAAAAGGTTATTTTTCAAAAGGCGACGATCGCACCGTTAGTTTTTGACGGTATCGGGACTTATACAATACACTGAGGCCCAAAAATGATTTGGTCAAAAAAAGGATTGGGTCTTACACTCTATTAGAGGCCCAAAGAGTTTGAAAAAGTTTGATGAGGGTTGAATTAATCAAAAACCCTAATTTCATTTTTTAAAGGGGCATTTTTCAAAGAAAAATCAAGTAAAAAATGATAAAAAATATCAAATAAAATCATTAATCATATTATAAACAGTGATTAAGGTTTATGAAAAAGTATTTTATCCACATGAATATTTAAAATCATTTTGGTTTTAAAAATCAAGAAAAAGAAATCATTTTAAAAGCATTTAAAACAATTTAAAATAATATTTTTGAATATATTAAAAATATATCAAATAATAATATTTTTTGTGATTTTTTTGGTGGGTTAAAATATTATGGAGTATGAATAAGAAGTGTGTAAAACAGATTTTGAAAATGATGATTTTTGCTATGTAAAAGAATTGGTTGGGTTTTGAAGATAAACTAAGAAAAAGAGGAAAGATGTCACAACATCACATTCGACATCTTTCATGAGTTTTCAACATCTTTTTTATCAAACTTCAAACACTCATAACTCTCTCAATTTTTAATGGAATTAAGATCCGGAAGAGCCTATCTTGACCAATTTTTTGCAAGGAATCCAATGGTATCACTCATACATACTGAAACTTAATGTACAGCACACACAAGGCAAAAAACCAGATCTGCACCTTAAGTTTAAACATCTTTGCTTATCAAAATTTCAAACATTCATAACTCTCTCAATTTTTAACGAAATTGAAATCCGTAAGAACCTATCTCGACCAATTTTTCGCAAGGAATCCAATGGTATTACTCATACATACTGAAACTTAATGTACAACACACACAAGGCAAAAAACCAGATCTGCACCTTAAGTTTAAAACAACATAAACTCCACATATAAACATGTTAAAGTGCAAACAGTAGGAGGATCATAACATACACCTTAAGGACTACATTTTTGCTTCAAGAATTGTTCAATATGATGCATGTATGTGGATATCAAAGGAGAGCATGATTCAAAGAATTCAAGTTATGAATTTTACCTCTTTTTTTGGAGATTTTGTGCAACCTACCAAGTGCTTTGTTCCCGAAATTATTTGATGCTTTGGACACCCTTAAATGACCTCTTAGAAGCTTTTAGGATGGTTGGAATCAGTTGGTACCTGCAAAAACACAAACTGTCCCTTTCTTGCAAAAGGGGTTAAAAGTGACCAAAATAGCAACTTTCTCAAATGGTGTTCCAAATGTTGGGAACCATTTGGGATAGTTCAAGGATGATATTTGGAGTGTGTTTGAGGTTTTATCTGGTTTGGAAAGTGACTGAATCAAGACATGGCTTGAAAAATGCAAAAAAGTGCCATTTTGAGGTTTTGAGAAGTGACTTTGTGATTTTGTGATTACAGGTCACTTGTGATAGTTTGCACAGCTTGCATATGATATATATGAGGTGTGTGTGTGATTAGTTTGAGTGGAATTGCTCTCTAACTCAAAAACTCAGAATTACTTGCTTTGGAAGGCAAATTTGAGGTGAAAGAAGAGATTTTGAGGAAAGCATCTGTTTGATGGCTTTGGTGTACTCAAACTGAGCACAAATGAGCTCTATTTATAGTAGAGCAAGTTTGTTTTTGCAGCAATAGTGAATGGTGGCTGCAGCAGAGGTTTGGCCAATGTTGTCCAATGAGAATCCAAGTCTCCTCTAGCCATTGACTAGAGGTTAGGGCACAGGGCTGTGGTTCCCTTGGTCTTGGATAAGTCTTGACTGAATTCAGTTGAGAATGGCTTAGTCCATGCCACCTTGATGCTTCCATTGAATGCTCCAATCCAAAATTGGAGTCTTGTCCCTCTTTTAGGGATTTTTAGGAATAGCATGCTACTTCTTGTTCCAAGGACTTTGGAGGCTTGGCTCAGTGATTGTCCCCTTTAGATTTGATCCTCAGATGTGTCCAAGATGATGACAAGGCTTGGAAATTCGTGTGGCACAAGAAATGTGCAAATCTGTCCCATGAAAAATTCAGCTGCAACAAGCCTTTTTGTAAAATCCATAACTCCCTGCTCGAGTATGCTACATGGACGTTCTAGGACTTTTTGGAAAGCTGAGATGATGTAATTCAACTTTGATGTTCAAGGTTTGGCTTGAATCAACTTGGATCATGGAGAAAAACATCCTTGAAGTTGGGACATTCTTGCTGGAAAAATATTAGTGATGTCCTATGCAATGTTGGAACATCAGACATTAAGAACATTAATAATTCCAAACTTTAATCACTTGTATCTTTTAATCCACTATGATATTTTGAGTTGAAGTGAATTGCATCTTTGATGCTTGTCTTGCATGGTGACAAAGTTTGAAAATTGGGTGGCACAAGAAAAGTGCGCAAAATTTGTCCTAAAAAATCAGCTCGAGCAAGGCCTGTTGTGATGTTCATAACTCCTTGCTCAAGTTGAATTAATGGGAGTTCTTATACATTTTGGAAAGCCCTAATGACATACTTTAACTTTGATGTTTGACTTTGGTCTCGGTTCAGCTTGCAAAATCATCAAAAATGGTCTTGAACATGTGTAGTCAAATCTGTCCTAAAAGCTGTCATGAAAATTCTGCTTTATCAATGCTTTTTGCAAAAATCATATCTCCTTGCTCGAGTATGCTACAAGGACGTTCTACAACTTTCTGGAAAGCTGAGATAACGTACTTCAACTTTGATGTTCAAGGTTTGGCTTGAATCAACTTGGATCATGGAGAAAAACATCCTTGAAGTTGGGACATTCTTAGTGGAAAAATATTAGCGATGTCATATGCAATGTCAGAACATCAGACATTAAGAATTCCAAACTTTGATCACTTATATCTTTCAATCCTTATGATATTTTGAGTTGATTCCTTCTACAATGTTGAAGTATCAAATACCCTCTTTAAAAGCAGCCCTTACGCAAAATCAATGGATGCTTGGATCAATAGTTACAACCTTGAAAAGTTGTGCACTTGAACATGATTTTAACTTAGAAAAAATTTCTAAGTTTCTTACAATTTGATCAATTTTGTAATTTTGCATGATTTCTTGATTTAAATTTGATCAAATTAAATCATCCATCATATTTTCTTGAGTAATGGCTTGTGAAGCTCAAAGTTGACCAAAAGTCAAACTTTGACTTTCTGCGTCAGTTGACTTTGTATTAGATGAACTTGAGGCTTGATCCACTTGATATGTTGCACTCTTGTGCTTAATTCTTGATGTGGGAGTCCTCTTGATCCTTTGTGGATGTTTAAGAGGTTAGACAAGTTGAAGATCATGGCATTCCTTGATTGATCCTTTGTCTAAAGGCTCTGAGAGGGCTTGAAACCCTAAGCTTAATTGTAGTGAATGCTCAATAATTCCTTGAGGAGATTGACGAGGCACAAAGGTACATCCATATTGTGATGATGATTTGCACAATGATGGGAAATCTAAGTGGTCAAAATTTGGGGTATGACAGTACCAACAGTCCAAGACATAATGCACAGTTTGCTCGCAATGCTCATAACGGTCGGTATTCAGAAATGAAGACTGGTATTCTTTCGCTTCTATATCAGAGCCCTTTTACTGGTATGGATCATGAGGATCCTTATACACATCTGAAAAAGTTCTACGAGATTACGGGAGCAACTGGTGCGCCCGAAGCTGAAGAGGAATCTCTGTTTAAGAAACTATTCCCGCATTCCCTCATTGGGAAGGCCAAGGAATGGTATCTTGATCAGTCAACGGCAATAATGACTGATTGGAATTTACTTGAAGAAAAATTTTTGGAACGATTTTTCCCTCATAATCGTTTCATGGAGGCAAAGACCGCAATCGTTGTTTTCACGCAAGGAGCTAATGAATCTCTCAACGAAGCGTGGGAGAGATTCAAATCTATGTTAAGGAAATGTAAAGGGCGACGAGCTGACTCAAGTTCACATTTTTAGGAATGGTCTTCAATTAGTGCAGAAAACATTGTTGGATGCCACCGCAGGTGGATCTTTGATGAGCAAGAGTGCCGAAGAAGCCATTGCCATAATTGATAAGATGGCTTTGAATGACCATCAGGGAAGCCATAACTGTGGCCCTTCTCAAAGGACTCCGGGAGTTTTGGAATTGGGAACTAATTATGCTATACTAGCTCAAAATAAGCTTTTATCTCAACAAGTGGAACTTTTGACTCAACAAATGTCGAAGCTTCCATAACAATTGAAGGAAATACATGAGCAACCGAGCAAGAGTAAGCGAGTTGCATGTTGTGAACTTTGCAAAGGAGAGCACGACACCGGATTTTGTCCTCCACCGAGATTTAAAGAAGTGAACTACATGAACAATCAACGAGATTATCAAGGAAGACAACAACAACAACCTTATCAAAACAATCCTTAACAACATTACCAAAACAATCAAGGATATCAACCGAGGGGGAACTATCAAAATAATAAAGGTTATGGTGGCGGTTCTTCAAGCCGGCAAAATCCTTGCTCTAAGTTGGGAGACACTTTGAATCAATTCATTCAAATGTCTATGGTCAACCAAAAGAGTAGCGATGCGGCGATAAAGAATCTCGAAAATCAAGTTGGGTAACTTGCCAAACAAATAGCCGAGCAACAATCGGGTCCTTCATTCTCCGCAAATACTCAAGTAAATCCGAAGGAGCATTGCAAAGCAATCGTTACTAGAAGTGGGAAGGAGTTAGCAAAAGAAAATGACAAAAGTGTGGAAGAAGAAAAAATTGATGGTATTGTTGAGGAGGATAGTGATGAGGAAGAAGTTGAAAAGAAAAATGATAATGAGGAAGAAGTTGAAAAGAAAAATGATAATGTTGTGGAAGTTGAAAAGAAAAATGATGATATTGTTGAAGTTGAAAATGAGAGTGTGGAGGAAGTGAAGAAAAAAGAGAAACATGTGAGAGTTAAGAAGGAGAAGGAGAAGATGAATCCGATACCGACTCAAAATATGCCTTACCCTCATGTGCCGACAAGGAAAGACAATGCTAGGCACTACTCAAGATTCATGGATATCTTTAAGCAACTACAAATCAACATCCCTTTTTCCGAAGCTCTAGAGCAAATGCCGAAGTACGCCAAATTTATAAAGGATATTCTTACAAAGAGGCGGAAATATCCAGAGCCGGAAACCGTTGTTCTTGCGGTAAATTGTAGTGCTATTATTCAAAGAACTCTTCCGAAAAAAGAAGCCGATCCGGGGCGAGTTACCTTACCCGTTACAATTGGTAATGTTTTTGTTGGAAATGGCCTTATTGATTTGGTCTCAAGCATCAATCTCATTCCATTATCTATTGTGAAAAAGCTTGGGAACATTGAAATTAAGGGCATCCGGATGACATTGCAATTGGCCGACAAATCAACCACTCATCCGATTGGGTTGGCGCAAGATGTGTTGGTGAAAGTTGATAAATTTTTCTTTCCGGTGGACTTCATTGTTATTGATATGGAAGAGAATGAGGATGCTCCTCTAATTCTTGGTCGCCCTTTTATGAAGACCGCTCGCATGATGATAGATGTTGATGATGGCCTTATGAAAGTGCGGGTTCTAAATGAAGAGGTATCTTTTAATCTATTCGAAGCAATGAAGCATTCAAAAGACAAACATGATAGCTTTCGTCTCGATGCAATAGAAGAAGCAACTTTGGAGGTTTCTAAGCATGTTCATATAGTGTCTCCTTTGGAAATGGCTCTTAATAGTGCTTTTGAAGTATTTTCGGATGAAGAAGAAAGAGCTCTTGAAGAATGTTTGAAAGAGCTTGAATCTCTCAAAGAATTACAACCATGGGAAGTTGAGAATGAAGAGTTGAAGAAAGAACCAAGCGATGAGAAAGTTCAACTTGAATTGAAGGTGCTTTCTTCTAATTTGAAGTATGCATTCCTAGATAAAAGTGGGAACAAGCCGGTAATTATTAGCAACGATTTGTCTAACAAAGAAGAAACCCGTTTGATTCAAGTGTTGAAAAGAAATCAAGAAGCTATAGGGTGGGTTCTTTCCGATCTTAAAGGAATTAGTCCATCTTATTATATGCACAAGATTCTAATGGAAGAGGATTTCAAGGCGGTAGCTCAACCACAACGTCGCTTGAATCCTACTATGAAAGAGGTTGTTCGGAAAGAAGTTGTGAAGCTTTTGGATGCGGGAATGATCTACCCGATCTCTGATAGTCCATGGGTAAGCCCCATGCACGTTGTTCCTAAAAAGGGTGGCATGACCGTTATCCGAAATGAGAAGAATGAGTTAATCCTAACAAAGATTGTGACGGGGTGGAGAATGTGTATTGACTATCGAAGGTTGAACACCGCAACAAGAAAAGACCATTTTCCACTTCCATTCATGGACCAAATGCTCGAGAGGTTATCCGGGCAACAATTCTATTGTTTTTTTGATGGTTATTTGGGCTACAATCAAATTGCGGTTGACCCGGCGGACCACGAGAAGACGGCTTTTACTTGTGCTTTTGGCATTTTTGCCTATCGAAAGATGCCTTTTGGCTTATATAATGCACCGACAACTTTCCAAAGGTGTGTTCAAGCTATCTTCTCCGACCTCATAGAAAAGACAATGGAGGTGTTTATGGATGATTTTTCCGTGTTTGGAGCATCTTTTGATTTATGCTGGAAGAATTTGGAAACCGTCCTTGAAAGGTGTGTAAAGACAAACTTGGTGTTGAATTGGGAGAAGTGTACCTTTATGGTGACGGAGGGAATTGTGCTTGGGCACACAGTTTCTTCCAAAGGCGTTGAAGTTGATCAAGCGAAGATTGAAGTGATTGAAAAGTTGCCTCCTCCTACCAACATCAAGGGAATCAGAATCTTTTTAGGGCATGCGGGATTTTATAGGCGATTCGTCAAAGATTTTGCAAAAGTAGCTAGGCCACTGAGTAACTTGCTTAACAAAGATCAGGTATTTCTCTTTGACGATGAATGTCTTATTGCTTTCCAAATTTTGAAAGAAAAACTAATTACCGCTCCAATAATCATCGCGCTAAATTGGACTTTAAATTTTGAACTAATGTGCTAAGCGAGTGATTACGCTGTTGGAGCGGTGTTAGGTCAAAGGAAGGACAAAATTTTCATGCTATACATTACGCAAGCAAGGTATTAAATGAGGCGCAAGTAAATTACGCCACAACCGAAAAAGAATTGCTTGAGATTGTATATGCACTTAAGAAGTTTCGTTTTTACCTAATAGGGTCAAAAGTGGTAATCTACACTGATCATTCGGCAATCAAATATCTGCTCACTAAACCGGATTCGAAGCAAAGACTCATCCGTTGGATCCTCTTACTTCAAGAATTTGATTTGGAAATAAAGGATAAAAAGGGTTCGGAGAATTTGGTGGCGGATCATTTGTCCCGCTTGATCAATGTGGAGGTAACCAAAACAGAAAAGGAAATCCGAGAGGAATTTCCCGATGAAAAATTGTTTCGAGTACAAGTTAGGCCTTGGTTTGAGGATATTGCTAACCACAAAGCAACCGGTTGGATACCCGAAGACCTAACTTGGAATTAAAAAAGGAAGTTCTTGTCGGATGCTAATTATTATGTGTGGGATGACCCTTACTTGTTCAAGTTAGGAAGTGACAACCTTTTGAGAAGGTGTGTCACAAGTGATGAAGCTCGGAGTATTCTTTGGCACTGTCACAACTCGCCTTATGGAGACCATTTTAATGGTTTGAGAACGGCCACAAAAGTCTTGCAATCAAGCTTTTATTGGCCTACTCTATTTAAAGACGCAAATCTCCATGCGCAAAGTTGTGATACTTGCCAAAGAACTGGTGGAAATGGAAAAAGAGATGAAATGCCCCTTCAAAATATCCAAGAGGTTGAAATTTTTTATTGTTGGGGCATAGATTTTGTTGGTCCATTCCCACCCTCTTTTGGAAATGAGTATATTTTAGTGGCAGTTGATTATGTTTCGAAGTGGGTTGAAGCGATTGCTTCACCGAAGGCTGATGGCAAAACGGTAATAAATTTTTTAAAGAAAAGCATCTTTGCCTGTTTTGGCACTCCTTGGGTTCTTATAAGTGATGGCGGGTCACACTTTTGCAATACATACCTTGAAAGTGTTTTGAAACATTATGGTGTAACGCATAAAGTGGCGACCCCTTACCACCCACAAACGAACGGTCAAGCCGAGGTGTCTAACCGTGAGGTGAAAAGGATTCTGGAAAAAACCGTGTCGAGTTCTAGAAAAGATTGGTCACAAAAATTGGATGAGGCATTGTGGGCGTACCGTACCGCTTACAAGGCTCCAATTGGCTTAACTCCGTTTCAATTGATCTATGGTAAAACATGCCATTTACCTGTTGAAATGGAGCACAAAGCATTGTGGGCCCTGAAACTGTTAAATTTTGATAAAAACTTGGCCGGACAAAAAAGAAAAATACAACTACATGAATTAGAGGAAATGCGGCATGCCGCATATCATTCTAGTTGGTTGTATAAGGAAAAGGTGAAAGGTTATCATGACAAGAAGATCCGTCAAAAGGATTTCAAGGTTGGCCAAATGGTATTACTGTTCAATTCCCGGTTGAAACTTTTCCCGGGAAAGTTAAAATCGAAGTGGTCATGACCGTTTCTTGTCAAAGAGGTGAAAAGTTATGGAACTCTTGTGATTGAAGATTTGCAGAAAAAAGAAAGTTGGTCCGTGAATGGCCAACGTTTGAAAATTTATCTCGGAGGCGATTTTGATCGCGATTTGGGTTATGTATTTCTTGATGATCGTTGATAATCTTGGGTCGTCGAGTTTATCCGACGTTAAACAAGCGCTTGTTGGGAGGCACCCCAACATTGTAAGTATTTCTCGCTTTTAAGTGTTTTTATTGTTGCATTACCTTTTGGAATGAAAAATTGAGTTTCTGCATGTTTTGAAGTTGAGATTGCTTAGAGGGCAATAAAAAATGGTCTGCAACACCATAGCAGAAAAATCTGCTATCTGGTGTGGAGCGCCTGGCGCTAGTTTCATCGCCCGGCGGTTCAAAAAATTTTAAAGAGGCCTCGCCTCTGATTGGCCAGGCGAGAGAGTTTAGGGTGGGAAATTTGAACGTTTGCTGTTAAACTTATTGGTTTAGTAGCTCCAATTGAATTTGTTTCCCATTTTGCCCCTGGCTATTTAAAAAGGCTTGAGAGAGAGTTTTGAAACTTTTCTCTCATTCTTTCCCGTGGAAACCCTAGCTCCTAATCTCTCACTCTTTGCTCTCTCACTTTCTCTCATTTCAGATCCCTCAACCTTCAAGGTATGCATGTCTTCACTTTACTTTGTATCTTTTTTTTTTCTCTTCATCATGATTATTTAGTATAAATGTGGTTAGGTTTGTTAATGGTTGACATAGATGATTGTTAGCTAGACATCCTTCTTCAACCTTGCATGTTCTTATTGGTGATATCTGTGTTGATTTTTGATATTGGGTTGAAGAAGGATGTGCAAGAAAAGAGTAGAGCTGCTCTTAAAAAACTGTTTCTGATGTCGCTAGTACTGCCCGACGGTAGAGGGGCGCAGCAGCGCTCTTGCATCGCCCGACGATGCTCAGGCGCCTGCCCTGTTTGCCCAGTTTTGGGTTTTCACTATTTGTTTCAAATTTTTTCTTTTATGCTGACAGTGCTGATGTATATGTGTGTGCTGCGATGTTTTTGTTTGTTTTGTGCAGATGTCTCACCGCTTTGCTCCACAACATGCTTCAAAAAAGAAACAAAAGAATGTTGCTACCTCATATAATATTCCACTTGAATATGACAATAGCCGGTTTTTGTCTGCCGAGCATGAAGCTCGAATCAAGTCTCTTGAGGGCAGAAGTGTTCTCTCTGAAAAAAGGTTTCCAATCAATCGTGAGGGGGACTACCGACGGATTCAGGTGATCTTCGAAAAGAAAAAGTGGGATAAGTTGATGAACCCGGCTGATCGCGTTTGTTACCAGCTAATCAGAGAATTCTATGCTAATGCGCTTCAGCCCGAAGGCGAATTTTATAGATTTAAGACCTTCGTAAGGGGTCAAGAGATCAGTTTCAGCAGGGACTCCATCAATAGGATCTTGGGCAGTCCTAGTAGTTTAGGAAGTCTACAAACCGATGACTACGTGAAGCTTTCAACAGCAAAGCATGATCACAAAATGGTAGCTAGTGCGATTTTCAAACTAGGTTTCAAGGTCGATCGGAATGCTAAAAGGGAGCCGATCAAATACAGTAGGAAAAACATGACTCCGGAGGCTCAGGCCGTTCTCCTATTGCTTTGCTATAACTTAAAGCCACGACATCACCGTTCCTCTGTCCCTCTTGATACAGGACTCTTTATGTACTGTATCATGGAGGACAAGGAGGTGGATATCGCCCAAATTATTTCTTGGGAGATGAAAAATTTTGTTGATAATACTCGGAGGTCGGGAGTGCATGACGATGCTCCCATCATATTTCCTTGCCTGGTTCAGGCTTTAATCTATCAAACTGACATTCTTATTCCAGGTGTAATTAATGAGAAACTTAAATTTCTGGTTGATGACAACTATTTGGATAGGTTTTGCAAGTCTAAGAAAGAAAGGAAGAAAAAGAAGGTTGCTGAGATTGGTAGTATTTCTGGTGGGCAAGGAGGCGGTCAGGCAGATAAAAGTGACTCATCCGTTTTCGATATGAAAGCGGCTTTTAACTACACGCGGGATATGGGTGAGTCACTACACAGATCGAATTAGTTTAACTTTGATTGTATGCAGCAGATGTATCATTTTCAGACGCATCCAGCGGAGTACACTCCTTTTCCTACAAGGGAGGCGTTCGACGCTTATGCAAATTGGTCTGGGGACAGGCGCCCGTTCTTTTCGAAGGGGGCAAGCACCGGTGGTGTTTTTGTAGATGATGATGATGATGATGATGATGGTGATGATGGTGATGAGATGGAAGACGATCTCAATGATATGGTTAATTGAGCTTCAAAGTGAAGGATTTTATTTTGTCTTGGTATTTATTTATTTTTATACACTTTTGGATTGCTTCGGCGAGAATTTATGTTGTGAAGTTTGTCGCTTCGGCGAGTACAATTTTGGTGTTTTCACACCATAGTTATAATATTTGCAATTTGGTTAGATTGTGTTTTAGTTAAATTCTGTTTTTATTTTTTTTATGTTGTGGGTGCACAAGGAAAATAATGGTTGTCCTTGAAATTTTGAAAATTTTGTGTGTTAGCACAAGAAGAGAAAAGAATATCTTGTTGATCTTAAACATTGATGGTGATGATATAATTCTTGATTGTGTGCACAATCAAAGTATGTAATTGAGTGGGTAGAATCATAATGTGAATATGAATTTTTACTTTTTGTAAAATTGGTCAATGCAATATTTTGTAAACTTTTGTTCATTTTGAATCAATTAGGACATTACCACAAATGTGAGTTTCCTCCATTGTTCACAAATTATTGAGGGATTCAAGTAGTTGTTGCTTACTCAAATGGTTTATGTTTAATCTTGCTTATTGTTTTGAAATTATGGAAACATAGAAATGATCAAGGCAATTTTTGAGTATTATGAGTATAACCACTTTTCCATAAACACTTTAAATCACCGTGAGTGTGTGAATATTAGAAACCTCTTTTGAGCCAAAGGCAAAAAAAAATTTGTTAATTTTGATGCATGAACCCAAACTGTAACTACTTTGAAGGGCATTTTGTTTTAAGTGTATAGTATTGTTGAAGTTGGGGAGATTGGTTCATTGTGAAAAGAGAAAAACAGAATTGTGGATACAATGCACTCTCAAATGAATTAAAAAAAGAGAATGAAAAAGAAAGAAAAGGAAAAATCAAAAGAAAAAATTATGGGAATCAAAGCAAGAAAAGAGAATGCATTGTGAGAATAAGAGTTGGAACTTTTCTTGGTATATATAAGCAACTTATGAATTATTTAGCTTTATCATCGATCGATGGTTATTATGGTCGGCCCGAAACAATTTCCCCCGAAAGCCCTTGTCTCCTTATGATAGTGCAAGGGTTTATCATATTCTCCCCATTCGTACTAGTTCAGTCCTTTAGCTCATATGGAAAACTAAGAGAAGACATTACAATTTTTTGGAATTCACATCTTTAATGCGCCTCATGCTTCAAATATCTTTTCGTAGGTTCCTTGATAATGATATTCGGGAACTAAAAAACTTAAGTGTTTTGTAGAGGTGGTCTGAAGCATTGATAGGGTTTATTTCCTTTAATAAGTCATTATACGATTCTTGAGGAGTAAATTTTGAATTTTTTTGAGAATTTTTTTCTGCTTCATTGCTATCTGCCTTTTCTATAACACTTTTTGTCCTTGTACTTGAAGAAATTAATGTCCACTATGACTCAAAAATCAAAAGAACATACTAGTGCAACCTGGGTTGACCATGTCTCTTCATAAACTGTTTCCATCTTTGTTCAAGAGGGTGGTCTCGACGGATCCTTTCTGGATGTTGATCCATCTTCATATTATGGCGTCTTGACCCCCGATGAAAATGAAAGAATCTATAGCAAGTATGGTGAATGTGTCATACCTTTCTACGAGTGTATCTTCTAGATCATGGGTCTTTAATTTCTCTTTAACAACTTTGAAATAGAAGTTTCGCATCACTTGATGGTTACCCCATCATATTTACACCCCGCGAGTTGGGCGCATGTGAAAGTATTCCAGTATTGGTGAAATATTTAAAGTGAAAACCCTCTATGTCCCTTTTCTTTCATATCTTGAGAGTTCAACATAGTTTTGCGACTCTTACATAGGGCCATAGTTTTATTCATCTGGTGTAAGTTATTTGTAGTTTTGGAGATTTTATGAGAGCTATAAGCATTTTGAAAATTTATTATTCCAGGTCACCACTCTCCACCCTAAGTTTCATGCAACAATATGCACCATAGGGATCATAGTGGGAGGAAGATGTATCAGCTTGTTTCCCAAGTATTGGAATAAGGGTCACTTCTTGATGGGGAATGGATTGTATGTCTACAAAGATACATATCTCAGGAGGATCTGTATCTAAAGAAACAGGTGGTGGGTTTCATCAAAGAGTTAGCTTACTTTAGGGTGTTACTCTTTGGGATGAAGCTTCAAAGAAGTGTCTGGAATGACTTATCGAAACCCACTTTCTGATGGATGCTCGTACCAAGGAGAAAAGGAAGGTCATTTTTGGTGAGTTACGGATGTACTTGGCCTCTTTGTCGTCAACATGATTATTTTTAATGTCCTTACTTTAGTAATAATTATTTGTAGACTCAATGAAGGATTACGAGGCGCTCCGTCTCTTAAGATAGGGAAACCATCAAAATCATACTATAACAAACCCTTCAATTGCTTCAAGCATGGTCAGTGCTCTTTCCCCCTCAGGGACCATTGTGTGTGTTGGGTCCTCCGAATCCTATACAATTGACGAAGCCAGTCCTCTGCGCTCCAAAAGAACATTGAGCATCTCCCTCGGACGAAGAATGTTCCAATCTATCCAACCTAACCAGGCGGGCTCTTGAGAAGGAACTTTCAACTTTGTCACATTATACTCATCGCACTTCTACTGCTCTAGCCATTGGTGGAGCCGGCTGTTGGGATTCTTTCTTGTACATCTATAAATGCAAAGAGAAACAATAGCTAGAGGAAAGTATTCACAGCTTGACACTCCAGCGCGATACGTACTTTCAAGAAATACACAAAGCATCTTCTTTTCTTGCCGGAGTAAGTTATTATTTGAGTGCCCCCAATCTTTTTGAATCACTAGTTAACCAAGTAACCCTTCTAGTGAAGGGCGTAATGAGGAAGGACAAAACTCTAGCTTCTTCCTGAGCTACTCTATCGTATACTCAAGCATCCCTTTATATGGTTCAGGGAGATCTAGAAGTCATACGTCTCCAGAATTCCTCCTTGGCTCAAAGTCTAACTGAGTCCTCCGTTGCTAGTATCATATTTTTTTTGCTACAAGTGAAATATTTTCACCATCCTCTGTGTGTTTTGATGGAGCAAATTTGGTCATACCATATGCTCAAATAGAGGAAGATCGTCTCCCTTAGGGATTGGTGACCCTTGTTTTGTAACATCATGTGCATCAAAGTAAAATTGAAATGAAATTGAAATGGTGATGGTTTTACCTATTGAAGGTATACATGTTTAATACCGAGTACATTGCTCTAGGCTCCGTGCGAACGTATGAGGTCTTCCCTAAAAGTTTATTGGACGTCTCTAGAGCCATGTCTGACCAAAAGTCGGTACCTATTTCCCTCCAGGTGAAAACGTAGTCTGAGGTTAACGTGTGGCCAACCCACTGTTGCCTATGGTGTGACTACTTACTAGATGGGGGGCATTATTTCCATTTGAGTAGTTTTTCCACTTCCTTTGTATTTGCGCTTCGCGCTGTGGAACGTTAGTCTTGTAAAAATTCTCCCCTTGTACACAATTTAAAAAATAGAAAGTCAAAGAAAACGAGAAAAAATCATATTGTACAAACGAGCATATCAACGGTATAAAACAACATAGGGACATACATAACAATTATATGTATCCAACACACAACATAAGCAATTTCAGAAGAAGATATGCAATATAGACAAAAGTAGAAACACAAAGAATGAGAAGAAGATATGAAATATACACAAAAATATAAACACATAGAAAAAACATATAACAGATAAAAAACAAAACATATAAATCCATATGAAGTGATGTGTCGGACGTCAGTGTAACACATCGTAAAACAAGATTAACAAAAAATAAAAACAAAACAAAACAGATAAAATGATGAGTAAAATGCACATGACATGCAATCACATTTACACTATGCAATAAGAAGAATAATTAAAGCACTTAAAAGGCATTAAATGGAAAAAAATCAAATAATAATATAGCATCACCAATAAAATAGATTAAGAAGATATATCATAAAAAGTATAGAAACCCATGTAGCTAAAAAAATTAACAACAAAGGAGAATATTGTTTAGACGAATCATACCAATAAATATAATATTTATTGAAATTTTTTACACAGGAAAATTTTAATAGATAAAAATATATATAGTAAAAATAAGAGAATCAATGTTCATTCAAAGTCACAGGAATCTAAGATAGTCAATCCTCTGCAAATCTTGTGGAATGGTTATGCGGATAATAGTTTTATAAAACTGTCACCGAGCTAACTTTTGGCGTCCACATATTCAAAAATGATATCACCTTTTTTACATGATCTCTTAAGAAATGATGCATAATTTAAATTTTTTTGCGTGATAATGTAATACCGGGTTCTTGCACTGTTGTTATGATTCGTTGTTGCACATGTATAAAAAAACAAGTTATTAAAATTGTAGTTTAGGAAAGTGACACTCAAATCATATCGTAGGAACTCCTAATTCAATTACTTAACTTTAGCATCAATAGTTATATTGAGGAGTTTTTTTTTCCTGACATTTTTTGGGAATTTTGATGAAAAATGTGCATGAGAAAAAATCAATCGATCTACAGAATTGACACATCTGACCTATCAGTCCAATAGTTAAATATTTAATTTCAAATCTATTCTTCTTTGACTATTGTTAGGTGTCAAGAAGTGCTTATTTTCCTAATTGATTTTGACACCTTTAAGCTCTTTTAATCGCTTTAATCGGGAAACGCCTCATTATTTAAGCGATTCTTGCATTTTTGTGATTTTTAGGTATTTTGATGTGTTTGTTAATTTTTGCGGAAATTTCGGTGAAAAGATCGCGGGTAAATTCGCGCGGAAACGAAGAATTTGGAAAAGTTGCGTGTCGTGATTTAGGCCCCTGCACCGCCCGGCCCTGCAGGGGCGCAGGAAGCTCCCACCGCCCGGCGCTGCAGGGGCGACGGTTCCCCCATTTTCTATAAAAGTTACAGAATTGTGACTTGCTGCGCCTCTTGAAGATCGCCCGGCCGTGAAAGCATCGCCCGACGCTCTGATCCCATCGCCTGGCGCTCTCAGATATTTTGAGAGGTCCATGTGACACTGAAGCTATCACGTGGCCTCACTTTTGGCCACCGCCCGGCCGTGAAAAGCACCGCCCGGCACTCTTGTCTGGGCTAAACTTGTTTATACTCTCATTTTGTAGATATTTTTTAGGAGAACACTTTTAGAAACAATCTTTGTAACCTAGAATCATCTTGGGAGCTTAAAATCTTCATCTTTTACTATTTTTCTTAGAATCCAAAGCTTTTATGCTTCAATCCTTGAATCTTTGAAGATTGATGCTCCAAAAGCTTTGCAACTTATTTGTCAAGCAAGCTACCATGTCAATGGCTAGTTAAAGCTCTTTTGAGTCAAGATTAGTGGTAGGTGATCCATTATTTTGTATGTATTCTTCTTGATTGTAAGCTTGTGAACCTTGTTGATGATATTTATAGAAGAAAAACTTTGTTTACATTGTATATTTTGTTTTATTTCATGTTCGAGAGAAATGTTATAAAACTTGATCTAAGTTTCATTCCATCAATATTCATGAGGCTAGAGATAGTTTTGAATGTTGATGTTCATAAATATTATTCTTGAATGTTATCATTTTGATAGTTTGTGTGAGAGATCAACAAAGGATCAAAATGGTAAATCCCACAACAAGTGTTCGAGAGAAACTTTTTGAGAGGATATGTGGTTATAATTGTTGTTAACAAGTTCACACTCGTAATCGAGAAAATACGTAGGAAACGGATCACCGAAACCTAATCTTGACATGTTTTATCAAAACCCTAAAACAAATCTTTTTACCGTTGTTTTCTAAAATTCGAATGCAAACGATCGGATTGAAATTTTCCAAAACCTTTGTTACGATTAAAGTTTGAAACTCTTTTAACTATCGAACGGCGGCAATATACACAATCTCTGTGGATACGATAAAACACCCCTTAAAACTGTTTCAACAACTATAGAGTAAATTAACCAAGTTTCTATCAAATTTATAAAAATATTATTTCATATTATTAGATAAAGCATCATGGTTGATAGCAAGCTATAGTTGAACAATCAAGAATCTTAAAACTACAACTTATCTATTATGCCCTAAGAAACCAAATTCTATCAAACTAAATCTATCAATTCTATCGATATTCAAATTTAGTATTAAAATACAAATTGAATCAAATAGAAAATAAATATTAGTGATGAAATTAAAAAAAAAACTTAAAATTTTTTAGTCTTGATAAATTGAAGAAATTGTGAGTCAAAAGAAAAGTTAAGCCAACCATAAGAGAAAAGTTTCACACATGGTATTTTTGGTTACAAGTTTTAGTTATGTATTACGTGATTCCTATTTTGATACTGTAGCACCCCAAAATTTGCCCTCTCTTTTTCTAACTCTAACTGGCTTGTGTTTCTCTTTCATTTGCATCATCATTAGGTCATAGCTCATAACCATACATCGCATTGGTCTTCTAAGACATGGGATCAGAAGTTTCTCTGAGTCAGGGCTTTCTATTTCTCTTGAGATACTTTTATTCAAGTTTGACAGAGGTTTGAATTCTTATTGTTGTAATTTCTCATCCAAGATCATCAAGTATCAAGTTTATTTTCTTTCATCACTTCTTTGGTTCAAGTTTGCTGGCAAGCTTATTTTCAAATGGTTCAAGATTAGGGTTTTGTTTCTCGTCATTGATAGAAGATCAGGGTTATCGGGGATGATGGTATAGCTTCAAGTCGAGTGTGGTTATTCAGTCATGATCAAGATCAGATGGATGTTTGACCTAATAAAGGTCAAACCATCAAGAGATTGCTTCAATTGCAAGTTATCAGTATCAGTGGACTATTTCCACAATAATGGGTGCCTAAGGTCAATTTGTCTTGTACAGATTTATTCAGGTTATCAAGCAGTGGTTCATGTGAGGTTTGATTCAAAAGTCGGGATCATCATGATCATAGGTTCAGTTGTGTTCAAGTTGTGGATTAATTTTCCTAAAGAACGATTCAGACAAATTTGAAGTGATTCAGAACTTAGTGATCAGAGATTCAGAGAATTAAAGGTGATGGCTGTTGTTTCAGTTGCGGGTTGTTCAGTGGGAGCCGTGTTTCATGTTTTATTAGAGGCTTGTGAAAAGTCAAGATTGGTTTTGGGCTAAAAAATCAAGATTTCCCATCCATGATTCATTTTCTATCTTTTTTTGTGATAACTAATTTCCAAATCCATATTGATATCCATATCCATCTTGCTAAGTCCATAAACCATTTTTATCCATATTTTAATCCATTTTTCTAACACCAATTCATCAAAATCCATTTCATTATCCACTTTCTAATATACAATTTAATTTCCATTTCTATTTATATCCACCTTTTTTTTTAAATTAAATTCAAATTCCTTTTTCCAATTTTATCCATTCAATATACATTTTTCAATCTTTTTTTTCTAAACCATTTCAATGTCCAAACATTTCCAAATTTATTTAAGACCAAGTTACAAGCCAAATACATAGTCCAAGTTATCAAATAAAAGCCCAGAATCATTGAACACAACAAAAAAAATTATTTGCTGAAATTTATTGTCTTCTTTCAATATGTGCCACGGTTTGCTCCAAAGACCTTTGGCATTCTCATGGGCTGGAGATGCATTTAGCCTCTTTCTTTACATGCTAGCAAGAAAGTTGCAAAACGGTGAGCCACTTGATTACAAACCTTTTGAAGCCACACTGCAACCATCACCAACAATCCCAGCCTTACACCACGCGAGCCGCACATAAACCTTACCAATATGCCACTTCTTAATTCATCAGCCTGCGCAAGTATCAACCTTGAGCCACAATACAAAACGAACTTGTCATTATTCCAATTGACGCAAACGACAAGAAAACGAACACGTCACCAATTGCAACAAAATTTCCACTCACACAAATCGTTCTATAACAAAGTGACCTGCACCTATCACGCGTAATACGTACCTCTTCGAAAAACCGTTATGCAATTTCCCGGCTCACAACCTTTCAATCAATTTCCCCAAATTCCTTCAAAACTCCAACCAAAATCAATGAACCCACAACTTGAATCGTGAACAGAAGGAGATGAAATAGAGAAGAGAGACAAAAACAAAATCAAGATCTGAGAAACGATACGAACTTGAAGCGGAGGAGGGTTGTGTTGCCGGCGAAGCGAGAACGAAAGCGGCTCGAGAGAGAGTGATAGAGAACCGATTTGCACGCAAGGAGATTGGGGGCGTGTTTTCTTTCTTCATTTTCCTCTTTGACCGTGTTTTGTCTGAATAAATGGATTGTTGCTCTGATGTGTATCTCTTGACCATGTATCCTTTACTTTATTCATTCTTTTTTTTAAGTAATAGATGTGATATGGTGAAACTTATTGATACTCTTTTGATGATGGTGAATGATGATGAGTACTACTGATACAAGCCATGTTTTCTTTGGTTGGATTTTGATTTTGGGAACCAAAAACTGTTTTGATGTTGGGCTCATGCCACCCTTTTGTGTTAGAGAGAACTGTGTTTCTCTCTTCTGGCTAAAACGGATGATGGACTTGATTAAGCCCATATGATTCCTTGAATTTTCTTTATCCACATACATCCATCCACCAGATCTGCACCCCTACTTTGTTTTTGTATTTTGTTTTGATAGGAAATTATTTCTAATTACATGTTTATTTTAATTAGATTTTGACAATTTGACTTTGGGTAATTTGGCTTTAGTTAATTAGTGATCTTGGATTATTAAGTTTTAATGAGTTTTGTTTAATTTGGTTTAGACTTTGATTTAGATTTAATTTTTGATTAAATGTTAACTTTATTTTATTTTGATAATTTGATTAGTTTGATTTTGATTTTGGTTTGTTTATAATTTGATCTGGATTTTTTATTAATTAATTTTTGACAATTTGAGTTTTGATTAATTGGATTTTGATTTTGTTTAATTAGATTTCGATTTTAATTTTAATTTGATTTTGATTTTACTTTGATCTCAATTTTAAGTAGTTTTTATTTTTCAATGATAATCTTGATTTTAATTTCTTGAGTAGTTTTTGTTTAGAATTCTTTGATTAAATCCTTGATCATAGTTGATTTTAATTGCATTCCTAATTGAACATTTGTTAAACTTGAGTTTGGTTTCCATTTGAATTTCATTGAGTTTTTTATTGAACATTTGTTGAATTGTGGTTTGGTTTCTTGTTAATCCTTTAGTTAAATTCTTATAGAATCTTTAATTGATTTTCTTGTTAAGTTCCATTAGAATCTTCATGATTAACTTTGGTTATTGTTGAATTGTCTTGATTATATTTGTGCTTTGATACTTTAGGTATTTATGCTTGCTTGATATTATTGGTTGATGTTGTGCATGAGTTGATTGAGTGAAGAAATTCTGTTGCATACACTGCTGTTCTGTACATACATGTTGTTAAATGTATCTATTCTGTTCTGCTGGGTTTTACACCTGTTCTGTTCTGAAGATAGAAGTTGTTAAATGTTGTTCTTGCTTGCGTGCTGGAATTTAGTGTTGTGCTGTGCTGAAGCGTTGTTGTTGCTGGTGTTTTTCTTTTGGTTTATACTTGTGTTGCTTTAACATCTCCTCTATTCATCTCATTTCTTCTCCTTTAAGTCTTGGGTACTTACTTTTTGTGATTGATTAGTATAATGTTTACTTGTTTTTATTCACATGCTCCTTTAAGACTCCTAGTTTGAACTTAATTTTCGATTAGGTTCAAAGTAGGATAGACATTAGGCTTTCAATCCTTTGCATGACAACATTAGGGTAGTTCCTTTTGACCCCAACCTTAGGTTTATCTCTTTGCATGATAATATTAGGTAGAGTTCCCTTTCTATCCCAACTTTAGGACCATTGTGCATGACAACATTAGGAGTCAGTTTCCCTTAGTTGTTTTTTTTTCAACCTTTGAGTCCTCTTCTTTCTCATCTTAAAACAAAATCAAAACATTTAATAAGTATGATGTGCATTGTGCACCACGAGCCTTAAGCACATGGGAAAAGATGAGCAGATGCATTTCTAACCTCGTCTTAGGGTACTTTGCACGCGAGACGTTTGGATCGTCAGCGCGAAGTACTCGATCCTATGTCATAGACTTTAGTGCGATGCGCATTTCAAACTAAAATCAATCCACTTCTGTCTAAAACTCACGAACCAAATTCAAATATTTTTATTCTTCAGGATTGGTGTCAAATCATTTTCAGAAAAGAGTACGTTGTTTCCATTCTACCGCAAACAGACATCGACCCTAACTGCTGGAATGCGAATTCAACGTCGCTCATAAAAAATAATCAACCAATTTGTGGTCATAACCACGAACTACGGATGCTCTGATTTCCTCTTTTTTCGTCCGATTGAGGATACGTAGGCACAAGATGGCGAAGTCTTGGCGAGCAACCTTCCCCCATCCACCCGTAGTCTGTCGAACTACGTTGACTCTGACTTTCCCATTGCACGAAGGAATACTTAGGCCTAGGACGGCGAAGTCCTATCGAGTCTCCTTTCTTTTTTTCCCTTTTCGTTTCCGTTTAGCAGTAGGCTTTATATAACACACTCTTTGATTAGACAACAAGTGTGGATCCCGTTGAGTACAATGGACGCGAGGGGGTGCTAATACCTTCCACTCACGTAATCGACTTTCGAACCCAGGATTTGGTTGCGAGACCATGTCTTCTCCCTTTTGAGGTTTCTTCTATCGTTTCCTTTCCTCCGTCGGGATAAATAACGTTTAGTGGCGACTCTGTTTTTCCGCCGATTGTTTTTCGCGTTGCGACAGATACCTAAATTGAAATAAATATAACAAAGGTTTAAGCTTTAAGAGCATCAGGCAAAAAATATAAAATTACCCAAAACAAAGTTTTATTAACTTTTTTACAAGCCTGGTATGAAAAACAAAACAAATGACTTATTAATACTCCTAATAAGCTTTTGGAATCAACATAAAATTTGTATTTTCTTTCTCTTAACTTTCCAATGCTTACTATTACAGGCGAATTCGATGCTTTTATCACAAGTTATGTTCTTCATGTTGAGCAGGCATCAAAATGGTTCTTTTTCCTTTCTAAAGGCAAATGGAATTAATGAGAATACAAGGGGTATTCAAACCCATACAAAAACCAAAGAGAAGGAAAATCCCAACCAACACCACTCTAAAACAAATGTCATAAAAATTAGAGTTGGAATAAGGATTAAGGGTTCATACAAATGTCATAAAAATTAGAGTTGGAATAAGGATTTTCCCCAATACAACTCCATTTCCAATCACAAAACTTAATGTTCCAACACATATCATTAACATTGCAAGAACTTGCCTTAAAAATGCTTTCATTCCTTTCCTTCCACAGCGACCAAACAACAGCTAACCAAATTGCAACACTCTTTAATTTACCTACATAATTATAAACAATTCCACTCCACTTTAAACAATGGTTGTAAACACACCCTTCATAAGACACAACTCTCCCGCTCTAAACACCAATGATATCCCACACTTTCACTGCCACAGGACAAAAGAAAAACAGATGTTCCAAGGATTCTTCCTCTTCACCACACAACCCACACAAAGAGTCACAAACTATATCTTTCCTAATTAATAAATCCTTTGTGGTCAATCTATCCCACAAAAATCTCCAACCAAAAATTTTGATCCTCGCCGGAACCATTGAGTACCACAAAATTTTAAACGCTTTTCCTTTAGAAGGTGTCATATGATGAATCACATTATGCATCATTAACTGATAAACAGACTTTGAAGAAAATCCACCAGAAGCATCACCTTCCCACTTCACCACATCCTTAACTCCCAAAGTTGGAGACAACCCTCCAACATAGACTTCAAACTAAGAATACCCTATGTTATATCTTCCCTCCCTAAACTCTTGATCCCTAAATCTCCCCACCTCCAAACTCGTTCACACTAGCCCTCATGTCTGAAACTGACCAACCTTTCTTTCTGCTAATCCTGAACAACAACAAAACGCTTATGCTAACGGAATGAAAGTTGCCCAAATAGCAGACCAAAATAAAATTTTTTCTCCATTTCCTAGCGCAAAACTAACAGAGTTAATAAAGACACGATTACATTCAACAGAATGAGATCCACATTTTAAGATATCCTTCCACCAGTTATAATCAAACTTCCTAATTCCCAAACTCTCCACCATCACTAAGTGTTCCACCTCCCCATACCTAGCCTTCAGAACAGATTTCCACAAAGAATTTTCTTCACTCAATATCCTCCATCTTGATTTATAAATCAGAGCCATGTCGAATTCTTTAATTCGTTTAACTCCTAGCCCCTCAGAGCTTTTCCCTACACACTATCACCCATCTCAGCCAATGAATATCCGCCTTACCATCCTTACTTTCCCATAAATAGCGCTTTCTTATCTTATCTATTTCGTTCCAAACCGCAATTGGCGCCTTATAAAAATAGAACCAAAAACTTGGAAGACTCGACAACACTGAGTTAACCAAAGTGACTCTACCTGCCATTAACAATGATTGCCCTTTTCACCCAACCAACTTCTTCCTAAACTTTTCAATAACAGATTTCCAAGTTGAAATCCTCCTAGGATTACAACCTATATGAATTCCCAAGAAAGTAAAAGTTGAAAGATCAATCCTACAAGCAAGAAAGTTAGATGCGGCTAGCGAAAAATGTTTGTTAACATTGATACCTATAATCTTACTATTATGATAGTTCACACCCAAACTTGACAAGAGTTTGAATCCATGCAAAATGGCTTTAAGACTCCAAATATTTCTCCAACCACCACCTCCCTCCATCAATGTATCATCTGCAAATTGGATAACCTCTACTAAAGTGTCTTCATCAAACTTAAAACAAACAAAATCACCCATAACTGTTGCCCTTTTAATCATTTCCGTTAGGCCTTCAGTCACAAGCACAAAAAGAATTGGAGAGAGATGATATCCCTGCATCAAACCGAGGTGAATCTCGAAATCCTTGGCAGGGATCCCATTCACTAAGATAGACAAATGATCATTGAAAACACAAGCATCCATCCATTTCATCCAAACCACACCAAATCCCATCTTTAACATCATATTCCTAAGAAAATCCCAATTGACGCAATCGTAGGCATTTTCAAAATCGACTTTGAAAAGCACACACTCCAACTTATCCCTCGTCACTTTATTAATAACTTCGTTGGCAACAACGACACCATCAAAAAGTTGCCTCCCTGAGACAAAAGCGGACTAGTTATGAGACACTAACCCACCAATAACCCTTTTAAACCTAGCAGCCAGCAGCTTAGCAAGAATTTTATACATACTTCCCACCAAGAAAATTGGCCTATACTCATTGAGACATGAAGGATTAGGAACTTTTGGGATAAGAGTTAAAAACGAAGAACTAACAGCCTTAGGAATGTAAGCAGAATGGTGGAAATCCTTCACAAAAGCACAAATATCTTCCTTCATAAAAAAACAACACTTCTTTAAGAACACAAAATTGAAGTCGTCTGGACCCGGGCTCTTATTACCATCGCAACTCCAAACCATAATCTTAATTTCTTCCTCCGAGAAAGGGGCCTCCAATCGCTCCACATCAGCAGGAAATAAAAGAAATAAACAAAAACTTATTTATTCCCTAAGATTCAAAACATAGTGAAACACTATTTATTTAGGAAGCTATCAAATGTAGAAGTACAACGCTGGAAAAAGACGTGCGAAAATACACCAATCAAATTTCTCGACACTTAAACCATTATACTCTGAGTAAAATTTCATCCAAAGACTCAAAACAATATAAAAACATAAAGAAAAAAATACTGTAATGTGGTAAAAAATCCTCATTCTAAATTTTAGGAAATACGAAAATCACGAACAATTTCTTTGACAACCAAAGAAAATAAGAGAAAAATTAACCAAATATTACATCATAGGGGATAATATACTCACATGATATAAAAAATATCTCAACTCTCAAGTTTTTAGATTATTTGTTTACACTCAAAGCACATCTTGAAAGCTAGAACTACCATAAGCTTGACAAGACTCTAACACCCACAATTGAAATACATGCATACAAAGATCAAAAAGACTTTATTCAGGTTGTAATATGGGCAAAGTAAAGATGGTAAAAATCCTTAGGGTACTCGGCTAAAAATCTATAAGGATAAAAGAGAATTAAAATGTGAACGAGGGTTGAACGCTACAACAATTTACTGACTTTCAATTTTGTTTGTACATTTTTTTATTATCTTTATATATATATATATATATATATATATATATATATATATATATATATATATATATACGTATTCATTTTTATTAAAAGAGGTAGGAAGGAAAATATAATACTTTCATTTTTTTCCGTTTTTATATATCTTTTTTCCTCTATTTTTCTTTCTTTTATGTCAATTTTTGGAATATAATCAACATAATTATTCAACCCTACGCAAACTAGTAGATAGACAAGAAAACAGAGTAGCTCTTACGAGTTCTCACTACAGAAGGACATATGAAGCTCGTGGATCATGGATTATTTGTCTTAGACGCAATAGGGTGACACACCAGAGGTGGTGTTGGCGAGGCACGTGCTGAGGTGCCTGAGCATATTGATATATTGGAAAATGTTAATGTGTTTGTTCATATATAGGCACATATAAAGGTGCGTAAGCATGATGCATATGATGATCATCATAGCCTCACAAGAGAGTAAGCATGATGCATATGATGATCATCATAGCCCTACAAGAGAGGACACTGTTAAGGGTTACATAGAAGGTCCCTCCAACTTGACAGTGTTGGCGTGGTACAATGATCATGTTGCTTTGCATTTATGGAAAGGAGAAGTATAACTATTTAAATTTGATTTGATTTGATATATTATTTGTAAAATTAAAAAATGATATTTTATGATTTAATTATTTCAGAACCCCCTTCCATTGAATGTTTCTACCAATGGTATGGAGCTATATATATTCTTGGGTGAGGGTGAAGATGCATGAAAAGGTTAGGATTTTTGTGGTTGATAATGACATGATACCATTGGTGCGGTGTTCACTTACCATTCTAGATATTCTATTGATATCTAATATGGTTGAGCAATGACATATGGAGACTTATTCATTTCATAACCTTGGAAAGTAACTTAGAAATATGGACACCACTGCATTCATCAAAGCAAGTTCTCAATCAATCACTATAACCTTAAGAATAAACTTCTCTTATGTGAGTAACTCCTTCAACGTTATCACTGCCCATGTACTTCTAATGATGAATTAAACTCATTATGAATTAAACTAATCATATGTTGCATTTCTGTGTATAAACCTCTCATAGTGGTGTAATATGTATCTCGAGCTTTGTATTCTTGCGTGATATTTGTCAAGTTATCTGAATTTCGATCTTTTAATGCTCCCATTATGTGTCTCAGATTCATGTGAAACTTTGTAATATCATTGTTTATTTCTTTCAAATTTAAACAATAAAGAGTATCATTATCATCCAATGTATTTGTTATATTGTGGTTATGAATACCACATTTAACTTTGAACATGTCAACTTCTACCACTATGGATAAATCTCAACATGAATGGACACTTGGACCTTTTTCTACATGTGACAGCTGAATTTCTGGTGTTCTTATAATTTTTTCCTCTCAAACATCCTAACACTAACTTGTCACTTCTACCTTTCTCACGTTTGTTGTATCTAAATGAATAATAACTAGAATAATATCGTGAAGGCATCCAATACTTTGTGCTCGTGATAATACTTATGGCCTAGTCAGAAACATCTATAATATATAAAATAAAATAAAGGGTTAAATATACGATTCCCCCCTGCCATTAGGGCGAGTTTTGGTTTTCCCCCCCTGAAGTTTTTTTTTTGTGATTCCCCCCTTGTAAAACCAAGATTCTATTTGCAGAACCCCCTATCCCTTGTTTGGCTGGCTGGGAATGGAGAATATGCACACGTGGCATTTATGGTCTGCTGACTGGGCTTATTTTTAATTTTTTAAAATTTTTTTTATATAATTTTTTTAGTTTACGTTTATTTAATTTTTTTTAGATTTTATATAATTTACAATTTTGTTATTTTAAAAATAATTTTATTTGGGCCAGATTTATTGTAAATTACTATTGGGCCTAGCTTTCTTGGTCCAAGTATCTATTTAATTGTAACTTCAATGCGCAAGTTATAATATAAAGCCTCAATGTATTCCAACATCAACCGATGTGGGACTTGTGAAAAACATCCTTAGCAGCAACCATCTTCACTAACAAATCATGAATAGGAACAACATCCTTACTGTTGATATATCTTGTACACACTTGGCTTAAACTTTTCTATCTTTTGAAAAGTAAGAAGCATGCATTCTTTTTTCTTATATCCTAGCTTTCTGTTCTATCAGTGAAAGCTATAAAAAGCATATCAAAGAAAAAAAAAAGATTGAATATTCATTTGGTTCTATGTAATGATCGACTCACCGGAGAAGCTTATAGCTATGCTTATTCTTCACAAAGCTAATATGGCTAACCATGAAGACGCAAAGGAATGGTCTTCGAGTGGATCTCACCCTAAGCTCAATGAAAGAATACTTTCTTCGATGTCGAGGAGAACTGTTGCTGCTCACCCCTGGCATGATTTAGAGATAGGTACAAAACTAGCCTTGTGAATTTTTTTGGGTTACTTTTAGTTATGATGAAATTGTGCTTGCAAAAATATAATATATTTGATTTGTTTTCTCCTCACAATGTAAAAGAAACTGTTATGTTGTTTAAATAAATCATTAAACAGATATAGAAGTAGGATCATTTTGGTGATAACTCACAAAGGGTTTTATATATGCAGGACCGGGAGCTCCAACAATTTTCAATTGTGTAAGTTTTTGTTCTATTTTATAACTTGCATTTACAAGTATAAGTTTTTGTTTACTATTTTATAACTTGCATTCAGAAAGGTTAGAAAATTTCCTTGTAAGATTGTCACTTGCAGCAGCATTAAGGACATGACCATCACAGATGTGGACCTTATATTAATTTATTTCATGTTATCCATCCATCCAATATTTACTAATCCTTGTACTTGTAGTGAATGCAGCTAGAAAAGTGATTAAGCTTGTGTGGTGGACCCTAAACATGGCCATCCCACTAGCAATCTGGAATTTCAGTTCTTACATTTTTCCTAGTTAGATTGTTCCACTGAACTCGTGTTTCCTATTCATGATTTGTTAGTGAAGATGGTTGCTGCTAAGGATGTTGTTCACAAATCCCACATCGGTTGATGTTGGAATACATTGAGGCTTTATATTATAACTTGTGCATTGAAGTTACAATTAAATAGATACCTGGACCAAGAAAGATAGACCCAATAGTAATTTATAATAAATCTGGCCCAATTAAAATTATTTTTAAAATAACAAAATTATAAATTATATAAAATCTAAAAAAATTAAATAAACGTAAACTAAAAAAAATTAAATAAAAAAAATTAAAAATAAGCCCAGTCAGCAGACCCTAAATGCCACGTGTGCATATTCTCCATGCCCAGTCAGCCAAACAAGGGATAGGGGGTTTTGCAAACAGAATCTTGGTTTTACAAGGGGGGAATCACAAAAAAAACTTCAGGGGGGAAAACCAAAACTCGCCCTAATGGCAGGGGGAATCGTATATTTAACCCTAAAACAAATTAATGATAAACTAATATAAGTTTATAAAATTCAAATAAGCAGAGTAAAAATGTTGGCTTAGTAACAATTTTGGTCCACTTATTTTACTTCATTCTCGACAATAACCCCTATTTCAATTTCAAATAGTTTTTGGTCCTCTTATCACATTTTGCAATGAAAATTGAAGACATGTCCATTTTTAATGACATGTTACTTATATCTTTTATCTTTAAAAGTTCACAAAGATTTTTTGGTAGCTTTATCAAATTTTTGAATTGACTATTGTTGAGGTGCCAGGTTTTTAATGGCATGTAACTTATTTTTTTATCTTTAAAATTACAAAAAGGTTTTTATTTGATGATTTGTCATGTTTCAAAAGTGTCACATCATTTAAAATTAAACACACCATCAGTTTTTAGTGCAAAATGTGAAAGGGGGGCCAGCAAATTTTTGTTCACGCAATGAACAGTAGTTGAATAACACTTCTAATGGTGGTTAGAAAGAGCCAAAGTAGGTGGCCTCTTCATATGAATTGAGTATGTCCTTTGCAGTTTAAAGTATGTTCTAATTTAAAATGGGCAATGTCCGACTTGCGTCTAAACCTGCCTCACTATCTTTATGCTTAATCACCAATTCTGGGATGCACACAGTCCCCCAAGCATAAGGCCTGAAGGGGTGAACTAATTAAAAGCAAAGTCGTGTGGACTAACCTGACTATATTACTCTACCAATCTCTTAATTCTGATCATTGCAACTTTCCGAAGTATACATAGGCTCTCAAGCATGAGGACTAAAGGAGAGAAGTGCTTAAAAGTGAAGTCATCTTCACTAATCTGACCTTGTTACTTTAGTCAAACTATGGATATGAACCCCATGATTCCCTGAGAACTACACACTTATAGGCAGCTATCGCTACGCGAAAAATAGAGAGTCGCCACCGAACTTTATTTACTGCATAGGAAAGGGAAAATATTGATAAAACCCCAAAAGGTTAAGAAAATGGTCATCGCAACCAAATTCGGGTTCGGAAGTCGGTTATGCAAGGGGAAGGTATTAGCATCCCTCACATCTGTCGTACTTGACTGGAACCATTTTGATTGTTCTTGCGTGGATGGGTGTTATTATCTAAAGATTACTTGCGATTGGGAAAAAAGAGTTTTAAATTAGTGTGCTCACCAAGATCTCGCAATCTCATGCCTACGTATCCTCATAGTGCAATAAGGAAATCAGAGTTCCGTAGTTCGTGGTAGAAAATAAGTGTTTGTTGATTTTTTTTTTCTGAACAGTGTTATCGTTCGCGTTCTAGCAGTTAAACGCTGCTTGTATGCTCGCGCATGAGAGACTTAAGCAATTGTTTGTTCGCTGTAGAATGGATGCGCTTGGATCGCATTCTAGCAGTTAAACGTAGCTTGTATGCTCACGCATCAGAGGCTTAAGCGTTGTTTGTATCAACGAGTACTCAATTTATTAGTTGTAACTGAGCTTCAAATTTAGCTATGTTAGATTTCAGTTGTTAATCTTTTTAGTTATGATGAATGGGTCAGGTGGTTAAAATGGATACGAAATAGTTAGTTATAAATTCAGCTATGACTCGTTTTGTATGAGAAGTTAGTTGTTAATAGTTGTTAATGTTCTGGTAAGCTAAGTTAGTACAATTAGTTAATTGCTATGGTGAAATTTATGTTGACTGAATGTTATTTTGCGAAATTGGTTTGAATAGAAATGTTATCTGGTTGTGGTATGTTGAACATGATGTGAGGTTAGTTTGAAAATGGCAAGAATGCACAATGTATTGTTAATAGAAATGGATGAATGGTTTAGTTTATAGTTGTGGTTTAAACTTGAATTTGAATATGTGTATGTGTGAATGAAGTCTAATTATGCATTGTTATTGTGGTTGTAGGGCTAAAATAGTAGGCATAAGGCTTGGTATGGTAAGGCATGGATCATGAAGACAAGGGCGAAAGTTGGCATAAGATAAGGAGATATTCTTTTGGACAAACATAAAAAAAACATGATGCCTCAAACACTGGGAAGTCTTGTGAAAGAAGTAGGATAGGAATTAGGGTTAGGGCTAGTAGAATTACCTTTGGTTAAATGGTTGACCAAAAAGTCAACAGTTGACCAAAGTCAACTATAGGTCAAAGTTGTATTTTTGAGTAAAGGTATCAGTTTTATGTAATGACTTGTAAATGGATGTTTAGAAATGTAACCCTTGATGCCTTTGCAAATGAAAATGGTCTTGCAACTTAATCTCTAAATGAGTTTTTCTCCAAAAATGTGTTTTGACCTTATGTTGATCCCTTGCCAAATGAGCTTGACCCTTGACTTTGAACATGATTTTGAATCTCTTGAATTAATTGCCTTAAAACTAAATCAAGCAGTTAAAGGACTAAAATATGGAAGAAAACTCATCAAGAGGCCAATGAATCCAATGTAAGCCTCCATAGTTAATCATAGTGATCTTTGCACACTCTGATTAAACCCAAAACCAAAATGCAACGCACATAATCCATAAGTCAATAAGGTAGGGTTTTATAGAACTTGGCTCAATAGATAGGCTTCTCCACTTGAGTGCACCATCCAAGACACCTAGGCTTGATTCTTGGGAAAACCCTAGCTTCCTGTCAGCTAAAAGTAACACAACTTTGAATCTATGATACTTGTTTTTTGAAGATGTTAATGCAACTAGATGATATGCATGAACATAGCATGAATGTATGTAGATGAATTACATGTCATGAGCCAGATGAAAAGTGGAAAAGGTAGGGTAAATTTTGGGGTATGACAGCTGCCCCTATTTAATCTTCTTGAACTTGGAGGCATTAATAACAACGACTTCCAGGCATTCAAGGTGGAAGAGGATTAAATACAAAGACCAAAAAATTTATCCGTTGAAAATAGAGTGGCTATAATGTAAGGTAAGTGTATGGTGGGAATGTTGCTTATTGGGGATATGGAATGGTAGACTTGCATAGGTTCATCTGCTAGGGATTGACTAGAATATTCTGTTGTGGGAATGGATCAGTGGCAAGAGGAAATGTTTGATATGCAAGATATATGCAATGTATGATTGATTTCACATGAGGCATGAAGTTGTGCATGCTATGCATCAATGAGTTATTTTTGTTTTTTTTCAATAACGAGTTATGCCAGTATTGGTAGTTGAGACATTCCCTCAGGGTTCCACAAAGCTGAGAGGATTGTGCATTTGTAAATGGCAAGCAACATAGGGTATAAAGGTAATTTGAATTTTCTTCTACAAAATGCTGAGAGACGTCTTGTAAAAGGCAAGTATGACTTGACTGGGGAATAAAGTTTCTCATGCAAAAGGCGACGAAAAGGCACTGTGGGGAATGAAAGGATTTTCCGCTACAAAAGGTAGAGGAGACTTACAAGGAAACGAATTATGACATTTCCTCATGTAAAAGGAAAATGAGAATTCCTTAGCAAAAGGCCAAGAAGATGGGTGAAGTGAATGTGATTTCTAATACAAAAGGTAGTGAGAACTCCTTAACAAAAGGTTAAGAAGAAAGATGAAGGTGAATAGAGACTTCACTGGTGATATGGTTTCTCGTACAAAAGGTAATGAGAACTCCTTAACAAACGGTTAAGAAGAGAGATGAACTAAATTGGACTTCATAGCATTAGGCCAACAAGGAAAGATGATGGAATTATTTCTCATACAAAAGGTAATGAGAACTTCTTGGCAAAAGGTCAAGAAGGCGAAATGATGGATACGATTTCTCATACAAAACGTAATGAGAACTTCTAGACAAAAGGCTAAGAAGGCGAAACGAAGGAATGATTTCTCATACAAAAGGTACTGAGAACTTCTTGGCAAAATGCTAAGAAGGCGAAATGATGGATATGATTTCTCATACAAAAGATAATGAGAACTTCTTGGCAAAAGGCTAAGAAGGCGAGACGGTGGATATGATTTCTCATACAAAAGGTAATGAGAACTTCTTGGCAAAAGGCTAAGAAGGTTAGACGATGGAATAAATTCTCATACAAAAGGTAATGAGAATCCTTAGCTAAGGCTAAAAAGATTTGTAAAAGGCAAGTGAATAATAAAAATCATCCTTCACGCAAAAGGAAATGAAGGATTTCCCTCACGCAAAAAGCGAAGGAAACTTACAAAAGGCATGTGTATGACGAAGTAATCTTTCCTTTGCGAAAGGCAGAGGAGACTTGCAAACGGCAAGCCAAGGGGACATACGCTCTTCTCGTGCAAAAGACGAAGAATGATTACAAAAGGTAAGCAAAGGCAGAAGTATACTTTCCAATGCAAAAGGTAGAGGATACTTACAAAAGGTAAGTAAGGAGAAGTAAAGCTCATTGGGAAATATATGTCAATTAAGACATATAATGAAGGAATGGTTTATGCCAGAGATACCAAATGTTGCTTAAATTTTTCACACAATATACCAAAATAAGAATGAATGAATGAATGAATGAATGAATCATTTATGTCATAGATAACAACAACAAAAAAACATACAAGTAACACATACAACATTAATGGTAAAAAACTGGGTAAAATATGTAGAAGATTCAACCATCTCAGGCACAAATAAGGATAGGATTTTATATTTGAACTACCGGATTTTTTTAGAGGTACTAAAATTTCAACATATCGGAATTTCTAAATAATCGATATATTAATATATATTAATGATAGTTTACAAAATATCTGGCAACATCCACTTTAATGGATTTTCCAAAAAAAAGGTAAAAATTCAAACTGGATTTAAAAAAAATAAACTTAAACACCTTATACCGAATTTTTTAAAAATCTAGTAAATATACAAAGTTTTTGGCTTTATTCGTAAAAAGCGATATCACCTTTTTAAAAAACAAACAACCAGCTTTTTTGTGTTTTTTAATACTACTTTGAGAGAGTAAAATTTTTTAACCAAATATCAAAATGAAAATGAGTAAATAATGAATGGAGTATTTTTGACAATATAAAAAATTGTGGGATGAGAGGTTTAATTGGGAGGGTGCCAAATAAAATTCTCCAGAGAAGGACTCGCAATAGGATCATGATTCATGAGGATTATCCTACATCTACATGACACCTCCATATTTAATTTGAATAACTATTTTACTCTTTAAATATAGAAAAATAGAACAAATTAAATTTTTATTTTATTTGAAGTTTATATTTTAACACCGTTTTTTCACACATATGGTATAAAACCATAAATTTTAAAAAAATATTTTGGATTTAATGGTAGTGCACTGTCAGTATAAAACATTTTAACATACGCAACTAATCAAAATGTTTACAATTGTTATATAATATCAGCATTTTAAAAATAAAAATATATTTTATTCTGATACATGACTGTGATTAGTTGACAGTGAAAAATATTTTACACAGTCAGTGCATTTCTTTTTTTCTCAAATATTTTATACCAAAAATTTAAAAGAATGAGTATATATAAAAGATGGAGGTGTACTATATTTTTTATAAATTTACTAGGGCTATTTTTTTAATATTTATTTAAGAAACACAAAGTTAATATTATTACATTGTATGTATGTTATTGGTTTTTTTATAAAAGAAAAAAATATATGGTATTCGATAGGGGGTGCGCTATATGTTTTTATAAATTTAATAGAATATTTTCTTGCAATTATTTAAAAAACACCAATTTAATGTGCGAACATTTTGATAAATCAGGTTTGAACTATAGCCTGTCTGAAATTTGCAAAAAAAATTAGTATAAAACTGTATAGTTTTTCCAAAAATTAATGATTTTACATCGAATTTTAAAAAAATACAATATAAAAATAGAGATTTTGAGAAAATCTTTGATTTTAAAACAGATAATTGAAAAACCAATATAAAATATAAAAAATTAAGAAATTTAATTGTTTTTTTCATATTTTTTTATTTTTTTAACTTAAAGCACCCGATATGTTTCAAATACACCACGCATAATTTTAAATATGTCCTCTATTTTCGGAGACACATCTCCAGACGCACCCAACACACACTCAACAAAGGTTATTCTGAGTCCCGCCCTATCATTTGGTTTAAATTATTCCGAAGATGCATCTCCAGAATAATCTCGTATTTATATATTCGGATTCACGCCAGAAATAGAATTAGCATATCCAAAATAAAATTGACATTCATAACATAAAATGATCATTACAATGATGATTTTAACAGAAAATTCAATATTAAATTTCAATATTCTGGTGGACGCTTGCACATCTTCAGAATATCTTCAATCGATCTTTGTATCGTTGCTTCTAACTCGAGAGAAACTTTCTCATTGAAATCGAAAAATGTATCCCACATAGCCTTAACACCCGCTTGCGTCTTGAGCTCAAGCTTGTGAACTGAAACTTCCCTCTGTTGTCAATCGAAGGTGAACGGTACTCGAGCTTCACAATCTTTCGATTGTCTCTGTAAGGCGGAAGATCGTGGATTTCATCTTTGATATCTTCAAGGGGATGAAGTCGTTAAGCTTAATTGTTCACCCGGGTGTAGAGCTGGAGAAGGACACGTTTGCGACATACCAATCGATTTTTATTTGCGACATTTGAGACATTTTAAGTTTGTGTAAAATATAACACTAGAGCACCTAAATTTATAGAAGACATAGATCAATTTGGACTACTCATCAACTGGAACATTGATTCCAGATATATATCTTCAGAAATGCACCCTATTATCTTGTTCCGGAGATGCATCTCCGGAACTTCTCCTGAACCAGTTTCAAAACAGAATACAAACATAACCTATTTTTTTCATTGAACAAAAACACACATGTTATGTCGTAGATAGAAAATGAATAAAGACAAAATATGAACAAAAGGTGAATATATAACACTTCATTTATATAGAGACACAATTACATGCAATTATTTGTCCGGTTAAACAAGAAATTAAAAAAATCAAAACATGTGTGGCCGACTAAATCTATAGGTGGTACCCCTTTGGACTTTTGTGCATCCGAATCTTTTTCAATGTTGTTCAATCTCTCGAATTCTTGCATCTTTTCCATAAAATGATTCGGCCACGTCCCGGCTTTTGTAGTTAAATGAGACGTCCACTCCGGTGATGTGAGTGGTATGGGGCATCCCGGTTTCAAGTAAACTTGAACAAAATGGCTTGATTTTGAAAGTCATCCAATACACATGATACGATCATTTGGATTTTGTGGTGGGGTGGGGTGCAATGGGAAAAGGTTTCTGAAAAACTGTAGTGTGTCAGATCAATACACACTCTATCAAATGCTCATCCATTTTGACTATGGTGCCGGGCCGCTCAAGCAAGAAACAAGATACTCATAAACCGCATTGAATTTTTCTTTATTTCCATGCAACCGCGCGTACGATTCTTTATTCGTCTTCAACTCTTGGATAAGTTGATGTCGGACAAGTGCATGACTCTCATCTCCTTTACCGAGTAAAGCCGACATGGATCGATAATTATAATTACCGTACCCCACAACATTGACGTGGAGTTTCAGGATATGCAATCTTCCTCAATTGTTCTTTGATGTGGAGTTTCATGTTGTCACTAGCCTTCGAAAATCTCTCTTGTATCACTTCCCATTCGGTCAAAATAGAGATATTCAATTTCCCGTCATCCATGCATCCATCATCATCGAACCTAAGTCTCTTCCAATGAGAGAAAACCTCGTCCATTCTTATTGGTTCACCAAGTTCCACCTTTTTAGAAATAATACAAGCACATGGGAGACCATATGTTTTCACAATAATGCAACCACACTTTTTGCTATCGGAGCCTACATTATCAACTAGCTTAGCCTCGTGAAAAATAAAGTTCAAACCCACCCGAGAAATGTTACCGACCAACTGTGAATATAGAGTGTTGTCTTTAAATTTGTGTTCCAAAACCGTGATGCTCTGACCAAATGTTGTTTGTATTTCATTATGGTGATTTGAATCATGTGATTCACGGAGTCCCAGTCTCTACACAAATCCCTTTTACTATTTCTCAACAAAATTTTCAAAGTAGCATGGACCGACTTAACTCTGTTAGTAGTTGTATTTCCAAGGTATCTAACATTATCAGTCCATACACAAAATATCTTCTCCTTCACCTAATCAAGAATTGTGGTTTCAACATACTTCAACAAATCTGGATACTTTTCACACACTTTCCGGAAATGAATAACATAATAGACATATAGTTCTTTTGTGGAAGAATTTATTATACGATTCCATGCATCCATAATTTTTTCCACAATCACACCCGCCTTCACAAATTTTCCACCTTTGGACTCAATTTGTTTCGTCCCTACCGTAGGTTCAACACGACTTCTCACATTCTTTGTCATGTGATACTTACAAAGTAATGCATTAGAAGAAAGAAATACCTTTGCAACCAAATTCATCAATGCAGTATCAGGGTCGGTAACAAACGCTTTAGGCATCTCACCTTGGACCTTCAAAAGTGTCCGACACATCTCTAATGCCCAAGTAAAATTTTCCTCTTTTTCACACTCAAGAAATGCAAAACCAACAGAATATGTCTTCCAGTTGAGGTAACACCAACTATCTTAAATAATAGAAGTCTATACTTGTTGGTCTTGTAGGCTGAATCAAGTATGAGCACGATGGGAAACATGTTGAACAACTATAAGGAATCAGGATGAGTCCAAAAAATATCTCTAACCGTAACTCCATCATCCCATGTTCAGTACTGGGACACGTAACTATTATCATCTAACAATTTCAAGAGTTGTTGTATCTCAGTTCTGTCTCTCCTAATTTCTTTATTAGAGAGGTACCGAATGTTATACACTTGATTGATATTTGACATATTTTTGGGTCGCTTCCGTTTCAATGTTGCAAGAATATTTTTCAGTTGAACAAGATTCAAGGTCATGTAATACATTCCACATTAAATCTCCAATTTTTGTTTGCCAACATGTAACCACGAACCTTAAACGGACACTCACATTTTCTACTACCTGTGTCGTCTCTTTTAAAATTATGGAGAGGAGATCGATATTTCCCGCTTCTCTCGCACACAATTGTCACAAAGGCGCATCTTCTATCCGAACCATTACCACACCTTCCGATAACCACACCAAACCCAAGTTTAGAGGCCTCCATAAGAATCCATTCAAGCATTTGATCACGAGATTCAATATCTTGCTTGTTTTTAAAGTCGTTGCCAACATCTACCACATTCACAACAACCTCTTGAATATTCGGAGAAACAAGTTTCGGAGAAATAACTTTTTTGGGAAAACATCAGGGTGCACCATATCTATTGAAAACACTAAAAACAATAACACAACGTTAGCTTAAGTAGTGTTGCAGAATGACTGAAAAAATTAACACAGACAGTTTCTAGAAATGCATCTCTGGACAGATTCATACACGTTCCGAAGATACATTTCCGAACACAACATAAGTTTTTTCAAAAAAATTGATGATTAATGTGAGAAATGTGTTGAATGCCAAACTTGCTTTAAATTGACCCTTATTTATTGGAATTTTTCAACTCTTTTGTTATGTTTTGTTGGATTTACTCCATGATATCATGTTATTCTTCAAGATTATTGAAAATTCCTATGGTTGCTTTGATTTGTGTGTTATTGTGCAAAAATTAGGCACGAAAACATCAAAGTGTAAGACACAAGTAATTGGACAAGGAAGCCAAAGGAAGAGAAAAATTTTAGCATGTTCGTTGTGCGAACAACCAGCGAGGAGTAGCAGCGAATGTTCGCTGGGCGAACTCATGGCAAAGCCCCAGCGAACCCTCTCAATTGAGAGTCAGTAAGAAAAGGGCACTAAGTTCGTTGGGCGAAGTGGTAGCAAATATTCGTTGCGGCGAGGTCTCAGCAAAGGACCAGCGAACCATCCCAGACTAGAGTAAGTAGCTAAAAGACCATAAGTTCGTTATGCGAACTTGTAGCGAGGTAGTTCGCAGAGTGAAGAATAGCTCGCACAACGAACTTCAGATATTTCTCAGGGGTGGTTTAACTGTTCAGAGGCACTTCAGGTGCCTAAAAGAGAGTTCGCTGGGCGAAGAAATAGTTCGCAGTGCGAACATGACAGATTCCAAAAGTACTATATAAGTACTTTTCCCTTTTTTTGGGGATCATAACTCATTTTTCACACCAAAAATTCATTTCTCAGCATTTCTTCACCAAAAGGTGATATTTTTCAAATAGAAGCTGGATTCGCATCCGAGTTTGATTCTTCGACGTGGATGCTCATTCATCTTCTTCCAAAACTTGTAAAGCAAGCTACCATGGTTATGGGTAGCTAATTTCCTTTGTATCAAAGATAGAGGTAGTCTACCATTAGCTTGTATCTATTTCTTTTGATTGGTCTTATATGTGAACAAGTGGTGATTAATATATGATGAATATTTTTGTTCTTAATGATCCATTCTCGTTTTGTAAAACTATAGACATAGATTTTGTGAAACTTGACCTAAAATATTCATCTATCAATTTATAGATTGGAGAGATCGGTCTATGGTCGATAGTTGATTTATGTTGTTGAACTTAAAGCTTACTATATTGGTTGTTATATGGAGAAATCGTGTAGCGATGAATACGGTATTTCTCACGACGCTGCTCTAGAGATAGACGGTGTTGAGAGAATGCGCGACAATATTAATCGGATCCGACTTCACATGCAAGATTGAAAGAATACGTATAAGTTAGGATAGATGAAAACTACTTTTGATATACTTTGTTAATCAAACTCTTTAGAATTTATAAGCTTTACTACTAAAAACGTGACAATTTTATGAACAAAATTTTGAAAACCCTTTTTCTTGAAACAATAAACTGTTGAACGACAAGCATCAAAATATCTGCAATCTCTGTGGAGACGATAACAAAACCCCCCCTTTAACTACGATTCCAACAAAATGGCGCCATTGCCGGGGATTATTTGATATTGCAAGCATTGCAATAGTTTATTGATTTAAGAACTTTGTATTGTATTCTTACCTCTGTTTATTTTTCTTGTGCTGCATAATTTGTTTAGTTAAGTGTGCGGATTCTGTTTATGCGAGGGAATACTTGCAGACCAACTTCTTTTCGATCCTGAGATTGAAAGAATCGCTCGTAGGCTTAATAGCAGAACTAGACGGAGACGACAACTTGCTAAAGAAAGACAAGAGCACGGAGAAACTTCTTCATCTACACCCATTGTTACGCCAATCATGGCTGAGATACCACCACCACCACCAGTGGCGGAGGAACATGGGGGCGGGAGGGTGCCACTGCACCCCTCAATTTCTCAAAATAATTGATTTTTTTAATATATTGTAATTGTTTTAAAAAATTCTTTTAGTAGTATTATTTTTCTTACAATTATGTTCTAATATATGAACATTAGTTTGTTGTTTTATTTCTAATGGTTTAATAATTTTTTTGCGAATAATAATAAATTGATTTAATTTTATTTATTTATATTAAATTTCTTATTTTTTATAAATTTGTTCTTAAAATATGTTTTAATTATAAATTACTTAAATGAATTTGACTATATATTTTTTAAATCAACTATTTTTAAATAGAAAAGAGTTAGATTGAAAATGGTTTATTTTCTTATTTATTAATAATTCATATTTTTAAGTTCGTATTATATATTTATTATGCAGATTACATAATTACACAGGTTCTAATGTTCTTAAAATTTTTGTAGTTTTTTCGCTGTTGGTGTTAGACGAATTTGATTAATTTAATTTTAGAGTTTTAATGTTAGTTATGATATTAGATATTTATTTGTATTAGTTTTATACTAATTTAATTTTAGTGTTTTGATAATCTAATTATATTTTTTTTACAAATATAAAATATGGAATTGATAGTTAATTTGTCCATGTTTCATCAATTTTAAAAGTTAATCTCTTACCAATTATTTAGTAGTAATTGATTTGTTTATGTTTTTAAGAAGTGATGCAATAATTTTGTTTATGTTTTTAAGAAATGATGCAATAATTAAACGTAAGAAAATTGATATCGCTTTAAAAAAAGAAAAAAAACATCCATAAAAGTTAGTATACAATTTTATGAATTTAAAAAAGTTTTACTGCTCCCTTTAAATTTTTAGGCAAGATCTGCCACTAACCACCACCTCCTGCTTCAATACCATGTGTTAACAGTCCAAGACACAACGCTCAGTTTGCGCGCAATGCCCACAATGGGAGGCATTCTGAGACGAAAACGGGTATCCTTGCTCTTTTGTATCAAAATCCTTTTACTGGTATGGAACATGAGGATCCGTTCACACATCTCACCAAATTCTATGAAATTGCGGGTGCAACGGAAGCGCCGGAAGCGGAAGAGGAATCCTTGTTTAAGAGACTATTTCCGCATTCCTTAATCGGGAAGGAAAAGGAATGGTATCTTGATAAATCAACTCTAGTGATGACATATTTGAATTTATTGGAAGAAAAGTTCCTTGAACAGTTTTTCCCCCACAATAGATTTGTAAGCGAAGACGATGATATCGGTGTTTGCTCAAGGTGGAAATGAATCTCTCAATGAAGCTTGGGAGAGGCTCAAATCTATGCTAAGAAAATGAAAAGGTCATGGTTTAGATGAATTAACTCAAGTGCACATCTTCCGAAACGGACTCCAATCGGTTCACAAGACTTTGTTCGATGCTACTTCGAGTGGATCATTAATGTCCAAAAGCGCTGAAGATGCAATTGCTATTATTGATAGGATGACACTCAATGATCATCAAGGAAATCACAATCGTGGCACACCTCAAAGAAAACCAGGCATGATAGAGTTGGGAACGAATGATGTTATTCTTGCTTAAAACAAATTACTCTCACAACAAGTGGAGTTGTTGACAAAGCAAATGTCAAAGCTTCCACAACAAATCAAAGAGATGCAAGAAGTTCCCAACCAAAATCAACATGTAGCAAGTTGTAAACTTTGCAAAGGTGATCATCCTACTGACTAATGTCCACCGGTCATTGAAGAAGCTAACTATACGGGAAACCTAAATCAAGGCTTTCAACCAAGACCACCATATCAAAGCAATAATCAAGGCTACCAACCGAGAGGAATAGCCAAGGTTACCAACAAGGGTGAAGGCAAGAGCCGAGTTTTTCAAACCGTCAACCTTACCAAAATTACAAGCAACCGCAATAAAACCGAGGAGGAGGCTCTAAGATTGAGGAAACTTTCAACTAATTTATGCAAATGTCCATCTCCACTCAAAAAAGTACGGATGCGGCAATTCAGAATCTTGAGACTCAAGTTGGACAATTGTCCAAGCAACTAGCTGACCAATATAAAGAAAACTTTCCAGCTAATACTCAAGTGAATCCGAAGGAGCATTGCAAGGCCATCTTTACAAGGAGTGGAAGAACAATTGGTGGGGGAGTCGAAAAAAATGTTGAAATTGAAAAGGAGGATGAAATTGTGGAGGAAGTTGAAAAAAAATGATGATAAGAAGGTAGTTGAAAAGAATGATGTAGAAAAGAAGTTGAAAAAAAGTGAAAAAGGAAAGGAGTATGAGGGAGAAGTTCTACAGAAAAAGTTACCTTACCTTATTGCTCCTACGAAAAAAGAAAATGAAAAGCATTATGCTAGATTCTTGGATATATTAAGTCGGTTGCAAACAACCATTCCATTCTCCGAGGCTCTAGAGAAAATGCCTAAGTATGCGAAATTTATGAAGGACATTCTTACAAAAAAAGAGGTACACAGATAAGGAAATCATTAAGTTTAATGCTAATTGTAGTGCTATTGTCCAAAGCATTCTTCCACAAAAAAAGGAGATCCTAGAAGAGTGGATCTACCTATAACTATAGGTAGTAATTTCAAATGCAAGCTTTGGTCGATATGGGAGCTAGTATTAATTTGATTCCTTTATCTGTGGTCAAAAGAATCGAGAACATGGAGATGAAGTCAACCAACACGACTTTACAACTTAAGGACAAGTCTAGGACTCGTCCTCATGGAGTTGTTGAAGACGTGTTATTGAAAGTCAACAAATTTATATTTCAGGTTGATTTCGTAGTCATGGACATGGAAGAGGGTGAGGATACACCAATAATCCTTGGAAGACCCTTCATGAAGACCGCTAGGATGTTAATCGATGTTGGTGAAGGTATAATGAAGTTAGGGAAAAATAATAAGGAAGTGTGTTTCACACTTTTCAAAAGGGTGGTGTATTCGAATCAATTGGAACACAATTTTCAAGTGAAAAATGATGATGTAAGAATTACGGAACAGAAAAAGAAAAACTAAGACACAAAGGTTGCATCAAAGAAAAAGAAGGAATAAAGAACTAATCATGAAGAGGTGTTTAAAAAGAAGGATGAAGAGGCCAAGAAGGCTTTTATGAAGTAATGTTGGGACTTTTCTTTCTTAAGGAAAAGTGGACCAAGAACATGTCATGATAATGGTTGAGATCTTTATTGATAGAATGTTTTCTTAGAAGTTAATCCAATCGATTTTAGTTTCGAGGTTTCAAACCTCCGAATCGTCGATCTCAAACGACGTTAAACTAAGCGCTTGTTGAGAGGCACCCCAACATTGTGAGTATTTGTGTTTTCTTACTGCATTTTGTTAGCATGTTATAGTGAAAGAGTGTTGTGATAAACCATAAGTAGAAAAATCAGAAATTTTGAATTACTGTCATGTTTGCCCTGTGTTCGCTTTGCGAACCTGGGGCGAATGAGTTTGCTAAGCGAATAATTATTCGCACTGCGAACATGACAGATGCTGGAATGGTGAAAATTTTATGCTATAACACTTGTGTAATGTTTGTGTAATGCTGTTGCATTGCCTTTTCTTTAGTAAAAGGAGGGGGCAATATCTAGTAAGCTTTGTTTATTATTGGTAGTTTGTTTTGAATTTAATGTTTCCCTTTTATGGTGATTAAATGTGAGAACTTCTAGATTGGTTGCTATTTGCTAAAATTATCCAATGAAGATTCTTCAAAGTTTGGATGGTGATGATAGTATTTGATCTTGTAAATGCTGGCAAGGTACATGGTTACCTCTTTCTAGGATGCTAGAATGTTTAAGAATTTTTATTGTGCAAATGTAATTTTGTTTCATTTTGCAACTTTGTTTGAATGCTTGCATCACTTAGGTTCCAATAGCCACAAATTTGTGAGAAACCTCCATTGTTTACTAAATGCATAGGATGACTGATAAATCTTGCTAAATACATTTGATTCATGCTTAATCTTGTGATTATTTTGATTTTGTGGCAGCATTAGATATGATCAAGACATTTATTGATAATGAGCACAACCATATCCAAAAGTAACTTACCTGTTAGTAGTGAGAATTTGCTAACCCTTTTGAGCTTAATAGTTTATATCCTAGTTTAATGATGAACTTGGTATTTGTACATAATTTGAAAGATAGTTCATCATTGAATTGTGTAGGATCCTAAATTTTTTTCTTGAACCTTTGAAATTGTTCTAAAGTGTCTCCTTTCCATAAAAATCAAGGAACGTTCAATTAAGGTTTGGTTAAAAACCAAGTTGGGGAGAGTGAAAAGAAAGTGGTAGGTTACTAAAAAAAATTTGAAAATTATCAAACAAGCATTGAAAAAAAATTGTGCATTTGAATTGTGAAAAAGAAAAAGAAAAAGCAAGCTTGTTTGAATGATGACAAAAATGAATAATGTGCATAAAGGGTGTTGGAAGGGTGACCAATGGAAAAGAAAAGTGTAGGATGAAGTTGTAATGTGTACATAAACTTGTATAGTGAATGTTTCTTTTGCATTGGCAACTTTGAATCCATGGCCTTATAAATGTCCCTTTGTTGTGAACCTAACCAAGCTACAACCTTTAAATACCTTAGTGATCTTCTTGCTTCCAAGAATTCTTTGATGATTGATTAAGATGAATGTATGAATTGGATTGCATTTGCATCGTTTGTCAGGTGACACTACTACGGAAGACCCATTTAACAACGGTTGGGAAAAATATATAATGACGCGGACACATGCGTTATTATGTAGAGTGTTGTTGTATATATGCTACTTACAATCACGGTCCTGTGACTGTTCTAATAAATTGGAAAGTACGCGCCCTATAACAACGATTAAGAGTAATAACCGTTGTGATATTGTTTATGAATAAAAAACAAATGTATCATACCAGAATCAGCAATACACCATTTGTGAACAGATATCAAAACCATTAATTATGAAGGAATATCAAAGGATGAAAAATGAAATTTCAAAAGACAAAGAAATATAATCATTAATTCAATAGCTCGAGGTTGACAGAAACTTATCCAACTTCCAAGAGAAGATGAAGAATCAGAAGAAACAATATAAAAGCGTAAGAGCCAAAACATAAAAACAACTTAATCCAAAATAATCAAAATGAGTTCTACTGCTCAAGCTACCAAAAATGTTGAGAATGAAGTTGTTGCTGTAGATGGGATGTAGTTCAAAACCTTCCTCAGAATCAACATGTTGCTATAGACAGGGTTGTCGTTCAAGACCTTCCTCAGAATCAACAAGTTGCTACTATAGATGGGGCTGTTGCAGAAAGAAGGAGAGCTCTAAGGGTGAGGAGAAGAAGGAGAAGAATGTTGAGAAGGCAGATGGTTGTTGTCGATTCTGATGATGATGATGAGGCTGACTATGGTTGGTCAAACTTCCTCTCATCCAGAGCATTTTGATTTGATGATTAAGTTTATGTAATGAAAAGTTTATGTAATGAAACTTAATTTATCTAATGAAATTTTAATCGTCTTGCTTAACAGTTTAAACTATAAGCTACAATATCTATCAAATAATATACTAACAAACAGATAACTAATTGAAAATTCAAAAGTTTGCGTTGAACTTACTCGTAAGAAACCGTCTCTTATTAGTTGCATTCCTGTCTTCATAATGTAATTCAAACATCAACAATGTAATTCACAATGCATCTGCAGTTTAAACATCAACAATATAATTCCAACCCTAATTCAACTATTACATTTCATAACAAAGTAAACATTAAACATAAAGGAGACAAGAAAACATAACATCTTGAGATTTCTATAAAATCTCTCTGATTTCAGTTTGTTCTTCAAATTCTTGTTCTTCTTCTTTAAATCCTCATACATAACCTTCAAATAGGCCACAGCTTCCAACTCTGACTTCATAATGCTCTCATCTTCATTTCCACCTCTTTCTCCCATGTCTTCATCCCATATGAACAAATTACATGTTTCATCGCTCCTCCAAAATGGACATCTCCAAAAAAGCCTTCCTTTATTTTGTCCCTTCTTGCATTGGTACGAAACCATACGACCATCACAACCACAGAAATTTCCAGATCGAGATTTTACAGTAGAAGAAGACATATAAACACCTTTGGATGAGTTTGTCTTCAAATGCGACATTGAAACACCTTAAAGTAGAACACTTTCTTGTTGTTGTTGTCATCTTCCCGACGATGGTGACGACGTTGGTGTTAGGGTTATTTCGTCTTGTTTCTTTTTTCAGTGGATAAATGGATATATACTTGGTGTTTAAAATACATAAAAAGAAGCTTCAGTTTGTAACAACGGTTTTAAGAAATAACCGTAGTGATATCCTTATTATTTTTGTTAAATATAAATAAAACTAAAAAGGGGCGCATTTACGTCAAAGGAATAAACTATTTGAGGGCGATGAGGTTCGAACCCATGAAAGCTTGTTTGTATCACCACGGTGTTCACAACAACCGTTATTATACCCTTGAAATTTCTAATTAAAATAATATAAAAAAATGTTAGCGCATGAGTTTTGAAGTATCACCGCGGTGTTTGAAAAAATAAGTAAAAAACCAAAAAATGCTAGTGCTGGGACTTGAACCCATGACGAGACGCTACCTATAATGACAGTTTTCTAAATAACCGTGGTGAAAGGCCTCACAGTTCACCACGGTTGGAATTTTAACCGTCATTAAAATCATTTTAATAAGACTTAAAACAATGCGCGTGCATCCAGTACGCACTATTACAATGGTGTATAGGATGTCGTTGTAAACCTGGCGTTGTTGTTTGGGCGTTTTGTAGTAGTGTGAGTGAAATTGCCCCGCGGTTGCAAACACGTTAATTTCTTAAATTCTTATTCAAAGAGGAGTGTTAGAGTGATTCAAGCATGATAAGTTATTTATTATCTGAAGTATTGCATGATATTTGTTTAAGAGCTAAATTCTTTTGCATTGTTCGATTCCATGAAGTTATAAACATTGCTTGTGTGCATTTGTTTGTTTATTTGAGCCAGAAATCCATTCTTGGCTGAATTAAATGCTCGAGCAAATCCTCTTGTTTTCAATGAGAGACATACTTTGCTTGAGGACAAGCAAAGATCTAGTTGGGAAGAGTTTGTTGAATGCCTAACTTGTTTTAAATTGACCCTTATTTGTTGGCATTTTTCAACTCTTTTGTTATGTTTTGTTGGATTTACTCCATGATATCATGCTATTCTTCGATATTGTTGAAAATACCTTTGGTTGCTTTGATTTGTGTGTTATTGTGCAGAAATTAGGCATGAAAACATCAAAGTGTAAGACACAAGTAATTGGACAAGGAAGCCAAAGGAAGAGAAGAATTTCAGCATGTTAGTTGTGCGACCAGCCAGCGAGGAGGAGCAGCGAATGTTCGCTGGGCGAACTCATGACGAAGCCCCAACGAACCCTCTCAATTGAGAGTCAGTAAGGAAATGGCACTAAGTTCGCTGGGCGAACTGGTAACGAATGGTGACATTTTTTGGGGATCATAACCCATTTTTCACACCAAAATTTCATTTCTCAGCATTTCTTCACCAAAAGGTGATATTTTGCAAATACAAGTTGTATTCGCATCTGAGTTCGATTCTTCGACGTGGATGCTCATTCATCTTCTTCCAAAACTTTAAAGCAAGCTACCATGGTTATGGGTAGCTAATTTCCTTTGTATCAAAGGTAGAAGTAGTCTACCATTAGCTTGTATGTATTTCTTTTGATTGTCCTTGTATGTGAACAAGTGATTATTAATATATGATGAATATTTTTGTTCTTAATGATCCATTCTTGTTTTGTAAAACTCTAGACATAGATTTTGTGAAACTTGACCTAAAGTATTCATTTATCGGTTTATAGATTGGAGAGATCGGTCTATGGTCGAGAATTGCTTTGTGTTGAACTTAAAGCTTACTATATTGGTTGTTATATGGAGAAATCGTGTAGTGATGAATACGGTATTTCTCACAATGCTGCTCTAGAGATAGACGGTGTTGAGAGAATGCGCGACGATACTAATCGGATCTGAATTCACATGCAAGATTGAAAGAATATGTATAAGTTAGGGTAGATGAAAACTACTTTTGATATACTTTGCTAATCAAAATCTTTAGAATTTATAAGCTTTGCTACTAATAATGTGACAATTTTATGAACAAAACTTTGAAAACCCTCTTTCTTAAAACAATAAACTATTGAACGACAAGCATCAAAATATCTGCAATCCCTGTGGAGACGATAACAAAACCCCTCTTTAACTACGATTCTAACAAAATGTAGAGGGAAAAGAACAATATTTACCTAAAATCCTATCTTCTTTTGCTCCCTGTGATATGTTGAACCAAAAGGATAGATATTTGGAGTGAAAAATGGATTGAGAATGAAGGGTTTTAGGGTGAGGGTTTAGTTGAGAATTATGTATGACAACAATGGAGGACTGATGATGCAACTGGAAGCTATATCAAATATTTCCGGAGATGCATCTCCAGAAATACCTGACATGCAAATGTGACAGGAAATTTCAAAATTTCGCCCATAATTCCAGAGATGCATCTCCGGAATATCTACTGAACTAAACAATTAAAATGTTTTCCATAAAATATTCCAGAGATATATCCCCGAAATATCCACTGAACTAAATACTTGAAATGTTTACCTTAAAAGGTTTTGGAGATATTTCTCCAGAATAAAATTGACCCAATGTATGGGACGTAACTCAGAATGCCCTTGGTTGAGTATGAAAAACGTGCTTCCAGAGATGTATATCTGGAACCTAGGGGCATATGTGGAAACCCACATGGTGCGTTAGAAGTATATAGGGTGTAATAAGAAATTCTCTTTTTCATTTACCACTTTGGCAAATCGGGTTACGAGAATGGCTTTTGGAAGTTATATTTAATTGATTTATTAATGGGTTTCATATGGACCCTAGATGCTAGGCAACATCCTAACCACCCACTTTTGAAATTTTTATTTGGTACCCCTGCATCCTATTGTCGCATCTCGAAAAAATACGACCTTGTTACAACGCGAAAAACAACTAGCGGAAAAAGAGAGTCGCCACCGAACGTTATTTATCCCGATGGGGGAAAGGAAACGATCGAATAAACCTCAAAAAGGGAAAGAACATGGTCATCACAACCAAGTTCCGGGTTCGGGAGTCGATTACGCGAGAGGAAGGTATTAGCACCCCCTCGCGCCACACTTGTTGTTCTAATCAAAGGGTGTGTATATCTAAAGCCTACTTGCTAACGGAAACGAAAAAGGAAAAAAACAAAAGGAGACTCGATAGGACTTCGCCTTCCTATGTCTACATATTCCCTTGTGCAATGGGAAAGTCAGAGTCAATGTAGATTGAAGGACTAAGGGAGGATGGGGGAAGGTTGCTCGCCAAGACTTCGCTGTCTTATGCCTATGTATCCTCATTCGGACGAGAAAGAGGAAATCAGAGCGTTTATAGTTCGGCCAACGAATTGTTAAGTGTTTTTTATAAGCGACGTTAAGTTCGTGTTCCAGCAGTTAGGGTCGATGACTGTTTGCGGTAGAACGGAAATAACACGCCCTTTATGAAAAGGTTTGACGCAACATCCCGAAGGACAAAATGATTTGCATTTGTTTGAAAGAATTTAATAGAAGTTGATTGACTTTATTTGAGATGCACATTGCACTAAAGTCAATGACATATGATCGAATACTTCGCGCTAACGATCCAAACGTCTTGCGCATAAAGGACCCTAAGATGAGGTTAGAAATTCATCCGCTCATATTTTCCCATGTGCTTAAGGCTCGTGGCACACAATGCACTTCATATTTATTAAGTGTTTTGACTTTGTTTAAGAGAGAAGAAAGAAGACTCAAAAGGCAAAGAGAAAATCTAAGGGAAACTCACCTAGATGTTGTCATGCAAAATGGCCCTATAGTTGAGGAAGAGAAAAGGGAAGTCTACCTAATGTTATCATACAAATGATGAACCTAAGGTTGAGGTTAAAAGGGACTACCCTAATGTTATCATGCAAAGGATTGAGAGCCTAATGTCTATCCTACTCCAAGCTTAATCAAAAATTAAGTTCGACTAGGAAGTCCTAAGGGAACATGCAAAAGCAAGCAAAAACCAAGAAAATAAACCAAAAAGAGCAGCAACAACAACGCTTCAGTTCAACACAACGATAAAATCCAGCAACAGTAAGACAACATTTAACAACATGCTTCTTCAGAACAGAACAGGTGTCAAATGCAGCAAGTAGAATAAATACATTTTATAACAAATATTCCACATCAGCAGTGTATACAGCAGCATGCAAAACATCAAATAGGTATCAAGCATAAATGAACATGTGGCATCACAACATCGAGTTAAGCATGCATCAAATATTAGACAATCAACAATGAACATGTCCAACAATGGAGCATAAACACGCGTCAAAAGGATTGAACAAAAGCATGCATCCATATTTAAACAAATGCACATGAATTGCAAGGATCAAGTATGAACATGTATCAAGTAGGATCAATTGATGAACATGTATCCATAATTAAGCATGAGGAAGTTTCCATAACATTTTGCACACTTAAGCATTCAACAAGAACAACATGAATATTCATCAACAAATAATCATCTCAATCAAACATGCATTTGCGGAACCAAAAGCAAACATGAGCATGTATCATGAATCAAGCAAAAAAAGCATCAAGAGCAAGCAAACAAGTATGAACAAACAAACATCATGAATAATGCATCAAGAATGCCATACAATTAGCCATCAACATGCATCATGAAAATCAATGTGTCACGTGTCGAAGAATCATATACATGCTGCAAAATGGAGTGAAATAGCACAAGAAAATTCCACAAATATGTATCATACCAAGCCATGAAGGTTAGAAGTGGAAAAAAAATCAAAATAAGCTTGAAAATGCATAAAAACACCTTCAGCATCAGTGTTAATCGATTAACCATTTGCAAGGCAAAACTGGTTAATCGATTAAACCTTTGAAAATCAGTAAAAGCACGCACAAAACAGAATGGTTAATCGATTAACCATTTGCAAGGCAAAACTGGTTAATCGATTAACACTGCACCAGAAGCAGAAAATCTGCATTTCAAAAGCACTTTCAGCAGCAAATCAATTCTCCAATAATCCACATTGAAGCTAACGGGATTATACCTGAGTGAATCGCACACTCAAAGATACAACAGAGTCGCCACCGAACTTTATTTAGTCCCAAAGGACAGGGAAAATATCGATAAAACTCGAGGGGAAGAGAAACGGTTAAGGGGGTCTGTTATGCGAGAGGAAGGTACTAAAACCTCACGCATCCGTCGTACTTGACGAGAACCATTTTGTTTACTTCTAGGCTTGGATGGGTTATATATCTAAAGGCTTATAGCTAAAAAACAGGAAAAGAAAAGAGGCGAAGAAAGCACTCGCAGAGGATTGGGGCCCTCATGCCTACGTACCCTCATAGTGCAATGAGGAAATCAGAGCGTTGTAGTTCATGGAACCAGGGATAGAAAAGGGAAGGTGGCTCGCCAAGATTTCGCAATCTCGTGCCTACGTATCCTCATAGTGCAATGAGGAATTCAAAGCCTACGTAGTTCGGAGAACAAGGACAGGAAAAGAAAGGGAAATAGTGTTAAAACCAAGAGCAACAGAGGTAGGAAGACTCCACTGGGGAAAGTAAAAGAACGATGTCAAAACCAAGAAAGAAAAACACGGGAATAGTAGTAACTTTGCCGAAGATAGGAGAAAGATATGGTGTTGAAACCAAGAGGATAAAGGGGCAAAAGAATATTGGCGACTTTACTGGGGAGTAAACAAAAAGAATGGTGTCGAAACCAAGAGAATAAACAAGCAATGGACATTGAACTGTGGCAAAGTAGGATTCATTGAGGATTCGGTATATTAACTGACAGACAGTGGTTAACCGAAGCGAAATGGGAGCATAACTCTGTGGGAAAAAGGGGTTGGTGTCAACAGACGGACTGTGATAAACCAAAAGGAGAGAGTACTGAACCAAGAGGAACTATTTGACTCTGGGGGGATTTTGGTATATTAACTGATAAACAGTGATTAACTGAAAGAACGTGTGTGGAACCAAGCGAAGGTTGTGACCCAAAAGACGGGTGTGGAACCAAGCGAAGGTTGTGACCCAAAGGAGTTTGATACATTGACTGAAAAAGCAGTACTTGACCGAAGAAAAGGGTATTTGAACCAAAGAAAGGCTACTAACCCAAAGGTGTGAGTGTTTGAACCAAAAGGAGGTCTCTAACCCACAAGGGTATTAGTTTTAACAGGAAGACTGTGATTAACTAAAATAAAGAGTGATTAACCAAGAGAATGTGATTAACTCAACCAAAGCTCAGTATATTATCAGATAGATTGTGGTTAACTGAGGAAAAGGGAAAATTGGCGTTTTAACTGACAGGAAGTGGTTAACCAATCAAATGGGAGAAAGAAGCAAGAGAAGGTTGCGAACTCCGCTAGAGATTCGGTGTTTTAACAGGAAGACTGTGTTTAACCAAAGAAACAGATTGAGACTCTGATAGGGGAGAAGATAATTTGGTTATTAACAGACTGACTGTGATCAACCAAAGAAAAAATGATTAAGACTCTTCTGGGGAATCAGCAAGCAATGATTGACCAAAAGAAAAGGATGTTGAAGTAAGAGACGGGTGTTAACCCAAGCGACAATGATCTTGAACCAAGGAAAGGGCGATTGATCAAAGGAGAGATTGCAAGGGTAAGAGTGATCAGGGATCGACTCAGCTGAGGATTGAGAGACACTACAGTCTGGAGATAGAGATGTTTATTCCAGGCACAGGGTAATTCGTCCCCTACCTAAAATAATCAGAATGAGTGTAGAAATTCTCCACTCTCTTGTCTTCTCTAGAACTCAGAGTGTAGTGCAGATACTGAAACCGACAGAGTAACGATGTCATCTTGTACAGTGCTCCAGTGTGTTGTGCAGACCTCTGACTAGGCAGGGGATTAAGAGAACAAGGCTCTAAAGGACCCTAAAGAGAGAAAAGAGGGAAGATTGACTAATCGAAACAAATTTTTGATCAATCGATCAAGGGAAATGATCAAGCCAACAATCTTCCAAACGGATCGAAAGATCGTCAAAGCAAACGTGCAAAGTGTTGATTATACAAAATTAAATTTTCTCAATAAAGAACAAACTTAATACAATCAAGAAGGAAATTGCAAGGCAGTACCAAACATCAATTAGCATGCATCACAAATCATGTTATCATGTAAGCAAAAGTGTGCAAGAATCATGATGATCATACAATGTAAAAAAATGCAAACAATTCGATAAATAGCTAAATTATGCATCAAGGTGTGCATACATGCTTCAAGCAGAGGTTAAACAACTCTTAAAACATCCACAAATACCCAACATATCAAGCCATGGAAGTTAAATGATGAAAGAATATCAAACAAGCTTGAAAAAGCACAAAAATGGCATTCTGGTTCAGTGTTAATCAGTTAACCATTTTCTACGCAAAAATGGTTAATCGATTAACCCTTGAAAAACAATTTTTTTTGCTGAAAACGAGGTGTTAATCGATTAAACATTTTGCACTAGCAAATGGTTAATCGATTAACCCTAGGACAGTGGTAGAAAAATCAGATTTCAAAAGCGCTTCTAGCAATTAATCACGTATCCAAACATCCACATGTTATGGTCTGCATTTGTACACGAAAATTACATCTAATAGAAGCAATCAATCATCAATTGAAAGAATCAAACATCAAGCTCAATAATCAAATAATCACATGATTAATTAACATCGAAAAGCTATCGGAACTACATTACGAACATGCGAAAGTGATCGAAAACAGTAAATCGAGCAAGAATTACCAACCTACAAGGTGGATAATTGCCTTGGTGATTGTTGTAAGCAAAATGTAGTAAGAATAAGCCAAGAAACCCAGAAAATTCCAAGCTTGAGATCAAATCGTAGCGAAACCGATAAAAATGCGAGAAATGCTCCGAATACGAATTTGCACCGAAATGATTGAAACAATCACTTGAATTGAAGTAGAAGCTACTGTAAATCTAGAAATCCAAGTAGAAATGGAGTAGTATGGAGGTTTATCTCAAGAGAATAACAATTTCGATGTGAAAATTGCTACACTTTAATGGTGGAAATTGAGCTCTTGTGTGTGATTTGGAAAGAAGATGAAGATGAATGTGAAGAAGTTGTAGAAAAATCAGAGAGAATTGAGAGCAATGAGAGAGTGATCTAGTGAAAATGGTGAGAATGGTTGAACCCCTTTTCACAAATGTGAAGGTTTCTTTATATAGAGTGGAGGTTTGGAGTAGGCTAGGTTTAGAGTTTTCTTTGGAGCTTATTTTGGAGCTAGCTTTGGAGTTAATTACATCTAAATCACTGAGTCGGAAGTTGACTCAGTTAGTTATTTGTTAACTCAGTGGAGAAATCCCAATACAAGTCCAAAATCCAATGGTTTACATGCTTGGAAGCAATGGTGCATGGTGGTCTTGATTGAAAATGATGTATTGGAATAAATGTAAGTGGATTCTTGACGTGTCTTGAAGTGTCTAGAATATTCCACATGATGCTAGAACCAAGTAGATCCCAAAGAAGTAGTGGAAAAGTTGCTGTCATGAAAATGCAGCAAAATCTGCCAAAATATAAGGGTTAATCGATTAACCATTTTGCACTAGCAAATGGTTAATCGATTAACACAGTCAAAACTTACCCAATTTGCTTGAAAAAAGGTGCTATGGCCATGATTCCGATTTCCGACCTTTTGCTTTGATGAATAGGCATAGAAACCCTTGTATTTTGCTTGTATTGATGATGTGATGACTTTGTAAGGACGTGATTAATTAGGCTTTGAAATCCTCTGAATTTTTGAATATTCCTGCAATAAAAACCACAGAGAAAAAATGCTAGTGCGTATGCCACCGATGCGAATGCACATGCTTATGCAAAAGGCAAAAGGGGAGGTCAAATTTTGGGTTACGACAGCTGCCCCTATTTAATCCTCTTGGACCTGAATGTTCGAATTGCGCCAGATTTTCGATTATTCGAGGTGGAAGGGGATTAAATAAAAGAGTAGCTCAAGAATTCGACCGACGGCGACAAGAGAAAAGTTTTGTAAAGGTAAATGTTTTAAGAGTTGATTGAGTGAGAAGTTTTGCGAATATTTATCAAGGAGATGAATCAGTCAAAGGGTAATATGCTTGATGCATATACTATGTATGCTTGATCTTACATGATGCTTGATATCGTGTTATGCTACGACAAAGGTTAAGATACTATGTTGCAAGCATGCAAGGATTGTAGCAAAACAAACTCAAGATCCTCAGCTGGGGAAGGAAACCACAAATGGTGACGACTCCGCTGGGGAAGAAATCGAGAGTCTCAGATTTCCAAGCTACTATCATCGTTGTTGTTGGGGATGAAGGAACTAGGATGACCTTCCCACCATTACTGACTCTGTTTGGGGAAAGTACAAGGTCCGGATGATCCTTACTGCTTGGGGAAACTGAAAACCACGACATTACCGTTGTTGGGGAATAACAACTTCGACCTGTTGGGAATGTTGCGAGGATCTCTCTCGTGCTGGGGAAAGGAGGGCAATCACGTCTCTGTTTAGGGACTAATTATGGCTTTGCTGGGGAAATAGAAGGTAAGCATTCCTTCCCACACAATCATAACGATGCTCGTTGGGGATCAAGCTTACAAGTGGAGACTACCGATCATCCCTTAGGGATTTCTGGTAAAGTATGCAATGCATAATGCTTTCTTTGTTGATTTAGCTTTTTATTATTCTCAACGCTTTATAGTATTATGTGATCACAAATAATTGTCCATTTTGCAAACAAAATAATGAAAAGAGATAATTGAGAAATCAAATGATGAATTTTATTGAATATGAAAATATTTGTACATAAGGTGTGTACAAGGATGCAAAAATCCTTGATGAGGAAATTTGCAATAAAATTGAAAAACAAAGGTAAATGGCAAAGGGAAAACATGTTTTGCATTGTTCACAACATTGGCCACCATCCCCTGTAAGTCTATATTCCAACACTTTGCACTAGTTGACGATGACTTGATTGATCTGTTACCATCTGAGGTCCAGCTATGATGAAGGTAGGCTCAAGTGTTCACAGTAAAATGCCTTTATCCCTAATTTTTTCCTGGACAATTTTATTTTTTTTGTCCACCGGGATACTCATTCTTGCCTAAGTCACCCTTTCGGGTTTTCAATTTAGCGGGCTATATTTTTTTTTGCTTTATCCCTAACTTTTGCATGGACATTTCCTTTTTTTGGTCCATCGGGACACCCATTTTTGCCTAGATTGTCCTTGCGGATGTCAATCTAGCGGGCTCTTTATTCTTATTCTTTTAGTCATAATATTTTTGATTGTGTCGGAGTTCGCGGGAGATGGTAACTCCTTCCCATCCATGGTGGTGAGGATCAGAGCTCCGCCTAAGAAGGCCTTCTTGACAACAAAGGGTCATTCGTAGTTGGGAGTCCACTTGCCGCGTGGATCCGAGTGAACAGGAGAATATCTCTTGAGCATGAGCTCGCCTTCTTGGAACGCTCGAGGGAGAAATTTCTTGTCAAAAGTTTGCTTGAGACGTATCTGATACAATTGGCCATGGCAGACGGCTGTTAGGCGCTTCTCTTCAATGAGATTCAGCTGGTTGTATCTGGATTGCACCATTCAACTTCATCAAGATCTGCCTCCATGATGACCCTGAGCGACGGTATTTCGACTTCAATGGGTAGAACAACCTCCATACCATACACAAGCGAATACGGAGTTGCCTCAGTGGAAGTACGAACTGAAGTTCTGTAGCCATGCAATGCAAAGGGAAGCATTTCATGCCAATCCTTGTAAGTTTTGACCATTTTCTGGACAATCCTCTTAATGTTTTTGTTTGCTGCTTCGACGACACCATTCATCTTGGGCCGATATGGTGAAGAGTTGTGGTGCTCGATCTTGAATTCTTGACACAACTCCTTCATCATTTTGTTGTTCAGATTGCTTGCATAATCAGTGATGATACTACTAGGAATACCATAGCGACAAATTATCTCTTTCTTGATAAATCTGGAAACCACTTGTCGTGTGACGTTTGCGTAAGAAGCAGCTTCAACCCACTTGGTGAAGTAGTCGATAACAACTAGAATGAAGCGGTGACCGTTGGAAGCTTTCGGCTCGATCATCCCAATCATATCGATACCCCACATAGAGAAGGGCCGAGGAGAAGTCAAAACATTCAATGGAGTAGGTGGCACATGAATCTTGTCACCATAGATTTGTCATTTGTGACATCTTTTGGCAAAGTTGTAATAGTCTACCTCCATTGTTGTCCAGTAATAAACAACTCGAAGGATCCTCTTAGCCATGGCAGGGTCTTTTGCATGTATGGACCTTATGACCATGTTCGCTTCATGTCTATCCACACATCTGAGCAACACGGAATCATAATTCTTTTTGTACAATACACCACCACTCAAGAAGAACTTGGCACATAGCCGTCTAAGAGCTTTCTTGTTGGTGATAGTGATACCCTCAGGATATTCCTGTTTTTCCATATATCTTTTGATGTCGTAGAACCAAGGCTTGTCATCAGACTTGTCCTCGATTGCTAATCAATGCGCTGGTTCGTTCAAATGACCAATGCGGATAGTAGGAGCTTCATTCTTCCACTTGACTTTAAACATGGATTCTAGGGTGGCAAGGGCATCAGCTAGTTGATTTTCTTCCCTAGGAATATTATGAAAAGATATTTCATCAAAATAGGGAATTAATTTCGCGATGTGCTTTTGGTACAAAACCAACTTGGAATCCCGAGTTACAAATTTCCCTCTGACTTGGCCCATCACCAAAGCAGAATCTCCATAGACCTAAAGAATCTTGATTCCTATGTCAATTTCTGCTTCAAGTCTGTAGATATATGCTTCGTATTCAGCCATATTGTTGGTGCATGCATAGCATAATCTGGCGGTAAAGGGAAGATGAAAACCCGTCGGAGAGATGAGGATATCACCAATTCCACGACCTTTAGCATTGGAGGCACCGTCGAACACGAGCGTCCATCATGCCCCTGGTTCGGGTCCTATGTCAGGGTCTGGAGTCTCATAATCTCTAAAAAACATAACATCCTCATCGGGACAGTCAAACTTCATTTGTTGATAACCCTCCACAGGTTGATGATCAAGGTAGTCAGACAAGACGCTCCCTTTTATTGCTTTCTGGGTAACATGTTGGATGTCATACTTAGTTAACATCATTTGCCACAGAGCAATTCTTCCAAAGACACCATGCTTTTCGAATATGTACTTTATCGGATCCATTTTGGATATCAATAAAGTAGTATGGAAAATCATGTATTATCTTAGGCGTCAAGCGACCTAGACCAGAGCACAACAAGTCTTTTCCAAGAGTGAGTATCTAGTCTCACAATCGGTGAACTTCTTGCTCAGATAGTAAATTTCATGTTCTTTTCTGCCAGTGTTGTCATGCTGACCCAATATACAGCCCATAGATTCATCGAGAATAGTGAGATACATGATTAAAGGCCTACCAGGAACCGGCGGTACTAAGATTGGTGGTTCTTGCAAATAGTTTTTTATCTTTTCAAATGCTTCTTGACAGTCATTGTTCCATTCGACCGATTTATTTTTACTTAGTAATTTGAACATCGGTTCACAGGTAGCTGTTAAATGAGAAATGAATCTTGAGATGTAATTAAGCCTGCCCAGAAAGCCACAAACTTCTTTTTCTGTTTTGGGAGGCGGGATGTTTTGGATTGCTCGAACCTTATCGGGGTCAACTTCAATGCCCTTATGGCTCACAATAAAGCCCAACAATTTACCAGATCTAACTCCAAAGGTGCACTTTGTAGGATTCAACCGCAATCTGAATTTTCGGAGTCTATCAAACAGTTTCTTCAAATGAACCAAGTGATCATCTTCCATTCTGGACTTGGAAATCATATCGTCCACGTAAACCTCAATCTCTTTATGAATCATATCGTGAAAGAGGGATATCATAGCACGTTGGTATGTTGCCCCTGCGTTTTTCAAACGAAATGGCATGACTTTGTAGCAATATGTACCCCATGGTGTGATAAAGGTGGTCTTCTCCTTATCAGCAGGGGACATCTTGATCTGATTATACCCTGAGAAACCGTCCATGAATGAAAAGATAGAGAACTGCGTAGTGTTTTCTACCAAGACATCAATATGAGGCAAAGGAAAATCATCTTTCGGGCTTGCCTTATTGATATCTCGATAATCCACACAACATTCTGATTTTCCCATCTTTCTTAGGAACCGGGACGATGTTAGCAACTCATTCAGGATATTTGGAAGTGGCTAGGAATCTAGCATCAAACTATTTTTTTACCTCTTCTCTAATTTTAAGTGTCATGTCGGGTCTGGTCCTTCTGAGCTTCTGCTTGACAGGAGGAAATTCGGGCTTGAATGGCAAGTGATGTTCTACGATGTTGGTATCCAACCCAGGTGTCGCGGTGAGAATCGGATACCAAGCTATTATGTTAACTTGAATCGCAAATCTTAAGGTTCACCACCGGTCTTTATTTTATCCAAAGGAAAGGTTTAAAGAACGAAAAAAACCTAAGAGATCTAAGGTTCGGGGGTTGGTTACGTCTAGGGAAGGTATTAGCATCCTAAACGTCTGTAGTACTCTACAGGAACCTCTTGTTAGTATTCTATTGCTTGCTTGCTAAAGGTACTGTGCTAAGGGAAAAACCTAGGGGGTTAGTATCTAAGTATACTCGCCAAGACATCGCATCTTGTGCCTACGTATCCTGACGGGATTGGAATCAGAGTATTCGTAGTTCCCCTCAAAGAGGGTAGGAACTCTTGACTGTGGTCAAGGTTCCGGGGGGAGGTAGGTATCCATGGCAAGACGCTTACATGGAGTGCTGCGACTCCAAAGTTAAAGTTAAGTTGAAAGGGAAAGAGAGTAAGTGTTCATGGCGGAACAACTTATATGGAGTGCGACAACTCCGATCCTAAGGCTAGGATAAAAGGAAGGTCCTAAAGTTTCCTATGTATGACATAGAGTCAACGGGAGAAGTCTTTCCTTTGGAATCGGGAACGGGCAAATAAAATCAGGACTTAATCAAAAGTATCACGAGTTAAAGAAAATCAAGGACTAACTAAAAACTAATTAAATAAAAAACTAATTAAATGATTAACTAAAATCTAATTAAAAGCCAATTAAATTCAAAATCTAATTAAAACCAAATAAAAACCAGCTCTAGTTAAACCCTAATTAAACTACATTATAATAGACTCTAATTGAGTAAATTAAAACTTAATTATAATCAAGAGGGGTGTAAAAAATAACTAATAGGTGTTAGAGAAGAGAAAACAAGATAATTGGGCCTGATCTTCTAAGCCCACTTGTGAGTTGCATCCTAGGGACGGATCAAAGACACCCAAAATGTTCAGCATTTTTCTTCATTCCCAATTTCTCTTTCTCGATTTACTCCCTCCGTCACTGTGTATCATCACCTTCGTTAGCCGTTGCTCGCACGACTCATCTCGCCTCAGCTTCATCCTCTCACTCGTTGTTCATCAATTGCCCTCGTTCGCCATCAATCCTCTCTCAATTCTTCTCTTTCAACATCGCGATTCATCGCCGGAAGAAAGAACCTCCTCCGTCCTCAACCTCTCTCACGCAAGCTATCTTTCGGCCTTTGCCCTTTCGATCTCGCACGCGATCAGCAACGAACATATCCTTCAATCGCGTCCATAGTGACCCTCTATAATTCTCGCTCGCGGACCGCTCACTCTCCTTTATTTCCTACACCCGTTTCTCCCAATTCTAAACCATACTCTCCAAATTAAGCAAAATTTGCAAAACCTAAATCTAAAGAAAAGAAATTACATGCTTATGGGGTACAATCTGGCTACAAAGATGTTGGGGAAAAACTTCAAAGCACACATTCTACACTTATAGCATCAAGAATCACACACAGAGTGTGGCGAAGTACTTGCCTCAACGGCGGCGATTATGTCGAAGATGAACTCCCAGGTGCTTCAATTCTTCCTGCTTCTTTCTCAATTTGGCTATGCGTATGCCGTCGTTGTTACTTCGCTGCTGTTTGTTTATGACTTTCTCGATAACTTTGCGAAACCTCGTGTTTATGTATGCGAGAACTATGAACTCCTCTTCTGCGGAATGTGTGTTTCAATTGATGATGACACGTTGTTGTTGTGCGTGTGTGATCCCTGGTATGAGCTATAGCTGATGTTGTTCTTGCTCGTATGTGAATCTTTGTGATACTGTGAGGTATCTGAGCTTTTCCTCGTGAATTTTTTCTGTGTATATGATGTATGTGAGAATTGTTCTTTTTTTTTCGTCCCTGTTGTTCGGTTCTCCTGTCCTAATTTATATGCCTTGTGACATTTAAGTTCTCAATCAATTGTGTGAATGCCAACTTGATGAACTTTCCCATTTTTCCGATTCTGTCTCGAGTAACTTCCCCTTTGGTTTGATTTTGTCTGATCATGCTTGATATTATTGATGATGTTGATTTTACTGCTACTGAAACATGATTCAAACATTCCATCTTTCCTTTTTTAAAAACCGACATATCTGATATGTGTATAAGAATTTCGAATGCCGTTTCCGTTTTTATTCGAACATGTCCAAACACCTTTGAATTGCCTTTATTTTCCACTTGAAACATGTTTTAATGCTCCTCTGATTTTGTTGTGTGATTGGGTTGTTTCTTTATTTCAAAACTTTCTAAGAATGCTTGGTCACGTTTCCTTTATGTCAGCAACGGAAGCATCATCATGAATGCATTTCTATTTGTGTCTGAATCTGCCTAGAAACCTGTGATTCTATACTGAAGTGCTATTTTGTTGTTTCTCTAGCAGGACTGCTCTTCTATTGGACCGCACAGTGACAGTGTTTCTGTAAGAAGCAACCATACGACTGGGCATTACCAATTATGGGTTCCCTCCACACTTCTGTCCTAAATTAGCAAGTGTAATAAAAAAAACTGCAGCGCTCCCCTCCATATGAAATGCCGTACAGCTTAATCATGTTGGAACATGACTAACAACTCTTTCTTGTGAGTAGAAAGCCCTGAGTTGTACATTCTAGTTAACGGTCAACTGCTTAAACCTTGAACTTGGATTTGCCTTGCATTTTGTAGTCTGAACTTTGTAATAGAAAACATTTTTTATTATTTTGAAACCTAAAATTCTCACGATGTCACTTGCAACTTAGGAACTACTCTTGAATGGACCTTAAGCTTATGTCTTGAAAGAGTCTTTGAACTTGTAAATCTTGGCATGGATTGAGTAACTTGAACTTAAATCTTGGGATTGTGTCATGCGTTGTTTGAAAAAAGACATTTCTTTGAATCTTGTATTTTGAATCTTTTGGAACATGTAAAGGATATTGACATCTTGTGTACTTTGAAATTTTGGAATAAAATGTGATGTCTTAATCCCTTGTACTTTGTTGCGTGAAATGAACCTTGGAGGAACCGAAATATGAATATGAATCTCAAAAAAACAAATATTGCCCCCCTTTAAAAATCCAAATGAATCCTTTTTCAAATAAGCTTAATTTAATTAATTCAAGCCGCTTGAATCCAAGAAACAAAAATTTGAAACATGGATGTTGAGACTTTTTATGCTTGGACTTGTGATGAATTTTGGTACAAGAGTTATGTCTTGAAAAATCTTTTGAAAATAATGACTCCACTTGCAATTTGCCACGAAAATCAAAGTCGTTCCTTAACGACCATACTCAATACCAACAGCAGGGAATCCTTAAATCTCTGGGACATACACTGAAGGAAATCTTGAGGGAAATTGACAGCATAAACTTTAGGACTTTTTGAATAAGAACCCAACGGTCACGCCCAGAAATACTTGACTGCAAGAACCTACACTTGAAAACACTGCACCTGCACAAACTAGTTAGTGATAATAAACAAATACAAGACTTACGACCTAAAGATGCTATGCAAGATGATGCTACGCCATGCAGACGATGCGAAATGAAACAAAGGAATCTCAGGGTCAAAAATTAGGGTATGACAGATGCCCCTATTTAAGTTTCTTCTATCCGGGGATATGGATATTGAAATCTTCGTTTCGACGAGATGGGAGAGACTTAAATATGAACATGCACAATTTTTGGCCCTAAGATTGCCACAAATGCATATGACATGACATGAAATGTTATGATATGAAATGAACGCAAAGACAAGGATCCTATGGGGAATGGTACCACAGGGGAAAGGTGTTACAGTCATGTCAGACATGAATTGAAACAAAGCAAAGTATCTGGAAAACATCATCCAAGAATGGCATTAGATGAAAAAACAGCACCAAACATCCGATAATGGCTTTGGATGAAAGGTAAACTCACAATATCTAAGAAGGCGTCAGATGAGAATGAGACAAAATAATGTAATCCGAGAAGGCATCGGACACAAAGAAACCAGTCATCCAATAATGGCTTTGAACGAAAGGTATAAACACAATATCTGATAATGGCTTCAGACGAAAGTGAATAAGGTAAAGAAACCTATCATCCAATAATGGCTTTGAATGAAAGGTATAATCACAGTATCTAATAATGGCTTTAGATGACTGTGAACAAAGGCTACATTCAATAATGGCATTGAATGCAAAAGAAACCAGTCATCCAATAATAGCTTTGAATGAAAGGTAAACTCACAATATCTGATAATGGCTTCAGATGAAGGTGAACAAGGTAAAGAAACCAGACACCCAATAATGGCTTTGAATGAAAGGTACAATCACAATATCTAATAATGGCTTCAGATGACTGTGAACAAAGATAGGGATCCAAGAAAGCATTGGATAAAAGTGACAATATCTGTTTGGTAGGTGCCAAGTAAGTTGAAATTTGACCACAAGGTAAGACGTGGATAACAACACGACCTATGGAGAATGCAAATGATTGCAAAATAAGGATGACACTCTTGCTATGCATATGTATATGAATTATGCAGATGATATATGATCAAATGCAAATGTAAATGCAATGTAGACGTCGAAGACACGACTCGACTCTTTTAGTGGAGAAGACGAGACTGGAAGACTGATTCCTCAACACGAAGATCAATGCCATTCCGCTTTGGGGACTAAAGATGCTACTGCTGAACATAATCTCTGCCACAGTGGTAAATTGTATCAGTTTGCCGATCCCTATAGGAAGGATGGAAAGCTGCATGGGGATTCTTCAAGTTAACTACCCCAGACTAACTAGCCGTTGTAGATGAACTGATAATTGCTTCAGCTGGAATGATTCTGTAAATGATTGAATTACTGTGCACTTGGAAAACTTGCCCCAGTATGAGTCTTGAAAGATCTTCTGTATAAAATCAACTCTGAGAAGGACTTGCACTGAACCACAAATCTTGAACTGATTCTCAACAGGATATGGAAAGAACTTGCCCCTGATTAGATCACCGACCAAGTTTCTCAACTGTTTGAAAATTCCTTAAGCGGAAGCCAGATTGCAAACAAAAGTGTTCATACAAACATAGTAAATGCAAAGTTCATGCAACTTTTGAAATCAAAATCATTTTTGGAAAGAGGTAAAAGCACAATGGGTCATCGGTCAGAACACGGTGGTTCAAGACGTTTAAAAGTGAAATGTAAAGCAAAAGGCGTGATGCCAAAACAAATGATCCGCAAAGATCTTTAGGAGTCAGTTTACGCAACCTCGTTGTAGTATGCTTTCAAAATAACCTTGCTTCAATTAGGTCTTTTGAGGGTTATAACGTGGCCAGGTTCAAGGTTTAAGAAACAAAGGATAAAGGCTCAAAGTTTATTTGTACCCACCCAATCTTCGTGATGATCTCCAGTCCTACACTCAATTAACTCAGACTTTGCACTCAGGTACCCATAGGTTAGGGATTGCATTGATAATAGTGATGATGGTTCAGAAGTTAAGGGACTTTTGAGGTGACAGTCACTACTTCCTTATAACTCTTGGTTGTCTTTTTTTTTCATTGAGGATTTCATGGTAAGGATTTGAAGATTTCTCCTTTTTATTATCCCTAACTTTTGCCTGAACTGTTTCTTGTGAATCTTACAGTCAGCGGGATGCCCCAGTTTTTTGTCTGCCTAAGTCTCCTTCACAGGTTTCGACTTAGCGGACTTTTTCCTTTTTTTTGATTTTTTGATTTTTTGATTTTTTATTTTGAAAGAAAGTGACTGCTTGTCTTAATGATTACGGCGAACCATCATCGACTTTTGACTTGAAAGACATCTTCGACACTTGCTTGTGGCGTGCGAAGGAAAAATTGAGAATGCAACCTTTTTGTTGAAAGATGTCTTGCATGAAACTCTTGTATTTGAATGCACAATCCAGTTAACAGAGAACTACCCTGCCCCAGGTTAAGATTGCGGGTTTTTATTTGTAAGGAAAGAAACTCCTACTTCTAAGCTCAAAGGGGTTGACGAGGGGTTATCTTCCTTATTTCTCCAGTGTTTGGGATTTGGAACAATGCCTTACATCCTCAGCAAAGTTTTGATTTGAAAGCATACCAACAACAATTATGAGTATAACATTTTCATCATCCTCCCTCCAATCTTTGCGTAATCAGAAGAAAGTGGAAAAGAGATTAAATATATTTTTTGTTTTTTTTTGTTTTTTTTTTAAAAGGAAGGCATAAAGATGTAAATAGCAAACACAAATGAATTGAATCCAAAAGTCGCAATGCTCATTTTATTAATTATGAAAGTACAAACATGATTTGAAAGCAAACAGCTAATACAAGATAAGGAAAATGCAAACAAAAAGAAACAAAAGTCTAGTGACTAGTCAGAAACAAGAGTGAGCTGTCCTGTCTGAAACACTAAAGTCTGCTGAAGTCAGCTGAAGCTTCACTTAGCGTGCTCTGACAAAGGGTTGTTTTTGACATTTGGATTGGTGTCACGAAAGGAGAGAATACCAATTCTGATCAGCTCTTGTACTCTAGCCTTCAATGCAAAGCAATGTTCCAAGTCGTGGCCTGCGCCACCTTGATGGTATTCACAATGAAGATCGGCCCTATAACCGGTTGAAAGAGGATTTGGAGGAGGAGGCAAAGGCCTTGTAGTAATCAAACCTTTCTGAACCAGCCCAGGATAAAGTTCAGTGTATGTCACTGGGATAGGATCAAAATTATTCCTATTACGGTACTGATTCTGTCCAACAGCTGGACGTTGAGGAGCTTGAGCTGGTCGTGGAGCAGCAACAACAGGAGTAACAACAGCAATATCAGGGTGGTTAGCATACTGTGGTCGAGGACGAGGCCTCCTGGTTTCAAACATAACAGCATTGGTCTGATCTTCTCTCTTCTTCTGGAAATTCCCATAGAATTTCTTAGCACCATTAGAAGATTCAGTAGCCTTGGATACTTTACCATTCTTAAGTCCTTCCTTGAGTCTCTGACCAATAGTAACCAAATCAGTGAAGCTGGAGGAAACACTACCAATCATCTTCTCCCAGTAGAATGGAGACAAGGTGTCCATAAACAATCCAGTTAATTCCTTCTCTGCCAAAGGAGGTTCAACTTGAGAAGCCAACTCTCTCCAGCGCTTAGCATATTCCTTGAAAGACTCTTTATCCTTCTGAGACATGTTTTGCAGCTGACGGCGGTCAGGAGCCATGTCGAGGTTGTACTTGTATTGCTTCATGAAGGCATTAATAAGATCCTGGAAACAGTGAATGTTGTTCTGTTCAACATTCATATACCATTTGAGAGAAGCTCCATTCAGACTGTCTTGAAAATAATGGATAAGCAACTTCTGATTCTTGGCATGAGCAGCCATCTTTCGGGTATACATGACCAAATGAGCTCTTGGGCAAGAATCACCTTTGTACTTCACAAAATCGATAGCCTTGAACTTAGCAGGCATAACAAGGCCAGAAACCAAACCCATGTTTTCTGCATCAATGTTGAAGAAATCAGTACCCTCTACGGCTCGGAGTCTCTTGTCTATAGTTTGAAAATGTTCACGGACAATCGCGGGTTCAACAAAATCTTCATGGTCTTCACCCTGAGCAATGGCATCATTGTACTCATAAAGAGGGTTCTCAAATGGAGGTCGAGTGGTCTGGGCAACAGCATGAACCACGGGTCTAGGCTCAGAGAAAACTGGAACTTGAAAAACTGGTCGGGAAGTCTAACCAATCATAGCAGTAGATGCAAGAGGTGGTGAGTAGTTGGGAGGCAAACCAAACTCTGGCCAAGTTGAAGGTGGCACCTGAACATGTTGAGGATCAGCAGTTGAAACTTCTTGGATGACAGTCCTTTGGGGTTGCTCTCCTCTAGCAATCAAGACTTGGAGCATTTCAGTGAGCTTTGCCATGCTTGACTTGAGGTCGTCGATCTCCATTTGCATCTCAGCATTGTGTGCTTCTTGCTCTGCCATTATGCGTCTGTAGTTAGCTCTAGTCTGGTATCGATGTCGAGGAATCAGCTTGACGACTCACAGATGACACTGGAAGATAGAGGCAGCTGGAAATGAGTTGCTAGACAACGGATGTATGCAATGAATCATGCAAAGATGCAAATGATATGCAATGCAATGCAAGATAGGATGCAAATCACACATAGTAGGATCAAAGGTTCGAGATCACAACATGGGGTCTGGGTGACAAACCAACCACAGGGTATGTACTAGGGATTTATTTGTACCTGCCGAACGGGTTCTACAAAGTTCCCGGAGTCTACAATCCATCTTTCGGATATTATCGACTTCCCAAATTACTCGGTTAGTCAATAATATTCTCAATAGAATCTCGTCCGAGTGTAGTATCGCGTGACAACTATTTGGAAATAGACTCCCGCATAGTCACCGCACTACATTCTAAAAGGCCAAGTGGGGTTAAAGGTACTACGGTCCTCAGTCTCACTGGTTCTTGGTCGAAATTAATATCGTTTTCACGAATGGACTCGTTCAAACAATATTAAATTCAAAAGAACCTAAACTGAGCGATGATTTTCTCAATTCAACTTTTCAGGAATCGACTCTGTCAAAGTATCCTTGACC